>CM068709.1:34845275-36253775 GCA_035079005.1 Fraxinus americana | reverse complement strand
CTTCACGAACGTCGAAATCGTCAATGTCTTCTGGAATTGGTAGTTGGTTGAGACCGGCAAATTCATTCC
This sequence comes from Fraxinus americana, assembly GCA_035079005.1. Lineage (NCBI taxonomy): Eukaryota > Viridiplantae > Streptophyta > Magnoliopsida > Lamiales > Oleaceae > Fraxinus > Fraxinus americana. The sequence goes on along the minus strand of CM068709.1, from coordinate 36,253,706 downwards.
CAAATTGATTTTGGGCAGGTGTTTCACCTTCCATACCGAACAAGTTTTCAACAAATGCTCGTGGATCCATTTGTGAATTGTTGAAATAGAATGTAGAAATGTAGAAATGTGAATTTGTAAAATGAAGATAATATTAATGTAAAAAAATGTAGAAGAGAATTATAGAATTGTTGATAATGATTTGTAAATTGTAAATTGTAGAGTAGAGAGTATAGAATGAAAGTTTGGTGGGAAAAAAATGTTGTAATGGGTTGGGTATTTATAGGAGAAGAATTGGAGAAAAGTAGAAAAAAAAAAAATATTTTAATAAATAGTGACCGTTTGGTCACTTGTGTGACCAGAACGGTCACTGGTTCAGTGACCGTTCTGGTCACTTTTAATTTTTATTTTTTTATTTTTTTATTTTTTATTTTTTTACTTGGGTGGGCTCGTCTTAGACGAGCCCACGAGCCCGCTCATGGGCTCGTCTCACGAGCGCCGGCTCGTTGGCCCGCTGTTGGCCGTGACGAGCGGCGGGCTCGGCTCGTCTAGCCCATGAGCCCGCTTAGCTCGTGTGCTCGGTCTCGTTTTTTACGAGCCGAGGCGGCTCGTGGGCGTGAGAACGGTCTGGCGAGAGGCGGGCGTGACGCGCTCGGCTCATTTGCCACCACTACTTGTGAACTTTGGTAATTTCGCCCGCTCGGCTCATTTGCCACCACTACTTGTGAACTTTGGTAATTTCACTATGTATTCTATACGTTGAGTCACCCCTTGTGAACTTTGGTAATTTCACTGTGTAATTAAAGTTAGCGATGGTCTCCTCGAATCCATGAACCCAACACCATCAGACTGGAGAGCTTCCTCTTAAGACACGTGAAGGTGAGGGAAAGAGACAAGTCCAAGATAGGCACTACTCTTGGTAATTAATGAATGCATGGGAGAGAGTGTAACTGACGTGACTATTGTACGATGAAGACGGGGGGAGATGGGGGCGGCACACAGCAAGGAAGAGTGGTCAGTAATCAGAAAGACCATCAGATTACTGACAAGAACAGAACAGGACTCAGTAAAAAGCCCGCGAAAAAGTCGAGGGCCTCTCTGCAAAAAGCTATAAAAGCCAAACCATTCATTGCTTTTTCGGTTTTTCCCCATTCTTTACTTTTCACACTTCTTTACCCACCCGCAAATAAGGAGCGTGATTTAACACCCATTTTGTTTGAAAAATAATTTTTGGAATAGTGATTAATGGAAGATTGTGTTGTTAAAAAATAAAGAAAATTTTTGAATTTATGTGTAATATTATTTTATTAATATAATGTGTGGTTGAAATGAAAAATGAAAAATAGAATTTAAAAAAAAATGAATGTCAAACGAGGGCTATGATACTTTCATTAGCCCCATTTGACAAGGAAATTGCTATTTGACAACAATACTTTTCAACAAAAAGAGGGTCGAATAGTAATTTTTAAAAAAATATATTATTAAAAAGTAGAAAAAAATTAAAATTTACGTACAAAAATATTTTACATGAAAATCCAAAATTTTCTACTTTTTCGGTATACAATCTCCAAAAAAATCATTATTTCAAATTTCATTTCTCAAAAAAAAAAAAAAAACTTGTTTGAGCCCCATTTTGGTAAAAAATATATATTTTGGAATCGTGAATTTTTGGAGAATGTTTGATTAAAAAGAATGAAATATTTTTTATTTACATGCAAAATTATTTTACGAGAGAATGTAATTAAAAATGAATTTTAAAAAAATAAGTTTTGTAAAAATGGGGGCCAACATAAACTAATGTCCTGTTTGTTTCGGATTAAAATCAAATTTTAATCTAAATCAAAGTCAAACAATCAATATTAATCACATCTTCCATGGATCCCACATCTTTTCAAAAACACGTTTCAAAAACTTTTATCACAATCTACTAAAAATTTAATTTTAATTACCACCAAACATCCCCTAAAATAATTGTCAAACAAGAGCTTATTATTGACGACTAAACTTTAAAATATTTATCATTGAATTTATCAAATTGTTACATAATTATTTGTAATCCCATCATGAACTAAGAAATAGATGAAATGAATGACTATGATAACAAATATTCATATATGACACCTTTGACCGTTTGGTTCCGCCTTGGCACAAAAGATTTGAGACTACTCATAAAATATTGTAAAAAGTAATAGGAGCTCGTTTGGTAAAAATTAAAATTCAATTAAAATTAAAAATATAGTCGTTATTGAGTCTCACTCGTTTAATAAAAATCAACAATAACGACTAATTTTTTAATTTTAATTCGATTTTAATTTTTACCGAACACGTCTTAAGTTATCTTGTGAAAATATAGAGACCAATGAGATAGTTGACCAATTACTTTTTAGGGTTTTGATTGAACCATACAATCATTTTCAGCAATCCTCTTTTTAATAAAAAAAAAATAATTTTTACATTCCTTTATTTTTTAACCACATATTATGTGAAATTATTATTTTACAAAAAATCACTTGCACTCGCACTCGCACACGAACATTTAATATCTAATATTGTACTTTATGTGTTAAAATTACTTTAATTAAATGAGATATTAGAAACGGGGTATATGTTTTTTATTTAACTCATCTATCTATTGATGTCATTCTTTTTATTTCAAATAACAATTTTTAATATTAGATGGCTTCTTTAAGAATACTCCAAAACCAACCTTAATTTGTCGTTATTTAGGGGTCAATTTATTCGTTGGACCGGAAAATAGGTCTGATTTAAGGACATGATGACAATAACTTAATCATTCTTAGACAACACTTAAACTTTTTAGTGGTAATTAAAGTTTCCTTAAGAGCCAAACGATGACATGCGTTTATTCAACTGATTAAAGAACGAGGATAGACCAATTGATTCTTGGTCATCATTGAAGTTTTTAGCATCCTATGTTTTCGCCATGTTTAGTGCAAAAGAACTTTTGAGCAAAATCCAAATTCTAAGAAACCAAAAATTGTGATCGACTCACTCGACTTAAAATATGATTAATGATTCAAAATTAAAGTACGGGGACAATATTATAGCCTAAGGTTAATTTTTTTTGTCGGGATAATGATGATATAGAACATGACTAGCATACCATTTAGCACTCAAATAGGAAAAGATTAACATGCGATAGAGAACTTTTGCATTTTTTCCAATACCGTTTAATGTTGTTTAATTTCGTCTAATTTAATGTAACAAATATAATATATTATTTGAGTACGGTATGTCTAAGAATTGGCATACATGGTGACGTAATAAATATAAGATATCTTCTATATATTAAAAGCGGCTATGTAACGGAATTTTTTATTTTTAATGGAAAAACTAACGGAATTTGTTGTTTTAACGGACTATGTAACGGAATTTATTGTTTTAAACAGACAGTTGCACCTTCTTTCAGTGTTTTTATCATAACTTTGTATTCCGATATCCGATTGAAGCGATTCAAAATGCGTTGGAAAGTTAACTCATATGGCTACAACTTTGATTCAGACATCATTCTCCAATTCAATCACTTTCTATACCAAAAATAGGTCTCAATATGAGACTAAAACATCAGAGCATAACTTTTCGGTTGTAAATTGATTTGTGATCATCTTTTGACTAAATTTGATTCTATTGACGTCTTCTTTTATCCAATTGACTCCGAGCATTCTCAAATCTTCATCGTGAGGTTTGTCACAACTTTTAAGTATTTACATTTTAGTCTCCGAACTTTGGATCCCTTACAATTTAGCCATTTTTTCAAATTTGTCAACTTTTGCTTATTTTCTTCGATCTCACCAACTTACATCAAAATCACACATCTAATTATTTATCAATTACATAAACATTACATCATTAATTATTTAATTAACCAAAAAAAATTACATCTTTATTTATAACAAATTAATTTTTAAACAAAACTATTAAATATAAACTACGCAAATGTGCATTGCACGTTGCTGGCACCTAGTTATTTAACGACGTACTTAATATGAATAATTATATTGTATCGTATTTCTTTATATTGTTCGGTCCATCAAATATTGGATACCAAATCTACACTGTTAAATACAATTATGTCAAGTAATAGTTTAAATATATTAGGCTATGAAGACAAAAGTTTAGGGAAAAGTCATTACAGCAATGTTGGTTAAGATAAGGTTTACTTTGTTAATCATGATTATTAGAACAAAATTATGGCACAGGCATTATAAATTTCACCCATTTGGTGCACGTGAAACCTGCACCTGGATTTGTTTCATGATTAAATATTTACTTTACAACAATTAAACTATTTCCTTTGTTTATAATGTAATTAATCGAGCAGCATCGTTCGCCTCGAGTATGTTTGGCATGACTTTTGAAAAATCGAACGAGCTTTTGAGATTCAAAAACTGTTTTTTGATCCGTATAATTAATTTTACGATAGTGTTTCTTCTAATTAAAAGAGTTTATAGAAAAAGTTTGTCAAATGTGAATTTTTTAAACACATTTTCGAAATAGGAAACTCTTTTAAAAATTAATCTTTAAATAAAAATTATGATAACGTCCTCCAAAAGCTTTCATATAAAAAATAAAAGCAAAAGTAATATGCCAAATGAGCTCATCATTTCCTTTCTTTAGAGCATGTTTGGTAGTGTCTTAAAACGTAATTTCACTTTTAAGTGATTTTTTTTATTTTAATCTCTAAATTAGTTCGAATGGCTTTTTTAATATTTGAATGAAAAATAAAAACGATTTTTCTACGATTTTTTTTTTCAAGGTTGTATTTGGGTTAAACAAAGAATATTCTTTCTATACATTTACTCAAATTGAACAAGACACCAGCAGTAGCATATATGCAAGGACATTCATTGTTTTATAGTTTCCTCTTTAAGAAATTTTCCAACATAATATTTTGATCCCAAATATGCTGGGCTGGAAATTGACAACCCGGAACCTTAGCGTATGGTGAAATCATGTGATCGATTTGTTATTAGAATAATGCTAAGTGTACACAATCTTTTATACCTCTCTCACATGGAAGGGGGCCCACACATAATAAAATAATCGTGGACCCCCCTCCATGTGAGAGAGGTGTAAAAGATTGTATAAAAGTGTGTGTGTACATGTAGCATTACCCTTGTTATTAACCCAATCAAGAAATGATCAAAGCCCCGAGTAAAATCAGCGAATTTTATAGATGCATCAGCTCGATTAATTGATTTTTGATCGAGTTTCAAATTTTTAATTTTGAAATTTTAGGGACCGATGGATTGAACAATAATAAATCAAATTTTATCCTCTATAAATATAAGAAAAATTGCACATTTCCTTTTATGTTAAGTGGATGTAGATTTCATAATGAAACCTTAAAGACTGCACTAGAAATGAGAGGTGGTTGAAACGTTTTAAGAAAGCGAGCGTGAAGAGAAAGTGAATCGATAGTAACCCGTTTTATTCGGGTTGCCATCCCTATTCCTAGGGTGTACATTAGCCTACGCAAGTAGGCCTCGTTTGGTTGCATTGCAATTCAATGTAATTAATAAAGACTTGTCTCTCTTCACACCAATGACGCTTTTGCTTCTAACAGATGAATTGACCTAATCACCCTTAAATAGCCTTTTAGAAATATGGCACTTGTTTGCTTTAGGTAAAAAAATAAATCAAAATTGGTAATAAATTTTAATCATATATTTCACGAAATTCATAATTTTTATAGATTAATAGAATTTTGATCTTTAGATAAACCAAACGGGGACAGAAAATAAACAGCATTCTAAATGGGACTTTAGGCGTCCCTTTTTGTTTGACAAGTTTATTTATTTGTTTATTTTTATTTGAAGTCTAAGACAACAAAGTACTAAAATTTTAAAAGGAAAACAAATTCAACAAAATTCCATCCATCCGATTCTAAACCCAACCCACGAGCGCAGCTTTCTCTGCTCACTAATAAAGTATTATTAATTTGAGATATTTTAGTTTTGAGAATTATGTTTTTATTGAAAACTTGAAAAATAGATATGAATTTCTTATATATTTTTAAGAAAAAATCATTTATACAGAAAAAAATGGCCAGAATCCCACCAGACAAGACACAAATGTGGGTCCCATCGTGTATTTTAAAAAAAAAAAAAAAAAATGTACGGGTCCCACCTCGTGTGAGTGGTCTGTTGCATTTATGTACGTGCAGCAAGCTTGATATTTTTATTAGTTTACAAAAATGCTGTATTACACTTAAATTTTGCCTAAGTATACTTAGATTTGTAAGATTTGAAGCTTAGGCTATGTTTGCTACCAATTCTCATTTTCAACAGTAAATCAATTCTCAATTTCAACCACACATTCTTTAATAAAATAATATTTTCTATCACATCAATAATCTTATCTTCTTTTTCAACCACACATTTCTCATTATATCACTATTCAAAATCAATTCTTCTCCCAAAAAATCCCTACAAAAAACACACTTAATTTCCATCCCTTGACACATCTTACGTCCTTCAATACCTTAGAATCAATTAATAAAAATGGTGCATGGGGACCGTTCTTCCTTCATTACCTTAGAATCATCAATTAATAAAACGGTTTTGCTATGGGTACATCGGGATGTACATCGGGGTGTACATCCCCCTCACATGGGGATGAGTCCCGCTAAAATAAAAAAATATTTTACATAGTGGGGTCCACTCCCATGTGAGGGGGATGTACACCCTTATGTATGGATGTTGATGTACAAGTAGAATTATTGTTAATAAAAATGGTGCATGGGGACCGTTCTTCCAAAATACCTTTTTTCTGGACTTCTTTTTTATAAAATCACATAATCACATTCTATCCTCCATTGGGCCCACCATTTTGTTTAGAAAATGTTGGAATTTGGCCACTGTATTATGCGACTGACCGTATTTTTGTGAAGTATTCATGGTCATGTCCCTTTTCTAACGTAATAGCATTTGTTTAGGAAGAATTTACAAACAATTTAATTTATAAATTGGTATAATGAGTGATAAATGAGTAAAAAGTACTTATGAATTTATTAGAATGTATGGTTAAAAGACTATTTATAAATTAAGCCAATTGAAATTCGAAAATCTTGGACAATTAATTCTTAGGGGTCTGTTCTCTTAACTATTTTCAAGCCGTTTTATGTTTTCGATTTTCCAAAACAGTGAAAACGCGTTCTCTTTCCTATTGTTTAATTGTAAATTTTCTTTTTAATGTTTAAAAGAAGAGCAAATTGATATCCAATACTTTATTATAATGGTATAATCTATTTGTTTTCAATACCAATATTTGCTTAAATCTTTATCTTAGAAGTGGCGCGACCTTTATGCATCCATCTTAAAGAGCACGTTGACTTCTCAAAAATAATACTTACAAGCACCTTATAACTATCATCCTAAAAACATGTAATTTTAGAGGTTTATGTTTCATTTTTTAACTCGAGCAGCTGTCTACATATTTGAAGTTGAGCCTGGTTTAACGAGTGTCTTTATAATTTAATCATCAATGACTTACGTAAGTATCAAATTATATCCTCCAAAATACTTTTAAGCATATCCAAAATAAGTGGATTTCTTTTTCTTTCTTTTTTATTAAAAAAAATACAAGGATGCTGATAATCGAAGAGTATATAAATGTTGCAACCACCTTATTGGTAGCACAAAAGAGCCTGAAGTCACTTTTTATTGCCCCGACAAAAGGATGGAATCACTCGTGGTAGTAAGCTACTTGATTATTTTTTTCTTACCTTTATTGCTCATGAGATTTAAAGGACCCAACCCCACATATTACTTGGCTGAGTGAAAAATTGGGCAGACAAAGTAGTTGAGGAGTGAAAGAAAAGGAACAAGCCATTGAAACCTTTAGGTAAGGTTCTTTTCAGAAACCTAAAAGAACTTGTCACCTTTTCCTTAAAATTAAACCCTAAAATCGTGTAAATAATAACTTCGGGCGGATATTTGTTGAAATTTATTTTGCTTTGCTATATAAACTCCATTACCTATGTTCACGTAATAGGTCGTTCAGACTAATAAAATTTACTGATAATCTATCGAAATTGACTTAGCGTAATGATAAAATGAATAAGCAAATGTATTCCGAACACATAATAATCCAAGGAACATTACCTTAAAATACGCAAAACAATGATAATGATAATCAATTCCTTAAATAAAGCTAAAACAATTATTCTTTGTATAAGATTACGAGTCAAAATGAAAGGAAAAAATAAAAAATAAATCTAAAGGACACGAGGGAGATTTGTTGAATGAGTAGGGGACATAATCGACATCCCTCCCGAAAATAAAGGGAGTCGTACACAGAGCCTTCTTTAATCGTCACTTCCCTTTCACCCTCCCTACCCTACCCTACCCTACCCTAAACTAAACTATACATACAAATATATGTATCTATAGCCTGTATGTATTCTTGAATCATAATGTATCGACCCGGTGCTTAAGCATGTACGGTTGATTTGTGTACAATCTAGATTAAGCGCGTACACACGTACTATCTGCCATACACGTATAAATCACAGTAGTTCCAGCGCTGCTCGTTGCAGCCGCTGCTGCTTTTGTTCTGTCAATTGCAGGTCGCTTATACTGATTAGATTATTATTGTTTGCGTCTTTGTATTCTTATATTGTTATTATAGGATTATGCAATTTTAGCATAAGTATTGAATAATCTTATGTTTATTGTGATAAATACTGAAGAAATGACGAATAAACTGTGATTTGATGTTGTAATTGTAAGAGGAAAAGGGGCTTCGTAATGCTAAGAAACAAAAGGTTCTCTTTCTCTCTCTTTTTTCGTAGACAGACAGACTTCTCTGTCTCCCTCTCTCTCTCTCTCTCTCTATTTATATATAATAAATAATGGACCATAAGTTTAACATACAGAGCTGATAATTTTTCTCAAATTTCTTTCGGTTCACTGTTTATTTTGCTCTTAGGTTTTGAATATGGTTTTTGGATTAATCGATTTGAATACTGTGAACACCGACGACGAGACGTCGTCGTTCGATTCACCTTCGTCTTCGTCCGGGAATTCGGAATTGCCTGCGTCCGCGGTCTGTATGGAGCTGTGGCACGCGTGCGCAGGTCCCTTGATTTCGCTGCCCAGAAAAGGGAGTGCCGTCGTATACTTTCCTCAGGGGCACTTGGAGCGTATCTCTGATCACAGTGCCTTAGCTTCTGATCTTCCTCCTCACGTTTTCTGTCGGGTTGTTGATGTTAAACTCCATGTAAGCATATATTATGCTGTATTAACTCCTCCGTCTAAATCCTTGAGCAGATTTTGCTGGTTTTGAGTACTTACATTTTCTTGTTAATCGAAAAATATGTAGGCGGAGGCAGCTAATGATGAGGTTTATGCACAAGTTTCTTTGGTTCCAGACAATGAGGTATGGTTCAATGACGCTCAAATTTACAGTATAGTCTGGATTAATTGTATATTTTTGTGATTCTGCTTGGATTTTTCTCTTCATAATAAAACTGTTAAATATATCAACTATGACCCAACCCAAATTCTTTATTGCTGTTTGTTTCTTGGATTAAAGGGTGAGCGCTATAACAGCATGGATAAATGAGGCATCTTTGTCCAAAATATGCAATTTTCCCTCCTGTTGATATTTAAGAAGTATTTTTGTTATTAAAATGAAAATATGTTTGGTGAATGCTTGCCAAAAGAGGTCTCTGCTTTATTTACGATTTAACAAAGCTGCAAGAATTCTACTGTCAATGTTTGTATGGAATCTAGTAATCTTACCAACTCCGTTCTTTTAATGACCATATGAAACGTTGATTTTTCTCGCTCTTCTGGTCCGAGGTATATCATAAGGATGACGTTGGAAATGCTAGCCAATTGCTTTACCTTTTTCCTAATTGAAGTTTTTTCTATTCGCTACATAAAATTTGTAGTTCAAAAAGCCGAAAGTATATATAATTGGGTGTAGCTAAACGGAAAATGCTCAACGTGTTATATTTAGGCTTTTGGTTTAATTGCCTAAACCTAGATTCTCTTATATTTTGGCAGATTGAGCAGAAATGGAAGGAAGGGGAAATTGAAGCAGAGGGGGACGAAGAAGACACTGAATGTGCTGGGAAGTCTATAACGCCCCATATGTTCTGTAAGACTCTCACTGCTTCTGATACTAGCAGTCATGGTGGTTTCTCTGTTCCTCGTCGAGCTGCAGAGGATTGCTTTCCTCCCTTGGTAATTTGAATCACATTTCTATTCACTTTGTTTTCTATCCTTCTCTGAATCTTCTATGAAGGTTTAGTTGCTGAACATTTACTTGGATGAATAATTGAGTATGATAAGTAGATAAACTTGGTTTGTTATAAGGATGAATTTTACTTTTGATTTGTTTATAGGACTATGAACAACAGAGGCCTTCACAGGAGCTCGTAGCTAAGGACTTGCATGGGACTGAGTGGAAATTTCGGCATATCTATAGAGGTGAAAACTTTATATTAATCTGTTGATGTTGTGTGATTGAATGCACGGGTTTAGTGAATACTGAAGGTACTTTGCTGATCAACTTCTTAATTTAGTACATTATCCTTTTGTTTTGGTTGTTTATCTCTCGTTGAGCAGGGCAGCCTCGCAGGCATTTGCTTACCACTGGTTGGAGTGCATTTGTCAATAAGAAGAAGCTTGTGTCTGGAGATGCTGTGCTTTTTTTAAGGTACGAAAACCTACAAATTGCTGAAACTTTTAGTTGCTATTTCTATTTCATTTTTTTCTTCTTCTCTTGATTGTCGTATTTCATCATCTGTGGCAGAGTTGCTGATGGAGAACTCAGACTAGGAATCCGAAGAGCTGCTCAAGTTAAAATTGCAACTGCTTTTCCAGCTCCATACGGTCAACAGTTTACTTCAAGTAGCATGGCTGCTGTAGCACATGCCATATCTACTCGAAGGGTGTTTAATATTTGTTACAATCCAAGGTATTTTAACCAACCAAAAGACTTTCCCTAAAGCCCTTTGTATTCAATTCCTTACCGATTCATTAATATTAATGGATTTGTTTGATGTGATTGGTCATAAAAATGGTCCTTTCCTATATTAGTAGATGGGCGTCACATTTAGGTGCATCCTTTTATTGATACTGCATAAATGCTGTATCATTTTGACCAAAAGGGTGGGCCACATGCATGACATTGACCTCTAATGCATCTTACATGAAAAATACTTACAAAATTGCGCCAGAAGAGTCCTCAATTGTTTCTCAAGATAGTTTTGGAGAGAGTACGTAAAATTATGGTTAACAGTTTGTGTATTTGTATGATTTTGATGTTAGGTACTTCCAATTTAAATTTATAGGTCTAAATTGGATACTTGCAACAGCCACTCATTTTTCGACTTATCCTCGGGATTATTAATTAATTTTTGTATCAGAATGATATTTGATTCATGTTGTTTTTTTCATTATTGTGAACTTTTCTCGAGTTTGTCCTATCATGTTTTTTAATGCCCTAATGTCAACTACTTTTCTATTTTTTCCCTGATTGTACTTTGTTTTCTCTTACTTCAATGTTTGCAGGGCCAGTTCATCGGAGATCATTGTACCTTATCATAAGTTTTTAAAGAGCCTTGCACATTCCTTTTCTGCTGGAATGAGATTCAAAATGCACTTCGAAACTGAAGATGCAACAGAGAGAAGGTTGGTTTTATAGTGGCTACTGAATTTCATATGCATTCATCATCACGATTTAATCAATATTGTTTCAGCAGGTGCAGTGGTCTTGTTATTGGTGTCGGTGATTTGGATCCTGTTAGATGGCCAGGTTCAAAATGGAGGTGCTTATTGGTATGTTATTTGTTTAGTTCCCTTTGTCTCTCTGCATAAATCACATTGGTAGTTATATATACACACAAATTCAAATTTGGTTTGCATTCTTTCTAGTGATGTAAACGTGTAGCTATTCCCTGCTTTAAGTTAGAGCATTCATTTTTATCGTGCATGTCTGCCTTGGAAAATTGTAAAATCTCTGTAGCTGCTTTTTTAACTGATATATGATTTAACAGTCACTTTATAGTTTTCCCCGGGTACAAAAAATTTCCAATAAACTAACGATTACACATTCATGTGAGTGTGACCAACTTTTTCTTGGAACAAACTGCAGAGGCTTGTTGCCACTCCACAGCAATGCAGATTTCACGTCACATTATCAGGCTGTAAATAATAACGTTTTTATATCAATTTGGACCACATATCAAACCTGTGTGATACATGAATGAAGTGTCGCCTAGGCAGGATTTTTAGGTATGGAAGAGGGACATAAATCTTACCTCCAGAGTTATAGCTAGAGGAGAGAGGAAATTTGTCAAAGAAACTTGTAATCATGTAGATATTAACTCCATTAAAAAAGCAGAAAAAATAACAGCTTACAAAAGTAAATGAGGTTGTACATACCTCATTCAGTAAATAATAAAAGCAAAATAGAAGCCGAATAAAATCTGAAGTATTTGTCAATTTGCAATCTGCTCCAAGATGTGCTAAGCAACTCTTCCTTTTTCTCTTACATAAGTAGATTCCATTTATCCAAATTAACAAATCTCTGGTTGCTTATTGAAAGGGGGAACAAATTTATAATTTGCCAATGTGGAATATAGTATTTCGTCAGCAGCAGTTCCTTGTGTTCATGTAGAAGAGGAAGTCCATGCATTTATAACTTGAGCATTTTATGCTCATTTTGATTTCTGTATCATTGTTTATTGTACAACAGTGAAATTGTTGTCATGCCTGAAGTCTTTTCTTTGTAACATCTAAAGTTCTAGCGTCTTGTTTACCTTTGCAGGTGAGGTGGGATGATATGGAAGGTAATCGGCATACTAGGGTGTCACCTTGGGAGATTGAACCATCTGGTTTGGCATCTGGACCCAGCAGCTTTTTGGTACCTGGTACAAAGAGAACTAGGGGCAGCTTGCCAACAACAAAACCTGATTTTCCAATTCAAGGAGGTCTCTTCCAGTTCATTTTACGTGTTTGTGTTATACTAGTTGAATATTCTCTTGTGAGAAATCTTAAGCAGTCTATACATCTTGCAGATGGGAATGAAGCTTCGGATTTTGGGGAACCTTCAAGGTTCGAGGTCTTGCAAGGTCAAGAAATTTTTTGTTATAGTACTCTGCATGGTGGTCAAGCTCAAAGTCAATGTCTATCAAAAATGAGGTGCTTTCCTGGATTTAGAAGTTCAATGATTTGTGGAGTAGGCAGCAACATTAGGCATCTTCAGGAAGGCTCAGAGACCCCCTCCGCAGGCACAGGGTTTGTTGAATCGTCTCGATTCCGTAAGGTCTTGCAAGGTCAAGAAACTTCCTCTAGCCCGCCATATGGAAGAGGCCCAGCTGCTAGCCAATTCCGGGAAAACAGCGGCAGTGTTCAATTGCCAAATTATGGAAGTAATTGGTCTGCTCAAGTTCAGGGATATACTCAAATGCGCCATTCTGCACAGTTGGTACAGGCTTCATCACCTTCTTCTGTGCTGTTGTTTCAGCAACCCAATTCTCCACCATGTAACTTGCAAGCTTCACATTTGCATCAGAAGAGGCGTGAGACGAGCAGTCGGGATTCAGTTGACCTTGACAGATATGCTAGGGAGTGTACACCATTTCAGAGTGGCTCTGCGCTGGAAGATGTGCAACGAAATAGACCCTCAGGTCAACCAGAAGGGAATAACCAAATTGAATCTTCATACCCAAGTGGCAGTCAAAATTTGGTTTCCACGTGTAAAAAGGGCTGCAGGCTCTTCGGTTTTTCCTTGATTGATGGAAAGCATGGGGCAAGTAAGGAGGAGGACAATTCAACTGAATCAACAACTTCGTATAACCATGGAAATATATTTCTCGCGTGCAATGAAGAGCAGGTTCATCCAAGCCCTCCAGTGCCAATCAAGGTAATGGGTAGCAGTTGTACCAAAGCGAGGGACATGCATGCTGTCAGAGATGTGCTTCTGATATAGCATTTTCGGTGTGGCGTGAATGAACGAGGATTTTGCTGTGAACAGCACAATTGATTCCTTTGTATCATTAATTGTTCCATTTGTGATTGAACTTTTCATTGATATTCAGCTTTCCCTCAAGGTTAAAGCGAGTGAAGACTCGTCGAATGGATCTGGGAGGTGTTTTGATGCTTGTTGAAGATGTTTTCTGACTACCTTTATTGAATGGTATTAGTTTGGAGCTCACGACGTTGTGTGATGTGCTAATGGCATTCGTAGTTGTGCATTCTCTGGGAGAGAAATGACAAACCTATAGCCTTTTTTTTAATCTTTCCAGAGTTCCGAACATTGTAGTTCTTGAATGTGTTACTTAAATGTGTGTTAGGAGTTGGAATCAAATTGTTTTTGCTTGGTGGGACCTTGATTTCATATTTATTAAGAAATTCAACCGCAGTGGTAGTTGTAATGGTAATAAAATAAGTGCAATAAAGGGGAGGTTCCCCATTGACTAGACAGAAAAATGATAAAAATTAAGGTTGTCGACTAGCATGTCTACCTGGTTAACATTTGGGTTTGGTCTACTTAGGGTAGAGTTCTTTTTAATTTATGATTTTTCCATATACTCGATGACTTGCGATGCTTGAATTAGCATAGAAATTGAATGGAAATCGTCATGGGGGAGTGACTTTGTTAAATTTTTAAAAGGTTGGGGACTAAAACGTGATGACAAATTGAAGTTATAACCTTGAGTAAACGTCGTGCAAAAAATGTAGCCATGTCAATTGTTTCCCCCATCTTCGAGTTAATTGTTTCAATAATCACTCAACTTATATTATGGTCACGGTTTACTCACTAAATTTCAAAGTGTTTTATAGTACTTACTGAATTTTGTCCGTTTGCACTCTATCCATCACTCTAAAAAATTTGTTACCTTATTCGTTGATGTGGCTAAAGAAAATTTGACGTGACAAATTACGATCGTTAAAAAAATTACAACTCAACCAATCATTGTCTCATTACTCATCCAACTTACACTTGGTCACAATTTACTCATCGAACTTCAAAATACTTCCCAATTGTCACTCATCTTTGATTTGTTGCATTATGTTCACACAAAAATTCAACGTGGTAAATTACAAATGTTAAAAAGATTACAACTTAACAAAACTATGAACTCACCAAAATCATCATATGTGAAACGTGACTTTCACAACCTCATAACTTCTTTAAAATCCAACAAAACATCCCTAATGATTCTTTTAGAAATATCATTTTTCTAAGGAATAATTGCAACAGAGGCCCCAAACCTTTCAAATAGTTGCAGACTTTCCCCTAACCTTTCATTCGTTGCAATCGTCGCCCTTAACCTTTCGAACGTTGCATTTGAAGCCCCAATGGACGGATTCCATCCAAATGTCTGTTAGTTGACCAAGAAATTGAGTTTGACCACATTTTTTATATTTTTTGTAAATGGCATAGTGGTAACTTTCAATTTATTACATTAAAATAAGTTAAAACCAAATTAAAGAAAAAATAAAAATAAAATGTAGATCTTCTTCTCGCACTTCCTCTGCAGCATTTCATCTGATAATTGGTATCATATCCTCACACTCCATAAACGTTTCTTTTTCTCTCTCTCTAGGTTTGATCCGAGCGTTATGTTCGTATATAGATGGCCATGGATTTACTCCTTTTATGCTAAAGCGAGAATGAAAGCAATGTAAATTCTTAACTCTGTTGTAATCGATGATAAAAACCTCAAAGGCTCTGCATAACTCCAAAGAAAATTCACCTAATTTACAGACCAAAAAGCCCATGACTTCCACAAATTAGGAACCAAGAATTGGAGTTCTTAATGTATAACAAATAGAAGAAAAAATGCTACTGATATATAGGCAATTCGATGAAGCAGAAATTTGTTTACAATGTAAATCTATTTTATGACTGATTGATAAAGAAAAATTACAAAGGTTTTTATAGACAAAAAATACAACAACCTTGCCTATGTGGCAATAACAAAATTCTGTTATATACAACTAAAAATGGAATTAATTGAACTTCTTTCAGTATAGTGCCAGCACTCCTCCATTCCAGTAGCTTCCAGCATTTCATTTTTACGATTGAATCTTCAACAGCCTCCCTCAAGGTGGAGAGTAGATGTCTTCTACTCCCATCTTGGATAAATGTGAATGAAATACAGCACTACATAAGGGTTTAGTAAAAATGTCAGCGATTTGTAAACCGGTTCTCACATGCTTTGTAACAATGCTTCCTTCTTGTATTTTGTCTCAAACCAAATGACAATCCAACTCAATATGCTTGGTTTTCGTGAAAAACTGGATTGGCCGCAATGTGCAAAGCTGCCTGATTATCACAAAATAATTTGGCCACTTGTGGATGTGAGATTTGCAAATCATCAAGAATATATCTGAGCCAAGTTAACTCACAACAGGTGGCTGCCATTGCTCTGTATTCTGCTTCGGCAAACAACCTGGAGATGGTATTTTGCTTCTTGGACTTCCAAGATATTAGTGAGGATCCAATGAAAATGCAATAACCCGTTATCGACCTCCTAGAGTCTGGACATGCCCCCCAGTTTGAGTCAGTATAGGCCTTGAGTTGTAAATTTGAGTTTGAGGGGAAAAATAATCCTAAACCTGGTGCTCTCTTGATGTACCTGAGTATCTTCCGTGCAGCATTCATATGAGATGTCCTAGGAGCTTGCATATATTGACTCAGCAAGTGCACTAATACGACAAGTCAGGCCTGGTAATAGTCAAATAGAGCAGTCTCCCAACTAGCCTTCTGTATGAAGCTGGATCAGGCAGTGTGTCTCCTTCATCCTTGGACAATTTAACATTTTGATCAAGAGGGATCTTGGCTGGAGTAACTCCAATTGTCCCTGAGTCTGATAGAATATCCAATGCATATTTTCTTTGACAGATTTGAATACCTTTAGTTGATCTAGCCACCTCTATTCCAAGAAAATACTTCAGATTTCCTAGATCTTTAATCTTGAATTTCTCATCAAGCAAAACTTTAAGAGAATCAATTATTTTCTCATTGCTTCCGGTTATTATTATGTCATCAACATAAACCAGTATGGCAGTGAAGGAATCACCTGTACTCCTGACAAACAAACTGTAATCTGCCTTTGATTGTTGGAATCCCTGCTCTATGATGAAAATGGATAGTTTGGAGTACCACTGGCGAGATGCCTGCTTCAAGCCATACAAACTTTTGTTGAGTTTGCAAACTTTAAAAGATCCCTTGTTGTGCAAATCTGAATTTTGATCAGTAGAATTCCCAGGGGGAATTTCCATATATACCTCCTCTTCTAGGTTTCCATGTAAGAATGCATTATTCACATCGAATTGATGTAAATACCATCCTTTTGCTGCTGCTATGGCTATTAGTGTTCTTACTGTCACTAACTTCGCCACATGAGAGAATGTCTCGTGATAATCCACTCTTTCCAATTGAGTATATCCCTTCGCTACAAGCCTTGCTTTATACCTCTCGATGGTTCCATCTGCATTGAACTTGATCTTGTAAACCCATCTGCAGCCTATAGGAACTTTTCCAGGTGGTAAGTCAGTCACAGTCCAGGTTTGATTCAACTCAAGAGCATTAATCTCATCTTTTATAGCTTTGCACCATTCGGGAGTATTGACAGCTTCTTGGTAAGTAGATGGTTCAGAATGTGCAAGGATGGATGATGCAAAAGCTTTGTGATGTTTAGATAGTTTATGATATGATACGGTTGCACATAAAGGAAAAGTAGTACCTGGAATCACAGTCCCTTTCTTCTTATCAGACGTTTGAGAATGAGTGAGTGAGGCAACTTGTTGGTAGACGAAGTCTTGTAGGTAAGCAGGTGTTTTCTTGCTTCTTTCAGACCTTCGAAGAACACAGGAGTTATTTGGAGGTTCAGGTTGATCTCTATACTCAGAATTAGGCTGATCATCTTCTGAGATTTTAATATTTGGATTAGGTTCCTGATCTGACTCTTCTGGCAATTGAGTATTGAAAACAGGGGGATAATCTAAATTGAGGTCTACAGGTTCTGGATAGGATAATTGAGAAGGAGTAGGCAATCTATGATCAAGGTTTGATCTATCAACATAGTCTTGATCTCTGCAGTTTCTGAAGGGGAAAACGTCCTCATAGAACTTGACGTTCCTTGATATAAAAATCTTTTCAGTCTCTAAATCAAGTAATTTATATCCCTTAGTTCCAAAAGGATATCCCAAAAAGACACACTTCCTCCTGCTTGAGTCGAATTTGTGCCTATTGTGCGTGAGTGTGGTGGCAAATGCTAAGCAACCGAAGACTCTGAGATCACTATATGCAGGTTTGTTTTTAAAGAGGATTTCAAAAGGAGATTTGTTATTTAAAATCGGTGTAGGGACTCTGTTTATCAAGAACACAGCAGTTAAAATGAAATCCCCCCAATACTTCATAGGTATTCCACTCTGAAATTTCAGAGCCCTTGCCAC
Organism: Fraxinus americana; assembly: GCA_035079005.1. Classification (NCBI taxonomy): domain Eukaryota; kingdom Viridiplantae; phylum Streptophyta; class Magnoliopsida; order Lamiales; family Oleaceae; genus Fraxinus; species Fraxinus americana. Next base: position 36,235,281 of record CM068709.1, on the reverse strand, counting down.
ATTTAATATATGTTGATGCTTTCTCTCAACCACATCGTTTTGCTGAGGAGTTTCAACGCACGAGGTTTGGTGTATTATTCCTTTACTAGAGTAGAATTCCTTTAAGGCAAATTCCCCCCTATTATCAGTCCTAATCACTTTGATTTTTGAAGAAAATTGTGTTTCAATCATATTATAGAAATTCTGCAAAGCAGTTGAAGCATTTGATTTCAATTTTAGTAAATAAGCCCAAGTGCATCGACATCAACAATACTGAGAAAATACTTTGATCCTTCATAAGAAACATTGGTACACGGTCCCCATAGATCACAATGAACTAAGTCAAAACATTTTTCTGATCTGTGCAAACTGGTATTGAATGGTTTCCTATGAAGTTTGGCTAAGGGACGGATAGGACACAGTTTCATGATGTGCTTGTGGTTGGAATTTTGATGCAGGTTGGTCAGACGCAATTTAGGATCTGAGGGATGACCTAATCTGAAGTGCCACAGGTCAAAATCCTCTTGATTAACAGCAACGGATATGGTGATTTTGCTGGTGAGTTCTGGTAATTTCTGAATCAAGCTATTAAGAGGGACTTTATTTTGCACCAAATGGTATAGGCCTTGCCTCACTTCACCCAGACCAATCGTCTTCCAAGTTGAAAGGTCCTGCACGAAACATAGATCAGATGAAAATATAAGGCAACAACTTGATGTCTTGGCAAGCTTCCTAGCAGATATCAAATTAAATGAGAATGATGGAACAAAAAGAACATCATGGAGGTGCAGATTTTCTGTAATTTTAACATTTCCTATATGAGTGGTAATAGTGACATCTCCATCAGGTAGTCTAATGGGATGTGCAACTTCAGATTTTATTTCTGTGAGGCACGAAATGGAGCAGACCATATGATCAGTAGCTCTTGTGTCTATGATCCAAGGGGTAGATGAGGTTGTTCTATTTTCATTATCATGAGCTGATAAACATATATAAGTACCAGAAACTTTGAGTGCATCAGTGTGACTTGTGGAAGGAGAGTTTGGAACATGATTGACAGAAAGGGAATGTGAATGATTGATTGGCGGTTTGAGCAAAGCCATCCGTTGAGTATACTGCTCCTGGGTTAACGCCACTTGGTTGCTGTCATAGACTTGTTCCTGTGTAGTCCTTATGGCATCTGCACTGTGATTGGCAATAGCAGTATTTGCCTTTGTTCTTCCATAGAGTTTGTGGCCTGGAGGATAGCCATGGATTTTAAAACAGTTGCTGATGGTATGGCCTGGCATTTGGCAATGTGTGCACATTGGCTTATCTTTGTTGGCTTTAAAATATCTTTCAAGTGAATGGCCAGAGATTTTACAGAACGTGCAGAAATACTTCTTGGGCACAAATCTCTCATCTCTGTCTCCCTCAAGTTATTTCTTCTAACCATCATTGCCATTCCATCAGAGATAGGAACATCAGAAGAGATATCTCTTCTCTTTTCCTCCTGCTGCACGATGGAATATACTTCATTCAGCTTGGTAAAAGGCTTTATCAATAGAATCTGAGCCTTAATGGCCTTGTAAGAGTCATTTAGCCCCATAAGGAACTTCATCACCCAGTCTCTCTTCTGATTGCTGATCACAGTTTGCAGACCTCCACAGGTGCAATTGGGAATTGACTCATAGTTCATGAGTTCATCGAGAAATGTTTTGAGTTTTGAAAAATAAGTGCTGACAAAATCTTGCTCCTGCATCAACGTTGTTATTCCCTGCTTGACTTCAAAAATTCTGGGGGCATTTTGTTGAGCCAGGTGTTGCTCCAGCTCCAGCCAGAGTTGATGGGCTATTAATATCAGCAGGTTCACAGATGCTTCCATCAATGAAGCAAAGTTTGTTTTTGATTCGAAGTGCCATTTTCATCGACTTTGCCCAGGAGTGGTAATTGCTGGAGTCAAGCATCTGAGTTACCAGAAGTGCTCTAGAGTTTTCGTTGGTTCCAATGAAATAAGGATCATTAGGAAGAGATGGATCATGGCCATTCTGAATGGGGTTAACGTTTTGCTGTGGGATTTGGCTTCGATTTTGAATTTGGTTTTGATTTGCATTAGTAACATTGATCTCTTGATTATCAGTCATTGCTCTGATACCATATAACAAATAGAAGAAGAAATGCTACTGATATATAGGCAATTCGATGAAGCAAAAATTTGTTTACAATGTGAATCTATTTTTTGATTGATTGATAAAGAAAAATTACAAAGGTTTTTATAGACAAAAAATACAACAACCTTGCCTATGTGGCAATAACAAAATTCTGTTATATACAACTAAAAATGGAATCAATTTAACTTCTTTCAGTATAGTGCCAGCACTCCTCCATTCCAGTAGCTTCCAGCATTTCATTTTTACGATTGAATCTTCAACATAATGGGACTCGTTCGTAATGAAAACCTGAGAAAAAATCCACCAATTAAATTATTTGGAGTTAAAGTTTTGGCACAAAGGTAAAACTTGAACTTGAATAATCACTCCAAAACTCCAAAGAATCACCTTTTTCACTGAACCCACAGAATCCAGAAGCTGAAATCAAGAAAACTCAGTAGATCTTGCCTTAATGGAAAACCCTGAAGACTAAAGATTGAGAATTTCTCTGAGAAATAGACAGCCCCACCACCCACTTGTAGGGGCGAATCTAGACGATTTTTACTGTGGGGTCAAAAATTAAAGACGCTTGAGTGAAACTCGAGCGTTCCAAGGATAGTAGATCATTGGCGCTCGATTGTGCCTTACCTTACACCACAAGTTTCTATTATGTCAAAATACTGGTATGACATATACATGAGTTTTTCAAAAACTAAAGATGAATAAACACGATAAAATATAACTCGTTGAATAACTTTACCTGATAATTTCCAATACATGAACAACAGCAGTTCATGTTAGTCATTGCAACAAGTCGGTTGGATTTTTCAAGTGAAAGAAGAATATTGTCATCAACGATAATCCCAAATGTGTGATATCCAATGAATGCTACAAGAAAATAACAAATTGCGACAACATAAACAAATATTTAGGGGTGGAGCCATGAATATTGTTCAGTGTAGATGAAATTTAATCGAGGTCGGAGTTTTTGGGGGCTTGAAACGTCCATTAAATTTAGGCCATTAAATAAAAGTATGCAATACGTATGCATATTTTTCTTAGCTAGCTAATCTACAAGCTTAAAACTCAATAAATCAATAAGCAAAATGAAATGTTCAATCTCAAATAAAGTTCGACCATAAATTTAATGATGGTAAAAATATAAAACAATATTAAGACAAATGACGTAGTTTATAAAACCAAATTGTTGAACAAAATTTGAATTTATATAATTTTTATACACACCACTTAATTGATTAAATAATATAATATTCTCACATAATGGACTATTTCTTTCCATGCACTCTTTCTCTCACTAGTTCTGACTACAAAAATAAAAAACTCGAATTATTTGTGGAGTCATTTGACCGTGACCCCACATGACCCCATGTGGATCCGTCGCTGCCCACTTGTGGTACAAAATAATTTACATGTTATAATCCCTACTATAATAAAAGAGCGAATCCGCCGGGTACTATTCATTTTGAAGCATTTTAGTTTCCCTAATTACCCCCTCTACCTACCGTTCATTCCAAAGCATTGTCATTGGTTGAAATTGTTATAATATCTTAAATCACAATTGTTGACTTTGAACGTCATTTTGATTTCCATAATTACCCTCACCCTGCTGAATACTGTTCATTTTGACGCATTTTCATAAGCCCAAATTACCCTCTATCCATACACTGCAATATACCCCAACTGCCCTTATCTATCTTATACTATTCACACGTGGGAGAAGGTTAATTTGGGGTAGGTTTTAACCTGCCTACAATTGTTGACTTTACTATTTTTCTTAATTATAAAAGATCATTTTTCAATCAATAATATGCATACACTTGTTCACTTTAATATTAAAAAAAAAAAAACCAATTGGCAGTGAAGTGTGCGGAGCATTTGCTCCGAACTCTACAGAGCTCTGAGTGCTCCGCACTCTACGTGAAATTTTTTTTTTTTACTTTTCTTTCTTTTGGGTACTACAAATAATATATTAAAACAAAATTATTTATATGTTGTATATTTTATTAATAAAAAAAATACGATCCTAACACATTATCCTCGCTGAAAATACAATAAAATTAATTATATCCACTACGTTTTCACTTTCACAATATTTTGAACCTACAAAAAAAAAAAAAAAAAACTTAACAATGATATGTTTAATTTTGTATTATTAAACAAAATTTAAATTGTAAATAAAAAGAATCCATATATTTATTTTTAATAATAGGTGTGGAAAAAAGAACACAAGAAAAAAAAATAATAAAGTTTTATATTGAAGTTATATATAAACTAAGAAGGAAAAAGAATTGATTTATAAAATAGTACTAAAGTTAAAAATAAGTGTGATGAATGAATTAACCTGAATTTATAGTACTTAATAAATCATTGTTAAGTGTTTTATTTTTATTTTTTAGGTTCAAAATATTGTGAAATTGAAAACGTAGTGGATATGATTAATTTTATTGTGCTTTCAACAAGGATAATATTGTTAGTATCGTATTTTTTTTTAATTATTAGTTAAATTGAAATATAGAAAATGGAGGGGGAAAAAAAAAGCAATGCAAGTAAAAAAAAAAAAATTGCCCCGCAGAGTGCGGAGCAAATGCTCCAAAGGCTTTGGAGCACACTTCGGAGCAAATTTGCTCCAAAGTCCAAACACTTCGGAGCAAATTTGCTCCAAAGTGTTTGGAGCAAATGCTCTACACTGTGCGGAGCTATGTTCCTTTTTTTTTCTTTTTTTTTTCCTCAATATAACTATAACTATATATATAACTATATATATAACACTTAACATTGATATGTTTAATTTTGTATTATTAAACAAAATTTAAATTGTAAATAAAAAGAATCCAATTGTCTTAATTTATTTTAAATTTGAAACTTATAGAACACATAATATCAACAATTCTAATTTGTATTTGGATAATCCAATTTCATACTTGCAACTTCAAAATATTTTTGTCAACAATTCTAATTTGTATTTGAATAATCCAATTTTGTACTTTAACCTTCAAAATATTTTTGCCACAGAAGGGGAAAAAAAATAGAATTCGACATTGAGTTATTATATACTTCTACGATTTATTTATTATACCTATTTTTCACTTAGATCAAACTTATTTTCATCTTAGTTTATATACATTTAATATAAATATTTATCTAGATTACTATATTAAACAAAATTTAAATTGTAAATAAAAAATAATATGTATATTATACTTATTTTTAACTTAAATGAACTGTTTTTTATTTTAGTTTATATACATTTAATATATATATATATTCATATATAAATTCAAATATTATTCGAAGTCTATTTACCGGATTGTCTTCTTACCTACCGGATTTACAATTCTTCAATTTTAATTGAACTTACCGGATTTGATCAATTTTACCGGATTTACATTTCTCATACCATATATGCAAGGGTCTTACCGGATTGGTAATGGTTTTACTGGTTATGAAAGAAAAAATTGAAATTATCGTATTTGCACTCATCTCATCGGATTTGCAGTAATCTCACCGTATTTGCACTCAACTCACCGAATTTGACATTGTTCGCTTTTTCTTCGCCTTTTCAAATTTGTTTTCAACCATTTGTTTCAAAGATTTTTATTCCAATTTTTTGAAGCTTAGAATCAGTTTTCCAGCTCTAATCATCAAGGATTAGTTTTTAAGCTTTGAATCATATCATTTACACCAGATTTTAACCCATTCTCGTCATCATTCTTTTTTTTTTTTTTCTCAATATAACTAATAATAAATAATAAATATATATATATATATATATATATATATATATATATATATATATATATATATATATATATATATATATATTACATGTTTAATAAAAAAAAACACTTAACAATGATATGTTTAATTTTGTATTATTAAACAAAATTTAAATTGTAAATAAAAAGAATCCATATATTTATTTTTAATAATAGGTGTGGAAAAAAGAACGCAATAAAAAATAATAATAAAGTTTTATACTGAAATTATATATAAACTAAGAAGAAAAAAGAATTGATTTATAAAATAGTACTAAAGTTAAAAATAAGTGTGATGAATGAATTAACCTGAATTTATAGTACTTAATTAATTCAGGTTAATTCATTCATTACACTTATTTTTAACTTTAGTACTATTTTATAAATAAATTCTTTTTCCTTCTTAGTTTATATATAATTTCAGTATAAAACTTTATTATTTTTTTTTCTTGCGTTCTTTTTCCACTTCTATTATTAAAAATAAATATATGGATTCTTTTTATTTACAATTTAAATTTTGTTTAATAATACAAAATTAAACATATTTGTTTTTTTTTGTAGGTTCAAAATATTGTGAAAGTGAAAACGTAGTGGATATAATTGCGGAGCAATTGCTCCAAAATTTTTTTTTCTTTTCGTTGGTTTTTTTTTTCTCGCCATTTTCTATATTTCAATTGAATTAATAATTAAAAAAAATGAAGAAAACTTTAAAACGTAGTTATTATGTTTAATTTTATATAGGTATGAAAAAAAAAAAGAAGAAAAAGGCAACTGTATGTTTAATAATAAGAGCATTTATTATGTTTAATTTTATATAGGTATCACAAAAAAAAAAAAAAAAAATGAATCCCTATCTACTTTCGAAAAAAAAAGAAATTTTTGATTTTACTCTCTTTACCTGATTTATATGAGGCAAACCGTATTTAGCATTACCAGATTTTACTCTCCTTACCGGATTTTTAAAAAAATTGATTTTACCGAATTTTTGAGAGCTTACCGTATATGCAACTTAATCACCGTATTTGCACTTCAAATACCGTATATGCTATTCTCTTACCGGTTTTGCAAGGGTTGTTGATAGTATGTGTTGTATAAGTTTCAAAATAAAAATAAATGGAGACAACAAAAAATGTTTAATTTTATATAGATACAGAGAAAAAAAGAAGAAGTGGTGTATTTAATAATATGAGCATTTATTATGTTTAAATTTATACATGTATGACAAAAAAAAAACAATGAACCCTCCATTTACTATTTTTTTTAAAAAAAGAAAAAAAAATTAATTGCTCCTTGCTAGAAAGATAATAAAATTAATCATATCTACTACGTTTTCAATTTCAAAATATGTTAACTTAAATTTATAATATTTAATAAATCATTGTTAGGTGTTTTATTTTTATTTTTTAGGTTCAAAATATTGTAAAGTTAAAAACGTATTGGATATGATTAATTTTATATACATTTAATATCAATGTTCATCTAGATTACTATATATATATTTTCATTCAAATTTGCAAAATTCTTAAGTTATTCAAATTTGCTCCACATTGTGCGAAGCAATTTTTTTATTTTTTTTTCTTTTACTTGCATTGATTTTGAAAGTTACATACGATAGACCACACAGCATATTCCTTGGCCTCCTTAAGTTCATTTTTAAGTGTCTAAACTAACTCAACCCTTTCAGTGAACTCCCTTTTTTCTTTTGAACTTCCTTCAACATATCTTACATAGCTAAGCCTGACCCCAACTAAGATTTTTTGTAGATCAGCTTGGAATACGACTTTTCTTCACAGAGCTGATAGATCAGCCTATAATTTCCAACTTCGAAATTGACAGCTTGCACTAAAACATGCTACTTGCAAACAAAAAAATCCATTAGTATAACTATTAAATTAAAATCCATATTACCTAAGCCCCCACTCTAACAAGGAAAATTCACGAGAGCAAATGCTCCAAAGATTTTGGAACAAATTTGCTCCAAAGTGTTTGGAGCAAATGCTTCGCATTGTGCGGAGCTATGTTCCTTTTTTTTCCCTCAATATAATTAATAATATATATATATATATATATATGTTTAATATAAAAAAAACACTTAACAATGATATGTTTAATTTTGTATTATTAAACAAAATTTAAATTGTAAATAAAAAGAATCCAATTGTCTTAATTTATTTTTAATTTGAAACTTATAGAACGCATAATATCAACAATTCTAATTTGTATTTGGATAATCCAATTTCATACTTGCAACTTCAAAATATTTTTGTCAACAATTCTAATTTGTATTTGAATAATCCAATTTTGTACTTTAACCTTCAAAATATTTTTGCCACAGAAGGGGAAAAAAAATAGAATTCGACATTGAGTTATTATATACTTCTACGATTTATTTATTATACCTATTTTTCATTTAGATCAAACTTATTTTCATCTGAGTTTATATACATTTAATATAAATATTTATCTAGATTACTATATTAAACAAAATTTAAATTGTAAATAAAAAATAATATGTATATTATACTTATTTTTAACTTAAATGAACTGTTTTTTATTTTAGTTTATATACATTTAATATATATATATATTCATATATAAATTCAAATATTATTCGAAGTCTATTTACCGGATTGCCTTCTTACCTACCGGATTTACAATTCTTCAATTTTAATTGAACTTACCGGATTTGATCAATTTTACCGGATTTACATTTCTCATACCGTATATGCAAGGGTCTTACCGGATTGGTAATGGTTTTACTGGTTATGAAAGAAAAAATTGAAATTATCGTATTTGCACTCATCTCACCGAATTTGCAGTAATCTCACCGTATTTGCACTCAACTCACCGAATTTGACATTGTTGCTCCGTTTTTCTTCAGTCTTTTCAGCTTGTTTTCAACCATTTGTTTCAGCATTTTTCTTCCAATTTTTTGAAGCTTGGAATCAGTTTTCCAGTTGTCCTGTAATGTTATTACGGAATATCAATCCAGCTGAAGGTCTATGCAATGGAACACGTCTTACTTGTAGGAAATTTGATAAAAAATTAATTCTTGCTGAAATTACGAATGACGAATATCGTGGCAATTACCAAGAATCCCTTTTGTCCCCCTCAAAGGCATAGAATGCTTCGTGCTTGGATATCCAATAGAGATAGTTTCAACAGAAAGAATGACTATATATATACGGAAAATTACAACTGATATTTGTTTAGATCAATACTTTTTAAACTGAAAAAATTATCTTATAATTACATGCACAATTATTTACAAAACATGTTGCTCCAAATGCTTTTAAATTATTCAATATTCTCTCATATTTATATTTTCTACATTATTCAATGTACATTCTATATCAAATGCTAACAAAACCTTCGAAATTATAAATTCCATGCATCGCATGGACCAAAACTAGTTGTTATGAAAAGACAATTATATTTTTGAGCAAACAGTAACTTCCTCTGCTACTTTAGCTTTTTGTTGGGTTGTGCATATTTATTCTTGCAATTATACATTTATACTGTAAGTATCTTTTCTTTATTGGTCGCCATGGAAGTGCAGAAAAACCAGACACAGGAGGCTGTTGGGACATTGCAATAAGGTAAGTAAAGTGCGGTGACTGGGGTGCTCCACAGATAATCAAAGCAGATTATTTTATATTGCTATATTATCCTTGAAATCCCTGTCTAATAATTGGAAGTGAGAATTGTAGGCGCCATCCCAAATTATCTATTGTGAGGATATGATGATGTCAATTACCAGATGAAATGATGTAGAGGAGAGAGGAAGTGCGTGAAGAAGATCTACAGTTTTTTTGATCTTTTTTTTTTGTTCTCTAATTTAGTTTTAACTTATTTTAATGTAGTAAATCGAAAATTATCATTATGCCATTTACAAAAAAATATAAAAAATGTGATCAAACTTAATTTCTTGGTCAACTAACAGGCATTTGGATGAATATGTCCATCGGGGCTTCACCTGTAACGTTTCAAAAGGTTGGGGGCGACTATTGCAACGAATAAAAGGTCGGGGGAAAGTCCGCAACTATTTAAAAGGTTTGGGACCTCTGTTGCAATTATCCATTTTTCTAAATTAAACGTTTACTGTGCAAAAAATAAGTTTCAATCATGAAACTGAAATTTTGAAGCATAACTTGTTTTGCTCAAAATTGATTTTTGAAAATACTTTGTTTATGTTTCACCCATTTGACTTCTAATTATATTGAATTGATCACATGTGACCTCTAATCATCGTTTTATATTTTGAACCAACTATTGGATATTTGAACTTTGATCCCCGAACTTTAGATTTCTTGCAATTTTACCCTTTTCTCGTTCATTGTCTCCAATTTTATCAATTTCATCGATCTTTACCTAAGAAACACAATATACGTAGCATAAGCCATAATTTATTAAGATTGTCAACAACTACTCTAATTTAAAAGCTTAAATAAGTGTACAAAATGCATTTATCACTAGAGTTTTTAAGGTTGAAATTGGGGATGCTTTATTGAATTTTAAAGAAGTGCGGAAGTCGAGTTTCACATATGGTAATTTTTATGAGTTGATGGTTTGGCTAAATTGTAATTTTTTTAAGGGGTAATTGCAGCAAAGGTCCCAAACCTTTCAAATTTTTGCGTACTTTACCCTAACCTTTGATTTGTGCCAGCGGAGGTCCCAAACCTTTCAAAAATATGCGCCGGAGGTCCAACTGGACGGATTCCGTTCAGTTGACCGTTAGTCAACCAATGAAGTCAAAATTTAATCAATTTTGACCAAATTCAAAAGGGTAAAATGGTAAGTTTGTATTTTTATCACATTAAATAGGTTAAAAATTAAATTAAAAACCAAAAAATAAAAATAAAAATATAAAAACCCTTCTTCCTCCCACTCCACTCCACTCTTCCCCATTCCCCACCCACCGCCGGCCACCACCCCCATCCTCAGCATCGCCGCCCTCAAGACCGGCCACCACCGCCACCATCATTGGCAGGATCTTAAGGGCACTCCTTCCACAGTTTTCACTTCTTCCACCGCCACCATTATAAATTGCTGCCACCAAGACCCGTCGAATTAAATCAGCCCTAACCTCAATTGGAGCAATTAAATGGTTACCCATGGTCGTACAAGTTTGCTTGACGTTCGCCTGGCTTCAATTTTCCATTATCTTCTGATTTTTTCGGATTTTTTGAATTAGGTTTGAAGTTTGAAAATGGGTAGTTTTCGGCATTTGTGATGGTGGTGGTGAGGAGATCGGTGGTGGTGGTAGTAGATGATTTTTTGGTTTGGGATGGGGATTTGGTGGCTGGTGGGTGGCGGTCATGGCGAAGTGTTGGTGATGGGGATTTGGTGGGGGGTGGCGATCGTGGCGATTTAGGTTCCATTTTTGGGAAGGAGAACCAGAGCCCATTAAGAATCATTATAAAATTGTTCAAGACACAATATTACAATTGTAATCCATTTTAGAGTCGAACTGACATACCCGAATTTGTTTTCTGTTGCCCAATATTCACTTCCTCGTCGTGCAAAGGCTCTCAAAATGATATCCACAACCACAGCAGATAGATAAGCCATGCCAGAGCCATAACCCATCCTGGTAAAGTATCTCATTGAATGAAATTCTGAAGATCTTAAAATTAGATTGAAGCAAGCAGGACCACAAGCTATTCCAAGTGCACAAGCACTAACAAAACCAGCAGAAGCCTTCATTCGCATCTTAAGAGGAACACAATCACTGATGTAACGTCGATTAACAGCCCTAGCAGAGCCCAATCTGGAATAATTTTGGTGGTAGTACCGGAGAAACTGGGAAGGAGAAACTGCAATTTTGGTGGTAGTGCCGGAGAAACTGGGAAGGAGAAAATGCAATTGACTGTCGAATGTGATGTTTTTCATTTGTGATTTACGGCGGCGACGGTGGTGCCGGCACCGTTGGTGCCGGGAAGAGAAATTGTAATTTACTGTTGATGCCGGGAAGGAGAAATTGTAATTTTCCCTTTTTATTTTTTTATTTATTTAATGAGAAAATTGTCAATTTACCATTTTGCCCCTTCTTATTTTGTCAAAAATGGTCAAACTTTACTATTCTTGGTTGACTAACGGTCAACTGGACGGAATCCGTCCAGTTGGACCTTCGGCGCATATTTTTGAAAGGTTTGGGACCTCCGCTGACACAAATCAAAGGTTAGGGTAAAGTGCGCAAAAATTTGAAAGGTTTGGGACCTTTGCTGCAATTATCCCTTTTTTTAATGATTGTAACTTACCCGTGAAATTTTCGTACGATAAATTAGCAACAAAGTGAACAAAGTATGACGGATGATGAATGTAGTGTAACATCTCAAAGATGAGTGATCATTGTGAAGTATTTTGAAGTTCGATGAATTAAATGTGATCAGTGTAAGTTGGATGAGTAATAAAATAATGATTTTATTGAGTTGTAATTTTTTAACGATAGTAACTTGTTACGTCAGATTTTCGTTAGCCACGTCAGCGAATAAGATAACGAATTTTTAAGGGTGATGGATGGATTGCAAACGAACAACACTCAATGAGCAATGCGAAGTGCTTCGAGGTTGAGTGAGTAGATCGAGATAATAGCATAAATTGGGTGATAATTGAAACAATTAACTCCCCCCATCTTCCTGAAAAAGTGGATTATATAAATACTAGTTATTTCCATTCCTCAAATCTTGACCTTGGCTGCACGCATCTACCTTCTTCTTCAAGAAATACAACGCCTCTCAACTGGTCAAACCTCTCGTTTCTTTCTCGCCCAAACTCATATAAATTTAATTCGCACTTCTATTTTGAATTGCAAAATAACAACGAGAACAAGAAAGAAAGGGAAAAAGAGTGATCAGTAATGGTCCTCCCTTTATTGAAGCTTGGGACGCTAGCATTGAAGACTCTGAGCAAACCCATTGCTGCTAGGCTCAAGAAAGAAGCTGGGCTACACCCAAAATTTCGCAATCGCATCATCAGCATAGCTCAGGTATTATTATTAGTAGGTTATAAATTATTGGATGGCGTCTGATTATTCATAAGTGAAAATGGTTAGGTTGTTTGAGGGTTGTTATGGATTCATAAATTGAAATGGATGCTGCTTTATTAGAATATGATTATTGCAGGAACTTATTTATGTGGTGAAATATAGAGGATCAATCACGCTTTCTTGATCTGGGATGATTTGATTTTATTACCCCTTTTTTGTTCCTTTCTGGGCAAAAATTTTCCCTTTTGTTTGTTACAATCAAAACCCACTGTTTCCCAACATTTTTTGCTGACAGTCTATTATCGGCGAATAAATTTGGGGAATTTGGCCATTTAGCCTAGTTGGACAATGTATTTGTTGAAACGTCCTTTGACCAATAATAAAAACAAAAAAATAAAGTAAAATATTTTAGTTGACAAAATGACAAAATTCTCCTTCAATTATCAACTCAAAAGCCCTCAATTTTCCTCCTTTCGTCCCGTCATTTCTCCTCCATCTTCTTCCCCTTTTTATCTTCTTCAATTTTCGGTCATCGTTCTTGCTACCCAAAAATCACGTTCTTTATTATATTCTTTACTTATTTTGGGGCATCTTTTAAGCATTTGAACAAGAGTTTAATTAGCATATCATCTACATTGAAAATCACTTTATATTTGAAGAAAGAAGAATGACAATTTTAGAAATTTTATGTAGTTTGTACTTGTATTATTGAATATAAAATTAAATAATATTTAGTTGGTGTTTTTTCGTATTTAGTGTGTTTTTGTGTTTTCTGCAACCATTGGATAATAATGATACTCCAATTGCTATCTGAAATCTAGAACACCACTCCAGTCGTTATCCACTATGTAAAACGGCATTACAGTCTTTATCTATTGTGGTTTGATTTTTTCAACAAACTAACTTCTAATAATGGACTCACTGACATATATAACTATTTCGCGCGTTTACTCGCTAACAATTAAAAAGGGATCAGACGATTGTATAAGGGACAAACCTCTTGGAATAAAGTCCCAAAAATGGGTGTTTATTGAATACGAAGATTACAGTTTGGACACGAACAAGATGCCTCCAAGAGGCGCAAGCACACAAGTACGAGGGAATTGAAATAATTAAAGTTAATCTAAGAAAAAGTAAATTACATATTCTCTGTTTGAGAGTGAATTTTGTCGGGCATTCTTCGTTGTTTTCTTCTTTCTTTTATACGGCTTGGGCAGTTTTTAATCGTTTAGAAACTGCTTGTAACTACCCATTTCTTTCATAATGGTCGGTTGGCCAATAACTACCGTGTGTAACTCCTATCATCACGTCCTCTTCATAACTGCTTGTCACCAACTCTCTCAAATCGTGGGGCGTAATTGTGATGTGCTAAAACCGCCTTAAATCGTGACTTTGGATAACAACAAGCTTTAATCATCGCTGGGACTCTGGGCGACTCACCATTTTTGGGAGACAATTGGTCTTCCGCTCTGGGCGATTATAGGATACTTCATTCGCTCAACATCTGGGCGTTCTGCAGGCTTGAGCGACAACGCACCTTTGTTTTTGGGCTTTCATCATATTTAATGACATTTCTGGTTGGGCTTTTACCCTGATCTCTCTAAATGGGCTTCTTCTCTTGGGCCATTTCCTTTCTTGGGCCATTTGAATTGGGTTGTACATTTTGTGTCAACAATAACACATAAAGATTGACTGTCACAAAGAAAGATTGAAATGATATAGCTTTTATATTATTGAGATGGTGAAAGCACAAGTCGTCATAATCATTTGTCGATTTAGTTAATAACATATCTCTCAACTTATGTACGTGTTATGCGCATATTACAACATAAATAAGTTCTACTTATTATTTCTTAGGGTACGAATGGGTCTTGGTTGCTTATACTAGTGTCTATACACGTAACAGCACAAGTATCGTTTTCATAACCAGTAACGACACTTGTGTCGTTCCGAAATTTTCACCTATATTTTGTTTTTTTTTTAACAGAACATCTTATGATGGATTCCCTAACTATATAACATAGAAAGTTTGACAATGTCATAAATAACGTAAATGAGTTCCATTTATTGGTTCTCAGGGCACGGATAAGACGCAATTGGTTATACTCGTGTTTACAAATATAATGGTACAAGGGTAGTTTTCGTCTCAATAACGACACTTGCGCCGTTCTGTTAATTTTTCCTACATTTTGATTTTTTTTAATTCAAAGACGTCCAATAATGGACCCCCTAACGTATGTAAAATATAAAGGTTGACCATGTAACAAAAGATATAGAATTGACACCGTAATACTTGTGCTTTCAAACGAATTTAGATCAAGACTTGTAATTTCATCGTTTGATACCATATATTCTATATCAATTCTTCCATTAGTTGTCATATAATTAACATTTTCGACCTTCTTAACTTAGGGAATCCAATGCTTGAGGTCGTTTTGCTGGAAAAGTAGTAAAATTTTGGAGAAATCAACAGAACGGCACAAGTGCCGTTAAACGACACTTGTGCCGTTTTGTCTATAAACATGAGTATAAGCAGTTACGACCCAAAAGTGTAAGAAAAATGGATTGTTTCTTATCTTTGTTAAAGAAAATAAAATTACAAATATTTTTCAAGTTAGATTATGCAAGTTAAATGTTTATATGAGAACGATATAAGTGCCGTTACATCACTTATAAGCTTCCATGAGAACGACACAAATGATGTTAGTGGACTTATAAACGTCCATGAGAACGACACAAGTGTCGTTACTGAGATAAAAATGCTCTTGAGAACAGCACAAGTGTCGTTATTAACTTATAAGAGTCCATTACTTTATCATGTGTCCATTGTTCAAGGTCGTTATGTTGGAAGCAAACAAAAAAGATATGGTCATTACTTAATCAAAAAGAAAGACGAAAACGACACAACTGCCGTTATTGTTTAGAAAACAGCACAAGTATTGTTTTGCCTCTAAACAAGTGTATTAAGCGCCACGATCCTTCCGAGCCACGATAACCGATAAGTTGAACTCATTTTGGTAGCAGGATGGGTACGCCTCTTACAACATTCAATAGATATGGTCGTTACTTAATAAAAAAAGACGAAAATGACACAACTGCCTTTACTATTTAGGAAACGGCACAAGTGTCGTTCTGCCGCTGAACAAGTGTATTAAGCGCCATGATTCTTTCGAGCCATGATAATCGATAAGCTGAACTCATTTTGGTTGCAGGTTGGGCACGCCTCTTACAACATTCAATAGATATGGTTATTAGTCAATAAAAAAGAAAGACAAAAATAACACAACTGTCGTTATTGTTTAGAAAACGGCACAAGTGTCGTTCTGCCTCTGAACAAGTGTATTAAGTGCTACGATCCTTTCGAGCCACGATAATCAATAAGCTGAACTCATTTTGGTTGCAGGATGGGCACGCCTTTTACAACATTTAATAGATATGGTCATTATTTAATAAAAAAGAAAGATGAAAATGACACAACTGCCGTTATAGTTTAGAAAATGGCACAAATACCGTTCTGCCTCTGAACAAGTGTATAAAGCGCCACGATCCTTCCGAGCCACGATAATTGATAAGCTGAACTCATTTTGGTTGCAAGATGGGCACGCCTCTTACAACATTCAATAGATATGATCATTATTTAATCAAAAAGAAAAACGAAAATGACACAACTGTCGTTACTGTTTAGAAAACGGCACAAGTACTGTTCTGCCTCTGAACAAGTGTATAAAGCGCCACGATCCTTCCGAGCCACGATAATCGATAAGCTGAGCTCATTTTGGTTGCAGAATGGGCACGCCTCTTACAACATTTAATAAATAAGGTCATTACTTAATCAAAAAGAAAGACGAAAAGACACAACTGCCGTTACTGTTTAGAAAATGGCACAAGTGCCGTTCTGCCTCTGAAAAGTGTATTAAGCGCCACGATCCTTCCGAACCACGATAATAGATAAGCTGCACTCATTTTGGTTGTAGGATGGACACGCCTCTTACAACATTCAATAGATATGATCATTACTTAATCAAAAAGAAAGACGAAAACGACATAATTGTCGTTACTGTTTAGAAAACGGCACAAGTGCCGTTCTGCCTCTGAACAAGTGTATTAAGTGCCACAATGAACTCATTTAAGTTGTAGGATGGACATGCCTCTTACAATGTAGGGGAGATATGCTCAACGCTTATACTTTCAAACAAAATCAATGTATGCTTGTGTGATTTCACCTTTCAATACCATATATTCTACATCAATTCCACCGTTAGTTGTCACATAATCAACATTTTCAGCCTTTTTAAGCTAGAGGGTCCAATTCGGGAGGTTGTTCGGTTGGAAAAGTAGAAAAATATTGATGAAATCAACAGAACGACACAAGTGTCGTTTAATGGTACTTGTGCCGTTCTGCTTGGAAATACTTGTACAGAGCGCCACGACCCGTTCGAGCCACGATGAACTCATTTAAGTTGTAGGATAGACGCGTCTCTTACAACGTAGGGGAGATATGCTCAACGCTTATACTTTCAAACAAAATCAATGTAGACTCGTGTGATTTCACCGTTCAATACCATATATTTTACATCATTTCCACCGTTAGGTGTCACCTAATCAACATTTTTAGCCCTCTTAAGTTAGCGGGTCCAATTTGTGAGGTCGTTCGGCTGGAAAAGTAGAAAAATATTGATGAAATCAACAGAACGACACAAGTGTCATTTAACGGCACTTGTGCCGCTCTGCCTAGAAACACCTGTGCAGAGCGCTACGACCCGTCCAAGCTGCGATGAACTCATTTAAGTTGTAGGATGGATATGCCTCTTACAACGTAGGGGAGATATGCTTAATACTTAATTGACATGAAAAAGAAAATGACACAACTGTCGTTCTGCCTGGAAAGAGAACATTTATTAGAATGGTATGACTATCATTATTTTTACAAGTACAACGATAATTTGAATGACACTTGATGAAATATTGAGAACGTCACTTGTATCGTTACTGATATGAGAACTTCTACTAGAACGACACAAGTGTCGTTATGTAGTAAATAAATTTCCATGAGAACGGCACAAGTGTCGTTATTGTCGATAAAACGACATATGTGCCGTTTTGCCTGGAAACACTTGTACAGAGCACTACGACCCATTCGAGCTACGATATTCGATTAGATGAACTCATTTAAGTTGTAGGATGGACGTACCTCTTACAATTAGGATAGATATGCTCAATACTTAATCGACATGAAAAAGAAAACGACACAACTACCGCTACTGTTCTGAAAACGGCACAAGTGTCGTTACAGCACCGTGACATTTTAGTGTAACAAAAAAAGCATCATAACTGTTGTTCTGACTACATCGAGTCTAAGATCATTACAATCACTTCCAAACATTATAAGTAGTTTGCTTTTCAAAATTACAAAAGTAGTACATCGTGACATAACACCACCATCCTTTTTCAATATTACAAAAGTGGTACATCACAACACTATAAAAGCCTCATATGTGCCGTCTTGTCTTCATCGTTCACGTCTCTCGATGAGTGGTACACAATTTGTACAAGTGATACGGGTTATGCCCAGTTTTCAAACACCTACTACACTCACGAGACTTGCGCATCTCTTCGGCTGATTGTTTCCTTTTTTTTTTGTGGACGCCTACTTCCTCTTCGTGTCAACGGTCGTATCACCTTACCAGTTGGAACATAAAGAATATCCACATTTTCTTCAACGTTCCCCATATAACTCCATATCCATTTGGCTTCTTCAGTTTTTCTAAACTCAACAAAATAGCATACCCATACCCATACCCATATCATTTCTACATAATCCATAGCTGAAAATAAAATAAAAAAGTTAAATAGTTTACTCAAATATATATCAAGGTAATATGAAAATAGCTATCACATTTAAATTATCAAAGTAACCACATTGTATTATCAAGAACGGACAGACCATAACAGAGAATGTTTGTATTGTCATATTACATGGAAGATAACGACTATAGTGTCGTTCTACACTACGTAAAACGGCTAGAGTGTCGTTATGTACTACAGTTCGTCCAACAGTTGCGAACAGTACAGAAATACACCAACTGTGATAAAAAAACAGCTAAAATATCATTTCATACTATATTTAACAATAAAATGACCAATGTACATGAGATTTTCAAAAATACCTTTCTTTGTTCTTTAAATATTATAGAGGTTTCAAAATAGATAATATAGAAACCAAATTTCTTGTTCAAATGCTCAAAAAGTTGAAGATAGGTGATGAATATAATGAATAACAAGAATTTGGGGATAGCAAGCACGGTAGACGGAGATCACGTTGATACGATTGGAGATGAATTGGGGAATTTAATTGCGTTGAAAGGGTATTTGAGTCTTTTCATGATATGGATATTTTAGACATTTTATACCTTTTATTTATTGTATTTTTTGACTTACAAATATTGAGAATGGGTTTTTTTTCCAACTACTTTGTTTGACTGGGTTTTTTAACAAAGAGTCCCAATAAATTTTGTGCATCGTGCCTTTTCTTTTATCTTTTTCCCTGTAGATGTAGGTGCTTTCCCATTTTGTTTAATTGGAGCCTTTCCAATAATTGTTGCTGCGGTCTTATCAAAAAAAAAAAAAATTGTTGCTGCGGCTACTGCTGCTTATGCAGTATAAAATTCACATTGGGGTGGGTGGTGGGGAAGGGGGCGCGATAATCTGGACACAGAAAACATTGTTCATGCCTATCCCCGTCAGCTGCTTTATCAGGCAGTAAATAATGTGAAATACTGAGTATGGAGTACTTGTAGCATGTTAAGCAGAAATCGTCCCGAATATTCTGTGAATTCCTTTATTTGTGATACATTAGCAAATGTAAATGGAACCACAGACTGTTGTGGTCTAGTTGAATCACTTGTAACTATAGAGATTTAAAGCCTATGTGCCGGTTGTTGGGTTAAGGCAGGATGGAGAGGGGTTTGGAGCCCCTTTTTGGGATTGAAAAGTGGCAATCAAGCCAAGGAATGAGGAGATTCGTCGATCTTCAATTTTACTATTACACAGTTCATTATCTCTCCCACGCGTGCAATACCCGATGGTTGATATGTACTCGGAAAATTACTTCATTTACATTTTAGTTGTTGAGCTACCTGTTGTCCCATCAGATCAAATAATGCCAAGTGGTGTATAACATGTAAACAAGATCTGGTTGACACATGGACATGACTGTATTTACTGGTAAACTTACCATGAAGAATTGAAGTTGAGGAGTTTCACATAAGAAAGTACTGACATCTCTGTTAGAAAATACTATGATCTTCATTTCACGATTTTACCTTCCTTGAGGGTTTCCTTGGTTTTTGTTAAGTGATTTTCAATGTCGTTTCTATGTCCGGCGAATGTCAACTTGTATAACCTCCTCAATCTTCATCTTTGTCATTATACATATTTGGATTTTGCTTTTGTCTCTTAAAATTTACCATTATCTTGTAACTTGTGTTTCTTTGTCTAATTTAATCAAGTGTTAAGTGCCTAATTGTTTCTTATTATATTCACCTTCAGTTTCTAACTTTGTCATATTTTCTGATGCAAATGCTGGAGTTGTTCCCAACTAATGTTATCTCTGTGCATTGTTCTGTATTTGGCATGAGTGTGAGTAATTGAATACATTCATAATACTTTGTCCGTGCATTGTCTATTAAAATAGGCAAATCACAGGATGACGACAACAATGCAACGACGCATATATGGTCATGCTACCGATGTTGAAATTCGACCCTTGAATGAAGAGAAAGCTGTTCAGGCTGCTGTGGACCTGCTAGGGGAACTATTCATTTTCTCAGTAGCATTTCTTTCCATCTTTAATTTTCTTTGTATGTTTGACTAGCTATCTCTTTTTGGGTGACTGTTTGAACTAGGTTTTACACATGAGAATTTACTCTCTAAGGAACAAAATAAATTGATGGTAGCTCAATACGTGTATGAAAAAAGATGTGCCCTATTTTATCTTGATGAAAGACAAGAGACCTACTTTCTTTGAGTGCGTCTGTATGATTCCTTTATAGGGAAGTCAAGGTATTGCCTGATATCCAGCTGCATAAAATAATGACTACTGGAAACAGCGAAGCCAGACTGCCAGAGTATGCATCTTATGTTCTGTAGGATGTTCCTGGGTTTACAGTTCTGCCATGGCAAGAGGACTTCTGTTATGACTCTTGAAGTTCCTGGCTACTGATGTCTTTTTTTCATTGAATTCGTGCTTTATTTAATTCCCCGATCTGCATAAATTATGATGTAGAATAGGTAGAAGAGGCAGGGAAGAAGAAGCCGGGAGAAGAGAAAGAAGCGTGAAAGAGGAGAAAAGAGGAAAACATAATCGCCAATCAAAATTTTATTTAATCATCAACTGAAGTCAACTGCAATGAAAACCCAATAAATAGCAGAAAATAACATAATTTTAAGGGCTTGGGCCAACCCGTTACTACAAGCCCAATAATACGAAAACACAAATAGTAAAGTCCAATAACAATAAAAATAAAATAAATCACGATGATGTCTTAATGATGTCCGCATCAACCCTCTCGGGGTGGAAGAAAATCGACCTTGTCGAGTGGATAGCTAGAAAAAGACTGCAATCAATCGCCCAACCATAAACTTGGGGGTTGGACGAGCTTCCTCCGACGTCGATAAAAACGTGTCAGCGGTGGTCGGAATCTGGTGTCTCCACCAACGTCCCCTGGATGCGTGGAAGGAGAACTGGGCAAATGAAGATCCTGCTGACTTCGATAGAGCACCAATAAGTCTGGGTCAAGCTGCTGTAGTCTCTCTAGTAATCCATGTGCAATCAAACTCAGGCCGATCAACTCAACAAACAAGGAAGCATTAAATATCCCCACCTTTAGTCAACACAATCTATTCATCTAAATAACATCAATTTTATCTTTGTGGGCTGGAAAATGTGGCATGGATTAGAAGAAACAAGAGATTCCGGGTCAAGGTCCACAGATGGAGGTAGTAAATGATCATCGGAGGGATTGAAATGGTCTTTATAAGCAACTAAATCCTCAACATTGAAGGTATGGTGGTAGCCAAGGTGTGGCGGAAGGTCAAGAACATGAGCATTTGGGCCAACTTGCTTTAAAATTTTAAAATGACCAACACTACGAGCTTGTAATTTGGAGGCGGGTCCATGTAGGCGTCACTCTGGTTGAATTCGGATCATGACATAATTCTCAATATTAAAGTCAACATGTCTTTTATATAAATCAGCTCGAAGTTTATAAGATGTGTTACTAGCTTCAAGTTATTTATTGATTTCAATATGCAAGTCATGAAGATGATGTGCAAATGTTACATGGACACTCTTATCATGTGGGGACATCGAGATGAGACCTAAATGCTTCCTAGGCTTAAAACCATGAACAACTTCAAATGGTCTCATACCTAACGACCGATTCAAGGAACCGTTATATGCAATTTGAGCTGTATGAAGAATTAAATCCCAATTTCTAAAATTTTCTTGGACTAGACACCTTAATAAATTACCAAGACTACGATTAACCACTTTCGTTTGATCGTTAGTCTGCGGGTGACAGACACTAGAAAATTTTGTACCGACCTTGTGGCACAACATTCTCCAAAAGTGACTAGTGAAGCGCACATCCCTGTCTGACACAATGGTTTTGGGGAGGCCATACAATTTAACAATTTCATTAAAGTATAAGGTGGCAACCCTGGATGCATCTGAGGTTTTGCTACAAGAGATACAATGAGCCATTTTTGAGAATCGATCCATTACCACAAAAATAGAATCATGTTTCTTCGGGGTACGTGGAAGCCCTAACACAAAGTCCATACTCACATCTTGCCAAAGACAATCAGGAACGGGAAGAGGTGTGTATAGGCCCGTGTTTTGCCTTATTTGCTTGGCCAATTGACAGGTGTTACAAGTACTAACTATTTTGGCAACATCTTTCTTCAAACTAGGCCAATTGACAGGCGTTACAAGTACTATCATTGCTCGCATAAAAGTGCTCGGGGCGTTGGTTAGGCCGAAAGGCATAACTAATCTGGTGATACCCACTCTTCAAGTCAATTTTTGAAAATATCGGAGCTCCAACAATCATATCCAACATGTCGTTAAGCCTAGGAATGGGAAAGGGATATTTGATCGTGATCCTATTGATGACACGACTATCTACGCACATCCTCCAAGAGCCACTTTCTTAGGCGTCAACCGTGCAGGAACTGCACAAGGACTTAAACTCTCACGGATGAATCCTTTGTGAAAGAGTTCCTCCACTTGTCTCTGTAGTTCTGCGTGTTCAGTAGGGTTCATCCTATAATGAGGCAAATTTGGAAGCGACGCTCTCGGGACCAAATCGATGGCATGTTGGATATCCCATAAAGGAGGTGGTTCATCAGGTAAGCCCTTGAGGAACACATCCTGAAACTCTTGAGTGATCGCCTAGGCTTCATGGGGGTCTACTAATGGGGAACTCGATGGAACCTCCAGGACAACTATGGCAAACACAACCGAATCTCCGTAGGATTAATGATATGTAATCCCTTTCGTTCCTCGCTTTTCTTTGCGTCGTGCGAGCCAACAGGTCTCGGTGGAAGTGGGTTAAGGTGGATCTTATTTCCATTATACACAAAGCAACATGAATTGGATTGACCATAAATTGTTACATCCAAATTGAACAACCAAGGGCAACCAAGAATGACGTGATCGACATCCATTGAAATGACGTCGCACCATATACGATCCTTATACTCGAGAAACTGAATAGGTACTAGACAACGTTCCTTCACAGCTATCGATGAGGTATCAACCCAAGAGACGCTATATGGCTTAGGGTGAGGCACTAGTTTCAACCCCAAAAGGGTTATAGTAGCCATCGAAACTGCATTAATGCAACTACTATTATCCACAATGATTTTACAACCTTTATTATTGATCTTGATGTAAGTGTGGAAAATGGCATGACGACGCCAATCGTCAGCATTTTTGGGCGGGTCAGGGTACAACGTACAACACCTAATCTCGACGTGCCTGGAATAAGGGGTCTTGACTTGAAATCCGCGGGGAGGGTCCAAATACAACCTAGGAATGTATCTTCATTATCATCCAAGTCCTCGAACTCTTCAAACTTAG
Organism: Fraxinus americana; assembly: GCA_035079005.1. NCBI lineage: Eukaryota > Viridiplantae > Streptophyta > Magnoliopsida > Lamiales > Oleaceae > Fraxinus > Fraxinus americana. Next base: position 36,211,266 of record CM068709.1, on the reverse strand, counting down.
GCTCATAAACTTGATCCTCCAATGAGTTGTCCACTATACCCTCACGTTCTTCCATAACTAAGGCTCGAGTAGGACAGTTAGAGGAAATAGACTGAAACCCTTACAGTTATAGCATTGCAATCGGGATGATGTCCTTGAAATTTCAGGTGCTTTACCTTTATTTTCCCCTACAAGAGGACCCTTAGATGGGGGAGGTCCTAGGATAGACTTAGGGGGAGGAGTGGGTGCTGCAGAAATAGGTGCTGAAGAAATAGGGGCATGGTTGTCACCACGATTTCTATACGAAATCCTAGTAACTAACTCATAGTCTCGGACGAAAGCACAAGAATGGTCAAAAGTAGTAACTCCCTGAAGGACAAGCTCACGTTGAAGATCATCTCTGAGGCCTTGCCTAAACTCACTTAACGTCATGACTTCATCCTCAATGACTTGACATCTCATTCGAAATCCATCAAATTGAGTGATGTACTCAGTCACGGGTCGATTGCCTTGCGTGAGAGCATTCCATTGATCCAACAAATTACCCCTATACGATTGGGGTAAATACTTCTCCTGAAGTCGACGCTTCATTTCATCCCAACTCCCAACAGGAGGAGCACGGCGTCGCTCAAGGAGCTCCTCAACACTTTCCCAAGCGGTGCCAATTAATTTCAAACTAGCAAATTGAACTCTCTGGTCTTCGGGGACCCCATACCAAGCAAAGAAACAGTCCATATTTCTAACTCATTGAGTAAATACCCAAGGGTCTAAACAACCATCAAAGGTTGGGGCATCCAATTTAATGTTTCTAAAGAAACGGTCATTGTGGCGAGGAGGGGATTGAGTATTATGATGGTGATGCTCTCGCTCCTTATCACGATCTTGATGTCCATCCCAACGGTTATGCCTAACGTGTTGTCGGCCACCGTGGGGACGACGATAATGCTTATTACTGGACGCTTCCGAGATTTCAGCTTCAGTTGTATGTGGGGGTTTGTTCAAAGGTGGACAACCTAGCATCTAAGTCTCTATTTTCCTCACGAGTAGCGGTCATCTCAGTTTGGACAGCCGCCAATTGAGTTTGTAATTGTTGTTGGTTATTGAAAAATTGTACTAATTGTTGAGCGAGAGCATTAAGTTGGGATGAGTCTATGGTCAGGTTACTGGAACTAGATGTGACAAGGCGATCACTAAACAACTGTATGTAATGTACTACCAGCTAAATGAAGAGTATAAAGAGGTCAATAAACAACTCGTTTTAAAATCGAAAATAATGACCTGATCAAAAAATTTCTTTTTATTGTTATTTTGGGATTATATAGATCCAAATATGGCAAGTTAATATCGCTGATCTATGTAAAATAGTAAAGCAAATGTCAAATATGAATCAACAATTTAATCGCGTAAAATAAATGAGAGTATAACACGGTCTAAAATAATTTGGATAAAAGTGGGCGAATAATATGACTAGGGATTTAGTGACGCGAATTGTAGGCAAAGTTGGAATAATAGCAACACTAAAATTTAATTGACACAATTTTATAATGAAACATTAATGTAAACTAAAGACAAAGAAATAGCAGCTTCCCTGTCGGTCGTCGAAGTAACTGAGCACCAAGTAATTGATCTCCAAAGAAACATTATCTCTCTTTTCCTTCATCGAAGGAATTGAATTGATCTGTAGGTCAAAGAGGTACCTGCAAAATGTAAGGAAAAAAATACTCTGTTTTTTTTTAACTATAAATAAATCACACTAAAAGAAATGAAGACCCAAACAGTGGCCCAATCAAGTTACAGATTAAACAAGCTCAATTGAGGCAAGTAAATTACAAAAGTAGGGCCAAAATCGAGCCCAAAACAAAATTTATGATCCAGGCCCAAAATACGAAGGCAGGGCCCAATTGGAAAAATCAAATTGAAATCGAGGCCCAACACATTAAGGTATAACCCAAAGTGAAAAAACAAAATATAACCCAGGCCCAATATATTAGGGTAGGCCCAAATTGACAAAACCCAATAATGGCTGCTCGCATGAAAGAGGCAGCAATTGTCTCCTCCTCATCTTCTTCTTCAACTTCTGCTTCCACTGGTGTTGGGAACACTTTGCGGCGCGAGATGGGTTCCGGAGTAAGGGCGGTGTCGATTGAATTGATGACTATGAGGGGCGACGGGTGGGCATAGGTGGATGTGTTGCTATTGCCGTCGATTTTGTGCGTAAACTGTGGCGGATGTATGGTGGTTGGCGGGTGGTTGTAGGGTGAGGCGGTTTGGGTGGCACAATGGCAAGGGAAAGTGGCTGTATATGTTGTTGTGTTTTTTTACTGGAATATAGGTCGCAACTAGTTTAATGAAGGAAACGAGGTATGGCTGTGAATTGTGGAGGTTGTGTTAGCTGTTGAGGCTGCGTTTTTTTTTTCTTGGATGAATAGTTGAAGGTTGATTAGCAGTGTTTGGGATGCAAATTGATGACGTAAACCAGGTTTAGCTCTGATATCACTTTGATGTAGAATAGGTAAAAGAGGCAGGGAAGAAGCTCGGAAAAGAGAGAAGCGTGAAAGAGGAGAAAAGAGGGAAAATGTAATCGCCAATCAAAATTTTATTCAATCATCAACTGAAGTCAAATACAATGAAAACCCAATAAATAGCAGAAAATAACCTAATTTTAAGGGTTTGGGCCAACCCGCTACTACAAGCCCAATAATACGAAAACACAAATAATAACGTCCAATAACAATAAAAATAAAATAAATCTCAATGATGTCTTAATGATGTCTGCATCAAATTATTTAAACAATATTTTTTCTGGGAACAAACCAACATACCATTTTATGATACTCTCTCCATGTTGAGTCTGTTGACCTAAGAGGGGAATGTACAAATAAACAGGATTCATTGACTGCTGTAATTTTCAGAGGGCCAAAGACCTTCCAAATTCTATTAGCCTGTTCCGCAACACTTCCAACATCTCCCAGTGGCCTATCAAAGCAAACCTCCCAACAAATCTTCAATGAACTATGTAGTTGCCTTGTCCTCTGACATGCACGGCTTTCTCCGTTCATGATTTCATAGCTACCATCAAAGGCAATGAATGCCTTCCTGCTGCCTATTGACGTAATTTCGTTCTAAGAGAGCGACGCTAAGGAGGATTTATGTCACAGAAGTTATGTTGAAGTAATATAAAGAAATTGGTCAATAACTATTATGCATTAATGCAATTTTGATATGCTGTAACTAGTCTAGATCAGAAGGGAAAAAAAAAAAGAAAGAGAGAGAGAGAGAGAGAGAGAGAGAGAGAGAGAGAGAGAGAGAGAGAGAGAGAGAGAGAGAGGGTGTAACATTAGTTGGAGTAGATTTTTCTGATTATCGAAGGAAGTTGGAATGGGCCAAGATTCATTCCAAACTTAGTTATATAAAGGTTTTGTAAGGTACGTATCTCAATTTTTTTAAGTTTAATAATTTTAGAAAGTGAGTTCACATGATGCTGTGACAAACATTTTTTAAACGTGTTAAATACATTCACTATAGGCTTCTAGTTGAGCTTCTCATGAGAAAATATCTAGATATGATGAATGCTCGAGATGAAATGATAAAAATACAACTTATTCTTCCCTTTGTCACACGTTTAAATCTGTCTTAGGGATACTGAAAGCATGATATGAAGTCATTTGACTGATTGACAAACATCCCAAAATCATCATTGCATTGATAATTTTAAGTGCAAAGAGACCCACTGACTTCATAATCGGCATCAAACCTCGTATACTTTCATGTAGATTTATTTGACCAATTATTTGATGATAGCTGCAAGTTTTTGAGATGTCTTGTTGGGATCATCATGGAACGCAACCCAATTTTTTGCATGCATGTTGTAAGTGATTTAGAGAGGGTTGTGTTATTCTATTGGTTCTAAACTAAGAGCTTGTAATTCCAATGGAACCTAGTGTGTCATTTGTCCTCTATTATTTCTACTTATGTTTCTACTTGTGTGATTAGGTTGGAGTAGGTGCTCTCATCTTTGAGGTGCAAAGAAGTTCTAGGTCAGAAGCCAAAAAGGAGGCGCTTCGCAGGCAAGAAATGGAGGTTGGACATCGTTCCTTATTTTTACCTTTCACCCTAGTTGAGTGTTCTTATGCTTATGTGTCAATTTTGTTCTTGTAACTTTATCTTCCAAGTATTTTCATGGTTTACCCTTCTACAATTTTGTCGAAAATGAAACATTTGTTTGACTAGACATACTTTCACACTCTTTAAAGTTCTATGTGAAGTCGTGAACAGTTTGTGTGGTCATTACTTTGACCAGTGACAGTCCTTTGCACCTCAGTTTGCTGGAGAGGAGGTGACATCCGTTAAGACAAGAGAGCCATCTCGTTGAGATGGCTGAGTGGTTGATAGCCCCGGTCTTGAAAACCGGTATAGTTTTGAACAAAGAACTATCGAGGGTGAATCGTACTACCGCTTGTCCCACCGGGAGGGAGGTTGTGTATCGCCAGATTCCAATCCTATAGTATCTGGATTCGTAATATATAATTCTATACTTTTTTTAATTATATATACTTGAATCCAATTTTTTTTTTTACTTTAACTAATTTTTATGGGCACAGAGCCATAGGAAGTATTTGAGTTTGTTGAGAGTGGGGGTGGCCAGCGATGGTCTTGACCCCATTGCCTCGAAGGTCTTCAGGTAATTGAGTCGTTGGAAGCACGCCATAAAGTCCTTGACGGGGAAATAACATCAGTTAGAACGCTTAGCTCTTTTGTTGGTCTGTTATGAGAACTTTCTGTGCAAAATTTCCAGTTATATCTTGCTGAATGAGAATTTTTATGCGGACGCAATCTGCAAATGGGCACATTACTTTATATTTTTGCTACACAAGTTGTAGTGTCTGAAAGGATTTTCATTTTGGAAGACACTTTATCTGTCCTGTTTCTAAACTTTGTTGTTATCCAGCATCATTATCTAATAGGCACCCTTCCTGCTTTGTCCGACTACCTCCTTATCATCAATTTCGCACAGCATATTTACACAAGATTGAGTTGATGGTCTCCATTGACTTTGATAGGCGGATTTCATAGCAATTTTTTTTAGTATTTTAAATCAGACACTAGTCTGCCTTGTTATGAAAACCACAAGGAAATACATTGGCATTCATCCGTTATCTTACTCATGAGCTCTGCAAAACTAATTGCTTGATGCATTATTGTATCCGAGAGTCGTGCATCTAAGAAAAGGGATCTCATATTTGTTTCTATTAACCCGTTGGCTGAAAAAATCTTGGTCTCCAGGGAATGAGGCAACGAGATGAAGAGTTGTTGAAAGAGGTGGAGCTTCTTAAGCAGAAACTTGAAGAGCTTGAGCGGCTAGCCAGGGGGCGAGGACTCGCTGGTGTTTTTAATTTTAGACATGCAGATACTGAAGACGGGAAGGTGACTGAATCGATGCATCCGAAGGCTGCATGATATATGGAACAGTTTTGCAGTTTTTCATTCATTGAACTCTATGCAATCCCTTTGGCCATTCAGTTGTGTTCAATTTTTCACTTCCAAAGCAAAATAATGCAAATCAACTCTTGTATTCTTGTCAATGAATATTGAATATAACTAGATGCCAGCTTGGAAATCCAGTTTGTTGATTACTGAGATCTGGGATAACTTAATTTGATATTTATTTAAAAATTACTTTTCTGCTTTTCTTTTACTCATTATTTAATATTAAATCATGATTTAATTGAGAGGTTATTTACTCTCTCTCTGACCGAGACCCTTCTTAATTCTATGGTCAAGCCTAGCATGGCCTGATGGGAGAGACAGGCTAACCCACAGCAGATGGTCTGTGCTTCCATGTGCCTCTGGTTAAAAAGTGACTTTTTTGCTTAATTTAATTAAAAAAGATAAATTATAATGAAAAAAAAAATTTAATGAAAAAGAAAAGGGGGATTTCATTTAATGAGCCTAGTCAAATCAAGTTTTAGTTTAAAAAGTCTACCAACTAAGTTTTTTAGTTAGATGGCTTCAAGATACAAAGAAAAAGAAAATATAATTTGTAAATTACTAAAATATCCTTGTATGAAAAATGCATAGATTTTCATAAGGACATTGAAATCGTTCCTGAAATACAAAATGATATTTATGTCGTTCTAATACGAAAATTGTACTAATTGACATAACGATATTGAAATTGTTCCTGAGGTATAAAGTGAAATTGATGTTGTTCTAGTATGAAAAATACACAACTTCCAAAATTTTATCCTTCGTTCAATGGAGACATTTTCTCACATAATTTTAGAAAAACGACAACAAATCATAAGTATCAAACTTACGAAATAACATAACGATATCCGCATCATTTCAGTACAAATTTGGATAGATAAAATCATTATTTTTAGCCAGAACGATATAATTATCGTTTTGTATGAAAAGAAACAATATCTATGTCGTTGTAGTTATTATTTGAACTGTAACAATTTCAAACTCGTCAAATTTGTACTGAAACGATATGGACGTTGTTATGTTATTTTGTGGGTTTGAATAACGATGTCCATGTCATTTTAGTATAATTTTGACGACATTGATATCGTTTCAGTTTAAGTCATAACTAAAACGATAAATATATCGTTTTAATTTATATAAAACAATAATTATATCGTTTTTGTTAAAAATGATGATTCGACCGTCCACAATAACTCGACAAACATCCGACATATGTAGGACGATCGAAATAGTTCATCAAGCGAGTTCGATCTCACACAAAAGAAACTATGGGAATATTTGTATTCTTAGGACTAAATAAACATTGAAGGTTGGATACAATCATGGCAACACAAATGTTCTTATAGGCAATTTGAAAAGTCATGTATGCGTATGAAATTTGATCTAGGCACGACTTGGATATCGTTTCAGTATGAAATACACTCTAATTTTTGTAACGATATGGACATCGTTCCTGTTATAAAAAGCGACTTCAATATCGTTTCCGTATGAAATACTCACTACTTCACTGATCTTCGTAACGATATTGACATCGTTTTCATAACAAAAAAAGACTTAGATACCGTTTGAGTATGAAATACACGCTAATTTTCGTAACGATATGGATATCGTTCCTGCAATAAAAAAACGATTTCAATATTGTTTCCGTATGAAATACACACTACTTCACTATTTTTCGTAACGATATTGAAATCGTTCATTTAACAAAAAAAACGACTTGGATATCGTTTCAGTATGAAATACACGCTGATTTTGTAACGATATGGACATCGTTCCTGTAATAAAAAATGACTTTAATATCGTTTCGGTATGAAATACACAGTGCTTCACTGAGTTTCATAACGATGTTGAAATCGTTCCGTAACAAAGTAATGACGTCCATATCGTTCAAGTACAAATTTGTAGAATTTGAACTCGTTTCAGTCAACATCGTAACTAGAACGATATATATGTCGTTTCTTTTCATATGAAATGATTTTGATGTCGTTGAAGTGGCATCATCCCACTTCATGACCTCTTTCGATCGTCTTACGTATGTTAAATGCATGTCGGGTGGTTGTGGATGGTCGAATCGTTATTTTTTGCCAGAACGATATAATTATCGTTTTATATGAAACGAAACGGTATCTATATGTTGTAGTTATTGTTTGAATTGAACCGATATCAATGCCGTCAAAATTGTATTGAAACGATATGGACGTTATGATGTTATTTTGTGGGTTTGATACATAACGATATCCATGTCGTTCCAGTACAGTTTTGACGACATTGATATCGTTTCAATTTAAATCATAACTAAAACGATACATATGTCGTTTTAGTTTATATAAAACGATAATCATATCGTTTCTGTTAAAAATGATGATTCGACCGTCCACGATCACTCGACAAGTATCTGACATATGTAGGACGATCGAAATAGGTCATCAAGTGGGTTCGATCTCACTCAAAAGAAATTATGAGAATATTTGTGTTCCCATAATTATATACAACCTTCGAACTATTGCGATAGAAAGAAATTATTTTCGTTCGTTCTTTCTTTCTAAATCATTCGAGTGACATCAACCTTATTTTCGTTCGTCCTTTCTAAGTCATTCGAGTGACATCAACCTACTTGATGACATTTTTCGATCGTCTTACTTATGTTGAAGGCATGCTTGGTGGTTGTGGACGATCGAATCATTATTTTTAGCCAAAACGATATAATTATCGTTTTGTATGAAAAGAAACGATATCTATATCATTGTAGTTATTATTTGAACTAGAATGGTTTCAAACTCTCCAAATTTGTATTAAAACGATATGGACGTCGTTATGTTATTTTGTGGATTTGATACATAACGATCTCTACATCGTTTCAGTACAATTTTGACGACATTGATATCGTTTCAGTTTAAATCATAACTAAAACGACATATATATCGTTTTAGTTTATATAAATCGATAATTATTTTGTTTCTGTTAAAAATAATGATTCGACCGTCCACGATCACTCGACAAGCATCCGACATATGTAGGACGATCGAAATAGGTCATCAAGTGGATTCGATCTTATTCAAAAGAAATTATGAGAATATTTGTGTTCCCATGACTATATACAACATTCGAACTATTGCGATAGAAAGAAAGTATTTTCGTTCGTTCTTTCTAAGTCATTCGAGTGACATCAACCCACTTGATAACTTTTTTCGATCGTCCTATGTATGTTGAAGGCATATTGGGTGGTTGTGGACGATCGAATCATTATTTTTAGCCAAAACGATATCGTTTTGCATGAAAAGAAACGATATCTATATCGTTGTAGTTATTATTTGAACTAGAACGGTTTCAAACTCTTCAAATTTGTACTGAAACGATATGGACGTCGTTATGTTATTTTGTGGAGTTGATACATAACGATCTCCATATTGTTTCAGTACAATTTTGACGACATTGATATCGTTTCAGTTTAAATTATAACTAAAACGACATATATATCGTTTTAGTTTATATAAAACAATAATTATATGGTTTCTGTTAAAAATGATGATTCGACCGTCCATGATCGAAATAGGTCATCAAGCGGGTTCGATCTCACTCAAAAGAAACTATAAAAATATTTGTATTCTCATGACTATATACAACTTTCGAATTATTCCGATAGAAAGAAATTATCTTCGTTCGTTCTTTTCAAATCATTTCGGATGCATGTCGGGTGGTCGTAGCAGGTCGAATCGTCATTTTTGGCAGAAACGATATAAATATCGTTATATACAAATTGAAACGAGATATATATCGTTTTAGTTATAATTGTCCTGAAACGATATCAATATCATCGAATTTCTAATAAAACGATAACGATATTGTTATGTACCAAACACACTAAATAACACAACGACATACATGTCATTTCAATACAAATTTAACGAGGTCAAACTCGTTTCGGTTGAAACCTACACTGAAACGACATCTCTATGTCGTTTCAGTTCACATAGAACGACATGGATGTCGTTATGCGTAAAATCGACGGTCGAATCGTTGTTTTAGCCAGTACGATATAATTATCGTTTTCTATGAAAAGAAACGATATTTATGTGATTGTAGTTAAGATTTGAATTGGAACAATTTCGAACTCGTCAAATTTGTACTAAAATGATATGAAAGTTGTTATGTTATTTTGTGAATTTGACACATAACGATGTCATTATCGTTTAGTACAATTTTGACGACATTGATACCGTTTCAATTTTAATCTTAATTAAAATGACATATATATCGTTTTAGGGTATATAAAACGACAATTATATTTTTTAAGATATATAAAAAGTATATATTGCACGTCGTAAAAAGTTTACGTGGGGGATGAAGGGAGAAAAAATAAAAAATTTAATGGTTGGACCGATGGATGATTACTTAAAAATATAAAAACAATTATTTGAAATAAAATTAAAGATTTTAAGTTAATTGTCACTAATTATTTATATATTTCGAAATCATAAATGTTGTAGACATTCAATTCATCTTTATTAAAATTAATCTTTCAATACATAATACGTCTATAAAATAAAGTGAAATATTTGACTATAATTTTTCAAGATATTCAGAACTATATGGTTATATATGTGTTATTGCATTAAAATAAATAATATTGATCAATGTCTTAGTGGTGAGGGAACCATCATTTTTCTTAGAGGTTGAAGTTTCAAATACCTGGACATTGAAAATTTGACTATAAATTTTCAATATATATATAGGTTATTGTAATAAAATAAACAATATTGTTTAATGTCCTAGTGGTGAGGAAAACATTCCAATAAACTTTTTCTTCAAGGTTGAAGGTTCGAATCCTTGGATTTTGTAAATTTGAATATAATTTGCCAAGATATATATAGGTTATTGCAATAAAACAAACAATATTGTTCAATGTTCTAGTGGTGTGGGAATAATTTTTTTTCTAAGAGGTTAAAGGTTCAAAACCTTGAACCTTCAAAAACTTCTTCATTTATTTGATTATAAAAGGGAGGGTAAAGTAGACATTTAAAATTTTTAAATAATTAATTCTTTTTCCTTTTAAAGAATTTTGGTCAAAGGCCATTTAAACAAAAACTTGTTGATGGGTGGCCATTCAAACTCATTCCTCCAAAAGAAAAAGATAACTACGAGAGACAAAAACAAGGTTGTTGCTATTCCAGAGTGAGAGAACATCGCTACAGCAAAATTCCCTTGGATGCCGACTTTTATTATGTTTGTATATGTATATGAATGCTCGTCATGTTTGGGCGCATTCTATAAATGAGTATTTTTGTTTTTGATTGCCATTGTTGATTGGCCTATTTTGTTTGTTCAGAGCTCCTCAATCTTACAGTTTTGAAAGGTGAAACCAAAGACGACTCTGAGTGTGCGCGAGTTGAACAACTGCACAGGGTCTCAAAATTGTAGGGGAAAAAAATGTTATAGTTGTATATTTATGTATAATTATATTTTTAGAAAATATATAAATTTTAAAATATAAAATTATTATTATAATGCATAAGATATTAAAATTAAGGATAATGTGACTGACTATTATAATTTCGTTGAATATAATTTTCTTAAATAGTATATTCTGCCTTAAATAATGCGAGGGAAAGGGGAAGAGAGAAAAAAGTATCTGCCTTGAATATATTTTCTTGATTCCAGAAAATTTGGGATTTTGTCTAATTATCATTGCTTTATGAATATTTTTATTGTCCTTTTAAACCTTGAAGTAATGAAAAATTGTATTCGTTTGAATTTTGATATATACATCTCAATAAGCAACAAAAGACTGATGAATTTTGGTGATCTAGCATTTATACATTTATGTGGGGCACTCATTGATTAGGTTTATTGATGCTACATCTAGCACTTCCTAGGCACTTGGGCCGCCGAGTTATTGCTTTTAGCCCTATTTGGCCTCCATTAGTTTGCATTTTTGGAGGTTGAAAATTTTTAGAATAGTGATTGATGGAAGAATGCGTAGTTGCAATTTTTTTGATCTGTGTGCAATATTATTTTATTTGATGAATGTGTGGTTGAAATGAAGAGAGAGAGAAATTTAATGTAATTTAATGGGGGCCAAACAAGGGCTTAAATTCAAATTCAAATTTATACATGTACATTTCATATTCCTAATTTTTCTATATTTTCGTTTGATTGGTGGTACACAGGTCTTTGAAGAATTAAGATCGCTTTAATTGCTTATAAAGATATTACCAATTTAATCTATAATCAGGTGCTATCTTCTTTTATTATTATTGTTATCCCCCGTTCCGAGTGCTAAGGAGAAAGATGGCCACGTGGCAAGCCACGTGTAGGGAGGTCAAAAAGGAGCAAAGAGGACGACCAAATGGGTCAGAAACCCTTCGAAGGAAGTGGGCCGAGGCTCTTCATCAAGAAACAAACACTTCTCATAGCCTCGGCTTGAGGCACTTCCTCAAGGACGACGCAATGCGTGATCCGAGGTCTTCTTAGTGTCCTCAGAGGGTCATGAACTCGACGTTGCCTTAAGAAGATTCGAAGATCTTTTTTGGGTTGATTGATGAGATGCCTACAATAAAGTAAGCAGCTGTATTTAGTGTCAGCCTGTCACTAGAGTGGCTGACCTTCAGTCAAACATCAAATGCGATGATTAGACAGCGACGTGAAGCCTCAGCTTAGGAAATGTGTCCACGTGGATCTAATCTAACGACCACCACGTCTGCCGGAATTGTATAAATGATTCGTTACTGTGTTCATACAAGGGGGGATTTTTGGGCCAAAAAAGAAAGGAGAGAGAGAAGAAGAAAAGCCTGAGAGTTATCAAAAATAAAAACATCTTGACTCATATCATATCTATCCTTCCACATATTCCAAGATAGAAGAAGAATTTGTTGATAAAGTATAAAAACCCACTGATCATTGTTAGTGTGATTTCCTTCATATACTACTACCGGAGCCCAAACATTTTTGTCTCTCGCCAGAAAGTGCCTCCCACGTTCATAAACAATAAAGCTACCGATTGCATTCCGGTAGAAACGTGTCGGACTCGTACTTGACACGGCAAGAGTGGGCCCGGTATCTGTTGAGCTCATTTTTTGGGGTCAACAGATTGGCGCCGTCTGTGGGAAACAATACGGTTAACCACGAAAACACACGAAGAAAAGCCGAGTTACAACTTTGGAGTTTTGCTGTGGAGCAGGATCCGAAAGGGAGAATATCCTGGGAAGAGAGGAACAAAAAAGGATCAGAACCATTGAACGAAAGGGAAGCTTTATAAGTCATGAGTTCAACCGACGATCAAGCCCCAAGAAGGACAAGGGAACACCCTGAAAAAGGAGAGCCCTCACACACTTCTCCTGCTCCACGCCCACGACCTCCGACACGTAGACGCGGAGGATCCAGAGGCGGAGGCAGGGTGGCGGCTAGGCTTACAAGGGAGATGGCCGCCATGGCCGCCAATATGAGGAACATTACCCAACAGAACCTGGCCATGCAAGAAATGCTAACGAACATGCAATGGCAGGAATATCAGGCCCCCCCGTACACGGCCCCCGACGACATACTTCCTGAGGCACAAGGGTATTATCAAGAGGAAGAAGTTCAAAGCCAAGTGGCCAGAACCCCGTATACTGGAATGGAAGCCCCTCCAGAAAGAGAGGCAGAAATGGAAACGTCCATTGATTACGCCCCAGAAAGGCCATACAGAGCACCATTTGAGCACCTTCCGAGTCATGGGCCAAAAGATCGACCCCGTAGGGCCGGAAGTATTTTCGACAGAATAGGTTCGGAGGCACCTAGAAATAGGCAGAACCTCTCCCCCCCGCGCCTAGAAATAGGCAAGCCTATTCTTATCCGGACAGGGGGTGGCGGCCAGACCCTCCTCATCATGAAGACCAACCAGATTGCTACGACGAGCCATTAGCCTCGCCCCCTAGAAATAGGCGGGAAAGGAGAAGCCAGGCTAGGAAAGAGGCATAGACCTCGCTACCTCGTCCCCAACCCCTCGAGGTTGAAGATGGAGATTTGGATGAACCTCAAAGATCCTGCGATCTAGATGACGATGATGAACAGTCCCCCTTCTCAGAGGCAATAAGAAATGCCCCCATGCTGAACCACTTCACCCTCCCTAAGATCCCAAAATATGATGGGAGAGGGGACCCTGCAAAGCATGTGAATAATTACAAGACGCACATGAACCTGAAAGGTGCAACCCCAGCCACTAAATGCAGAGCTTTTCACCTAACATTAAGTGGAGGCACTGAAGTCTGGTACACGAGGCTGCCAGAAGGGAGCATTCAAAGTTGGCCTGACCTGAAGAAAACGTTCTTGAAACGCTTCGCAACGAGCAAGGAGGGAGATAGACCAATCCAACGACTACAGGATATGAGGCAGCAAAGGGGTGAGGCGCTAAAAACTTTCTTGTCCCGTTTCACAGATGAGATGACTTATTGCGTACAAGTCACAGATAGGGAAGCATTAACCGCCTTGAGGGGAGGATTAGACATGAATTCCCTCTTCTGGAGGGATGTGCAGAACAAGGATCCAACCACCTATGACGCCCTTTTGGAAATGATAAGGCGAGAAATCCTGAATGAAGAGCTAAAGGATCACAGGAACCGAGCAAGCCGAGGTCTCCCACCTCCTCAAATGCAGAGGGGAAAAGGCCCAACTTCTCACCTAATGGACCATCAGACCCCATTGAATCATGGACAGGAGCTCGCCGCAACCACTCTCAATGCCATACCGACTTTAGCCTACGAGGAGGTGAATCTTGATGCTGAAATACACTAGCGTCAGCCTTACCAAAGGCCGCCGCAAAAGGGTCAAGGTAGGGGGCGAGGAGCTAGACCTAGAGATAGGGATGAGGCCCCCAACTACTGTTCCTACCACCAATCCCATGGTCACCGCACGGAAAACTGTTGGGATGTCGCAAGACACTCTCGAAACCAAAATCAAATAAGGGGAAAGCATCCCTCCAGGAACGCCCCTTACAAGCTCAACCGACCCCCTGGAAACAATGAACGACATCGATCTAACCAAAATGACTGCCCCCTGCGAAGGGAGGCCAATGCCGAAGAACCCAGGGAGAACCAGAGGTAGGGAAGAGAACCTCAACCAGGCAACGAACTGGTTCGAGAGATTGACACCATCATTGGTGGTCCCCACATGGGAGGAGATTCGAGGAATTCCCAAAAGAATTACGCCAGGGAAGCAACTAATCCGACCATGTCAAGTTACCTCGTGAATCAATCTGCGGGTAGATCTTCGCCTCCAATCACTTTAACACAGGAAGATGCGCTGGGGGTGCATTATCCCCACTGTGATGCGTTGGTGGTAAGAGATGTCATCGCTCGCAATGGACTGAAGAGGATGTTGGTAGACAACGGAAGCTCGGTCAACATCATCTTTGGCACCACGTTTGACAAAATGGAAGTTGATCATGAGTTGTCCCCAGTGAACTCACCTTTGTTCGGGTTTACGAGGGACAGCATTATTCCTAGGGGGAAGATCACCTTGGCGATAGAAATGGGGACCGAACCACTGGTCACCAGGAACTTCATGGAATTCCTTGTGGTTGACAATAGGTCCGCATACCATGGAGTGTTGGGAAGACCTGCCCTAAAAGAATTATGCGCTGTAACCTCGATTCACCACCTATGCATGAAGTTCTATATGGATGGTGGCTTGGCTACAGTCCGAGGAGACCAACGAGGCTCTAGAGAATGCTACACCTACTCCTTGAGAAAGGTAGAACCAAGGACAACCAACGTCATCTTTAATGACGTCGACATGGAAGATCTCCCTGAACAAGGGACTGTGCCAATACAAAGAGATGTACTCATGACTGAGGCCCCTGAAGAAGGTGGACCCGTTAGTACCACTGGGATCCCAGAAAAAGGGGGAACCATAAAAGAAATGACTTATCTAGAGGAATTGGATCCCCGCATAATCGATTGGGAACCTCAAACGGCCCCAATGGAAGAGCTAGAAGCCTTCTCCATTGATCCTATGGATCAATCTAAGTGTCTGCAGGTGGGAAGCAAGTTGCCACCTAAGGTAAAAGAGGAGCTCAAAAACTTCTTGGTAAAGAACCTTGATGTTTTCGCCTGGAAACACGGCGACATGGTGGGCATTGACCCTAGGGACAGTTGCCACTGCCTAAACATCGACCCCAAGGTTGTGCCACATCGGCAAAAGCAAAGAGCCCTCAACCCAGAGAGATACGAAGCCCTCAGAGAAGAAGTTAAGAAATTAATCGACAATGGTTTCGTTAGAGAATCAATGTATCCGAAGTGGGTTTCCAATCCGGTGTTGGTCAAAAAATACAATGGGAAGTGGAGGGTCTGCATAGACTTTTCAAATCTAAATCAGGCGTGCCCCAAGGATAGTTTCCCACTTCCCAGGATAGATCAGCTCGTGGACTTAACTGCCGGGTATGAACTACTTAGCTTCATGGATGCTTACTCAGGCTATAATCAAATCTCCATGTTTCCACCGGACGAAGAACACACTTCCTTCGTCACAGACAAAGGGCTGTATTGTTATAGGGCCATGCCCTTCGGTTTGAAGAATGCTGGGTCGACCTATCAGAGGTTGGTGAACAAAATGTTCGTCAACCTCATCGGAAGGACCATGGAAGTCTATGTGGACGACATGCTGGTAAAAAGTTTAAGGGCGATCGATCACATCACCCACCTCTGTGAAATGTTTCAAATTCTGCGAAAATACCAGATGAAGCTCAATCCTCTGAAGTGTGCGTTTGGGGTAGGGGTGTAAGCGGTTCGGTTTTTGCGGTTTTTGACAAATTTTCAAACCAAACCGGTTTGAGAAAAACTCAAACCTAAACCAAACCGTTTTGACCGGTTTGAAAAAAACTCAAACCTAAACCTAACGGTTTGGTCCGGTTTTAAACCGTCGGTTTCGCGTATATTTTTTTTTTCATGTCTAGTATCTACTTTTATGCCATTAATTCAATATATATTTATATTTTACTAAAAATAAATCTAAAACAAACTAAATGTATTTACTATAAATTTAAATAACAACAAAATAAAAGTAAAATCACAATAAACTAAAGCATAGTTTTTTATTCGTCCTTTTGACATTTTAGGATAATATTTTACAATAAAGATACAATACAAGTCCACTAAAATAAATACAAGGTCCAAAAAAACATAATAATATCCCTTTTCAACTAGCAAAAGGAATAAACGAATTAATTTTGTCATATGACTCAAGAAACATCAAATTTTGTCATAGAACTCACAGAACTAGCGAAAGGAAGAAACTTTCACATACTCAAGAAACCACAGAACTCATGATCAATTTTGTCCTTCATACACAAAAAAAATTTTAATTAGCAAATTGGAAAAAAAAAAAGAATTAAGACACGGATCCATCTAATAATGGCTTCCAAAAGACAAGGTGCAAATATTTTTTCTCCCCCATTCCACTATATATACCCACCTTCATCTTCTGCAATTTAACACGAAATTATACATATTCTCTCATATGTAAACAAATGTCTTTTGCGCACCTGATTGCCCGAATTTCAACTTTAAGCCTTATTCACGATCAATAAATATGTAAACAAATTTCAACTAGAAAGTGACAAAATTTCAATTTTAAGTCTTACTCACGATCAAATAAATATGCAAGAACCTGAAATAGTCTAATAATACCGGCGACTGTACACTACCGGCGACTGGGAGGTTCCAGATTTCGAGGGCGTTGAAGATTTGGGGGAAACCAGGAGGCGCCGCGAGGAGCGAAACTGCGACCAGCGAGTGAGAGAAATGGAAATTGGAAGATTAGGGTTGTGACTTGTGAGTATATGGACCTGTGTTGAGCTGTTTAGTGCTACTTCTTTCAAATTTAGGCCTTTTTTTATATATAATTAGGCTTGGGCGGGTCGTAAATCTTAATAATTAATAGGAAATTAGAAATTGACAAAAATACCTACAAAATGACAAAATTATTCAATTTTACAAAATTGAAATTTTGGATAAATTTTCAAAAAAAATCAATTTTTTATTTTTTTTTATTTTATATATTTTTCGCTGGTCCGGTTTGGTTTCAAACCATAATTAAAATTCTCAAACCTAAACCAAACCGGTTTTGACCGGTTTGGTTTGGTTCAAAACCATTTCGTTGACGGGTCCACGTGGCACCAAACCGCCGGTTTCTAAATTGCGGTTTCGGTTTGGTTTTCCGGTTTGGCGGTTTTTGCTTACAGCCCTAGTTTGGGGTATCATCAGGAAAATTCTTGGGCTATATTGTCAATCAGAGGGGGATCGAAGCTAACCCTGAAAAGGTCAAAGCTTTGATTGATATGAGATCCCCTCAAAAATCGAAAGAGGTGCAAAGCCTCACCGGACGAGTTGCAGCCTTAAGTCGCTTCATATCAAAAGCAACAGACAAGTGTCAGCCCTTCTTCAAAATTCTCAAAGGGGGAAATAAATTTCATTGGACCGAGGAGAGCGAAGTGGCCTTGCAAGAATTGAAAAAACATCTGGGACAATCACATCTCCTCTCTAAGCCAAATGACCATGAAATATTATACCTGTACATGTCGGTAACCTCTGTTTCCCTGAGTTCGGTGTTAATAAGATAAGAAGGTGATCATCAATTACCAGTCTACTATGTGAGAAAAGAACTTCTAGCGGCTGAAACTCGGTACCCTGATATGGAAAAACTAGCTCTCTCCCTCGTAATGGCATCAAGGAAGCTGAGGCCCTACTTCTAGGCACACAGCATTCATGTGTTGACCAATTATCCCCTTAAACAGGTGCTTCAGAAGCCGGACGCTTCAGGAAGATTACTCAAATGGGCAGTGAAATTCAGTGAGTTTGACATTCACTACAAACCCAAGCTGGCCGTAAAAGGACAGGCCTTAGCAGACTTTGTGGCTGAATTCACGCATGTCCCCAACATTGAAGTGGAAATGGAGCCTTTGGAATCTCAGATTTGGAGACTCACGGTCGATGGATCGGTTGGCGATACAGGCTCAGGAGCGGGGATAGTATTGACCAGTCCAGAAGGACATAAGCTCAACTGTGCGGTAAGGTTCGGCTTCAGAGCAACCAATAACGCAGCCGAATATGAGGCCCTGCTAGCAGGCCTGCGCTTGGCAAAAGAAATGCAAGTAAAGAGGCTCATAGTCAACAACGATTCCCAGCTCGTTGTCAGTCAAGTACATGGAAATTTTTCTGCCAAAGACAAATCCATGGCAGCTTACTTAAAACTGGTGATGAGCTTCGTCCCTTCATTCGAAAGGTTCGAATTGATGCAGATACCAAGGTCTTACAACTTCCACACTGATTCGTTAGCAAAGCTAGCAAGTAGCAAAGATTTCGAACTACTAAACGTAGTCCCAATTGAACACCTCTTGAGACCTTCCATAGAGGTCAGCGAAACAGTCATGTGGACGGAAGATACTCCTCCTTGGATGAAGCCCATCATGTCCTACCTAAAAGACCAGACCACGGTAGACTTGGGGAAAGAAGAAGCTCAGAAACTCCGAAGAAGAGCGGCCCACTTCGTCCTACAAGACGATGTCTTGTACAAACGCGGCTTTTCGATGCCCCTGCTAAGGTGCATTGGAGGGGAGCAGGCAGATTACGTGCTCAGAGAAATCCACGAAGGTGTTTGTGGCAACCACGCAGGAGGCTAGTCTTTGGCGCAGAAGACACTCAGGCAAGGATATTACTGGCCCACCTTGAAAAAGGATGCACAACAGTTCGTCAAAAAATGCGATAAATGTCAACGTTTTGCCACGATCCAGCAACAACCTTCACAAGAACTAAATATAGTATCTAGCCCTTGGCCGTTTGCTAAGCGGGGAGCCGACCTGATCGGACCCCTTCCCAAGGGGAGAGAGAATTCCAGCTTTGCAATTATTGCAATCGATTACTTCACAAAGTGGGTAGAAGCCGAACTGAGGCAAATACTTCCAAATTTCTTTAGAAAAACATCATCTGCAGGTTCTGGATTCCACATTCTATCGTTACAGACAACGGTAAGCAGTTCGATAACAAGAAGGTCAGGGAAATGTGCGAGGAACTGGGAATTAAAAAGCATTTCTCATCCCCACATCACCCCCAAGCTAATGGGCAGGTGGAAGCTGTAAATAAAACAATCAAGTACACCCTGAAAAGGAAACTTGATGCATCGAAGGGGGCATGGGTTGAGGAATTGCCCCAAGTGCTTTGGGCGATCAGGACTACAAGTCGAACTGCGACGGGAGAAACCCCTTTCTCAATGACTTACGGGGCAGAGGCTATGAGTCCAGTCGAAGTAGGTCTTCCGTCACCCAGGCGAATGCATTACCATGAAACAAACAACGACGAGGCAAGGTGCTTTGGATTGGACCTCCTTGAAGAAAGGAGGGACGAATCTCAGGTGAAGATGGTCATGTACCAACGGAAGATGACTAGGTATTATAACTCAAAAGTAAAGAAGAAAACATTCCGGTTGAATGACTTGGTTCTTCGAAGGGTGTTCCCACCCTCTAAAGAATACGGGGCAGGAACCCTCGGCCCGAATTGGGAGGGTCCTTACCACATAGATGAAGAAGTTCGACCAGGGGCGTATAAAATCAAGGATGTGGATGGGAGGGTACAGCCTCATCCTTGGAATGTGGAACACTTGCGCAAGTACTATCAGTAAAATGGATCGTTTATGTTGTATGGATCATCTATCTTATATGGATCGCCCATCTTGTATGGATCGGTTATTTTATATGGATCGTCTATTTTGAATTGATCGCTTGTTTTATTTGAATGAAAGGCTAAGAGCCTCAACTAGATCATTTATTTTGTATAAATCAACGGCTAAGAGCCTCAAATTATTTAAATATTAATTGAAAGGCTAAGAGCCTCGACACGTTACAAACATTATCTGATAGGCTAAGAGCCTCGATTCATTTAAACATTATCTCAATGGCTAAGAGCCTCAAATTATTTAAATATTAATTGAAAGGCTAAGAGCCTCGACACGTTACAAACATTATCTGATAGGCTAAGAGCCTCAGACGTTACAAACATTATCAAAAATGTTAAGAGCCTCGATTCATTTAAATATTGTCTTAATAGTTAAAAACCTCATGTTATTTGGATAAGTATATCAAAAAGGCTAAAAGCCTCGGATCTGAAAGGCCTCAAAATCAAGGAAACAGAAGAAATGCTAAATTCTATTATAAGAAAACAATTTACATTAGCTGAGGCCGAGGCCATTACACTTGGAAGAAAAAACAAACATATGTTCACTGGGAAGGGGGTTTGGGATCGACGAAAGGGACTATGGCGTCAGGAGCGACTTCTGGTGCAACGTCCTTGTCAAGCTCAATGACCTGAGGCTCTTCTGAGGGAGTTGGAGGCTCCGACCCTTCCTGCCCTTCATCAAGGAATTCGGCCCTGAGTTCAGAGGTATCTTGAGTAGAATACACCTCGACCCACTCTATCACCTCCGTATAAGCATATCGCCTCCAGTAAAGGGCAAACTGTTGATATTTCTCAGTCAAGTGAAAGTTCGCCAGGAAACGATCCTCCGCCTCGGCCTTAGATCTTTCAGCCTCACTCCGAACCCCCTCAATCTCCTTCCTCAGTTTGGAAAATTGGGAGGTCAATTCTTTCACCTCTCTCGTCAGCCCCTCATTTTCCTTGTTAGCCCTCACAAGGGCCTCGGCAGCTAACTTCTGGTGGGCGTCAGACGTTTCCACCCTCTTGGTCAGCGAGGCCACTTCACTCTGGGATAAGTGAACCTCCTTTTTCAGAGCCTCGATTTCTGCCAATACAAAAGCAAGCTTCGCTGACTCCTCGGCCTCCTTTTTCTTTGAGGCCTCAACCTCGGCCTTGGACTTATTGGCCTGCTCTTCAGCTTGGGAGGCCTTGCTCACAAACTCGCGATTCTTCTTTTGGAGGGTTTTGAATAAAGCCTCCACCTCCATGGCCACCCCAAAACACCTCGAACCCTGGGCCACCATAGTGGCTACGACGTCTACCGAGTCACTTGTTTCAACAAAGTTTTGCCACTTAGCAGTCCAAAATTGGTGGAACGTCGTCGTGGCCGTTTGAATCTCTGGGGGCAACAAGGCAAGAGCTTCGGGCTCCAGCTCGTCTGTTCGCTTCGCCAAAGGTGGCTTATTTTGAGAGCGATCTGAGGCCGTATCGCTCGAAGTCTTGGATTTTTTAGGTGCCTCTGGAGCAGGAGGGTCTGAAGAGGCCGCCCGCTTTTGATTGACCGAGGCTGCGGCAAATGAGGCTGCTAGTAATTTTTACCCCGCCGGCACTTCGGAGCGAGGGAGAGGGATATCATTCGAGCTACCCACCCCGGTGGTGGACACCTTGAATTTTTTCTTGGGTTCCTCAACAACCACCTTTTTTCCCCTGTCTCCAAGGGGAGGGCGCCCTTCTTGTTGGGGGGCAGCCTCCTTGCTGACCCGCTCAATTTTGTCCTTCATCTGCTTTCCTCCAGCAGATGAGGATTTCATGCCTTTACGGCCGGCGGTAGAAGTGGCGGCCAAGATTGTGGCCATGTCAGGAGTGGGGGCCTTCCTTTTCTCAAAGTCACCTACAGTCCAACAAAACATGAGAGTCAGGTAAAATAATAATGAGTCAAACCAATTTGATTAAGTATAGGGACCTCACCACGTCGAGCCATCAAGCAGAAGTCCTCGTAAAATCGTTGGGGGACCACCAAACGGCTAAAATCACGTTCTGAGAATGGCCGACGGTAAATCTCGGACAAGATGTCCCAATTACTCTTGTCGAAGTTGAAATGCTCAACCGACCCTGCAAAAAGAATGATTACGGGTTAGAAGCAAGTTCGGAATGAAAGGTCAGTATTGAGAAGAATGACGGAGAACTCACTGGGTTCGGAGTAAGAGGTTGGAACCTTGATGTAAGGGACAGTGTCACCCTCACACTCCTGCCACTTCCCCCGAACCCAGAACCAGGTTTCCTTCCACCCCTTAATAGAGGTGGGAAGACCCAGTAAAAAGGGTGAATGCCCCCCCATGGGCACAAGGAATACCATCCCTTCGAGTCCCCCTTTCCTAAGGACCTAGGCTGGTAGACTGTTTGGAAAACGTGGAGGGGCATGTCCTCGCCTAAGGAAACCTGCTTCTACAAGAAGTATGAACCCACTAGTTGGGCCCAACCGTTGGGAGCCAACTGTGTGGGGGCCAACCCGTATAACCGGAGAACGGCTTGGAAAAAGGGGTGAAGGGGAAGGCGAAGTCCTGCCTTTAGAAGGTACTCGCTAATGGAGACGAACCCCTGCCTAGGGAAACAGGCTCGCTCATCATAGGAAGGGGAAATGAGCTCAATGTCGAAGGGGATCCTATACTTTTCTCTAAGGTTGGCCAGTTGGGTCGGGTTGATGCAGGAAGGGATTTTGGCTGCCCTCCAGCCCATACCATCATCACTTTGTGCAACGCTCCCAGATATGGAGGCACCTCGGCCTGCCTCCATGGACCTCCTAAGGTCGGCTGTACTAGTTATTTGAAATCCTAATTCGCTGCCTACTTTGGTCACATCAATGTCATCCTCAGAAGGAGCCATGAATGAGGAAAATGTCAAAGAAAATTCGAGAAAAATAAGTTACTTACTAGTCGAAGAAGTCACGGAAACACGGATGAGGGAAGACAAAGAACACAGAAAGATTGAAGAACGGAAAAGCTTGAAAGACTAAGAAACTTGAGAGAAAAGAGTACAAGAATTCGTGTAACAAATAGAAGAAAATTTTCTCAAAGGTTATGACCCTTTTTATAGGCAAGGTTGGTGCAACCCTAGCCATTGGATCTCGATCCGGGCCATCCAACCGTTGATCATCAGATTTATAATCTAGGCCATCCATGACATCTGACGTTTCGTCTTCAAGGGGCAAGATTTGGACTTGCCTCACACGCGCCTTCGAGCATCTGAAACATTGTGGAAGGGCGTGAGGAATGATCGTTATTACGCATTCAATGCGACGGCTCGTGCGTGTATTGGAAGTTGAAATAGCCCAGCTGTCTTCTTGGGAAGGTATCACAACATCAAATCATTGGGGCTCCATGATTAAAACGCCTAGTAAGTATCACGTTTGTTGAGAAAAATAATAAATCGCGATGACCTTCGAGTCGAAGCTGTTCATAGTTTCATTCCTCATTCTAGTCCAAATCTGTAGACGCACCTTAAAGAGAGCATCTTATTTTCTGAAACTCTAGGAGAGTATCTTATTTTCTGAAGCTCTAGGAGAGCATCTTATTTTCCGAAACTCTAGGAGAGCATCTTATTTTCTGAAGCTCTAGGAGAGCAACTTGTTTCCTAAAGCTCTAAGGAAGCATCCTATCTCCGAAGCTCTAGTAGAACCACTTATTTTCTGGAGCTCTCTTAATATCACTTTTAAGTCCATGCATTCTATAAATAGTCATGCCTAGACTTGGGGGACTATTGTTATCCCCCGTTCCGAGCGCTAAGGAGAAAGATGGCCACGTGGCAAGCCACGTGTAGGGAGGTCAAAAAGGAGCAAAGAGGACGACCAAATGGGTCAGAAACCCTTCGAAGGAAGTGGGCCGAGGCCTTCATCAAGAAACAAACACTTCTCATAGCCTCAGCCTGAGGCACTTCCTCAAGGACGACGCAATGCTTGATCTGAGGTCTTCTTAGTGTCCTCAGAGGGTCATGAACTCGACGTTGCCTTAAGAAGATTCGAAGATCTTTTTTGGGTTGATTGATGGGATGCCTACAATAAAGTAAGCAGCTGTATTTAGTGTCAGCCTGTCACTAGAGTGGCTGACCTTCAGTCAAACATTAAATGCGATGATTAGACAGCGACGTGAAGCCTCAGCTTAGGAGATGTCTCCATGTGGATCTAATCTAACGACCACCACGTCTGCCGGAATTGTATAAATGATTCGTTTCTATGTTCATACAAGGGGGGATTTTTGGGCCAAAAAAGAAAGGAGAGAGAGAAGAAGAAAAGCCTGAGAGTTATCAAAAATAAAAACATCTTGACTCATATCATATCTATCCTTCCACATATTCCAAGATAGAAGAAGAATTTGTTGATAAAGTGTAAAAACCCAGGGATCATTGTTAGTGTGATTTCCTTCATATACTACTACCGGAGCCCAAACATTTTTGTCTCTCGCCAGAAAGTGCTTCCCACGTTCATAAACAGTAAAGCTACCGATTGCATTCCGGTAGAAACGTGTCGGACCCGTACTTGACACGGCAGGAGTGGGCCCGGTATCTGTTGAGCTCATTTTTTGGGGTCAACAATTATTATTATTATTTTTATCTCATTTGAAATTTATATGCTTTCTTAGTTTTTACTATTGTCATCAGATCAAAGTTTAAAATATATCCAGAAAACAACAATTAGGATTTGGAAAACGAATGAAAAAAGAGAAAAAAATAAGGAGTCGATAAGAGTCTAAAAAAGGTGCTATTGACAGATTTATTGTTAAAGAAACTAAAATTGTAGACCAAGTACTTGAAACTGATAAAAATGAAGATGTCGAGGAATTGAGACAAAATGAAAATAATATACTTGACAATGTTGATGATAAAAATTGAAGATGTTGAGGAATTGAGACAAATTGAAAATGATATGCCTAACAATGTTGATGATGATAAAAATGATAATGTTGATGATGAATTTCCCAAGGAAAATGATACTAGTGAAGATGTTGATGATGAATCTCTTGAAGAAAATGATACTAATGAAGATGTAGATTGTTTAATTCAAAATAGGTCCACTCCCTTCAACATCTATGATCCAAGAACTTGGGATAATCTTGATATAAAATCTAGAGATTTGCTAGTGATAAATGGTCCTACAAGAAGCACTAGAAGAGGGTCCTAAAGATAATTTGTCTAGATGTTTCTCTTCAAGCCATTACACTTGTTATTTATCAAATGGCGAGAAACGTGATAGGCCATGGCTAGTGTATTCAAATGATCTTGATAAAGTTTTTTCTTTTCGTTGTAAGTTATTTAAAAGAGGTTTATAAAAATTTCATTTAATAAATGAAGGGTTTAATGACTGGGTACGTTTCAAAGTCAGGTTTAAGGAATGTGAAATGAGTAGTGTGCATATCAACAACATGGTTACTTGAATTGATTTACGTGCTAGAATGAAGAAAAATGAAACAATTGATGTAAAAATTCAAAAACAAATTAGAAAAGAGAAAGAAACAACATTGGAAGGAAGTACTGCAAAAAATAATTTATGTCGTGCAATACCTAGCTAAAAATAGTTTGGGTTTTCGTGGAACGAACGAGAGACCTCTTGAGGATAGCAACGTGAACTTCTTAGGACTAATTGAAATGATTGTGAAGTGGGATCCTATCATGAAGGACATGTGCGGCGTATTGAAAGTAATGAAATTCAATAGCACTATCTTCCACATAAAATTCAAAATGAGTTGATAGCTTCCTTGGCTTCTAAAATCAAAAGCACAATTATTAATGAAATCAAAAAAGCAAATTACATTTCGGTGATACTTGATTGTATTCCGGATGCAGTCACCAAGAACAAAGGTCTTGGATCGTAAGATGTGTAGACTTATCTAGTAATTCAATTAAAATACGTGAATATTTTGTTGAATTTTTTAAAAGTGGACAATACAATAGGTCAAAGACTCTTTGAAGAATTACAAAATACTCTAATAACTCTTAATCTTGACATTAATGATGTAAGAGGACAAGGATATGATAATGGATCTAACGTGAAAGGTAAGCACCAAGGTACTCAAAAGGAAAAAAAAAAACTACTAGATATAAATCCTAGAACATTTTATACACCATGCGGATGTCATAGTCTGAATTTAGCACCGTGTGATATGGCAAACTCTTGTGTTAAAGCAACAATTTTTTTTTTTTTTGGTGTTGTACATGGTATTATACATTGTTTTCTAATTCTACAAAGAGATGGAGAACATTGAAAGATAATGTTAAAACTAATGTCAAGCCATTGTCAGCTACATGGCGGGAAAGTCATATTGAAGATGTTAAAGCAATTAGATTCCAAGCACCTGAATTAAGAGAAGCTTTACTTTAAGTAACTGAAATTGAAAATGACAATGATGTAAGGTGTCGTACTAATGCTTTGGCAACCCTTTTTGTCGGAAATTTTGAGTTTTTAGTAGCTATGATTATATGATATGAGATATTGTATGATGTTAACTTGATTAGTAAACACTTGCAATCTAATGATATGCTTATTGACGTTGCTATGGAGGTTGATTGCTTTTTAAAAAAAATATATAGGAAAATTGGATTTCATAATGCGACAAATATTGCTAAAGAAATTGTCATTGAAATGAAAATTAATCCTTTATTTCAAGCGAAACGTATAATTCGTAGGAAGAAACATTTTGATGAAAATGCTACTGTACATGATGCACAATCACCTGAAAATTCTTTCAGAACCAATAATTTCCTTTATATAGTTTGATCAATTCATTTCATATGAAAAAAAATTGGATTTTTATTTTCTTCTGACAAGTTAAACTTATAGGATGAAACTAATTTGAAGCACGTGTGATCATCTTGATATTGCTCTAAGACATGTAAATTTTTGTGATTTTGATGACGAATATTTATTTCAAGAGTTAAAAATTCTGCAAAATCTTTTACAAAATAATAATAATAATAATAATAATAATAATAATAATAATAATAATAATAAAGACATCTTTTGATATATTAATTTATTTGAAAAGAGTTGATAGCTTTCCCAATACATATATTGCTTATAGAATATTATTGACAATTCATGTTATTGTTGCATCTGCATAAAGAAGTTTTTCAAAATTGAAGTTATTAAAATCTTATTTGCAATCAATCATGTTACAAGAACGATTGAATGGACTAGCTTTGATATCTATTGAATAAGATTTTCTAGAACATATTGATTACGAAAGTTTAATTAGTGAGTTTGCTTCTAAAAATGCGTAAATAAATATTTTTACACAATTTGTGCATTTCAAGATTTACACGGGATTTTTTTTTTTATTTCAAGGTTTGCTTATATGGAATTGAATGAAGAGGTTAGTGGCTTAGATGGTTCTTTTTTGATGACATATGAATCTTAATGAAGTTCGAGAGATGCTTTTAAGCTTTCTTTGTACGTTTCTCATGATATGTAAAAAAATGAACAAATATTTGAATATCATATTTTTGCAATGAAATAATATTATTGAAATATTTTTTCCTTAATGTATTTTTTCATTATTGGAAAGGGACACCATTTTAAAATTTCACACAGGGCATCCAAAATCTTAGGATCGGCCCCGGGTGAAACAATTAAAGAGTGGTTGTATTTTACCAACCTCAAAGAGCGTCGGAGAGCGGTAATAGAAAGCAAAGATCCTTGCCAGATCATAATGGACGGGCTGGCATGAATCAAGGAAGCAAGCGATGAACAAATACGGAGGGATGAAGAGATCCTACTACGTACAATGGAAAACTTTGAGTGGCATCTCTATGAATATGCACTGTATAGCTTGTTGATGGGAAAAATTTTCGAAAGGGAAATTAAGCAACGAACCAGTTGCTCATCTTCAAAAGCAAATGGGAAGATTAAGTGCCGAATTTCCATCTGAAAACAAGCACATTGTTAAGACTTCACTTATGGGAAGGTGAAAGGGAAATCTCAAGGATGGAACTTGAAGCATTTCTTCTGCCTCTAAAGCATATTTGACAAAAAAAAGTTGAACCCACCACAAATCTGCATGTCCCGCAACTCTTAAGATTAAAAACGATATTACAAAACTCAATAAAGATTGGAGACTTCTTTTTTTCTTTCAAAATTAAACATTGTTCTATAAGTGTGAAGCTTTACACCTACGCTTCACCTAACAATGTTTAAACCGACTTCGTTGCCTCGTGCTTTTTAGAACACTACACTTAACACTGTTCATATTCGTGTTAGTATTCGGCTCAAGCTACATGTTTGATATAATTTTTTTAATAATAGATTTTCAGATAAATGATTTTTTGAAGAACGAGTCAGTGGTTAAAATGTAAGAAAAAAATTATGGATTAAAATGTAAAATCATTTTATTGTAAGAATGTGAAACTAAAATTAAATTTAGCCCATGTTAAGTGGAAATTAAAATCAAAATTTTAGTAGGTTTTGATAAAAGTTGATGAAATATGTGATTGAAAATTGTAGAATCCATGAAACATATTATTAAAATTAATTGTTGACTTTGACTTTGATAAATATTTTGATTAAAATTTCTACCAATTAGGGGCTTAATTTATTATTATTATTATTATTATTTTTTTTTTTTTCAAAGAATCTATACCAAGCAAGGGTTAATTATGTTAGGGCCGTAAATTGTAACCGATTGCTATGGTGCGTCGTTGAATTTTTTGCCCGTTAACTTTTGAAATTGTGTGTTTGATGGATATTATTGAGGAAATAATGTATTTTAAATAGTGATATGATGAAAAATATGTGGTTAAAAAGTAAGAAAAAGTTATTGATATGATGAAAAATATTATTTTATTGAAAAATGTGTGATTGAAAATAAGTTTTTAAAATTTTTTTTTTTTAAAGAATGTGTTTCAAACATGGCTTAAAACGGATAAATCGTAATATGAGTTGTCGAACCGGAGAAACTCGGAGTGAATATAACAGTAGAAGAGTCAAACACCCTGTAATAGTCTCCAGCTAGGGTTTAAACTGAGATTCACGAAAAGAGCCAATAATACGCATAACATTTGCTCCTTTCTTAAAATTGAGTATTGAGGTTACGAAAATGGGAAGAGGAAAGTTCAAGGGGAAACCTACTGGCCGTCGCCAGTTCTCCACTCCAGAACAGATGAGTATGTTATCTCTTTCATCTTCTCTATCTGTGGAAATTGATATTTGAATAGAAATCTTTGAATAGAAATCTGATTCAATTGAGATCTGTGTTTTCCGGGAAGGTGGAGCGGTGGACACGGTTATTGTGTTTCTGAAAACGTTGAATTTTAATTTAATGATTTAGTGATTGAAATGTTGGTTTTCTCGAGTTCATGGTTGGAACGCTATGTTATTCAAGTTTCGTTCGTCTTTTTCTTTCTTTTTTTTTTTTTTTAGGGAGGTTGTTGGAGTATATAATTATTCTTCCTATTGAGAAATAGTTCTACTTGAGTCAGAAATCGAAGAAAATTTTAAGAAGTAAATCCATATGTACCTGGAGAATGCATCTAAAAACTTAAGTAATATATTGAACCATTAATATTTTGTTGTGACCAGAAGCAAATATATTCATTGATAGGAAATTGAACATTAGTCTTCTAGAAAATCATTAGAACTGAAGAAGCTGAACTGCCAAGCTCCATACAAAAGACTCAAGAGTATCACCATCTCCAATAGAGCTATTGCTAGACTTAGTTCGATTTGGTTAAATTGGCACAGAAGTGGATTGGGGGTAGCTGCGTCTCTCGATTCAATAGAAAAAAAAAGTAGCTGATTGAATTAGATAACACATGAGTTGGGACTTGCTGTGTGTGTCTTTTACACATTAAACCAATACTGTCCGTTACGTAGTCTTTCTTGGAGCGACAGTTTTCCCATTGCTTGTTCAGTGCTAAAATAAATGTGCAGTTGATATTCAAAATATGCTTTTGTTTATCTTTGTGATAAGCAGTTATTCTTTTACTCCCTTTCGTCTATATATCTTGTATAGCTTGCATTTGTTTTTAATTCATACAATTCACTGATTTCTTCATCACCTTTCTGCACACTTTGTGATGAGGATTGCTCTTTCTCGTTTCTGATATTATTATCATTTTTTTTTAGTAAAATGGGTATTTTCTAGCTCTGCTGGGTTTGTTCATTAGGTTTTGGCTTAGAAATCTTTCATTGAAATATGGACTATTTATGGTCCCATGCTATCAGTTTCATAAAAGCAGACATAGAATGAGACTGAATATTGAATCCCTTTTCACCTCCTGATAGTTTTGAATAGGTAACTATTAGTTTTTGTGAAAAAAATGTCAAGACTTGGTCGCAATTATTTGTTAATAAAAATCGAGATTCACGCATGCATGTAATCCTGGCTGTTTGATTGCTGTTTAAAGTGAAACTTCAATAAATTATTTTACGAAACAGGAACTTTAGATCTGAGGCCTTGTATGGGAGGGATTAAAATCGGATTAAAATTGAAAATATAGCTGTTATTGTTGACTTTTATTAGACGAGTGGGACCCAATAACGGCCATATTTTCAATTTTAATCCGATTTTAATCCCTCCCGAACGGGGCCTGACTATGGCATTTATTGATTCCAAAAGTTATCTGATTGTTTTGAATGAATGCATATGATTTTTTACGCATTCAATCTTCAAGAACCCAAAATAATGCTTCAAAATTCATGGTCGATTGCTCGATTTGGATATTATTGTTTCTAAATCAAACAAAGGAAAACTAAGGCTTTACTATTTATTGAACCTTACACCCTCGGATAGTCTTCATTTGAAGTATTTTCCCTCTCTGTGCCCCCATCCCCATCCCCATCCATCTATTTTCTTTTCCTTCTTTGTCATTGTCAGGAAGAAAGAAAGACGGCTGGGGGGTAGGGATGATTTTTCACTCTAGATTGGAGGCAAAATTTCTTTTTGTCTGCACTCTCCAACTCAACCTTTTCTCTTTTTTGGTTCAATTATCCAGTGGCTGGTACTTCTGCTTCTCGTCCTCGCACATTCAGACAGGTAATTTAACTTGCTTTAGATTTTCACTGACACTCATTTAGATATACTGTGTTAGAAGGTAACGATTCTCTCTCTCTTTTTTTATTATATTTCAATGCCCTTGAAAAGTGTCATGTTTGTTACTATTGCAAAGGTATAATCTCCACAGTTATTGATTTGAAAGTATCAGAAGTGTTGTTCTTATGCAGCTTCAAGTTTTGTTGTAGTTTAAGAATTTTGAAGACTGTAAAAATGCTGTGGTTTAGAAATTATTTGGGATACTGATATAATAGATGCATTTTCAAAGAAGTCACAGGTAAACTAAAAGAAAAGGTGAAGCGAAAGAGAAACAAATGATTACAGTAGTTATGGGTGAATGTTAGTGAGAGCGAGTGGGTTGCATGTTGGCAGCTGGTATGGGGCCTAGTATTCGTTGGTTTATGGTTTAATCTATTGATATTTTTCTTCTTTTGCATTTTATGGCTGTATTCTCATTGCAGATATTTGCATTTTTGAACTGACAGATCATAATCATCTTAATTGTATCCTAACTAATCCAATTACGGTTATGAATTTCAAACAGTCTGCTGAATAGTTTCTTGTGTTATCAGGAAGAAGCTGACGTGGAAGAAGATGAGAGATCTGAAGAAGAGTCTGGAGAGGAATCTGAGGAAGAATCTGAAGTCTGTAAACTGGCTAACTACTGTCTATAAAGCAATTTTCATTTTTATTTTGTTTAGATGTGACATCATGTATTTTTAAGGAAATGGCTAGATAAATAAATACTTCTCTTTATTTGGTCAATGTTGTTGACAGAAGAAGAAAGGAACCCAAGGTATCATTCAAGTTGAGAATCCGAATTCGGGCAAGCCAAAGAACCTGAAAGCTAGAGATGTTGATGTAAGCTACGCAAATAAGTTATCTTATCAAATAGTAGTAATCAATGTATCACAGGTGATATGCTTCCACAGGTGTTCGAGGAGATGAATAGCTTACTAAATGTTGCTTTTTTTTGGCAGATGGAGAAAACAACCGAGCTTTCAAGACGTGAAAGGTTTGTGATTGTGTTTTTTCAATTGGGCATTGGCTTTGAATAGAAATGATCAACAAATATTTACTTTGACTTCATTGTCTTTTCTCTTGTTTAGTTTGCATATTTAACTTAATATAGGCAGATTAGGATAAGAAAACCTCTAGGCTTCAATTCTCTTATTGAATGATTGTCCTCCTCCCTGCCTTCTATCATGTGTCTCAGTTGTAGCAATTGATTTTCATCATCGAGAGTGAACTCTGGGGAATGCAACTATTTCTATGGCTGCTACCAGCTCCAAAGAGGGAAAGAGACTGTCAGAGTGGTTTAATGTTAGGGTCGGTTGTGTGGAGACCTTTATTTCTGATTAATGTTATTGCTCATTCTGGGTTTTTCTTTTTCGAAGTCTTGCCGAAGAATTTTTATTTCCCAGGTGACGACTATGACTAGTATATTCTGCAACTAGATGTGCTTGAGGACCATTATTAAGTGCAAATGAATGCAGAATGTTTCTTGGAAACCCTTTTTTTTTAAAAACCGTAAATACGTATTGAGTTAGAGATGCAAGTTTAAATGTAATGCAGTGATGAGGTGCTGTATTTTACACTGAAATCTCAATGCTTTGGCCTCTCTGAGTGTTGTTGATAATTTAGTGGTGGTTTTCTTTTATTACTGATTTGTTTATATTCTTACTGTCGTTTTGTTCTCTTGTTAACAGAGAGGAGATTGAAAAACAGAGAGCTCATGAAAGGTACATGAAACTGCAGGAACAAGGGAAGACGGAACAAGCAAGGAAAGATTTAGGTAGGATTTTTGAATCTACTGTTTGTTTCTTGCTGAGGTGCGCTGTTAAAGAATATTAACAAAAAAGAGCATTTTGGGGGTGGGGGACTGTTCCCAGGGTCCTGGTGAGTGTTTAGGCGAAGGGGAAATGATTCGGAGCTGGCATTTAGTCC
This sequence comes from Fraxinus americana, assembly GCA_035079005.1. Taxonomy (NCBI): domain Eukaryota; kingdom Viridiplantae; phylum Streptophyta; class Magnoliopsida; order Lamiales; family Oleaceae; genus Fraxinus; species Fraxinus americana. Next base: position 36,178,160 of record CM068709.1, on the reverse strand, counting down.
GAAGGATAAGGGGTTATGGTCATTTGAAAGCGAGTGTATTAGCTCTGGAATCCAGAAGGGGCTCTCATCCTTTGACTAATCACAGAAGTTCCTGAACCCCTACTCCTATGATAATTCTAAAACAAAAATTTATGCAAACACCATACTAGATCAGATTGGATAAAGATGTAGATCATTGAATCCGAATGTGCTGTGTCAGTTATTGGTTGCAAAGTCACTGCAGCAGGTTATACTTATGTTAGCCTTTTCTCTTGTTCGTATCTTTCTTGATTTCCTCTTGGTTGCTTAACTAGTTGGTGTATACACCTTTGAATAATTAAAACCTCTCCATGACATTTTTTTTCTATTAAAGGCCCAATGTTGTCCATTAGGATACAATGCAAAATGTGCATTAGTGGTTTCTGGTGTATTCTATCCAGGTAGCTTGTAGACTTATTTTGATGCATCTAGGGTAACAGTGACCTTGAGCTATGGACAGATTCACATAGCATATGGGATCAACTGAATGTGCATCCTACCAGTTCCGAGTTCTTCCATCATTTTATGATTTGAGCTGTTCATAATAAAATGACCAGCTTCTAGAGTGTATAACTTCCTATAATGTTGTAATTGCATATTTCTCCCTTTGCTCCCACATCAAATGGTTTCCTTCAGATTTACACTGCCAATTTGTTTGTGACATATTTCATCATGTATGTGTGGGATTATTGTTAAGCGAGTCCAATTCACACGATTCAAGATATGCGCCTTATTTTCTCTCTTAAAGAAACACGATATTTAATGATAGTTTTCTTAATCTTGCAGATCGTTTGGCTCTTATAAGGCAACAAAGAGCAGAAGCTGCTAAAAAACGAGAAGAGGAGAAAGCAGGTAGCTATTGCATTAGTCACACCGACTGTTGGTCAATTTTTTATTTCCTTCATTTTCACCTTGACCTCACTCCACATTTTCTCCATGCAGCCAAAGATCAGAAGAAGTTGGAAGCTCGCAAATGATTTTGGCTCCAAGAAATCATGTTAAAAAAGTTATTTTTGTCTATGAAACATTTTTATTCCGTTGGGCTCAGTCGATCACTATTATTGTCCTCTATTGGCAATTCTTACGACCGCCTTTACCCGTTTAGCTGTTTGGACGTTAGTGTCTTCGGGATAGTCTTTAATTTTCAGATTTATTAGTACCCTATTTTTCTGGACTAGACGGTATAGATTGGCCTTACAGAGCAAAAATCTTTTATAATTTATGTATTAAACGATATTTTTTCCTTAGATATCTGGTAGTCAAACAAAATCCAACTGTAGTTAGCGTACAGGAAAAGAAAAAAACAGTATGAATGAAAATTAAATGGCCCACTATTTAGGTCATAGGGTCCATCCAATAGCAGAGAATCTAAGAAGTAAAATATCTGAATTAACCGATTCTTTCAAGGTTTGTGTGGGATAAAGAGTGATTTCATTGATCTAATTGATGCGATCAAAATTGGAATGTAAGGTTAATGTGGCAAAATAGGACAACGGAGGTATAAAGAGATTTATTTTTCTGAGAAAATATGAATTTAGCAGTGGATTATACGGTGTGAATAATACTGAATTTTAATCAATTTTAAATATTAATTTTTGTCACAAATTTGTTACCAGTCATACATTTTGTGACATTCACTACGTTTTTCTTTACAAAATTTTTGAAAATGAAGGTTGAAAATGGAGAAACGGAAAAGCTTCTGACCATCGGCCGCAATGTCTAATTATTCCTGTAAACTACTGAAATATCAACATTTTCACGTTATGTCAACTTGGACTTTTAGATTATGCTAGGCCAGATTAAAATAAATTAAAAGCTCGCAAGACAAATTTGTAACTTATATTATTTAGTTACGTTCTGTCCAATTAAACATTTTAACGCTCTATTCCTAAGAGAGAGAGAAAAAAAGAAGCCAACATTGAAAAACTAAAAATGACATTAATAGGTTCACTGTTTGGTTCAAACGTCAGAAAAATCGATCAGTTGTCTGACCTTAAATATGAATATTATTTCCATAACTTGGCGAGAGAGCAGTTTGAGTTCAAAGCTTTTAGGTGATGATTCATGATTATCAATGTGACGGTTCATGCACACACAGATGCTAGTAAGTATTGGTGTGAGGATAGAATTTTACAGCAGCAATGATATTTCAACATCACTCAACCTCGAATCAATCAAACCCCACATATTCTTATGTGAATTTGTATCAGTATAAAGTAACACTGTTCGCACCATTTTGCAAGGAATCCTTTTCCACCACTCAATCAGTGTCACTTGACCACTCATCAAGAATTCAATCCATTTTCGTGGTTAGAGAATCACATTTACATGCTTGTAGTTTGTAAAAGTGAAACGATCTCGAGAGAACAAATTAGAACAGCCTATGAGTTAAGAACGAAACATTGTACGTGTAAGTATGGATTTCGAAGCATGAAATTTCACTTGTGTCGATGTGAAACGTCTTCAAACTTGTAAATAGGAAAAGAATTAAGTCATATTGTCAGAAAGAATTTGACATCTTGGATGACCTACTCTCACATGTGCATGGGCCCCGCATGGGACCCACGTGAATATAAAATGCAAAAAAATCCTCCCACCCACCCCAACTGCGAGTGTATGTCACCTAGGGTGTCAAATTCTTTCTAACTCCCTAACATGATTGATAGGAAAATTTGGGAGAGAAATTGAAGAAAATTTGTTTCTCTTTGTGGTCAGCCAACCCTCTGAAAAGACCAATCAGACACTGGCTCATTCAGTTACTTCTGACCAACGCTTTCGTATAGTATGCTTACAATTTTATATATTTTGATTAAGGAAACGTGAGGAATAAATAACGTTTAGTTAAATATAATAGGATTTTTAAATTATTTATTTACCGTTTGGTAACCATTATTCTAGAAAAAAATGTATTCTTTGTGTCAAATCACACCTTTTTTGTGGTTGAAAATGAAGGAAAAGGTATTGATGTGATGGAAAATATTATTTTATTGATGAATGTGTGGTTGAAAATTAGTAGAAGAATGAGAATGAAAAAAAGAATGGTTACCAAACGGTGCCTAAGTGTTTCAAAACAAGAAGTTGAAAGGAAAATTTTAGTAAATGATCACTGCGTTTAAAAAAAAAAAAAAAACCAATCTTCACAAGGTCTTAATTAACATTGTCTCTTTAATCTCATTGAAAAGTACTTTCTATGTTTCTTATTATCGTAAAAACATGTTCAAGTCGACACATTCAAATTATAAGAAAGTGCATTTATATATATAGAAAATGGATTAAGCTGCATGACGTTTCAGTTGAACAGTTGTATCCTAAAACTAAGTTGGAGCTCCATTTTTATTTGTTAAAAATGAGTTTCGTGACAGTGAATTTTTGAGTGGTTAAAAAGTAAAATAAAAAAAACAAAAATTGGATTTACATGTAAAATATTTTAGTACGATCCTAGTTTTCAACCTGCCTTTTAAATCATTTAGCAGTTTTACTTTTCTTTTAACATTTGATGTATTATTATCTAATCATAAATTATTCACAAGGAAACCAAGATTCTTTTTAGAATGATCAACAGATAGGGGGTGAGTCTTGGAATTGAGCGCGAATATAAAAGTGCATATTAGATATTTGTTTCTTTTGTCAAGAGTCGTAACTTCTAATTTTTGGAAGTATATTACACGGTCTGTTTTACCTTAGTTTAAACTGCTTATATCCTCGTCCTCGTTTAATTAACATTTTTTTTTCTAAATGAGATTAGCATTTGCACTCAAACAAACAATTTTTAAAAACGCATTCCATCTATATTCTGCATAATACGGCACGAAACAGAGTTATATAGATCAAATGGAACAGCAGGCTGATCACAAGAAGTAGAAACTAAGGCCTAAAAGGGAAAATAGGGATTCATGCAACTTAAAAAAAAAAATGATAGCAGCAGCCCTTCCTTGTCAACTTCATCAATTCTTGTGAAATTCCTTAATCCTTCTAAATCTGCATGTCCAGAAACCATTATTATTTGTCAATAAATGGCAACTAAATTAAAACCACTAAGCAAGAATAAAGATCCAAAAATGAAAATCATCAGGCAAAAAAATGCGGACTGTTTTACTGAAGGAAACATCAAATCAAGTACCAAATCGATGGTTCTGTCAACTGGTGGAGTAAACGTGCGCATTAGGTAGTAAAAAGCGCCATGGTGGAGTGGCTGGAGAGTCGCACCCCATTCATTGGTGAGAACAGGCTGACCAGATGAGTGTACAAGCACTGCATCATCACCAAAGGCATCTCTGACATTGAAGGGTACCATCGATGATACCTCAAAGCACACATCATTGATATACACCGTTGATTTTGTGGGACCTCCAACTCCTGATTCGCCTATACCTATACCTGCACCAGCAAACATCACATCATCATCCCCTTTGTAAAGTGATGAAATCTGATCGAATAAAAATAAAAATATAAACCAATTTATAAGAATTTTGACTACTCTTTTTAATAAGATTCACCTTTTAAAATGGAACTCCAAATATTGCACCTTTCTTCTCCTATTACATGTTAATATGCATACAAAAAGAACCAAAGCAGTAGTCAATCCATGCACAGGTTCTAAGAGACAAATTACATGAATTGCGGATCACAGACATATCCATTCCTGTCCTTTCCTAAATATGACATATATATCAATACATAACGTATGGAGAAAAAATTATTGGACTATACAGTAAACATCAGGAACTTCCATGAAATGGCAGTGAAGAAGCTATTCTCACAGGATGAAATTACGTAGCAACATCAGTACACATAAATTCTAAGTTTTTTCATGGCTATATAACATGTAATCGGCTTGTTTGGCCATGGGTTTTAAGCTGTGTTTATTTATATCAGATAAATGGCTAAAAAATAACTTTTTAAAAATGTGTAGCCCTAAGTACCTTGACTGTGATGAGGCGGGGATGGAACAGAAAAACTCGGAGGAAAAATGGTATTAGTAGTTGGAGCTGTAGGTACACTGCTACTTAGCTGTTCCTGCATCTTGATTTTCTCATCATCTGGCTTCTTGGAAGGTACATGGTTCATCAGCATCAAATCGCTGAGTAAGATACTAGAGCAATTTCCAACCGTATGATCAATAAGATCAGGAACGCCTGAAGCATCTGGAAATGAAAACCCTTGTGTAAAAACAGCATTTGATCCTCCGGGGGGTTGTTGGACCGGGAAAAAGAAGGGTTCGGTCAAGAAATCAGTTTGATTTTGGAAAAATGTTTGGTTCACAGAAGCTGTTGGAGAGTTAGATACATCCATAACATTGGTTGAGCTTGAAACAGCTGAGAAGGGCTTTTCTGTTGAATTTAGAGAAGATTTATCCGAAGACGATGACGAACAATTAGAAGGAGCATTTCCAGGGTTTTTCTGTCGGTTCTTTGTGTTTTGGAGGTGACGGTGCTTGTGTTTGCTTCTTGATTTTCTGTTCTGGAACCAATAGAAAACATTTGCATCTCCAACTTGGCCATATTCTTGTAATTGAGCTCTTATTTTCCTTATCTCATCCCTTGGAGGATTCACCATTCCTGAGTTGAATATGGCTTCCAGTATGCGGATTTGCTCCGGTTTCGGGTTCCATCTGGGCTTTGGATCAGGAGTCCTCTCTTCACCTCCTGAAACTGTTGAATCAAAACATCAGTTCTCAAAAGCAACAGCTAATAAAATGTAATTTCTGATGTTTCGGATTAAGCCTTATTCTCAATGAGGAGAAGGTTAATGGCAAAACGAAAATAGAAACACGCAAAGTACATAAAAATTATACCTGAAGTGTAAGGAGTTCCGTGGCAACCAGTGGACATGAGAGAAGAGTTCATGTCATGCTGCCTTTGGTGGTGAGTGGAGTTGCAGGGCTTTGATTTGAACATGCTTGGCCAGTGTCTATTTGATGAAGCCATGAGCGTTACAGTGAAAGCAATTTGTTGACACGATCGTTTTGTTGCTCTTCTTATAGACTCCTCACCTACTACTTTTTCAATTCGCTGTCAATTAATTATATACAATCATCCCCATCAGCAAACGATAAAAAATTACTTCGTCACAAAGAAAAAAATGTAATAGTAAAGGAATAAAAGAGACAAAACCACAACAAGAATCGCCTGCAAAATTGTAAACTAAAACGGAAAGCAAAATAAATATAAAGTGAAATAAACAGTACAGTCCCATACCCTCTACGTACCTTACAATTTTTGTATTAAAACTTAGAATACTTGTTTTTTCTGGTCATAGTACAAGCCAATTCTCCAGATGCAGGGGCCTATATTAGAATCTTCATCAGAGAAGACAGTGAAAGCTCTTAATACACAAACGTTGGAAGGATCAGCAGAGAGAGAGAGAGTTGTAGATTATTTCTAATCAGTTTCTCTTTGGTGTTTAGGGTTCCTGTTTTCCTCACTTCAAGTTCAATTTGCAGAAGGCCATTAATGGAGAGAGTTGGAAAGGTGTTACTGAGGGGATTATTTTTCTAATGCAAGAATAAATAGGGGTGGTGGTTAAGGGTGTATGAAAGTCAAGAAGTGAATCTAGGGGTTTGTGGGTTGGAAAAATAAGTCAAAATAAAGACTTCTAATATACAGAAATAAAAGTCTGAAATGAAGTCCAAAATTATGTGAAAAAAATGTAATTCCTTAAACTTTTAGGGTCATTTCCTGTTGTTTTAATTTTTAATAATACAACAATTAGGGTTTCACCCCTAGAGAAATTTGCGCAATTAAATTAATAATAATATGCAACAAAAAATTGATTAATGATGTGGTGCTCGTTTCTCTTGATTCAGTAACACCCGTCTAAATGACAATTGACAACTTCAAAATCATCTGCATTTCTTTTATATTAGACAATTGTAGTGTGTGAATTTCTAGCATTATTCTTGATTATATGATGTTACTTCTTTTAAAAGAGAAAAATAATTATATAGTAACTTATTCATGGATTTGTTAGGCATTATTTATGTAGAAGTTTTATTAAAAATGAGATTTCAATAAGGTTTAAATCAAATCCTGAATAGAATATGGAAAGTATAAAATTAATGTTTACTAGTTTGAAGTATTTAGAAATGGATGAAGGTATAACGTCATTTTATTTTTTTTTTGTGGTCAAATTTTACCAATATTCCAAAAAAAAAAAATCACGTTTAAGAAAAAATGTGGAAAACTGAAAAGCCGACTACAACCCGTTTGTCAAACAGTGTCTTAAATACAATTCAATTAAAGAAAGAATATTTATTTTCTCTGATATTAATGACAGTTTTTGACTCCAGAAAATTGCATTCTTTAAGAAAATTTTGGTTCATAAAGTAAGTTGGAAAGGCGTTTTGGGGGTAATCCCGTTGTGCTTCGTTCTGGGGTTCCTTCTCTCATTGTTCTCAATGTGTGTGTATGAGGCTATGTCTGTGAAAGAGGGGGGGGGGGGGGGGTGGTCAGTCATTGGTTCCCAACTTCCCATGCACAAATCAAAGTTAAGGAGAGTAATGGTTCGGTCTGTGTGATTCCGACATGTATATCTAAAACTCTAAACTCAAACTTTTAGTGCCATAATTTAATTTTGAACATTGTTCAAATCTTTGTTTTTAAGATAAGCCTGAGGGAGCATCGTGATGTGTGGAGGGATTTAGAAAAAGGATGAGATCAAAAAGACTTGAAATACAGAAAATTAAGGTTGCGGTTTATTTGTTGTTTTCAGTTTTTGAAAAATATCCAAAACTCGTTTGGTACTTTGGTTAGATATTCTTGAAAATATATTTTCGAAAACAAAATTAAATTTATAGCATAAAACTCAAAATGCATTTTTGACATTTTGAATGTTTTCTGAGAAAGCTTTGAAAACAAGAGAAATAAACGTTTAAGCCCCATTTTATAAAAAACTTAATTTTTAAAAAAAACTCATTTTCTACATACATTCTCCAGTAAAATAATTTTACACGTAAATCAATTTTTTTATTTTTTAACTACACGTTCTACAAAAAAAAAATTATTCCAAAATTCATTTTTATCCCAAAATGGGACTTAAACAAGGGTTGAATAAAATTTTATTTACATATAATTCTAAAAATTAAAAATTATAAAAAAATAAAGTTCTAATAAATTAATATTTAAAAATTCAAAAAAAAATAAAAAATAAAAAATTTGAAAAATAAAATTATCAAATATTAAAATAGTTCAAACTCTTAGTTATTATTTACATGAATATTCTAAAAATATATATTTAAATGAACAAAGATAAAAATTCTCATTCTACATCATTAATTTTTTTTTTTCCCTATATTTTGCCAACTAAATTTATTATTTGTTTTTGTTTTACTTTTATAGAAAAAAATGGTAAAATTTACCAACTTTAAAATGTTTTACATGATAATATATTAACATAAAATAGAACAATTTTCCTTCAAATTTCACATCAAACGTATTTTATAATTTTCTGTTTTAAGAAACATTTTTTCGAAATGTCAAACCAAACACGTTTTTGATAATCTTAAAATGAAAAATGCTTCTTATACATAATTATTTATATAATATTTTACATAATGATGAAGTGTCAAAATGTAAGTGAAAATTTTATTTAATTACCGAGGTTATGATCCAATTAAATCGTTGTCACATCATTGGTAAATTGTTATGTACATATACGAAAACCCACAAAACAAAAAATTGTAATACAAATCAAACGGATTCAAAGATTTTGGAACTTCGAGATTTGAAGTTTAAGTCAAACGTTTTCATTTTGACCTATAAAGCTTCCTATTTTTTTACACTGGCTTCTAGTTGTATTTGGATAAGTGAATATTGTTATAGACACACTTATAAGTAAAATCTTTAAGCTTAGCCACGATGCTTTTAGAAGTTAACTGCTTAGAAATTTCTTAGTAGAAAAAATAAATCTTATTAATAAAAAAAGTAACTTAATTAACTCTAACTCTGATCAATACATAAATTTATTGTGGATATACTTATAATTAAACTCTTTAAGCTTAGTCACAATGCTTTCAGACGTAGACTTTTTAGAAATTTCTTGGTAGAAAAAGTACATTTTATAAATAAAGGAAAAAAGTAAGGTAGTCGTTGAATTTTTTTTGCTTTAAACCACTCCTTAGCTCACGTCGTATGTGTACAAACTGTAGTTTATGTTTGAATCTCGACCAATTATTGAAAACTAAAGCCATGGTCCGATCTTCTATTTGATATTACCGAATTATTTCAATAATTTTGTCAACTTTTGTTCCACCAATTTGTGTAGAAAATTGTAAAGCTCTTTTGAATTATTACTGAATTATAATATAATTTTGAAAATGATGTATCAATTGAACCCTTGATATATAGTGCAAGTATAAAACATAAATTTTGGTACCCATCAATCAAATTTCTTATCGCCTATTTGAACAAATTTTTAGAGATTTTAAGCTGGTGGGTCCTACGAGATTTGTGGGAAAAAAATAAATAATACTCGTGAGTCCACCAAACGTATGATTGGAAATGAAGTTCGACCGACTTGAAATTTTTTTTAAAAAATAATTATCAAATAAGAGATTAATTTATTCAAACAACATCGAAAGCATAGCACATTAAAGAGAAAAATGTTATAAGAAGTGGCTTATGCACCAGGCCATCTAAAGTTTTGCCTAATAAATTTTTTTTTTTTTGTCAAATTCTAGATATATCCCTGATTTTATGCATATTTGTTCTTCAATTTTCATATGGTTCTGTTCAATCCAACTTACCAAACATACTCGTATATATGCTTAAATTACCTATCCCAAATGTTAAATGACCCAAGGCAGCCAGCCAGCACATGATTACAATGAATGTTTCTATTTTTCTAAACCCCTATTGCAATAGGTATGCGTGTCTTGGCGAGAAATGCGCCAACACCATTCACTTAATGCAGTAAATACGTTACACCTATTATTTAATGCACAATTTTTTGCACATGCATTACCTATTTATTAATATTACAATTCTTGATATTTTGAGACATCAAATGCATATAAAATGAAACTCTGTGACACTGAAAATTTTGGGGTAAAATTGGAACGGGGATTGCTTTTTCTTTTTCTTTTTTCTATTTGATTGTGTGTGGCAGAAATTTGTTGCCTTTAAGTCCTATTGAAGGCATGCATTTATTAATTGTTCTATTTCTTTTTTTTTTCCTCCCACAAAATTGAACTTTATCAAATCTAATCTCAAATGCACGTTGAGGACGTGCCATTTAAAGCTTAAAGATTCAATGCAGACTAAAAATTAAAAACAGTTAGGCCATGTTTGATTTGTTAAATTTTCCATGAAAAATGGAAAATATTTTCTCACTTCTCACTTTTGTGCTGTTTGATAGCACAAATTTTCCAAAAATTTTTTTTCCTCCCCCAACCCACCCACGCGCCCTTTTTTCCATGTAATTAGGGAATTCATTTTCCCACATTCCAATTTTCTGGCCAAATTTTTTTTTTTTTTTTTTTACAATTGAAATAAGATTTCATAATCGGTTGTAAAACAAAAATTAACTTCAATGGAAAATTTTCATGTTAAACGAAAACAAACGAATACTAAACTTTGATGAAAAAATGACGCAAAAATAGTTTTCGAGCAAATTAAAAAAGAATTCGGGTAAAAAATTATACCAATCAAACACACTTAATTAACAATTATTTGGAAAACAATTTTTAGATAATTGTTTTCCCTGGAATTCATTTTTTTTCACCAATTTTCCACCTTTACAATCAAACGGATCCTTATTTCAAAGAATTTGGGAAAACTCTAATAAATAACAAATGAAATTTGACGAGTCCTTTAAATGTAAGATTTATTTTAATTTCAAATATATTTTTATAGGATTTAAAAAAAATCAGTGTCTTAAGAAAACTAGAAATATATTCGGATCCGTAAAACACGGACACTTTCTTTTTTTAAATCCTTATAGTGTTTTAAATAAATTTAAATATTATATTCCTAGGAAATTGATGAAGTGTAGAAGCACTATTAAACTTCTTCAAACGTGTCAGTTTTAAATTTATATTATAATTTGCAAAATCCAGTAGATTTTCTTAATAAATAAATTAAAATGATGAATATGAGGAATGTCAAATTCAAGAATCTTGTGGAAAGTGTTTAATTACGAGTAGGGAATGTAAAAAACGTCATTAGGACAAGAAATTTCATCATTAAGGTATATTCTAATTGAATTAGTAGAATGTTTGTACATAGAACATGGTCCAGAATAAGGAAACAAAGGGACGTGTTGAGATGCTACTATTTGGCAACAAATTAAATTAAAGCATCTCGAAAAGGCTCTATTGACGATGTTATATGAAATTGTTGACAAATTTAAATGGTTGAAACCTGGCTATAAGTTGCATTGAGTTAATAAATGTGTTGTAGTCTAGTTGGTTAGGATACTCGGCTCTAACCTGAGAGGCTCGGGTTCACGTTCGAATTTTTTATACTTTTATTTTGTGTTAACTCAGTATGACCTTGATAAATCATGACGGACGTGTAGAAAATGTCAAATAAATCATAAACTTTCATGGGAAATATGACATATATGTGTTGCATTTCTTAACAGACGAGTAGAAAATGTCAAATAAACCATTACCTTTCAAGGGAAATATGACATATATGCTGTGGCCTGCGTGCATTTCTTGTCTTTGAGAAAGGTTTTTATTTTTTTTACACATCAGTATATTTATGCATTTTAATACTATACATATTATTGATTAAAAAATACTATGCGTATTTTGAGAAAGGTTTTTTAAATATATTTGGGTGGGGCCTGCGCTACAGAGAGGGGCCTCCGAAAATAATTCCTGTACACAAGGAGTTATTCTTAAATGGAAGCTCTTTGCATTCTCATTTAAAGGTACATTTTTTAGAAGCATGATATTTATCGACAGTAAAGTATATGATGAATCTTTTAAAGTTTACAAATAGTATTTCACAAAGTCCTATGAAACATACTCTACATCATTATCATTTCAATCAAAATTCTTAATTGCATACTTAATTTTGTTATATTACAATTGGTCACTCTGTTAGCAGTATCAATTCTAGTTTGGACAAAGGGTCTAAGAACCTACAAACTCATCAAAAGAATAAAAAAGTTCAGTTAATTATAAATGAAGAATAATAAATTAAAATCAATCAACCATAAACATTGTCAAACCCAAGAAAAAATGAATAAAGTAAAAATTTAACAGTCGTCACAAATGCACACTACAATCTTTTCTTTTCTCTCCATGTCTCCTTCCCCTCTTCACCTCAATGGATCCCATTTTATCCATAGCAGCAGCAAATAACTGGAAAAACTTCTGCTTATCCTTTGCCAGATTTTGAACCAAAGGCCTTGTTCTTGGGTCCAAAAACAGAGCTTGATCAGAACCCAACAAGCCCATTTTGGCCTCTAAATTCCCATAATATGCATTGTCAAATGCAAAAGGGGTTGTCACATCAAATGGTGCAACAATATCAGAATTCCCTCCAAATTGTGGGCATGACATTTTTAGGGCCTTTAGGAGCCTCGAGTCAATGTTTGGGTCGGGTTGCTTGATGCCTTTGTAGTTGTATAGGCGAATGAGAAAATGATGGCAGTGGGCAAAACCAATAGTGTGTGCACCTGAGAGGACGACTAGGTCTTCGAGTGTTAGGCCTTTGGATTTAAATAGCTGAATAAGTTCGTCTACTGTTGAATTTGCTCGAGGGAGATTGGAGTGGACTCTTGATGCAATGGAAATTTTTCCATCCCACCTTCCTTTTTTCACTTGATAATATGGACCTCCTGCCTTTAATATATACAAAATCAAGAAATCAATATATATCCTACTTACTAATTAGTGTTTTGAAAAGCGGACCGATCCGTTGCAAATTTAACCCGGCAAACCAGTATGCTGTCTGGTCCGATTGACATAATTGGACTAGATAGTTGACAACCGTTAAAACCTAATTTTTTAAGACCTCAAAAGCACCAACAGACTTGAAGTTACATGGATGACTGATAAGTAACCAAATTAGATAAAAAATTAATATTTGTCTGGTTATATACTAGCCAAAATTGCACAGCTGTTATATTTCTAATTTAATCACTCTATATTAAACTTCCTAGTCATGGCAATGGGTCGAGCCGGCTCGGCCTTTAAACCCACGAGCTCGTGGCTCGTGAGAAACGAGCCACGAGCTTGCTCATGGGTGAGCTCGGCTTGGCCCACGAGCTCACAAGCCGAGCCGCGAGCCCACGAGATTTTTGATTTTTTTTTTTTTGATTTTGATTTTTTTTACTTTTTCACCTTTTTTTAAAATTTTTCTTCAATTTTTCACGAGCCCACAAGCCGCTCACGAGCTTGCTCGGCTCGTCGAGCTCACTTGCGGCCGAGCTGACGAGCCGCTTGGCCCGTTTGCCATATCTAAGACTTCCTAATCAATAGTCTCTCACCATCAACAAAATAACAGGAAAATATGTCTCACCAAATGGACGAAGTCTCTGGCTGCAATTGCAAGTATATCTGCGCAGGATACTACTCCAGGGCACTTGCTCTCCACCAATAATTTGGCCTTTTTTATGCTATCAAATGCCTCCACCGCTAGTTCCTTGTTATCCTCTGCGTCCTTCTCTGATAATTCTTTGCTTCCCATTCTTGTTTTTATAAGTACTGATGCATCACACCCCTTAAGCAACACCATTCATAAATAATTACAAGACAGATTAAACTTGAGGAAGCTTGCGCACGTTAGATTAGCGGTTTAAAGTTTTAGATGAAATGGTTCAACAATTAAATGTGGAGTTGGGGGAAATACCTCTACGAAGCAGTCATGGAAGAAGAGGCGAATGGTGGCCGGACCAGATACCGGTGCTTCTCTGAATTGCAGAGAGGTTACGGATGCAACAAGCTGCTCAACCAGAGGGCAGGATTTCACGTAGTAATCGACAGAGAGCTGGCGTGGCGGCCGGCGAGCGGTGTTGGGTATGGACTTGGGGAAAGAATGTGAAGCCAATGTAACAAGGAAAATGAACGTGAAGATGATAACAGGGAATGGATTGGAAGAGACAGACATGGCAGTTTTTTTTTGTAGTGAGCAATGTTGTAGGGCAAATTAGCAAATATTATGGATGTGAACACTTGTGGTCGAGTGTTGTTGGGAGAAAAAACTTGTGACATTAATGAGAGAATCAAAACCCGTGAGGCCCAGAATTTATGAATTAAATTTTCACGCACACAGACAATCCCTATTAAAATGGAAGAGAACTGCAGAAAAATATTTTGATTATAGTTGGTTCATATGGTTAGTATAATCAGTGCCATGAAAGTATGAAACCATGGAAGCGTTACTTCTCGACTAGTTTCTTCTATTGGCACACAATATTCAATAGGACCAAACAGTATAATAAAAATGATCAAAAAACTTCATTTTCTTCTTTAATACTGTCGAGCAATATCAAAATTCTAAATCAAGTTTCACTGCATTTTCACGTGGCTCTTGATAAGAAAATTATTGCTGGATGACGCAGGCTTTACCCTTGTACCATATACTGTTTGCACTTTTTGTTTGATAGGAAATTTAGTCTGAGGACTTGTTGGTTTGATATTGGATAAAATAACACTGTTAAGCAAAAAGCATCATTTCACGGGCATGGCCAACTGTCCATAACTTCTATTTCGTAGGTCTAACTTCCAAGTGGCCAAAAGCATATGACCCTATAGACATTTATAACTCAATGGATCGACTTTGATTTTAGGACATAGCATTTTCTCATCATGGTGTCCATAATGGACACGTGGAGGCCCCTATTGGGGGGCATGCATAATGGACACTATGTTATGAGTTATGTACCCATAGCATAATCCTTAATTTTATCTATTGTACAATTTAGTTTTCTTAGTATTACGTACTAATATGCCCTTGGTTATGGAAGCATGCTCATAGACTAAACTCAACAAGCGTCTAAACAAAGAGCATGAATAGAAGATGTTGACATGATATACGTATATTTCACGTGCTTTAATATTATATTGATTAACACGTCGTCTAGAAAATTAGACCAGAACACCACTTTAAATGCAGTGCATGTGCAGTGCATTGAGGAATCTCGCCAACTTATTAACTACCTTTCTATATAAATTTAACATTTTCCCCTCCATGTGTTGCTCTCAATGGCCATGGCCCATATGTCCAGCCTCTCATTTAATTGCCTTTTCTTTTTCAATTTTTGGTTTCTGGTTTCATTGAGTGGATTGGGCCTTTTGTTTTGTGCAAAGTATTTTTCACAAGTTAAGAACCAGTCCTAAAAAATGAAATTTTGTATATGGAACTATTCAACTCGGGTGTAATTCAGTTCTATAATAAGAGAAAGAAGTTCCAAGTTAGTTATCTTAGGAAATATATGATTGGAAGTCTTGATATTTAATAGAATGGATCGATTTTCAATTTTAAAACTCGGAAGTTAATTTTTTTTTGTGCCAACCATATAATCGAAGGCTGACTTAGCTTGACCGCGAGGGGTGGAAAGTTAGGAAAAGCTAAGGCTGCCTGTGCTTGAAATTTGCAACTCTGTGACATTTGGCTTTAAATGAATATTTACGTGCTTATAAAAATTAAGATGAAACTGAAAAGGTTTTCATTTTCCGTGTTTAACCATTTGCCAGCAATTGGATGTTCAAAGATTCTTGTGTAGCAGAAAAGAATATAATGCAACGTCTAGCATTCAAAGCATTGTTGGAGGATATTGTCTTCCGTGGCAGCTTTAAGTGGAGATGCTCCTACTAGAATTTCAAGAGAGTCTTATACTACAATCTCAACTGTGAATGAATTTTGACAATGTGCAGAAGCCTACAATTCCTAGTGAATTCTTGGATTGAGGTTCGCTCAGTTTCTGCAGGACATCAATCTTTGCAACTGAGGTCACACCATTTCACCAAGCTCTTGGAGTCGATTATTGATATAGAGAGGGCAAAGAATAAATCAACTGAAGAACTCGTGAACATTTGGGATGATGTAAATTGTTGAAACCCCATTAAATTTTTTCCCGCAATTGATTTGTTGACGATTTTGAAATCATTCAAGATAATAAAGCAAGGTTAGACCTTAATTAACTTTTATCCTGCAATTGATTTTTTGACGGTTTTGAACACATACACACACATGCTTTTCACTGGTCTAGAAGATTGTAAGGCAAGAGGAACCCAAGCTGCTCCATACTTAACTGCTTCGTACTACGCAGAATTTGCAGAAAGCAAGGACTTGGTACTTATTCTGGAGATATTGTGTTCGCTAGTAAGCTGACCGATTCAGAGGCAAAATGGCTTCTCGAGACTGCACAATCATTTTACTTAAATGATGTAGGTACAAACTGGTAGTGCTTTTCAACGAAGAAACCCGTGAATTTGAGTTCTAGGCTGTCTTGCAGGCATTAGATACGCATGTTTTGTAATTTAATTAGCTGGGAAATTGTAAGAGCATTGATTGTCCCTTTCCTTCTTGTTGACCTTGATTTTTGTACCTTCAATGTGATCAACAAATCTCAAAATTTTCCACGTTCACGTAAATGTGATTCCTGCACACTATGACAAACTGTTAGTAACACGTGGCTTCCTTCGATTGTGGTGAAGTTGGCCGCGCACTCCGACGATCAAGTCAATTAAAGTATTAAGTATTCGAGTATGGGACTTTAGACGCGAGCCTCCTATATAAAAAAGGGGTCGGCTTTGAGGAGAATTCATGATAGCAAAGAGATCAAAGTTATAGTTTAAAATTCTAAACATGCTTACCTTTTAAATGACACAATGGGTGGGCTTTTCTAGTAGAAGAGGAAGAGTAAGAGCCGTTGGATGAAGAATCATGTGGTCTCATCCTAACGGCTGAGGTACCTTATCGTAGGCATCAATTGATCAATCATAGTCTTAGACACATTCAATGTTATGACATTTTGTAGTCCTAGTCCTATCGCATGGAAGTTAGACTTAACATGTTGACTAGATAAAATGAGAGTTTGTAGTGTATTGAAATTAATCATAAATAGAAGATCTTGTACAGAAGATCCTCTGCAGCGCCTCTACCTTCCCCGCCTTATCAATGAGGGTTCGACCCTTTGTATGGATTTGACCTTTCCATAGGGTTCGGCTTCAACCAAAATTCTCATAAGAATAGAATCACATGGAGTACTGGTCTAGGTTTGCTTACTATGTCATTGCCACGAGGTCATGTTTGGAGTCTCGTTGGAAGAGGCGTAAAACTTCTCTTAATACTTTATGGCAAAAACGAAAAACTATTTTATATTTACACATTTGCATGTGACTTATTAGATAAATATGATCTATGTGATGTACATTAATATTTTATTTTATTTTATTTTTTGTAGCTAAACCACTAGCTCTTTTTAATTTTGCATGCCACAAATAATATATGAAGAAGAAGGATTTAAGACTGAAATTTGGATAAAAATGAGTTTTGAAAAGTAAGAGTTAATTGAAAGTATAAAAGGTTTCATTAACTCAATGATATATTTATTCCATCTTAAAAATGCTACCACGGAAAGTGTTGCGAAAAATATGGAAACACGTTTTACAAATAACTACGCTCCTATTCAATAGCCATTATTTTGAAAAAATAGAATTTTGAATAATATTTTTTTGGAGAATGTATAGTTAAAAAATGATGAAAATTTTGGATTTATTTTCAAAATATTTTATTGTGTAAATGCACAATTGAAAATGAGTATAAAAATCAAAGATTTTTGTTTTAAAGAAAGACAGACAAGAGCTACGTCTTAGGATTAAGGAAAAGATGAAAAAAGAAAAACAAATCATTAGATTATGAAATTCGGTAAAGAAAAGTCAAACATGTAGTGAAAATGACGGAAACCGTCAATCTGGACTTGATTTGTGAATTTTCTAAATGTTTGGTACTTACGATAGCACAAATGAAAGGTTTGGACAAAGTCTGTTACTAAGTGAAATGTTTGGTCCCTAAAATTAATTATTAATTTTGACAACCATTAAAATAATTTTTTTAGCAGGAAAAATAAGTTTTGAAATAATGATTTTTTTAGAGAATGTATGGCTAAAAAGTGTGAAGAAAAAGTGCAAAATATTTTATTAGAATGTATGATTAAAAATGAATTTGAGAAAAAAAAATTTATTTTAAGAATTGTCAAATGATGGCTTAATTAATTTTTTAGCAGAATCAAACATGGTTAAATCAAGTAAACTTTTAAAACAAATGTATTACCCGTGGTCATCATTGTACAATCTCGTGTTTGGAATTTCCTCTTCGTATCCGCACCAAAATCCCAAACCTTCCTCAGCTGAGTCAACTCAAATCCATCCTCCGACTGTAGGTCTTACATATTCTCTACTCAGTTCACTCAATTACGCGGGCCCGCATATTGCAACGATTACTCTATATCTGCAGGTAAGCTGTCACTTTCTTCACTCACAAACACGTACTGTAAAGCAATGGCAGAAACCTCCGACGACGCAAAGGACATCGAGAAGCTCTACGAGTACGGCGAACGACTGAACGAGGCCAAAGACAAGTCTCAGGTTCCATAATTTACTTCAATTGAATCAATTTGATAGTCTTTCCGATTTTCCATTCTAGGGTTTTTAATTGTCTCCCTTTTTCTTTTGATTTTAAAAGATTTTTTTTTTTGTTTAAACGTATGTGTATTTTATACGTGTGTATAGAATGCGGAGGACTATGAGAATATTATAAAGACGGCCAAGAGTAGCAGCGTAAAAGCAAGGCAATTAGCAGCGCAGCTTATTCCGAGGTTTTTTAAGTATTTTCCAGGCCTATCGGTCAATGCTGTTGATGCACATCTTGATTTGTGTGAAGCTGAAGAGCTTGGGGTCAGATTCTCCCTTTTGTTTGCATGAAACTATTTATCTTTTGTGTGAAATGGATGTGAGATTAGAATCTTTTAACATTGTATTCAAGCATGAAGGTGGATTAGATTTAAGTAATTATTCTTTTCTCCTTCATATTACTGGGTTAGCCAATAATTGTTGTTGTCTGGTACATTTGTTAATATTTATTATTGTACATACGTGTTTATTTTAACTTTACTGGATTTAAGGCTCAGTGTACATGTGTAATTTACATTTTCAGATTCGTGTGCAAGCCATTCGCGGCCTTCCTCTTTTCTGCAAGGATACACCAGAGCATCTTTCTAAAATTGTTGACATTCTTGCACAGCTCCTTACTGCTGGTTAGTTAACTTATTTCAAGTTTATCTGTTAGGAATATAGAGTGCTAAAGCCTCCTTATAAGAAAAACAAAGAAATATATTTTAATAAATTTAATCCTGAATATTCTTAATGGTTCTAGAAGAAAATGTGGAGCGGGATGCAGTGCATAAAGCCCTTTTATCCTTATTGAGGCAAGATGTAAAAGGTATTCTTTTTATTGTTGAAATGTGAAAGACTATCTATACGTACGTTTTGCATCTTATTTTGATTGAAATTTTGATTATGGTAGGGTAGTATTGGGAAAGGGCCCCTAGCCTGTGATTATATTGCAGAAGGTTCGATTTGGGTACAAGATTGCAGTGATTGTTATTGTTTATCCTTAAAACGTCAAATTGACTTCTTTAATAACTGCATTATCAACATATATAGCCAGAAATTAAAGCTTTGAAATCTCTTCCCTAAGAACTTTGGTCCTATCTATGGCACTACGAGGAGATAATGGAGATGAGGCCATTAGACATGGTATGCTAATTTAGGGCATGTATAGGCCGGATTAAAATCTGATTTTAATCTAAGTGAAAGTCAAACAATCAATATTAACCATATCTTTCATGGGTCCCACATCTTTTCAACCACACATTTGAAAAACTTATATCACAATCCACTAAAAATCTAATTTTAATCCCCACCAAACACCCTCATAGTTGGATTTGATCACTGTAAATAATAATAATAATCTTTGTGGATTGATTGAAGATAGTCTTAAACTCCGTACGAAATATACAGTCTCATGCACAGAAAAGATTGAAAGTAGCTGCAAGATTATTTGGAAGGTTTAATGCTATCTTTTTGTGTCTAATGTATAGCATCCCTTCAAGTTTTTTGTTTCCCAATAATTCAGTATACATCTCACACATTTTCCTAGATAAAACCATTCTTTTAAGAAATTCCAAGTGGGAGGCAGTTTCTAGATATATAAAGATGTAGGTTTCTTCTTGCTCTTTTGAAACATGGGTTTCTTCCATGTTTATCTGTAAAGTTGAGTTCAAATTGCAGCTTCTGTTTTACATAACCTGTCATTCCAACTCCCGAAATTATATGAGCTGTGGGAATTTACTTTTTGAGATGGCAAACAAGCATTATTAGTGATTTATTTGAGAGGTCCTGGAGCAAGTAGCATCATCATGTAAGTGGCTTAGTGTAGCCACATCTAAAACAACAAGAAAGAAAAGTTATTAGGATTGCCTAATGGGTGATAATAGCCTGTCTCCAATAACTATAGGATACCTGCAGTGTTGGAAACATGGACATGAGATGTCATTGGGACGAGGCTACAGATCATATGTGTGTGTGTGTGTGTGTGAAGTAACAAATATAGATTGATAACTTGTAGGGTTTGGGCTGAAGTAGTGGGACCTTAGTGAAATGCACAACGAAGTGATGTAATTCTGTTCTATGGCTCTGTGTTTGCACTGTCAAAGATATTAGATGGATTTCCACCTCTAGTCTTGATGTTCCTGAATATTGAGCTCTGTATTTGATCTGTACGTATTTTGTCTAGCGTTAATGTAAGTCCTATAAAATTCTTTTGCTGCATGATCCTCAGCTGACTTTATCATGCTTTATCTATCTATTTGTTTTCTTTTTCCTCGTGGCTTTGTCTGTTCGGAGGAATGGGGCTGGGTTGTTGAACTACTACTTGTTTTAATTGGATTTAATCTTTTTGAGCTTCAATTAAGTAATGCTTTCTTCATGCAGCTTCTTTGACAGCCCTGTTCAAGCACATTGAGAGCGTCGACGAGCAAATAGTAGATGAAAATCTTCGTGAGAGAACCCTAATCTTTATTAGAGATAAGGTCGGAAGATAAACACTGTGACTGCGTGCCAATTTATTTGACTTATGGTTGTTTTTGGCTTAAACGGTTAGAGCTAAATAATGCGATGACTGGGTCCTTCTATTGGAAATATTTAATGCAGGTATTTCCTCTTAAAGCCGAGCTCTTGAAGCCTTCAGATCAAATGGAAAGACACATAACTGATCTTATTAAAAAGGTATATCGTCACTGTATTTCTCCCTCATTTTCTTCTCTTGTGGCGAAGGATACGTGTTTCACTATTTAATTCTTCTTCTCAAAAGATAGTGGAGTTCTATATATTCCTTTAGTATCGAATTTTCTTGGTAGAAAGTAAAGAAAATTGCTACTGTTATATCAGTTATGCATAACTATTTTTGATATGGTATTTTTAGAACAAGATGTAAGATTGACTGAGTGTTGAATTGCAGAGTCTACAAGATGTAACAGGAGCTGAATTTAAAATGTTTATGGATTTCTTAAAAAACTTGAACATATTTGGTGAGAAAGCTCCTCCAGAGCGAGTGCAAGAACTTATTGAAATCATTGAAGGCCAAGCTGATTTGGATGCACAATTCAATGTGAGTATTCTCTTTATTAGGTCTTGTTTAGTATAATATTCGTCTCTTGTTCTCTTTTTTGTGCTTTCACAAGGAAATAAAATTTTTACTTTGTATATTCGACACAAAGATTACATTATGTTGTGGATATTGGCAGAAGCAATTCCAACTTCACAATTTATAATCCAAGATTCTAAAACCTGTATTATTCTCATGAGTAAACCATAGAGCCCAACAACTAGCTTTCCCTAATTTGCGTCCTCAAGTGGAGATGGGCCATTATATAGCCTTGATTGTGTTTAGTAACTGAAGTGGTAGGAATGAGTGCTTTCCTATTTAAGAAACCCTTGACTTGATGTGCTTTTAATTTCTGGGATGGCCATTGGATGTGTTCTTTTTCTCTGATAGACTTTATTAATGAAGAATCACTCCATGTAGGGACAGAACTTCACATCTTCAACAGCCTGAAAGACTTCATGTTACGGAATCATTTTTGTTGCTCAGCAGTACAAGATTTTTAAAGGGGCAAATCCCGATGTTAGGATTGTCTCTTGTTGGACATCAGTGAAAGTGTAGTTGTCAATTATGTGTAAACAGTTCTCACTCATTGGTCCTGATTTTCCATGGCTGTGTTTCAATGCTAATTTATCAACTGGCTCGTGATTGATATTTTTTAATTTTAATTAAATTTTGCAAAGTGATGGGATTTTAGATTTCATGTAGAATGGAAATATTTATTTGCAGGAGAAATGTGCATAGGCTTATGAATTTTGCCATAAAGAGTGTACTTAGAAGTGGTTTCCTTGAGTCAAAGAATAAAGACCACTGCAGCCTTTATTCTTTTGTTTCACTGTGGCTACCACCCCTGGCTTAACTTGGAGGTGGAGTGGAGCAGAAAATACCTCACACTCCCCCTTTGATCAGTCTTTGAGAAGCACTGTTCAGAAAAAAATAATCGTATTTTAAGTGTTCTCCACCAGAATAGATTTACATTTTCCTCTGAAATTACCCCAAGTCTGTGGTTGGCCTCTGAAGTCGTTAAAAATGAATTATCATCTTGGTGGATCAGAGGGTTCTCGTTCTGTTTGCTTTGAGAGCTGAACTATGGCCGTGACTGGTTTTAGTTATGTTGTCTCCTTTATATACTTTTTTGAGCCTGTTGGCCATTGCCTGAACTGTTTAAAATGTGAGACAATTGGCTTCGATGGTTTTGAGTACGAGTTTCTGAATGATTGCTTAAGTCTCAGCTCCCGATTTTTAGATGAAAAAGAGAAATAAGAAATAAAAGAAAGAATAAAAGAAATTGTTGTTTTGAAGTTTCATTTTCACAATACTAAATTATTAGAATGGTTTCTATTGCAGGTTACGGATGGAGACCATATTGATAGACTGATTTCATGTCTATTCATGGCTGTTCCCTTTTTCGAGGTGGGTATTAAACTGAATAGTAATTGTCACTCTAATTTATTTACATATTAATGTACTCTTACAACCTTAGAACTTCTTGAACATGCAGAGAGGTGCATCTAATAGCAAGTTTTTCAACTATGTGAACAAACACATTTTTTTAGTTTTTGATGAGGTAATTGCCTTATGGGCTTGTTCCGTTGTAATATTCAGCTACTAGGTTCACATGCCTTGTATTTTTATATATAGAGCCTTGCTTTTGCATTAGTTTCTCATTTTATGTTCTCATGATTCTTGACCACAATTTCCATATTATAAATAAACAATGTGTTCTATATGAAAATTGCATGGTTTCTGTTTCAGCTTCCCGAAGAACGAAGAGTGGACCTTCTTAAAAACATCGCCGAGAGTTCACCTTACACCTCACCACAGGACTCGAGACAAATCCTGCCTTGTGTTGTTCTGCTGTTGAAGGCAAGTTTAAGAATTTAACCACCATTTGGATACAAGTTTATAAAGAGTTTATAAATTCAGTCAAAGTCAAATATTAATTTTAACCACACATTCACAATTACTACTAATTATTATTCACACATTTCATGAGACCTACTACTATTCCTCTTTATAAGCCATTTATAAATTTGCCAAATGGAGTCTTAGTTTATGGCAATTAGTACTTATAAATGCACTCTCCGTAGGGATTTGAGAAATATATATTACAACTGATTTAGAAGTCATACTGGCCTAGACTTTGTTGTACGGACACTTCAATTAAGGTAGCATGTTCGTGTTCGAGATCGATACCGACACTTCTCGGACACTCTATCATAATCATTTATCTTTTTTTATTAGAAATATTTTAAATTTTTAACTCAAAGTTATTAGTAAATAACAGATAGCTATTCATATTTAAAAAAATTCAACAAGAAAAATTAATAACAAGTATAAAACTAAATTTATACTATACAAATGAAGAATTTTAAAAAATTTAATCAATGCGTTGCGACATGTCGTGTCAGTATTTTTTTGAAAAATCGATTGTTGGCGTATTCAACACGTATCGTGTCGGACATACGTGTCTGTGTCGGTGCATCATAGGGCCTAGATAACCCCCGACCCTAACCAAAGAAATGTTGCAAGAAGCCAGCCATGGTATGAAATGAGGCCCACCTCACTGTGAGGCGCAGCTTCTGTGCCTCGAGGCTCAATCTGGGAGGCAAAAAAAATGAGGCGCACGCCTCTACATCTGAAGCAAAAAATATGAGGCGCGCGCCTCATTTGAAGTATGTTTTTTCAGGTTTTTGAAAAGGAATTAAAAAAGGCCCTCTTTAAAAAAGAGAAGTGCCCATTTAAAAAGACATTTTGGGCAAAACAAAATATTAAAATATCTAGAATACCAAAAGGCAGCCAGAAATCTTTCTACATGGCAGATAGAAATCTTCCCAGAATTAAACGGCAGTCAGAAATCTTCCCAGAATTAAACGGCAGCCAAAAAATTTATTTTCAATCTTTCGCTTAAAAGAGGTCCTCAAGTGCTGCTTCTATGTCTTTTTTCTCCTTTGCTTCTGCCTTCTTTTAGTGACTTACAATTTAAAATTGTTTCACTAGACTTTGCTTGATTTTTTTCTTGTTAAGTGCATCGACGCCAGAGTGCACTGTGCACCTGTTCTGTTCGGCAGATTGCACCTGTTTTGTTTGTGGTGAGGCTTATGCCTCAAAGCGTTTTGAGGCTTACGCCTCATCTCATGACAAAAAAACGCCTCAGTACCCGTTTATGTTTTTTCGAACTATGAAGACCTTTACAATGCAAGGGAATTTTGTTTAGAATATTTCTATCTTATTTGACATTTTGCCTCATGAAACCTCTCTTCCATTGTTTCAGAAGTACATGCCT
Organism: Fraxinus americana; assembly: GCA_035079005.1. Classification (NCBI taxonomy): domain Eukaryota; kingdom Viridiplantae; phylum Streptophyta; class Magnoliopsida; order Lamiales; family Oleaceae; genus Fraxinus; species Fraxinus americana. The sequence continues at coordinate 36,153,236 of CM068709.1, read as the reverse complement.
CGAAGAAAAGCAGGAGAAGAGATGAACTTTACCTATGTTGAATGCTTGTTGTACACATTCCACCATTTATCTCATAAGGTTATTATTGCTTCTTGATTTTTCCATTGTAACACCTTTTGTGTAACTGCTTTTTTAGTCCTCATATGTTTTCTTTTGTGACTAGACAGGCTCCAAATGCCACTAATAGCTTATGTGGTTTCAAGATTGTCACTGGGCAACCGTCGGATAGGCTTGGGGAGGACTTCTCTGAGCAATACAAAGATTTCACAGAGAGGTTAGTTTATTCAACCTACCACCGTTGTCTTTATTCTATTTATTTTTCTCCTAAAATATTTAAAACAAATTTGTCTGCATAATTTCTGGAAAATTTCAATAGAGGTCACCCAACTTACACGTTTATTTCGTGTTGGTCACCAACGCCCAATTTATATTTTTATTAAAATTTGAGCATTCCATCTCTAAATGTTTCCAAAACTGACTGCTTCATGACCAGTGGCTAGTGGAAGTTCTAGCTAATGGGATTGGCCCTGTATGTATATGTATGCCGTCTGTCACTAGGAAAGTCTCTTTAAAAGAAAAAAAAAAAAGCGATATTTAGTATTTCATTTAGCACCCAAAAAACTGTGTTGCCAAAAATATAAGTTGGGTGACTTCAACTTACCCCGAATTTAATTTCCCTATGTTTGTCTTGGAATCTTGGGCTGTACTGTAGAGCCATCTGGAAAAGAGAAAATTGTAGTGTCTTCTTGTAGCTAGCCCTTCACCCATTAAATATTTGTAGCAGCAGACAGCAGTGAAGGAATGTTACACGGAGATGCTCTTTATGAAATAGAGGGAAGGAAATTATAGAGCACGGACTTTATGAGTCCGTTGCATGATTTATTTTCTTAACCAAACCAGTGATAGCTCATTGTAGCTTCTGCAGAAAATATGAACAGGTGGACAATATGTAAAAGACTTCCCCTGTTCACTATCTCATGCACCAATCTCTCCTTTTGTTTAAAAATGTAACTTATATAGGGTGTGTTTGACACCCATTTTTGTGAAGAATAAATTTTGGAATAGTGATTGATGGGAAGAATGTGTGGTTGAAAAATAAGAAGATTTTTTGGGTTTATGCGTAATATTATTTTATTGATAGAATATGTGGTTGAAATGAAGAAAGAGAAAAAAATGAGAAATAGAATGGGAAGAGAATGGGTGTCAAACGGGGGCATAATATCTTCATGACCTAAGCACGTTTTTAATAATCTTTTGTTAATGCCACAGGTTGAACTGCGTTGAAGAGTTAGCGAGGGCTACAATGAAGAAGTTAACTCAGGGAATGGCTGAACACAACAAAGCATTGGCAGCTGCTTCATCTGATGAAGCGAAGGATAGAATTGTGAGTTCATCTTACAAGACCTAGCATGTTAATTGATTTCCAACTATTAACATATATGACATTTGCATTATGCAGAAAATGCAGAAGCAGAGCACTACGACTGGATTGCGAACTTGCAATAACATCTTGGCTATGACACAGGTTTGGACATAAAGTAGTTTGGAATTCTAAGTACATATGCATGTTTTTGAACTAATCTTCTCGTATTGTTTTGAAAATACAGCCACTGCACTCCAAGTCACCTTCATTTATTGGTGACAAGAAAGTTAATTTATCCTGGAAAGAAACTGTGAAACCTTCGACGACATCAACTCCTACTGTTGGGTATGTATCCTATCGTCACTTGTAGTGAGTTGACTAAATTGAACATTTGAGCACATTCTATTTACTAATATATTTTGAGATGTAAGAAATTTGACTATGTACATAAGGAAAAAAGTCCTGTTACGTAGTTTAACATTCTTAAAAACGTTAGCAATATGCTTATCACGAATGTATTATCAGATCTTGCATCTTTGTTCTGAAAATACCTAACAGAACATTCAGTAATATCAGTTCCAATTTCCTTCTGATCTAATTAAATAAATTGTGAATCTGAAGAGTATAATTGCCCCCAACGTGAAGGCGGGTGGTGTTAATTGGTAGGATGAAAACATGTCAGCAGTAGTGATTATAATTTTGCACGGGAGGGTACATACAGTATATTATGAAGTGAAAGTTATGATGCTGACCATAAAAGAATATTTTTTTTTCTTATCTCATAATTATGATCTAGCCACCTTTTTCACAATCTTCAGTTGCTTGAATGCCAGTTCAAACAGAAACTTTTTATTTCTTACAGTGCCTTCTGTAATGTAAATTTTCTTTCACCGTATCTTCCATGCTGTTAATTTGGTGCTTCTTCCGGAGAGGAAACAAATTCAGTCTACTTATTGTTTTTTCATCTGCAGGGGGAAGCGTCCTGTTGATTCTCTTAATGGTGCTGGCAATAGTACTTTGAAAAAGGGGCGTGGAGCTGGCAATATGCAAAATCAGTATGCTAATAGGGCATTTGAAAGCCTATCTTATGGAGGGAGAAGTGGCTCAAGGGGCACTGGCAGGGCGAGGAGCCGTGGTGGACGTGGGAGGGGAAGGGGAAGGGGAAGGAGCTACAGATAAGTTTCCATTCGGCCATGTAGCATAAAGATTTGCAGTCGAAGAGTTATAAACTAGATAATAGAACACAGTTCAAAATTGAATGTATTGATGTACTTCATGTATCTGGACCATTTTTTATTGAGACTAAGAGATGAGTTAAATTTTTCCTTTTTTTTTTTTCCACTTCGTTTTTTGGGATGGATGTAATGATAATTATGTTCACAGACCTGGAATTCTTTGCAATGATGATTTTGGTGGCTGCCAATCATTTTACAGACATCTAAACTATTTCTCTGATTTTATTTGTCATCCAGTGGGATTGTGTTGAATTCTTGGAACTCAAAATGGTCTCAAGATTTCTTTAAATGGGAACGTTAAAAGCACGTAGAAATTTCTATTTGGCAGAGATGAGATTTTGAAGCGAAGTGAAAAATGTGGACCCATAGTATAACCTACAACGTCCAGATTATATTCTATTTTAATGTGGAGCAAGTGATGAAGGAATTTATTCTCCAATACTCCAGAGACACAAGTAATCAAGTTCAAAAGGAAATTCCTATCTTGGGCAGTCTCGATTAATGCAGCAAAGGTTTATCAGCTCGCTCCTGTCTGTCATCATGTCGAATTTCTTCCATGTCTGCCATTTAAATGCGTTAATGTGTTTTTTCACACTTTATTTAATGTTCGAATCGACGCATCTATATGACCATTTTTTTCTTGTACAAGCTTCATACTTGATTGTGAAATATACTTTGATTTAGATAAAAATTAGATTTTTACTAAATTTTGATAAAAAATGATGGAATGTGAGTTGAAAAGTTGGGAGTCTCATGATATGTGTGATTGAAATTAATTATTAACTTTGATTTAAATTTTAATCTAATTTTTTAGTTATGGACTACGTAAATCATGTCACAAGAAATAGTAAAATATTTCTTTTCTCCTTTTCTCTATATGGCTGCCATTTAAATGCGTTAATATGTTTTTTACACTTTATTTAATGTTCAACTCAACGAATCTATATGACCATTTTTTCCTTGTACAAGCTTCATACTCGATCGTGAAACATACTCATGTTTGGTTTAGATGAAAATTAAATTTTTACTAGATTTTGATAAAAAAATGATGGAATGTGGGTTGAAAAGTTGGGAATCTCATGAGTCATGACATGTGATTAAAATTAATTGTTAATTTAGATTTATATTTTAATCTAACTTTTTAGTTGAACCAAACAGAGACTCCCTAAATCATGTCATAAGTAGTAGTAAAATATTTCTTTTCTCGTTTTCCCTATATTCGAGATCCCTTGAGCACAAGTCATTTATAAATCCATGAAAAACTTTATACGTTCCATATCCCTTTCCTAAACTCATTTAAACTTAGCTATTCATTGCGCGTCTCATATATCTTTATCAATGCCTAGCCTTTTGCCATACATTTTCATGCTTGTATTAGCCATTGGCCATGTCCAAGCCCGAATTCTAAGACTCAGTTCTTCTGATGGTCTAATTTCAGATGGGGTTGATCGAGTCAGTAATCAACCACCATTTCTTAAGTCGGCCTGGTGGTCTCTACAGTTAAAATCGTGCCATCTTAAGTATGGATTCTTCCCATGTGCAGAAAACATTGGAGGCTATATATTTCAAATAGTTGTTTACCAGTACATACTGATAATCGGAGGAAAACTTGTAGCAGAAGGGAGCAAGACTCTGTTCAATATCCTAGGCACTGGTGTATATGGTGCTACTGTTTTCAGAATCCTCAAGGTGTTGCCAAAACTGGTTATGGTGATTGGTAAGTAGTTGTATACGCCAAGTGGATAAACAAGACAGAAAGGTGTGGAAAACCTTGCAAACTTCAATATAGCAAGAAATATGCATTACAAGTGAACGTAGTTCTCACGTTGAGTACAAACCACTATAAACTTGTGCTTGCTTTGCTTAATATTTCTCTGGTTATTGGGATTACGGCTTATTGCCTAACAGAATCTTTTGTTTCTTGCAGTATCTGGAGTACTCCAGAACAAAGAGACTGCTCAATCTAAGGTTTCGTTCGGAGTAGGTGTGTACACTGGATCCACCGTGTTTAATCTCACAGTGATGTGGGGTATGTGCGTAATCTTTGGCAGAACAGAGTTATCTGCAAAATCAACTTCTAAGCAAACAAGCTCTTCAGTTTCAAAATGTTTGCTGGCCAAAGAAAAACTATCAGACTTGAACGGTTCGCTCTTTTTCGACTTGTGTACTCATCAAAAATAAATCAATCAACGCAGTTGCATTTTTATGAACTAAGTAGTGTTTTTCAACTGCAGATACTGGTGTCACAATTGACAAAAAGACTTGTTACACAGCTGGGATTATGCTTCTTTCTTTGATCCCTTATATTCTAGTGCAATTAACCAATGTTTTGAACACGTCATTTGGAGATCGCCTCGTGATTCTGATTGCGCTTATACTATCAACCTTATTGCTACTGTCCTACTTCGTCTATCAGGTAGCTAGCTAGCGTTGTGTGAGCTAGCAACACACTCATTTACAGGGATGACACAAGTCAATATATAAGTGGTTCAATAGCTCTTTTTCTGGCAGATTTTTTATCCTTGGATTCAGGAAAGAAGTTTAGAGTACTTTAAGTATGAAAATTTGCTAGCTGGTTTTCTGCATCATGTTCAAAGACATGCCCAAGAAAAGCTTATTGATGAAAATGGACAACCTAATGTTCCAGTCATCAAAAGGTAACTTTGATATAAGCTATACAGTCGAGGCATGTTTAATATACAATATTTTAGTCTACCTTACCAAACAAGGCATTACAGTTTACATATCAAATTGTGTCCTTTCAGCACTTTGAAAGCTCGATAGTTTAGCCCAAGGAAGATTCTCATTTGTAGATTTGTAGTTGCAGATTATTTTCCCAAACAGATAAAGATGATGACAACTGTATTACAATTCCTGAATTGGAAAAGTTGATACTTGATATCCAGAAGGGGAAGGGGAAGGTGCAGGTAGACAAAGACTATGCTAAATCTGAAATTCTGAAAACGTTCGACCTGAATACGGATGGAAGAATAGAAGAACATGAGTTCGTAGAGGGATGCTCAAAATGGATACACGAAGCTAAGCAGTTGGCTGAAAGTGGCGATTCTACCCCCAGAAAGTTCTTACGCGAGGCAAGCTATCTCTTTGATGGTGCATTTCAATTGATTTCGGCAGATTCAAGGGGATATTTTCGGTTTAGATTTGAACATTTTTAAAACATTATGATTTATTTGTTAAAACTGCTGATATACATTAGGGGAATGAGTACTGGATATGATCGTGACAATCCACGTTACCAAAAATTCCGTAGCTTCTATGTTGCAATCCACTTATTTTAGTTCAAACAGCAGGTAGTGCAGAAGCTAAACAAAAGAAATATACTCACAGAGGTTGAGCATCTAATGGCAAGGATTTTGAAGCATGCTCAAAGCCAAGCACTTGAAGGAAAATATCTTCTCTCGGATGATGGAAGCCCAGATATTAATCGAATAAAAGAGTAATTTCTCTTCCTTTACTTCATGTTTGCAAGGTGGATTAGCCAATACTAGATAACATTAAACGAGAAAAAAGAATCCCAATTCTTGTCTTGTTCAATACGGTCTAATACTATGTTTTAAATGTGCACTTATTGTTTGTTGTTTCATAAAAAATACCAGAACTTTCTGATGATTTTTTTTGTTTCTTTTTCAAGTCTGTTCAATAAGTTTGATACTGACAGAAGCAACTCGATATCCAAATCCGAAATGGAGCAAGTAATCCATACTGTCAAATTTGGAGAAATGCAGCTAGATCACGAGGGTGTGATAGAGAAGGTGATGAAAGATTTAGATAAGGATGGTAACAACATAATCGACGAAGAAGAATTTGTCGATGGAGTAACTAAATGGCTTAATAAAGCCATTGATGTAACAAAATGCGAGGATGCAAAGAAGTCTATAGATGAATTTGACAAGGTAAGCAAAAGCATTTGCTTGTTGCAAACAATATTCCACCAACTTGAATTGAGAGGTCCCTCTCTGCTTGATAAACCCTATTCATTACGTATATTTGCAAGTGGACGAAGCTCCTACATTAAACGCCAAACATTATACATCTGTATATTTGCTTGTCTGTTTCTGATTTCGTTTTTGTTAAATTATTACTCTTCACAGTACGGATTAGGGTATAATCCATAACAATTACAGTGGTTTTGTTTTGAAATTTGCAGATTATGTGGGGAGAAGTTGACAACTTAGTGAATGAAGGGAAACAAAGTGGAAGTTCCAAGTTTAAATCAATGACATGGCCTTTTAGCAAATCTGTATTTGAAGTGATATTGGGAATTGCTGTATTGACCTTCTTCTCTGGGCCTCTTATGACTAGCATTGAACAAATATCAGATGCCATTGGTGTCCCTTCTTTCTTCATATCTTTTGTGATAGTACCAGCTGCCATGAATGCAGCAACAGCCATTTCAGCAATATTTCCAGCAAGCCAAAAGAGTTCAAGAACTGCTTCTTTGACATTTTCAGAGGTATCTCCCTCTCTTTCCTCCTCCTTCTTCATTGGTAAAGACTTCGAGACATCGATATATATCGTCTTGAAATTGTTACGAATCAATTAACGAGAGCAATAATAAAACCAGAAAACAAGTTTTTAGTGGCGCTCTCAATGTGAGAGCTACACCCACTCTATGACTATGGCTGCAGGTTTTGACAATAATAAAAAAAAAAAAAAAAGTGTACAATATGATATAAGTTTCTTGCACACAACTAACCTAAGCATACACTATGATTAGACTCCAGAATGTTCAACAAAAATTAAATGTGAAACTGAATCAATGTGTTCTTAAGCCCTTGTCAGTAACCCGAAGAACGAGTCTTCTGCATTCAAAACTGATAATTGCAAAGAACATGGTACAGTGTATTGACAATAAAATGAACAAGATTTTAGATTTTTCTTCTTTAATATTATTTAATAGTGTATACCTAACACAACATAAATATTTGTGTGTTTCAGATTTACGGTGGAGTGGTGACGAACAACATCACGGGATTAACAGCACTTTTAGTAATTGTTTATGCAAAAGATTTGACATGGAGTTATTCTGCTGAAGTGCTCACAATTTTAATGGTCTGTGGGGTGATTGGTCTAATGGCATATTCATGCAACACTTATCCATTATGGACTTGTTTATTGGCATTTTTCCTTTATCCATTCTCCCTAGTACTATATTATGTTCTCCAGTATATTTCGGGTTGGGATTAAGCACACTTTATATATTTTAGTAGTATTTTTCTTCCTTTGGGTTGGGATAAAACTCAATTTATGTATTCTAGTATTAGTATTCTTCTTCTGTTGTTGTTTGGACATGTTAAAGTAGAATAATGTGAAAGTTTTATCGAATAAATGGAATCTACTTTGATATTATGTTGAATTAGAAAAATATACTATAAATTCTGCATTTAACAAAGCGAATAAACGGAGCCAGTCTTATATTACTGTTAAGCATTTCTGTAGTAAACTATAAATAAGAAGCATCGTGAATTTATACGAATCTTTCAGTGTCTAGACTCAAACCCAACTAACCAAATTTGAAAATAAGAAATTTTACCAAGGAAAATTGGGTATAGCTGCACTGTTCTTTTCAGGTATTTTTATTCTTATAATACACGAAAGAGTTTGACCAGACAGTATTATTTCCTGCATTCTTTAGTCTAATAAAAATATTTGATATCATTTAAAAAATAAAACATTTGATAACACAAAACCACTAATATATTTATCTATTAAAAATTATAAGATTAGTTAAGAATAAATAGTAAAAAATAATGCAGATGAGATAAACAAGAGTAGGTCAAGAACTACAATTTTTATTCTCTTAAAAAATGCGAAATTTTGGTGAACTCAATCTAACATAATCTAGTGACATCATCACTATTATAATCAAGAGCCTGTTTTGAATGTCTTAGTCTTTTTTTTTTTTTTTAATTTGATAACCGTAGATGTCCGGGCCAACTTGCGTTCACTTCGACTAATTCCACGGGGCCTGAAGTTTAGGGTCGGATACTCACCTCAGTGGTCTTGAGGGGACTCGAACTGATGACTATTGGGGAGCAAACACAAGGCCTGACCAATTGAACAATCCCTCAAGGTTGACTTCTTAGTCATTGTTCCTTTAATTTATGCTGTTATCTTTATTTTCAACATATATTATTATATTATCCATTCTAGCACAATACATCTAAAGCTTAGTTGATTCGGTCACTATATTCATCATTATATTACTCTTTCCATATGAAGATGAAAGATGAATAACAATGCTAGAAAACCACTTAACACTATAAATTTTGAAGTGTACAACAAGCACAGTATCACATAAATTGACCTTCAGCTCAATGGGTCAATGGCATGCTCACAAAATAGCTTTTCACCCATATGGTGTGTTTGGTAGAATGGAATCTATGAGATTTGACATCAATGACAAAAAGAAAAAAAGATTAAATCTTGTCTATTATGCTATAGACATGTCTAGTATAGCGAACCAAACATTCACTTGGGGGTTTCGAACATACTTACTATGAGGAGATCACAGCAACATCTTCATTGGCGACTTCTACTCCAGAATTTAGGCCTATGCTCTTCAAAAGCAGGTGGCCGATCGTACACAACTGATGCAGCCTTTATTAAAATTGCAGCAGTCAAAGCCCATATCACATAGGTCTCATTGTCTACTTCATGATCAAAGAAATGGAGCAGATATTTATTTCCCATCCATTCTCGCTCCTCTGCTCTTCGATTTTCATCCTGAATCCGGCAATACAAAGTACTATTATAAAGAGCAACCAGGAATAAATGCCAAGCATGAACATATTTATAGATAAACAAACCTTTATAAACATTTCTAAAGGAGCATCAAATACTGCTTCCACCTCGTCAACATTTGGGACTGGGTTGAATGCATTTTTATCCCACATTATGCCAATCACGGGGATTACAGTAATGTTCCTCTGCACAGAAAAAAGGCAAGTTTAAATCTACTGAGCAATTCATCAAACATTCTTAAAGAAGGTGAGTTTGAAATGGGTTTGAAAGATGTTAATTTCAGACATGCAAGAAGGTTCAACAAAATCCTCTAATCACGGTGAATAATCAGTGAGCTAAGCAATGGATCCACGTAATATAGGTTTTTGTTTTGTTTGGTTCCTTGAGAATAATAGAGACAAATACAATTTTAATATAAATAAACAATACAGTAGTCGGTTAATTGCCTTTTCTTTTTCTTTTTTTAACCCCAAAGAACTACAAACCATATATAACAGCATCAATAGTTTGATTATCAAAAAAACTCAGATTGCATGCTTGAACATCTAGAGAAGTATGCAGCAAGAAATATTGGATATACACAATCTTACATTAAGCCTAACCACAAGTCATTGTTTCTCCTTTTCATACCTTCTTTTATATGGTGCAACAAGGGTTGCGCATCCTATGAAAGAAGCTTCGTATAGAGGCAATGCAGTCTAAAATCTTGTCTACGAAGATGTAAGCAACATGGAATTTTGAGAGTTGCGCACTAAGTCTAGAATACTATTTAGGAAGGTTTCAGGCTCTGTTAGAGATTTCTTATATGCTGGGATGAAGTTATATACAATGATTTCGTTCTTTCATTGGGTGAATTTAGACATTAAACTTTTAATGACAGGAGTGATGATGACCAATTATGCCAATTAGTCTTTCTCAATTGTAAACGTGCAGACTCATTTCAATTATTTTGTGCTGTGGATTGGATCATACAGAGTTAAAAAATGGATGAAATTAATAGAAAAATGACAACACCCAGAATTAGTAGCGAATTTCATAGACATTACCTTAGAATGGAAGGGATGAAGAACAGTTACAACATCCACAGCACAAGGGTCCAATCCAATTTCCTCTTTAGCCTCCCTTAGTGCAGTCGCGGCATCATTGGCATCACCCTCTTCCATTTTTCCTCCAGGCAATGCCACTTCACCTGTAAATTACCCCAGTTCTCACAATTATCATCAATGTAATCAAATTTAGTAATAAATTGGACTGATTAAAATGCTAACCGGAATGAGAGGAAAGTGTAGAAGATCTTTTTGTAAGAATTACGCGAAGATCACCCTTTTCGCCCTCAAACAGACAGATCAAAACTGCAGCTCTGTTGGTTTCGACTCTTTCAGATGGAATCGCATATGGGTTGTTAACAGATTCTGAAGTTTGTATTGGATCTTGAATTCTTGGATTTGTCGGAGTTTTGTCATTTATGGTATCAAAAGTTGGGTCAGATTTGTAGTTTCGGAGCCGTTCGGCTAAGATCCTGAGTTTCTGGGATCTCTCAAACCTGTCGGAATTCATAGGGAAAAAAAGGAAAAAAAAAATACCTCGTAATTGCTAAACACGTGAGTTCTGCGCTTTTTTCCCTTCGAGATATAGATTTGACGGATAAATTGATGGGACCATCCTCAATCCTAACTACGCAGTAAAACTGTTGAGGAGGCGTGTAAAGATTAATTTTCTCTTGAACTCTGAAGTCCAATTTTCTCTTGAACTTTAAGTCCTGTTTGACAACAGTTGATAAAATTTTAGGGGTCATTCTCTTTGTATTTCAGTTTTCTGTTTTGAGTTTTGAATTCGTTTTGTATTTTGTGTTTTGAGTGTCTGTTTTGAAATTGCTGAAAATGCGTTCTGTTTGTTGTTTTGGAAAACTGTTTCTGAAAACATAAAACTAGAAAACGCGTTTACTTTAAAATTTTGAGAAATTTTTTTTATAATATTTTATTCAAGAAATCTGATTATTCAGTAAATTTTAATAGTTTAATGTTAATATAGTATTAAATAATAATGATAATTTTGAAGTTTTTAAATTTTGAAATATTTTTTCCACATATCAAAAACACAACCTAAATTTTAACATCCAAGTGGCTCGTCTAGATATACAAATTTTAACATCCAAGTGCTAGTCGGAACGAAGTACACTTTAATGGACTCTAGTATTGTATTAAGGCTTTAAAGTTTCATTTTAAAAGGTGTCAATTTGTCGTTGGTCTTTAGGAGGAGAATATCCTAAAATTATGTTATCATTAAAAGAAACTAATGAAAATGGCAAGCAAAAATGGACAGAGTTTACTAAATAGATGGTACTTATAGAAGTTCATACAAGGAAATTACAATATTGCTTTCACATTTCTATACATTTTCTTTTGTAGTTAATATTACAACAGTATGATAACAATTCGGATCAGTTAACAACAAAACAATTGATACATTTCCACTTTTCTTCAACAAAAAACTCGAAAAATGAATGAACAAAATCAGTTTCTTACAGGTTCTTCCACTCATCGTCACTATACATCTCTGTTTAAAATTTTCTGCTATTTTAACAATTGCACAATTCCTTGGTCTTTAACTGGATGATACCTTGGCTGGATTGTGAGCTTGAGATCATAGATGATTGAATCTGCATAAAAGGGAAAAGCTAATTGGTAAGACGTTTGCACTTAAAAAGAAGTGAATTTGCTAAGATTTGACTCCAAAATCTCAAATATAACCTATGACCGATAATGAAAGTCCACAACCCTAATCAAAATTAAACCAGTAAAGGGAAGAATGCAAAATCTAGCTTAACCAAGTGAAGCAAAAACCTCATGTCAGATTTCATGGAGATAAATTGCTATACTTGTATCAATAAAAAATTATGCAAGTCTAAGCCGCATGCAAGAAATGAGTGACTGTAAGAGGGTAGAGCTCATGTGAGCAATGTAGAGAGCCTCTCAATAGTTTCCGATGGCTGAGTGATGTGAGCTCGTCACTGATGTTTGTTTGAAAGTTTTCACAAGCTACAATAGCTACAAGATTTACTTATTGACGTGAATAAGCCAAGCAAATTCCCAATAAATTTAGTTATAAGTAAATATGTAAAATCTTAAAATAGATGATTCTTTTGAAGGTCGAAGTTAGATATTACTTAGTCACTAAACTAACCCCTAGAAGCAAAATAATTAACTTGTTTAGAAATAAAAAGAGAATTATTGAACTATAAATTTAAGTAACTTTTATGCATAACCAAACATACAATAATAAGGTAGACATGCTCCTAGTTGAGCCAGAAGCTGATGGAAAACTTTAGGACTCTCATAATAGCAAAAACTTCATGGAAGAGTCCCCTTATAGTTAGTAAGCTTCAGCCCATCTTCCTTCTTTTAAGAAATAATCAGAGTAAGATCGAAAAGCCTTACTATCAGAGCATAAAAGCTAGCAAAAGAGTTGGGAATATCTCGTATGGCTCCAAAGATCATAGAGGAGGGGTTAGACTCCTAAAAAGCTCTTGGTCATATTTGACACACAATGTCAACATAACCTTAGGTAAATTAAGGATAATATTTGGCTAAGGTACTAGAATTGATAGAAAGAGACTCAATTCATCCATTTCTTGTCCACAATGACGTCCATACTTAAATGTGGAAAGGAGGGTATTATGTTGATGTTTAATCTCAATATGTGAATACTCAATCATTTTTGGTGGTCACCCCAACTTTACCCCTTAAATTTGTGTTCTCGTTCAGAAAACCATAAGCTATTAATCCTCACTGTCCTATATATGGCCAACGTTCACTGTTTTCCCTGAATTCAATTAGCCAAATGGGTTTCCATCAAAAGAACAGGGAGAAAGAGTTACTAATGTTACTGAGACATATATAATAAGTTTCAGAACTCAAGTTCAAACTAGCAATTAGTTTGCCAATCAAAACAAGAACAGTAAAAGATTCACAAAATATACAAATTATTAAATGAACAAAAAAAACTGATTTATCAAACTTTTTTTTTCATAAGAAACAAGCGTATCAATCAATTAACCATTTACAAAAACCAGATTATGTTTTCGACCAACAAATCATCTCATGGTACTGCAATCCCGCCACGTTGTACAATCTCTGGCGCACCAAAAAATTAAACATAACACAGAGTCCCACATTACTTCAGCAATCGTAATTACGCATTGTTCATTTAGTATGAAACGAAAATTCTGATTCTCTAACAAATCATAGTACAACGCGAATTTATATATAGATAGAGAGAAAGAGAGGTAGGGAGAGGGTTCTTACAGAGACAATGGAAGTGGGGTACACAAACTGAGAAGAGTGAGAGGACGCGCCAGTTTGAGAAGGAACAGAGTCCCACGATCTAGGCAGTATCCATGGGTCATCGAGCTTCAGCTTCTCCATCGGAGATGCCATTACGTCAGTTGGCGATTCCATCGCCATGAGTAGTGGATAAGCCCTTCACTCCGTCGGCGACGGGAAGGTAGAGCGAACCCTTTTCGGAAATGGTTCTGGTCTTACGGAGAGAGAGGGGTTTGGTTTTGTGTGAGAGAGAGAGAGAGGGGGGCACGCTTTGGTAGTCCTGTTTCAGTTTTTTTACACTCGTTTTGCGCGTTTTGGGTGTTTCGAGTTTTTTGCTTCAAAATTTACAAAACGACGTTTTTACCATTTTCTGTTTTCAGCTTTAAATTTTTCCTTGTTTTCAAAAATTCGTTTTCGAAAATGGGAAAGAGAACGCGTTTTCACTGTTTCGAAAAATCGAAAACAGAAAACGGCTTGAAAACAGCAAAGAGAACAGGGCCTTAAGTTGCCACCATTCCTAAAATGTGTGATTTTAAGTTCGGTGGGTGCCAATAAGTTTGGGCTCCATTTTTATTAAAACTCATTTTTGTCATCATTCATTTTTAACTATACATTCTCGTATGAAATAATTTCATTACTTTATTTTTTAACCACATATTTTCCAACTTTTTACTATTTCAAAATTCATTCTTTTGAAAATATGGAGCCCAAACAAGGACTCGCGATCGATTACATAAATTATTAGTATTATTAAACATCGCAAAATTGAAATGTGAAACCCAACTAGTGAAATTGAAATGGGCGGGGCCCACACTAATGTGAGTGTGTTGTAAGTGTTGTCAACCACTAATTATTGTACAAGTAGCTTTTTTGTAATCAAGATAACAAGACAGAAGGTACTGCATAACACAATTTCAAAGAGTAATGTTATTCATCCTCACCGGGGATGAAAACACAGTCTAGGTGGCGCTAATGTGATATTAAATGATATATGAAATTAAATAAGTCATTTAATTTCACCTTTCATTTCACCTACCATTTACCGTCACCTAGACTTTTTCATCCCCACTGGGGATGAATAATATTACTCAATTTCAAATGTTAAAACAGTGTTTACATGCAGGCATCAAATCGTTACTATTCGTCCACAGTGATTTTGCTTTTTCATTATTCCTGGATTTCGTTTTTGAATTAGACAATATTCAACAAAATTAAAGTAAATAAAACAACTTAAATTCACCTTGATTTTGCATTTGTACCGTTAGAAGAAATCTATCGGCTTCTGACCTGTATTAGAGGGCCCAAGATCGCACATTCTTGTACTGTACCTACACAAAGAACTAAATAAAGCCGCTCCACTCGCTAAAAGGGGTAATAAAGAACCAGCTGAAAATAGGATTCATTTCTAGTGGAATTTTAGCACCACAACAGAGAATTGTCCTTGTCCACTGTACAAGAAAATGCAAGAGGGTTTTCATCAGGGATCATCAAAATTGAAGCTGAAAAGAAGGAAAAGAGAGGTAATAGATGTCCACGGAGGCCGAATTGTTAGATCCATGGGACGGAAGGATAGGCACAGCAAGGTATGCACTACAAGGGGGACTAAAGAGAGACGTGTTAGACTGTCGCCAAACACTGCAATTCAATTCTATGATTTGCAAGATAGGCTTGGCTATGATCGTCCGAGCAAGGCCCTCGATTGGCTGATGAAGAAGGCCAAATCTGCCATTGATGAACTTGATCAATCAGAGAATCAAAATGCTGAAAATGTTATGCAATTAGCTGATCACCAAGCAGATGAAGGATTTCAAGATCACAGCCAAAAGGATACACTTAGGAAGGATAATCCCAGTTATCACAACGACCATTTTAACTCGAAAAGCAAAATTCATGGCCAGAGCCTTCATTACTCTAGCCAATATATCCCGGATGACTCTATCATCTCTGGTTATCAGCAAGGCCTATTCTCCGTGTCAACTCTTTCCCATTTGGATTCAGACCTGGAAATGGCTGCAATCCCAAGACATTTCAGTTGGCATGATAGTGTTAATTCAGGTCAATTCTTTTCTCAAAGGGAACCCCTTCAGTCCACTACTTGTCCTCGCATGAGTCATGCTCTGTCGAGTACCCAATTTTGCGGCGTCAGCCTCTCTGGCAATGGAATATCCAAATTTACTGCTGAACCAAGGGAAGTAGAGGAAAAAGAGAGTAATTCAATTTCCATGAAGCCATCTTCCGGTACGCCGTTTTCTCATTATGAAGACTTGCTGGATTTTAATCCTCTTCCTACACAGTATGTATTCTCAAACCATCTCACCTAAAAGCTTAATTATATATACTCGTTTAAATTTAATCTTCAACACATCTCTTCGCGTGTAGATTATACTCATTTTATCAAAAGCTTGACACAGTGCAATTTTTTCTGACAGCAATACTTGAACTCTAGCGCCTGGACAACTTACAAGAACGGAAACTGTGATTTGAAATTTGCAGTGTGTATGATTTTCTTTGTGATGTCTATTGTAATCTCTATTAAGTTTGCATGTCACAGTAATTGCGGGTTATCTTTTATGAACTGTTAAGAGACCCCAAAAACACTACCAAATTTGCCAAGTGAGTAAAAAATAAAGAAATGGGCAGTGTGTGACATGAAGGGAGAATGGATTTTTGTTCAATTTATTTTATATACTTGATATATTTTATATTTATGTTATATTCTCCTGATTTTCATTCAATTATCTACATTATTTCAGTGGTTCTTTTATATCTTTTAATTTCAAGAAAGAATTTAATTACTGGTCCATTCTTGGTTCAAAAATACAGTTGTTTAAACTAAAGTAGACATAGATCAGAAAACCCCTTAAATTGGTGCTTGTACTGAACACGGATGATGGGCCACCTCCACAGACGAAAATTTGAATATGTCTATTACATATATCTAGATAACTTACCTTCTCCAAATATACATAAGAACTGTGAACAAACGAGAACCAGAAACGAGCACGATCCAAAATCCGATATTTTTTGCAAGTGATCAAATTGTAGCTTTATCCATCTCTTTGCTGCTGCATAACAAGTTAAACTTGATATTCATAGTAGGGAGCTATTACGATAATACTGCCCCTTCTTTAGTTTTCGCCTCTTCAGCTTTTGAGATCACTTTCTGGGTGGCTTCAGCTGCTTCATAAGACAAATTTTGAGCTTTTCTAGCAGCCTTGTCACTCGAATAAATTGGTTTAAGAGAAACCTGTGCTTTGGTTATTGGAAAATTGATGGTTCTACTACTCTTACATGTCTCACGACTTTGTGCTTTCTTTGGACTCAATTGCACTGTGACCCGGCTTTCCCATGGTCGAGCAGCAATCCAGCGGTCCATCCAGCTCCAGCCCCAATTTGCATTAATGAGATTGTGATTGCCTGCTCCCAAGTTTGGATTTGAATTGACCCTCCACTGCAAAACGCATTCTCTGAACATCTTGGTTTGATATCTCAAAGGAAGTAAGGAAGTATTATTTAATTTGATGTACCTGATGAGAAAAGGCATATGCCATAGCCCGCTCCCGCCTCAATGCTGCAGCTTCTCTCTGATGTATTCTCGAAAGAGCTTCATCCATTGTTTCGTGTCCACCACTCCACTCCACCTGTCAGACATTTTATGAAAATGTACTGTTTATTATAAACAGCCAATACATAAAATCGAGTTGCACACAAACTTCATAAAGGTTTGGAAAAAAGGTGCATCATAATGCGTACATGGTAGATATGCAAGAACCATAAATAGGTCACGTTCATGTATAAGTGTATATATGCCTGGTGCATTCAGTAGGCGCTAACATTTACGAGTAGAAGTATGGCCCTGTTTGTTATTCTTTAAAAAATTAAATTGTTTGCTACAGTATCATTTCTTTATCATACATTCACACAATAAAATATTCTACATACAAACCAATAAAATTTCCTTACTTTTTAACCACACATTCTCCAAAAAATACTATTCCATAACTTATTATTCCCAAATAAATTCTATCAAACAGGCAAATGATGAAAATCAAGCGATGCCAAATGCAGATTGCAGTGAAGGATGGCAACACTATCTCTAACCAACAGTATTCAGGGATAAACAGGGAAACCTAGAATAAGTACGGATCAATTTTACCTCCAGTCCATGAAGTCTGGCTTCGAGCTTCAATTGATTCTCCAGCTTCTTCTGCTTGAGGCGGCCTTCCATTACCATATGGACTCGGCGAGCTCTAATCTCAGCCTGAATCCTGCCTCATGAGTGCAGATGATTCAAGGTTATTTTAGCTTGCTTCTTAACAGTGTTACACTGCATCAAATTCTGTAACCTTAGGGTTCCTTCCGATTGGCGGCAACCTTTTCTTGCCTAAAACAGGAAAAGTGTACATTGTCAACAGATATGTGACATAGTTTATAGATGACATTTAAAAAAAAATCTGCAGAGAAATGCGAATATGTATGAACAACATTATTAGAGATATTGAAAAATCATTATGAACTGATAAGAACATTAGCATAAGAGAATGTTAGGTATAACCATATGTGGAGTGGTCCTTTTTTCACATAATCCTAAATTTTATCAAAGATGAGGGGTGCCCTGATACATAAGAAGTGTACGCAGGCAACAAAAAAACAAAGAGCATATATAATGTCTTCTACAAAATCCATCCAATAATCTGCAGTCTACACAAGTTGGAGCAGATTGCCTATTCCAAGAAGGAAGCAAAAAAGAAAGTTCTCTGAGGAAAATTCTGAAGCTGATAAATAGAACACATCAAAGACCTCTATCCCTCGGTAGCATCAAAACTGGCCTGTTGGTCCTGGTTAGAAAAATTTGCTCAAGGAGTGTATAAAAGAAACGAAACTCTAAGATTTTCTTGTTCAGAATATTAAGGTACAAATTTGTTCTTTTCCGCGTCTTATTCGTGTTTGAACTCCATACACATACCAATTAGTTTTCAATATAAAGCACTGAGCATCTGCCTATGTAAAATTCCAGAAAACTTGAAAGAACCTTCTACAATTACTCCCCCACTTTTCTTCATTTAACCACAAACTAAGTTGTCACATCTATAAGAAGCCTACACCTTGTGAGACTTTCAATGAGCAGACGAAAAAAATAAATCTCTTATACAAGTTCTTAGCTGCATCCTCCAATAAAATATTATATGATGAAGAATTTGAAGCTAACCACAATTCAAATAATAATAGTTTAGTAAAAAATTCAGCATGCGCTTGTAATATAAACTGCTGGTTCCCAAATTAAGGGTAATAGTTACTTGAATTTGGACATATCAGTTAGAAATGAACACAATCTTATGTTTTAATCCCTCCCAACAAATGTGGAAGGGGATAGGAAGGATTAAGGGAATAAAAAATATGCCATGCAAGCTAAGATGGTAGAAATGAACATAACATGGAATATGACATACTCTGTATGCCCGGAATGCAGTCTGAATTCGAGTGGCAGCAATATTTTCAAAGGCCAAGCCAATAAGCCCACGATTTTTGGCAGAAGCACCAATTGCTAATGTAGGGACCTCTTTCTTAGAACTGTTTTCCTCTTTGTACCCCTTTGATTTTTCAGGTGCTGAATATCTATTCTATAATAATGACAAAATCAATTTAAATTTCAAGCATGCAGAAATACAGATCATGACGTGAAAAAATTGAAATCACATTGGTTGTTGAATAAATTCCGTGAACTTAGTGAAAATGGCACTGCTGTGAATGCATGCAAATTGTTTTGCAGAAGGCATTAAACTAAGTTTTACCAGGAAATCCTGGATATTTCTTTTTTACCAAAACGTTTTTCTAAGAAAAAAAATATTAAAATGTGGGAGCATCACAAGTAGCATACCTTGAATTTTTCTGATCTGGTGCGTTTCGCTTTCTTTTTGCTGATTATATTCTTAAAACAAACCCCAGAGCCCATCTTTGATGCCTAACACAGGGTATCTAAAATATCCCGCAGAGAACGTCATACAGCACATAAAAATGTTATCCAGCTGTGTCTAGAACAGAGTAGATAAATTTATGTTCCTCTGCGTGCTTATATGTCAAGCAAGCTCTCCTATTATATAAATCTCTCATATTTAAATTACTAACAGAGAGAAACAAAGAGAATAGATACGTTTGTTAGTTAATGATAATGAAGGCAGCAATTCCATCCGACGAGAATTTTACGTGATGTTCATGTATCGAAATACCCGAACATAATCAACAACAGACAGACCTAAAGAAGAAATTGACAACGCATAAATTACAAAGTTAATCACTGATCATGTTAAGTGATGGTAAAGCCGAAGAATTTACGGAGTTTTATGATGAAATACTATCCTCGTTAGTCATTCTTCCAATCTCAAAGCACAACCTAACGAAATGGTGTAATATTATCCCATGCTAATTTATACCTAGTGTAGGCTTGGTCCAAGCGATCTAATTTCTTCAAAGTAACAAGGCAAACCTGTCCATTTAAGCCCAGGAGCACAAGGAACAAACCGGTGCGCACTGACATAAATCATCTTACAACAACCCGCATCGTAATGAAAAGCCTATTTTTATTTCTCATTCTATTGGCATGCAGCCTCCCTCACATAGTTTTCTCTTGTTTTATTTCTAAAAAAATTGAGATGCATGTCTCCAACCAACTCCCAATTGGACCAGTACCGACATTGCATTGTGCATTTAGAGATAATGATCTTGGGAATCTTATTCTTACAATTAACCAAGAATTTCAATGGGAGTTTTGTGAAAACTTTTTCTCAACTACATTATTTTTCTGCACTCTTGGGCGGGAACTGTCCAGTGTGTCTTTCTTTTGGATAGCAAAAAGAGAAGTGGCATCTATTTTCATGATTTGTATGCAAATCCGTCCAAAATATATGACTGGAAATAAGAATTATCAATGTATTATTTATTTTGTGCACTATGTTAAGATTCAAGAACAATTAATCTATCCTTTTGAAGTAAAATAAATAAATCAAACCCACTACACCATAGGTGTACAGGCAAACCCAACACAACCCAACCCAACCCAAATCCAACTATGAGCTTTTCAACTACAATAATGCAAATATACGGTATTGGAGCAGAAATTAAGACTACTGGAGTGGAAACCAAACCATCTTTTATAGTTTTTTTCATTTCTCAAACAATGTACATTGAAGATCTTACAATAACAAAAATGCACAAGTTAATTCAAAAGTGAATTGCCTCTTCAACAGAATTATCCAATCAACACGAGTAATTCCAGATTCAAGATACAGAATCATGACTTAAGACAGCAAAAACAAATAAATATACAATCTTGAAATAAGTAGCAGGGAATAAGATGCCAATATTCAAGAATCACATACCAGAGAAGAAACTTCTCTTTGGCAAATTGTTCTCTTCAAAATGTGAAGTAAGACCAAGAAAAGCATTCAAATTTCGTGAAAGAAAAGTAAGAAAAATGAATGCTTTAACAAGAAAAAGTGGGTGGCGATTTTGGATATTTGGCATGGCCCAGCACCAACTCATCAATCAGCCCACAATTTGTTTTTTTTTTTTTTAAAAAGAGATGAACTATTAGAATCCCACATTGCTTGGGAAAATTTAAATGATTCAATTTATAAGGTGAGGGCAATCCTCCCCTAATAAGCCGATTTTATTAGGTGGAGTTAGGCCCAATATTCCTAACATGGTATCAGAGCTAGACCCAATTATGCAATGTTGGGTGCCACCCAATATCGATTTGTTCACAGTTGCTTGGCATGGTCCACGCTGTGCGTGAGGGGGCGTATTAGAATCCCACATTGCTTGGGAAAATTTAAATGATTCACTTTATAAAGTGAGGGCAATCCTCCCCTAATAAGCCGATTTTATTAGGTGGAGTTATGCCCAAGAACAAATTAATGTCAACAACATCAGATAATCATTGTCTGGCGGATCTTTATTGATTCTGAAAAAATGATTTGTTTCCTTAATCAAAGGGCTGAACCACGATCCAACTCACATAAAGAATTGTAATTTATTCAACAAAAATATATGGCTACTGTTATGAAAAGTGCTCCATTACCAGTTTACCGTGAAAAGATAAATGATATAAGGGGGTGTTTGTTTTTAACTTGAGAATCAAATTAATTCTCATTTTTAATCACACATTTTTTAATAAAATAATATTTTTCATCACATTAATAATTTTTTCTTCTTTTTCAACAACACATTTTCCATCATATCACTATTCAAAAATCAATTATTCCCCCAAAAATCACAACCAAACAAGCTCTAAGTTACAATAGGAAGTAATTGATTACAAGAACATGAGAACAATGTAATTCGCAGAGAATTGAGATTTTATTATAATATCGAGAAAAAATATAAAGGTTACGTATTTATGATTTGTCCAGCAATTTCTAACTTCTCACTAAATCATAATGAAGGGTCAACTATATATAGTGAACAAATAGGAAACGTTAAAACTCTTATAATAGAGTTGTAGATGAAGTACAATACAAAAAAGAAGTCCAAAATGGAAAATGAGACCAAAATAGCGAAGAGAGCAGAATAGGTGGAGCCGCGACACCACTCTCTGAGCATCGCAGCGCCACTGTTGGCGTTGCAGCGTCGACCTTGCTGTTAATATTTACAGTTGCGGTGCCTAGGTGCCTCGTCTCCAACTCAATCCCCTTCCAATGATATTTTTCTTCATTCCAAAGTCTTCTTTAAATCCAACACAAATTCCCACCATTAACAGTTGCGGTGCCTAGGTGCCTCGTCTCCAACTCAATCCCCTTCCAATGATATTTTTCTTCATTCCAAAGTCTTCTTTAAATCCAACACAAATTCCCACTCTTAATGGATTTTCAAGTAGAATTTCAATTAGAATTTGCTAGGAAATTTTTAATAGGATTTTACAATTGTATTTCAAATAGAATTCTAATTAATGTGCACTTTAATTAGAACTATCAATTATCTTAACAAAGAATTCGGGTTACACCAAAATTCTAATAATTCCACTGTAGTGAAAAAAAATTCTCCATCTGGAGACAAATTCCACTACAAGATATAGACTTAAACTCTTCAATAAAAAACATAAGCAAACTTCTTCATCAACAATTACAACTAGAAATATTCCCAACCTCTACTACCTAACTAGGGGCAAAAGCGAATCCAATGACCACCAAACAAGGCTTAAACAAACACTGAACAGAATCACAACTAAATGCATAAAAAAAAGGATATTGACTAGAATCAACACCTTTAACCGCATTCAAACCGTCAATAAAATCAACAGAATTGTACCTATGTGGAATCTTATGGCAAAAAATGGGTCTAATTCTAACAATTGAATACGATGACACCGTCGATAATAGTGGCAAGACGGATTTACCCATATTTTCAAAATTTAGTTGAGATGTATTCTTAAATGAAGACCCCAAATTAGACTCTAACTGTACAAAAGTCAACTCTAAATCCACATGAGTTCTGCTGATTACTCAAAGATTATGTATAATCCTACAAGATATATAAATGAGATTTTCTATATCCCATCAATACAATACCGGCTCCTTTGATAACCTTCAGAATTCCACCTTCAACAGTGTATATGTACCATTTTGAATCAAGAGTACCTAATGAGATAAGATTTTTCTTTAGATCTGGAACATATATCACTACATCAAGTGTTCTAACCGTCTCATCAAACATCTTTATTCTAACCTGGCCATTACCAACTATTGGACAAGGTATGTTATTACCGTTCATCACAACACCTTTTGAAACTTTTTCATATGTTGAAAATAATTCCCGATCGGATGACATATGTGTTAGCCCAAGAATAACTAACCAAGAGGGGGGTGAATTGGTTATTAAAACTTTTTCGTTAATCACTCAAGATTTTAATAAGTGAGCATGCAAATGATAGAGAATAGTCTAAACACAAGTAAACACGTAAATGGAATAATGTAAATTTGCGCGAAGTAAATGCGTTAAGTAAAATGGATAGAGAATGCAAATGATATGTTATGGAGGTTCGATCCAATCCAATGATCTACGTCCCCCGTTATCAAGCTCTCCGTCACGAGCAATGCCAAATGCACTATAATGGCAATTTACAACAAGGAGTATCAATCTTTAAGTGACTTACAACAAGGAGCACCTACCCTTAAGTGACTTACAATAAGGAGCACTTATCCTTAGGTGACTTACAACAAGGAGCACCTATCCTTATAATCGAGTTTTCACAAGACTCTCGAAACCGTCAAAAAATAAGTGATAAATTACAATGAAGAAACTCTCTTAACAAATGATATAATCAAGTTAAGTATTAGAGAGTTAGGTAAACACTTCAATAGATAGCAAATAATAAAAATCAAGTGTTGATATTGTAAACTTTGATGAATGATGGATGATGAAATAGTTTGTATCTTTGTATCAAAGTTTCCAACCAATGATCTCTCTTAATAAATAATACAAATTAAGTATGAAGAGAGATTTACACTTTAATAAAAGTGTTGGCAAAGAAAACGTTTATCAAGAATTGAAGAATAGATGAGATTGAGAAAGTTTCTTTGCAAAAAGAATTCTTCATGAAATAGATGAAACTAGTTTTGATCAATCAAGAAATTCTTTGTATCAAAGTTTTCAAACCAATGATCTCTCTTAACAAATAATACAATTTAAGTATGAAGAGAGATTTACACTTTAAATTAAAGTGTTGGCAAAGAAAACTTCTACAAAAAATGAAGAATAGATGAGATTGTGAGAAGTTCTTTGCAAAATAGAATTCTTGATAAAATGGATAAAAATAGGTTGGAACAATCAATAAATTCTTTGTAATAAATGAAATAGAATTTATATTCAAGTAAACTCAACGATATCTCAATAAAAAAGCTCTCAAAAATCTCTTCTAAATTGTTGAAAATGGATGGAGAAGAGATGGATATTTATAGAGCTAAAAAGGAGGCTTGCAGGCCTTTCGGTTGATGAACAGTACCTTTCGATCGACCGAAAGTGTCAATGTAGCCATTTGAAAATCCACCCGGTGGAAATCCGACCGTTGACATTTCGGTCGACCGAAGTAAATAGGACGGACAGTTTTTAGTATTTTGATCATATCTTTCTTTCTAAATATCTGATTAAGGTGATTCAAAATGGGTTGGAAAGCTAACTCAAAGGACTACAACTTTACTTCAGAAATCATCTTCAAATTAGATCATCTTCCATGTCAAATATCTGTCCTAATATGAGATTGAAAACCGAAGTATAACTTTTTGATTGAAAGTTGAAGCGTGATCTTTTGAGGGACGTTTGAAAATGAGTTTTCAAGGTTTTTGATATATTACAAATGTTAATTTTTCAAAATCATTTTCATGTCAAACCAATTTATGCAAGTGATGAATTTATGAGAAATACTTGAATTTTATGTACTTGCTAAATATTGACGAGTTATACATTTTCATTCATAAATGAGGTTCGATAAATAACTCTATCTTCAATGTTCTTGATCTTTTCGAGCCTCTCTTTGACTTGTATCTTGATTTGCAATTTTGTTAAATTCCAATTTTATTGTTGCATGCAAATCACTATTGTCTCGAATGATTTGTCTTGAATGCTCGTTTAACCTTCACTTGTACTTCATTTGAGTGTGAATAATAATCTTTATAATTTTGAAGGCTAAAACACTCAATTCAATTTATTAGTAAACAAGATGGACTTGTTTGTTATAATCAAAACATTAAGGTAATGATCAACCATATGTCAAAAAATATGAAAAGTGCAAACTATATCCACAATTCAAGTATCATCAAGTTCGGAGTTGTAGTCAAACATAAGTACAAGCTATTCATCACTGTTAAAATTTTCTGCAATACTTGTTTCTCCTGAACTTTCAAATCGTTGATTTGCAGTTAACTTTGATTTATTTTTCAACTTATGACAATCGTTTACCAATTGCCCATTTTTCTTGCAATAATTGCAAATTTTGAAATTAGATTTTGACTTGCCCCTCGAACGACCACCATGAACAATGAGATGCTACAAGATGTTTCATTTTCTCATTTAAATATAAAATATCGTAAACTTCTTCGATGGTGAGAGTATCACGACTATATAGTATCGTGTCTTTAAACAATATATATGAGGCCTACAATGAACACAACAAAATCAATCTCAAGTCTTCTTCATCATATTTGACCTCCAAGGTCTTCAAATCAGCGACGATTTCTTTAAAAGCAAATAGGTGATCATCAAGAAATGTACCTTATGTCATACCATGAGAATATAGACGTTGCTTCAATTGTAATTTGCTAGCAAGACTCTTTGTCATGTATAATTACTCCAATTTTAATCATAAAGTAGCGACTGATTTCTTCTTCAAAACGTTTCGTAGAATATTATTTTAAATATGAAGATGTATTTGAGATGTGGGCTTACAATCCCCCCGTTGTTTCTCCGCCATAGTCCAAGTTGAGGGCATTTTATCAAATTTCAACAATGCGTCATCCGAATCTATCTAAGCTAATATTGCATGCATCTTTACCTACCACAAAAAAAAAAAATTTGTATTGCATCTAATAGCGAAATATCATACTTCATTGTTGCTATCACAAAAAATCTTGATCTTTCCAAGAATTTCAACACCAAAACCTGGCTCTGATATCGATTGTTATGAAAACTGGAATGCTCCAATACCAGTTTATTATTAAAAGATAAGAGATTAAGCCACAATATGAAATAATTGATCACAAGAACACAAGAACAATGTAATTTGCAGATAATGGAGATTTTATAGTAATATGGAAGAAAAATACAAAGATTGTGTATTTATGATTTGTCTAACAATTTCTAACTTCTCACTAAATCATAATGAAGAGCCAACTATATATAGTGAACAAATAAGGGACGTCCAACCCTTATAGTAGAATTGTATATGAAGTAAACTGCAAAGAACGAAATCCAAAACGAAAAAGGAGACCAAAACAACGAAGAGAGTAGAATAGGTGGTGGTGTGGCTCCACTCTCCGAGCGCCGAAGCACTACTGTCAGCACCACAGCGTTGGCCTTGCTGTTAATATTTACAGCTGCGGCACCTAAGCACCTCGTCTTCAACCCAAACTTATTCAAATAATGTTTTTCTTTATTTTAATGTCTTCTTCAAGTCCAAAACAAATTCACACTTCCAATGGGCTTCTAAATAGAACTTTAATTAGAATTTGTCAATAAATCTTAAATAAGATTTCACGATTGCATTCCGAATAGTATTCTAATTAGAGCATGTTTGGCTAAGATTAAGATCTGATTAAAATTGAAAAATTAGCCGTTATTGTTGACTTTTATTAGACAAGTGAGACCTAATAACGACTATATTTTCAATTTTAATCTTAGCCAAACATGCTCTTAATGGGCACTTTAATTAGAACTTTCAATTATTTTCAACAAAGAATTCAAGTCACGCCCAGATTTTAATAGCTACAAGGATGCCAAAGGTCTAGAAGCAACCATGGTTGTCCATCACTGGCCTGATTACGACACCTCTCTTCTTCTTTCTCTGTTAAAAAATTAAAGGAAAAAAAACCATTATTATTTTCAGAAAATTTTTTTTATAATTAATCAATGGGGAAAAAACTTGAAATGTCCCCAAACTATAGACTGTGCGAAGAAACATCCTCAAAATTAAATTTGACTTTAATAGTCCCTTAACTTCAAATCATGAACCCCGTAGTCAAAAAAATTGAATTCCGATCAAAATTATGTTCTACTTGAACAATGGATTGATGACGTGGCATCCCATTATTACTTTGACATCTAATTCACCAATAAAGATAAAATCGTATAATATTTTTAAAGCACTTTCACTCTACAAGAAAATTGAAATTGTATTTCCCATCAAATGATTTATCATTGGTGACGTATTAGTTGTAAAAGTAACGTCAAATGAAATGTCATGAGATTAATTTTTGTCCAGATAGGACGTTCGTTAGTAAATTTAGACGGAATTCATTTTTAAGACCAACGGGGTTCAAGACTCAAATATAAGGGACTATTAAGTCCAATTCAAAACTTTGGAAACATTTTTCACATGTATTGTAAAGTTTATGCACCCTTCAGGCTGTCAATGATATCAAATTTAGGAGATGGACCAAAACAAGCTTCTCTATCAAAATTGTTGATATTTCCAATATGTCATTTTCATCTATTGAATAATAGAATGTGTACCTTAATCCCTACTATATTAAAAGAGTGAATCCGTCGAATACTGTTCATTTTGAAGCATTTTCGTTAGCACAAATTGTCCCCACCATGTCGAGTACTGTTCATTTTAAAGCATTTTTCGTTAGCCAAAATTGCCTCGTATCCATCATCTACTATTTACACCAACTGTCCTCTATCTGTCTTCCACTATTCACACATGGGTTAAGGGTAACTTCGAAAGATACTTTTTTAATCAATTTATATACCTACAATTGTTGACTTTGAATGTCGGGAAAAAAAACAAAAAATTCGTTTGCTCCGCACTGTGCGGAGTCACCGTGCGGAGCATTCGAAACTTTTTTTAAAAATTTTTTTACTAATACTGTGCAAACAACAATAATATACCATGAATTTCTATAAATAATATTAACCAAATTTACGAACACTTATTAATAATTTAATTCAAAAACATTAATAAAAATTATAAACCTTACAATCGTTTACAAATCAGATTTCCTTTCAGGGGCGTTGCCCTGAAGCCCCCACGAGGGGCGCTGCCCCCGCTACCTGATCGGGCAGGTCGATCCCCGTTGGGGGACATTGGCAAAAGCAAAATGTAATCTACAAAATTTTCATACACTCATGCACAATTCATTCTTTTTGTGCTCTTCTAAGAACCTGCTTTAGCCGTAAAAATGTGTGCATTGTCTAAATTTTTTCCATCATGCATAATAGCTTTTTCTTCTTCTCATTACTTATAATTCAATTTTCTTGACAGTCTTATATTGTTTACTTGGGAGGCCATTCACGTGGTTCAGAAGTAACTTCTGCTAATCTTCATCGGGTCAATG
This sequence comes from Fraxinus americana, assembly GCA_035079005.1. Taxonomy (NCBI): domain Eukaryota; kingdom Viridiplantae; phylum Streptophyta; class Magnoliopsida; order Lamiales; family Oleaceae; genus Fraxinus; species Fraxinus americana. The sequence goes on along the minus strand of CM068709.1, from coordinate 36,124,507 downwards.
AATTCCACCACGAGTTTCTGCCCATTCCTAGGAAGTAGGGGTGTAAGCGGTCCGGTTTCACCGATTTTTGACAAATTTTCAAACCAAATTGTATCAATCGGTTTGAGAAAAACTCAAACCTAAACCAAACCGTTTTGACCGGTTTGAAAAAAACTCAAACCTAAACCTAACGGTTTGATTCGGTTTTAAACCACCGGTTTCGCGTATATTTTTTTGTCAGTCTAGTGTCTACTTTTATGCCATTAATTCAATATATATTTATATTTTGCAGGCAATAAATCTAAAATAAACTAAATATATTTACTATAAATTTAAATACCAACAAAATAAAAGTAAAATCACAATAAACTAAAATCACAGTCATATAATTCTAGAGACAATTTAGACGGTTTCCATGTTTAAGAATCAAGAACACGCAGCTATCTAACTAAAATCACAGAACTTCGAAAATAGAAATAATCCACATGTCACAAAAAATCACGAATTTAGGGATTTTCAAGAATCGAGATGACAAATTATGTTTATTAATAACTTAGACGGTTTCCATGTTTAAGAATCAAGAACACTCAGTTATGTAACTAAAATCACAAAAAATAAAAAATAAAAAAAATCACAGAACTAACCCATAGGTCACAAAAAATCACGCAGTCTTGCAACGAAATTGAAGGCTATCAGTTGTGAATGACCGTAGACTACCGGCTACCATCGTTGGCAACTAAAAATTCTGACCATAGACTGCCGATTATTTGAGAAAAATTCAGGTGCGAGCGAGCGAGAGAGAGAGAGAGAGAGAGAGAGAGCAGCGAGCGAGAGAAAGAAAGAAATGGAAGGTTAGGGATTATGGTTGTGTTTGTAAGAGTTTAAGTTCTTTTTTTTTAAAATTAGGATAGCCGGTCGGGTCTGATCGGGTTGAGGTTTTGGGCAGGTCGTAAATCGTAATAACTAATAGGAAATCATAAATTAACAAAAATACCAACAAAATGACAAAATTATTGAATTTATAAAATTGAAATTTTGGATAAATTTTCAAAAAAATTCAATTTTTTATTTTTATTTTATGTATTTTTTCGCCGGTCCGGTTTTAAAACGTAATTAAAATTCTCAAACCCAAACCAAACCGTCTTTGGACGGTTTGGTTTAGTTCAAAACCATTTCGTTGACGGGTCCACGTGGCACCAAACTGTCGATTTCGAAATTGCGGTTTCGGTTCAGTTTTCCGATTTGGCGGCTTTTGCTTACAGCCCTACTAGGAAGGTATGAATTTTTAGAACATTTTTGTCAAGAAATCTGCTTATCTTGTAGTATGCACAATCACTTATTTTCTTTAGTTTGGTGAATTTATTTTCTTATAGTAAAAATAAGGCAAAGGACTCAATATTTATTCGTACAAGAGACATATCAATGGTTTCGCTGCTGTTCTTGAAGAGGAAGATGCATTAGAAATAGCAAGTATGACAATACATATTTTTTTACATTTATTCTTATGTTTCCTATGTCCTAGGTTTATAGCATGTTTGGTAATAAGGAAAAAAAATGTTAAAATCTCGTTCATCATAGTGTCCAATACATCATGTTTATTTTGTATTAAAACATATTTTTTGTCATTGAAGAGCATCCAGATGTAGTATCTGTTCTCTTGGATCAAGGAAGGAATTTACACACAACACATTCATGTGAATTTCTTATGTTGGAAAGAAATTCTTAGCATTCAAAACGTTAATATTACCTTAAAAATAACACAACCCATGTAATGCACGGGACAAAAACTAGTTCGTTAATAAATATAGAGAATATTACAATATAAATATATGTTGATAACCGTTATTTTCATATTTTTATTATGATGACAATATACAATCAATGTGACCAGCATGAATATACACAAATTCATTTTAAATCTTTTTTTTTTTTTTTTTAAATCCGCGATGATCAATCAAAATTATAGAACTAAAATGCTCATAGCTCAAATTATACATTATGTTCTTCGTGAGATAAATATTAAAAATATATAGGTCTCTACTTTTGATAGAATAAAAAGGGATATTAACAACATACAATTAAAATAATATTTTTATCTAAAAAAAGATATACTAATTAAACAAAAATTTTGAAAAATAGAAATACTAATTAGAATAATGATATTTGCAGTCGTAGGAAAATATAAATAAGCAGTAGACTGTGTAACAACACTGCCTCAAGAATATCAAAATAAATTCAAATTCTTGATTATTTTATAAATAATTTCCAGTGTACTTAATGATTATGATTGTCGCTTAATAATATTTAGGTATGAACAAAGAATGCAGAAAATTATTCTGCCAATTCTAGTTACGACTTAAACTATAATTAAGGATAAAAGTGAGTTTTAAGTCAAAAAATAATTGGTCCCGGCGGGGCTCGAACCCGCGACCTTCGGCTCATAAGACCAACGCTCTAACCAACTGAGCTACGGGACCATCTTCGTAAATTAAATAATTAGTAATTTATTTAATATATATTCTGTATGCCCCTCCAAATAAAGTGAACCTTTTTAATTTTTTGGAAAGAAATAATTGCCATTTAAAGGTTTCCGTTTTGTTTCTGTTGCTCTATTACACCATATATTACCATAAGAAAAATGCTAAACGATCCGCGCTGGTGACGGCGGGGATGACCGCACACTCATAGCCGAGGCATGGGTCCCATGTGAATAAAATAATCTCGACCCCCCATGTGTGTGTGTGTGGTCATCCCCGCTGTCACCCACCCGGGCACTGTAGCACGGCTCTTACCATAATTTCACTTAACAAAAATGTTGTCAAACCCTGTTCGGATTCTTGGAATGAATAAAGAAAGTTGGGTCGGATAAATAAATGGATAGGGTCCAATTCTTTGAAGCCTTTAATTGTACTTACGGATTGCTTTAGTGGATATTCTATGTACTCTTTTCTGCTTGAAAAAAAAAAAAACTAGCAGTGCTATTTAACCAGATCTTCAAGAGACAAAGTTGGTTATTTCAGCCATTTTTATTTATAACTTTTTTGAGAGGTAAAGAAATACACTTGGTTTCGTGTTGGATATAAAAAAGTATGCCCCAATAAAATCAATCCAAAATGGAACTTAAAAGAGAACCCTCGACAAGATTCCTATATTATGCACAATCTTATGATAAAATTTCATAAGAATTAATTTTGAATTATACGTCACTATCTAAAGGCACATTGACGATACGTAGAGATTTTTAGTTGATGATAGGACGAGTTCGATTAAGAAACTTATCAGGAGGAGCTCAGATGAAATGAATTCCTCCAGAAGTCATATATCAAAGCAGAAAACACGCAAGTACAAAAGTTAGTAGTTTACAATCTACAACATGAAGCTGCATCAAAAGTTTGTTTACATAAATCTTTTCAAATCAGCAACATAAATGACTCTTTTGTTCAACACAAAATCAAGCTTCAACAGTATCAACTTATAACTGGTCATGCTTAAGCCCACTGTATGTATTGCAGTCACTTGAGAACTTAATATTAAATACCAAAAACCTGAACAGTGTTATCCGTTGTACAACAAAAATGAGAGAGAAAAAGGACCATTTACCTCAGCCAAAAATCTCGTAGAATTTCTCAATCACCAGTACTCCAGAGTCAATTGATTCCAGAGGATCCTTTCGAAGTCGGTGTCTCAAGCAGTTGGGAATGACAGTAGCAATATCCTCTGCAGTTACTTTATCTCTTCCTTTAAGAGAAGCCAAAGCTTTCGCTGCCCTATTGGTCACTATATCGCCTCTCAATCCATCAACATTCAACTCAGCACAGACCTTTGAGATTTTAACTCTAAGTTCATGATCGATTGTGACAGATGAGAGACAACTCCTAGCAGAGTAAATTTGTTGCTGGAGCTTTTCTTGCTCTGCCTTGTAAGATTCCCGGAATTCTTTTGGATTTCTATCAAATCGTGCTCTTTCCTCCACAATTTTCACCCTAAGCTCTGCATCCTTAACAGTCCCGACTTGTGCATGCATTCCAAAACGATCAAGAAGTTGTGGCCTAAGTTCTCCTTCTTCTGGATTTCCAGAACCAATAAGTATGAACCGGGCTGGATGTGATATTGAGATTCCCTCCCTTTCAACAGTATTCCATCCCGAGGCAGCAGAATCCAAAAGAACATCTACTAAATGGTCATCCAAAAGATTAACTTCGTCAACATAAAGAATTCCTCTGTTAGCTTTCGCAAGAAGACCAGGCTCAAACGCCTTCACACCCTCAGTAAGGGCTTTTTCGATGTCAATTGTCCCACATACTCGATCTTCTGTGGCACCTAATGGCAAATCAACCATGTTGATTTTGATTGAGATCACAGGGAGTTCTTCACCTTTCTTACGTTTTTCTCTAACTTCCATGCCCTGTACTTCTGGGTCATCTGGATCCGAATTGAATGCATCACCCGCAACTACTTCAATTTCAGGAAGTAAATCCACCAATGAGCGAACAGTCGTGGACTTCCCAGTTCCTCTATCACCCATTATCATCACACCTCCGATCTTTGGGTCAATCACATTCAACAAAAGGCACAATTTCATCTCATCTTGTCCTACTATAGCTGCAAATGGATAAACTGGTCTCTGGGACTCCTTCGATGCAAGCTTTTGTGCCTGCAAGTCAGAGTGCGACTTAAACAACAATCTTAAATCTTACACTGGAAGTGACAAGGTTCCCCTTACGCAACACCTAATCAGTTTGGCAGCATGGTATCCAGCCCTTAAAATAAGAATTGTAACTTGCGTTTCAAAGTGGAATAGATTTTTTTTCCAAACTCCGAATTTCGAAGTTCCAAATTCATTCCACCAAAGAAATGTAACAATGATGTTAAATTGTACTTACATCCAGGAAACTGTCTATCTACAACTGCAAACAAGTATCTGAATTATAAAAATGCTAAAAAATCCTACAAGCGTTAGAATTTTTCTCCAATTAAACGTATCAATAAGGCTGAACCCCTTATTTCTGGCAAATTTTCTAACCCTACAATTACTAAACTTGTTATCCTAACTAATACTACCGACAATTTAATCATACATTACATGAAAAAAATCAAGAGGTACCAAGATCATGAAATTAGTACCTGCTCTTGAGCAGGATTAACTTCAGTGGCAACATTAGAAACTAAAACGTGGAATTGAGGTCTCTCTTTCTTGGTTGGTACTCCAATTCCTCTACAAAACTTCCTTCCCAGACTTATCCCTGCAGAAATTAACAAAAAGCTATAAACTTTAAAACCCTCCATCGGAGCATTGGCATTAGCCCATAGTTTAAATCTAATAAATTTCCACCTAAAATTCGAGAAATTGTGAGCTTCAATTTCGAAACTACCCTTTAAGCTCCAAACAAAAATACAAAAATTCAAGAATGTGTACGTACCTGGAGATGGAGAGAGAGAAAAAGATGGAAACTTGGAGCAGTGAGACTGAGAAGAGAAGGGTTTAGAGGCGAAGATTCCTACTGTGGAGGAAGTTCCAAGACCCAGTAGTCCTGCCATGTTTGATAAGTGTGGTGGTGTTCAAAGTTCATGCGCTTTCTCGAGGTTCAGAATTTGGCATTTGTGTGTTGGTTACTACTGGATTCTTTTGTGCTGGGTTAGGATAAGGAGGATAGATTTCCATGACCCCATTCCTCTTTTCTGATCCTTTTTTTTCCCTCTAACATTCATTTCCAGCCATGTTTAAAAAAAGAAAATTCACATTTTTTCATGATTTTACTTACTTTTCAATTACACACGTCAAAAAAAGTATTTTTCACCTCAAAAAAACTCTCTCATACTAAGGGCCTGTTTGGGAGTTATTTTTTCACCGATTTTGAGTGGTATCGTTTACGAAGAGTTGAAAAAAAACTGCGCTTACTAGTTTTTTTTTGGAGTAGTACAATTTTGATTGGTTTTCTCAATCCACCAAATCGAAAAGTTTTGACCATTTTTTATTTTTTCTTTTAATTTTACTCTCTATAAAATAATTATTTCCAACCAACATTTTCTTCAAAACTAACTTATAAATAAAAATACATTAACTAAGAATTAGTGATAAGTAAAAAAATTAAAATACTACTAATAAGATAAAAATTCACTTATGTAATATAAAAAATAACTTATATTATATGTAAAAAAATCAATTAAAAGTATTTAAAAGTATAAAGTGAATTTATAATTATAAAATTTACATATAATTAAAGAATATTAACTTAAAATTTCTAGCAAATATTTAAATTTATTTAATTTTTTAAGTTATTAACTTATATGTAAAAAAATTACTATAAGTAAAATATCGCTTATAAGTAAAATAATTTCATATAAAAAACTATAAACTGAAAATTTTACGGAATGATATATATAATTTTATTCTTTTAAAAAACTTTCGAAATCGATGGATAATGAACTCTCAAACAAAAGTTGGATAATTTTAAAAATCGTTATTATAACATTCAAAATCGATCTGATCATAATCGGTGCGCTGAAACTCTCAAGCAGGCCGTAAGGCTTTATGTTTTTGTGCACCGCCCAATGGGACGTTACAGTAGACTTCCGTTTGCTTGGATTTATTGGTTGGCAGTTCTAGTTACAATTTTCTACTGGATTTTCTTCTTCCTCTCTTCTTTGGCTTTGTGTAGTGATTATATAAATAATCTAGTGTTGTACCTCCAATAAATATTGGGGTAAATTGCACCAGAGGTCATTCAACTTGCAACTCAATGATATTTGATTTGGTGTGGTGGGACCACTATACTTTAGTTTACGAATGATGCCTGTACACGTATAATACCAGGGGGACATCTATCCCCTTGGCAGCGTACGGGGTCAGCGTATGGATTTATTATTAGTTTACAAGTAAAATAATATCACTCCTCTTGGACTCCGTTAACGGGAGTACAAACACGTCCGTCAAAATTAACAACATGCCAACCTGTCAACATATTTTTCCATGTCAACCTACAAGACATCCAACGGGAACCAAATCAAAATAGGCATTCACAAACCAAAGGGATATGGATATACATCACAAACGGGTACGAAAAGTGAAGACTTAAATGAAGCAATCTCTGTAAAATAAGCTATGAGAATGAAGTAGTGGAAAGATGCAGTGGACGATGAGTTTAGTAAAGAACAGAATTTGGACTCTAGTCCCATATTCATCTCAAGTGAACATAATTGGTAACAAATGAGCGTTCAAAACCAAGGTAAATGCAGATGGATCATTCCAAGATGCTAGGCAAGGCTAATTTCCAAAGGCTTCCACCAAAAACCAATAAAAATTATTCGGAAACGTTTAGTCCAGTGGTGAAGGACTCTACTATAAGGGTGATATTGTTATTGTTACATTTAGCTTGTTTTTGTATATTTTTTGGTCTGACTGTCTGGTTACGTTTCTTAACCGATATTTGTTAATCGTCGTAATAGACGTTAGTTAACTGACACTTAAAAGAGCAGATGCAATGTTTCAACTTGAACAGAGTTGTCTGTTCATTTTTGGAGGAATGTTTAACAGTCATCACTGCTCTGAAGAAATTTGTAGAATATTAGAATGGTCGCAATATCTAACTAAATATAAAAGAGTGAGTTGGGGGGTTACTGTTCACAAGCTGTGAGCCAAGCCGAGCCAAATGGCTTACGGCTCGGCTCGGCTCGGAAAAGAGTGAGTTGGGGGTTACTGTTCACAAGCCGTGAGCTGAGCCGAGCCAAATGGCTTACGGCTCAGCTCGGCTCAGTTTTTTTTTTTTTCTTTTTTTTTTTTTTGCGTTTGATTCAGTATTTTAAGTTACAGATATTCGTTTTAAGCGTGAGTTGGGGGTTACTGTTCACAAGCCGTGAGCCGAGCCAAATGGCTTACGGCTCGGCTCAGCTCAGTTTTTTTTTTTTATACGTTTGATTCAGTATTTTAAGTTACAGATATTCGTTTTAAGCGATTTAAAATTCGTTGAAAATGTTGAAGTGCGACCATGATAAATATATGATCGATAAATTTTAAATATCAAAAATTGAAGTGCGGCCATAATAAATATATGATCGATAAATTTTATATATCAAAATAATTTTACATTAATTGTGAAACGTAAAGTCGTGATTATTTATGTTTCTTTTCCATCACAACCTTATTCTAATATCCTTTTTTGAACTTTATTTTTTTACAATTTTTCGTTTGATTCAATATTTCACGATATGAATACACATTTGGATCGATTTCAATTTTTTTAAAAAAACTTCAAATGTGATAATAATAAATATATTGTTGATTAAGTTAAAATATAAAAATGGTTTTATAGCTCAACTTGGCTAAGCTTTTTTTTTTTTTTTTTTTTTTTTTTTTTTTTTTTTTTTACGTTTGATTAGTTTTTTTCAATTTTTTTGGGTTTATTAGTTATTTTAACCTTTTTTTCTCGATTAAGTTAAAATATAAAAATGGCTTTACGGCTCGACTCGGCTAACCTTTTTTTTATTAGTTTTGTTTACTATTTACTAGCCAAATGACTTGACGACTCGACTCAGTTAAGCCATTTTTATTTATTTATTTTTTACGTTTGATTCAATATTTTAAGTTACAGATATTCGTTTGAAGCGATTTAAAATTTGTTGGAAATGTTGAAGTGCAGCCATAATAAATATATGATCGATAAATTTTAAATATCAAAATAATTTTACATTATTTGTGAAACGTAATATCGTGATTGTTTATATTTCTTTTCAATCTCAACCTCATTCCAATGTCCTTTTTTCGAACTTTATTTTCATACAATTTTTCGTTTGATTCGATATTTCACTATATGAATATCCATTTGGATCGATTTCAATTTTTTTAAAAAAAACTTAAAATGTGATAATAATAATAAACTTCTTTATTTTGAGTTTTTTCCCCTGTTATTTTATTTAAAAATTGATTAGGGGTTTATGAAATAAATAACAATGATTGAACATCGGAGATTGGTGAGAAGACATTTTTCGATAACTGGAGGTTGTGGTAGAAGGTGAGCCTCGATTTCTTCAATAACTGTGGGTGTGATTTTTTTCATCTCCACATTTAATGTTGTCTCGAAACATTTAGTAACTTATAAGAAAATTTTATGTAACTAATATTTGACATAGATATTTGTTTTTAATACTTATGCTATTACGTACTCAATTACATCATAGCACGTGCATTGCACGTGCTTCTGACTAGTTCTCTTTAAAGAATCCTATACTAGCCAGTAGCCCCTATGTTGATTCCTCCCTCCGTGAATGAAGTATGAAACAGATAGAACAAAAAGAAGATATCGTGAAAAGAATTAAATTCCTCTTCTTCATCCATTCTCATTCAAACCGTGCTTCCAACATGGAATTTCATGCTTCACATAAAACGCTTGGCACTGTCTTTCAAGGGTGTTCTTTCCACCTTCAAATTTCTCTCATTGTCTATAAATTGAGCAAGTGAGATGAATTAGATTTGGTCGAATTAATCATGTTATATGAAAGCTGTTTTAAAATGTTAGGGTATTCAATGTCTTAAAATTAACTTTTTTCCTTATTTTTTGAGGACGCTCTCATTCTCAATATATTTTGCAAAATGTTACAACGAATAAAATCATCCCCGATTCAACAAACTTCTATGATCCTGCACAAGTTCAAGTTTCATTGTCTCTTTTTTTTATTTCCACCGTTTTACATTTGTAAGGATGTTGATTCCTTAAAGCCAGTTTTGATACCTCAAACAGTTGGATGAAGTCTGTTGCAAGAGGAGCTGGTTAGTTGCTGGTCTGATCAACAGATTTTCAGTTGGAATCTTCAACCAACTGGAGTCTTGTTAGTTGTTAGTTAATAACTGTTTTTGATACCCTTATTGTGTCTATAAATAACAGCAAGGGCTGGGAAAAAGGAGAGCTCGAGAATAAGAGAAAGGGAGCTCGACAGAGAGAAGAAAAGTAGAATTTTCTTGTATGTAGTAAGTGAGATTTGTAGAGAGCAAATCTGAAAATTCGTCTACGAAATGACTGTGAGAAAACCAGAGAGATAGTGAGATTGTGAGAAAAGGGATTTTCTGGAAATCAATTTGAAGCAAAAAGCTTTTTGTAGTGATCCGATTTTTTACAGTGAATCGCTTGAGATAGTGATTGATTCAATGTAATTGAATGTAGTCTTTTGTCAATAAAGGCTGAGGAAAAGGGAGCCGTGGAGCAGCTTGAGAGAGATAGGATGTTATTTCTATTAAATAGAAAGTGAGATAAAGATAAGGTGGTAAAACTCTTGTATATCTGGAAATTCATTCTGATGATTTCAAGATTGTAAATCATGTTTAGTCTTGGTCAATAAAGACTGAGGAAGAAGATTTCTTCATGTTCCAAAATTATGTGTTGCTGATTTTCTGCTGGTTTATATCCGTTTCTTCTGTTGGTTCTTCTTGCTGTTTTTTTTATCTGTTCTGTCCTTTTATTTGCTGCATTGATGGTGCGGTTTTTCTCTCTATAATTCTGCAATTTTTGGATTGATCTTGAGCTGTGGGGAAGTCCAAATCCCCAACAACATTAATGACAATATTGCGTAGTTTGGGAGTAATTACGTTTGTGAAGTAAATGTGTCTATTTTTTTTAGTCCATGTTTGGGTCACATTAAAATTTTCATCATCATTCTTCTATACATTTTCAACAACACATTTTTCAATAAAATAATATTTTCACCACATCAATAATATTTTCATTTTTTTAACCACACATTTTTCATCAATCTACTATTACAAAATACATTCTTCCAAAATAATGTGGCTCAAACACATATTGTGTTTGCAAAGTTTGAAAAAGAATACTAGAGCTCCATTTATATTCTTCGTATTTTAGTTCCAACTGTTTTTGCTATCTTCTTATCCATACCAATGAAACTATTTATGCTCTTGATCATACTTTTAAGTGCTTATAAATTATAGAATGTATAGATAATAAGTGATATTGAGTTGTGTATCCTACAAAAAGTTAGGATAAATAATAAAACTTGTTGCGCTTGTTTTCTTTTATGCTTTTTTATGTATATATTTAAATCATTTAATAAATTATTTTTTTGAAAATCAGATGTGGAGATCGTTTACACCAATGAGGGCGCATGCTCTACTAAGCCTTAGCCCTGCCCTTATTGGCATATGCTCCCATCAGTCCCATGATAGAAAATTTAAAGGCTCCTCAATAGTTGGAGGATGAAAGTGTTGCTTCTTTATAGTTTTAGGACGTAATAGAAGCTTCATCATAGTTAGAGATCGAAATTAATGCTTTATCATAACTGGAGGACGAAATTTATGCTTTAGCCTAGTATCATCTATAAATAGTCAGGCCTACTGTTAGAAAATTTGCACCATTTTCATTGCAAACAATCTATACATTGAATATCATTTTCCTCTCTTATTTTTATATTGTTCTTCAAAGCATAAAATACTTCATCATTTTTGGAACTCTGCTGATTGTTGTGTTACTTCCATATGAAAATAAATTTGTTATATCCTAGGAGATGATTATTGAATGCCTTTACGTACCAAGAATTGAGCAAATTTGTCTTAAGGACACACCGTGAAGTTGGTGGGCTTGAATTAACATTTTGATCATGTTGATCATCCTGTTATTCTATTCAAATTTATTCAGGTAAAATCTGCAAGTATAACTATCTTTAGATTGTTCAAATGAAAAATTTATACTTCGGAAACAACCAAAAAAATTGGTTGAAATGCAAGACGTAAATAATGCTTTTTTATATGGGATGTTACAAGAGGATGTATACTTGTTGATATTGAAAGACTAGATTACAATTTCAAGATGGAAAATGCATTATACAACTTAATACACGTTAAAAACCACTCTTTTGAATTGTGACTTTGTAAACTAAAAGTGTGATTCATCATTGTTCTTCTTCACAACTGATAAACAAGTTTTGATGGTTCTTGTCTATGTGGATGACGTAACAGTAACAGTAACAGTAACAGGGAATGAGATTGACTCATGTTAGGCAAATTTGTTGTCAAACGATCTCCCTGGACGATGATGTAAGTATTGTGTATTTCAATCGGTATCGACCAAATGACTGAACATATATCGACACCACAACTTTGGTAAACCAATCACATGATCCACTTGGACTATTTGAAGGAGCCTAATTTAATTAGTATTGCTCATGGCTCAACCCAAGACTTGGATGGCTCTTTCGGTTTGATAGCCCACTAACATATTTCCTATTGGGCCCTAATCTTTGTAACCTAAAGCCCATACCTAATTTCTCATATTTTACAATGCCCATTACTGTGCTTGAGTGAGGAAAAATAATTTAGCTTTTTACTAGAGAAGAAATAGCGGCGGTTTTCTTGGCTTTGCTTTGTGTCCTCTGTCTCTTGCTTCGTGCTCTCTACTGTGCTATTTTCTCTCACCTTTCTTCAGCCTTGGTGGCTGTTTTCCGTGGCTATTATAACCTCCATTATTAGTCCTTGTTTGTGGGCAGATTTCTTGAGCAACCGGTCGAGTGGGTCTTGCGTTGGTTTGTGGTTGGGTTTTCTCTTTGTGGTGTCGATTGATCAATACTGAGCCCGATTCTTGGTGTAACTTGGAGTGCATTTACTTTACAACTCACTATATAGATTTGTGAAAACATTGAATGAGCTATTTGCATTAAAGGATTTGGGGGCATTACATCATTTCATTGGCATTGAGGTCATCGAGGATGAAGTCATGAAACTCACATGTATTTAAATCAAAAGATGTAATAATAAAGATCTTCAAAGAAAAGCGGGATAATATTTTCAGGGACGTAGCCGGGATTTCAATCTTACGGGGGCGAACCGAATTTTTTTTTTAACTAAGATGATTGAAAAAGACAATTTTGAGTACCAAAATAGGCAAGTTAAATTGACAGACCAAAAGGATAATCAGTTTGTCGATACAAAAACAATATGTCCATTTATGTGTCTAATGCTATACAAATTGAAAACATGAACGTTAGATGGATATCAAAAAGACAAAAAGTAAACTGCCTATCTATATAACAGATGGTAGAGATGGCTTGAACATCTGAAATAGGTCTCTCCTTGTTCTCATCACTTCAAACTCGTCAAGAAGATAATCTAATGGAAAAGTATCGACAATCTCCTTCTCTATATACACAAGTATGGTATTTGACAAAAAATCATCTTCCATTCTATTACACAACCTTATCTTAATGGCACTCATAGCTGAAAATACACGTTCTGTAGTTGCTGTTGAAATTGGAAGAGTCAAGACAAGACGAATCAATCTATCAACAATATTATAACTTATTGATTTTCTTGTCAATGCCAACAGTTGGCACACATCTATTGGATCTGTACTATTTATTTATTTAAGTAACTATTAGATTTTTTGTTTAAGTCTAAGATTTTTGTATGATTGAATTTTAAAGTGGAAGTTATTGGGTCAATATTTATTAATGGGAAAAAAAATTCAAAATTTTGCAAGGGTAAGTCAAAATTTTTGTGGGGGCGAAACTGAAAAATACATTACAAATTAATTAGGAATAGTAAACCTGCCCCCTATCTCCGTCTCTGAGTATAATACAAATCTTTCCTAATTCCATCTGTTGTAGCCGTAGGAGCAGAGCCAGGGCTGCATTAATTTCATTTTTTTTTTGGCCTATGGTTATAATACAAATCTTTCCTAATTCCATCTGTTGTAGCCGTAGGAGCAGAGCCAGGGCTGCATTAATTTCATTTTTTTTTTTTGGCCTCTGGTTGTAAGAAGGTCTTTCAGAGCATCTTATGCATTTAGAGAGTAAGAAAATTTATACACTCCAACAATACTCTCTATTTTGACTCTTAAATTTTCTTTTCTCAATAAATATTTATTGATTTATTTTCATATTTTATTTAACATAATATTTTTTAAGTCAATGACCAATCAATTTAAATGTATTTTAAATAGTTTTATAAATGGAGTATTGATACTCATGACTTATTAAATGCAATCATTATAGATGCTCCTACAACATGGGATGGAGTACCTTACCAATGCAAGAAACTACTGTTTATAAGGGAATGATTGGGGCTTTACGTTAATATTTGAGAAACATTAGTTCGGACATTGCTTTTATCATCAAGAATAATGCTACACTTACAGTCCCCCCTCACAGTCTACTTCACAGTCCACTCACATGGAGGTGGGATCCACACATGGTGGGCTCTACCCACATGTGAGAGGATTGTGAAACTCACTGTGATGGAGGACGGTACATTTAACAAAATTGTTATCATCAATAAATCAAGGCAGTTCTTGCAAGATCCTAGGTACTTGCATTGTCTAGCTGTGAAGAGAGTTCTTTGATAAAAGGAACATTGGAACATGGACTACCCGTCCCTTTTTGATTCCCGTTCATTTTAAATTCTACAAGATTAATTTCAACTACACAATAGAATATTCTGCACGTAAATTCTGTTGGAAAATACAGGATTTTTATTACATTGTGTATCAACAAGAATGAAATAATTTGGAACAAAAAATAAACACGTAGGTGTTTTAGGAATTACCCTTGTAGCGTGCGTTACAAAAAAAATTCCTTTGATCTTTGAACTCCTTGATTCCACCTTCAAGCCTCCTTGTTTGATTTTCTTGATTTTTATCTTCAAACCTTTTTGGCCTTCTCTAGTGTTCTTCAAGAACTCAAAATAAACTGTAGGATAGTTTCTTTGTGTATGGGCACAAGAAAATACTTTCACGTATTAATTAAACCACCACAAAAAAGTACGTGCCTATTTTGTAGATTTGTTTCACAAGTATTCCAATCCCAAAAGAACTCTCTTCTGATTGGATAAAAATTCCTCAACCAAAAAGGAGTCTTTTATACTTATCCAAATCATAACCTCCATATCTAGATGGCACATGTTTAGCACATGCATAATTTGTTCCGGTTTAATTAATAATATTAATACAGTTAACGATAAATTATAACTCTTATAATTTATCCGGTTCTTATTTTGAAGCCACTAAAGAGACCAAACGGACCCAATTAAATCAAGCTCCAATAAATTAATCTTGACACAATCAACTCTTGATTGGTCTAGATAATTTATTAATCACGTTCTATTCCACTAAAAAAATGTGATTGCACTCTTGATTTAATTGAAATTACTGAAGCTACAACAATTATATCCTCTGACAAATTGCTTTTATATATTACCCCCGTTAATCACGTAGAATATTTGGAACAAGGTAAAATTGACCAAATACTATTTTCCAAATATGCATTAAATCTTCAATCCCATTTTCTGTTTGACAGTTCCTTGTGATCACATCACAACATTAATTCAACAGTCACGTCGAATTACTGAGCTCAGATTTAACTGTTCCTTAGAAAATCTCTTGAGGTCGTGATCGTGCCTATTAAATAGGTTACGGATTCCATATCGCGAATATATGTTCTCCGATTATTTTACTTTAATTTCCAAGGCATCGAGATATTGATCAATAATTTAATCTCACTAATTGATACCTCAAAAAACTTCAAGTTAGTAATCAAAGTTCATTACTCGCTCAGGATTAAGGTACTACATACAATAGTCAAGTGAAATTAAATTCAAGTGGTCAACTACATAAATTAATTTCACGTGGTCCAGTCCAATACATTCCAAAAAATGTACAATCAATTTTATTGCTAAAATCAAGATCAACTTTAAATAAAATCGAGACGATCTTATCAAAATGAAGTGTTCGTCTTCATTTACCGATTGTGGACAATAAACTTTTAGATCGAATTACAAATCAAATCTTTCCGTGTTTAACAACTTAAACACTTGATTTATAATATCAAGCAATCCATGAACAAAATGCAAGCTGGAATTAATACAAATAATTCACTGGAAAAATAAATTATTATTTCAAAATGTCAGAAATAAATTTACTCGAAGGGCTAAAACTAACAAATTTAATATTTTTAACTACTTTTTAACTACACATTCTCCTAAACACTAATCAAAACACTTTTAGAAAAAAAAAATGGCCAGCAAGCAGGAGCACTGTAAGAGGATGGATTTTTCTGTTGAGGTCACAAGTCATGGAGAAAATGCGTTCGATTTCACAAATTTAAAAAGAAAAGAAAAGGTTACATCCTTTCTCTCCTCCAACTACCCACTTATTAACCACCAAGAATAGATTAGGCCAAATCAAGATTCTGGACCATGGGTAAAGTATAATGAAGCATCAGCATTGCGTAGTGCTGATATAATCAATCTCTTAGTGAAGATGACTGTGTAAGAGATATTGCCAATGCCGACGCGAATTTTCATTTGATCACAGAGTCACGCATGGTTATCTCTGTCTCTTAGAGCATGTTTAAAAGCATATCTTTATCTCTGACTCATAATTTCTCTCTTTGTTAATTTCTATGTAGAAATAACTCTGCGCTGGTCGTAAAATCCGAATGATTGCTCATTGGTGGCTTTAATTATGAAACCAAAAACATATAAATTAATAAAAAATACTATCTTCGTCCTAATCTAGAATAATTCGTTCAGTATATATCGGCCATACCGACCGGCAAACGAGTCTCCGAAGCAAGACAGGCCATAAAGAATTGTGGAGGTGTATAAATATATTAAGGATGAAATCTAGTATTCTTAAATATAAATTAATAATTAAAATATAAAAAGTTAAATTGCTTCGTCGTGAGATAAACTTTTTAAGATGAGACTGATACATATCCTAACTCGAATTTGCCGGATATAATATATTAATGTCAACTATATGCTGTCCATGCAATCCATTTCTATTTTTGCATCACCATCTATTCAGAAACCCATCATTCCTTGATGTGAATCTGGGCTTATCCAATAATTTCCTGTATCTATAAAAGTTAATTTGGATCCCGTGGCCCTTCACTAGTTCATCACCATCTGATAAATGTGAAGATTTCATATAGGCTTAAATACTCAAATTAATCCCTTATTTGGTTTAAGCTAAAACAATTGATACAAAATTAGGTTAAAATCAACTATTAATTTTAATCGTACATTTCATGGGACCCGCAATTTTTATCAACTTTTCAACCACATGTTTCATCATTTTTTTTCATCAAAATCTACTGAAAAACTGATTTTTAACTAAACCAAACAGGGGCTAAATTTGACTTTAACTATGGCATCTTTGAACTGGACTTAGGGTATGTTTGAGCCCCATTTTTTGGGTTAGAATACATTTTGAAATAGTAGATTAATGGAGAATGTGTGATTAAAAAATGCGGAAAAGTTTTGAGTTTATGTGTAATATTATTTTATTAAATAATGTATAATTGAAAAGAAGAGAGAGAAAATGTATTTTAAAAAAATGGGGATCAAACAATTGCTAATGGTGACCTCACAAATGAGAGAATTCATTGGCAATTTGTTCTCTTCAACTGCTGAAACAGTGCAGTTACTCTAATTGATAACGACTACATCACTGAAAAAACAAATAGGATTATTCACGTTTGAATCGATTTCCTTTCACTGGAGTAATTTGACTTTAATTGGATAAATTAGGAGTGTAAGCGGTCCGGTTTTTACGGTTTTTGACAAATTTTCAAACCAAACTGTTTTGATCAGTTTGAGAAAAACTCAAACTTAAACCAAACCGTTTTGACCGATTTGAAAAAAAACTCAAACCTAAACCTAACGGTTTGGTCCGGTTTTAAACCGCCGGTTTCGCGTATATTTTTCTCATGTCTACCATTAATTCAATATATATTTATATCTTACTAGAAATAAATCTAAAATAAATTAAATATATCTACTATAAATTTAAATACCAACAAAATAAAAGTAAAATCACAATAAAATAAAGTATAGTTTTTTTTCGCCCTTTTGACGTTTTAGGATAATACTTTACGATAAAGATACAATACAAGTCCACTGAAATAAATATAAGATCCAA
Source organism: Fraxinus americana (assembly GCA_035079005.1). Taxonomy (NCBI): domain Eukaryota; kingdom Viridiplantae; phylum Streptophyta; class Magnoliopsida; order Lamiales; family Oleaceae; genus Fraxinus; species Fraxinus americana. Next base: position 36,106,613 of record CM068709.1, on the reverse strand, counting down.
AAAAAGTAATAATGTCCCTTTTCAACTAACAAAAGGAATAAACGAATTAATTTTGTCATAGAACTTAAGAAACATCAAATTTTATCACAGAACTAGCAAAAGGATGAAACATTCACGTACTCAAGAAGCCACAGAACTCATGATCATTTGTCCTTCATACAAAAAAAAAAAATTTAATTAGCAAATTGGAAAAAAAAAAAGAATTAAGACACGGATCCATCTAATAATTGGCTTCCAAAAGACAAGCTGCAAATATTTTTTCTCCACCATTCCACTATATATATCCACCTTCATCTTCTGCAATTTAACACAGAATTATACATATTCTCTCATATGTAAACAAATGTTTTTTGCGCATCTGATAGCCCGAATTTCAACTTTAAACCTTACTTACGATCAATAAATATGTAAACATATTTCAACTAGCAAGTAACAAAATTTCAATTTTAAACCTTACTCACGATCAAATAAATATGCAAGAATCTAAAATAGTCTAATAATACCGGCGAACGTACACTACCGGCAACTGGGAGGTTCGAGATTTCGAGGCGTTGACGATTTGGGGGAAACCAAGAAGCGCCGCGGGGAGCGAGGCTGCGACCAGCGAGTTGCGAGTGAGAGAAATGGAAATTAGAAGATTAGGGTTGTGACTTGTGAGTATATGGACTTAGGTTGGGCTGTTTAGTGCTACTTCTTTCAAATTTGAGCCTTTTTTTATATATAATTAGGTTTGGACGGGTCGTAAATCTTAATAATTAATAGGAAATTAGAAATTGATGAAAATACCTACAAAATGACAAAATTAAAAATTTGGATAAATTTTCAAAAAAAAATCAATTTTTTATTTTTTTATTTTATATATTTTTTGTCGGTCCGGTTTGGTTTCAAACCATAATTAAAATTTTCAAACCTAAACCAAACCCTTTTTGACCGGTTTGGTTTGGTTCAAAACCATTTCGTTGACGGGTCCACGTGGCACCAAACCGTCGGTTTCGAAATTGCGGTTTCGGTTCGATTTTCCGGTTTGACGGTTTTTGCTTATAGCCCTAGGGTAAATGAGCTAAATACGTGCTATATAAGTAGATGGATACATGACATGTTGTATCTCACTTGTAGAAAATAGAAACCAACATCACAGAAGGAAAATGCCTGACTTCAAACTCTCAATATGTCTTATTTTCATCTTGCTTTCTACTGCAGTCATCAGAGCTCATCCCGTTGCGGTCAGACCGATAAGTGTTGCCCGAGAAGCACTGGAGGCTCAAATGGAAAGAGAGAGAATGATGTATAAAAATCAAGAGCAGCCTGAACGGGTTAGTCCCGGAGGACCCGATCCACACCACCATTTTGAACACACCAAATATAAAAACTCCAGAATTAAGGCTTGATATATATTAGGGTTGGAGTGGAAATACTTGTGCTAATCAGTCAAGATTTTTGCTTTACATGGTGTAAATCTTTCGACTGAGAATGTTATGTTGAGATTTATATTGTGGTCAGAATAAAAATTTCCACCGTTTTACAAATTATAAGAATATCCAATGTTGCCTTGCAAATTATGCAATTAAAATATTAGAAGTTCTAGAGTGTCGAGCACACGAAATATACCATACGGAAAATGTAACAACTTATTTTGGAAGCCATAAAATGAGACTTGCAATATAAGTTGGCTAGTGTTACCCCCTTGACAGTCGCAAGTGCTAAAACGGCTAAGATATGGGCAATGCCTTGCTCCCATGTCAAAGCCATGTTCGAGATGTACTCTGTCAAGTGCATTTCTGAGAATATTCGGTGCAAGGTAGTGATGTTGGTAATCGTTCGGGAGTGATTGAATTGGTAGTGTATGGACGAAGACATGGCACGGGCGAAGCCCAGCATGCAAGGCATTTAGCGAAGTTGGCCTTCAATCAAGCACAACCTACATTCAGGGCATACAAGCCTGAAAAATCAATTGGTGGAAGTGTTCAAAGCTAGCTGGACAGATTTCATTGAGGTAGCTACTTTCGACAGTTATATGTCAAGGATTTGACACGTGCAAAGCAGCTTGTGCAAGCAGGTTGGTTACTTGACATGTTGCGGCAGTTCTCTTTCTTGGTGGGTAACATTTGAAATTTGGCCCTAATGACTTGGGGTATCAGCCATACGAATTTTATATGAACTCTTATCCACAATGCATAGAGTGCATTGTTGTGTTCCTTGCTTAATTTTGTAAGTTGTCTTTTATTGCTTTGCGGTAATAAGAGGTGGGAAGATGTTCCTGCATTTCAAGTGCTCGTTTACATATTCTGTCTCTTTCATAAAGTGTTGCATTTCTTCATTGAATAAAGAAAATTGAGTGCGATCGAGGGCTGACTAAGTGCGAAACTTAGTGCCATACAGGGTAAAATTTACTACAGAAAAAGTGACCCTATAACAACTGGTATCAGAAGAATGGCGGACCAAAATCTTTGAGATCTGGTTGGAATGTTAGAAGATTTTGTTGGTGCACCCATGACTGACTATGTAGTAAGCCTTGTAGCGCGGGCACACAATCAACGGGTTCTCCATGCTGTTTTGCATGCCTAGTTTTGAAACTTTTATGAAAGATACGAATGAAAAATACTAAAATAGATATGAATGATGAGTGATATGATGCTGTTTGTGGACAACATGAAATTCAAGTTTGATGATTTCGAATGTGACATTACTTTGGTGATATTGTGGTCTATAGTTAGTCACTTTACGATCATATTGTGCATTACGAGGTATGGTTAATTTGAATTTCTTGTTAAGCCATTTGGTCTCATCAATGCCCCTACCATGTTTTGTAATCTTATGATGATCTACTGTATGAGTTTTTCGATCGTTTTGTAGTCATATATTTGGATGATATTGTGATCTATAGTTAGTCACTTTACAATCATATTGTGCATTTGAAGAAGGTATTCCCGCGCCTCAGGGAATACCAATTGTATGTGAAAAGGGAAAAAGGTGAATTTAGCAGAGAAAATGTATAGTTTCTAGGCCATTAGTTAAGTCATGGTAGGATTCAGACGGATGAAAGGAAAGTTAAGGCAATCAAAGATTGGACAATTCCAACGAAAGTCCCTGAATTACGTTCATTTCTCGAGTTTCAGAAAAAAAAAAAATTGTATTGAGTAAATGTGCTCGTACACATTTTCTTTTAAAATGCATGTTGACTAATATTTGGGAGAAAAGCCATTTGTACGATGTTTTCATACAATATTGTTGATAATATTGGTAGGTGGCAAAAAAATGTTGGTTGAAAAGAGAAATTATTTTTTAAACTGTCCAATGACAACATGCCACGTTATTAAAATCATATTTTCGTTGGCAGGTGACAAAAAGAAACTTGAATCGAAGACGTGGCAAAATCTATGTCATTAATCGTTTAAAACGTTATTAAATTCAATGTATAAAAAACTGTCACCTTACAATGATGTCAAATTTGATGTACATGTGAAAGATCGAAGAAATTTAAGGGTTATCTTGCTATTTTAATGAAGTTTGACGGCTTTATTTTAATTAGGGGTGTCCAAAAGTCCCGAACCGAACCGGACCGAACCGAACCCGAACCGAACCGAACTGAACCGAGCGGTTCTTCATAAATTAAATACCCGAACGGGTACCCGAATCGAGAACCAATGAGTTTGGGTCGGTTCTCGGGTCTAGACCAAGAACCGAAGAACCGAATAAGAACCGAAACTAAATAATTTTTTTATTTTTTATATTGAATTAATTAAATTATTTTATTTTTTTAATACAAATTAGCAAATTAATTAAATAAATCAGATTATTTCATAATTTTAATTTTAAAGTCCAAATCATTTTTAAAACCCATTAACCCATTTTAATTTGAAGCAAATGAATATACTTTATGTAGTTTTGCTGTAATATTAATATCTACTTTTTGGTATTTGTATACACTGAATTAATCTTATTGGACGGCTAGTTATTTATATGTTTTTGAATTGTGCTACGTTAATTTGTAAAAGTTACGAATGGAATGTCATTAGTTGTATTTATGTAGTGTTGCTGTAAATATTAAAAAATTTGATCACAGTACGGAACCGAACGGAACCGAACCGACCCGAACCGAACCGAACCCGAACGGTTCCATAATTATATTTGGACCCGACGGGTCCATTTATTAAATACCCGAAAGTTTTGGGTCGGTTCGGGTATCTTCAGAATCGAACCGAACCGACCCACGGACAGCCCTAATTTTAATTGAATGAAATGCAATCCAGAGTGTGTTTAGATCAATTTAGTATTAATCTCAATTCATACTGCATCAATAGGCAAAGTGTTTGAATATGCGAGGTAGCGTAGGCAATTCGTTTACTATGAGACTTTTAAATTTGAAAACGGTTAATGCGCTGTGCCTTATCACTTTTGAAGTGTACTGTATTAGTTGGCAGAAGAGTCACATAAGGTACAATGAATTTAATTAACTGAAGATAAGATTTTGTAATGATTAATTATGCTATTCTCTCCAGCTATAAATATTGACAATTCATTTTATGCTCCATTTTTGAGGCGGCTATTGAAGAGGACTTTGTGTGCTTTTCAACGGTATTCAAAATTGACGATTTTGGTGGTCAGAAGTTGTCGAAAAATTGCCTCAAACTTGCCCAAAAAATCTGAAAATCTGGGCAGATTTTCACAATTTTCGGTTGCCGACTTCGTGGCTTTATTCTAGCCGAATCACTTGGAGTTTTGGGGAGATTTTTCGTTGTAATTGAAGAGGACATCGTAGGCTTTCCAACGGTATCCGAAATCGTTGGTTTTGGTGGTCGGAAGTTGTCGAAAAATTGCATCAAACTTGGTCAAAAAATCTGAAAATTCAGTGACCGTTTTGAAAGAAATTTCAAATTTCAGTGACCGTTTCTGAAATTTTGAAACTTCAGTGACCGTTTTGAAATTTTCAGGTAATTTCAGTGACCATTTGTGAATTAACCCATTAATTTATTGAAGAATGTGTGGTTGAAAAGAAAGAAAAAAAATGTATTTTAAAAATAACGAGGATTAATATTTCTAAATTTTAATAATTTAATGACTTATTTAGTAAAATAAACTATACATCAAGTTATGGCCGCCAACACCAACTAGACAAGAAAATCTTAATCTAACCAACAGAAAAAAAAAAAAAAAGGCTTCAACCAAAGATTAATGATGTCGAAAAACACAATCTTGTTGAACATGATCAGATAAGGTTAAAATCATACGTGTGCTAAACCTTAATCAACAAAATCTTAGTAAAAAGTTGACTCATATCAGACTTTATATATTCAATTCATAATCTTTAATGAATAAAATTGTCATTCGGCCTCCATCTCCACTATCTGTCACAACTCATAATCTTTGTTCCATTTTGACCTGAGGCACTTTTGATACATGAAAAAGATATACATTAAACTTTGCCCCATTTGTGTATGGAAAGGGCAAAATCTTTCTTTAAGAGAAGTATCAAGACTGTGACTTTTTTTAGCAGTCAAATCCTCATATTCCCATTTGGATGTGGCGATTCGATCGGATCTGAGAGGATTAATATACTCTTGTTTTAACTGGGAGTTTATCTTTGAGTTTTGAAATTGATGGAAGATTTGAACAAGTTCAATCGTTCATGCTAATTTTTTTATTCTTTTTAATAGAAAAAGGATTAAATTGTAAGAAACTTCACTAGTAATTATGGTAAATTTTTTTTAAAAATCTCAAAAAGTATGTGTGTTAATTAAGAATGAGGCTTCAGAACATATGGCTCTCTTTTAAGGATATTAAGCTCTTTTCAGTCTCAAATAATCAAAGAACGTGTATAAGTATAACATTTATGTGCGTTGGACCTCGTCCTAAATAAAAATTGTGTATAATTAAAATCAAAGTTCAAAAGGTCTATCGTTAAAATAATAGCAACTCACGATACCTATGCACATTTTTATTTTATATCCTAAAGCAATCTTAATTTGTCCTCGGATCTTTTAGTTTGTCCGAATTTGTTTTTAATACGTCGGAATAGTCCAAGGTACGCTAATTAACAAGAGATATATGACTAGACAACAACTTGGTGCATAATTTAATACACGAAACAAGTCAATAAGGTATTAATCAAGACAAAACTGGTTAATGAGGACAAATTAATTGCAATTAAAATAAGTGAAGAAAGGTTGTGGTCTCGTGGACAAGCAATTCCATTTTACGGATTCAGATATTTTGGGACAAAAATAGTTATTAAATATTTCCTTTTTTGGACCTTTTCCGTACAATTTCTGTTATATATTTGACCTGATGTTACTTGATATTTTACTTCATCATACTGCATAATATCTCTGGTCTTAGTTCACATTCCAAAGAATCGAAATGGCCAAGTCATCAAGAGTAAGAATTGCATTATTATTTTTAGTGATTTTATTTTCACATGTTAACGTTAATTTAGCAGCAGCAGCATCGAGTTATATAGGGGGAGTAAATACGCAGACAAGGCTAGACAGCAGGAAAATATTGCGGGAATTAGGGTTTCAATATTTCTCAAAGATGAAGAACACAAGTAGGAGGGTAATGGTGGGTACAGACAGAGATGTACCAGGTGGACCAGATCCCCAGCATCACTAGCAAGAAACAACAACTGCATTTACTACAAGAAAACTGAAACCAGATTCCAGTGTTGTAAGGTGTCCTGCGCGAGACAACGCTATAGAGTAACGAAGAATAAAAATAGAGTAATGTTATTCATTTTCAGTTGGGATAAAAACACAGTCTAGTTGTTGTTAAATGATAGGTTAAATGAAATGTGAAATTAAATGACTTATTTAATTTCACCTATCATTTAATGATATATTAATGCCACCTAGACTGTATTTTCATCTCTAGTGAGGATGAATAGCATTACTCATAAAAATAATGATCAAATCTCGTTTTTTCGTAATGTTCAATTCTATCCGGTACCGCATATCAAAAATCTTGTACTGTCTTATTTTCTTACTACTTGTTTTTCTTTTCTATCGATAATGTGGTTGAAATGTTTTTCATGTTTCTACTCTGCAGTCCTAAATAAATTTTTGAAATCAATTGGAAAATGTTAAAATGTCTATAATACTGTCTTAACTCTTTTAAACATATTTAAGAGGGATGGGTGCGATTTGGTTTGGTCCGAAATCAAATCCAACCAAGTACTAATGAGAATTTTAAAAATAGAACAATTGATTTCATATCAAACTATGTAATCGAATCAGAACTAAACCAACAAGTTATGATCTCATCCGGTCTGATTCTTCATATTAAAAAATTATAAAAATAAAATATAAAATATAAAACTACTTGTCATATTGAAAATAGACAAAATAGAGTATGATATATATCATTTGTCATTCCTGTAATCTCATATGAAAAAAAAAATCAAATAAACAAGGAAGAATTATGCTAGATGTACACCCGGTGGTTTACATAATTGATTACACGCCCCTCATATGTAGAGGTGTCAAGATGGATGGACGGACCGATCAGATTCGTGAAAATTGAGACCATGGGTCAACCCGTGACCCGTGCCAGCAGTTCACGGGCCATGGAGGTGCCCGCGAGTTACCCGTGGTTAACCCGCGGCCCGTGAAAAAAAATTTTGAAAAAAATAAAAATAAATAAATAATAATTTTTTTTAAAAAAAAAAAGCGGCCAACAGGCGTAGTTTGCAAGCCGCTCCATGGCCTGCATGGTCAAAACAAAAAAAAAATTTGGCATGGTCAAAACAAAAAAAAAAAAAATTTTTTTTTTTTTTTTGAGTAAAGGTAAAACGGTAATATTATTTTTCTAACGGTAATATCATTTCTTTCATATATAAATTCCAATTTATTCTTATAATTATTCTTACAATACCTTCTTATTAGTTATTATACACAATTTCTTCATAATTCATAGTTCAATCTTTATTTTTTCATATTTGTTATTAGAGGTGGGCAAAATCCGACCGCACCCGACCAACCCGCCCGACCCGATCCAACCCGACCGAGTTGGGTTGATTTTTGGGCCATTTTTTTATGGGTTGGGTTTGTGGGCAATGTTATTGGGTCGGGTTATGGGTTAACCCACCCAACCCGACAAAAATCGACCCAACCCGACCCACCGTTAAAAACAATCGTCAACTAAAAAAAGGGTAAAGTCTCAACCCCGACCCGCCAACGGAAAAAGGGGTAAAAACTAAAAATGACATCAAATGGAAAAAAAACCCTAAACTCCTCATTTCTCTCTCTCTCTCTCTCATGTTCACTCCGCCGCAGGCCTAGATCCACATTGTTTCCCATTTTCAAAGATTTTGAAGGAGAAAGTGGAACTGTGGAAGTACACAAGCATATGCGTGATTCGGTGTTTGCTTTGCTTGTGTACAATTTCAATTGTTTTCTTGCTCTTGTAAGGATTAAGGTTCGTTCCAATTTATTTTCTTGTTCGTTCTTCATTGATAAATCTCGTACACTTTCTTAGAAGATGTGTATATACTATATAGTGCTCCTTTGAATTTCCGAAAATGGAATAAATTGAAAAAGTTCTTCTTCTCAACACAAATTAATTTATGTTGCCAAAAACCTACTGTCTCTGTCTAATACGACATTTGTGTGGTGTGGACTCTGGACTGATTATCCCCCTCTCTGTTTCTCAATCTAGAGTATATCCTTTTTTTTTTACCACCTTCCTTCAATCCACCTCTTAACTAAGCCCTCTCTAATTTTCAATAACTAGGTCTTTTCTCATTTCGCCGAATAAGAATCTTTTGATTCTATATTTCAATGAGCTTTGGATTCTGTTTATTTGATTTTTGTTTCTGAACTATAGTTTATTGTGTGTTTCGTTCAATGCATAGTTTGTGAACCGATGCTGCGATTAGAAATGGCTCATGTTTCTTCAATGTCAGGTGCGTTTTACTTTCAGTTATTATTATAATTATTTTTTTATTTTTTTGAGCGAGTGATATTTTTCGGAATTTTTTAATTGATTTTGTGCAATTAAGAATGTTCACTTCGATTTTTGTCAGTGTTCGTAGAATGCTTGAATATATTTAAGTTTTGAGAAGGGGATGTGAGTGGAAAATATGATTGCAACATGCTCTCCTGCGCTTCTAAGGCTCCAAGAGCACTTACTGCCTACCGGATTTCTTGTAAGGGGATGTTGCTTCAATATTGTGGTAGGAAAAAAATCAGTATTTCGAGACTGTTCCAACCCGACTGACATTTGGTTGGATTGGGTTGGGTTTCAATTTTTTCGTGAGTTGGGTTGGGTTGAATTTCGATCAAACCAATCGTGTTGGGTTGGGGCAAAAACCGACCCAACCCAATCTACGCCCACCCCTACTTGTTACTACCTTACTACAATTTCTTCATACTTGTTACTACATTTATATTTTATAGTTCATTCTTCATACTTTCTTCATACTCAATTTTCATTAGTCACTACTAAACTTTTTAATCCTATTATATTATGGATTCCCGCGATTCTTCTTTTAAAAATCTTATTTTCCATGATAGTTGCTTTCCAATAAATTTAGAAGATGATAATGTTGTACAAGTTGGATCATCTCAAAATGCAAGGAAAAAAAACAAATATCAGATGTGTGGCAAATGTTTACAATAAATGAAAATGATGGAAAAACAGTATGCAATATCTGCAAAAAAGATTATGTCTGGATATATGGTCAATGCACCGGCACACTACGGAGACACAAAGAGAAACATCTAAATGAAACGGGACATTTGGATTCTAGACAAACTCAGATTACTGGTTTTACTAATGCTAGTGGATCAGTTACTTTTACTAATTTTGTGTATTCGCAGGAACGAATGCGAGTTAGGATGTCGAAATTTTTAGCAGCTCGTGAGATGCCCTTCACATTTGCAGAAGATCGGTATTTTGAAGAGTTCCTGCAAAAATACATTCAACCTTCTTACATGATCTGCTCGTTCTAATTCTATAAAATTATTTCATACAATGGCTGAGAATTTAAAAAATGATTTGCGAAAAATTGATGGAATTATTTGTTTTACGTCTGATTGTTGGTCTGGACGAAATCAGAATGGTTATGCTTGTGTTACAGCACATTTCATTGATAATAACTGGTTATTGCATAAGAGAATTATTGTTTTTCGTTTACTTGAATATCAACAAATGATGTAAATTTGTGGGAAAATTTATTACAAGTTTTTAATGAATTTGGTGTGTTAAATAAATTATTTAGTGTTACATTTGATAAAGTAAGTGCTAATACTGCATGCATTGAGCTTTTAATTAGAACAGTTACACCTCCATATGATTTTGAATTATTTCACATGAGTTGTGTTTGTCATATATATAATTTAGTTGTGCAAGATGGTTTGAAATTAATAACACCACAAATAAGTATAATTAGAGAATCTATTAATTATATTTCTTGTTCAAATTCTAGACAACTAGAATTTGCAAAAATTTGTAAAAATCTTGGGAAGAAGAAAATTTGTTAATGATGTTCCTAATAGATGGAATTCAACTTTTTTAATGTTAAAATCGTGTTTTGGCTATACTAATGCTATTAATGTATTTGTTAATTCAAAGTAAAATCAATTTTATATAACTGATTCGGATTGGGAAAAAATATTTAAAGTTATGAAATTTTTGAAACCTTTCTATAAGGCAACAAAAGTTAGTTTTGGAGTTTATTATCCAACTAGTAATTTTGTACTTATACAATTAGTAGAAATTGCTGGACAGTTTTCATCATTTAGAGACGATCCATTTTTCTTTGAAATTATTTACTCAATGGAGGAAAAATTTAAAAAATATTATGAAAATATGCCACTAATTTTTCCAGTGACAGTTATAATGGATCCTCGTATTAAGTTGTTTGGAGTTCATTGTGCTTTATAATCACTTTCTGAAACATTGGTTTTTAACATAAATATTACAAATCGACAATTGGAAATTTTTATTAATGAAATGTATAACAACTATTTTTTAAATATGGTAACAATGAAAATATGTCTTCTTCTCCAATCTCTAGTACAACTTCTAAAGGCAAATTTTCTTTTTTCTCCATAATAGCTAAGAAACGTAATGTTCTTGGTTCTTCATCTACTACTTCAACTGCAAATCCACATACCACACCTGCTGAATTAGAAAGATATTATCAATTTGATTATTATAGTTTAATACCAGAAGATGAAGTGGATAAGTTAGATATTTTATGATTGTGGAAATTAAATGAGCGGTCATACCCTATATTATCTAAAATGGCACGAGATATACTAACAGTTCCAGTCTCAACAGTTGCATCCGAGACTGCTTTTAGTGCAGGTAACAGGGTATTGGACGAACGAAGATCTGGACTTAAAGAAGATATTTTGGAAGCTCTTATATGCGTGAAAGATTAGATATTCGCGGATCGAAGGATGCAAGATAAAATTAATGATGATGTTGCTGAAGATTTCAAAAATCTTACGGTTCATGAAGATTGATTGATTGTGATGTACTTAAATTATAAATTATAGTAAGAGTAGGTGCCAACCTAATTGGGATGTATTTTACTATAAATATATACCTTCACGTAATTAGAAATGCATTTAGTTGTTAAATTTCAATTATTAAATTTGAATTCTATGTAAACATTTCTTGATATAAATATGAATTTATCATTTTGTTCAATTCTTAGTTTACATTTAACCAAAAAAAAAAATTGCTATCAATATAAAAAAATTTTGGAACAACCCGCGAACCGGATGGGTCGCGGGCGGGTCTGGGTTGTAGTTCAAAATTTGTGGGCCGACCCGTAACCTATAGCGGAAGGGCTTTTTTTTCACGCATGCCGTTACCGGGCTCATATGTTTGTGGGTCGACCCGGTCCAATCCACCCGGATTGACACCTCTACTCACATGGAGGGGGGCCCACGAATATTTTATTGTGTATGTACCCTCTCTATGTGAGGGAGGTGTAATCCATTGTATACATCTAGCATAACCCAACAAGGAAACAAATAAAAATCCAATTCCAATACTTAAGATCAAATGATAAAGGCGAAAAACTGATAAACTATTAAACGTCATCATAAACTACAAAATCTGGATTGAAAACCATACAACCGCATATATCAAAAAAATAACTGTAGTATTTATAATCGGAATATTTTCAATAATTCTCAAGGAGAATATCGTGAATATTGATGATCGGCTACTTTCAAAACAACAAGCAATTTGAGTTTTTACGAAAGATTGAACTAAAAATATGTTATTTTCCTATTGGAGTTGTATTAAAGTTATGAATTTGTAAAGCATTTATAAAATTATTTGGATTTAAATTTTGATTACCCATTAGGCTTTGCTGGGGAAAAAAAGTTTGTTCAAATATAGGTGCATCTTGGTGCAGTGCACTAGCAAAAGGAGAAACTCCGGAGAACTAAATTAACTTTTAATTCTCAAGGCAACATCGAGAATCGAATAGAAATCAGCCGTTTAACTATGCATGATCCCAAAACCCACTCATTTAGTAGAGGAAGAATCGGAACCAGATCGATCGATTCTATTTGGTTTTGGTCCAATATCACATATTCCAATAAAAATGTATACACCTACTTTATATGTTATTGTCACAACGAAAACTAGAAAGATGACATATAATTGACCTTTTGTTTAATAAACATCTTGCTATTAAAAAAATTAAATTGTTATAAGCTAAACAATTTTGTGAATAGTCAATAGTATAACAATACATATGTGAGCGGAGCAAGAAATTTAATGGGGGAAGGCTAAAAATTTAGAAGCAAAATATACATGTGTTATAGCTATATTTAAAAAAATAATAATAATAAAAATTGTACATAAATTTCAAAAATATTCAAAATATTGCGGGAATGATCATCAACTGGCCCCTGGCTCCCATGTCGGATTAAGAAGAATTGTTTCTCTGTTTGGTCCTTATTAAAATTGTAATTCATTTTTTTCTTCTTATAACAATCACACATTATCCAATAAATTATTATTAATACGTAAATTCAAAAAAAATTCTTCTTTCTTAACCACACATTTTTTAAAAAATAAAAATAATAATACTATTCAAAAAATTAAAAACTCAGATGATGGAGCCAAACAGGGGAAGAAAAAATAGATACGAGTCCAAAGACAATGGATAATGTAATAGAAATGTCAGGTGGCTCAGGTTATTTGTTTTGGTGATATAGGACAATTAGTTTTGGAATTTGAAGAAGAGATTGATAGAAAATTGACTAAAAGAGCTACTGCTTCGAAGAAACGGGCATGACTTTTAAATCGCGTGTCAGATTTTCTATTATAATATATTTTCGAAGAGATCTTTCAATGCTCCACACCTTTTCAACCAGGGGTACCCCGATTAAGGTCGTTTCTAGCCTCAAATTCGCTGTTTAAGGCACGTTTAAGGGCGGCTGAAGTTTTATCATTTTTTTTTGTTTTTGAGTTTTTAATTGTTTTGATTTAGTGAATGTCTATTTTAGTCTTTTTGTTTAAATTAGAGTTCTCAGAGACTATTTAAAGGCTCTTTGTTTTCAGAATAAAGGAATTCGTTTTTGGTTGCTATTATTTTTCTGGTGGATTCCAGATTTTTACGCTAGTAAACCTTTGAACTTCCGTTCTGCGTCATTTGGCCTCGGCCACTACAGACCTAACAATTACGAGAAATTCAGAATAAAACATGTCTTTTAGTTTCTCTTATAACAAACTATGACATACATGTATTTTTCACAGATAAAGTATTTATATTGAAACATAATTAAATTGTGTGTATTATAAATATTTTAATTTATATTTTCCCCAAGGTAAAATTATCTAAAATTTAATTTTCTTTAATTTCGATTAACCTTACCATCTTTAGTGTGATATCTAACCCATGTTTCGTGCTTAACCAATTCCTTTCGTCTAACTAAAAAATTCTTCTTCTTCCGAACTTACGATTTTTCATTCATTTCATGTGGGTCCTTCCCTTAATTCTTTCCATAAAAAATCAAAATTTTAATAAATTTTAATAGAAATTGATGAAATGTATAATTAAAAAATTGCTAAAATCAAATAATAATTACTAGATTATAGGGAAGATGTCTACACATCTTTAGTGTTCCCTTCAAAAGTTCAAACATAAAATGGAGCCTCAGAACCAAATGGACTTGGTAATTGGTTTCAAAGCCCACACTAAATTGAAGCACTACTGACTTGTTATATATTAGAACAAGAGGAAATTACATAAATTCAAGAGTTTGAAGATAGGAATTCAAAAATTAGGGACCAATTTTTATTATTCAAAAATCAAGTAATATATAAAAGCCCTAACCCTAATTTTTCACTTACTCCCTCCCCCCTCTCCCTCTTCTCTCGCCCTCTCTCTCCCTTCCCCCCTCTCTCTCTTCTCTCGCCTCCTCTCCCTCCCCTCCCCTATGTGAATGGACTGTGATGTTGCTGTAATGGAAGGAGACCGGAGTAGCTGGGCTTTGCGGCGGTAGAAGCGGAGCTCGAATCTCCTCGAGTTGGGGGTGGTAACGCGACGCGACAGAAGCTTCAACCACCCTTAATCCATTTTCGCCGGCCAGAATGAGCTCGAATCGCCGCGAGTTGCGACGATTTTTGGTGGTGTCTCTCCGTTGGTGGCGGTGTATTTAAGATTTTAGTTGAAGACAGATGGTGGCTAAAATTTTTTAGGCAGTGGTGGTTTTTTTCTGTAGGAACTTGAGGCGGCGCAGTGGTTTTGTTGGACTGATGGTGGCTGAAATTTTTGTCGATGGTGGCGGCAGAGGTGGTGGATCTGACAGTTTGAGTATTTTTGTTGAATTTGGCAGTGGATCTGGTAGTAGCAATGGTGATTTGTAGTTGCAAATGGTGATTTGTTGGTGGTGGAGATGTGGTGTCGGTGGTGGTGGCAACAGTGACTGGGATGGTGGTGGATCTCGCGGCTGCGAAGACGGGCGGTGGTGGTGTTGATGACGGTGGTGTGACCACTTGACTAATTACTTGGTTACGTGTGACCAAGATTAAACTGTGATTTTAAAATTTGATAACTTGTGATTTGAAAAGTACTTTGTGACCAACAAATCTTGAAATCTGTAACCAATAGCTAAATTGTGACCTGTAATGTTTTTGATTTGTGACCAATAAAATAAATTGTAACCAATAAAATTTTAATTTGTGACCTCGAAATAATCTGTGACTTATAAAAAATTTGATAATATGTGACCAGTAAATAAATTGTGACATATATTTATGTATATGTGACCATTATTATATTTAATTAATAATATAAATACCTGAATTTTGAATTTTCAAACTATAAATCTGATTTGTGAATTTGTGTAAATTATACACCTGATTTATGATTTTTTTCCCTTAGAATAATAATCTATAATCCATTAAATCATGCTTGATATATTGGGCCACGTCCTTGAACATCACAAGGTTATCCATTTTCAGTTATGGGGCCCAGAACTCAATTTTTTAAGGGAAAATTACCTTCAACCCAACAATTAAAGATTAGTTTTCATAAACAAGAGGGTTGAGTTTAAAATTCATATTTCAGGTGATAAATAAGATTATTGTAATTAATAAATTTAATTAAATCTAACAATTTCATTTTCAAACCTTATCATTTTCCCTATCCTTTTCTCTCTCTATCGTCTAGCCACCTGCCCCACCTCTCACCATTTTCTCTACCCCTGTCCTCACTTCTCCACGGATCCCTCTGGCGACAAACCTCATTCCTCCACTACTCTTCCTTCTCTCTTTACCTACCTACCCACCCGCCTCACCCCCCACTCATCTCCAACATCACCGACCGCACGACGCTTCTCTTTAAGTCGGTGTTGTGGCAGCACTCGCCGCTAATTGTAGCACCAGCGACATCAAGAAGCTTCGCCACCACCGACATTGCTGCAAGCTAGGTTGATTTTTTTCATTTCATGAAGATGTTGTTTCGATCTTCTTGAGATCGATGTTGTTTCACAAAGATGTTGTTCCGATCTTTTTCAAAAAGCAGCAACACCCAGTCGTTGTATGTGCAAGTAGACAGACGCTGCTTCCTGGTAGTGGTGTGTACAGTGGTAGGTTATGGTGAGGTGGTGGTGCTATTGATGCGATGTGCATTGTGTGCAGTGGTAGGTTGTGGATCTGTCGAGGATGGTTTGCAATGTGGACGGTTGTGGGTCTATTGTTTATCAATTTTGTCTGTTTCACCATAATTTCATTTTCAAGCAAGTACAAAGAACATGGTTCTGCTTAACTGGTTCTTTAGGAGAGCTTATTATAAAGCTTTCAAAATAGTTGAGAAACTTAGAATGGGAAAAAGTTTGCGAATATAAGGAAATGTGAAATTAATGGAATTTTGTTAAGTGATTTGGAGGGGGGTTGTATGTACAAAAATTAATGGAATTTGTTAATTGTGACCAATTCTATGTTAATTGTGACCGATTATGACTCGTTGTGACCAATTCTGTGTTAATTGTGATTGGTTGTAGCTTGATTACATACCGTCACAATTAAGATTGATTTGGTCACAGACAGTTACACTAAATACAAATTTGGTCACAGTTAGCCACGGATGACACATAACTTGATATTTTTAATTTTTAAAATTTTTTTGCAAGGTAGGGGTGGGGTAGGTGGATCCATGGATTGGGGGTGTGGTTTCCAGTTTTTAATTTCCGAAATTTTTTTGGAAGGTGGGGGTGGTGTGGTTTTCAGATATGAATTTTGGGAATTTTTGCTAGGGTGGGTTGGGTTGGGATGGGGTGGGGGTAGGGATAATTTATTATCCGTGGGGTGGTGTGATTTTCAGATTTGAATTTCTGAAAAATTTTGGTTTGGTTTGGTTTGGTGTGGTGTGGGGTGGGGTGGCGTGGTAATTTTATATTATATATATTTAATTGGAATTAATACCTGAATTTTGAAATAATTTAACAAATTTGTTAATTTTGAAAAGTAATTTTAATATGTAGGATTTATGTATTGTTCCCATTTTTTAATTACCCCAATCTAACCTCACTAATGCTTAGCCCATTTTTAAAGCCCCTATCATAGCCATGTTTGAGTAGAAGAGCTCGGCTGGCATACTGCACGCACCACCTCAGGTTATCGACATCTTGGCCTAAAGTAGTTTCAAAATAATAATAATTATTATTTTATTCACATGACGCCACATAAAATTTAAATAAATTTTCTTCGCAAAAGTTTTAACACTGCTACTATGACAGAAAATTCTTCACAGAATTTATACAAGGACACCTGTATTAATTATGTGAAGGATTTTCTGAACGCTTAGAAAAATCCAAATTAAATTTTCATTTCCATCCACTCAAATTGTTCAGTCCACTGCCCACATTTAGTGAAGATTCAATGCAATCATATCATTCACAACAAGAATAGGCATGCTCCCGACCTCAAGGTTTTAAGCATGTTTGCATCTCTTTTTTAAGTCCGAAAAGCATGTGATTAGAAAAAATCGTATATGTTAAATGAGCTTTCGAACGCATTACAGAGATAGGGTCGAGACGAGACGAGACGAGTTAGTAAATATAACATCAAGCAAGTGTATGTAGATATGTAACTTTTACTAATTGCTAAGTTGCCTCAAAGTAATTGTCTTAAGTTGTTTTAGATCCCGATGTATATCCTACAATTCAGGGAATTCATTTTCAAGGACTGCTTCATTTTTTCCTACACTCCAAATTCTCATCACATTACTCTCATGCTCTTAAATTTTTATCAAAATTCTTTGACTAAATCAAACCAATAAAGCCAGTTGCACAAATATGGTTGACAACTACGTGTTGTCAAAATTCGAGCATTTAATGTAAAAAATAATTTGTAAAATGGATGAATATAATGTTGTCAAGTAGGATGTTGTCAACTAATGTAATCAACAAATATTGTACAAAGTAGCGTGATTCAAATCAAACACGATGGTTCATCTTCTACGTGTTAGTCTTCCACCCTTCAATGAAAAATTCTACGTAGCTAATGTCACGGGGCTAGTTTTCTTACACTAGAACAACTAGACACCGTGCGGTCTTAACGTTCACAATTCCCGTCCCTTACGAGAAAATGTTAAGTCAGTTTTTCAACACAACTGAATAATCTAATCAAGCAGGCTAAATTACTACAATTTTGAGTAGAGGTTTTGAAGTAAAGGAAAATATGGAAACAAGTAAGATTTGGGGAGAAATTCTTTCTTTATAGAAATCACTTTAATCCCATTAATTATATGAAGGCATGAATTCCCATGAATTCTACATAACTTTACAAATGAGATTAACTCTCTATTTATAGGCAAAATCCTAGCAAGTGTTTTGGAACCAATGACCAAGATCAATCTTCATCCAAGGGTCTCCATTGGATGCAAGTGGTATCAAACCTCCTAAGACCATGAGGAAGTAAAGTTAGAATTTGCTTCATGCAAGTGGCATGTCTCTACAATTCATACATACACTAGACATGTCCCCTTCATAGTGGCAATCTTGGCTTTTGCTTCATCCTTGGCAATTCTCTTACAAGAGGCATAAGTAACCAACTTGAACTAGAAGTCCCAAAATATTCAGCTTCTAGCCCATGGTATTTCTCCCTAGAAAACCATCGATGTGCTAGAAAAACTGTCCATGTCATGCCCGGGTCAGCCCATGTCATGCCCGGGTCAGCCCATGTCATGCAACCTGTGTGTTATCGTGCTGCTTGTGTCCTGCCATGACTGTAGTCTGTGTCTAACCATGTCCTGACTACGTTCTGGGTGCTGCCTGCAATCCGCCTGCGATGTCTGACTCACAGTGCCTGCCTATACCCCTTAATTTCCTAGACACGACTTGGACATGAATCTGCCATCGTGGACATCAGTCATTTCCCCACCATTTTAGGTGACACCGACATTGCTATGTACCTTTGAAGTTTAGAACTAATTAACCATAAGTTTACTTCATTTTCCCACCTAGTGCAATGACATCCTCGTGTCATGCTAGATCTCAAGTCATCACTTTGCAATCCGTCACACTAATGTTACCTTTTGAAATGTGTATTCAATTGAGACTTTTGAAAATTTTGATGTACTTTTTTGAAGTGATGACTTTTGTATATTTCATGGACTTTTTAGATATTTGTATGGAATTAGTGAAAATCTTTTGTAAATTTATAAACTTCCATTTTAAAACTTTCAGAGACTTTTGAAAACTTTCATTAAAGATAGAATTTATGTGGATCTAGTGCAATATAGTGAAATCATCACCTATATAATTTAAAAAATATATTTTAAAACGAATAGAAATTTAAGACCTTAATTAAATAAATAATAATAATTATACATATAAAAAATAATTTAGTATTCAATATTATTAATATAATATACCTTTAAAGAATAGATAAAAAATATATATATTTAAATTTAATTATAAATTAGTTTATATAAAATTTTATAATTTAATTAAAAATAGATATTTTCAGAAAAAAAATGAAAAAGGAAAATAAAATTATAAAATACAATTTAGTTTTTTCATAGAAAATAGAAATAAATAATAAGAGAGATGGAGAGACAAAGAGATAGAAAGTAATACAATAAAAAAAAATTTAATCATAATTCTAATGTTTGTAGAAGGAAAAATGAAAGAAAAATACTAAAAATAAAATTAATATTTTAATTTTTTTTTCGTGAAAGTCTCTCGAAATCTTGAGATTAATGAGAGACAAATTTTGAAATTTTATTTGAGTACTTTCAGCTCCAAAGTTAGTATCATAAAGACTTTTATAAAAGTCTCTAAAAATCATAAAAATTTGAATAACTCAAAACTTATAAAAATTTCTAAAAAGTTTTAATTGAAGTTTTTAAAAGTTTATGAAAGTATCAATTCAATACACCAATAATTTTATAATGTCTCCAAAAAACTATATTAAATATATCTGAACTTTTCAAATTCCAAAAAATCATTAAAAGTCTCAATTAGTACTCCATCTCAATCAATCGGATAAGGGAAGCCAATTTGTACCAGACAGATACTGGACTGAGCTAAAGCAAAAGTTGCAGTGAGGGAGAAATT
Organism: Fraxinus americana; assembly: GCA_035079005.1. NCBI lineage: Eukaryota > Viridiplantae > Streptophyta > Magnoliopsida > Lamiales > Oleaceae > Fraxinus > Fraxinus americana. The sequence goes on along the minus strand of CM068709.1, from coordinate 36,086,583 downwards.
TTTCATTTTTGTTACTCCTCGAATCCGAGGTCTAAAGACTCAAGGCCACGTAGGCAGGACGGTCAACAATAAGTCAAAATGGGGCCCAGTAGGTTAAAGACCCCAGTGAGGCGTTAGGCCGAAGTTACATGCCGCGCGCTTGATATGAAGGATCCCCTGAGAGAGAGCATGGGCTTCAGTCCAGGGAGCCTCGGGTGAAAGACCCTCATTTAACTAACCTCGGGTTAATGCACACCCTCAAGGCACGATTCGATCTGACGCTACTATGAAGTCCGTTGACACCCATAAGCCAACGTCACCTCAACAGATTCGAAGATTTCTCTAAACTGATTGATAGGACGCCAGTAATAAAAGCGCCAAAAAATCTTCCATGGTATTGGCAGCCTACTTCTAGTGCGGCTGACTTCGTCAGATATTAAATGTGATGTGAAGGCTCAGTTTAGAAGATGTTGCCGCGTGGATCTGATCCAATGATTAATACGTCGTTTGGACAATATAAATAATCTTCATTTGTATTGAATGGGGGACAGTTGGATCCTTGTAAGAGAACGAAAATAACACAAAACACTTTGATTCTTGTAATAGACAGAGATTGAAGAAAGATTTACATATTTAGTTCTTTACATATTTTGCAAACACGATAGCAAATTATATTGAGATTCCAACATAAAACACCATTTGATCTTATCTATCATTCCACATATTCCATCACAAAACAGATACTCATTTGAAGAAAATCGATCCTACCCTTATTGATAGTGCAAGGGCTGCTTAAAGAAAATTGTCGGAGCTTGAACAGTTGTGTCTCTTGTCGGAAAGCAACTCCCGCGCCCTTTCCAACTACGCTACCGCTCCTGTTCCGGTAGAAACGTGCCGGATTAGTGCCTGACGTTGGCAAGAGTGGGCCTGGCATCTGTTGTCAAGATTTTTTTCGGTCAACAAATTGGCGTCGTCTGTGGGAACCATCGCCAACAGTTAACCACGAATACACGTGGAAACAAAGACTAGATTACGTTGTTGAGAAGATCAACAGAAGAAAGTACTAATCCTTGGAAAAGGAACATCCTCACAGTAAAAGCGATTAAGGAACTGAAACTCTTGGAAAGAAGGGTAGAAAGTCGCTTATTAAGATAACCAAGAAATGAGCTCCACTGACGAAAATGCCCCTAGAAGAGCAAGGGAACACCCTGAAGAAGGGGAACCCTTGCCTACCACGCAAGCAGTCCGTCCAAGACCTCCAACACGCAGGAGAGGAGGTTCGAGGGGCAGAGGAGGAGCAACAGCCAGATTGACTAGGGAGATAGCAACAATGGCTGCTAATGTGAGGAATATCACTCAATAGAACATTGCCATACAAGAAATGTTAATGAGCATGTAAGGGCAATGAGGCTATCAGACACATCAGTTCACAACCCCGGAGGACGCCTTTCCTGAGACGCAAGGGCACTTTCAGGAGGAAGAAGTGCAAAGTCCGATGGTCGAACCTCCGTATGCTGGGATGGAGGGAGATGCCGAAATGGACACCTCGATGAATCACGCTACCGATGGATCGTATGAGGTTCCGTTCGACCGCCCTCCGAACTATGTAGAAAAACCCCAGAGGTCCAGAAGTGTTTTCGACAGGATAAGCTCAGGGATGCCTAGAGATAGGCAAGACTATTCACCCCAAGCGCCTAGAAATAGGCAAGCTTATCCCCCACCACCAACTGAAAAGAGGCAGCAAGGGCCTCGCCATCCTGAGGATATGACGTCATACCACGAAGAGCCTTCTAACCTGAGAGAACTGTTTACTCGACCCCCTAGAAATAGGAGGGAGAGGAGAAACCAGGCTACAAATGAGGTAGGAACATTCCAACCGCTCCCTCAGGCACCTCAAAAGGATGATGGAGATTCAGATGGTCCGCAAAGGTCTTGTGACTTAGATGATGACGACGACCAATCTCCCTTCTCAGAAGCTATAAGAAGTATCCCCATGTTGAACCATTTCTCGCTTCCCAAAATCCCAAAATACGATGGGAGAGGGGATCCTGCAAAACACATGAACAACTACAAGACCCACATGAATTTGAAAGGAGCCAATCCAGCGACGAAGTGTAGGGCCTTTCACCTAACACTAAGTGGGGGCACCGAAGTCTGGTACACAAGACTACCTAAAGGAAGTATTCGAAGTTGGCCAGACATGAAAAAGACATTCTTAAAACGCTTTGCAACTAGCAAAGAGAGGGATAGACCTATTCAACGGCTCCAGGACATGCGACAGCAACGGGGCGAGGCACTGAAAAGCTTCTTGTCCCAATTTACTAACGAAATGACCTACTGTATACAAGTCGCAGGGAAGTATTGGCGGCCTTGAGGGGAGGGCTGTACATGAACTCCCTCTTTTGGAGGGATGTACAAAACTGAGACCCAGCAACCTACGACGCCTTATTAGAAATGATAAGGCGGGAAATTTTGAATGAAGAATTGAAGGATCATAGAAATAGGGCAAGTCGAGGCCTCCCATCTCCTCAGATGCAACGAGGGAGAGGTCCAACTTCCCACCTAATGGACCATCAGGCCCTACTGAACCACGGCTAGGAGCTAGCCGCAACAACTCTCAACGCCGTGCCAACCTTAGCTTATGAAGAGGTGAATCCAAGCACTGAAACTCAACAGCGTCGACCTTACCTTAAATCTCCACTAAAGGGCCGAAGCAGATGACGAGGTGCGGACCCTAGAAATAGGGATGGGGCCTCGAACTACTGCTCTTACCACAAATCCTATGGTCACCGAATCGAGGACTATTGGGACCTCGCAAGGCGCACTCAAAATCAAAACCAGGCCAGGGGAAGGCGACCTTCACAGAATCCCCCCTACAAACTGAACCACCCCTCAAAGGACAACGAGAGACATCAATCCAACAAAAGCGATCCTTCACGAGGAAGAGATAATGACACCGAAGGAAACAGGGGAGGTCAGAGGCAACGACGGGGTCCCCCACTAAACAATGAGTATGGACCCATTCGAGAAATTGACACAATCATTGGTGGTCCCCACTTAGGTGGGGTATCCAGGAACTCCCAAAAGAATTATGCTAGATCGACCCACCCATGACAAGCTATATCGTGAATCAACCCACGAGTGGAGAAAATTCACCTTTTATCACTTTTACACAGGAGGACGCCCTAGGGATGCATTATCCCCACTGTGATGCACTAGTAATTAGGGATGTCATTGCTCGCAATGGCCTGAAAAGGATATTGGTTGACAACGGGAGCTCGCCCAATATTATATTTGGTTCCACCTATGATAAAATGAAGATGGATCACGAGCTGTCCCCAGTGAATTCCCCTCTGTTCAGATTCACGGGTGATAGCATCATCCCTAGGGGAAAATCACCTTGGCAATGGAAATAGGAACCGAACCTCTCATTGCTCGACGGTTCATGGAGTTCTTCATAGTCGACAACCGATCTGCTTACCATGGGGTACTGGGAAGACCTGCCTTGAAAGATTTATGGGCAGTAGCCTCGATTCACCACCTATGCATAAAATTCCCCACCAATGGAGGAGTGGCAATAGTTCGAGGCGACCAGCGAGGCTCCCGGGAATGCTATTCCAACTCCTTAAGGAAAGCAGAATCGAGGACCACTAACGTCATTTCTACTGACATTGATATGGATGACCTCTCTGAACAAGAGATGGCCCCCGAAGAAGGGGAAGACGTCCTCATGACCGAAGCTTCTGAGAAAAGGCCCATGGATGAAACTACTAGTCTGGAAGAGCTCGACCCCCGCATTATAGATTGTGAACCTCAAGCGGCTTCGATCGAGGAATTGGAAACCTACTCAACCGACCCAAAGGACATGTCAAAACTCCTACGAGTAGGTACCAACCTGCCGCACGAGATAAGAGAAGGGCTAAAGAGCTTCTTGCAAAAGAACCTCGACGTATTTGCCTGGAAGCACAGTGACATGATTGGCGTCAACCCCAAGGTCAGCTGCCACCACTTGAATATCGATCCGAAAGCCACAGCATACAGGCAAGGAGAAGAGCTCTCAACCCAGAAAGATATAAGGCACTGAAGGACGAAGTCAAGAGGCTGATTGACAACGACTTTGTCAGGGAATCCATGTATCCGAAGTGGATTTCCAATCCAGTTCTGGTGAAAAAACCAAATAGAAAATGGAGGGTATGCATTGACTTCTCAAACCTAAACCAAGCCGTCCGAAAGATAGCTTCCCTCTCCCGAGGATAGATCAACTTGTAGATTCAACTGCAGGACACGAACTCCTCAGCTTCATGGATTTGTACTCTGGATACAACCAAATCCCCATGTTCCCGCCAGATAAGGACCATACCTCATTCATCACGGACAAAAGGCTTTACTGCTACAAAGCCATGCCTTTCGGATTAAAGAATGCAGGAACAACGTACCAGAGGTTAGTTAACAAGATGTTCGCCGACCTTATTGGCAAATCCATGGAAGTTTATGTGGACGATATGTTGGTGAAAAGCCAAAAATCAACAAATCACGTCACTGATCTGAATGAGGCTTTCCAAATCTTGCAAAAATATCAAATGAAGCTCAATCCTTTGAAGTGCGCTTTTAGGGTGTCTTCCGGAAAATTTCTTGGTTACATGGTTAGTCAAAGAGGCGTCGAAGCAAATCCCGAAAAGATCAGAGCTTTGATTGAATTGAGATCGCCCAAAAAACAAAAGGAAGTCCAGAGCCTCACGGGGAGAGCGGCGGGCCTAAATCGATTTATATCAAAGGCAACGAACAAATGTCTCATCTTCTTTAAAATCCTGAAGGGGGAACAAGTTCCAATGGACAGAAGAGTGCGAAGTGGCCCTACAGGAGTTAAAAAGGCATCTAGGGCAAGCACCACTCCTTTCAAAGCCCATCAATCACGAGGTACTGCACCTGTATCTGGCAGTGACATCCGAGGCGGTAAGTTCAGTTCTGGTAAGAGAAGAAAACAACCATCAGTTGCCAGTGTATTATGTGAGTAAGGCATTCTTAGCTGCTGAAACTCGATATCCCGATATGGAAAAATTGGCCCTTTCCTTGATAACCGCATCCAGAAGGCTAAGACCTTATTTCCAGGCACATAGCATCCATGTACTGACGAACTACCCCTTCAAGCAAGTGCTCCAGAAGCCAGATACCTCAGGAAGGATGCTTAAGTGGTCCGTGGAACTCAGCGAGTTCGACATCCTTTACAAACCCAGGACAGCTGTAAAGGGGCAGGCCTTAGCAGATTTCGTAGCTGAGTTTACCCCAGTTCCCAGCATCGAAATAGAAATGGAGCGCTCGGGACTTCAAGTTTGTCTCGGTTGATGGGTTGTCTAGTGATACAGGGTCCGGAGCAGGGATTGTCTTGGTAAGTCCGGAGGGACATAAGCTCAATTGTGCTATAAAGTTCGGCTTTAAGGCAACCAATAACGCGGTCGAATATGAAGCCCTGCTAGCAGGACTTCGGTTGGCGAAGGAGATGAAAGTAAAGAAGCTTATAGTCAGCAGTGACTCCCAGCTCGTTATCAATCAGGTACACGAAAATTTCTCTACCAAAGATAAATCTATGGCAGTTTACCTAAAGCTCGTAATGAGTTTCGTCCCGACGTTTGAAAGGTTCGAGATGATGCAAATACCGAGGTCACACAACGCTCATGCTGACTCCCTGGCAAAACTAGCCATTAGTAAGGACTCCGAGCTACTCCGCGTCGTCCCAATTGAACACCTCATGAAACCATCGACAAAGGCCGGCAAGACGATCATGTGGATTGAAGATACTCCTACATGGATGAGGCTCATCACATCTTATCTAAAGGACCAAACACTACCCTCAGAAAAAGAAGAGGCCCAAAAACTCAAGAGGAGAACAGCCCATTTCGTTTTACAAGACGACGTCTTGTACAAACGCGGCTTCTCAATGCTACTGCTAAGTTGTGTGAGAGGAGAACAAACAGAATACATGCTTAAGGAAATCCACGAAGGAGTGTGTGGAAACCACGCTGGTGGCTGGTCATTAGCACAAAAAAGGCTTAGACAAGGATACTACGGCCCACCTTGAAAAAGGATGCACAACAGTTAGTTAAAAAGTGTAATAAATGTCAGCGTTTCGCCACAATCCAAAGGCAGTCCTCGCAGGAGCTAAGCTTGGTGTCTAGCCCTTGGCCGTTCACCAAATGGGGAATCGATTTAATTAGACCCCTACCCAAAGGAAAAGGAAGTTCCAGCTTCGCCATTGTCGCAATCGATTACATCACAAAATGGGTAGAAGCCGAACCTCTCACAAAAATAACCGAAGCTAATACTTCCAAGTTTATCTGGAAAAACATATATGTGGGTTCGGGATACCCCACTCAATAGTAACGGATAATGGCAAACAATTCGATAACAGGAAGGTCAGAGAAATGTGCGAAGAACTGGGCATCAAGAAGCATTTCTCTTCCCCACATCATCCACAGGCTAATGGGCAAGTTGAGGCTGTGAACAAAACGATCAAGTACACCCTGAAAAGAAACCTTGGCTCATCGAAGAGGGCGTAGGTAGAAGAATTGCCCCAAGTGCTCTGGGCAATAAGGACCACTAGTCAGACAGCAACAGGAGAAACACCTTTCTCTATGACATACGGGGCAGAGGCTATGAGCCATGTCGAAGTGGGTCTCATGTCACCAAGACGAATACACTACAACGAAAAAACCAATAATGAGGCAAGATGCTTCGGTTTAGACTTCCTTGAAGAAAGGAGGGATGAATTTCAGGCCAAGATGGCCGTATACCAACGAAAAATGGCCAGATATTATAATTCCAAAATAAAGAAAAAGACATTCAGGTTGAACGAATTGGTGCTTCGAAGGGTCTTCCCACCTTCGAAGGAACACGGGACAGGGACCCTTGGTCCGAACTGGGAAGGTCCATACTACATATCTGAGGAAGTTCGTCCAGGAACATATAGGATCAAAGATATGGATGGGAAGGTTCAACCTCATCCTTGGAACGTGGAGCACTTGCGTAGGTACTACCAGTGATGTAAAACATCTTGCGTAAGTTGTTTATTTTGTATGAACGGAAAGGCTAAGAGCCTCGGATTTATAAACTCATTTCAAAGGCTAAGAGCCTCGAACTATTATCAAAAGGGCTAAGAGCCTCGTATTACTTAAAAAATTGTCTCAAAAGGCTAAGAGCCTCGAATTACTTAATGGATTAAGCTATGTTTACTTCCTAGTTTACTAGATGTATTACTATATGGCCACAAGGCGGTACCTTATTTAAATATTGTCTGAAAGGCTAAGAGTCTCGAATTATTTAAATATTATTTGAATGGATAAGAGCCCAGAATTATTTAAATATTATCTCAAATGCTAAGAGCCTCGAATTATTCAAATATTATCTGAATGGATAAGAGCTCAGAATTATTTAAATATTATCTCAAAGGCTAAGAGCCTCGGGTTAATTAAATATTATTTCAGAGGCTAAGAGTCTCGAATTATTATCTCAGAGGCTAAGAGCTTCAAATTGCGTAAATTTTATCTCAAAGGATAAAAGCCTCGGCTTGTTAAAATTTTATCTCGGGGGCTAGGAGCCTCGAATTACGTAAGTCTTGTGTCATCAAAGGTTAAAAGCCTCGAAAAGTTTATTTGAATCACTACAATGCTAGACGTTCGAACGCCATCAGGTTGGCCACTTATTTAGGTCAGCCATTAAACTTGAATAACACAGCAAAAGCCAAAAACAAGGAAAATTCGAAGTTTCATTAGAAAAAAGCAAGTTACATTCACAGAAGGCCGAGGCCAGTACACTTGAAAATAAATATGCATTTACTGGGGTGGAGGCTTGGGGTCTACAAAAGGGACGATGGCATCAGGAGCCACTTTCGGAGCAACATCCTCATCAAGCTCGATGACTTGAGGCTCTTCTGCTGAGGTTGGAGGCTCAGATCCTTCCTGCCCTTCTTCAAGGAATTCAACTTTGAGTTCGGAGGTATCATGTGGAGTATGCACTTCAATCCACTCAATCACCTCATTGTAAGCATATCGCTTCCAGTATAGACCAAATTGCTGGTAGTTCAGAGGCTAAGAGTCTCGAATTATTATCTCAGAGGCTAAGAGCTTCAAATTGCGTAAATTTTATCTCAAAGGATAAAAGCCTCGGCTTGTTAAAATTTTATCTCGGGGGCTAGGAGCCTCGAATTACGTAAGTCTTGTGTCATCAAAGGTTAAAAGCCTCGAAAAGTTTATTTGAATCATTACAATGCTAGACGTTCGAACGCCATCAGGTTGGCCACTTATTTAGGTCAGCCATTAAACTTGAATAACACAGCAAAAGCCAAAAACAAGGAAAATTCGAAGTTTCATTAGAAAAAAGCAAGTTACATTCACAGAAGGCCGAGGCCAGTACACTTGAAAATAAATATGCATTTACTGGGGTGGAGGCTTGGGGTCTACAAAAGGGACGATGGCATCAGGAGCCACTTCCGGAGCAACATCCTCATCAAGCTCGATGACTTGAGGCTCTTCTGCTGGGGTTGGAGGCTCAGATCCTTCCTGCCCTTCTTCAAGGAATTCAACCCTGAGTTCGGAAGTATCATGTGGAGTATGCACTTCAATCCACTCAATCACCTCATTGTAAGCATATCGCTTCCAGTATAGACCAAATTGCTGGTATTTCTCAGTTAAATGAAAGTTGGCCAAGAAGCGATCCTCCGCCTCAGCACTGGAACGTTCAGCCTCATTCCGAACCACCTCGATTTCTTCCCTCAACTTGGAAAATTGGGAGGTCAACTCTTTTACCTCTCCCGTCAACTCCCCATTTTCCTTATTAGCCCTTTCAAGGGCCTCAGCAGTTATCTTCTGATGGGCGTCGAACGTCTCCACCCTCTTTGTCAGCGAGGCCACTTCACTCTGGGATAAGTGAACCTCTTTCTTCAGAGCCTCAATTTCTGCCAGCGCAGAAGCAAGCTTTGCTGACTCCTCAGCCTCCCGTTTCTTCGAGGCCTCGACCTCGGCCTTAGATTTACTAGCCAACTCTTCAGCGTTGGAGGCATTGCTCACAAATTCGCGATTTTTTCTTTAGAGTGTCTTGAATAAGGCCTCGACTTCCATGGCCACTCCAAAACACCTTCACGCCTGGGCCACCATAGTGGCAACGACGTCCACTGAATCACTCGTCTCGACAAAATTTTGCCATTTGGCAGTCCAAAATTGGTGGAACGTCGTCGTGGCCGTTTGGACCTCTGGAGACAACAGGGCAAGGACCTCAGGCTCCAACTCATCCGGCCGCCTCGCCAAGTGTGGCTTGTTCTGAGAGCGGTCCGAAGTGGTATCGCTTGAAGTCTTGGACTTCTTATTAGTTTATTGGGTAGGGGGTCAGAGGAGACCGCCCGCTTCTGGCTGACCGAAGCGGCGGCAAATGAAGCTGCCGGTAACTTTTGCCCCGCTGGTACTTCAGATTGAGGCGGAGGGATGTCGTTTGAGGTACCCACCCCGGTGGCAGATACTCGGAACTTCTTCTTCGGCTCCTCAATGACCGCCTTTTTCCTCCTGTCGGCTACAGGAGGTCGACCACCCTCCTGAGGGGTAGCCTCCATGCTCACCCTCTCGACGACATCCTTCACCCGCTTTCCTCCAGCAGATGAGGGTTTCATGCCTTTACGGCCCGATGTCGAAGTGGCAGCCAAAATCGTGGCCATATCCGGGGTGGGGATTTTCCTCTTTTCAAAGTCACCTGCAAAAAAAAAAAAACGAGGTCAGAAACAATGCAACATCGATACAGGATAAAACAGAGGTCACGAATAGTACCTCGAGAAGCCATCAGTCCTAGGTTTTCCAAATGTCGTTGAGGCACCACCGACGGTTAAAATCGCGCTGTAAAGAAGGTCGACTGTAGATGGCAGACAAGATGTCCCAGTCACTCTTGTCTAGGGAAAAGCGTTCGACTAGTGGTGTCAATGGACCGAGTCGAACCGGCTCGGCCCATTGTTGCACGAGCTCGCACGAGCCGAGCTCATGGCTTGTTGCCACTTGGGCGAGCTCGGCTCGCCTCCTTTTTTTTTAAACGCTACTATAACGCTATTTTTTAAAATATATACATTTTTCAAAACGCTACTATAACGCTATTGTTTAAAAAATATACTTTTTTCAAAATATTTATCGGGGCTCGTCAAAAACTCAAAACATTTATAATTTTTAAAATAGTAAATATACTTTTTCTAAAACATTTTTATTAAAAAAAAAACAGATAAACCCTCCTCCTTTATCCGAGTTTGGGACATACTACTTCAATTTCGAGTAGGCGGAGTTAAAATTGTACACGAATAACTTTTTACGTGTACAATTTTTTTCAAAAATTATAAATGTATGAAAATAAAATTTTGTAATGAATGTGGTGAAATTAAATATCACTTACTTGATTACATATAATTTCGGTATATTTATATTGAATTCAATAATTAGCGTCTTCCCAATCCTTCACGCACATTAACGTTTTCAAAATATCTTCTTTTAGTCAACTTCGAATGTCAGAGAGAACACTCTTCCCTGCACTAAAAGCAGACTCTGAAGCTACAGTGCTAACCGGAGGTGTTAATAGATCTTTTGCAATTGCAGAAACAATTGGCCATCGACGTTCGTTATTTTGCCAGAATTCAATTACATCTTCTGAACTTTTCTTAACTCATTTGTTACTAGGCACAGTATAACGAAAGTAATCAATTAATTCGGATGGCAACGTATTTGGACTACTACTCGAAGTTTGAATACATGCAGTGGAACACATACTACTACTAGAGGAACCATATGCATATGCAGTTGAATCATATCTAATTGAGTCTATGTTTTCTAATAAATTAATTACTTTAGCGTCGTCATCGTTTATATTAGTGGGATGAGTAGTAGGTACACAAGTAATTTGTGTACCTATTCTTGAAGCATATAATTCATACATTTCAGTTAACTTTTGTTCCAAATTCATATATGTAATATGAATATTAAAAGTTAAAGCATTTAAAATTTGGTCAATTATAAATTTAGTACCCGATAAATTATATCGGGAGTCCATAACGCATGCTAAAAGAAATAACATAGGTAATTCTTCCCAATATTTTCTAAATTTTAATTCCATGGCATGTATAACCGCATGAAAATCAGGGTCATTTTGATATCTCTTAAAAGCCCTAACCGTTATATAAAGACGTTTAAGAACCATGCAACTAGTTGGATAATAAACACCAGATAATATATTCGTAAACGTATAAAAACTTTCCAAAAATTTCTTAATTTTAAAAACTGTATTCCAATCGGATTCATTTAAGATATCATCATCTTCGTCTCGAATATGCCCACTGTTATAAAATTCAGTGATAAACGGTTGAAAACCTTCACAAAATTTTAATAATAAGTAAGTTGAATTCCACCTATGACCTACGTCAGTAATAAAAAATTTTGTATTAGAGTTCCTAACTTGTTCACAAAATTCTTCAAATACTTGTTTTCTACTAGGTGTAATCGCGATATACGTAAGTGCATTTCTAATTCGACTAATTTCGTCCTTCACATGTTTTAAACCGTCTTGTACAATTAAATTAAAAATATGGCACACACATCGAATATGGAATAAATAACAACCAAAATCGGGTTGAAATACTCAATTAACAAGATTCATAATCCTAACCACTCATAAAAACCGACGTTTGGCCTTCAAGGGCTAGGATCCGAACGTAGCTTACACACACCATCACATGTCTGAAATCTTGATAGAAAAGACGGAAAAAGACCATCATTGCGCATTTAATGCGGCGGCCATTGCGTGTGTTGGAAGTTGGATTGACCCTAGCTGTTTTTCTTGGAAAGGTACCACGACATCAAATCATTAAAGCTCCATGATTAAAACGCCTCGTAAATCTCGGGATGGTTGAGAAGTTAATAAACTCTAACAATCATTAATCCAAGAATAATAATTATTCGTACCCCACCTACAAAGCTCTAAGAGAGCGTCATATTCTTCCGAAGCTCTAAGAGAGCGCAAGGCTCTAAGAGAGCGTCATATTCTTCCGATGCTCTAAGAGAACACAAAGCTCTAAGAGAGCGTCATATTCTTCCGAAGCTCTAAGAGAGCACAAGGCTCTAAGATAGCGTCATATTCTTTCGAAGTTTTGAGAGAGCTTCTTATTGTTCTAAAGTTCTGAAGGAGCACGATAGCTTTAAGATGGCATCTTATTACCTGAGGCTCTGTCTCAACCTTATTTACAAGTCCATACATTACATAAATAATCATGCATAGACTTTGGGGACTATTGTTACCCATCGATTCCGAGGTCTAAAGACTCAAGGCCATGTAGGCAGGACGGTCAACAATAAGTCAAAATGGGGCCCAGTAGGTCCAAGACCCCAGTGAGGTGTTAGGCCGAAATTACATGCCGCGTGCTTGATATGAAGGATCCCCTGAGAGAAAGCATGGGCTTCGGTCCAATGAGCCTCGGGTGAAAGACCCTCATTTAACTAACCTTGGGTTAATGCACACCCTCAAGGTACAATTCGATCCGACGCTACTACGAGGTCCATTGACACCCACAAGCCAACGTCACCTCAACAGATTCGAAGATTTCTCTGAACTGATTGATGGGACGCCAGTAATAAAAGCGTCAGAAAATCTTCCATGGTATTGGCAGCCTACTTCTAGTGCGGCTGACTTCTGTCAGATATTAAATGTGATGTGAAGGCTCAGTTTAGAAGATGTTGCCGCGTGGATCTGATCCAACGATCAATACGTCATTTGGACAGTATAAATAGTCTTCCTTTGTATTGAATGGGGAGACGGTTGGATCCTTGTAAGAGAATGAAAATAACACAAAACACTTTGATTCTTGTAATAGACAGAGATTGAAGAAAGATTTACATATTTAGTTCTTTACATATTTTGCAAACACGATAGCAAATTATATCGAGATTCCAACATAAAACACCATTTGATCTTATCTATCCTTCCACATATTCCATCACAAAACAGATACTCATTTGAAGAAAATCGATCCGACCCTTGTTGATAGTGCAAGGGCTGCTTAAAGAAAATTGTCGGAGTTTGAACAGTTGTGTCTCTTGCCGGAAAACAACTCCTGCGTCCTTTCCAACTACGCTACTGCTCCTGTTCCGGTGCCGGATTATTGCTTGACGTGGCAAGAATGGGCTCGACATCTGTTGACAACATTTTTTGCGGTTAACAATTTTCATGGCTCCTCTATTCTCCACCACTGCATTTGCAATTCTATTCCTCGCTTTGTTAATAACAAACAAAAACGCTTATGGAGATGGATGCTACAAATCTGTAATCAGTTTCGGGGATTCACTCGCCGACACTGGGAATCTGCCTGGTAAACATATTCCATCTGGGCGGCCTTATGGGGAAACTTTCTTCCATCACCCCACTGGACGGTTTTCCGACGGTCGACTCGTTATCGATTTCATTGGTACGTTGGATACATTTTTGTAAAACTATTTTTCTTTTAATCGTGTTGACTACTGATTCTGAATTCAATTTTTGTGTGTATTATATTATAGCTCAGAGTTTGGGACTGCCATTTTTGGAACCATTTATCGGCCGGGAAAAAAATGAAAATACGAGTAGCAGAGATTTTCGTAAAGGTGTGAATTTTGCAGTTGCCGGAGCTACTGCACTTGACGTATCTTTTCTTGAGAAATATGGGATCTTTAATCCTCTGACTAATGTCTCTCTGAGTACTCAGTTGGACTGGTTCAAAGAATATTTTGCCAGGCAAATCCAGGTAATTCTATTTGAGTTTGTTTGTTTGTTTAAACAATTAGATTTAAGACAGTAAGTAAAAGTAATTATCATTAAATAATTAGAACAAGGATTCGAATGGTTTAAATTATCCAACCAATGTATTGTCACTCCATAAATTTAGTAGATAAGTCTAAGTCTATTATACAAGATCCAAACAGGGTATGTTAAAATTCTCCCTTTAGATCAGTGGATTCATGTGTTCTTCTACCTGATTGAAACACAATCATTTTGCAAACTAAGAAAAGAAGTTTCATTCAATATCTCTTGTTGGAAGAGAGAGGGCTTTGGCTTCTTAGGTGCAAAAAGATACAAAATCTTTGGTAGTTTTGATTGTTCTCTGTCAAATGAATGTCTCCCAGATTTCCATGACTTCTGGTGGATAATATTATTAGTTTTCCTAATATATCTATATTTCCTTAATCTTCATGTATTCCTTTATGTTGTTTGCGCCACTTAATGCATTGGCTACTCGCATTTTGACTGCTGATTGTAAAACATTTCTCCAAACATCTCTAATTATAGTGGGGGAGATTCGAGGCAACGAATACAATTATGCATTCGTGCAAGGGGCAAACAGAGAAGTGATTGAACAATTTGTTATTGCCATTATCGGCAACATCAGTTCACGATCCAAGTACGTAAGAAACTTGCTCAAATGTTGCCACTAATTTTATTTTTGTCTCCTTTCTCCCGGTATCTGTCATTTGTTTAACATATGCAGCTAACTCACTTTACTCTTATAATGAAATGTACATTTTATTTGTGAAGCAGGAGTTGATTAAGCTTGAAGCCAGGACAGTGATGTCACCTGGGAACCTGCCAATCGGTTGTCTGCCTTATTATCTTTCATATTACGAGAACTCGAATGAGAAGGAATACGACCCAAAAACTGGTTGCCTTAACTGGTTAAACAGGTTTTCCGAATACCATAACGAGCTGCTTCAGATGGAACTGAATCACCTACGTGGTCTTTATCCTCATGCCACCATTATATATGGAGATTATTACAATGCTGCAATGTGCCTTTTATCTTTCTCCAAACAAAGTTGTTACTTAACAACGTACAATGATATCAACAAGTTTACTTCACTGAAACTTTCGCTATGCTTTCCCCGTCCCTTTCTATTAATTCTAATTTTTTTTTTCAATAAAATTTACACGTCTAATGTTGTTGCAGGATTTACAAGCGTTGTTAGAGCATGCTGTGGAGCAGGAGGTCCATATAACTATAATGCATCAACTTGGAGCAGCTATACACCAGCAACCAATTGTGATGATCCTTCTAAATATGTTAGTTGGGACGGTATACACTTCACAGAGGCAGCCTATCGTTGGATAGCCCAGGGTCTATTAGAAGGACCATACACCAATCCTCACATTCGAACAGTGTGTACTGAGATAACAAGAACTTACGGACTTTCTGAGTATTAGTACATTATGAATTGTTGATTTTCCTACAAGCTTTCAGGAGTTAATTGAGGCTGGGGTTGGAAATTTACTTAACGTGCACATCGGATTTTAAACATAATTTTCAATTCTCATCAATGATCTTCTTTGTCCTTATAGAGAAACTGTGATAAAGAATTATACCTTTGTTGAATTCTTTGAACAGTTCTTGTCTACAATCCACAGTTGTTCCAATATTTGGCCTCAAATGAAAATCAATACATGGAACAAGATTAAGAGAATTAAGGTTTTTTTCTTATACTATCAAGAATAATGAATTGTGTTATGAATTTTCAAACCCTAGCAGTCTAGTAATAGAATTTTAAGTGGGCTAAGTTCGTCTCTTAAACTTAATATGGTCCAATATTTAATTAATCCAATTAATTAAATTCGATTTATAAATTAATTAATCAAATTAAGTAATTTAGGCATATTAACAAGTAACCAAATTAATTAATTTTTTAATACTTTGTTAATTAATTAATTGGTTAGTCTTATTCTTTTAGTTCTCATTCTGTGTGAGATCCATTAGGTTTTCGACAACTACGTCCACGGTGTGAATTATTATTTTGTTCATGAAACTATAATCATTTTGTCAATACGATCTGATCAATTACGAGATATGGATAAGTGTCAACCTCAATTATCGTCCCACTATTAAATTAATGTAAGTCGAAAACTCATTTTTGATTTATTAGTATACATTGGCCAAGAATTTTGTTATCAACTTAAATTAATAAAATATAAATCATAATCTCTTATTATCTAGGAGTGACGAATACTTCATTGATCATTCATAATCTTCATATGATTTTTGACACACTTTAATGATGTTGTATTAGTGCCCTTTGAAGAGCTACATCAAATATCACCAAAGTATGACTACCCTTATATGAGATACTATGATGACATCAAGTCAAATGACAAATTCCACTATTGAACGCTAGATTAACCACTGACACTTAGATAGTTATCCATATGGAATCTTCTCAACAGATATTTAATATTTTGTTCTATAACAAAACATTCATGTATTCATTTAAATGTTATCACACATTAACTTGTGAGATAAACTAATTACTTCACAAGTAAGAAATGCCATACGTGATGATCTATCAATAGTAACAATATCTATTTAATGTAATTTATAGATTCATAATTCAAATAAATAATAGATCTTGTCAAAATAAATGTATTAAACGTATTAAAAGTGTTTCCAATCTAAATCGATTGGATTTAGGACATAACACCTACAGGAACTGCCATCATTCTCTACGCTTCTTTCCAGTTCCGGGGGTTGAAACAGCTACTTGCAAAATATGTGTCTAGATATGCCATTGGTGGATGAATATTACAATTACCTTAAAGTGATTGAACCGTGGCTTACTGATCTTTTTGTTCATTAATTAATTAAGTTTGATGCTTTCGATTTGAATTTTTTCTTAAAACAGTAAAAATAGGAATTCGGCCATTCTCTTTGGCCATTTTGGATCGTTTTCTGTTTTCGATTTTTCAAAATAATGAAAACGCGTTCTCTTTGTCATTTTCGAAAACAAATTTTGGAAAACGAAAAAAAAAATGTGAAGAAAACGCAAAACGACTGAAAAGCCGTTTTGGTCGTTTTCTTCACGAATAGATCAGCCAATGGAAAACACGGGAAACAACCCTGTTTCCCCAAAACGTCTCCTCCCTCCTTTCTGCCAAGCCACCTCCACCGCCACCTTCCAACCCTCTAAACTCCAGCCAACCTCCTCCAAAACGGTCGGATTTATATACCATTGTGAAGCCCTCAATCCCCTCTTCAATCACCACACAAACAACAATCCAATCATGTACCAAAATTGATCAAAAATATCCTTAAAAACAGATTCGGCACAAACTGCTTCTGCCAGAATCAACACCCAAGGTGGCACTTCAATTCCTCATCCCCACAACATTGAATCGTCAAATTGGCCCCAATCGAGCCTTCAGCAGGCACATTTGACGTGGGTTACATGTCAATTGCACCAATTAATTCAGAAAATGCTCCAATTTTGGTTCCACTGCCACCTTCCCCTCACCTCCATTTCCCGGTCGTCCCCTTCCCCTCACCTCCACACACGTCACGGCCGAAGGAATATACACCGGTTAGTTCATTTACTGTGTGAAGAAGGCCAAGCTTGTGGTCGGAAAAGGAGAGAGAGAGAAAGACGGGAGGAAGAGATAGGGATGGGGAGAGAGGAGAGGAGGGGAGGGGGGGGGACAAGAAAGTGTGTTTGGATGTGAACACCTTTTCAATTTTGAGTTTTTCATAACAATTTTTTAAAATGGCAAAAAGAACACATTTTCAACAATCTCAAAATGGACACTCAAAACACAAAACACAAAACTGAAACACAAAGAGAACAGCCACTTATTTTTCATTTGAAAAATAGTGTCATCCAACAGTAGAATCTGAAAAGATGAGACTATTTTGGACTGAATTTAACTCGAGCCCTTTGGTAATCACATATCAATGATACAATTCTGTCGAAAATAAACATTACAATCCCAAATTACCATACATAAATATACCCTGTTTTATTTTTTTTTTAAACAGAAATATACCCCGTTTAGCATCTTAAAGAAAATATATATATATATATATATAGACCCCGGTCGAGATTCAAGAATCCCAAATGGGACCAAAAGCAGGAATTCCTGAACCCTTGCAGGAATCAACCACGTCCCTGCTTCCTTCTGGATTGCTAGTGACAATCACTACCTGAGCTCCCCAATTCTTAGCTGCGGCGATGCTCATTTCCGACACGTTCGGGCGGCCGAGCACGGCAGTGTCATGCATTATCACCTTATCCTTAGGATGTCCACTCATCATTTCCTTAATTTCTTTACCAAAATTCTGTTCTACATTTTTTGTCACCCAAAGCAAGCAAACGTCAGCCCTGCATGGCTGCAGGAGGAAGGAAAGGAAAACACAGATTCCTGAGCCCGTGGCAACCAAAAGGACCCTGTCATACATGTTGGTTAGGTATGGAAGCCCAGCAAAATGGACCTGTCGAACCCATAAGTGGCTAGGTGGGTTGGTGACTAGAGATTTTGTGAAGTCACCCACTGCACCAGCCAGCATCATGTGCTCTTTCTTGTTGTCTGATATTATGCCAAATGCATGCCATTCTGAAAAGGGTGAAGGGCTAATCCTACCCAGTATTCCAGCCTTAATTCCACCCTCGAACTTGATGATGGAGGCATGACCTGATGGTGACGAGACTTGAACCGGGACACGTCGAACAGTCAACCACGGAATGATGATTAGTATAGTAATTGCAAGTGTAAACCAGAATTCCTGCTGTTTAATCAAACTTGATCCAATATCATCTCTATAGGATTTTGTTTTAGGGTCATAAGAGATAGTGAGGGTGATGAATGCCCAGAGGAGAGCAAGTGCGGTCCAACCAGTGAACCGATGAATCCTTTCGAACACGTTGTGGTGGAGATGTCGAACGAGGGGGAATGCAGCGGCTGAAGACAGACAAAGGAGTGCAAGAATGGTGGAGGCAACACCGACGATCTCAGACGAGGTATTTTCTCTGTCTTTTAGAGTGAGGACTAATGAATAAATGAGCCATGCAATAGAGGAAATTCCACAACTACTATGTATTCCACCAAGTGATTGAAGTAAAGATGTAGTCATGGTTTTGAGCCTAAGGGGCACCCATGGCCACCCCAATACATTCACTGCCAACCAGAAAACAACTCTCAAAAAGGCCTCACTTCGACAGAGTACCAAAGCAAATATGTTGCAGATGGAGAACAATGCAGCCCTATTTCTTGCATACTGGAAATTCCCGGTAGCAGCAAGAACCAAAAAGGTGATGTTTATTGCCAAACAAACAACAAAAAGTCGTTTGTAAACAGTAAACAACCCTTGATCAAGCAGTATAACTGAGAGTCTTGATGACTGCTTATGTTTACCGCCGGCAGCGGCAGCTGCCTTAGGCGGTGGCGGAAGTGATAGAGGAACTTGCTCAATTTTCTCTTCTTCGTGGCCTTCTTCAATATCAGCAAGAGTCTCCACCTCATCATCATTTTCTTCAAATTCAAGATCACAGAAATGACTACTGCTTCTGCTCATTGTTCTTTCAAACATTTCAGAAGAAGGAACCACTTTAGAAAAGCTTCCCCATGGAATCCAAGATCTTTTACTACCGCCGGAACGGTTAGTTATGGCCGGTGTTGGGATGGCAAATGGATCAGAATGTGGTTTAATCTCAAAAGACACTCCCCGGCAGCTTGAAAACCTCTCGAATTTTTCTGGGATTTCCATCTTTTCACTCAAAAAACAAAATCAAAAGCTTAATAATAGAGGAAATTAATGTGGTGAAGAATAGACTGTGTAGGAGAGGCTTGTGCTTTTGCATGTAGAAGAGGATGGATATTTATAGTCCCCGTCCACCCTGTAGTTACTTTTTTTCCCAATAATTTTGGTAAATCAGATAATTGACTGAGTCAAGATAGTTACATTTTTTTTATATACACGAACTTGTCACCAATTGGTCCTCTACCTTGCCCGTTCTTCTTCTTTTCCGCCATTACTGTCTTGTTGCATTTTAATCTAAGATCAAACAAGAATTTACACAACCGGCTAATTTTAATTAAGTGGCTGCATTGTACTTGTTTGCTGTCTCTGTGCTGTATTTGGCTGTGAATAGGGCGACCTAGTCAATTTTACTTACCCCACTCCCCCTTCCCTCCTTAATATGTCCGAACTATTTTGCCAAGCAATGACATTTTTATCAAGAAATTCGTTTTTGCACAAATTTGATAATTGATAATAACTGTTTCGCAATATTTCCCAAATTAATTATCACTAATTTTTGTCATCCGAATGCTTACACGTCCTTTATTTTAAGAATGTCGGGGACTCAAAGATAGTAATTCTAATTGAAAAAAATAAATTACTAACGACTTACTGACAAGACGATATCTAGTAATTAGTCCTGAAGTAAAATAACATAATCGAAAAAGTAATCTTTATGCTCTAGCATTCTATACCATTGAATACACATTGCCGGATGAGTAATGCTATTCATCCCCATTAGGAGATGAAAACACAGTATACGTGGCTTCAATGTGACATTAAATGATAAGTAAAATCAAATAAGTCATTTAATTTCACTTTTCATTTAACCTATCATTTAAAGTCATAGACTGTATTTTCATTCCCACTGAGAATGAATAACATTACTCTTCCCGGATATCATATTAAGCTTAACTAATTTGCTCATCGATTCCAATCATTGTTGGGAAGTTTCTGAGAATTTGCTGGTTAATTCCGCGACTCGGAGTGGTGGACCGAGTCACCCCTTGACCAATTAAATTTTAATACTTTATTAGGTAATTTGTTTGCTTATATTTTAACTTATATAGGCTAATTCTAACTCATAGTGACACTCTACGGTAAAAATAAAAAATAAATAAAATAATAATAATAATAATAAGGGAATTATAATGTACCTTATTGTTGAAGCAAAGAAAATCTTTAATGCTCTTGCGGAATTTTTCTATTTATCCTATGATTAAGACTAAATGGGTCAATGACAGTTAATGCCTGCACTTTTAAGGTAATTACATCGTAAACTGAATTTCAATAGCCTTTAGAACAATGCTATAAATTGCATGAATATGAACTCTTGTAAATCCCAACATATATGTGACAGTTTGTGATTTGATGCATTAATATGTTAGTTTTTTTATTGTTTTATGCATCAAATCATTAACCGTCACACACACACACACATATATAGTGAGCGACTGCACACACACACACATATATAGTGAGCGACTGCAAATACATTATTCTTATTAATTTTAGAAGTAATCGTTTGATCATAGATTATATTTAATATGTGGATAATATTTTTCTACGCATACTACGAATCTATCCTCTTTCAAGAAGAAAGACGACTTTGCCCATAGTCGACTCGTCGCCATTCAAGAACTTTTCAGGAGTTCTCTTGTATCTTAATTTACAAATGAAAATTTCAATATAATCGCAATTTGAATAGTACAGTGTAGTTATAATTATAAGTTGCTTTCAAGGAAGAGTTATTTATCTAAAGTAGAATCATCAGACGACCTTCACCGATAGAAAACGACGCGTAAAGGTTATTGGGCTTGGATGTGCTAGACCAACGACTTTGATACGTAACCAATAACTGTCTTAAATTGCTTGGCCTGCAGGTTGAAAACAAGAATAGAACAAGAAATTCTTCAATTATACAATACTGAGACCATGTTCTGCACAATTACTCGGAAATTGTTCCTACATTTACAAGATACAGAATTATTTTCACCATTTAATGAAAGGGATACCTTGCTATTTTCTACAAGCTAGTGACAAGACGCTCGATTAGTTGGTATGATAGTTATTAAGATTTTGAGATTCTATCTCAAAGTCTTAAGAGTAGCTCAAGTCGTTATATATTGTTTATTTGTTCATATTTATTCGATATGATATTCTACCCTTGATATATGTCCTGCGAAATGGTGATTGCTTGTTTTAGCATATCAATTTTGAAATTCGTGTCGGACTGAATTGCTCGTTTGCACTTATTGAGTACTGACTTGGAGTTTCATTTTGAAATCTAAACGTTATTAAGAGGGGGAACGCATACATTGTGTATTTATTTCATATTTATTCGATTTGGACTCTATCCTTAATACTAATTACCCATATATTTGTATGGAAGACTTTTACAACTTAGTTTATCGTTATTGGTGACAACAGTTCTTCGATGTTAATGCTTTACATAAATAAAGTATCAATCGAATCACTCAACGAAGGGATAAGAGAATAATAAAAGAAATGACCTAGCAATTATCAAACCTCTTTTTTAACCTGTTCTTTTTTGTTTTCGTATTCTTAACAAACGACCGAGTCCATTAATAACGAATATATTTCTTTTCGAGTTCAACAGACTTTTCCTCTTAAACTATAATTATGAGTCTGTTTGATGTAGAATTTTTTATAATAAATTTTGTGAAAAAAAAAAAAATATATATATATATATATATATATATATATATATATATATATATATATATATTTTAAATATGTATTTAAAAATGTAAAAAAAAAGATATGGACCCACGTTTAATTATCTTATTCAAGGAATGTACAATTAAAAATAAATTTAAAAAAAGACCAAAAAAGGACTATAGTCTTTAAATTTAAGAACTATTTGCATCATTCTCCCCTTGACGATGTTATAGATCAATGGAGAGAAGTTGATTCGTTGAATCATTAGCCAATCAACTAGGCCACATGGTTGACTTCAAGATAGTTGACTTTGTCTTCATTCAGGTATATTCAAGAAGACCCATTTCTTAATTCCATATGACAAATGTAATCTCCATCCACGTCATAAAATAGGTTTATTAAATATAGAATAATGTTGTTCATTCCCAATAGGATTAAAATTAACCGTTAACAAATATTACATAGGAAGTCGAGACGAAGCTAAAAAATGTAATATCAAATGTGTGTAGATTTGTAAAATTTATTGATCGCTTAGTTGTCTTAACATGTGAATAATCTCCGACATGTATCCTATAATTTTGGGCATTCCTTTTCGAGGACCACTTTCATTTATTTCTTCATTCCAAACTCTCGTCACATTCCTTTCTTGCTCTTCAAACGCCGTTCTTTACATTCATTGCTGCACTTCTGTAACTTGTCTTGTGATCATATCATTATTTTAGGTTTACATTTTTCCAATACTTCCAATTCTCAAATTGCAAATTTATAACATTATATAACTTCAGTTTTCTAGTTCGATTCAAAATTTGATTCATGTTGCCATTTTTTGTATTTTTGGGATACAATATTGTATCCAAAAACAAATGCGATAATGTAACATTATGATCATCGTGTATTGAGGTTTAATGTGTAATTTTTTCCTTTCTCAGGTGAGAAATAACTGTCTTTATACTGGCACATTTACAGCCTATAATTACTGAGGATAATAATCAATATGACCAATCACTTATAGCGTATACTTTTTTTATGAATGATGTGCAACTCATGAAAAAAAAAAAAAAAAAACGACTTGTCATATACGTGAGATCTTGTATAATCTAATATCACTACTTTTTATGACTTCATTCCAATCTCAAACCTTATATAGTTGTGTTCAATATTTCCGCATTTCTATTAAGGTAACAACTTTAGGCATAGTGATCTCTCATTGTATGGCGGATGGTGTGTACAAGGTTCGAAAATTCACCACCGTATGATTCATTGACTATTATCAATGAGTCATACAGGCGAGCTGCAACTAAAAAAAAGTTAAATTTACTAAACCCTCCTCGTGGAAGTTGTATATAAATGGTTCCCTCGACCCCACCCACCATTTTTTGCAGAGGAGAGACGATGTACACATTTAAATGAATGAATAATGAGAAGGGGTAGATCATCCATCAACTTCATCACTACATTACACTTTGTTTTATTTGTTTTACCTATTATACATTCAATTCCAAGGAAAAATCCAACTTATATATATCGGACAAATGATTTATCTGTAAAAGCGATGGAGCTTGGTTCGTTGATAGTCATATCCTAATGGCTCCATAGCCCCCATCTCCCCCCCCCCCCCCCCCGCCAACCCACGCCACCCACATGCACAAAGAGACAGTGAAAGTGATTTGTCAGCTGCCATGAAAATTTCCAAATTTGAAAGTGTTCACAAGAAATTTAATGTGATTCTCCATCGATGAAATATATATATTAATATGAGTTCTTCAAAAGCTTATAATATATTCGATATATTAAAGCAAAAGCTTTTCAACGTCAAAATTCGTTGTTTGAATTTGAAGATTTAGAGCATTTAGTATAGCTCCATCTTAAAGGCTAATTGAAAATTTTGAATAACAATTTGAAAATATAGGACCACTCTTGACGAGACTATTTTATCGAGTCTTACTCGTCAAGGGTTCGAATTCTTCAAAAATGAGGAAACCCCCTTTTTGAAGACTCCATAAAATGTTTTATTTCAATTTGCTCATAATACCAAAGGACTTCAAAACTTCTTGAATTTGATTAAGAAATCTTGAAGGACGATTTTGGCTATATATATATATATATATATATATATATATATATATATATATATATATATATATATATATATAATGAGCACCGGTGCTCATCTTATCCTAAACACCAATGAGTTGGCATATTAATTCATTGGTGGATTGTAACTCACAAAATTTTTATCCACCAATGAATTAATTGTTATTCCTGGAGTATCTCCTTTCGAACAATCTGACAGAATTACCTTAATAAATCTGCACAGCGTAACGGTATGATCAACAGAATCAGTAAATTAATTCGAGCCCACCGACTTCACGATGTTTCCTTAAAACGAATTTGCTGCCTTCAAAAGGTGCTTAAGGCGTCCAGCAATCGTTTCCCAGGATAGAACGAATTTCGTCTCCTACGGAAGCAGCACAGCAATCTGCAGGAGTTCCAATGAACTCAATGAAATGTTTTTTATTTCGAAAATAATATCAGAACGAGATAGAGAGAGGGAGAATGAGATTCAATGCAGAGAATAATAGCAATGAAAATGGTGTATTAATTTGACAACGGGCTTGGCTATTTATAGAATTGTTCGTGGCCATTCGAACACCCTTCTAGTCATTTCAGAACAGTCGCCACTGTTCAGACAAGCCCAGAACCGAACAAACAGCAAGGTTCGATAATAAGTCGGTTGACAGTCCAAACCGTTAACAGACCACCCAAAATAATTACCCGAAAATAAGCCCATTAATAAAAATTAATTTTATTATGTACCCAAGAATTTGATTAATTACAATTTGATCCAAAATTAAATAAATTTTGTCCAAAAAGATAATATAGTACAAGGACGCACCCGCACACGGACCGGACCGGACCGGGCTCGGGCACGAGCACGTGCCGTGCCGGCCGGTCAGACGGACGGACGGCGGCGGCGGCGCGCGCGTGTGGGGTTTGGACCGACTCCCATAGGATATAGGTCTCCCCTCTTCTAAAGACTATTGGTACCCCTTGGGGCCCAAACCCAATTCCCAACCTTACACTATATAAACCACATCAAAGTTTCATAACTTTCCTATGTGGGACAAGTGTGTGGGAATTTTCCAATAAATCAAATTCGTCACTAGTTCATAGTTTCAAGTGGGTTACTTTAACATTAAATATTTCATTCAATACTAAATGATTTTCGACAAATAAATATATCATGTTGATCCTCTTGTGGAGTAGAACATGAATATGCTAGGTCCCGTTGAAATTAAGGCACGGGTTCCACTGAAATTTGGGCTCAAAGTTGACCCATTTCGCTAGTAGTAAAACCATTTTCCAACATTAATGTGCCAACTCATCGGTGTTTAGGATAAGATGAGCACTGGTGCTCATTAGATCATTTCTATATATATATATATATATATATAGATATATGAGAACTATTATTACAATTAAAACTAATATTTTGAGTAAATTACATGAAGCTTTAGTGATGTTCTTTACAGATATAGAGACGCTCCTCTTATTTTAAATAATGCAATAACCTTTTCAATTCCTCGCGGGGATTTTAATGTCCAGTACCCGACCCAATCCTTATTTACAATGAGGCCACCCAGCTCATTTTCTCGTTTAATTATTAGAGAAAATTATAGAAAAACAGGCATTTAGGCCCTGTTCTCTTTGTCGTTTTCCAGCCATTTTCTGTTTTCAATTTCTCAAAACAGCGAAAACGCATTCTCTATCTTATTTTCGAAAACGTGTTTTTGAAAATGAAAAAAAAAAACAACTGAAAACACAAAACGAACAAATCATCGTTTTGTAAAATATCTTCATAGAACAACCCAATTTCAGAAAACACGGGAAACAAATCGCTGTAAATCGATCTCCTCTCACTCCATTCTCTCACTCTCACTCTCAACTCTCTCATCATCCTGTAAATCGATCTCCAGCCGCAAACCCACAACCAAAAAACGAAAAGCAGGTCGTGTTGGACGGGGGTAAAGGGTTCTAGACTGGATCTTCAAATCAAGGGTTGTTTGTTCTAGTTTAGCCGAATCGAATGCTTCACGACGGGCAGTTTGAATCAAGATTTTGCATCTTCAAATCAAGGTTTTGATTCTTTACTTGTGATAATCTTTGGTTATTTGCTTGCTATTCCATTTCTGAGTTGTTGGGTCAGATTTTCCCTCTGTTTTTTTATTTGATTGGTGCGAAAATTGAGGCAGGTTGGAGATAGGGTTAATTCGCAGGGGGAAGGGTAGATGGTGGTGGAGGCGGAATTGCAGGTTGATTTCGTAGGGGGAAGGGTAGCCGATGCTGGTGTTGGAGGTGGAAGTGGAGGTGGAGGTGGAGATGGAGTCAGGGTAAGGATGGAGATAGGGTATAAAGCAGGAGATACTGCATTTCACTCATTAGGGGAATTTCAGTCCAAATATCGATCACATAAAACGGGGTATATGTTTGACATGAGTTTAGGATTGTTAAGAGATGTAGTTTGTCGCCTGTTCTTTAAGTTCACAAATAAGATCAGGAAAATACTTGTGAAGTAGATTGTCGTAGAAGAATGATTCTGTTAATTTGCATGATTTCTCTTGAGTTGTATTACTGATGTCCTAGTCTATGTCGGTAAACAGTTTGTGAATGGATCTATCCATCCTACAAATTTCACACTAAATAGTTAGTAAATTGAGTTGAAGTGCTCTGAGAAATTGCTAAGAAGAGCATCTCATAAGACACCAAATATTTTATGGCCCTACTTTCATCCCACTCACCATTGAATCTATAGTTTCATTGTTGATCGAATTGGATCATATGATTGTCCTGTATTACAATCCAGTTGCAATTTTCACATTTATGATCTACATCTTTTTTTCATTCTTTAGCTTGGAATTGCTACACTATTTCGAACTTCTTGAAAACAGCTGTTTGAAAATGAGAATTGCTTCAGCCAAAGTGAAACTTCGATAAATTATTGAAAGCTTTAAATATTGCTATTAAACGCTAAGTAGCTTTCTGCACACCGTCAAACATATTGTTCAGATAGCTCTTCAATTACATTTTAGTTTCATTTTCTAGCTTTGCATGTGCTGGGGTATTTATGTGCATTTTTAATTTTATTAGGAACCAATTGTGTACATTCAAACCATGATGAGGTTAAGAACTATTATTTCTCATATTCTTCAACAGGGAGCATTTGGAAAAAGTGCCTTGATTGCTTCTGGTTTGGCCACTTACACATTGCTGGGATTAGGAGTGGTATGATTTGTCTTCAATTGGTCTATCTTTTTAGAAGCAAACCTTTAGTAGCACGACACGAAATGAAGAAAATAATAACTATTTTGCGTACCATATGCAGAGGACTCCTGAGAAACCATGTTTGAACGACGTAACAGAAGCTGGCACTTGGCGAAAGACGGTTTTTACAACGGCAATTATCCTCGTAGTATTGACACTCCTTCCAGTGTGGGATGAACTTGGGTATGGGTCTTGTAACCACGTTTTGATTGCACTACTTGAGCCTGAAAGCCAATTTTGATGTCGAATAAGATGAAAGTAGCTATTTTTGCCGCCTTCAAGTGGATCGTTTCATCACTATCTGATTAGAAATTCATTTGACTTTTTATCTGTATCGTTTGTACGTGTATATAATTAAGTTGCTAGTTCATAATCAAGTCAATTGTTGTACTATTTTCGTACCTTTGACAAATGGCATACTATTCAATCATTGTATGTTGTGTACATGATCTTAGTAAACTTGAATGAATAACCTTATTTTAAGTATAATTTCAAATGATCTGGTTTAGATAAGAAATCAGTTTTGTTGCCCACTTACAACATTTCATTCTCTATACGAATTAAGTGAAGAAATTATTAATCCTTGTCTAATGAAGATTCACGTTTACTTATTTCAATGTGTTTGGCTAAACTTTAAAGTAAAAAGTAAACTCTAATCGAATAATGTTATTCATCCAAATCGTTTTGTTCGATGGATCACCTAATTTTATATCTTAAGCACAATCTGGTATTGGAATACTATAAAAATTACCATTATTATTTAATACTAACATTAAATATTATATTAAAAAATCTTCAAAATTTATATGTTATTTAATGTTATATTAACATTAAATCATTAAAATTTATTGAATAATCAGATTTTTTGAATAAAATATTATTTTAAAAAATTCTCAAAATTTCAAAGTAAACGCGTTTTCTATTTTCATGTTTTCAGAAACAGTTTTTCAAAATGGCAAACAGAACGCATTTTCAAAAATTTCAAAACAGGCAATCAAAACACAAAATACAAAACGAATTCAAAACTCAAAACACAAAATTGAAACACAAAGAGAACACCACCTTAATTTTTCAAATTCAAAAATCATATCTTAAGTTTATTTAATAAAAAATCAAGTACTAATTGAATATATAATTAAAACACTCACATCCAAACCCTAAATCATTTTATTTCTCTTCTTCATCTTCTCTCCCTTTTCCTTTTCTCTTCCTCTCCCATCTCTCTCTACCTTCTCCCTCACACATGGATCACTGTCACTACTGGAGACCACTTACAAGCGCCGCCATCGTGCAGCGCTCTTGGTTGTGAAGCCATGCCGCTCTACCTTCTCCCCTTTTCCATCTCCCATCTATCTCTTTGCCGCACGTCACGTCGCCCTGCTCTCTCGTCTCTCTCGTCACTGTGCTGCGTAGAGAACACGCTATTGTAAAACACTAATTTGAGCGCAGCATAGCAACTCTTTAAGATTGTGAGTTTCTGTTGCTCGGTCGATGTTTTGGTTTTTGTGTCTATTTTTGTCTGTGAGTTTTAGATTGTGAGATGGTGTTAGTGGCAGTGAGGTGGTATCGGTGTTTTGATTTCTGTTTATGTTTTCATTTGTGAGTTTCAGATTGTTAAGTTTCAGATTTTGAGTTTCAAATTATGAGGCAGTGTAGTGGAAGTGGCGATGGTGGTGGCGGCGATGTTGCTAGATATTTGATTGGTGTTGGTGGTGTGGTGATTGGGGTAGAGGTGAGAATGGGATGAAAGTGTTAATGACTATCTATTTGGCTGTTTGTGACCAACTATTTGGGGTGTGGTGGAGGGTTTTGTGGTGATGGATCTAGCGATTTTTGTAGTGATGGATCTAACGGTTTTTGTAGCTGTGGCTGTAGTGGTGGATCTAGCGGTTGGGGTAGTGTGGTATTTTGTGTGGTGGTGGTGATTTTGTAGTGAAATTGGTGGTTGTGGTGGTGAGGAGGAGGAGGAGGAGGAGGAGGAGGAGGTGGTGGTGGTGGAGAGATGGAGAGTACGATGTTTCTAGTTTTCATGAGATGGTGGTGATTCTGGCGATGGTGATTTGGCGAAAGTGATTGTGGTTTGACGGGTCGGAGGCGATGGTGCTGCCGGAGGTCGCAAGTGTTTGTGGTGGTCACCAATTATTTGGTCGACTGTGATCATTAAATTGGTTAATTTGTAACCAATAAACAATATGTAACCAATGAAAAAATAATTTTTGACCATGAAATTACATGTGACCTAAAAAATTATTAATTTGTAATCGATAATTTAATAATTTGTGACTAACTAATAAGTTATGACTCATAATATTTGTGATTTGTAATCTCTGACCTATTAATTTTTTGATTTGTGACCTATGAAAATTTTAATCTATGACCGTAAAATAATTTATGACTTGTAAATTTTCTGATTTGTGATCGAAAAATAATCCGTGACCAATAAATAAGTTGTGACCCATAAGTATGTATACGTGGCCATGAATTGTATAATTGTGATTTTAATATATTTAATTAATAAAATATATTTAATTAATTAATAAATACTCGATTTTTGCAGTTTTAAAACTTAAGGCCTGAAAATTGATTTGGTCATAATTAAAACTCGATCCATGAATTCTTCCCTAATTATTATTATTTTTTATGTTATTGTAATAACTTAGTTATATAAATAACTATCGAGGTGGGGATCAAGATGGACGGGGTTTTTGCCTTCGCTAATTATTATTTGTCCATTTTTCTAAACGAAAATAAATTGATTTAGTTTTAAAGAAAGTTACTTTTTTTATCTTCTTTGTACAAAGCGATTTCAATTTAATCGTATTTTGTGAAAATTTATTAATTGCTTGAAAAAATAAATAAACATAATCTAAAATATTCACAACAGAAATGAAACTAGCCTATGTTCTGGTTTCATTTTTGTTGCTAAACTTCTACCTTTTTATAAAATGGGTATTTGATAAGTGGGTAATACTTGTGGATCTTTCATAATGTGTGGTTAAAATTAATATTTTACTTTGAAACGTTATGATAATATTACTTTAATTTTCTAAAATTAAAATATTTTAGACTTTAATGGTTTAAAATTTTGAGAAAGTGATACGGAATATTTGATGAATTTTTCATATAATTATAAAGTGTAGTTGATATAATTGATTATAAGAATTATAATTGATCAGTCGGATAATTGTACTTTAACTGGATTGAATCAGATAATTACTATGTGGTTTTATTAAAATTAAGGTAACACTAATCAATGTCACGGAATGAAATCGAGTATCTGATATTAATAAATAATGGCCATCACACATAAGTCTTAGTTGCAAATATGAAATAAGTATACTTTAGTGAGATAAATGACGGTTATCTTTATCGACTGCCACACCATCAATTTTCATTAGTTCAAGTAAAGAAATTGAACGAAGTTACCCGATTGATATCATATTAAAGTACAATTACTTGATCGGACAAAATTGAAGTACGTTTACCAAATTAACACCATAGTAAAATATAGTTACCGCGAATGGATTTACCTATTTACTTTCGGTGACATGGTGAATCTATTATGATCTTATCATTACTTTATTCTTAATTAAAATTTATCTACACATTTAATTAATCTTATTATTGCACTCTACCACATCATGTTGAGATTATCCCACTGGAAATATAAATGATTTTGTTGGTTTAACTTTTAATTGAAGTTCAAATATTTACTTGAAATTTTGACGTTAATTTGAATTCAATTGGACTCATGTTTGGTAGGTGATTAATTTAAGATTAACGTTATTTAACATCAATTTATGTAACTGTTGGGGTCAATTTAGAGGATAATGATGGTTGTACACCTTACTATACAGCATGATGTACAGTCTCCTCACATGTGAGGGGGCCCACCATGAATAAAAAATTTGTGGACCCCCCTCTATGTGGGGAGTGTACAAGCATGGTGTACATGTAGTGGTGGCAATGGGCCGAGCCGGCTCGGCCCATTGACGAACGAGCTCGGCTCGTGTTCGCACGAGCCGAGCTCGTGGCTCGTCGGCAACGAGCCGAGCGCGAGCTCGGTTCGTTGCCGTTTGGGCGAGCTCGGTTCGTTGCCGTTTGGGCGAGCTCGGGCGCGAGCCGAGCTCGCCCAAAGCGGGCGGCTCGGCGAGCCGAGCTTAAGCTCGGCTCGCCGGCTCGCCCCTTTTTTTTTTTTTAATATATATATATATATATATATATATATATATATATATATATATATATATATATATATAAATAACGCTACTACTACATGTCTATTTTTTCTATTTTTTTTAAATATATATTTTCCAAAACGTTTATCGGGGCTCGTCAAAACATTTATAATTTTTAAAATAGTAAATATACATTTATTTAAAAAAAAAAAAAAAGATAAACCCTCCTCCTTTATCCGGGCTTGGGACCGGCTACTTCAATTTCGTGTAGGCGGAGTTAAAATTGTACACGAAAAACTTTTTACGTGTACAATTTTTTTAAAAAATTATAAATGTATGAAAATAAAATTTTGTAATGAATGTATTGAAATTAAATATCACTTACTTGATTACATGCAATTTCGGCATATTTATGTTGAATTCGATAATTAGCGTCTTCCCAATCCTTCACGCACATTAACGCTTCCAAAATATCTTCTTTTAGTCGACTTCGAATTTCAGAGAGAACCATCTTCCCTGCACTAAAAGCAGACTCCGAATCTACAGTGCTAACCGGAGGTGTTAGTAGATCTTTTGCAATTGCAGAAACAATTGGCCATCGACGTTCATTATTTCGCCAGAATTCGATTACATCTTCTGAACTTTTCTTAACTGATTTGTTACTAGGCATAGTATAACGAAAGTAATCAATTAATTCAGATGGCAACGCATTTAGACTGCTACTCGAAGTTTGAGTACATGCAGTGGAAGACATACTACTACTACTAGAGGAACCATATGCATATGCAGTTGAATCATATCTAATTGAGTCTATGTTTTCTAATAAATTAATTACTTCAGCATCGTCATCATTTATATTAGTGGGAGGAGGAGTAGGTACACGAGTAACTTGTGTACCTATTCTTGAAGCATATAATTCATACATTTCAGTTAACGTTTGTTCCAAATTCCTATAAGTAATAGGCATATTAAAAGTTAAAGCATTTGAAATTTGGTCAATTATAAATTTAGTACCCGATAAATTGTATCGGGGGTCCATGACGCATGCTAAAGGAAATAACATAGGTAATTCTTCCCAATATTTTCTAAATTTTAATTCCATAGCATATATAACAGCATGAAAATTAGGGTCATTTTGATATCTATTAAAAGCCCTAGCAGTTATATAAAGACGTTCAAGAACCATGCAACTAGTTGGATAATAAACACCAGATAATATATTCGTAGACGTATAAAAACTTTCCAAAAATTTCTTAATTTTAAAAATCGTATTCCAATCGGATTCATTTAAGATATCATCGTAAATGCGTCTCTAATATGCCTATTGTTATAAAATTCAGTGATAAACGGTTCAAAACCTTCACATGATTTTAATAATAAGTAAGTTGAATTCCACCTATGACCTACGTCAGTAATAAAAGTTTTTGTATTAGAGTTCCCAGTTTGTTCACAAAATTCTTCAAATGCTTGTTTTCTACTAGGTGTAATCGTGATATACGTAAGTGCATTCCTAATTCGACTAATTTCGTCCTTCACATGTTTTAAACCGTCTTGTACAATTAAATTAAAAATATGGCACACACATCGAATATGGAATAAATAACCACCAAAATCGGGTTGAAGTGCTCTATGCAATTTATCGATAACTACTTTATTTACAGAAGCATTGTCAAAAGTAAAAGAACGAATTTTACTCTCGCATTTATATTCTTTAATTATTAATATAATTGCATTAAATATAGTGTTAGTATTATGAGAATACTCAACTATTTTAAAAGTAATAATTTTTTTATGCATAACCCAAAGTGGGTCTATATAGTGTGCGATTCTTGCCTATATAACCTCTCTTATTAATCCCTTCCCATAAATCCGAAGTTAAAGATATGACACCCCCGTATTTTTCTAAATCCCCAATCAATAATCGCTTTGCATTAAGAAAATATTCAATTGTATTAGAACGAAGAGTATTTCGACTTACCCCAACGTACCTTGGTTGAAGATATTGTTTGACGTAGTTTACGAAATGTTCGTTGTCCACTATTGCTAGTGGCAGCTCCGCCGCGGCAACGAACTTCACCATTCCCTTTCGTGCTTCCTCCTCCGAATACATCCACGTAGAAAGTGGCGAAGTAGTAGCACCGTCTCTACTAGTACCAAACTGTAGTTGCGTTTGTCCACGTTCAAGAAGCCCATGTTTGGCCGCACATGCTTTGTAATGACGGTTGAGGTGAGTGGTTCCAATTTTTTTGCCATGCCGGTCGTTGTTGATGATTTACATACTGCTTTATTTTCTGGAACTCCATCGATCACACGACCAGTGTTAACCAATTTGAAATAGTCCCAACATTTTGCCTGCTTCTTCCCATTTCTCTTCCCTCTTGCATCGGGAATATTTAGTGCAGGTTCTTCATCTTGTTCCAAATCAATAGGAACACTGGGATCAACATCAACGTCATCCAAATCAATCGGATCGGCATCGCCTTCACGAACGTCGAAAT
This sequence comes from Fraxinus americana, assembly GCA_035079005.1. NCBI lineage: Eukaryota > Viridiplantae > Streptophyta > Magnoliopsida > Lamiales > Oleaceae > Fraxinus > Fraxinus americana. The sequence continues at coordinate 36,052,339 of CM068709.1, read as the reverse complement.
CGTCAATGTCTTCTGGAATTGGTAGTTGGTTGAGATCGGCAAATTCATTCCCAAATTGATTTTGGGCATGTGTTTCACCTTCCATACCGAACAAGTTTTCAACAAATGCTCGTGGATCCATTTGTGAATTGTTGAAATAGAATGTAGAAATATAGAAATGACGATTATGTACTACTGGCTAATGTATAAAATGAGTTGTAAAATGAAGATAATAATGTAAAAAAATGTAGAAGAGAATTATAGAATTGTTGATAATGATTTGTAAATTGTAAATTGTAGAGTAGAGAGTATAGAATGAAAGTTTGGTGGGAAAAAAATGTTGTAATGGACTAATGGGTTGGGTATTTATAGGAGAAGAATTGGAGAAAAATAGAAAAAAAAAAAAAAATTTCAAAAAAAGTGACCAAACGGTCACTGAACCAGTGACCGTTTGGTCACTTGTGACCAGAACGGTCATTGGTTCAGTGACCGTTCTGGTCACAATTTAATTTTTTTTTTTTTTTTTTTTTTTATTACTACTTGGGTGGGCTCGTCTAAGACGAGCCGGCGGCTCGTCTCACGAGCGGCTCGGCGAGCCGCTCGCCGAGCCGCTCGTGAACAGTGACGAGCCGAGCGGGCTCGGCTCGTCTAGCCCATGAGCCCGCTGGGCTCGGCTCGTGCTCGGGCTCGTTTTTTTACGAGCCCGAGCAGCTCGTGGGCGTGAACAGTACGAGCCGAGCGGGCGAGCCGACGAGCCGCTCGGCTCATTTGCCACCACTATGTACATAAAGCAAAGTTCCAATTTAGGACTTGTTTGTCTCTCTTTATTTGAAAACATTGTTTTCTACAGTAACATTCTCCATCACACATTCAAATACTCACAAATCAATAAAATTTCTTTAAATTTTAACCCCACATTCTCCAAAAAATAATATTTAAAACTCCATTATTTCTACCATAATGGGAGACAAACATGGGCTTAGGCTTGTCTAAAAATTAAAGATGCATTTTAATTAAAACGGTCTTATCTACGCATTTAATCATCTTGAACAACCAGCATTAATCACTTACCAAACAAGAACCCAGTTGAATTCAAATTAACTTTGACTGGAGTAAAAATTTGAACTTCAACGGAACTCAAAGTGAAACCCACAGAACCGTCTATACTCTCACGAGTTGATAAATCGACCGTTAGAAATCCAGATTTGTTTCTTTACTGCTGCTCCAATAAAGAATTACAAATCCCACCTTCATAAACGGCGCGTGGTTCAAAACTCACTTGTACATCCGTTCATAATTTTGACCAGGGCACAGACCCGAATTAGGTAAATAACATAGCCGATTGTAAAAGGAATTAAATAAATAAGAAAACTATTTAGTCAAATGGTCGGGTATAAATGTTTTAGATGACTTTAATGCATTTTACATAACAAGTTATGAATTAAATAAATAAATAAGACAAACTATTTAATCAAATGGTCGAGTATTAGTATTTTAGACGACTTTATTGCATTTTAAATAACGAGTTATGACCTATAGCAAATCGAATCTTAATGTTTTGGATTGAACGTAAAAGTTTGATCTGATCTAACTAACATTAATCATTACGTGAACACTCCAAAATTCTCGCGAGTCTATTTATAGCAGTACTTGAAATTTTCCGTAAGTCCTATGTGTATATGAGGAGACTTCTGGCATTTTCTACGATTATTAATTAAATTTGCAAATCACTTGTGCATATAAAGTTATTCCCGTCCATCGCAAGTTCGTTGTAAGATCGTAGTATTTCAAAATCCCTGCAAATTATTTGTGTATACGAGGAGACTTTCGCCCTTCTCCACAACTATTAATTAAATCCACAAGTCCCTTGTGTATATAAGGAGACTTCTGCCCCTTTCTGCAACTATCTCTACTCTTAATTCGAGTCTCATTGTCTTAGAAAAAACCCTCCGGCTACATGACATAAATCGAGCGCGTGGCAGAGTTCAAATTTAAAATATAAAGCAATACTGTTTTTTGTCAAAAGCAGACCGTTTCTCGATTTTGGTGACCGTGAATTCTCAGACTCAGTCTCAGAGTCCGACGGTGTAGCCATTTGAGGTCTTTGAGTTATATAGAGAGGTGATACTCTAGTTTCAGGGTGCAACCATGGTCGCCGGAAAAGTAAAAGCTGCAATGGGATTGCAAAGATCGCCGGTGAATCCAAATTCAAAGCCAGACTCATCTCCTAAACCGTCATTGTTATGTACATCAAGTTCAGCAAAGCAGCAGCACCAACCGCAGAAGGGATCAAGCACCAGGTTTTCCCGCTCCTTTGGAGTTTACTTCCCTCGCTCCTCCACTCAGGTCCAGCCCCGTCCGCCGGACGTCACCGAACTCCTCCGTCTTGTCGAAGAGTTGCGTGAACGAGAGTCCCTCTTGAAAACCGAACTCTTGGAGCATAAGCTTCTCAGAGCATCCGCCGCCATTGTCCCCGTTCTTGAAAATGAGATTTCAATCAAGGATTCTGAAATTGAACGCTTCAAGAAAAAGATTCTATGTTTAGAAGCAGAAAATGATGCACTCAGCCAAGAGGTTGAGGTTTTACACAGAGAATTATCGAAACAAAACCAGAGGTACGAGGAAAAAATAAAGGCAATGCAGGTCGAAGTATCTGATATCAAGAAATCCTTTAAAGAGAGACAACAAGAGGAAGAGTCATCATCGTCATATTCTACGCCGAGACTTGCTGATGTTACCAACAATTATAAATCTAGCACTTTAACGAAAACTTTAAGGAAATGTGCCACCCAGAATTCCATTGTAGGGAATTTTGAAAATGGTGTTTCTGGTAATGTAAGGTCTGAAATTGAGGAAAAGAAAGAGGATTTAGTAGGAGTGGTGACAATTGAAAAGCCTCGACTCTCTCGGTGTAATTCTGAAGAAATCTTTGGGGGGGTAAAATCCCGTGCTCCACGCGTTCCTAAGCCACCTCCAAAGCCATCGGCATTGCTTTTATCATCGTTTTCGTCATCTACATTATCATCTTCTCTGTCTTCCCCTTCGTATGGTTCTTTATCGGATTCTGCCGAGAGAGCATTGGCTGAAATTTCAAACATTTCGCCTCCACAGCCACCCCCTCTTCCTGCTCCGCAAGTCAAATTGACTGCTCCACCTCCTCCGCCACCCCCACCTCCTCTTCAGCAAGTAAAAGTGACTGCTTCACCACCTCCACCGCCACCTCCTCCACCGCAAGTAAAAGTAACTGCGCCCCCGCCTCCACCTAGGTCCAACTCCAAGGGAGCGCCACCACCTCCGCCGCCTCCACCGAAAGGGCTGACACCAGTTCCTGCAAAGGTTAGGAAGGTGCCTGAGGTGGTAGAGTTCTACCAGTCATTAATGCGGAGGGATTCGAATTCACGACGTGACTCCGGCTGTGGCACAGCCGATGTTCAGGCGGCAGGAACTACATCCAAAGACATGATCGGGGAGATTGAGAACCGTTCTGCATATTTACTAGCGGTAAGTTCGGAATTACCTCTTATGGACATGGCTACTATGTTTATTTAACCGCTTTTGTCACTCCAATAATGCCTTTCTGTCACTGAAATTGACTTGTCCTAACGTCCTTTGTTGTACATTTGATGCCGTTTTTCTTGGAATTTTGCTGAAGGTCTTACAGGATACGAAGACAGTGGTTAGATTCGAAATGAAAATCGTATCTGATTATCGGTTTTAATTATATTGAATGCAGATTAAGAGTGATATAGAAACACAGGGAGATTTCATTAGATTCTTGATTAAAGAAGTTGCAGGTGCTGCATTCACAGACATTGAGGATGTTATTCCCTTCGTTAAATGGCTGGATGATGAGCTTTCCCACCTGGTACAGTTTTGTATATTGTTTCATTTTCATAAAGGAGTAGACTCGGAAATAGTGCATAGTTCGTTGTTGTTGAATAGTTAACCTAATAAATCTTATGGGACTAGGTTGATGAAAGGGCCGTGTTGAAACACTTTGATTGGCCTGAGAAGAGGGCAGATGCATTAAGAGAAGCCGCATTTGCTTATTGCGACTTTAAGAAGCTCGTGTCTGAAGCCTCGTCATTTCGTGATGATCCTAGACAGCCCTGTGATGTTGCTCTCAAGAAGATGCAGGCATTGTTTGAGAAGTACGAAAATTTCCTAATTTTATTACATATGTTGTCGTTAAATTGATAAACTAATTTGACTTCTGCGTTGTTGGCAACAGGTTGGATCACGGAGTTTATAATTTGTCGAGGATGAGAGAATCAGCTGCAGAACGATATAAAGCATTACATATTCCAATTGATTGGATGCTGGACAAGGGATTTCAAAGTCAGGCGAGTTTTTCATTCTTCTGAAATTCATTTGTGTACAATCATAAGTTGGTTGATATAGCTGAGTTTTTTTACGCCTCTTAAACAAGACTAATAATACAAAAGAAGCTTAAATTCGTGTTTATATTACTGCTGAATCCATTCGACAACTGTGTACCAAACATAATAGGCAAGGTAGAGGGACTTGTAAGCTGTGATTTTATGGATTAGATTCAAATGCTCAATTTTTAGCATAAAGTTAGTTTTCTTGTTTGCATATGATTTTGAAGTAATTAGATTGTGAAGGCAAAATGGCTATGTCCATGTGTGAAAGTGACACTGAATTTGTGCATCTGTGATAAAAATGGACTCATTTTTGATACCCTTGTGAGTTGAAAGTGTACATGCCGTTCTGATTGGGAAATAACCAAATGAACTTTACTGTAATATGAGTACAAAATTTTGCAGATCAAGTTGGCAGCCGTGAAACTGGCAACGAAGCACATGAAGAGAGTCTCTGCAGAGCTCGAAATGGTTGGAGGTGGTCCCGAAGAAGAAGACCTTATTGTCCAAGGTGTTACATTTGCATACCGAGTCCATCAGGTACTAAGAACTGAAGAAATTAATGATAGTACTTTTTTATCCTGTTAAACATGCTATTAGTTAGCTAAATATCATGTTTGCTATCAAGCTTTGATTTGTGTAAGAGTAGTTACTGAAGTTTGCCTTTTGTTTCGATTTGGTCTTTCTGTTAAAATCCATTAATTTTTCTAATTGAATACCCAACATCAAAGCAGAAATATGATGTAGAAAAAGTAACAGATTTTTAATTGAAGGACCAAACTAAAATAAAAAAGCAGTCTTCGGTGACCATTATAAAACTTCATTATAACTTGAGTGACTAGCAGTATTTTTTACCCCTTTGGTCGTGCAAGATCTTTGGTCTCTACATGGCTCGATGTGAAAATTTTGCCGAGTTTTCACAGCTTATTTTACTTGTACATGTTTTTACAGTTTGCGAGCGGGTTTGATGCGGAAACAATGAGGGCATTTCAGGAGCTGAGGGACAAAGCTAGATCATGCAATGTACAATGCCAAAATCAGCAGCAACAGAAATTTGTTTGCAGGTCTTCTACAGCTTGCTAAATCTGTAGCAAACTCAGCTTCAGAATTTCACAATATATATATAATATGATAAATTTGTGAATATCATGGCAGGCATTTAGCCTTCAATTTATATTTTAGGTTTCTTTTTAACTATGGATTCACATTAATTTTTTTAATCTAAATCCCAGAAACTTCTATGGATAAATGAGCAGTTAGATGTTTCCAATTGCTTCGACAATCAATTTGCTTTTGCATTCGAATCTTGAGTAAGCTCTCTTTATTGTTTTCGTCCGGGTACTTGCAATCGTCATAATTGCAAGTAGACGAGACATGAGGAAATGTAGTGTAACAAAGAAGACTACTTGCTGCACTGTTTCCCATTTGGTCGTGAGACAATTTTAGTATTTACCTACAAAAGACAAGTGGACTCTGTAATTATTACAGCCCAAAGCAATTATATTTGCTTGAAAGAACGTTAGTTATACACTTCCTGTCTTATTCTCCATTCAACTAATAACCATTTGTTTTCAATACCTCCACGAATGTACAACCAATCTGTAGAAGAAAATCAAAAGCAAATATATATATAAGTAAAATTCTCTCTTCTTTTGAATCATCACATGACAAGTGCTGCATATAGAAGCTGGTTCCAAGTATCAGGCAATCCAGGAAGGCACCAATGGCTGCAATCAATACCCGAATGCCCACCGCTGTAAGCCGATGGGTGAGCGTCTTTCCTTAATTGGGACAGGGTAGTGATATCTAGAAGATATACTGGTTTCTTGATTCTGCTCAATACTTGGTTAACAACGGAAACTTCTGGGGGTGTCCCTCCTGGATATGTCGACCCTGCTAGTGGTTGTTGTTCACCATAGCAGTTCTTTGATCCCGACCTCCAATCCCTGCCCCTGTTTCAAACAGAATCAACCACTTGCCATCCTAATGTGAATTAAGGTTTCTGTTACAGCTAAAAGCCATCAAAGTAAATAGTTGTGATGGACGACGAGTTGTCACGAATGCTACTGTTGTAAAACAATGATCCTATGACTTACTGGTAGTGAGTAGGAGAGATTCCCTGGAAGAACACTTTTGTCTTTGTTGGATCAACATTGAGCTCAACCCATCGAGCCCATGTCGTCAAACCTTTGTAAAATGCCACTAAACGGTCCATATCTTTGGATATAGTAGAGCCATCTTGTATATAATCCCATCTGCAAAGACAAGATAAGCAGGACATTCTCTTTTTCCTTTCATTCTACATTATTATTTTCTCCGATTTGCAAGAAGAGAATAACTGAGTTTAGAATTTAGGGTGCGTACGGTTGCGATTTTCCTTTATGAGTCCACCAATGCCATGTATTGAATATGAGCATGTCCATTCCCTTCCATGCATTTCCTTGTTGAATGGAGTCCAGTTTCAGGACTCGCCCGATATTTTCTCTTTGTATATCTACCAAGTACGGCGTACGATAAAGAAGTATGGAAACTCCATAGTCCTGCATACCACAATTGAGTTGATATTTACAATTATTTGCTTAATGCAGCATTGGGTACTAGCATATTAAGCAAATTATGAGTTTCTTCATTGTTCTTCTATTTTTCCAGAATCAAATCAAGAAAAAGATTTGGAAAATTAAATATTGCTCGAATCCAGTCAACAAAAAATAAAAAGTGTATTTATTGAATCGTAAAATCTTATTCATTACATGGTATTGATTACATATTACGTTGGGAAAAGCGAAAGAACGGTACTTTTTATATTTTAATCACTGTTTTATTGGCGCACTCTTTACATAATAACATAGAATAAGAATATAAACCCCATAATGATGTTTCTAGAGGATAATTATTTGAAACTAACTTTTTAATTTAACTTTATTAATATAGAACCTTTTTAATATTTTTAGTAATAAAATTATTTTTTCTTGAGTAAAATAAATAAATTAAAAACAAGTCGTTTGGAAAGAATTTTAAAATAATTTTATTTATAAATAGATAGAAATAAGTTGTGGATGAGTGGACAATACTTTTGTGTCCACTAAAATGCGTTGTTGAAAATAAAATTTAATCATTCATGAATGATTTATAATTTTTTTCCAAACGTTTATGGTATGAATTCTCGATTCACTTATTAAGCCCTTGTTTGAAAGTGATAATTGAAAATTATTTTCCCTCACACTCATTTCTAACTATACATTCTAAAAAAAAAATTTATTCTCACATTTCGCCATAACTTTTTTTTTTTGTATTTTTTAATAGGGTTGGACAAAACTCTCGAATCGAATCGGACCGGATCGAACCGAATAAAGCGGTTCTTTTTAAGTTAAATACCCGAACGAGTATAGAACCGACGGGTTTGGTTCGATTCTAGACTAAGAATCGAAAAATCGAATAAGAACCGAATCTCCCTAATTTTTTTAATTTATTATCTTAATAAGTCAAATTATTTTTTTAAAAAAATAAATTGCTAACTAATTAATTTAGTCCAAACCCAAAATATGATTACTATTTCTAATTTTCAGTCAAGTCCAACTTAATCAAATTGACCTAAATTTTATCTAAATCTCTTATTCTACCGTAATGTTACTTTTACTGTTCTATTATTGTGAACTAGTCATCTTCCTCTTCCTGTGATTTTAACAGTTAAATTTATGAAGAACTCAACAAAGAGATGTGGAAAAGATATCACGAAATTATACTACGTTATTTGGTAAGAATTAAGATTGAATATGTCATGGTCGAATTAATATAACGTTGTTGTAGTATAAAAAAATTAATTATTGTACGAAATTCCGGAACTGAATAAAACCGAACCGAATCCGAACAGTTCCATAATTAAATTTAGACCCAACGGTTTCATTTACTAAATACTCGAAAATTTCAAGTTACCGACCTGGACTGTGTTCACCCCTACTTTTTAACCACAAATTATATAAAAAAAAAAAATCACTTTTCATATAATTATTTTGACACAAGCACTAAAATTTCTTTTAAATATGAAAACATTAATCGACGTGCAAGGATTTGAAATACTCGTCTCAATTCTTAACAAAATTGACCTTTAAAGGAAACAATTTCATATTCAATATTTTATTAATATTATATTAATAGTAAGTTGATCAATCTGGAGCTCGAATAAGTATCTAATTTTGAAATTGACATTTTCAAATGAACCATCATTTTGTTTTGTACAAAAGTGTTAAAAGGGTTAAAGTCTCACATCTAATAAATATAAAAATAATAATCAAAATTAAAGACTTGCAATACTTTTATCACCTAAGTGTCAATATTGACCGACTTGGTATGAACACCTTTATGTTAGAGGAGTAAACAAAAACCGCCAATCCAAACCGAAACCATCTTAGATTGGATTGTAGATCTATGTACATGGTACCAAACCAACAATTAAAAAAAAAAATCTCTTTGATTTAAAAGTTATTTATGCTTGCAACCTTTCCTAGAATTTATGCTATGATTGGAAGCAACAAAAGGTGGCAAAAATGAAATCCAGCGAAGAACTGTCTTTAATTCTCATTCTCAGGAGGCAATGAAAAAGAAGGGGGGAGGGGGGGTGTGCTATTATCCCAACAAAAGAGAGAAATTTCTATATCTTAAACATTAAAATGCAATTTTGCAAATAGAAAAAAAATAAATAAATAAAAAATGGTTCCTAACCTGAAACGTTACAGCAGAAAGCGAGTCCTTCTTGACGAAGCTGGTCTTGGAATTTGGTACAGAAGCATGTATCAGACAAGCCAGAGATTCCCACTGATTCAAACTCAGTGAGTCACCGACAAACATAATCTTCTTCCCCCTCCATCTTCTCAGAAACTCCATCCCATCAAATCTGCAAAACAAAAAAACACGTTCAGTTTAGTAGCAGTAGTCGAATAGACAATACTAAAGAAACTAAAATCTGTACCTGGGCAAGTTACAAGAGTCTGGTTTCCATGAATACATAAGATATTGTTTATCAGGGCGGCCATACTTTTGGCAATCAAACTCAGGTTCAAGAAAGGGACAACTTGAAGATTGATATAGAGGATATGAAGAATCAATAACCCATTTGCCTTGAAACAAATTGCACCCACTTAAGAGCTCTCTATCCCTACTAACATTATGCACCAATGGTGTTGTGGCATCTGGCAGTAGCACAGCAGAAGCAAATAACAGAGATTGAAGGAGATAAACTGATAAGGTTTGATACAAAAAGTTCTTCTTCATTATTGGGTTTCAGTACACGAGAGAGGTGAAAGTAATAACAAACAAAAGTAGTGAAGAAAAGCTGTTTACCATTTATATTCTTGGTTCACATGGTTCGTTTGGAGCGTCGGTACAGAGAAATATCGATTTATATATGTCTTACATGAGTTGGGAATCTTGGATTTATTTGGCAAGAAGAGTCACCTCATTTGCTTTATTGGAACTAAAAAATTTACTCATGTCATCTGGATTTTTTTTTCATTTGCTTTATTTTGCTCTTAAAATGTTACTGTCCATTCAATCGATTTCCAACAAATGAAGCCCAACTTATCACATGTATTAATGAGAATATTTTAAACTGGAACTTTGAGACTTAATATGGTATAAGCTCAAATAAGCGATTTTGATTTGTCTAAAGCTCAAATGAACAATCGAATTTCAAGATTGATGTTCTCATATGAATCGTTATTTCGTAGGGTTGGGTAGCGCTCAGTGTCAATTAAATAAAAAAATATTAATCAACATATAAGGATTTTATTATTCTCTCTCAACAGTATTGACATTTTAAGGTAGAAATCGAAATCCAATAACAGAAAATATGATTTGAGTTCTCGTTAGAAAATCTATCTTCCCCACACTCATTGTCAACGATACAAATTTTTTAAAAAATTTCTCATAACTTTTGCCTTATTTTTAACTACACAATTTCACACATGGGATAAAAATTCAATTAGTCAAAGTTCGATGATTTTCCGTTCAAAATTGGTTAGCAGATTTTAACGTCAATTCTTGCAACTTGCGGTTTCAATGAATTTGGATTAAGCAAAAAATTGAAATGATTAAGGAATGGTTTTTTGTAATGGTCCTTGTCTTCTTGTCCCTAATGATGCCAAAACCACAGCTCACATTTGAAAATTTCATGTGATAGTGGTCGTCTGCTGGGAGGTTGATCTAACATTCTGGACTGGGTCCCACGTCTATAATTTCATCAATCCCATTATTTATATATACTTCCACTTTATTAAGGTTTAATTAGAAAAAAACAGTCAAAATTACCAAAAAAGAACAATGTTTTGATGGTCTTTGCCCTTTTGGCAATCTAAACCATCAGCTTTTAAATGTACATTAATATCAGCAAATATACTTAAATTCAGCTTTTATTTTTATTTTTCAAAAAGAAACTCATGCTTTACTTTTTTTTAAGCAATAGTTTACTTATTTTTTTTATTTTGGCTAATAAATACTTTATTTATTTATTTATTTCAAAGCTTGCTTATTCACTTATGTCATACTTATAATTATTAAGCGGGCCTACTTTTTGCTACCCAAAAGCTCTTATTTTGCCCGTGAACTCCATGAGAAAATCGTATAGAAGATGTGAATAAATTTTCCTTTGTTCAATAACTTCAACTTTTGGTTGATTAAGAAACTCGTACTTATTTTTCGAAATTATCTCAAACTTTACCGTAAAAAACAATAACTTACTTACTTTTAATTATGATTAAGCAAACTTTTTAAGCTTAGCCGATTGTACTCGCACTTATTTTGCAAATAAAACAAAAAAATTCGGTTAAACTAATACAAATGGTTCACAGGGGTCTTACAGGCCCCTCACAACAGGCGGGCTCCACATGTTTTAAAAAAATTAATGCAGGCCCCACTTTTGTTTTGCCTGGCAAGGACCCGTGAAAGCAAGCAAGATTCAATGTAGTATGTAATGAAATCATGTGAATTGGTGGACAATAGGGAGTCAACCCATGCAGGTCGTTAGAGTTGGGAATTCTAAAGCAGGCTAGTGAATCAATGAATCTTTTTGGATCAAACAAGTCATATTCAAAATTTGGATAACAATTTGACAGTGGAGACCCACTACAAATTGCTGTATCAAGTGATTATTGATTTTAAGAATAATAGTCATTAAGTATTGAAAATGATTGCTACAAGCTATAAAATCGGCTTTAAAAAGATCCTTAATTTGCCTTTTAGTTATATCAGTACTGCCTATTGTGTTTTTCAGGATGAAAGTTATCTTCGTGCAAGAACCTATAATTGATTTTGTTATGACTACTAGAAATACGTATTTTTTTAGCTGAAAAAAAGAAGAATCCAGATTAATCTCAAACAGTAATTGATATAGTCGGATTAATATAACCTGAGGTTTTCCTTTAAAAGATAAAAAATTAACCTAGTTCATCCAACAGAAGGGGAGTTGGGTCTAAAAATGATGCAAAACATCGTAGTCCATAAAAGAAAAAATGCAAGTAAAAATGTGTAACAACTGCACCAGCCGGGAATCGAACCCGGGTCTGTACCGTGGCAGGGTACTATTCTACCACTAGACCACTGGTGCTTTGATACGGAAGTGGTTATCCATTTAAAACATGATAACAGCTACAATTCCTTCTAAACTAATACAAGAGGTCTGATCCTAAGTCCAGGACCTCCTTTTTATTGGTCTATGTTCTCTATCGACTAAAGCCAAACGCTCAATAGAAGTCAAGAGACTCCTACTTGCACGCATAAGGACTCTGTGATATGTAGTCCAATACTTATGGGCCAAATATGCTATAAAAATCCATATTGAACCTTTATTTTTTATTTCAAATGTTATTCCAGTGTCACAAGTATGAACCGATTACACAAATATGTACACAAATACCAGTCCTTTTAGCCAATAGAATACATTAAAATAGCACCTGAAACGTTCATCCCACGTTTCGGCTTACATGAAACTTGGAGCTGCAAAATTCCATTCAAAATTTCCCCTTTTTTCCTGAATTTGAATTGACATATCCAATTTCCATGCAGCCCAACAAGATGCAGCAGTATTTCACCACTTCAAACCGACATAAAGACATAAAAATCACTATGGCTAGTCGAGATAGCTAACCCTTCGCCTCTTGTGTGGAAGCATGAGTTGAGATAATTCTTCTGACGCAGACGACTGATCCACTACAAAACTCAAAGCCCCGTGAATAGAACTCGCTGTAAGCTCCCGAGCTTCAGCACTGTTATTCATGTTGTCTCTTCTGCCAGTCAATAAGAACACAATCTTCATCCGACCTTCCAGAGTAGAGATCTCGACATTTGCCAAATCTACAGGAAGCACATTGAGACACTGCCTTGTATCAGACAGGAGATCCGGCCTGTAATGACAACAAATAGAAGCCCTAAAGGAGAAAGATCCATCTACTGCATCCTCATCAAGTTCTTCAACTTTAACTTCATCTGAATCTGTTGGAATGTGTAGATCTTCGCTGGCTTGTTTTGCTGTTTTCTTCAATTGTTTCACTTGGCTGATAACTTCCGCAAGTAATGTAGCTTTGTCCATCTATCGATAAACAGGTGAAAAAAAGAGTGAAGCTTAAACATTAGTTCTTGACATGACATGCAACAGTGGCAAATCTAATTCGAAAGCAAAACATTAACTTTTAAAATCTTCCGCATGCACATTTTTCATAACCAACTGTTGGTTAGACTTGAACTAACAACTCTCATAGCATGTTTAACCACTTCATCTAAAAGCTTAAGTTATTAAAAGAGGACACGTTTATTCTTCAACATTCAGAAGTGATACAAAATCTTCTTATATCTGAATTAACATTAATATGCCAACTCATAGACTGACTTGCACGAATTCAAAAGTTGAGTTAGACAGATACAAAGACCAATGAGCAACAACTCCATTTTATGTAAATTTAATTGTCAAAGTAATAACCCTTATGCCTCGTTCAATTCAAAAAGTTTGCAACACAATTTTGTTCAATCAAGTCAAATGTCAATATTGTGTGACAATGAAAGTGATATGATAGCAACTTACTCTATAAATTACATGTTCGAAATCTATTTATACTCCATATCTAAATGTCTCTTTTAATAGGTAACCGCAAACCACAAAGATATATTAAATCTAGTAAAGTATGACTTGAACTCTAGTCATATTGCAATAATATATAAGAGTACTCAAATTATTATAATTTAAAAGGGGGTCCATGGGGAAAAATTGGAAATAATCATAGCACATCGGCTGGTAGGTAGCCTACTATCCAATCAAAATCTTCTATATGCAGACACCTGACAGCTTTGGCCTTAGATTAAGAAATACTAATCAACCATTTTAGAAGAAGAAAATGATTTAATGCTATTATATGTTTAAGTCGGCAAACAACCCCGAGTTGCTCAAATTAAACAATAGTAGAGCACATTGACATTTAATGTTACATCCTCAGCAGAAAACATCAATCTCAACCATTAATTTAAAAACATCAAGCTCGAACCTTACATCATCGGCCAAAAACATAAACATCCTTACTGCACCAAATCTATCATTTATTTATTAGTATAAAATTTCAAAGCACCAATAAGAAGGCATACTCTAGAACATCAACCTCAATGGTTACGCCCTCGGACGGAAACATGAACATACTGACTGCAACAAATTAACCATTTATCAGTGGACACACATAGCAAGTTCTGTTAAAGCATAATCAGCCAGTGAAAATATTAGGTTTTACTGTTAGGTTAGACATCATTTAATAATTTTACTGTTTCGTCGATATAACCATTATTATGAAAGCAATGATGTGGCTACCAATTAAAATTGCATTCTTAACGTCTTGCATTGACTTTCGGGATTCCTGCACCGTGACTATAAGTAATTTCAATTTTCTTTTCCCATATTTTGTTTGTGGAAGTTACTTCTTCAACCAAAAGGCTCATATATTAAGCGTGAATCTGATGTATAAATAGTAAGCAAATATGGAGAATTGGATTTATCTACAATGAAAAGAAAACTTAACTCAAAGTGGAATTCATGTGAAATACAAAAAACAATAGAGATAGAGATGACAATCGAGCGCAGAAATTTTCAGCTAACACGGTGATTTCTGAAGCAAATGGTCAATAAATAGAAAATGCACCAAATGATCAATGAAAAGAAATGGACAAAAGTCATTAAGAAACAAATCCAACAAAAAATCGTATGGATCACCAATGTTTCTGACTTGCACGAAAATGTATCACTAGAGATAGTTCATATCTCAGGCACAAGTATGAATCTCCTTAATAATTTAACACTTTCAGTGAAACGTATAAAAAGAGATTTAGTGTATCAGTCACCAGAAGTATGAATCCCAATAGCTGTGACAATCATTCCAACAATGCAGAGAACTTCACTCATGTCACTAATTCATGCACGACTATAAACAAAGGAAGAGTAGCGCAAGAATATACATCGTGTACCACCAAATTTCAATGTTAGTTAGTGATAAATATAGACATGAACATCAAATATTATGGTAATTCAAGATCATAACCAGCAGAAAATATCACTAACCTTTTCTTCCCCAGGTACAAGACCTCGAAGCGTCACCAAATGAGCATTAATCCTCTCTCTCCTCCTCCTCTCAGCCTCGCTATGGCTCTTCAAAGCGGCAACTGTTTTCGCCTCTGAAAAACCCCTCTTCTTCCCTGTTTTGCCTAAAGTTTTCACTAGCTCCCCCTTCTCACAGTCCAATACTAATGATTGCCCAACTGACATAGCCCCACTTCCCCAATTCCCTGCAAGTCCCTCACAATCTGATTTAAGGTTTAAGCTACTTGGGTTCCTATAATACATACTCACACTCTCAATCCCACCACATTCATAACATATAAAATTTATGTGTGTGCATATATTTGAATAACCACGTATATAAAGCTAACACAATCAGAATGAATTGATTTGCAAAATAAGTTGTGTTCCCAATTTAACAAATTTAAGCTGTAAGAAAATGATCACAAGGTAATATTATAAGCATATGTATTAAAATCAAGTGCTTATCAAGTGTTTGAAATTAACAAGAAAAATAAAATCTTGATTATCCCCGCATGAATAAATTGCACATTCTTTTACATATAGCTAAAAAATATTGGATAAAAGCAAAAAAACAGTGAAACTTCTACGGGTCAAGGCCAGGAGGGCGGGTGGTAGGTGCGAACCAAAACGACAGCATTTTAGAGCGGAGCTTGAGAGTGGCAACAGACGAAACGGCGGCGTTGGTGGTGGTTAATGGAAGAGACATTATTTTTATTAGAAGAAAAGTAATAAAAGACAACAAATTGGGATTCTGCCGGGTTATGGGGAAAAGAAATCAATGAGAATAAATCCACATCTTTTTCTTCTTAAAGGTCTTTAATTCCTGCATCTCGATGAGCTTTTTGGGTTGAATCTTTGACAATTTGATGCGAGAATCAAAAGGAAAACCCAGAAAACTTGTATCTTTCTGTGTGGTGGTGTACAGAAAATTACAAAAGCCAAACCCACGCAATTAATTTATGAGGCAGACAATAATCTAATCTGCCATGGGAAGTGACGAACTCAGCTTAAAAAATTAGCGAAAAACAAAACAAAGAAAGAAAGAAAAAAAGAACTTGTCAGTTCTTGACTTTTGTATACTCATCAATAATATTAGTGGTAATCAAAGGGAGGTTGAACCCGTCTGTTAATTTAGAATTTGAAGTTAGGGATGCAAATTAGTTGAGCTGACATTTTTTATCCAATAACTTAATAGTTGACAAATAATTAATATTTGGGTTAATTTCATTTTTATCAATAAAATAAATAAATTTTAATTGGGTTTGTCAACCTTTTTTTTTTCTTTTTTGGAATTCAGGTTAATAAATTTTAATCATACTCTATTAGTGTCTGTTAATTGACAATCATTTTGGTATAAAAAAAAAAGTTTTTAATGATGATTTTTAGGAGAACGTGTAATTTAAAAGTAGAGAAAAAAATTTCGTATATGTTTTGAATATTTTATTATATAAATGTGTGGTTGAAAATAATCATGTATCAATACATAAAATAAATTAAATGGAGTTGAATAGACACCATTTCATGTGAAAGTTAAAATCCGAAGATAATCTAACATGTCTTAAGCTCCTAGATAATTATGTCACCTAATAAAGTCATGGCTACAAAAATTGAAAATATTTATGGATAAAATTATTCGTACAATCTTTGTTGACAATCTAGAGGTGTCAAGACGGACGGGCCGGCCATGACCCGTAAAAATCGGCCCGTGAAAGCCGGGACCGCGGGCCGACCCGTGACCCGTGCGGGCGGTTCACGGGCCAAGGAGGTGTAACCCGCGGGCTTCATGTTGCACCCCACGGGCTGCGGTTAACCCGCGGCCCGTAAAAAAAAATTAAAAAAAATAAAATTAAAATTAAAAAAAAGGGGAGAGATTATTTTTACAATACCCTCTCATTAGTTATTATACATTTATACTTTATAATTCATACTTGTTACTACCTTACTACAATTACAATTATTCAATTGCAAATATCATCATCATCTTGATTATATTTCTTTCTTCTCGATTCTCACTAGTCACTACTAAATTTTTTAATCCTACTATATTATAGATTCTCACGATTCTTTTTCTCAAAATCCTATTTTCAATAATAGTTGCTCTCCAATAAATTTAGAAGATGATAATGTTGTAGAAGTTTGCAAAGTTATAAATAATTCATGTAACATTAAATTTGAATTCTATGTAAAAATTTCTTGATATAATTATGAATTTATCATTTTGTTCAATTCTTAGTTTACATTTAATAAAAAAATATATTTTTTTGCTATAAATATGAAAAATTCTATATTTTTATAATTTTATTTATACAATCATACGGGCCAAAATCGGAACAAACCGCGACCCGCGCGACCCGTGACCCGCATGGGCTCGATCCGGATGGGTCAGCGGGCGGGCATGGGTTGTAGTCCAAAATTGTGGGCCGACCCGTAACCGGCCCGGAACCCGCAGCGGGCGGGCTTTTTTTCACGCGGGCCGTTACCGGGCTCACATGTTGGCGGGCCGACCCGGCCCGGACCACCCGGATTGAGCTGACATTTTTTATCCAATAACTTAATAGTTGACAAATAATTAATATTTGGGTTAATTTCATTTTTATCAATAAAATAAATAAATTTTAATTGGGTTTGTCAACCTTTTTTTTTTTTTTTGGAATTCAGGTTAATAAATTTTAATCATACTCTATTAGTGTCTGTTAATTGACAATCATTTTGATAGGGAAAAAAAGTTTTTAACGGTAATTTTTAGGAAAATGTGTAATTTAAAAGTAGAGAAAAAAATTTCGTATATGTTTAGAATATTTTATTATATAAATGTGTGGTTGAAAATAATCATGTATCAATACATAAAATAAATTAAATGGAGTTGAATAGACACCATTTCATGTGAAAGTTAAAATCCGAAGATAATCTAACATGTCTTAAGCTCCTAGATAATTATGTCACCTAATAAAGTCATGGCTACAAAAATTGAAAATATTTATGGATAAAATTATTCGTATAATCTTTGTTGACAATCCATATATTGTCAAGATCCATACTATTGATTAAAAAATCTTTCTATATATAAAAAGTGTCTATTTAACGGAATTTGTTGGTTTAACGGAAAAACTAACGGAATTTGTTGTTTTAACGGATTATGTAACGGAATTTTTTGTTTTAAACAGGCAGTTGTACCTGACTACCTTCTTTCAGTGTTTTTATTATAATTTTGTATTCCGATATTCGATTGAGGCGATTCAAAATGCGTTGGAAAGCTAACCCATCTGGCTACAACTTTGATTCAGACATCATTCTCCAATTCGATCACTTTCTATGCCAAAAATATGTCTCAATATAACGGACTATGTAACGGAATGTTTTGTTTTAAACAGGCAGCTACACCTTCTTTCAATATTTTTATCATAACTTTGTATTTTGATATTCAATTGAGGAGATTCAAAATTCATTGAAAAGCTAACTCATCTAACTATAACTTTGATTCAGACATCATTCTTCAATTGGATCACTTTCTATGCCAAAAATAGGTCTCAATATAACGGACTATGTAATAAAATTTCTTGTTTTAAACAGGTAGCTGCACCTTCTTTCAATATTTTTATTATAACTTTGTATTCTGATATCCGATTGAGGCAATTCAAAATGAGTTAGAAAGCTAACTCATTTGGCTACAATTTTGATTCAGACATCATTCTACAATTCGATCACTTTATATGTCAAAAATATGTCTCAATATAACGGACTATGTAACAGAATTTCTTATTTTAAACAGGCAGCTGCACCTTCTTTCAGTATTTTTATCATAACTTTGTATTCCGATATCCGATTGAGGCAATTCAAAATGCATTGGAAATCTAACTCATTTGGTTACAACTTTTATTCAGACATCATTCTCCAATTCAACCACTTTATATGCCAAAAATAGGTCTCAATATAACGGACTATGTAACGGAATTTCTTGTTTTAAACAGGCAGCTGTACCTTCCTTCAGTATTTTTATCATAACTTTGTATTCCGATATCCTATTGAGGCGATTCAAAATGCGTTGGAAAGATAACTCATCTGGCTACAACTTTAATTCAGACATCATTCTCCAATTCGTTCAATTCATATGCCAAAAATAGATCTCAATATGAGAATAAAACACAGGAGCATAACTTTTCCGTTGGAAATTGATTTATAATCATCTTTTGACTAAATTTGATCCCCTTGACATCTTCCTTTATCCAATTGATTCCGAGCACTCTCAAATCTTCATCGTGAAATTCGGCACAACTTTTAAGTATTTACATTTTAGCCCCCGAACTTTGGATCCCTTACAATTTAGACATTTCTCCAAATTTGTCTACTTTTACTTACTCAACAACCTACATCACAATATCAAAATCACACATCTAATTATTTATCAATTATATAAACATTACATCATTAATTATTTATAGAGTGTCTGTTTCTGTTTTTCAGCAGAAATCAAGCCGTTGGCAACACAATTCATGCAGTTGGGAGCCGCAATTTTGGACCAATTCTCTCACTGTAGGATTGTAGGTTTAAAAAAAAACGGTAACATAATCAATTTTCCTTCCTCTTTGCAGCGCGCCCAGACACGCCCTTAATTAACTAAAAAAAATTATATATTTATTAATAACAAATTAATTATTAAACAAAAATATTAAATATAAACTAAGCAAACGTGCATTGCACGTTACTTGTACCTAGTAATTTTAAAAATGGCTGGTATAGATTCCCGCCAACTCATAGTTGTTCAACAAAATTATGAACTGTGGTTGTACATGTAGGATGATTCAATATTTATTACCCGAATATTTTCCCAAGAATAGGGGCAACAAATTCTATACGAGTTCAATGATTAGATACGAAATTAGTCATTAATTGTTATTAATCTTATTATTTTTGAAAAAATTAAGTTGGCCCTAGATCAAGAATGTTTTGCTAGACATTTTTAGTGAGAATGAGAATCGACTCACATTGAATTGTGTAGTATAATATATTTCATATTGCATCTCTACATTAAAAGCATATTCGTTTTTTCATTTCTTTTGAGTCCTTTAATGCTAGTAACTTTTCTTAAAATGTGGTCATACTAGTTCTTTTTCTTTTTCTTTTTCTTTTTTTCAAATTAATATAATTGAATTGTTCTACTACGATTAATAAATTGGGAGATAACTTTTACAATTTAAACCCATTTGATAATCGTACATTACTACTACAAGTCTTTCGGTATTAAACTAAGCTTATATTTGACAATCATTATTTTTAAATTATTTTTATTTTACACATTCATTTTTAACCATATGTTCACACGATAAAATATGGTGTACGTAAATCTCAATTTTTTCTACTTTTTAACCATATATTTTCTAAAAATTCACTATTCAAAACCTTATATTTGTCAAATAATGACATCAAACATGGGCTAAATACTTGTGTTGAAGTTGGCTAAACGTTTGTCAAACAAAAAATGAGTTTTGGAGATAAGTTGACTTATCTGTTATTAATTATCAGTTATATTATTTTTCAAACACTTCTTTCAATTTATTACTTGTTCAAGTGCTGATAAGTAGGCCCAAGGATTTATTTAAGGTAGTCGGTGTTTTTTTCAACTTAATGTAATATTCACAATTATTTTGTATTCTTAATATATAGTTCTTTGGTTTTTCTTTAGACATTTTCTCTCTTATTAATCTTCTAATATTATTGATTTAAGATGCTTAGTGCATTTTCAATATTAGTGTAAAACAGAGATTTGGCATTATTTGACGCACATTATTTCAAAACTCATTTTCAACTACACATTTTTTAATAAAATAATATTTTTCATCACATCAATAACTTATTCTAATTTTTTAACCACATATTTTCCATCATATCACTATTTAAATTACATTCTTTTATCAATAATATCCATCAAATACACCCTTAGATCTCTAAAGTAGTTGGAAACCTCTCATATGGCGATATGCAAATTGTATTTTTCGACAAAATATAATACATCTTTTTTTTTTTTTTTACATTCACGAGAGGTAAAAGGTGAATTTAGATCTATTGATACGTAATTGGGGATGCAAAAAAGGGAAAATTACACAACTACCCCACTATAACAATTACATTTTAAACCTAACAACCTTATCAAAATATTTCAAAATTCAGTTAACTCAAATTTTTAATATTAATAAATAATATTATAACCACACCTTCGAACCCTAAACAATTTCCCCCTCCTTTTTCACTCACACTCTCTTCCCTTCTCCCTCTATTGCAACACATCTCCCTTCTCACTCTATCACAACCATCGGAAAGGAGGAGCACATCTACGGTGATAACGTGCAGCTCCGCAGTGGCACTGCAGGGTTATACTGCTGCGCGCGACGAGGAGGACCTTTAAGACTGGGAAGTGGCACCATCGATGTTGGTGGAGTCAGTATTGATTTTCGATTTAGATAGTATTTTGGGCAATTCGGGTGGACCTTTTTTTGATGGATCTGATGTGGGAAGAAGGTTTTCGGAGATTTTTAGTAGTTAGGTAAAACACTCGATTAGTTGATGTTGGTCTCAGAATCGAAGCTTCACAACATAAACAAGTAATAATGAAAGATAATTGCAGAATCGAAAAGAACACAGAGAATTTTTGCCCCTTTTTGGGCCCGGATGTTTAGCTTAAAGCCTACTCATCCGTTGAGCATCTACTACGTAGATATTGCTCGAATCCATTAAGAATCATAAAGAATAGTACAACGAATGTATTTTGATTTCTTCACTAAGTTTCCTCTAGCTCATCATATACAAGTTTTCACTCCACAACACTAATGTATACACAATACACTCAAGAATATCACTAAGATATTACAGATATCACAACCAA
Source organism: Fraxinus americana (assembly GCA_035079005.1). Taxonomy (NCBI): domain Eukaryota; kingdom Viridiplantae; phylum Streptophyta; class Magnoliopsida; order Lamiales; family Oleaceae; genus Fraxinus; species Fraxinus americana. The sequence goes on along the minus strand of CM068709.1, from coordinate 36,030,498 downwards.
AGGATCTCAAAAACAAAACCATAGAGAAAAAGCTCGAGAGAGAAGAACATAAGAGAAAACCCTATAATGTGAAGTATCGTCCAAATGAATAATCCAGAATAGGGTTATAAGGTAACCCTTCAAATCACTTAATCCCATGGTCCAAGATGTGCTCAGTGTAAAGTCAAGATTACACCATTATTTAAACAGCAAATCGGTGGCCTAATCCAACACAGCAAAAGATGCCCAACACTAAAAATAGAAAGAGGCCCAAAGACCAAAATAGAGAAGCAGCCCAACTCAACAACCTCCACTTTGCCAAACTATTATGAGTATTCTTTTGTGGATTCAAACTCAAGTTACTATTTTCATTTGCTCTATCATACCTATCATACCTGGAAAAGAAAAACAATCAGATTTGAATAAAAACAAAAATAAGGTAACTATAGGATTTAACATAGTTCATTACCTTCAAAACAGATTCAACATCTTTAAATAGTTTCTGAATTTATTTAATGGTAACACCTTAGTGCCAAAATCAGCAAGATTGAATTCAGTTGAAATCTTAATTAAACTAATCAAACATATTTCTAACAAAATGAAATTTGATGTCAACATGTTTGGTCCTATAATGAAAAACAAGATTTCTGCTTAAGTGAATAGCACTTTGATTATCAATATATATCCTAACCACTTCATTTACAAAACCAAATTCATTTAAAAGACCTCTCAACCACAGTCCTTTAACAACATCACAAGCTGCTATATAGAGACGTTATGTTCTAATTACCCATTTATTTACTTACTTACTTACATAAAATTTATTTTTTTGAGAAAGTAATATTGTGAAAATAATTTTTTAGATAATGTGTGATTAAAATGTAAAAAAAAAAATGAATAAATGTAAAAATTAGTTTTATTTGAAAAGGATTAAAAATGAGAGTGACAAAAATTAATAGCTAACATGCTATAAGGTCAGCAGAATGGGATCAATGGTTCAATTTCCCCAATTTTATACCGTCATCAACTTCTCACTGCACAACTGAGATCGTACAACACATTCAAGCATCAATTTGCTCTGGTATTCACACTCTGAGCCAGTATAGCATAGGACAATGTGTGAAAAATCGGTGAACTCTCAACTAGAAAACCACATAAATAAATAATTGCCTTAGAAATAAAAAACCCTAGTTCTTGCAGTCCAGATCAAACCAGACCGTCGATAAAGTGAGAGAGAAATGGCATTGGCAAATGAGCGTGTGAACTTCGTATACATCGCCAAGCTTGCAGAGCAAGCCGAACGCTATGATGGTTTTGCCTCTTTTTTACTCTCTGTTTTTTCCGTTTCTAGATCCGGCATTTCAGTTTTATTTTTCTCTTGTAATGGTAAAACTTGAGTTAATTTTTCAGATTTTTTCTCTCAATCATAATGTATCCATTGAATTGTTGATATTCGAAGGTGGTTAAATTCATTTCTTAACATCTCGTGAAAGGCATTTTATATTTATGTTTGTTTATTCTTTTTCTTGCTCGAGGAAGAGCAGTGGATGCTCTGCTTCATTTTGTGGAAGTCGAGTTAATATTATTGCTTTGGCGCTATTATTTTTGAACATTCATCCAAATTTGGACTGCTAAACCAAACCTGTTTCGTTTATACATTTGAGGAAATGGTGGTTCGCTAATCAAAAGCATGCTTTTTGATGGTCACATTACTGAAGAAATAATGGGATAATTGATTTAAATAAGTTGTTTTTTTTTTTTTTTAATTCAGTCCTCTAACTGTTATTTGTCTTTCTGAACATGTGATCTAAACTCCGAATAAAAGCAGATTTTTTTTTTTTTTTTTGCCTATTAGTTTTTATTCATTTGTAGAAAACTAGAAATGGTCGATGCCATGAAGAAGGTAGCAAAGCTTGATGTTGAATTGACAGTTGAGGAACGGAATTTGCTGTCAGTTGGGTATAAGAATGTGATTGGAGCTCGAAGGGCTTCTTGGAGGATTTTATCATCAATTGAACAAAAGGAAGATGCAAAAGGCAACGAACAAAATGTAAAGAGAATTGATAAAATCAAGGAAGGGAAACGAAATTGAAGCTGATCTACTGCAGGGAATAAACTGAAATTAAAAGATAAGCGTTCAACATGAAAATCACATTGAAAGAACTTGAGAAAGGGGGATTTTATTATTCATCAAGCTCAATTAACATTGTGAATACATTGCTCTATTTATAGAGTGAAATATCTAACAAACTATCTAACAAACTTAACAACATAACAACTAGTAGAGGTGAATGCGGTTCGATTTGGGCGGTTTCTGCAATATTTTCAACTCAGACCATTTCATGCGGTTTGAAATTTTTTCAAACCAAACCAAACCATTTTATTTTTCGAACCAAACCAAACCAAACCATAATTTGCGGGTTGGTTCGGTTTTAATCCGCGATTTACCCATCGACATTATAATAATATATTTAAAATAAGTTAACATATAAGTTTAAACGAGAATTAATAATGTTAAATATTAAATTACATTTATCGTTCCCACAAAACTCGTGAATAAATTATTTTCAAAATTGGTTGCTAAAGGATGTTAATAGAACGAATATATCTTTCTTTCTTTTTATTTACATTTTCTTGTTTGCCTTTTATATTGTCATATAGTGGTTGGTAAAGATAGAGTCACATTCTGTTATAATAGTTTGGTTAAAACTCATTTCATCCTACTAGTGAGATGAAAAACAAGGACTGAACATGATATGTTTAAATATACAAAGCGTTTACATTTATTGGAAATTGACAAATTTTATTCTCTAACGACTTTACGAAAGTAGAATGTAGTAGTATTAGTTAGGAAACTTTAACATGTTCACACAATCAATACACTCTATCTTTCATTTTTTCTAAACGACAAACAAGTTCATTAATCACCCAGGCATACAAATAGTCAGTTTTTAAATCCAAATCACAACTCACAAGTATATAATAAGTTTAAAAAATAACAAAAAAAAAAAAAAAAAGAATAATGAAAAAAATGACTTGAATGAGAATCTAAGACTTATCAAGAGATGAGAGAAATTGTGATTCGGGTAGAAATTAGCAGACTAACAAGCAAAAGACGACTAACGATTTGTGATTGAGAATCACATTTTGTTTAGTAGTGGTAGGCAAGCGTCAAATCTTTGAGAAATGAGAGTTGAAGTAGCTTCTAAAGTTGTGAGCGTGATTTGATGTCGTAGTTTTGTTGTATTATGATTTAGATTGTTGAAAATAAATATTTTTTTTCATATGATTTGTGATTAATTTTAATTTAGATTAGATATCGAGTCACGACGTGTGTTGTGGACTTATAAAACTATCGGTCAATAATGATGAAATTAATTTACTTTATATGATTATTTTAATGAGTTGGTTGTAATTTGTATTGGTAAATTGGTATTTTTTCTAAAAAGTAAAAACTTTAAAATTTGTAAGTTAATAAAATTAATTTTTAATTAAAAAATTAAAAACGGTTCGGTTCGGTTTTATGCGGATTTTGAAAATTGAAACCTAAACCAAACCATTTTGAAACGGTTTGGTTCGGTTTGAAGGAAAAAAACCGCGGGTCCACGTGGACCCGAACCAACGGTTTCAAACTAACGGTTTCGATTCGGTTTGCGGTTTCACGATTTTTTTGTGCAGCACTAACTAGAAGAAGGAACCAGAAGGATCTGGAATTGGTGCCGTATTCAGCTGAGGTGAGCTGCTGATTTGCTGGGCATGCTGGACGTGTGAGGAGCTGAGGGCATATTGTAACAAGAATAAAAGAGTATAGGCAAAAGGTTGAAACAGAGTTATCTAATATTTGTACCGACGTCATGGCTGTAATTGATGAGCATTTGATTCCTTCCTCATCTGGCAGTGAATCCACTGTGTTTTTCTACAAAATGTGAGTTCTCTTTGCAGAGTTAGAACTTCATATGCTTGGTGCTCTTGAGTTGTCTATGTAAGTTTGTTTTTTGTTTGAGTTTTTGCATTTGTACTTTTGACATTGTTGTAGGAAGGGGGATTACTACCGGTATTTGGCAGAATTTAAGAGTGGCAGTGACAGAAAGGAGGCTGCTGAAGAATCTTTGAAAGCATATCAGGTATAAAGGATTTCAATTTCATCATAGGAATTATTGTGCACTCGTTAATTGTCAATTATGTATAATGTTGATAGACACTCATACCATATTATTCTAGTTAGTTTATACCGATGCAATCTGTAGCAATTAATTTGTTTTATTTTTTATTTTTAAATGAAATTTGGGCTAGTGAAACATGCTTTTTTTCTTCCAAATGTATATAAATTTCGCATTGAGGTTCTTCATTGATATTCCCTCCCTCTTAAGCATACGTGGCAAGTGTTTATAAAACATACTTGTTCCTCATTGGTTTTTAAATAATGTTAAAATCTGAAATCTGTATTTATGGGAAACATATTGTAGGAAAGATTGTATAGCTATAAATCTTCTAGGAAATCAGTGATTATTCTAGTTTCCTAGTTTAGCTCTAGATTTCCTAGAAGGTTTCCTATTTTCTAGGATTAGTTTCCTATTTTTCTGGGTTTCCTATTCTTTGTATTGGCTATATAAAGCCGTGTAACTATTCAGATTTTAATATGAGGAGTTAAAATATTTTTCCTCTAAACTTTTATGGTATCAGAGCCGTAGGTTTAGCTTTTCTTTTCTGCCATGGCCGAAACCACTGAAATCAACCCAAATGTCTCTATTCAGATCACTACCGTCAAACTGAATGGCAGAAATTTTTTAGAATGGGCCCAACAAGAAATTAGCTATTGATGGACGGGAAAGCTTGGTTTTTTAACCGGTGAAGAACCACGACCAAAGGAATCGATCCTGTTCAAAAAATGGAGGTCGAAACTCCTTAATCACCACATGGCTTCTCAATTCCGTGGAGGAGTCAATTAGGAAACCTTATTTGTTTATGTCAAAGAAACAAATATGGAATGTCGTCCGGAGACGTACTCGTATTTGGAAAACCATTCTCAGGTGTTTGAGTTGAAGACAAAACTATGGAACGCTAAACAAGGAGATGTCGATGTTACCTCTTTCTTCAATCACATGCTAACCTTGTGGCAGGAACTCGACATGTGTTACAACGAGGAATGGGAGAGTCCCAAAGATTTAGCAAGGTTAAAAAAAGTGAGGAAACTGATAGAATTTTTATGTTTTTAGCAGGAATTAATTCAAGCTTTGATGATGTCAAAGGAAGAATACTTGGACGCCGGCCACTACCCTCAATCCGGGAAGTTTTTTCAGAGTTGAGACAGGAGGAAAGCCGAAAAAGGGTAATGGCAGGATCATTCTCACACAACAACGACCTTGATAGCTCTGCCCTTATCACAAGGAACACTGAAGCCGAATCTGACAAAAAGAAGAAACCGTGGTGTGAGCATTGCAAACGTCACTGGCATACCAAGGAGACATGCTGGAAGATTCATGGCAAACCACAAACCGACAAACAAGTTGGAAGAGGAAACAGAGGGAAACAAAGCTATGAATAGCACCTCTGAGACTTCTACAGAGCACAAGTCTACTTCTGGAAATTCCAGTCAATTTCCATTCACTAATGACCAGATTGAGCAACTATTGAAACTCCTAAAATCTCCACATGATCTTCCATCATGTTCCTATGCAAATCAAGGTAATTATGGATCTTGTTTTTCAACCCATAATATGGAACCGTGGATCAAAGATTCCGGTGCCAGATCACATGACAAGCTTTTCGCATTTGTTCCACTCTTATAGCCCATGTGCAGAAACAAGAAAATAAAAGTGGCCGATGGATCGTTCTCACCATTGCCGAAAGGGTGAAATCAGAATTTCACCATTCTTAAAGCTGAAAGACGTCTTACACGTCCCACGATTGTCTTGTAATTTACTGTCAGTCAGTAAATTAACTAATGACCACAATTGTCGAGCTAATTTCTCTCCATTTCACTGTGTATTTCAGGATCTGGCATCGGGGAAGACGATTGGCAGTGCTAGACTCAATGGCGGACTCTACTATTTTGATGATGGATCCCTTCAAGCAAATTCAGTTTCTAATTCTGATTTAGGTGCTAGTTCTAATTCTGGTATGAATAATGTAATGCTTTGGCATTTTAGGCTAGGACACCCAAGTTTCTATTATTTAAAACATTTGTTTCCAAATTTATTTTTAAATAAAGATCCATCATCTTTTGTGTGTGAAATTTGTGCCATGGCAAAAATGCATCGATCTCCTTATGTGCCTCGCCCATATTCTCCGTCAAAACCTTTTTCACTAGTACATAGTGATATTTGGGGGCCCTCAAGAACTCCCACTATCATGGGAAAACGATGGTTTGTAACTTTTATTGATGATCATACAAGGATGACATGGGTATATCTTATGAAAACAAAATCTGAAGTTGAGATCATTTTTAAAACCTTTTTTAATATGGTTTGTACTCAATATGAGACTAAAATAAAGGTTTTAAGAAGTGATAATGGTAGGGAGTATTTTTCAAAACTGTTGAGTAATTTTTGCTTGGAAAATGGAATAATTCAACAAAGTTCTTGTGTAAATACTCCTCAACAAAATGGAATTGCTGAGAGAAAAAATAGACATCTTCTTGAAGTTGCACGTGCACTCCTCTTTACAAACCATGTACCGAAAGTTTTTTGGGGTGATGCAATTTTGCATGCCACGTTTTTGATAAATCGTATGCCATCAAAAGTTCTGAAATTTGACACACCAATAAACAATTTTTTGAAGGCTTTTCCTCAATCTCGGCTTCAATCCCACCTTCCATTAAAACTATTTGGCTGCACCGTTTTCATTCATAACAAAGATCTCCATCACGACAAATTTGATCCAAGAGGAAAAAAATGTGTTTTTTTGGGATATTCTCCCGCACAAAAGGGGTTTAAGTGCTATGATCCTCAAAAGAGAAAATACTTTGTCACATTTGATGTTCAATTCCTTGAAAATAAATCATTTTTTAGGCCTCATCTTCAAGGGGAGAACACTAGTGCAGATTCGACCTTAGGGGGAGGGGGAGAAAAAAATTCAGAAAAAAATTCAATCTTTAGTTTTGAGCAACACCAAGGTTTGTTCTTTCCTATTCCCGTAATTGATAGTTCCACGTTAGATTCCGACTTTGTCGAAAAATCAAACACTGAAAATGACTTGAATGTTCTTTCTAAAAATGTCTTTTCTGAAAATCAAAATCTGCCTAATGAGTCTCCAAGAAACCGAGCCATTAATCAGTCAAATTTCCCTCAAAATTGTCAGTTTTTTCAAAATGACACATTGGAGGAAAATAATGATTTAAATAATGAAAACTTGGTCCCTGAAATCAGTAGTCCTACTACAATTGGAAATAAGACTATAAATCGTTTTGGAAAAGTATTTTCTCGAAGGGAATTAAAATCAGGAGTAGAAGCCAATATTGAGCTTCATGGCCAAGAGACAACCCCAATGACAGATCACGAAATACCAGGTACTGATTCTTCCTCTTCAGATCTTAATATTCCAATTGCCATTAGAAAAGAAACAAGGGAATGCACTAGGCATCCACTGTATCCTATGTCCAAATATGTTTCTTACAAGAAATTATCTCCTCAGTTTCATGCTTTTGTCTCTAAACTTTCTCATGTGGAGATTCCAAAGGATATCAAAGTTGCCTTACAGGTTCCTGAATGGAAAACAGCTGTTTTGGAAGAGATGAATGCTCTGGAGAAGAATCGGACTTGGGAAATAGTGGAGTTACCAAGGGGAAAGAAGACGGTTGGTAAATGGGTGTTCACCATCAAATTCAACTCGGATGGATCATTGGAGCGATACAAGGCCAGATTAGTTGCCAAAGGATTTACACAAACCTATGGTATTGACTATTCTGAAACTTTTGCTCCTGTAGCCAAACTAAATTCAGTGCGAGTCTTGTTGTCCATTGCAGTGAATCTGGATTGGCCATTACAACAACTAGATGTGAAGAATGCCTTTCTGAACGGTGATCTAGAAGAAGAAGTGTTCATGAATGCTCCCCCTGGATTTGAAGATAAATTTGTGAATAAAGTTTGCAAACTGAAAAAATCCCTCTATGGCTTGAAGCAGTCTCCTCGGGCCTGGTTCGAGAAGTTTACCAACTCAGTCAAAAGGCAAGGATACCGGCGATCGCAAGCAGATCACACAATGCTTTTCCGAAGATCACAAGAAGGAAAGATTGCAATCCTTATTGTGTATGTTGATGACATAATTGTGACAGGTGATGATGTGCGAGAAATAAGCAGATTGAAAAAGTGTTTGGCTGAGGAATTTGAAATTAAGGACCTTGGAACTCTCAAGTATTTTCTAGGGATGGAATTTGCAAGATCTAAAGAAGGAATTGTAGTAAGCCAAAGGAAGTATATTCTAGACCTTCTCAAAGAAACGGGTATGAGTGGGTGCAAACCAATAGACACTCCTATTGATCCAAATGTTAAACTTGGAAAAAGTGAAGGGGATCAAGTTGATACAACTAGATATCAAAGGCTTGTTGGTAGACTAATTTATCTTTCTCACACAAGGCCTGATATAGCTTTTGGTGTGAGTTTGGTGAGCCAATTTATGCATACTCCTGGGAAAATCCATCTTGATGCTGTTTATCGGATTCTTAGATATCTTAAGGGTTCACCTGGAAGAGGACTATTGTTCAAAAAGACCAACAACCGGGCCATTGAAGGATATACTGATGCAGATTGGGCGGGATCTATCACTGACAGAAGGTCTACTTCAGGCTATTGTGGTTATGTATGGGGTAATTTAGTTACATGGCGGAGTAAAAAACAGAGTGTAGTAGCTCGCAGCAGTGCTGAAGCGGAGTTTCGAGCTATGGCAAACGGTTTATGTGAAATAATTTGGCTGCAAAGAGTGCTAGAAGACTTGAAACTGAAACCTGAGGGACCAATGAAGCTATACTGTGACAACAAAGCCGCCATCAGCATAGCCAATAATCCTGTCCAACATGATCGAACCAAGCATATTGAGATCGACCGTCATTTCATTAAGGAGAAGTTGGAATCAAGAGCTATTTGCTTACCATTTGTGCCCACAGCACAACAAATGGCAGATGTTTTCACTAAAGGGCTTTTTAAACCAGGGTTTGACTCATGTATAAGCAAGTTAGGTTTGAAAGATATTTTCCACCCAACTTGAGGGGGAGTGTTAAAATCCGAAATCTGTATTTATGGGAAACATATTGTAGGAAAGATTGTATAGCTGTAAATCTTCTAGGAAATCAGTGATTATTCTAGTTTCCTAGTTTAGCTCTAGATTTCCTAGAAGGTTTCCTATTTTCTAGGATTAGTTTCCTATTTTTCTGGGTTTCCTGTTCTTTGTATTGGCTATATAAAGCCGTGTAACTATTCAGATTTTAATATGAGGAGTTAAAATATTTTTCCTCTAAACTTTTAAATAAATATTTGTATTTAAAGCTAGTGTTCTGGTTGATGAGAAATGGATTAGGAAATGTGAGAATATTTTATCTAAGAGTCTATATAAATGACTATCATATGTTACATGAGATTGATACCTTGCTGGGGAAGGGGTCATCTTGACACGATAGATTGTTGATGCTGGAGAAGAATTTAATCTTCACGACTTTTTGTAGCTTTGCAACTTTTCATTGCAGGCTGCCACTATGTCAGCTGAGTCTGATTTACTACCTGCACATCCCATCTGTTTGGGTTTGGCGTTGAACTTCTCTGTTTTCTATTATGAAATCATGAACTCTCCAGAAAGGTACACAAGATTTTATGGCTATCTCAATTGTGTTGAGAAATCCTTGAGCTTTTTTTGGAAATCCATATGAAGTTACTTTACATATTGCTTTGTATTACAGGGCTTGCCGCCTTGCTAAGCAAGCATTTGATGAATCTATCTCTGAGTTGGATACACTGAGTGAAGAATCTTAGAAGGATAGTACATTAATTATGCAGCTTCTCAGGGACAATCTTACCCTTTGGACTTCTGACATCCCGGAGGAGGGAGGCAATTTCTCTTCTTATTGCTAAATTACGCTTCCAGATTTTTCATCTTGAAATACTTTTTATTGCCTAGTTTTGTTCCACTTGTTTGGTTAAATCAATGAGGAATTATATCATAAGATGATTTTTGCTGATTGCTTTTATTGTTATTAGCTTTATTTATTTGTTTTCCCTTTTTATCAGAAGGCCAAAAGGTAGATAGCTCTGTAAAAGCAGGAGGTGAAGATGCAGAGGTTGGGTTACATGCTTTTCGTAATTTGCAACTTCGTCTGTGATGTCCTCAACTTCTTTGCTACTTCCATTATTAAGTTATTTCCATTATTGTTCTTGCAGTAATCAAGAATTACAGCAGTCAGGATAAGCAGTAGCTAATTTATTTTTCAACGTTGGAAGTTGCCTCCTGAATTCTAGGTCACTCTTTCCTAGTTTAAAGTCCTGTCCAGAATTCTGTTGTTTATTCTTGTTACATACTTGTCATTGTTGTGATAGTATTTATTTTACTTGAACGTCTACCATCCAATGCCAAAACTGTCTTTATTTGATGCAGTTATGATGCTTTTACATTTGCATCTAGCTACATTGTATCTTCAGATCTAGAAATGAACTGAATAGAGCGGAGTGATGTAAAAGGATTCATATAGTCCACTCTAAATTCATTGAGAACAAGGTTTAAGTTGTTGTTGTTGAGATATTTGCACGTTTCTAATGCTTTGTCCAAGTATTAATACAAAAGCTTGTGCAACTTCTCTTCTCTATGTTGATGTCCTAACTCTTTCAAAAAATGACGAACTTTTCTTTTGACAGAATACGTCTAACCCTTGTTTGACTACTCTTCATAAATTGTTTATTATCGGTCAAATCACTTTATTCATTGTGGGATCCACAAGTACTTATTACTTATGTATCACTTATTTCTATCTATTTATAATTTAAAGCTTTTGTAAACACTTTCCAAAAAAACGGTTACATTTTTCTTTTACCCTTTTAAAGAAACTCTCTCTCTCTCTTTTTCCTTTTTCTCGCTTTTAAAATCTTTTACCTTTTTTTTTTTTTTCTAATTTTTGATTTAGATGACAAAATTGTTTAGATTGAAGAAAGCTCTATGTTTTATTTATTTATTTATTTTTAAATAAAGTAAATTTAGCTAAAGGGAAAATAATAATTGAGGTCCCCAACTTGTAGTCCGTGTTATATTTTGCTGTCAACTTTTAAAACGCAGCATTTCAGTCTCTAACCTTTTACCTTTTTTACACCTGTGGACTCACAGAATGAATTAATAAGCGTCATTTCAATTGCATGTAATGTAGCATATGTTTTTTCTACTAAACAAATCTAATAAAATAATAAGTAAAAAATGACGGTGAAAGAAAAATGAAAAAAAAAAAGAGAGCATGCCAGTGGCAGTAAACAATACTAATAAAAAATAAAGAAAGAAGAAGAAGAAAAAATGATACTCAACAGATGTTGGCTTGGGAAAGATGTGCTTTATTCTGCTGTAGTTTTTATAATATCATACCTGTAATATTCTACAGCACTCTCTTAGAATGCGATTCTTGTTCGAGAAATCTGTTGATGCTATTGGATCAGATCCCATCCCATATTTAGGATTCTTTAACCATATATCAATAACTTGCACTTCTCTAATGAAGTGCGACTAAATAGTGAGTTAGTGTTATCGACGAACAAAAAAGAAGATTAATTACGTACTAATTAAGCTACTTTTGAAACAGCATAAAGCATTATTCTCATTTCTGCCCCAATCATTTCCATGTAATTACAATTGTTTGGTTTGTCTCTGTTGAAGCAACCAATGAATACTTCAAGTCTAATTCCTTCCTAGTTTTTTTCAGGTAGATGACAGGCGATGCCCGCTCTTAGTTGTTGTGTTTGAATGAAGTGCCAGCTATAATGTGGCTTCATTTTCACATTATTCATGGATACTGATACATATTTCTCCCTATTCCAGGATTTGATTAATTTCTATATTAATTGATTATTTTTGCTAGTAATTTATCGAATACTTATGTTAACCAGGACAGCTTTTATGTACAGCGAGAAGCTAGGCAACTGGCAAATTTTTTCATTTCAAGTTTACATCTACAAGACAAAATAGGATATGCATGATCATCAATATGTTTGACTACTTGAGGTGGTCCTTCTCCTCTTTGCCGGAAAAAGATGCTGGAAACCGCCATGTTCCTCCATGTCCCACTCCACCACCGTATCGAACTCAAACTGTTGCACTCCAGAAGCATCAAACAAATAACCGTCCGAAAACCCAGCCAGTCCCCGGCATGGAGGCTTTATCTTCCGCCTCCCGGCACCCACAGGCACGTTACGGAGAGCCCCACCGGCTGTCCAGTACCTTTGGCAGCCCTTGCAAAAGTGTCTTGGCTGATTGACATTGTAGTTGTTGAAGTAGCAAAACTTAGTTTCCATGCTTTTGCATCTTGGGCATGGTATGATCTTGTCTGGCCTTTTTTCTACCGTTTGATCAGCCTTTTTTGGCTCATGATCATCCTTTGCTTCTCTATCTTGCACTGCGATTGTTTTCCCAAATAATTTGATCCCTGACAAATTCTTACTGTCTTCTTGGATATCAGCCATGAGATAGATAGAAAGTTAATAATAGAGAGAGAACCTTGGGGTTTGATTGAGAAGTCTAGGAGTTTGATACTTATATATAATCTCTCTCTCTCTCTCTCTCTCTCTCTCTCTCTCTCTCGTGTGTGTGTGTGTAGAGTGAAAGGGGGGGGGGGGGGGGGGGGGAATATTAACCAAAAAAATAAAGCAAAAAGGTGCAGATTAATCCCGGGGAGGGGGTGTTGGGGTGGTAGGATGTCATGTGTCTAGGACATGAAAATGCATGGTTGATGGAGAGAATCTATGGGTGTTTAATGCACATAATATACATGTACATACATATGTTGAAAAAGTTACGAACAAAGTACCAAGTCGAGTAGATATGGGGATGATATTAATTTACAAGATCATTTGACTCCTCTTCCTAACGTCTTTACCTTTTGGATCGAAACTTCAAATTCAAAGAAGTGGTGTCAGGCCAATACACACTAATCATGTAGAAGAGCAAGATGTTTGAACGAAAGAGGTGGTTCCTCGGTAGGTGAAAATGTTGGGAAATTATTTAATTTCCCGTGATGGGCCGACATATGTAATTAACTGTGTATAAATGCTATCTTAAAGTTAAGCCCAAAATTAAAGTGATCTAATAAAGAATTAAGTAATTGGGCTTTAAGCATCTAATTAAAGTGTGGGCCGGACTATATGTGTAGAGACCGGAACCATTAGGGTTTGTATTTGATGATGGGCCGAATACATATGGAAATATATAAAGGGTTATGGTCCCCAATTCATGTGTAATTTTCTCATTCTTTGTGGCATCCCATCAATACAAGAATACAAGAGAAAGCATATGAAGAGGAAGATCCATAAAACCCACAATCAGGAATTAAGATGGAGATTTGAAGCAACCAAACTGAAGATTTACAGATCCAGATTCAAGATTCATTAATCAAGTCAGAAATCAATTGATTAAGGTATGTTCCGCGTTAATTCAGTTTCTTGATGGTTTGACATGAAGATCTTGGCAAGATCATAAAGTTTAAAGTTTTAATAAAGTTCTAACAGAAAAAACTTGTAATCGGCTCGTATTTGGTTTTGTCCAAGTATTCAACGACGATGGATTGTATGACCCTTCTTGGTTTGAGAACAATTGACGGAGAGATTATCATTTGACAATGATGAAATTTGTTCGAAGGAGATTGTTGGTAACGCTCCACCATCAAATAGATAGCTTAATTGGGAATCGATGAGTTACTCTTCCAAACTAATAAATTGGGAATCGATGAGTTACTCTTCCAAATTAATACATTAGCCTTTAGGAACGCAATCAATATCCAGATATAGATACGTGTCATTATTGATGCATGTACTTGAAGAACAAATTAAAGTGATGGCAAAAAGTGCAGAAAAAGGCTCTTTGGACGTAAAATTCCATTTAAAATATTAAAAGAATGAGAGCCGCCAAGAGCAAACATGGTGGTTTGGCATATAAAAAGTAGATGCTGAACTTTTGTCCATGTCATTTTCACTCTCTCTGTAGATATGAGGTTGTTTGGAGGTGATTAAAATTGATTTTTCAATAAATTGTGATATAAGTTTTTGAAATATGTAGTTGAAAAGTTATGGAATCCATAAAATGTGTGGTTAATATTGATTGTTTGACTTTGACTTGAGTTAAAATCAGATTTTAATACGGACCAGCGGACCAGACAGGTCTCTTTATTTATTATTATATTTACAGGTTCTAGACCAGGTAGGTTGAGTCGTTGAGCACAAAGTAATGAAAGTTATAAGCATAAAGATAAAGGGATAAAGCTAAAACGCCTTTAGATTTAATTAATATTCAGACTCCATTATTTTTTATTTTTGTAATATTTTTAAAGATTACAAGATTATTTGAAACATCATGATCATGTGCTTTCAATTCGTAACAGTGAAGCTTAATCGAAGATATGTTAATGTTTATCCTAACCTAATACATAAAATATTAATATTTCAAGAAAAATTAAAACATGTTATCAAGGTAATAATTAAAATTTGAACTCGAGATAATTTAAAGTACTAATATTTATTTGAAATATTAAAGATTTAGAAAAAAAAAAATTTAAATCAATTTCTTAGATATACTGCTTTGCTAAATTCTAGTTTTAGTACTTTAAATTTTAAGTTGAAATGTAGAATGATTCGATTATATAACATCTTCTAAAAAATTAAATTATTAATAAATAAATAAATTATTTATTTATATTTTTATCTTCAACGAGAAATTGACACCGCAACAAATTAGTTTAGATATTTTAATAATTATCAAATGACTGAATTGATCCTTAAGCAAGATGCTTTGGAACTAATTGTAATGCTAATCCTTCTCCTTTTTCTTTTAATACAAGGGATTATTACTGATGCTACAAAAAATCGTATTTGTTGATTTTCGAGTTTGAGGGTTGAGAACGAACACAAACAAAATCTTCCATTACCTGAAACAAATGCGTCGAGATGAGTCCTAGTCAAATCTCCAATGCTTAAAAGTAGGCATGTGAATTAAACATATTCATATCAAGGAATAGACATGATCATGCCTAAAAATAGGCATGCTCATGCCAAGAATTAGACATGTTCATGCCTAAAAGTATTCATGTCCATGCTTAGAAATAGGCATGCTCATGCCAAGGATTGACATGCTCGTGCTTAGATGCACGCTCTGGCCAAGGATTAAGCATGTTTATGCCTAAGAGTATGCATGCTCATTCTTGAAGATAAGCATGTTCAAGCAAAAGAATAAACATGCTCATGCCTAGAAGTAGGCTCATGCCAAGGATTGGGCATGTTCATGTCAAGGAATAAGCATGATCATACCTAAAAGTAGGCATGCTTATGCTAAGGATTATACACGTTCATGATAAGAGGTAGACATGCTCATGCCAAAAGATAGGCATGATCATGTCATAGAGTAGTCATACTCATTCGAGTTGATAGGCCCCTAGCACATAGATCTAGAATAGCATGTCCCGACCATATTAAAAATTTAAAAGGAAAGGGTTTGCACCTGACCTTGCTTAAAATTTGAAGAAAGAGAAGTTGACCTTGACCTTGTTTAAAAGTTGGAAGGAAGGGGAATGAACTCTGACCTTATTTAAAATTTTGAAATGAAGGGGTTGAACCCTTACCTTATTTCCTGACCTTATTTAAAATTTGAAAGGAAAGAGTTTGTACCCCGACCTTGTTTTAAAATTTATACATATGTTTTATAGCCTTCGGTATTATAAGGTTGAGGTACTCGAATGTGATAAAGCTTGAGGTGCTTGTTCAGGATAAGACTTGATGTTCTTGCTCGGGGCAAGACTTTATGTGCTTGTGCGGGGCAAGGCTTGAGGTACTTGTTCGAAGCAAGGCTTTATGTGCTTATTCAGGGCAAAACTTGAGGTGCTTGCACGGGGAGTTTAAGGTACTTGTACGTGGCAAAGCTTTATGTGTTTAGTCAGGGCAAGGCTTGATGTGCTCGCTCGGGACAAAGCTTGAGGTGCTCCTGCGAGACAAGGCTGAAGTGTTTGCATGGGACAAGGTTGATGTGCTCGCGTCAGACAAGGCTTGATGTGCTCTCTCGAGGTAAGTCTTTATGTTCTTGCGCAAGACAAGGCTTAAGGTGTTCACTCGAGGCAATGCTTGAGGTGCTCGAGTGGGGCAAGGCTTAAGGCGTTTACTATAGACAATACTTGATGTGATCGCTTGGGGCAAGGCTTTATGTGCTTGAGCGAGATAAAGCCTGAGCAGCATTACAAATGAAAAAATTAACTTTATTGGGATAAGATCCCAACAACTACTTAATTGAACGTCATTTGACCTAACTAGAAATTAAATATAGGCACGCATGCCCGACCAATCAAATAATAAAAATATGTGGGGTATGAAAGCCCAAGAAAAAACATGTAAGACCCTACACTTTAAATGTGTGGCATTCACCAATTAAACAATGACATTGATCGTGCCTGTTATTGGTTAATTACTGCCCCCGACCTCTGAGGTATTCACATTGTTATAATCATTCATTGGATGCTTGTTTTGACTAACATGAGCTCCTAGGAAACTCTTCTTGATCAAAGACTCAATCTTGCGCTGCAAGACTTTGCATGTCTCTGTGGTATGCTCATGGTCAAGGTGAAAGTCACAATACTTGCTCTTATCTCTGGTGTTATGAAGGGACCACATCATCGGGGAACATTTAAGTTCCTTGAAGTCCTTAATCTCCATCAAAATGTTGGACCTAGATGTGTTCATATGTGTGAATGAAGTTGGTGGTAAGTCCGCTTCTGCTTACCTTGACCAAGGTCATGTCATGGATTTGGCTCGTGTTGTCTCTTATGCTCGGGCCTCTCAATGGTCAGGCCAGTCTTGGGTACATTGTTTCCTCTATGTTTATGTATTTTTCTCCTTGGGTAAAAAGCTCAGTCACCAATTTTGGTAGGATTTTTTACAAGGACATCTTGAATGCTTCACATCTTATTGCATATGTAAGGGACGAAGATAGTTGCTACAATATGTAGGTCGGGTATATGGAGCCTTTCTGCATTAAACAGTGTCATGAAATCATGTAGGGGTTTATTTTGCCATTGGCGAAGCTGTATGAAGGATCTAGCGGTCTTCCTGATGTGTTTACTACTTCCAAAAAAGGTAGAGAACTTGTTAGCCAAATCTAAGAATGAGGTAATAGATTTGAGCTCTAAGGTAGAGAAACAATCCCTAGCGTTAGTTAGGGTTTATGGAAATGCTTTGCACATCATGGGGTCTGGTGCGACCTATAAGTTCATGACATTTGTGTATACACAAGAGGTGATTGATGGGGACAGTGGTCCCATCATACTCATTTATGCAAGATATTTGAATTTGTCCGGTAATGGGAGGACAATATATCGAGGGTAAAATGAGTATTGAAGGTGAACCCCACCATTCCCTAGGTATTCTGAAGTAGTCCGCTGCAATCTCGTCATGTATGTTCCTAGTAAGTTCACCCAAGTCGCATTTGAGGCTGAGGCCATAGAAGGTATGCCTAAGGTTCCAGTTCTACCAATATTGTGGCAGTGAGAGGAACCTGAGCTTGAGCATCGACCATAAAATTCCCTGGTGGTGCGTGTGCTGGTGCTAGATTCGAGTTCCTTTGACTTAGCAATTAAGTTAGTGTGACAACTTGTTGGTGGAGCTCTTCGAATGCTCCTATGGTAACGATTTCTCACATACGACGTAGTGATGCTATAAAAAATCATACATGTTGATTTTCAAGCTTGAGGGTTGAGAATGAGCACAAATAGAATCTTTCAGTATCTGAAACAAATATGTCGAAGTGAGTCATCATTGCACCTCCAATACTTAAGTTAGAGAGAAAATTTATGCGTAAGGTTATGAACTGAAAATTATGTAAAAGGGTACCTAAATAATGATCCAAGGTAAGTAGTATTAAGAGGTGCATTCCTTATAGGATAAATCAATTGAGCATCGTTATCTGAATAAAGAGATTTGAAGTGCTTAGAAGTCTTTCCATACCTAGGAATTGTAATTTGATTGGAGTTGTAAGATAGGGTGTTTGGATAAGCACAAAACTTAGTGGTAGAGTCATAATTAATTAGGCGACTTGATAGAAAGAGAGAAAAAATGATAGTGAGAGACACGAGATGCCGAAGGGCTTCAAGTCTGAGCTCGAAGATGTTTGGCCCAGGGAGAGAGCTCAAGGTCATCATGACCTCGAGCCCGACCACATAAATTCAAGGATATTCTAGCCCTAGGAACGAGGTTATCATGACCTCGAGCATGAGGTCATGGGTGGTCGGGTCATACAAAAATGGCACACATCAATTACTTTAATAAAAGTGTCTTTTTTGATTAAGAGAAAAAAATTGCTTAATTTCAAACACTTTTTTTCCCATATACAATAGCGACGAACAAGCAAATCCGTTCTTTAGCTAATGGAAAGGCATATGCACTTTTTCTTTATCCCACTTTAGAGTCTATGCCAATTAGAGAACATATTTATAAAGGCAACATCCAATTATATAGTTGAAGAAAACCCTTTTTCTTGGGGGTGCTTTTTTAACTTTTAGAAACGTATTAATAAGCAATTAATAACTCGAAACTCCGAATAATATTATAGAGGTCGACATTTGAATTCGAAAGGTGAATTGTGTGTTTCAACGAATTTTCGGCAACATGGAAGGACTTGATGTATGATTTGATAGCACTTTAGGACTTTATAAGTCGAAAAGAAAACTTTTGATTTTTTACTTTTATGACTTTCAATCGAAAGGAAGAAGAAAAAGCTTTCATTTTCTTTTATTTTGTTTATAGGGTTTGAATGGTGGATTTGTAAGTGATGTAGGCCAGCAGTGAAATAGTTGGCAAGCTTCTTTTATTATCAAAATAAAAATTCTTCTTAATTTCCTTGATTCTTGCTTAGAAGCAAATGATGTCACGGCATTTTTTTCTTAAATAAATTACACACAAAAAATAATGATATAAAATTTGATAATAGAGGTATGCATCAAGTGCACGACAATATATGACATAATAGACATCATAATACATGAGATTTTATTTATTTTTTTGTTCGTGAAAGAAGTTTCTAAGCATCTTCGTTATTGGTTAGAATGGAATTTGAAGACTTCAATGCAAAACACAGGCATGAGGCACGTTCGATATGATAAACCAGAACCAGATAGAATTGAATTTTTTGACAAAAATTGCAAATTACTCAATCCAATTCTGTCATATCCAAAGCACGAAATGTGCAAAACATGGAAATTTGAAGAGTCTTATTATAGCAATGTGGTCAGGTAAATTTTATGTTTCAGTGCAATGACAACCAGTATCTCTACACAATGAAAACAAATTGGCTTAATCCTGAACTAATGCCTCAAGCATCACATAGAGAACTGCCTCAAGGCATTGAGCTACAATGGTTTCTTTTGCATAAAAAAATTAATGTAATATCCATTATCCGTATCTCTAAAATTTAAACAAATGTGTTTAGAGAGAACAAAGGAAAAAGAGATTGATAACTAACCGGGTTTTAAGCAAATAAACACACCGTTTACATATCAAGAAATAGCCCAGTTATTGGAAGAGGCCCAATAAAAAAACATGACCTAGACCTGTTGTTGGGCTTTTCTTGAACGGTAACCCAATGGGAACAATACACAAATCAGGTATTTACTTTCACCCATTTCAAAAATCCAAAAACAAGTTTGATAATTCACAAATCAGGTTTTTTAAAATTTTAATTAATAATTAATGAATTATTAAATTAATTTATTATTAAATATTTAATTCTAATATAATATAATTATCCAATTCCACCTCCACCTCCACCACCCCTACCGACTTTGCGATCACCACTCTTTTCCGGCGACTGTTTTGACAACTATTCCGACGACTGTTCCGATTCCGACGAGTATTCCGATGACCGTTCCGCCACTTTTTAGGTCACAATTCAAAAATTTCATCGGTCACAATTTAAAAATTTAAAAGTCACAATTTATTCATCGGTCACAATCATAAAATTTAAAAGTTACGTTACTTAATTTATGGTCACAAACATCAATTTATTAGTCACAAATTAATAATTTTTAGGTCACACAACTTGTACTGATCACAGTTTATCAAATTCATTGGTCACAAATTGTTTATTGGTCACAAACCGACCAAATTATTGGTCATCACCAAATCCACGTGCACAGTCAAAACAAACACACAAATCACACACAGACGGAACACACAACCACCACCGCCACCAACTTCAGATCCACACTTCGCAGCGCCCGATCCACCGCCAACACCAACCAAAGACGGAACCACGACCGCCACTACCACTCCAATGACGACAAAAACCACGATCTCAACACCAAAACACGGAACAACAACAAAATCGCCGCTTGATTTGCCAAATCCGCCACCAGATCCGCCATAGCCAACAATAAAACATCAACCACACACCCACACTTTGACTGAAAACCACCACAGCAACCACCGACCAACAACAAACAAACAACCACCATACCCATCCAACAAATCAAACTCGAGACTAAAAAAAAAATAGATCCACAGCGGCAAGAAGGCCGAAAATGGTGAAAGACAACGATGTGCCGGCGATGTGAGCGCTGCTGTAAGTTCAAACTCTGCTGTTCGCGACGCACACTGCTGTGCCTTCTGCCGTATCCCTGTGAACGGTAATGTGGCGACGCTACCGTGAACAGCAGCGTCGCCACGCTGCACCGACTGATGTGAAGAAGTGGAGAGAGGTGGTTGGAGGAAAGGGAGGAGAGGATGGAGAGAAATGGAGGCTGGCGGGCGGTGGTGAGAGAGAAAGAGAGAGAGAGAGAGTAGGGCAAGAATTGGTTAGACTAATTTAGGGTTTGGTTGTCGTCAATTTCTATATAGATATAAAAATAAAAACTATTTTTAAATTATTAATTAAAACCTGATTTTTGAAATGTTGAATTTGTTATTGGATTTGTGAAATTGAAAATTTATTTTCATGTGTGGGTGTAATTTCCTCTAACCCAATTCGTTGCTGGGTTAGCATTTATTGGACGATTAGTTTCACTGGACACAATTATTTTGAGAAAATTATCAATCTGGCACTAATTATTTTTTTTAGCCTCTGTCTCGTAACGATTTTACCCTAATTTAATCCAACTTTTGACCGTTGGTATGATAAATGGGTTTTTGAATCTGCAGTAATTATTGACTTCCAGGAACAATTTTACTATAATGTCTTTTTCTATTAAAGAATGAAATGAGAGTAAAATGATGCATTTGTCATTTTACCTAATTCATTCAAAAACTGCAGCTTGGACCACTGACAATAACATTATATAACGGCTACAAAGTCGCTAAAAATGTGATAGGAAAGGTAGTAAGTTGCCCGCTAGTTCTTAGGCATCTCCACTGAGAGGTCAAAATTTGGTGTAAAATCTTCTCTAAGGGATCAAATATAGTGCAAAATTAGAGAATTTTCATAGTTCTTTCCACTTTACAACACACGTTTATCCCATTTATATCCCTCTTTTATATTTTAGAATGAATAGATTTTAATTTGATTGTTATTTTTAGTTAACACTTGTTTTTAATTTCTAATCAATTAATAAGTAATAATTATCGATAAAATAAAAAAAATTGTTGTAAAACCATCTTCAATGGTCTGCTCCAATTTCAGTTTGACTTTTATACCAAATTTAGTGTAAAATGTGATATAACCATTAGAGAGATTTTACCAAACCTCATTGGAGATGGTCTTTGAGGATGTAGATAAACTTTCCGAGGGACATCCTTCTATGTCAAAGAAATCTTACCCTACCATCCCGCAACGGATTAAGCTCGATGCTTGGATAATAGATCTTAATTCTAGTGATCTCTACCAATGAGGGTAAGGGAGACTAGCCCAGAAACTCATGCACAAATTGACTTCACTAAAGGTGATTGCACACTGATTCAAGCGTTGTAACGATCTAAAGGAAGATCTTCTAGCTAAGCACTACCCAACTTGATTACATAACATAACTAGTTACAGTCACACAATTAGATAACTTATGTAACTGTAAACCGTGACCTGTTTCTAATAAATTGATCGCAATACATATAAATTGTGATTCGTGATTTAATATGTGACTGTGACATAAAAATTGTGTAGTATATGATTGTGACCTGTTTTAATTTCAATTTATAGGTCACAATATTTATCAAAGGTCATAGTCACATACCACTCGATTTTTGAATGTTTTTTACAAGTTTGTTAATTTTGAAATTTTATTACTAAATTACTGTAATGAATATTTTTACAAAGTTATTTTATTACCAGATATCACAATAGTTGCATATTTCAGATTTATAGAGATAAATCAGTTTAATTAAGCAAGCTTAGCGTTTATATTACGATAATCTACAGCAAAATTTAGATTACACCTGAAGCAAGTGGTCTAAATTATTAACATTAATCACTGTGTAATCACAATGAATAAAGTGGGCCCTCACTAAAGTGGTGCACTAGGAGACTATTGGACAATAGCGTGGGGCCACGTTCACATGGAATGACGGGTCCTTTAGTTTATAATTGCAATTAGTGGTCAATAGTGTGTAATTAAGGACGAACATTAGTTGAAAAATGTCGAATTAAACGTGTTCTTTGGATAGAGGTTTCTCATCATACATTGTATAATGAAGGACATTTTAGGTGAAAGAGAGTGGGAGCGATCATCTTTTGTGTCCCCACCGCGGCTGCTACTGACGATAGTAAGTGCGCGTGCTTCTATATTTGTCTGTTAGCTTTAATTCAAATCACTTTTTATACGAGAGATATGATTCACGACTGTGAAGATTTTATCCTTTTCTTTTCACATTTAGTCTTTTGAACTGTCAATAACATTGTATCTATGCATATCTTGTAACCATACTTAATATGCGCTTTGACGTAAACCTAATATGTTGACTTAAAAAATTGCTAGAATGTATATATTGACTATCAAGTAATATCGTTTCTTTGAATTATGAAGTATAGGCATATGCAAACCAGACCAACCTTCTACAAAAAGAAAGTGTATGAGTATGATTAACTGCACATTGAAGCTCAAGTCACATGTTTGATTCATTTTAGATACCAATAAGTCACAGTTGTTTACTTATATAATTGAATAGCATGATGCATGCAGAGCACATACTAAGTGTTAGTGATAGAAGTCCCAAGTAGCGAGGATGACGACCAAAGACTCTCATGCCTTTCTTAATTGAACCAATACAGCCAGTCAAATGGTAATTTATTTTGGTTTGCTCACGTCTAGGTATATAATTGAACTGAGTTTTAACACTAACTATGTTAACGCTTACCATTATTTGCTAAGCGTTTGAGGGATCTAATAATTGCACTTTTTTCTTTTTCCCCACATTACTCGACGTGACGTGTTTTATTAATGAAATGATCTGATAATAAATGTTTAATATAGACATTACTAACTACCACAAGAAAGTCTTTAAAAAAAAAAAAAACCGTACGGTCTATTTATATTAAATGAAGAGGATTTGATGGATCATCCACTTTTAAAATGTAAATCATATTTTTATATGCCAAGAATATATATGTATGTATGTATGTGTGTGTGTGTATGTATGCAAAATTTCCAAACAATGAGGGGGACAAGTAGCTATACGGCCTAACCTCACGGGAAATTAAAGAAGAAGAAAATGTAAAAATGAAAGAGACTGCACAACTAACTAACAACGTAAATAATTCAATATTTGTTTCACTTGTGACTTGATATATGCAAAATAATTTCATCTTCCGATGGCTTTGCACTAACAAAGAAAGCAAATAAAAGAGATAAAAATTATTCTAGTCTTAGAATCAATTGAGTGACAAGGAAATGATAAAAGGGTAACAAGAAGCGTCAAACCATTCAACGAAGTTGAAAAGGACTTCGTCAATGATTTTGTAGATTGATCCAGATTCAATCGGCTTTTGGTGGATTAGTTGAAGTGGGCATTGAAGAGGTCAAAAATATGGACCAAAGAATTATTTCAGCATTTTTTTTTCACTCGCAGCACCGTCAAATTGCCACTCGAGCGTCTTTGTGTTACGACAGAAAATTGTTTTCTTTATTCCATCGTTAACACTATAATTAGGGTTTGACTACGTATCCTATATATAGTTGATTCTTCATTACACGTCCGATAAGTTAGAAAATATTGTAAACATAATATCTTTGTATTCTTTCTCCGTATCATAGTGAATTCTCATTTCCTCTACCAAATTTCTTGTATTTTTCTAGTGTTATGATCACTACTTCATATTGTGTTATATATCATCGTCCCTAATTCATAACAAGTGGTCTCAAAGCTTAAATTGGTGTATATAGAAGAATACAACCCAGTCAAGTTTCGAGGCAATGGGTAATGCCGTGTTGCTACCATCACCAACAGTGCCACAGTATTCAATTACTATTAGGCATTCACAAAGGTACGGAAAAGCTAATTTAGTTGCTTATGCTTTAAATGTGGTTGAATGTATTGATTTTAGCAAAGAACCTCTACATAAGCAGTTTGAAGTGTTAATTCTATTACAGGGCATGTTTTTGCCATATTTGGTGATTACTGAATTATTTATGATTTTGTTGCTCGTGGCGATAATTCGAACAACTTTGGTACCTCAGGTAATTTTTTTGAACAGTGCTTGGGTTCAGTTGATATTCAGTTATTGTGTTTATCCTAGTTGGATTTTATTGAAGAGATGGAGAATTTGTTCGATGTTTTATTGAAGAGTTCAGTTTTATGCCTTGTAGTGAAATTTGTCTCCAGGTGGAATCTCTTTAAAGTTTGTTCATTATATTGGAATTTGATTCAAGGTGAAAATTTATTGAAATTTGACCCAAATTCGATTGGGTTTTGGTGGACTAGTTGAAGTAGGCCTTGAAGATGTCAAAATATGTACCAAGGAATGATTTCGACATTTATACCGCTCGTTGCACGCCAAGCTCCTACTCGAGCACTCAAAGCAAGAAGATTGGCGCTCGAGCGTCGCCGTTCCGACCGTATATTGTTTTCTTCATTTTAAGCATTTTTTATATTCTTTCCATCTTTAACAATATAATTAAGATTTGACAATGTATCATATATATACTTGACTCTTTATTACAAGTTTGATACGTTAGACAATATTGTAAATACAATATCTTTGTATTTTTTTCCATATTATAGCGAATTCTTATTTTCTCTACCAATTTTTTTTGTGTTCTTCTAATGTTTGGAAAGTTACTTCATATTGTGACATATAACCTCGTTCCCAATTCTTAACAAATTATAATTAGGTCTTTGAGTCTTTATTTTGTGATTCAAAAGATGAAATTACTTATGCTGATATTTGTTAGAATAGCAAAGTAAGTGCCAATTTTCATGAATTCCAGCAAGTAGATATTTGTGCACTTCTTCATTAATACACCCTTTTCGCGAAGATTGTGGGTTTCTATAAATTGCGATGTTCTCGTAGGGAATAGTAATTACTCGAGACATCTTTATTTTAAAAAAAATATGAAAAGAAAAAAACACATGGTCCTACAACCCACGTGTGTAGTGATTGGTCACATCCAAATTCTTTAAGGACAATGGCCCGCTAAGATCTCATATTTGATATTTGCATGGAATGAATTTCATTTGTCTAGGAAAAGATACTCCCCATTTGTTATTGGTTTGGAAACTAATGTGACTTTCATACTCTTGTTTAAGTCACAAATTTTGGGAACAACTACCCTCAAATCTTTGACACATCTCCATTTTCTCATAAAAATAGAATTAAGTGCTTATATATATATTTTTAAAGAGATGACTTTATTTTTGACATGTTATATAAATAAATAAATAGTACAAAATTAGGAGGGAGCTCTATCTAAAGGTGGAAAAATATATTTACTTCGTTTGGAGACAGGAAGTACAATGTAAGGGTTAAAGGAACTATATTTTATGCGCACTAGTCGTACTTCTCATCTTCATAATTAAGTGTTTATATATTGTTATAACATATAATAATAAGAACATGAATTAAGATTGTTAAGGGATACAATCTCACATCGAATAAAGATGAAAATATAGATCAATTTATAAGAATTTGGACTATTTCTCTTAATAAGGTTAACCTTTTAAGATGGAACTACAATTCTTAATATGGTATCAAAGCCTGTTAAGGTCCAACGAGCAATTCGATTCGATTAAGACCCCGTTCGGGAGGGATTAAAAGCCAATTAAAATTGAAAATATGGCCGTTATTGGGCCCCACTCGTCTAATAAAAGTCAACAATAACGGCTATATTTTCAATTTTAATCTGATTTTAATCCCTCCCACACAAGCCCTAAGACTCAAAATAAATTGAGCACGTGGATTTCAAGATTGGTTTGCTCAACCACTATCTTGTAGGGGCATGTTAAATGATACAATCTCATATCGAATAAAGATGAAAACATAGACCAATTTATAAGAGTTTGGACTACTCTTCTTAATAAAGTTGACATTTTAATATGAAACCACAATTCGTAATAAAGAGTACCCGCGAACCTCTTCTTCTACAAAGTATTTCTTCAGCATGTCCTAATACATATGTATAGGAATAGGTGAAATTCATTTTTTAATCGAAGTCCAAAAAAATACACAAATTTCAAAATATTTGAGGTAGACTTAAACGCAAAACTTTTATTAGTCAAATAACATATTATTTTATCCTGATGATGGCCCGTAGTGCCATCTCGACTATCCACATTGCTTGCCTCTAAATGGGAGGCCTTAAATAACTTACTCTGAAAAATCCATTTTCGAATTTATCCGACAGAAAGGATCTTCATAGGCAAATAAGTATAAAGTGCTGTGATAATGTTCAACTTTTTTTAGGTTAACTTTTCCACAAGTGGATTCTAGTTCCCTCCATACATTTTGCCAAATCAGTTTGCAAGTAGAAGAAACAAGTTTTGCTCAACTGCATATTCTTGTTTGAGGTTGGAAAATAAAATTTCAAACCATAGTTTTCGAAACAAGAAAAACCATGGGGTTTAGTTATGTTCCATCCCACACTAGACGTCCATTTCGTGTGCACAACAACTACGTCAAGATAAAATATACCAAACAGCAAAGAAATAAGTTTGAACCCTAACAAGTAGCGAAAGGATGCATAAGAGACATTTGATAATGGCTGGACCCATCCCCAAAGAGAATGTCCATCTTTTTCTAAATTAATTGCTCAAAGTGCATCCTCTCTGCAATATCCTATGGCTCCTCTTTTGCAGGGTTTCGTTTTTTCAACCCTTTTCGTGAATCTGATTCATTCATATTCCATCGTTTAATCACTCTTATCTGATATATACTAATTTGGGAAGTCATGATACGTGTACAAAATTAATTATCATAAATTGTCGTATCAATGATAATTTTTTAAGTCAAATCATTTTAGGTGGCTTGTTAGTGAAAATAAAACAAGATTTACGTGGGACTTGACCGGAACTTCTAAATATATGTGCAATAAAAATATACATATTCTGTTCAAAAAAGAGGAGTACAATATAAAAGTTAAAGAATTTTATTTCATGTGCTTTAGTCATACTCCTCGTCATTATGCGTCATGTGTTATGTCTCTTCGGCTCATGATTACTTTTGTACTCGCTACTTGATTCCATGAATCTATTATAGGAAAGTCTATATGCTCCTTGCAATTATCATGAATGTAATCAAAAGCATCTTCAATAATCCCTCTTGGCATTGGTGCATCTACTCTGACATCATCACTTACAACAGCTATCTTTATTGCGGACGGTGGATTAGACTCTTCATTAAATCATAATTTTCTACATCGAATAACATATTGCTCAAAATATTTTCAATTAATTGTTAGACTGGATTTTGGTATCTACATAGAAGCAAGAATTGTATAAGATCGGTGCATGCTTTGTACCTATGTTGAAGACACATTTTTAAATTTTGCTTTTTTTTAATCATTTTTAAGGAATTTAACAACTTAGAGCAAGAATGTTGAGGGAAAGAGGCAAAAAACTACACTAATAGCATCTCCATTAGTTTCTTTATATATTAAAGAGTATCTTCAATCATATATATAAGGGCATCTTAAATCATTTTTATAAATAAAGAATCAAACATTTTACTCAACTACAATAAGACTCTATATTCGTTCATTCAATATTTTTACTTTTTTCCATAAACAATCGTTGTTCGTCATTTTCTAATTTCTTCTAATTTCACTCTTTTTTTTTATTTTATCACTTCCCTTGTTTTTATTTTGTAGAAATCAAAGAAACGAATAGAAAAATGTGCAAATTCACTCTTTATTTTATAGTTTATAAATTTGGCTCTCTATATTTGGAGTCAAATCCACTCATTATTTTATTTTTTAAAAGACACACAGTGTATTTATCACCTCAAAAAAGAGAGTTGACTCTCTAAAATAGGGGGGAAAAACTCATAAGAGAATATTGGAGAAGCTCTAATTCTACTTCTATAATAATTAAAATGAATATAAACATGTAAATATAAAAAAATTACAATCTAGAACCCCAAGAATACAAAAATAACCCTCAGTGTGATAAATTTATAAATGATTTATAATTTCAAATATTAAGAAGAATAGTAGCCTATCTCACGAAATGTGTGCCTAATAATGGATACTAACTATAAAT
This sequence comes from Fraxinus americana, assembly GCA_035079005.1. Taxonomy (NCBI): domain Eukaryota; kingdom Viridiplantae; phylum Streptophyta; class Magnoliopsida; order Lamiales; family Oleaceae; genus Fraxinus; species Fraxinus americana. Next base: position 36,001,708 of record CM068709.1, on the reverse strand, counting down.
TGTTGGAAAAATATTTTACCGTTGTATTGATCGTTCATGCTGGATCGTAAAGAATTCATGAACCAAAGGGGAAGTGTATTTGAATCAGACGTAATTATTGCAATGAACAAGTCCGTTGTTTTAGTCTTTCAAATCAACATGTAGTTTTTTATTTTTCTCTGATGATGGTAATCGGAATAGAATGAACAATTCCTTGTGATCTGGAGACCATAATCGTATATATATACTAACAGCCCGTTAACCTAATTCGATTCATTATGAAATTAGGAACATGTCTGGTCTCTACACATAATGGCCCACACTTTAATTGGATGTTTCAAAACTCAAAATACCGAAACCTTATTAGATTACTTTAAACGAGCTTAACCAAAATTGATAACTTTAAATTTAATACACAACATTTCACATATAAGTCTACATGTTCAATTAAAATTCTTACATAAATCTCCTATTGAAATTAATGTGACCGAATTTATAAACCAATTTATAAATGGTACCGGAGGCCAAATTGAACAAGATTAGTTGAATATATTAACTTTTCTGACAAGCAAATAATCTTCAGGGGTCCACCATAACCAATTCCTCAAATTCTTTTTTTTTTAAAAAAAGAAGGAACAGTCTTTGCATTTATTTAGATAGTTGCAGAAGAGGTGAAAATCAATATTCTTGTTATATTGTGTATAAGAAATTCCACAGTACCTTAATTTTCATGATGCCAAAGGCAGACATGTTTGAATAATCATATTCATGCATGCATATTTGTCATTATATATTCTTGTTATATTGTGTATAAGAAATTCCACAGTACCTTAATTTTCATGATGCCAAAGGCAGACATGTTTGAATAATCATATTCATGCATGTATATTTGTCATTATATACACATGTATACTATATATACAGTGTATTCACAAAAATGTCTTTTTGCTTAAAATTTTCAAACAGGATTCACAGAGGTGCCTCTCATATTCCACAGTTTTTTAGCTTATTCATGTAAGTTTTGAATTATTGTATGACAAAGACATCAACGGCACTAATTATCTATTGGGGTGGGTGGGTGGGTGGGGGCATATAATTCTATATCAGTGTAAGTAATCTTCATGTATAGGTTAAGTTCATGAATATTTTAAAAAGCTAAAAAACAAAATATTTCAAAATCATATCTGATTTGAATGATTTCAATTGATTGACTAAGAGACGAGTAATTTATCACTGATTATTAATAAAAGAGAGAGAACCATATCAGATCAATTCGTTTCAAAGTTTAAATATTTAGTTAAATTATATCTTCCACACATTCTCTTATCGAAGAATAAATTTAAAGTAGAACATGTGTTGTGTTCTAAGTTTTTATTATCGTAACAGAGAATACCGAGATGTTAAGTTCAGGTCTCGTCATCACTCAATATAAAAACTAAGTTTGGATTGCCCGTGAAATGACGGAGACTAAATTTATATAAATTACGGTATATACTCTCTAATAGTTAAGCTTCATATGTGTTTGGTTTAATAATTCTAACATGAACTCAGCATATTATTTTAAACTTTCCTAATTCCATAGTCACTTAAAACTTTCTTTTAATTTCAACATATTGAGATAAGTTATTTATGAATAAAAAAAATTATGTTATCCATTGTAATTTAACAACTTATTTTCAACTTCGATGAAAAAAAAAATTATTCATTTTAAAATTTACTTATAAGTAAATTTACTAATAACTTTTTTATGATTAGTCAAACATGATATACACCGACCTGTGAACTCAGACTTGTTGCCCTAACTCTCGAGTCACGGGGTATGTATCTAATAAATAGTGGTTTGACAAGATTAATGATATGTAATTGTTATGATTAAATGGATAAATCGACATTAAATAGAGATGTAAACAATAAAAAATATGAACGGTATGGATTATTTTTAATAAGATTGACATTTTAAATGGATATTCAAGTATATGTCCTTGTTTGGTTTCGTTAAAAATCAATTTTTAATAGATTTAAATAAAAGTTGATGAAACGTGTAATTGAAAAGTTGTCAATTCCATGTAATATGTTATTAAATTAATTGTTGATTTTGACTTAAATTTAACCAACTTTTCTAATTAAACCAAACAGGGCGAATCGTAATTTGTTAACCTCAATGATCAATTCGATCCCATGATTTCAATATGTTCCAAACCTTATAGGGCTTGTAAATGAAAAAATTCACGACTCATAAGAATTTGAAATATTCATCTAAACAAGATTAATTGTTTAAAATAAAATATATAGATTATTGTTCATTGTTTGCATCTCTATTTGAGTCTCCAATTAAAAAAGCAATAATACTCGTTGCATTTAGAAAAAAAGGGGGAGGTTGAAAATTAATGTACGAGAGAGAAGAAAAGACGGAAAAAAGCACCTCTTAAGGGGCCCTATCATGTTTCCTCAGTAGAATGAAGATGTGATCTTCCTCTTTCTCCACTGCATCATTTCCATTTTCATTCAGGTTTCTCCCCTTTTCTTTTCAAGTCATATCTTGCCAAATATACACATGAATTCTTCTGTTGTAGTACAGAAAAACGCCTCAACAGCCATGGAGAATTATGCAGAAGGATCGACGCGATCTGTCGGTGATCAGAAGCAACCGGTGGTTCTGAGCAGATATGAGTCTCAAAAGCGGAGAGACTGGAACACTTTTGGACAGTACTTAAAGAATCAGAGACCTCCAGTCTCACTTTCACAGTGCAATAGCAACCATGTACTTGAATTTCTTCGATACCTCGATCAGTTTGGGAAGACTAAGGTTCACTTACATGGTTGTGTCTTTTTCGGACAACCTGATCCTCCTGCACCCTGTACTTGTCCTCTTAGACAAGCTTGGGGAAGCCTAGATGCACTTATAGGAAGGCTAAGAGCTGCATATGAAGAACACGGTGGATCACCGGAGAATAATCCGTTTGGCAACGGAGCAATTCGGGTTTTTTTACGCGAAGTCAAGGAGTGTCAAGCTAAGGCTAGAGGGATTCCGTATAAGAAGAAAAAGAAGAAGAAAATCAATCCAATCAAGCTGGTGCATGATGAGATGAAGAATCCAAGGCAGTCCACTAATTTTGGACCCCCTAAGGAGATCGAAATGGTAATTAATTTTAACATTTGTTCATGAACAAACACTTGCACACATACTTTTTTTTGCAGATTGTTACTATTAGTTAATGGGTCTTTCTATCCCGGGCCACCATCAAGTGTAACAGGTCGAATTGCACGAGTAGCCGGAAATTCACTTTCAAGATATCAAGAAAGTCACAACTAATTAATTAAACAGACAGTTATATAATCCCATAGGTTTCCAGATTCCAGATTTAATTAATCGATGCGAACACCAGAATATGGAAGAAGAAACTGTTAGAAATTAGGTTAATTATCTTAGGTCAGGACTATATGAAAATGTGGCAAGAGTGCTACTGTCAAGAAACCCTAGATCTAAAAATCAAGAACTCTAATACAGTAGTCACTTTGCTTAAAAATAAACACCTGGTGAGTGATCTGAATTTTAATTATAAGAATATCTTTTACTGTTTTGAAGTTCCTATGCTTATGACTGTTTATTCAAGGTTCATTACTCTCTTTCTCTATCTCTCTCCTCCTCTTTCGTATCATGCAAATACACTGTATTTTCGTATTTTAACTTCTGATAAAATCCCTTTTTTTCTTGTTTGTATTGCTTTTTTAGGAATCGGGAAGATTTTTTGCTCCCCCATGAATGACCATTTTGCAAAAATTGAGGTATGAATTGGCAAATACAAACTGTTGCGCGTACCTTCTTTCTTTTTTTGCTTTTGTTTGAAATAATATGTGCATCCTTTTAATTACTTTGAACAATCACAACACCGTACGTCCAACCCAACACCTCATCCATGCATTCATCACCAAATTGTCCGAAATCTGCCTGCTAGCTTTATTTTCAATTGCCTGTCCCAACTCAAGGGATATACGTGAACTAAAATTGGTTTCCTTGAATGTCCCTATTCATTGGCCTTTCATTTTGAACGACCAATTCAAGTTGTCTTGATAAACTCTCTTTGATTCGAAGGACATTTCGACCGTTCATTTCTCGACAGTGTTTGGTTCTTCACTTCTTCTTATGCAACTCTGGCTTGATGTAAGGAACCTAGATTGTCTACGAAAGCTAGTTTTGTATTCTTAGCAAAATATTGAATAAAAAAATTGGAGATTACTTTTATTTCTCTTGAAAAACTAGCTCTATGGAACATTGTTCACTCACTATTTCTTTTACAACATGAAACAAGTTAACAAAAAACTTGTAAAGTAGGGACATTGGACATATTAGTGGGTCTATTCCATCCTAGCGTCTGCCTGCATCAAAAAAAAAAAAAAAATCAAGAGGAAGAATGCCCGGCCGTGGTTTTGATACCATCAATATCTTATCACGGCGTATAGAATGCATGTGTTCCAGAAAACCAATTCAATTAAGCACTGCGAAAATCAAATAATAGAGGTTGGTTTGGATCTGAGCAGAACTGTTTTTAAAGTTTTCAAACATAAATGCACAGGGTTAACTTCCACAAGAAGTTAATCAAAGATTAATTTATATGCGTCAAACTCTTATCATTTTATGAATAGCTTGAATGTTATTCCGTTTACAATTGTTACACTTATAACCTATAGTATATTCTGGTGAATTCTCTGTTTTCTTCTTTTTATTCATAAATTAATTGTCCAGAATTGGCAGTTTCTTTTGAAGTTATAAGTTGCTGGTTCAAATACTTCTGATTTGATTTCAGTATCACTTTCTGATTATATGATACATCTCTTGTTACTTTTAAGACATTTAAACCACTTGGGTTTTGCTAACTTTTCAAAACTATAGGATTATGAAGCCATCCAGCAATTCATAAACTACACGAGAGAATTTGAAATAGGGTTAAAAAACACTTTTAGCCCCTGTTTGTCTACCATTAATCCAAAAAATTATTTGCTACAGTAAGATTCTCCACCACACATTCACCTAATAAAATATTTTACACACAAACCAATAAAGTTACTTTAATTTTCAACCACACATTCTCCAAAAAATACTATTCATTACACTAATTTTCTCCCAATAATGGGAGACAAACAAGCTCTTAAGTAGCTAAACTTATAGCTAGCAAAGTATATCACTTAACCTTTTTCTCCCCTAACTTATGACCTTTTTATTTCAATTAAGTCGCACCGTGCACCACCGTTAAATACACTAACATTTTAAATGGGAGACAAGGAAATAAATGTAGTTTATAGGCGTCTCGTGAAAAAATCCAAGCCCTGAAGTGAAATATCATTCAAATTAAGTTTAGAGACCAAAGTGAAATCTTAAATGGTTTATGACTTGAGTGAAATTTTACTCAAGATATTAATAGAAAGAACTATAGGAAAACGAAATGAAAAAAATAAACATATATCTTCTTCCATCTACTATCCAATTGCCCATTCCCATCTTCAATCAACCCCTCACTGCCTCCCTCATCCCCTTCAGTAAGCTTTTGTTTCGACAATCTCAATATCTACACGTATTCGAGTGGATGACTAGTTGACAACTCATTTAACTAAGAAAAACATGGTCATACTTGAATAAGACAACAATGATGACACTAAGATTCTTGTAACATAATTGATCATGTCTAACATCGATTCTGGTTGAGCGGAGGTCACTAACGTCACCGAGTTTAATTGAGATTTCACACTAGTTAGTGAGTTTTAACTTCGATTACTAAACTCCGTTTCATAAAACACAGACAATTTGACATTAATGTTGCCATTTGAAAAACAAGAATAATTTAGATGACTTAGTTGGAACAAAATATTTAGGTGACCAAAGTAAAACTTCACTATATAAGCTATGTGACTGGCTGTGTTTTTTTTTCTCAATATTGAAGAAATCATATATATCCTCAATGGCTCAATTATTAATTCTAGTTCATTTCATTGAAATGACAAGTAATAATTCCTTTGCAGGATCAAAGATAACGAGGAGGAGTTCTTAAATTGGACATATAGTCTAATATGTTGAAGTGTAGTTTCTTATAGTAAAACTAGTTGGAATCAAGATAAGCAAGAAACTGTCCTGGAGAAGCTACATTCAGGTTATTTTCTCTATTAGATCCATGTGAATTACAGTCAACTTTTTTGTATGTGTAATAAGAACACATATGTTTTAAGTATGCGCGTTATCGTACTGGGATCGAGTTATTTTTCTGCATTACCTCCCGTAGAGTATCGTTCGGATTAGAGTTTAATTAATATTGAACTTCTTGAAATAAACTCTTTGGCCATGAAAATTGGATTTGTGTATGTTTGGCTTTTCAGCTGGATGGGATAATCTATTTTCACAATTTTGATAGAAAATTCTCTCAGCCTTAGCTTGTAGGGATGCCTCAAAAATAATTAGTGACTTGGATTGATAAAGTGTAATGACTAATTAATGTACCATTCTTATCTACCAAGTTCTTAAAATGAGAAAGTGTAATGTGCCTTTACCTTAGGTGCTGTTGTGCTTTCATTTGAAGATTGTTCTACTTTGCCATGTTCGTCTTGTTTTTCACGATTGAGTTGAAAATTTTACACAAATGCTAATTTTTTGCGTACTAACATTTATCACCTATTTTTGTATGTTATTGTGACGAATTGTACATTTTTTTAATGCAAATGATACAATTTCTAGATGAACAGATGGAATTTTACAGCACGAACAATTCCTACACGCATGTATTGGCGGATAAGAGTTCCTAAACGAAAGTTAACGAGACAATGTTTCAAATTGTCATATAATTAAGCCCATATTTGGTAGCCATTTTTCTGGAAAAAACAATAATTTGAATTGTGAATTTTTGGAGAATATATAGTTAAAATTTAGGGAAATTTTTTCAATTTATGTGTGATTGAAAATGAGTATAAAATTTTAAAAGAATAAAAGACAAACAGAGATAAATTCAACTGGGCAGATACGTTTTCTAAGTGATCCGCAGCGGACACCTTACGAGCTTGCCATTTCTTTTACTTTGGAGTCGCACTACTTTCAAAAAAAATTGGAAGCTACTCGTGACAGTGGCGAATTCAGGAATGTTAATGAGTTAGGGTGGCCGTTGACAATTGACCATCGACGGTCGAAATAACAAAATCGTTTACTAATATTTATTTAAATAATATTAAAAAATTCTTCAATCATTATATAAATATATTAAAACGTAAAAATCATATGTATATGAAAATATAATCTAATACAATCTAAAAATAAGAAAAAAAAATCCACTTGAATTTCGACCTTATCATAATTTCTTTCTTTTTTTTTTTTTTCCATTACTGAGAAAGAATCATTGCTGCTGCCCACAACTCAAGAGAATTTTACAAAACAAATTAAAAGAATTTCATTTAATTTCAGAATCTCGTTTACACTTTTTATTTCATCCTTCAGTTTCTAAATACTGCAATTGAAGCATCAAGGACTAAACCCTAAAATGAATAAAATAAACCAAAAATCTTCATACAAACATTTGGATTTGGTGGCTAAACCTTACTTTTACAATTTTGATTCCCTTGGATTAAATTACTTATCACACCGAGAAAAGAATTCCGGTCTAATGAAAATCGGACCTGACAGTCACCCGAAAAAGGTCAAGGGTCAAAAAATCGAATCAAGATTAAATAGAGGTTGACTTAATTAATTAGATAAAAGGTTATATAGATATGAATTATTTAAAAAATAAATTACTATATAAGTATATTCTTTTTCAAAAAAAAAAATTATATTAAGTTTATTAATATTTTAAAATTTTAACATCTGTTAATTATTTTTTAATAACCATTTAACCACAAAAACTAAATGGGCCAAAAAAAAAGGGGGAAAATTCAGTTTTAAGAAGTTTTCTTTAGTTAATTTCAAAAATGACAAAACATCTTTCACTTTTCTAAAATCAGAGAATTTGACCTATACATACACATATATATAAATATTTATTTATTTATTTATTTATTTATATCTTTTCATATATATATATATATATATATATATATATATATATATATATATATAACATGCCCCCCCCACCACCCCACTGCTCCGGCGATCGCTCCGGCGACTACTCCGATTTCGGTGACCGTTCCAGGCGACTGCTCCGATTCCGACGACAATTCCGATGACATGAATTTTTTTGCACGGTCACAACCCATGTCACTATTCCTGCGATCGCTCCGGCGACTATTCTGATTTCGGTGACCGTTCCCGGCGACTACTCCGATTCCGACGACAATTTCGATGACATGAATTTTTTTGCACGGTCACAGCCCAGGTCACAGGTCACATGCTCAGGTCACAGCCCAGGTCACATAGACTACACAGCACCACCTCACCACCACCACCGTCTCACATGCCCTAACCCTCCTTTGTTAATGCTACCACAGCATACAACTCACCACAACCATCATCCCTAAGTCGCCAATACAGCCTCACAATAAGCGTCGTCGTCAACACAGCCTAACCCACACGCGGTGCCACCACCATCAACACCAATGGCGCCTCCACTACCACCCACCACAAAATACCGTCAACAGAACCACAAGACGACGCACCACCACAAATCACCAAAAACCACATCAACAAACACAAACTGTTGAAGCGCGCGGTGCCACCACCATCAACGCCAACCAAGCCTCCACCACCACCCACCACAGATTGTTACTGTCCAACAAACCTTGTGTGAAGACGAAAAAACCACCATCACTTTCTCTAACTACAAAATCACATCACAACCCCATCGCACCTAAACCATCACCTCAACCGCATAAACAAACAACACCAACACCCACATTGCACCAATAATCACCGCAACAACCCACGCAAAAAAAAAGGAAGACGGAGCAGATCGCGAGCATCAAATCGCGGGCGGCTTCGCGAAGTTCAAATCGCATCAGCGGCGGTTTAAAGACGGGGGGTTGCTGCAGCCACGGTGGTGACGACGGTTTTTGCGAGCGGAGCAGATCGCGAGCTTCAAATCGCGGGCGGCTCCGGGTCAAATAGCATCAGCCGCGGTGGCGGCGACGGTGGCGAAGATAGGGGTTGCTGCAGCCGCGGTGGTGGCGACGATTTTGAGTGGAGAGAGTGTAGGACCGCAGGGAGAGTGCCTTGCCGGTGAGGGAGAGACTGGGGTGGTGGAGGGAAAGGACGGCCGGCGATGGTGGAGAGAGAGAGGAGAGGGTGGAGAGAGAGAATTAGGGATTTAGGGTTTCAAATCCTATATAATTTATTTTTTATAATATTTAATTAAATATAATAAACTTGTATTTATTTTAAAAAGTTCTGATTTTTGAAAAAAAAAAGATAAAATCTGGTTTTAGAAATTGGATCTCCAAAAGTAGGGATAGGTGTAATTTCCACACAAAAAAGTCATAACCTACATATATAATTCAAAGGCCCAATAATGTTTTAAATTATAGGGAAGAATACATAAATCCTGCTTTTACTTATACACATCTCAAAAATACCAAAACATGTTTCAAATTTCAAAATTCAGGTTTCTTTTAAATTTTTAATTATGAAATAATAATTATTAAATTAATTTATTATTAATATTTAATTCTACTATAAAATAATTAACCCACACTCACCTCCACCACCCCTACAACTCCGGGGATATTCCGACGATCGTTCCGGCCACCACTCTTCTCCGGCGATCGTTCCGACGACTTTTCTGGCGACTGATCCGATTCCGACGAATATATTAAGGTCACAAATCTGTATAATTTGGTCACAATTCAAAATTTTTTAGATCACAATTTGTTTATCGGTCACAACTTAAAAATTTAAAAGTCACAATTTTTTCATGGGTCACAAATCACAAAATTTGTAAGTCACAATACTTATTTACGGTCACAAACATCCCATTCATTGAACATACCTTATATTTTAGGTCACAATTTATCAAATTATTGGTCACAATTTAATTATTTTTAGGTCACAAAGTATTTATTGGTCACAATTCATCTAATTCATTGGTCACAAACAACATAATCATTTGTAACCACCCCCAAATCATTTGTGACCACGACTTCGCCACTTTCCTCCATCAGCGGCTTCACCACTGTTGCCGCCACAGTAACCAAACAACACCAGATGGACCACTGACGCCACTGCCAACAACAAAACCGCCACCAGATCCGCCGACGATCCGCCATAACCCAAAAAAAAAATAAAAGATCTGCACGCAACCAACACCCAACAGATCGCATCCTCAACCGCACCTAACCATACCCAACCGTACCCAGATCGCAACCCCAACCGCACCTAACCACACCCAACAACCCCCAACCGCACACAGATCGCAGCCCCCAAACCGCATTCAACCGCACCTAACCACACCCAACAGCACCAACTGCACACAACCATCGCACGGCCACCTCACGGACACACACCCAACAACACACAACTCACCAGCCACAAAAAACTGAACACAAACCGCCGACGTCCGCCACCTGCCATGACACATACAGACAGATCCACCCACCACAGCCCCCACACACACAGAGATCGCCACACACTTACAAATCCGTCGATCGCACGCAACCGCACATCGCCGCCCTGCACACACAATACCTCCACCCACACCTGCCGGCACTCAAATCGACTCTCCACCACCTGCCGGCACTCAAATCGACGCTGCGACGACTTCGCAGCAGTCGCAACTCAAAGCTCGTCGTGGCCAGGAGAGGAAGAAGGCGAGACAGAGTGAAACGAGAGAGGGATATGAGTGGAAGAAGAGTCACCCTCGGCGGCGGTGACGGCGGCGAGAGAAGGAGTAGAGACGGGAGGCAGACGGGTTGGTGAGAGAGAAAGTGGGAGGATTTTGGTTTGAATGATTAGGGTTTGGGGTCAATTTATGTAGAAATAAAAATAAAAATAAAAAAATCTTTTATTTATTCCTACAAACCTGATTAGTGAAAAATCAAAAGTAAAATCAGGAATTAAGAAATTGGAAATCTAATAACAGGGGAGGGTGTAATTTCCTCTAAATTATAAATCTTCCTTCTCTATTTTTTGCAGGCGGCTTCTTCTTCCTCATTTCTTCTACGTATGAAATAATCGATAGTCTTTCCATAACTTGGACGAGTTAGAGAAAAAATGTTAGCAATCTTTTCTCTATACTTCTTTCCTTTTCTTTTCTTTTTTGACAATACTGGCATCTGTCCTTTTTAAAAAAGATGGGGAAAAAAATTTGTCACCCGAGGAGCCAGCACGGGCGATCGCGGGGCCTCGTGGGTGCTGGATTTGCATATGGCTCGTGACAAATTTTCATCTAAAAGAAGGTTGCATTCATTTTTTATGATCGATAACAACTTTGCATTGAAAATAAAAGTTTGTTACGTCAACCTTTGATCAGTGGCGGATACAGACATTTAGAGTTAAATGGGCACAATCAAGCTTACAAAAAAATTATAAAAACATAAATCATTCCAAACTCATTTCAATTTAACACAATGAAACAAACTATAAATAAAATTCAAACCCATTTTTTCTATCACTTTGAATTTTGGCCAAAGAAAATAATAATTTGAAATTATAAGTTGTAGTTATTGGATACTGGTTACCTTTCAATTTTTAGAAATAAAATAACTTAAGTTGACTGGCATCTCTTTTTTTTCCTTGTTTAGTCAATCATCTGTGACAAATAAAACTTTTGGTGATTACGTAATAAAGCTATCTTGAGTTTGAACTAAGGCAGCAACATGAATTATGTAGAGCAGATGACGTAATAGAGCTATCTTGAGTTTGAATTAAGACAGCAACATGAATTATGTAGAGAAGGTGGATACATTTTTTCCTTTTATAAATGGATAGATGAAAAAAGTGGTCTTTTTAAGAATGGTATGTATTATAGATTTGTAGGCAGATTCGATTATCCAATCGATTGTTTTGAAATAATATCATAATAAAACCATAACAATTCAAATAAGCTAAGCCAAGATTCTCTAAGTAAGAAACCCCTAGCGTTTAGTTGAATCTTTGCTTGGATCGAACAGAATTTAGTGTAATGTAAGAGAATAAAAACCAAAGAGAATATACAACTATATTATCTAGAATTTTTTATGAAGCCAACATTTTGAACTATATGTGGTGTTGCATTAGACAACATTGGATAAATGTAGGTGTATCTTAGTTGTTTATGGATATTTTGAAAATAAATTTGTTAAGTTAGATTGGACTCAATATGATAATTAAAAGTTACTTAACAAGTGGATCTCTTGAAAAATAGGTCTCAAGTTACATTTTAACAATTTATTGAGTAATTTTTAAACTTAGTCAAGAAATGGTGGATTACTTAAGAAATAAAATTACTCATTAATTTTACTGCACTTCGTCTTGAAACTCTATTTCTTCTCAAGAAATAAATAATTTTTTTTAAAAAGTTGGTGGGTCACTTACCCCACTGTGCCTCACTATTTTTTATTGAGAAATTAGATGAAAATAGATAGAAATAATGGTTTGCGCTATTAAATATATAATTAAGGGAGAAAATACCAAAAAAATAAAACTTGTGGACTTTTTTGCAATATTAGTGAAAGATAGGGACATTATGTGCTAATTACCCATTTAATAATTTATTTGGGACTCATTTGCGCTTTTCAAAAAAATTGGGACTATGTTTGCAATTAGTTTTTTTCTTTTTTTCCTTTTGTTTTATTTAAAAGGAATGGTACTTTCGTCATTTCAAAATTTTTAATTGAGAAAATTGATAAAAATGACATTTTGAGCAATGAAATGTAGAAATAATGATGAAAATGCCAAAAAATGAATGGTAATGACATTTTCCACAATAATAGTGAAATGTGGGGATGTTATGTGCTAATTACCCTAAAATATATTATGGAACAAATATCGAAGTAAATGGTGTAAAGTTGTATAACAATGGAATGGAGAAATGGCCATTTATATACGTGTGACATCACTCTAATCACAACACTGGTAATTGAGTATGGATCATCCTTGGTGTACAGGTAGGGGTTCACAAAACCCCTATCGAACACACACAAGCAGGGGTGGGGTGGGTATTTTTTAATGAGGCGGATCCCATGATGTAAGAGGCTCGGCTCTGCCGGACTTTTTACAGGCCTGGCAGAGCAGCATAATTCAACTGAGTATATATGTACTTGAGCCATCCAAGTGTCTTGCAAAGATTCTGATTGGTAGGGGTCATCGGCCTACAAAGGGCAACATGTCCTAGGGCTAATCTTCGGCCATAGGCTATCTTTATTAAATTACCTGATTGGAAGATCTTGGCAATTTCTCGGACAACATAGACAAGGTGCCTTTCGTGTGATGATTACATCGACTCAAATCATTCGTGAGTGTACCGTTAAGTCTAACCTAAATATGGGGTGGACTCATTTTTTATACAACCCAGTCCAAGGGGTATGACAATTATGACAGTAGACCTCAAAAGCTATCTTTGTCATGTCGGAGATCAAAAGACTTTAGAAGTAGTCTTAGAGAAAACTACACCTATAGTCTTCCCCTTTATTGAAGACGGATCTAAAATCTCCATGGCGAACATCCATAGATTACACATTCGTATGTGAGGAAGAGTGGAAGCCACTCGATCGTGGCTAAGGAGTGGATCCCATACTGTGACACCTAGACGTCCAAGTCGAATTATTTATGTTTTCCATCCTTGATGTGTAACAAAGCTAAAAGAAAATAAATACAAATTCTATCATTTTGAAATAGTTAAAAGGAATGAACTATAACCATAATCAAACTTAATCAAGTAATTATTTTATAACTATACTTATAATCAGCTTACCCATGTATGAATTTGAGGTTGCAATAAATTCCAAACAGGAATATGACTGTTAGAACTTGACATCTCTTTTGCTTAAAAAAAAAAAATCAAATATGAATTGGAAAGAAATTAAAGACTTCAATTCATTAATGATCACTAAATGCATGGCCCCATGCCTAAGCTGCCACGCAACGTGACGACAACTTGATGAAATTATTTGGTCTAAATTTCGTTATATATAAATATGGCAACAAGGCAGGGCAGCAAGGTAATTTTCCTCCCCGTTACCCCTTTTAAGGTAAGGTGGGGCGGGGTCCTTGCCAGGTTCATTACTCAATTTTTTTTTATATATATGTAAATTTTTGATAATTCATCTATTGTCCACATTCATTAAAGTGAGACGATAATATATTTTTTATTTATTTTTAAAAGTTAAATTATTCAAATATATTAGGTAAATTAAGGCTTTTATTGTTTGTCATATTTTTTAAATAATCTTAGTTGCCATTTTTTGTTAGGATTAATAAAATTTCGTGAAATTTTTCATTTAAAGTATTGAATTCTAAATAATAATAATAATAAATGGGGCGGGGCGGGTACCCGTTATCCTTACCCGCCCCGTCCCCGACCCGAATATCCAATTAAGCGGGTAATAGGTATCGAGTTTGTCGAATTTTTTGTCATCCCTAGTTATATATTTGAAAAGAAAAAGGATTAATGGCCTCAACCAGTTACAACTTATTTAAAAGCAATCACATAGGCCCTATATAAAAGGATATTCTGTAGAGAAAAGCTGGAGACAATAGCGTCAATCCAACGTAATTTGAGGAAGAGGTTTTTAAAAAAAATATTGTTTCCTGTTTATGATTTATTTGTTTTCTTGTAAAGTACTAAAGATAATTTTTTAAGAAAAAACTTGTATTTTCTTTCCGAGGTAATGGGAATGAAGTGAAATAGAAGAAAAAAAATATTTGATATTTGAATTTTGTAATAGTGACCAAATGTCCAAGGGATATAATCCGTCTTAAAATCTGTAGTTTATTTTTTTTTTTTTTTTCAATATTACATTTAATGGGTGTTTGGTAGAGATTAAAATTTGATTTTTAGTAAATTGTGATATAAGTTTTTGAAATGTGTTATTGAAAAGTTGTATGACCCATAAAAAATGTGGTTAATATTGATTGTTTAACTTTGACTTGGATTAAGATTTTATCCAAGACCGAACAGGGACTTATAATTTTTCTTGACGGATTTTTTCTAAAATAACTAGAACTACATGGCCAACGGTTTTATTGGTCAAAACAAAGAATCAACCGTGAATGTTTCTAAGAAAGTAGACATGCTCAATTATGGGTGGGGAGTTCGAATCCTGGATGGAGCAGTTGAGTGATGTAATACTCAATTATGGGTGGAGCAGCTTGGTGATGTAATATTCATGGAGGAAGGTTCCCTTGGGGTCAGGAGTATAAAGGGTGCACGGACCCTGGTCAAATTGGGCATATACCGCGATTAACTTCCACCCATCGCTGAGGGGTCGAGGATGGGTGGTCCAGGACATAGTTTGGTGTAAGTTGGGAAAAAAAGTAGACATGCTCTTTCTTTCAAAAATCAGGTCTATCATGCTCTAGTGTTTAGGCTACTATTATCAGATCTATCTTCCCTATTTGTGTCCCAAAATATTAATGCAATGTCCAGCCAAGCTTAAAAAATCTACTCATAAATTACTTATAAGTACAATAATTTTTATTTCTCAGAGGATTTAAGAAATAAAAATAATTTTGTGCGGTGCCGACAGAAGAGGGAGGTACAACCAGGAAACATGCAAACTTATTTCTTCCCATTTTCCCAGTTGTGGGTTCTGGAATGATAAATCCCAATCAGCGGGCAAGAAATTAGAAACTTATTATTAATAATCGTGCATAAAAGCAACTTTTTCAAGCGCTTTCTCCATGCGACTTGTCTCAAGCAATTAAAAGAAGCACTTCTGCAACACAATCAAAATCTCTTTCTCTACAAATGTTGTACCTAATAACAAACGTAACTTTGACAATAATACAACTCCGGAAAATTATTTTTCATGTAATTATAGGTAAAGGGAAAATTGAAAAAAGAACATTCATATTTTCAGTTTTGAAGCCCTATTTTTGATGATCAATATTGAAAATAAACAAGACAGAATAAAAATTACTCGCCATTCAAGCATCCATTGGTGTCTCAGAAATGCTCTCCAAGTGAGGTCTCCATATGCCAACACGCCCTCTTCTTCGATCCCTTTGTGTTGATGCCTTCTCTTTAAGAATATCAGACAAGTATTTATCCGACATGACTAGGTTCGTCATAACAACGTCGTTGTTCTTCTCGATATTAATTTGTGACTCCTTCTTTTTCCTCTTTGTTGATGATCTCGATCGAGTTTTTTCAGGCACTGGCATGAGGAAATAAATCTTCCCTCTTTGAAGTTCGTCATCAGGAGGGACTGCAACAATCTTTGAGCAAATCCCTTCACCTGTGGATGATGAGGGTTTCTTGAGTACATGCTTTGGATGCAATTTCATTATCTCTTCTGCTTTAATGCTGCCACTTATCTCTTCAACCCGCCCACTAGCATGGACTACTCGAATCACATCGAGGGCGCCACAAGGTAGAATGCAAGATATGCAGCACCTAATGGTGTTCTTCATAGAGGGATGAGCGAGAGAAGAAGAAAGGGGAGTATATAGGGGAAAGGGGAGTGGAAATGGTTATTAATCCTTCCCCAACGAGTTTCTTGGGGTAAATGATATGTTATTATTATATGCTTTTTGCCTTTCACTTTTCCTTCTTTTGTGCGTAAAATATTTCACTTGGGATGAAATCAATGGAATCAATTAATAATTGGTACTTTGCCTTTTGGATCCATGATTCAGCCCTTCTCACCCTCCGATGTGAAAGAAAGAATGGGGCACATGGTATTTCTTTACCCAGTCTCCAATGGACAATTGAACAAGCGATTCATGAATGTTGTTGAGTTGGACGAGCCATTAACTCGAACGAGTTCAAATTTGTTTGAGCAAGAATAACATTATTGCTTTATCTTCATCATTATAGTCTTGGACGTACCCACATGGGGTCATGTAGGGTTAAGTGACCCACAAAAATTTTTGACTTTTTTTTTCGTGTAATTGTCCTTTACCCCTAACTGCTCATGTTTACAGATTATAGTATTCATTGGTTTAATTCATTTATTGAATTTGATGTTGTAACATTGGTTTAATTCTTCTAATTGCTACTGCTACGATAAAGAGAGTATTTTCTGCAATGGAGATTTTCATCGACTACGTAATCGAATGGTAGATCAATGTTTAAGTGATAGTTTGGTAACATATACTAAGAACGATACATTCGACAATATTGATAACGATAATATTATGCGACGTTTTCAAAGTGTGAAAATGCGTATGTTACAATTGTAGTTGTGTATTGACTTATTTTCATTATATTATGTTTTTTTTTTAAATGTATATTGATTTTTTTACTCCACATTACAAAAAGTTTGGCTCCACCCCTGATTATAGAAGGCATTGACAAGTACCGTGAATAAAATTTTAAATTCTTTATCTGTACGTACACGGATAATATGGATTACTAAGTCGTCTAATAAGATCTTGACACTTGTAAATATGCGATTTAATTTGCTTAGTTAAAGTGGGTGAGAGTTGTGGGGTCATTTTGGGATTG
Source organism: Fraxinus americana (assembly GCA_035079005.1). Classification (NCBI taxonomy): domain Eukaryota; kingdom Viridiplantae; phylum Streptophyta; class Magnoliopsida; order Lamiales; family Oleaceae; genus Fraxinus; species Fraxinus americana. The sequence goes on along the minus strand of CM068709.1, from coordinate 35,984,183 downwards.
TATGCATTTGTCATCTTTCAAAATCTCCAAGCAAGACCATGTGGACTATGGCTTTCGTTGGAAAGTCAAGGTTCATGGACATCTTTTTCTCAAATGGATCTAAGTTTGTGGATTTCTCTGTCTTGTGAGAATTCTAACTGCTTGAAATACTTCACAATCGATGTACCAAATATGATTTTTGCTACTGAAAAAATGTGCTTCACACTCGGAAAAAAATTCAAAAGTAAAATGATGACTCGAAGAAAATAGTTCTTTCTGATAATTTGTTAGATGAGATAGTGGGCCAGGAATACAGCTCGATAGTAAGAGAAAAACAAGTTAGGTTAAAGCAGTAATTATTGGATTGGTTTCCATGTCAATTAATATTTGGTTGGCCAATGTCTCATAGAAAACGTGGCACAGAAATGTTGATATGTGAGGAATGGAGGGCAGTGTCATGTCAAAGGCAGGGCCCTGAGAAATTGGGAACAATTTGCACCTGCAGTTCTCAAACTACACTCCACGGAAAACTTGAATCCCCAACAAAGTTCTTGTATTCGCAAAATGAGGGAGAGAAATCTAGGGGTGGTGGCACAAGAGACATTCTAGTTGGAAGAAGAAGAAGAAGAAGATCAAGATGGTTTTACATTTGAGTTATGCTAGAAAAATAGGGAATATTGACAGGCTTTTTTTGACAGACACGGTTGGAAGGAATTCATTGAAAGATGGAAATTTTTAAAATAAAACAAGCGAATCACAATCTGCCACGTCACGTTGGTTTCCAAACCTTGTCAACAAAGCCTGTTTGAGTGGCTTTACTGTTTACATTTTACCTATGAAAAATTAACCGGCATACTCCCTCCCTACTTCCCTGAATATAACAATAATAAACACAACTTGTGTTACATAGAATTATTTATAGAACATAAGTTGCGTGCAGGGCAGACATGTTTTGTCCATTCTTGCAAAATAAAAGTTTTAAGAATTTGAAAACAAGAAAATTTGATTGGGGATCAAAGTGCTTCAAAGTGTATACTTCAGCTGCAATGCAAATTTCTCTGAAATTGGAACTTGTAGGTTTAATTATTGATATAATCTGAGATTAAAAGTAATTAGGCAGTGACTCATTATCACGTAACCCCACAACCAAATTAAAAATCAACTAGAAGTGATTGGAAGGTACGAATTTTAGATGGATGATGGGATGTGGATGGTTTCAATTATTGAGCAAATGAGATGTTTGGCAATCATCGACCCGAATAAGTATAAGGATTAGAGAATTTTTACATGCACTAAGCTTTAACTTTTTTAAATCGATTTTTGGTAAATTCTATCTAATTCAGTTGGCTGATCTTTCCTCCCCGCCAACTTGGATAAGGCAGCAAATTATTGCATCCAACAACCAATAATATTTTTTTCCAAAGTATCTGGTTACATTATCTTCGTCGATTAAGTACAATACTTTTTTCTATTAAAGTAATTACTATAATCTTAATCACGAGATAATAGCTAAGTAAATTGTATGTATTGGTTTAGGGTGCAAGACTTTTACCGTCGTCTTATGTGTTATTGGGAGCTCGAGTTCTATTTATGCACATTTTTTAGCAGATTGAAGATCGAACATTGGTTAGTCGATTGGAGACTACTCGTATATACCACCCTTAATTGGTTAGTCGAATGGAGATCACATTATTCACATACTTAATTCACCGAACATTATAAAAAATTACAGAACATATATAAATGTACATTACACACTAAAAAGTAAAACCTTAAACCTTGCGAAAAATGAGAATAAAGAATAAAATGATCAACCTATAGTTAGAGAACAATCCAAACTGGATCCTCAACAAAATGAAAATTTTAAAACAAGCATATAATGTTGTTATTATTATTATTATTATTATTATTATTATTATTATTATTATTATTATTATTATTATTATTATTATTATAAGATGGCTTCTAAATCAGCTTGCATGGTATGATGATAAGCTTCTGTCTGATAAATTTATTTATTTATTTACAATTTTTATAATAGAAATGGAACAATTTTTTTTATTTTTAAATATAAACGAAACTACTGTGAAGCTTTAAAGTGGTTATAAGCATCTATACTAAAAGGATGAACTGCATCCTTGGCGGCCCCCACATGCCCTGCCCTGGACCTTGGTGAAGGAGGTAAATAGCAGATTATAAGCATCTATACTAGAAGCTACAAGAACTTGCTATAGCCAAGCACAATTTCTCTCTCACAAATCATAATATTTTGATTGGCAGCCCACCTAAATTTTCCAATACATTTTTTCATGGCCTACAAAAACAACTAGCTAGCGTTCCGACAGATGATTTTGAAAAATCATACAAACTGGCAGGAATAATGTGCCTGAGAAGCAATTAAATACCTAGGTTTGGTATTGGGCTAGGTTTCTTTGGGCATCTTCAAAAGCAAGTTGGGCCTATAGGCCATTTTCATCATAGCCTAATTATATGGATTGGATCTAGCATCACAATCTCACCACGCCTATAATGTTGGTGAGGTCGGCGCCGGCCTGCTGGGGTGGTCACTAGCGGAACCTCTTCAATAGGATTCTCCCTTACCCTCCTGGGAGAAACTTCACGATCGGAGATGTTGTCGTCTTCAAACTTTTCGGGCTTTCTCTTGTTCTTTTTCAAGAAAAAATCATTTTTCAAGGGAACATCTAAATCTTTCCCATCAAGCTTTTTCCACATGGATGTTCGTGGTTTTTAGTAGTGTTTTTCACAAAGGGCATCAATTTGTTGACTACAAAAAATGCTCCAACAGATAACGAGTCCACTCGCATCTTGGCAAACTAATTCCGACACTTGTTGACATATTACTAATTGAAAATGTTGCATTTGAATATGGGAGAAGCTTTTGACATGAGACAAATATGTTCGGGATCCCGTAAATAAAAGGACAACAAAATACGATAATGAATTATTAACAAAGAAACAAAATAAACACCGATATTACACAATATTCTTCTTCGAAATTCCAACATCAGATAGATGGACTATGTTTGTGTTATTGATCTCCCCTTTTTCCCAACCCTTATGACCTAAGAGTGTTTATTTATAGTATTACATGTACAATAATAATCATTGAATGATGGGACATGTGTCATCATCTCCTTGACCGAAACATTGCCTCATAGGCATCATTTCCGAATGATTTAGCTCATGGCACCTTAAATGCTTCTGAAAGTGGCAACCAACCCATGCTCATTCATTGAACATTGTTCACAAACATGGACTTAATTTCAATTTTTACTTGAATAAATGTAAAGCGCAAAAATTTATTTGGAAAAAGAAAGTACAGTAAATAATCTGCACTATTATTAGAAGCATTTGTTATTTGATGGTTTAAAATATTTGAAAGAAGATAATTGATTGCGTTTCTATCTTCAATTCACCTTATCACTAGTTCAATTTTTTATTTTTTTCATTAAACATAAAATTATTCTTCGATGGCCATAATTCAACCAATAATTTATTTGAGAAAAAAAAAGTCAATTCACATTAGGAAATTGACATTATCTTTCCAATATATGATGTGCATGTTATGGGATCCATATATATTCGCATAATCGAACACCAGATGCCACTATCCTTATAGTAAATGCTAAATACTCGATTATAGAAGACAAAACTCCATAGTAACCACAACAAATGTAAATGACGACTCCAACTGCTGTTGTAGGGCCAAAAATAAAAATAAAATTTTTTTTGCCTAAAAAGAATTAAAATAATGACAATCTAAGAAGTAGACATTTAATTCAAGGTGAGCTAAATCAAATCATATGATTATTAAAGTGAAACTAAAAATAAATTTATAAGAAAAAGGATTTTCCGAAAAATATTCTAGTTTTTGTGTTGTATCAAGTCCACCCAACTAGCATCAATACAGATCACCTTCCTTAAATGAATTATTAAAGCCAATATAGTTTTTGTCTGATGTTGCTTATGAGGCTGGAAAACAAAAGGTAAAATCATCTATCAATTCCTACCAAAAAAGTAGAACCAAATTTGACTTTTTCATGGGGCACTTCAAACGGAGCAGAAAATGGCGAAAATGGAAAATAAGCTAAATCATATAGGACAAGAAAGAAGGAGGAAATGGAAAAGGGCATGGAGTTGCTAATGCCGCATGGCCATGGCAGTACATAAATTCAAGCAGTATCCAGATTGAGAAACTTCATAATTTTTTCGTATATTCATCAAACTTCATTTTCAACCCCACATTCCAAATATTATCCATCACTCATTTCTATCTATTTATAAATTAAGTCATTTATAAGTTCTTTCCAAATGGATTATAAGTCCCCCCACCTACCCTCCTTATCACGTGGCAAGGAAGTCTGGGAAATAATCTACAGCTAAGCAAATTGAAGTAAACATCATTTTTAGCAAAATTGAGGTCGTCTATGTTAATCATTTTCTACCACACTATTAGGTAATACTGAAGTGACAAGTGTACAAAAGATATACAAAGGTCGCTAGATTTTTGCTAAGAGTGTAACAATTATCTGCTTATTGGATTCGAGAAAATCCTAATGGCTCACAATCCATTGCTTGATCCAAAAATGTAAATGGTCCCTCATCTTAAATGTTTGTAGACAATGAAATTGCCCATGGAAAGATACATGTGCCTTTCCCACATGTATAGGAGAAGGGGAAGAGAAATCTATTCTTCCCTTGTTTTGGTCGCATTAAGAAAGTTGTCAATGATTCCAATCCTGGACAGGTAGGACGGAAGACAATATCCACCCAATATGGATAGAATAACTAAATTTCAGTTTGTGTCCAATTAATGTCGAATGGGACCGGCCCATGAATTCCACAAACTTGTTGATAAAACTAACTGCTGACAAAAATAATGATTGCAGATGGAATTAAGAGCCAACATAAATCAAGAAGAGAAAGCAGATATAAAGAAAAATCTACAAGACAGACTAATCCATTGACATTTTCCTCCTCATCACAAGCCTTGCATCGATTTAGTTGACAAAACACTATCAAAGTATGATAAAGCCGTTATGGCAGAGTCCATACCCCGTGATATGTGGGGTGGGGAACATAACTCTCTCCCTTGCATCAGTTGTGAAAAAAATTCAAACCCAAGTGTATGTACTCGATTTTTGCATCTCTATACTCTATAGATTATTATGCATTCTCCAGAATCAAGCCAGCCATGAATTAATAATTTTGATTCCAAGAAAAATTGCTCAAGGGGATAGAGAAAAGTGGTATATTCACAGAAGCTTACAAATGAATGGGAAGGACAAACTTCATTGTTCACAACAAAATATCAATGTTAGCAATCATAAGATTATTCAATAATATTCTCTCGTCCAGGTTCCAGCTAGGAAATAAGAGATAACCAACGAACTGATAACCTAATTTCCATCTTCAAATGTTAGTTCTCATCAAATGAACTGAAATTCCAAGTTACATGGAACTAGGGTCCTGGAATCAGAATCTTCCAAACTATACAACTCAGTTCTATATGTTGGTCCAACCAATCTTGGATTTATAGCCTCATCGAAGTAGCCACCATCTATCTCATGCTGATAAACTTGATATTCTATAGCTGCTAAATCCAAGTCTCTACACGGACACATAAGCTATTGAATGCATGTCTCTTCCTCAAAGAGCATATTTCATCAAGAATTTTTATTTTTTTTCAAAAATGAGTTGTGATAAAGGTACTCCCAGTATCAAAACAAAGAATATGAAGTCTAGAGTTTGATAAATCGATAAAATGCATAGATTTGACGTCTGCATATACATTAAGTCTTCAGCACAGATATAATTATATATAACGACATGTCGAAAACTATTAGATATCTTTTATAGCATCAGCATTTGGCAACAGACGGACAGTTAATTAGTAGGAGTCCAAAAAAAGGGCAATTTTATTTCTTCATTATTATCACAGATAACTCGGGAAGAGAAATTCAAGTCACTCGAAGGACCAAACATTAGTACAGCTTTGTATTTCATTATTTAGATAGTTTTAAATGACCTACTAAAACTCTAAAACGAAGAGTAAAAACACAAGATCAGACAACATTTGAGCTTAACTACTTAGCAAAATCAAAGGTACATCCGAATTCGAAAAAAGTAACAAACAACTACATAAAAAAGCCACACAATATTGTAAATGAGAGAGAAAAGAGCATACCCTTTCCCCTCTTCTTTCTCTACATCTATTCTGTGTCTGAAGGTAAGTATGAAGAATCAGCAGCACTGCCAAGCGCAAGGCTTTGTAAACCCGGCTTCAGTTCCCGGTTACAGAAATCCTCGTACTCTACTCTATCCCCTCCTTTCTTCTTCACCTCCACGACTCTCAATGATGGTGTCAATTCAAATATCTCAGCTGCAACTGTCAATGGCCCTTTCACGCCCTCCCTTGACCCTTCCAAACTCACTCTGCAGTCCTTTTTCCTTACTGAAAAGCTCACCACCTTCGCTATTTCCTCCAATTTGGATATGATATTTGAAACGGGTGCCCCTGATACAAACCTTGCCTCATCTGTTCCCTCCTCAAATAATCCAGACAAGTCAAAACCACGCGAAAAAGAAATAATATCAAATGCATTCAAACTAGCAGGCCTCGGAAGACTAGCAAACCTCCTTCTGGTATCCAATTCAGACTCAGACTCGGATAACGACTGATCAGATAAAGACTCCACGTCATCATTCCCGTCATCATTAACACTGCACAATTTATCATCCTCGATATAAAATTTCACGTGCTTAAAACCCCTTTTGAACCATTTGTTATTCATAATTTCTGGGATTGTGATCCGGGTTTCTGGATTAGAATCAAGCAAACGGGTTAAAAATCGAATCAATTCCGGTGTGAACCATCTTGGACATCTAAATTCACCTTTATATATCTTTTTATACATATTCATGATATTTTGATCATGAAATGGCAAGTGGCCAGCCATCAACACAAAGAGTATCACCCCACACGACCAAATATCGACTTTGGCGGCATCATAACCTTTCCGGGCCAGAACCTCCGGCGCCACATATGCCGGCGTCCCACAAAAAGTGTGGAAAAGGCCATCCTGCTTTATCTGTTCAGATATAGCGCTGAGGCCAAAATCGGACACTTTTAAATTCCCATCCTCATCCAATAAAATGTTTTCCGGCTTCAAATCCCGATGATACACCCCCCGGGAATGGCAAAACGCCACCGCAGAAATCAACTGCTGGAAATACTTCCTCGCAACCTCTTCTTTAAGCCTGCCTTTTGCAACCTTGTTAAACAATTCACCTCCTTTAACATATTCCATAACGAAAAATATTTTTGACTTAGTTGCCATAACCTCAAACAATTGTACAATATTCGGATGCCGAACTCTTCGCAAAATTGAGATCTCACGTTTGATGTGCGCTATAAGGCCAATCTTAAGGATCTTCTCCTTGTCTATGACCTTGATCGCTACATTTTCCCCCGTTTTAACATTCCTGGCATGGTAAACCTTCGCAAACGTCCCGTGGCCCAATAGTTTCCCGATTTCATACCTCCCTAATAACAAACCCTGGATTTCTTTCTGTTTTGCTCTTCTCGTTGCCGTGGGTGCAGCAGCAGCCATGGATTCAAGCTTTTCCCAAAATCGCTAATTTCAATTCAAATTCTAAGAAGAAAAGGCCCTATTTTGGGAGTGGTGGTTCTGCCATGAGTGGGTGGGGGCTTCTAGGTTTGAGCTGGTGTTCCTTTTTCCCTGATTGGGAGAGATTAAATTTTTCTACAGTAAATCAATTCTCATTTTCAACCACACATTCTTCAATAAAATAATATTTTTCATCACATCAATAACTTTTTCTTCTTTTTCAACCACATATTTCCCATCATATCACTATTCAAAATCAATTCTTCCCCAAAAAATCTCTCCCAAACAAGCTCTTACTTTTGTTTGTTTGCATTTCTTGTGAGGTCCATGTTTGGTGGACGAATTTTATAAGAAACGGACGTTAACGGCGTAAAGAAACGTAATACAGCTGGCGTTACGTGTACGGTAATAAGATATTGACTGTACCGGCTCTCTTTTCCATCACGGGAGTTGAGCTCCCTTCTACGCGCGACCACGTTTGATTTCAAATTTAGCCTCTGTTTGGTATCCATTCTTTTTTTCATTCTCATTCTTCTACTAATTTTCAACCATACATTCATCAATAAAATAATATTTTCCTTCACATCAATAACTTTTCCTTCATTTTCAACCACAAAAAAGGTGTGATTTGACACAAAGAATACATTATTTTCTAGAATAATGGTTACCAAACGGTGCTTTATTTTTTATTTTTATTTTTTCTCAAAACAATGGTGTACATTGATTTTTACACTCACTTTGACATTTGAGCCTTATTATAGGCCTATTAAATTTTAATTTATTTAACTTTTTTCTTTTATCAACTATATATTATTTAATAAAATAATATTACACATAAATTTAAAAAATTTCTTTACTTCTTAATCACACATTTTTCAAAATATATTATTCCGAAATCAATTTTTTTTCAAATAATATAATTCAAACAAGGGCTTAATTTTTTCAGCACCCTTTCATATTGGTCAAATTTTGACACAGAAAAAATAATGTCATTCATGATGTAAGCCTCTCTTTGACACACATTTTTTTTAAAATACATTCTTTCAAAACTCATTTTTAACCATATATTTTTCAATAAAATAATATTTTCCTTCACATCAATAATTTTTCTTTACTTTTTAACCACATAATTCTCATCGTATCGCTATTTAAAATATATTATTTTCTCGATAATATCCATCAAATACACCATAAATAACAGTGTATATTGTCTCTTATTTTTTCTCAACTCTTTTTTTAACATACTTATTTTCAAACATACATTTAAACAATAAAATATTCTACACGTAAATCTAAAATATTTTTCTACTTTTTAACCACACATTCTCCAAAAATTCATTATTCAAATCAATGTTAAATGGTCACCAAACAGGGGCTTTGAGCATCTTCAAGTGATTCCTTATTTATAAAGAGTATCTTATACATTACACTGAGCGTCTATAAATTTAAAGACATAAAAATTTTATGCGCTCCAACAATGCTTTTTATTTCGACTCTTTCATTTTGCTTGGAGTATTAAATTTTTTTTATTTATTAAATGCAAGCATTGTAGCTCTTTAATTTAAAAAAGTCAAAACAAATAGTTTATTAGAGCTTACTATTAAGGGTGTGTTTGATTCACATTATTTTGGAAGAATGTATCCTGAAATAGTAAATTAATGGAGAATTAGTGGTTGAAAAAAAAGGAAAAGTTGTTGATACGATGGAAAATATTATTTTATTAAAAAATGTGTGGTTGAAAATTAGTAGAAGAATGAGAATGAAAATTTTAATGTGTACCAAATAGGGGTTAAGAGTATCTTCAAGATAGTCTTCATTTATAAAGTATGGATTTTTTGGGGAATAATTGATTTTGAATAGTGATATGATGGGAAATGTGTGGTTGAAAAAGAATAAAAAATTATTGATGTGATGAAAAATATTATTTTATTGAAGAATGTGTGGTTGAAAATGAGAATTGATTTACTGTAGCAAAATTAGAATCCCTACCAAACAAGTTGATAGAGTAATACCATTTGTAATGAAAATTATCGATAGTTTTTTTGTGTGGCATATATGTGGTGGTTTGTAATTCAATGCACAAGTCAATAAAAAACTACTATGTTGATGCAACAAATCACAAACCGTCACATATATGATCATGTAGAAAGACTGTCGATAGTCTTCAATGCGAATAACATTATGCCCTTATATATTATAGAAAGCATCTTTAAATTTAGAAAATCAATTTTTTTTATGCATTCCAGTAATGCTCTCTATTTTGGCTTTTTATTTTACTTTTTTTTAAAATTATTTATCGATTTTTCATCATATTTATTTAACATAGTTTTTTAAATGTCAATGATTAATCAATTTAAATGTAATTTTAATAATTTAACAAGTAGAATGTTGAATTTTGTAACTTATTAAATGAATAATTGTAAATTAAAAATAGATAGTGAATTGACTCTCCAAATTTGAAAAACCAAACTCATTCTTTATTTTAAAAGATTAAAATATAAAGTCATTTTTAAGCATTAGCTCTTTAAAATAAACAGCATTTTGTATTTAAAATTTAGAGGATCTCTTAAAGATGCTCTAAGCATTAGCTCTTAAAATAAAGAATATTTTGTATATAGAGAGTTCAAGTATTTAGAGGGTCGTTTGGAGATGATCTTAGAAGGTAAAACAGTTGTGGAACTGGCGAAAATAAAAATTAAAAATAATGAAATAATGAAATTTTTGCATGAACTAATCAGTTTGAAATTGAAGTGACGAGTCTGAAGTGGTCTGCCGTTATCTAATTTTAACAAATTATAAATATAGATATTTGAGCTATAATTGAAAAATACATTACCAATTTTTATTATTTTTTTAATCGGCTAGTTTGTTCTAATTATAAGGCATTGATAAAAAAGAGAGGATGACCTACCATTATAAGACGCCACTCGTGACTGGTGGTCATTTTAGTATTTTATAACAAAAATTTGTTCCCGACCTACCATGATAAGATGCTACAATGACTGGTGGTCATTTTTGTATTTTACAACAAAAAAATGTACACCTCTATTGGCAAAAGAAATAATTTACTTGTACAATGATGGTTGACAATGTTGACGTGGCAAAATCTGGACAATTGTTTTAAAAACAGTTTTTGAATTTTTTTAAAATGTGTGAATGTGATGGTGTCAAATCATGATTGTCAACAAATATTGTCAACTATCATTATACATGTAGCGTGATTAATTGACAAAAAGTTTGACAAGCGACGAGGAACATGCAGCTAAGACATTGATTTTAATACCTTATCACTTGTCAACAAATGTGTAAATAATAGTTGTATAAGTGGCTTAGAACTTGTTTGGGAGAGATTTTTGAGGAAAGAATTGATTTTGAATAGTGATATGATTAGAGTTGGGTAAAATGTTCGAACCGAACCGAACCAAACCGAACGAGTTTTTAAAAATGAAATACCCGAACGGGTATTCGAATCAAGAATCGAATGGTTTGGTTCGGTTCTAGACCCAGAACCGAAGAATCGAATAAGAACCGATTTTTTTTTTTATATTGGATAAATCAATTTCTTTTATTTTTCTAAATAAATTAATAATTTTTTTCTTATTAAATCTTATTAGTTGAACAATTTAGAATTTATTTATGTTTGTTAGTTGTGATTTTTTCAATTTTTTCTTGTATAATCTCTTAGTAGTTAGTATGGAAAGTCAAGCAACTGATTATTACATTAAATAGTTGGTAAGTATTATTAATACTTTAAAATATTTTATCTTTATTACTTTTAATTTATATTTCATTTTTATGTAGACTTGAATGTTTGAAACAAATGAATTATTGATATGAATTATCGAAGTTTTATTAGTAATATTTACTTTTTCGTATTTGTATTTGACAGCTTATTATTTATATGTTATTAAAGTAGATTACGTTAATTTGTAAAAATTAAGATTGAATTTGGTAATTATATCTACTTTTTGTTATTAATATTAGTATCTACTTTCCGGTGTATTTATGTAGTATTATTTTAAATGTTAAAAAATTTAATTATAGTACGGAATCGAACCGAACCGAACCCGAACGGTTCCAAAATTATATTTGGAACCGACGGTTCCATTTACTAAATATCCGAAAATTTCTGGAACCGAAAAAAATCGAACCGAATCGAACCGACCCGCGCCCACCCTTAAATATGATGGGAAATGTGTGGTTGAAAAAGAAGAAAAAATTATTGATGTGATGAAAAATATTATTTTATTGAAAAATGTGTGGTTGAAAATGAGAATTGATTTACTGTAGCAAAATTTAATCCCTCCCAAACAGGGCCTTAATTGAACTTATTAACAATCAATTTGTTCGGGTAAAATCATTGATATCAATGAAATTTTTGGATTAAAACCTTATAAAATCTTATTACAAATGTTTTGAGGGCTAACTCTTTACAACCCTTGCTTCCTTCTTCTTCTTCTTTTTATTTTTTATTTTTTCAGTATAGTGTATGGGAAATTTATCGATTGAGAACAAATTTTATCGATAAATTTCTTGTTTGAGTGAAGCGGTATTTAGATCAATAACTACTGTTCAATACAAATTGCATTAACGTTCTTTTTCCCCTCTAAAACGACTTATTAATATAATGAGTAATTGATCAAGATGTGCATTAATGGGTGTATTTTATAATTATTTGTTCACATACAAGAATACTCCAATTGAATATTAATAAAATTCATCTATAATATAGATTTTTAAGTGAAGACAAAGCGATGATTCTTCTTTATTGCCTTTCTTTTTGTTTGAAGTTGACTAACTTTTCTTTTAGTTTTAGGAGAATCAAACTTGCAAATTTCTTCATTTTGGTTCTTAAAGTTCAAATATTGAATCACTATGAATATTTAGCCTTTGTTTCAAAGTGATTATTGAGAAATTATTTGCTCCCTCTTTTCAACTACACATTGTACGAATAAAAAAAATAAATTGTTTTTCATGTTTTCTTCACAACTTTTTCCTTCAAAAAATCACCCCCACACAAGCTCGTAGCACTGTCAAAGCATATGGAAAAGGACAAGAACATTAGCAAGAGTCAACATGCTTCTTAAGTTTGTTAACTCTTGTTTTTATTATCGAGAATCTTGAATAATTGGGCATAGTAGCTTGTTTTTATAATACACCCAAAATGAATGCCAAACACATGTAATATTTTAAATTTTTTTAATAATATTATTAATCTAAGGGTATATTTGATTGCAAATATGGAAAATGTGTGGAATTGCCTAGAAGTTATTTTTGCTGAGAATTGTAATTAATTGTGTTTGATAGTATAATTTTTTATGGAAACTATTGAAAGTTTGGTGTCCATTTGATTTCGTTTTTTATGAAAATTGTCTATTAAAGTGATAATATTTTCTACTATTGTGTTTAGAATTTGTTCAAATTACCAAAAAAAAAAATGAAAAAAAAAATCATACCGAATACCAGTCGTTTGACTTTGTTTTGTATGAAAATTGTCAAAGTGAAATTTTTTTTTACTACCGTGTCTAGAATTTTTTCCAATTGTCAAAAAAAAAAAAAAAAATCATATCGAATACCATTCATTTGACTTTGTTTTGCATGAGAATTGTCAATAAAAGTAAATTTTTTCCAATTGCCAAAAAAAAAACCTAAAAAATATTTACCCATCAAAATATTAAGAATTTATTTTCCTCAAAAGGGTGGAAATTTTGGAAAGTTGAAAAATATTTTTTTGGGAAAATTTTGCCTATCAAACACTACAAAAGTTAAAAAATGAAATTTTTTTTTCTATTTTTCATGGAAAATTTGTGCTATCAAATGGGGTCTAATAGTATTTCCACCCCAGGCACCTAATATTTTGTAGAGCGGCACTCGTATCCTTAATCAATCATTTTGTTGGACTCATATCCCCAATTTATTATTATTATTATTATTATTATTATTATTAATTATAACACATGAGACCCACATGATGCCAAGGATGGTTGAAACAATGATAACATTTATGGGAAATTTTACGCTATTCGGAGTTCTAAATTGAACGAAGTCACAATTTAGATTATTTTGAGATGAAAGAAGTCTTTCAAGACAACTTTACTTCTTTAGTTTGGTTTCATATCATTATTTAAAACTTTTTCATTAAAATGAGTTTCACAATTTTAAAAAGTTAAAATATGAATTACAAAGAGGTTTTGCCATTCGTCGGCTCATGTTGTGCCCCCCTTACAAAGAAGGGTCGGTTGTTATCCTTGTAGATTTGACTACTACACTTAAGGTTGGGTTGGGATTGCTCATAAAATTCTCATGTCTCATTGTAAAAAGTAAAAACGCAAGTGTGAATAAAGTCCATTCTCTCCAATTTTGTGCAAATTGCATTCAACAGACACCTAAGCTACTTGATTTGCACTTGCACTTTGTATCTATTGTATATCATTCTCCAATTTATTTTATCATTTTTATTTTTTCTAAACTCAATTTCGACTATACATTTTTATAATAAAATATTTTACACAAATAATTTTTTTATACTTTTTAATCACACGTCCTTAAAAAAAAAATTCAATATTTCAAAACTTATTTTCTCCAAAAAAAAAAAAAAAAAATCCTTTTAATGAGCGTAGGGTTCATTCAAAATTGGAGTAGACTGGAGAGAGAAATACGGGAGAGGAAACGTGATACCGGATTAACTCGACTCGCTATTACTGCAATTTCTGCCTTTCGAACACCCAGGCAAAACCCTCGGGTTCGAAATTCCAAATCAGAAGCTTTTAATTCTGCAATCGTCGATTTCGTTTTTCAAATCTCAATCAAGCAGAAATCCACAAGAAAGCGTGTGTAATTAAGAATACGAAAAACCTAGTTTTCGTTTTCGTGATGGCGTCGGAGAAGAAAGCGTCAGAGGGCATAGCTTTACTCTCCATGTACGGTGAGGAGGAGGATGATGAAATGGAAGACCTCGAAGAACATATAGAAAAAGAGCAAGAAGAAAAAGGAAATCCCCAAAACGACGCCGCTGTAGAAGAGGACGACACTGTTAGTAATAGTGCGGTTGCTTCTGATTCCGGCACTGAAAACACTCCTTGGCGTCAAGAGGAGCGAGGAGGTCTGAATTACAACTCTACCCCCAAGACCTTAAATTATGGTGGCTCTTCTTCCGCAACTACAACTTCGCAGCAGCCGTCTCTCTTTTCTCCTCAGCAGCAACAGCAGCAGCAGCAGCAACAGACTGATGGTTCGAATTTGAATTCGATTCAGAGTCGGAAAAACATGCTTACTATCGTGGATTATGCACACGATGAAGTGGCAATGTCCCCTGAAGCCGAGGTACAAAAATTATATATCTTTGGCTTTATGGATATTTTATTTTTATTTTATTTCATAAATTTGGTTGGTGATTGGTAATTGTAGGAAGGTGAAATAATGGAAACTGGTCAGGTAAAGTACGGGGAGGAGCTTCAAATAGCTAATGGTACGTGTGGCTTTGACCTTCTTGAAGTTCAGAAACATTATAATTTTGCTATTAGGTGAGAAGGATTTAATCGATAGAACTATACAAAATGCCATATAGCTGGAGTAAATAGAATATATAATATGTATTAATGGGTAGTGTCCTTCATAATGGTTGGATTGCATATGAATTATATTACTTTTACACTTCAGCCCCAGGCCCCCTGAGAATACCATGTTCTATCACGAAGTTCTTCTATTTAACTCTTGATTAGTATGTATAAAAGCCATCATGTTTACAGTCTCCCTGTTTTATACAAGATAAAGCTAACACAGTTGTAATTATTAATGCAGCTCAATTATTATAAACATTCATCTTTTTTAAGGTAACCCTGGATATCCTTCTGCACTTCCTTGTGAAATTACTATTCCTCTCCCTATCTCTACTCTCATTTTCATGACAGCCAGATAACCATTGCTTGCCAGAGGGTACAAGTAAATTTACTTTCTCCCTCTCCCTCAAGGCTATGACATGAGGGTTAGTTTATGAAAGTAATTCCACAAAATAATTACAAATACATTTAATTTTAGTTCACTGCTAACAGATAAATGATACAGAGATTGAAGAATGCAAATCCCTTTATAGCAATTGGGTAAGAAGAGTGTTTATAAAGGTTTAATTGGTTATTTGAGGCATTTTGCCTTCGTCTGACATGTCATAAGCTTTACACATGATTGACTTCTATCTTTGTGCAGTTCCAACTTGCACCTTGCTGTACTTACAGCAGATACGATGTATATGATCCGATTTTGTTTTTCATTGATAAAAGAGTGGCAATTTTGTCTTCACTATACAAGTTTATGATATAGTATATATCGGTGAAGGATCAATGATACCAAATTTTAAGTTTCATTTGCTTTTTTAGTTCAGAAAAAGACTCTATACTGCTTGGAAATATAGATCAATATTTTAATAGTGTGTGTATAATTGCCTGTATATCTAGGTGAATTCCGAGAAATAACATCACCAGGAATGGTTCGGCTCCCAACACCTAGCACTCAAGCAACACCTCCTCAGTTATTAAAAGAAATTGATCAGCCAGATTCAGATGCGGTGAACTATGCTGCAAACGAAGCTGAAGCTACAGAGATTGAGATGGTTTCTGCAGAAGAGCCAAAAGAGATTGATCCACTGGATAAGTTTCTTCCCCCACCACCAGAGAATAGATGCTCAGAAGAACTGCAAGTAAGTGCCCACTAGACATTCTTCTTTATATAAGAGCTGAACTTTTCTTTTACTTGAATGGATTCTCTGATGCATAATTATTGTCAGAATGTACATAGCAGGTTAACTAAATACTGTTTAGATGCTATTGTAGAAGCCAAACAATAAAGCTTTGGTTTGAAGATCTTCAAGCAGAGCAATCCTTCAAACATATCATAGTTTGTTTTCATCATCACATGTTATCTTTAGGCCTTATTCGTGTAAGCCATCATTTTTAGTGCAGTTTATGGCTCTTCAATTTATTATGATTGTCGAGGAGATGCTGAATGTTAATGACTACTGAGGTGGCATTTTGTGTTAAAAGCATTGATATGTTTGAAAATGGATGCACCACCCAGTAACTTCATCAATTACTCCAAAGATCTTTGTCTACTGTGGAAAAAGATGTTTCTTCTGAGCTCCAAATCCTTGTTGGATATAAGGCTCCTGAATGACCGCTGGAATCTTCCGTGTGCATGGGTTGGGGTGGAAAAGAAGGGGCAGGATTGGGCTTTCAGAATTTTGTTCATTTACTCTCTGTTTGGGAAAAACCATATATGGTAATACACTTCATAGCAAGTTTAGCGTCTATTTGGTACATCTTGTTGGAAAATCATTTTTTTGCCTCAAACTCAATTTTCAACCACACATACTCAATAAAATAATTTTGCACATGGACCTTATACTTTTTCTTACTTTTTAACATCATTTTCACTTCAAATAATCACTCACAATCAAACGCTTGGTAATCATGATATCTTTTGGATAATGCATTTAATAAATCAACATTACATATGACCCCCAAACAATCATCGATGCCAGCGAATTCAAATCAAGTCATTCAATTCTAGATGGAGTAATAAATGATCTATATGTTTATCCTCTCTTAGCTATAGTATACATGATTTGCCTCTACTCTAGCTAGAACTTATTGATTGGCTATTCTTTGAATAATTTTTTACTTCTATACTGTTGCTGCAGGAAAAGATAATCAGGTTTCTTGCACTAAAGAAAACTACGGGAAGAAGTTTCAATGCGGAAGTGCGTAATCGAAAGGAATACCGGAACCCTGATTTTTTGTTGCATGCAGTGACTTATCAAGATATTGATCAGATTGGATCGTGCTTCAGTAAAGATGTATTTGACCCTCATGGATATGACAAAAGTGACTTCTATGATGGGATAGGTTACTATCAATCTTTCTCATTGTTCATTTGTTGTCTTCTAGTTAAGCAGTATGGCCTTTGTATTTTTTGGCCTTCAGTTCATTTTTGTGCTACAAATTTTTCTTCCCTCATCTAGCCTACTGTTGTCTGATTTAAACTAAATGTGGCCTTTCTGTTTAAGTAGAGGCTGATATGAGGCGTGAAATGGAGCGAAAGGAGCAAGAGAAGAAGAAGAATCAGAAAGTAGATTTTATTTCTGGTGGAGCACAGCCTGGAACAGTTCTTCCTACACCAAAAATCAACATGCCAATTCCAGGTGACTAAGCACCTATCATTTCTATGAATTTTTTTTCAAGAAGGCATTTAAAATTTAGCAGCTGGTCTACGAGGCTATTCCTTGATTTTCATTTTCTGTTGAATCTTCTTGGTTATTTCAGTCTTACCCACTGTTTCTGGTGGTGTCTTAAATGCAGTTCAAGCTTCAGTAGATGCTGTAGCTCGGGATGGTAGACCGAACAAAAAGTCAAAGTGGGATAAGGTTATTATGAACTTTTACCTAGTCTGCAGGTCTTTTGGAAAATTTGAATTGCTGTATGATAAATCCTCTGCATTCTTTTGAATTCAGGTGGACAGCGATCAAAGGAATCCTTTGATCGGTGGAGGCCATGATTCTTTGTCTACCATGGACACACATTCAGCGTTGTTATCTGCTGCTAAAGCTGGTAGTGGATACTCTGCTTTTGCGTAAGTTCTTCATATCTAATCTAAAATTTGACTGTTCATCTCTCTTGCGTGTGACTGCCCCTTCCCTAATTCCTTTTGAAAGGGGATAATAAAAAGAAATTCGATTTACACAACAGCTGAACAGTCTGGTCCAATAATGTGTAGTTCATTTACTACCAATCTTGATGGTCCTTTTTCATTGAGATGGACTAATAATGAATATCCTGGGCTATTTAACATTTCGTAGTCCGTGTGTAATAGAGGTTCATGTGCAAGTACTCTTGAAGAGACCTGGTTGATTAATTCTATATTTCTGTAAGAATTAAAAGATTTGAACTTTTGATTGGGTTCAAAGTGATTTTACATGACATTCTACAACTTTGAAATACCAGGGAGGGAAATAAGAGATCAACATTGTGAATATTTTGTTTTTTTTTGTCAATAAATTTGCTGAAGCTGTAGTGATAATTCTTTTTTACCTTGGGATTTATTGTGAATGGTTGAGAAAATAAATTATAAACATTTCCGACGGGCAGGGCTGGGTTTGGAGCTCTACTATATATGGTGTGGAATTTTACAACCAATATGCCTTAGCTTAACATACTTGTGCTTTCCTTTAGAGAAGTAAGCTTTTTGCAAGTCATTCCTGTTTTTTGTTCTTTGTTATATTGCAGTGGGGAAAACAATATGTTCACTTGTTCAAATTGATAACTTGCAGTAGTATTGGTAAGATTTTAATCCACAAAGCTAGTTAAAGGGTACCACAATGATATCTTGGAGAGGAAGGATGAGAGACAAGGCAAATAGTAACTTTCACAGGTTAGGATCTACGGAAACCTCGGTTGAATTTATACACTAACCTTTCTGAAGTCTTCCAACATCCCAAATAGACTCGATTAGGATTGGAAAACCTTTTAACACTTTTTTGGAAATGAAGTTACCTTGACTAGAAAATTCTTTCTTCCCCTATTAGCACACGCACACATCATTACTAGAGTTTTTAATTGTCTGTACCGTGCTTTCGAAGATCTTTAGTATATTTCACATGGGATGTATGTTAGGATGCTTGGTATTATAATGACTTGTTCGGAGTTTGTTTGGGAGGGATTTTAATCCAATTAAAATTGAAAATATAGTCGTTATTGGGTCCTACTCGTCCAATAAAAGTCAACAATAACGGCTAGTTTTTCAATTTTAATCTCCTACCAAACAAGCTCTCAATGTGCTTGGCTATGTGACTGCACATATGCTCTGGTAGTTGGAGAAAATATCTATCGATACAACCTTTGAAAAATTGAACCATACAGCATGTTTGGGAGCTGTTTATTATCGGTTTAAATTATAAATAGATAGAAATGAGTGGTGGATATGTGGGTAGTACTGTTAAATGGATAAAAAGTGGTTTTGACTTATTGTAAACAGTTTATAAACAAGAGGCAAACAAGGGCTTTAAACTTGAGATTAACCAAATGTAGGGCATGTGCTTGCTAAATGTACAACTGTGTCTAGAATGTCTTTGTTGTTTTTATTTAGCAGATGAATGATTCTAATTATGCTGTGTTCATCATTGCAGGCAACAAAGAAGGAAGGAGGCAGAAGATAGGCGATCTAGTGACAGAAAGTTGGATAGACAATCTTAGAGTTGACATTCTCGTTCTACAGATTGACATTCAAATGTCATAGCTGCTAATGTGAAGAGGGAAGAAGTGACTTGATTAAGTCCTGCATTCCGTGTTTAGATTATACTTTTTTTCATGTACAACCAGAATCAGAATCCATATCTACACTAGTTCCCGTCTTCCCATCCACCCGCGAAAAGAGCCATATTTATTTTAGACTGGCAATTTGCTTCCTCAATGTTCACCCCTCGTGTTATCACATGTTATGAGTTATACCCAGATATTTTCCGTGGAGAGTGAAAATAGAGCATTTGCAAATGCACTATGTACTTTTATTCCGTGTAGTTAAATTTTCCTTGGGAACAAGGTAGGGGTAGTCTTTTTTCCATATATATAGAACTCTTACAGGATTGACATGTGCTTCGAGTCTGTTTGACAACCATTAATTTATTTTATGATTTGTTATAGAATCATTTTCAACCAAATATTCGCAAAATAAAATATTATACATGTGTACCGAATGTTTTTCCCCACATTTGAATCGCACAATCAATGAAAAATCTTTATTTAGAACTCTTTTTTCTACAATAATTGTTGTCAAATAGGCTCTTAAATGTGTTAAGTGTCAGTTTCCCGATATGAACGTTCTATTGTTGCGGGTTTTTCAGAGATTCATTGGGATAGATTTCTAGGCTTGTAGAAACAAACATTTGTGCACAATCGTCCTCAATATGATCCGTGCTAGAAGGTCATTGACACTAAAGTCCGTGATGCATAGTTACAAATGTGTCCAGGTTAATTGGTTTGAAGTAATGATGATTGACACAATACATCGGAAATCAATTTTAACGTAAATAAAAATGTAATAACAAAATAAGGCTAATATTACTCACCTAGATTGTCTAACGAGTTAAAATATATTTCCATTTTATTGAACAATTAAGACTTGAGAGTAGTAGCATCAGTATTAAATATCATTTGACACTTAAAATTTTAAGGCCTTGTATGGGAGGGATTAAAATCGGATTAAAATTGAAAATATAGCCGTTATTGTTGACTTTTATTAGACGAGTGGGACCCAATAACGGCCATATTTTCAATTTTAATTGACTTTTAATCCCTCCCGAACGGGGCCTAAGTAAAAATGTATTTGAACAGCAACAATTCTTATTGGCCTCTACATTTGGAGAGAGTCAAAGCACTGAAAAGTGAACACGAGTTCTTGGGCCAACAAAAGCGCGCATTACTAAGCTGTGCCAAGAAATACAAAGAAATTTTGTCGAGTTATTCTTTGCATCGCGGCCTCGTGAGCCCATTATCTTCCAGTAACACTCGTCCATTTTCTCATCTGGCACTAGGTTTGGAGGTAATTACACGAAATTAAAATATAGATTCACTTAAATGTAATTTCAACTTATTGAACCTATTGAACGTGGCCTTATAACATTATTCTTATTTGGAAAAGTCTAAGTGTACATAATTTGGCCACATAATGGTGTCCATAATGTGATGTGGACAAGATTTGACTGTTGATGTGAAAGTGTGAGATTTGAATTAAAGGTTGGATCCAGTGCCACGTGTAATTATGGACACCATTATGTACAAAATTATGTACATGTAGCACTTCCCTTCTTATTTTTGTCTCATCTATTCCTCTGTTTTGTCGGTATGTAAAATCAATCAAACACATTACATGTACAGAAGGGAAAATCAACAGAAATGGGCCAGAATCCTCACACCATGTGGGGCCCATGCATTTTTTATTTTTTTAGTACACTGTGGGGTCCACCCCTTTGTGATTTTTCTGTTGGATATATGTGGCTTGATTCCTATCCAAATGGCTAAAATCAAAATCAATAATGCTTCAAGTACGAAGTTTTTTTAACAGAATGGATATCTGTGCTACGTGGCCGAACATGATTGACATTTTTTTGCCCTTTCCATGTTTCAATAATTTCACGTCGGGTGTGGTCTGTAAAAATTTCTTGTACTAGAATGATTGAAAATCAGTAATCACGTGCCCTACTGCATCGAAATATCGAATCCACCGTCTGCCAGTGGAAACTGGAAAGCCGACAGTTTGTTCAAATCTCAAGACTTCTGCTCTTTAAAATTTTTATTAAATTATTAAATTAAATTTGTATTTAAAATTCCTTGCATCACGCCCTATGTTTAGTGGAAAATAATTTTCCTGCTTTTGAAAATGTTGGTGGGTCGAGTACCAATACAACTAAGGATAAACAGAAACTGTAATACTAAAAATGCATCTGTTGTAATTATTCTAATTAAGTTCTACAAATGTTTGGCAAGAATCGTAAGACTTTTGGACTGTGTTTAAGATTGCAATTTCCTTTCTCTTCCGTGTTTTGTTCATATGATCTTTGCTCTCAGAAAGTTAAAAGGCTGAAAAGCAACCTTTAATTGCTGTCTTTTGGGTTCCAATGGGAAGTTTGAAGTTGATTCTCTTACAGTTTTTTTACTGTGTGGCTATGGTTGGTGCTTCCTTCAGTCTTCTCTCACCCAAAGGTGTCAACTTTGAAGGCAAGCTTTACCTTTCATTCACCGTGACTTCAGTAGTTTACACACATTTCTCTTTATCAATTTATTGAAATCTTGAGCTGGGTTTTCTTGTACTGTACAAGCAGTGGCTGCACTAATGTCTATGAAGAGAGAAATGAGAGATGAAAAACATGTATTAGATGGATGGGATATTAACTCTGTTGACCCTTGTACTTGGAACATGGTCGGTTGTTCTTCAGAGGGCTTCGTTACTTCATTGTAAGTTTTTCAAATTTCTTCTCTTTTTTTAATTTTAAATGTTTTTGTTTTGCTTGAATTTCTTCCCTCCCCGTTTGCAGAGAAATGGGCAGTGGGGGATTATCTGGTACCCTTTCTCCGAGTATTGGGAATTTAACCCACCTTCAGACAATGTAAGTGCATCTAATTCCTTTGCATCTTGTAGGCCATTATATAACAGCTCGGAATGTGACCTATTGGGCGTGTTTGTTATGCAATACTCGACACAATGGATGGAAAATTACAATGAACAAGATTTTTCCCCCCTCCCCCCTTTTTCTTTTCTTATTTATTGTTATCCTGCTTGGGGTCCAAAATATACTGAAATTCTTCCTTTTAGATACAAATGCTTCTAGGTTTAATACTATTCAGCATCCTAATTTCAGGATGAGCAATTCACATGGTGTAGACCATCTTTTTACACGTATTTACTATTTAGGATGGTAACAGGAAATTCATTTTTCTTTCGGGAAAAGGTGTGTTACTTGTGAAGTTAAAACCTAGTGGAATGAGAAGTTTGTCAATTGCATCCATAGTGAGACCAGTTAGTAATGACTGCAGTCTTTTTTATCGACTAATTGTTTGCCAGTCGTCATCATCTTTATGTAATTTTCTTGGAACTTCTATTCATTCTTCATCAATGACAGCATCCTATGTGGGAGAGTAGAAAGTTACTTCTTTAACTTCGATTTAATTGAGAGAAGCATTGTACTCTATGCAGTTTATGGATTTTCTCTTTCCCTCCCTTGTTCGATACTGATACTTTTCTCCTCTGGTGTGTATGTGTGGGGTGCAGGGGATGAGGGAGGGGGATTTATATTGACTGAACGAGTGCAGTTTATGGAGAGGTTGCACTAAAACGATTTCTTAATATGTTTGCTTAATTGATATCGTAATAGGTTATTACAGAATAATCAGTTGTCTGGAGCTGTCCCTGCAGAGATTGGAAAGCTTTCTGAATTACAAACTCTCGACCTCTCTGGCAATGAGTTTGTTGGTCAAATTCCAAGCTCTCTTGGTTTTCTAACTAATTTAACTTATTTGTAAGTCTGACTGGATAATGGACTCCAGTTTTCATATTATATATAATGTATAATATTATGTTATACTTTTTCTTTCTTGTTCTAGATTTGCTTTGATATATTTGAATTTGATCATTTCGATTCATAAATTCTCAGGAGGCTTAGTAGAAACAAATTGTCTGGACGAATTCCCAAATCTGTTGCAAACCTTACAGGTCTTTCATTCTTGTATGTCTTCAATCAGAAGGTGAATTTTGTGATTACGAGTTTTTAGATAAATGTCAAATGATTTGGAAACCAATATTTTGCAGGGACTTGTCCTTTAATAATCTGAGTGGCCCTACTTCAAAAATATTAGCTAAGGACTATAGGTGAGGTTTTCTGAGTAGTGATTTTTATTATTCATTTAGAAACTCCTCTGTATTTATCCAGTTTGTGGATTTTTTGGATAAGAGCATGGAGGAGCTAGTTAATCATCCTTGAATCTGTATATGTGGCATAAAAATGATCATTCGAACTTGCTCGACCATCTTTTTGTCTAAAGCTATTTTTTTTTAATTTGTTATTCCCTGGAATTCTTCCTAAAAAAAATTGTTATTTTGGATACTGCTCTCTCCTTTTGAGTCTTTTAAGGGCTACTTTTTGTTTCAGTGTTGCAGGGAACACCTTTCTTTGCTCTTCATCCTCAGAAATTTGCATGCATATTCCCAAACCGGTGAATGGTACTATGTTTACAATCCTTGGCAACCCTTTTTCTTCGGTAGAATATATTATTTCATGGATTACAATTACTCTTGCTTTCAGAAACAAATTCAATCACCAGGGTTAGCAGTCATCATCATTGGATTATTGCTGTTATCATTGGAGTCATTTGCACATTTGTAGTCTCTGTCATGCTTCTTGTTTGTTGGGTACATTGGTACAGATCCCGACTTCTATTTACATCATATGGTACCTCCAAATTCTCATTATCTTTTTCCATTAACACATGCATTACATTTTTGGTATGGAGTACTAGAACTGCCCGCGTTTCCAAAAATGCCATCAATGTTATGGAGACTATAAGATGGATTATTTTGATTTGCAGTGCAGCAAGATTGCGAGTTCAATATTGGCCATTTAAAAAGGTTTACATTTCGTGAGTTACAAACTGCAACAAGCAACTTCAGCTCTAAAAATATACTTGGGCGAGGAGGATATGGGGTTGTCTATAAAGGTTTTCTCCCAAATAAGACAGCGGTGGCAGTCAAGAGACTAAGAGATCCAAACATCACTGGGGAAGTGCAGTTTCAGACTGAAGTTGAGATGATAGGCTTGGCTTTGCACCGGAACCTTCTACGTCTATATGGCTTCTGTATGACCCCTGAGGAGAGATTACTGGTTTACCCTTTTATGCCTAATGGGAGTGTTGCAGATCGCCTACGAGGTTTCTTGTCCGACTAGTTTCACACAAACTGATATTAATCTCTCTCTCTCTTTCTATCTCTCTGTATACGTGTATTGAATCGTTGTACATGTGCATCTAAGCTTTCGTTTGCACATCTCCATCTGTGTATGGTATAGTGCTAGTTTGACCAAGCTAGGCTCAATTTAAAACGTCAAATCATTAGCTTGTTTTCCTGGCATTTTGATCCATAGAGTGAAGGCCTTCCACATAGGACTCCCAGATCATTATGGTCAACTTATGTCTCTGTTACAATGGTTGGTCTCACGGTCAGGCTAATACCATTATGCTCACAAGCACAATCTTAACTTCAGCATCCGACCCACATAAAAAAAATATAGTTTCCGAAGGATGCCTAACTTTTGTTAACCTAATTTCGTTTTTCTTTCCCCTAACAGATACCGGTCAGGAGAAACCATCTTTAGATTGGAGCAAGCGCTTGCATATTGCCCTTGGAGCTGCTCGTGGTCTTCTATATTTGCACGAACAGTGTAATCCAAAAATTATTCATAGAGATGTGAAAGCTGCAAACATATTGCTAGATGAAAGTTTTGAAGCCATTGTTGGGGATTTTGGTCTAGCGAAGCTCTTAGACCCTATGGACTCGCATGTTACAACTGCAGTCCGTGGTACTGTAGGACATATTGCCCCCGAGTATCTCTCGACAGGTCAGTCTTCTGAGAAAACTGATGTATTTGGATTTGGCATACTTCTCTTGGAACTCATAACCGGGCAAAAGGCGTTCAATGCTGGTACTGGTCAGGTTCAGAAAGGAATGATCCTTGAAATGGTAAGTAGATTTGTTTTCAGAACTGAAAATTGTCGCCTATTGTATTTAAAGGAGATGTAATCCGTAGGAAGTAAGAGTATAATCATCATGATTTTGAGCAACTTTTTTGAGACCGCCTTCTTATACTGGTCAAAGTGAAATGTCCCCTTCCTAGTTTTTATGGTATAAAAGGCCTTAATTTGCACTACGATGTCAATTTTATCCTAATCAAGAAGGCCTTTTCTTCTTCACATAGTTCATCTTCTTCCCCCACCGACCTGTCCTACTGCTTCGCAGTTCCCCCTTGCATTATCTACCCACTGCAGCCCCCCCTTTCCCCCAAACCCTCCCCTATTTTTTTAATTTTCCTTTTTCTGTTGTCCCCTCCCCCGTTTTACCTTTACCATTCTCTGGTCATTATTTTGCATTCGCATGTTTAGAAGGCCCTTTATTTTCTCCATCTACGTTGGCATACATGTTCCATGGTGGTACATGCTTTTGATCTCTAGCTTGACATTCTACAAGCTCTAAATGAATAATTCTTCTCTAGCTTGACAGTCTTCAAGCTCTAAATGAATAATTGTTCTCTCGTTTGGCATGGTGCTCCTAGATTTTTAACCAACTAAAAATGACACAGGTCAGAACCTTGTACGAGGAGAAAAGACTAGAAGTTCTTGTGGATAGGGATTTAAAGGGATGTTTCTCTGCAGAAGAGCTCGAAAAGGCAGTTGAATTGGCTCTGCATTGCACACGATCAAATCCCGAGCTCCGGCCAAAAATGTCAGAAGTCTCGAAAACCTTGGAAGGTATTTCTGGTCAGAGGGAGTGCTTGGAGGTGTCACAAGGTGGAATGGAACAGTGTGAAGGACAAACTTTTCGTTTCTCCAGGAATTTCATTGATGTTCATGAAGACTCTTCCTTCATTATTGAGGCAATAGAACTCTCAGGGCCCCGATAACAGAAACAGATCCAGTATCTGAATCCAAGTGTAATTAACAGAGGATTTTCTTTTCAAAATTTTTTAGCTACGATTAGCAGTTTTTGCAGTTCTAATGGATGTTTAGTAGCAAAAATTAGACAGCATGTCAGCATATCTCAACTCTTCTTTGAAAGCTTACTTTATTAGCAGATGATCATTTGGACCCCGAGATTTGGTGGTTGTTCAATAATGTAAGGTGACCTTGATTTTAAAGGTTAAAGACGAGTAGTGGAAATATGTAGTATCAATGTTCGAGAACTAGTAAATATTCATACAATAGAGAATCGTATAAACAAGGCAAAATGCTGGTATCCACAAAGTTGTAAGACTCGTGTCTAAATGTCAAATATTGTTGATGACATGATGATCGGAAAGTGGGGGACAAAAGCTTCGATTAACTATAGTAGTTAAATTGATTTAGCACCTGTTTGGTTTCGCTAGAAAGTTATATTAAAATTTAAGTTAAAATCAATAATTAATTTTAATAATAAATTTCACGGACCCACAATTTGTCAATTACATATTTCATAATTTTTTTTATCGAAATTTGTTAAGAATATGATTTTTATCTAAATCAAACATGATCTTAATTTGAATTAATTGTATGAAGATACATTTTCAATGGGATAATCAACACATAACATCCTCACCTTTCGCTATTATTGTGGAAAACATTCTTATATTTTATTTTTGATATTTTTACCCTTATTTATACCTTTCATTGTGCAAAATGTCATTTTGATCTATTTTCTCAATTAAAAGCGGAGAAATGACGAACATATCATTCTATTTAAATAAGAAAGAAAAAAAGAACTACAATCATAGTCCCAATTTTTTAAAAAAGTGCAAACAATCACAAATCAATTATTAAAAGGGTAATTAACACATTATTCACACATTTCACTACTATTGTGAAAAACGTTCATACATTTTATTATTTGGCATTTCACTTTTAATTACACATTTGATTGCGCAAACTATTCTTTCTATTTATTTTCATCTAATTTCTCAATAAAAAGTTGTACAATGATGAATAAACTCTCTTATTTAAATAAAAAAATAAATTTTTTTAATTTCTAATTTTTAATAATTTATTTGGGACTCGTTTGCAGTATTTTTTTAAAAAAATAATTTCCAATTTTTAAATAATTTATTTAGGGCACTATTTTTTAATAAAAAAACAATATTTTATTTGGGACTTGTTTGCACTTTTTTTTTCATAATTTATTTGGGATTCGTTTACACTTTTCAACAAAATTGGGACTATGGTTGTAATTAGTTTTTAATTTTTAAAATTTAAATATGAGGGCATATTCGTCATTTTACAACTTTTTTATTGAGAAGTTGGATGAAAATTGATAGAAATGATTATTTGAGCAATCAAATGTGTAATTAAGGGTGAAAATGGCAAAAAAAAAAAAAAAGATATTGACCTTTTTTACAATAATAGTAAAATGTTGGAACATTTTAATAATTTATTTGAGACTCTTTCACACTTTTTTTAAAAAAAATTGGGACTATGATTACAGTTAATTATTTCTTTTTCTTTTATTTTATTTAAACACGGGGTATATTCATCATTTCACAACTTTGGATTGCGAAAATGGATGAAAATGACTTTTTACACAATAAAATGTGAAAATACCAAAAAATGAAAAATAAGAACGTTGTCCACAATAATAATAATAATAATAATAATAATAATAATAAAAATAATGATGATGATGTAAGGTAACGACGTAATGTGCTAATTAACGTTTTCAAAATTAACAAATTTGTAGACTTTTTTCCAAAATCAGGTGGTCGCATTTTGTGATATATAATTTAATTAATTAGGTCTGATCACAATCACATAATTTATAGTCACAATCACAAATCATATAAAGTGAGTAACAAAAACACAATTTGTATGTCATAAATATAGATAAATCACATTTTTAGGTCACACACTACTTATTGGTCACAAATTATCTATTTTATTGGTCAAAATTACCCAAATAATTGGTCATAGAAGCATTTTGTCCCGCCACACCACTCCACCATTACCACTATCATCACTCAAACGCTGTTGTCACCTCACTGTCAACACCATCGCACCACCACCCCGCACAAATTTGTATCCTAAATGTCACCTCCACCTAACACCACCGCCATCATCTCCTCAATTACACCACATATGTTAGATATTTTTCATCTTTTGCGTGTTCATGTTTTGTTTTGCGAATGTTTTGCTGCCCCAACTAATGTTTGCCGCTACGCAACAGGGATCGACCTGCCCGGTCAGGTCGCAGGGGTCGAGGGGGCAGCGTCCCCCGTGGATAGGAGTGGGCGTGGGTTGGGTTGGGTCGGTTTTTGCCCCAACCCAACATTGTCGGTTTGTTCAAAATGCAACCAAACTCAACCCATGTAAATGTTGAAACCCAACCCAACCCAATTATGTGTCGGTCGGGTTGGGTTGGGTTGGTTGGTTTGAATCATAAATTCCAATTTTTTTGACACATGTTGGAATTAGAAAGACTAAATATGAGTGCTTAGTTTGATCAGTTTTTTTTTCCCCCAATTTCACTCACACAACTGTTTCAGTTTTTACTCAATTCAAAACCGACATAACAGTGGATGAGTGCCCCTTAAAACCTAATCTTAAGTCCTAACATTAATTAAAATTAAAAAATTGGTCCCTAAACTGCTAACAAGTTTCTAAAATATAACAACCAATGATAAGATGGACACGAAGATAATAGAAAATGACATAATGTTAAGAAAAAATCATGCTCATGAACTTGGAGGATTTTCAAGAGGAAAAAATATCTTAAACGTGTAGCATTTGAAATGTCTAGTAAATGACAAAAGATGGAACTCTATGCAAAATCAGTAAAATTAGATAATGATTTTTATTTTTATTTTTTTACAAAATCTTTACTAAACAATTAGACATCAATCACACAAAGGATTGCGGGAATTACCTTCGAAGCGTGATTGAACTTTGAATTTAAATTACTGGCTCGACCAATTCTTTTTTTTTTTTTTTTTTTTCGGGTTGGGTCGGGTTTAGGGTGCCACACCCTAAACCTGACCCAACCCAACCCAACCCGACCACCCAACCTGAAACCCGAAAACCGCCCAAAAAAATGCAAAAAACCGACCTAAACCGGTCGGTTCAGTCGGTTTCGTCGGCTCGGTCGGTTTTTTGCCCACTCCTACCCGTGGGGGCTCGGGGGCAACGCCCCCGAAAGAGAATTTTATTTTCAGAAGACTTTGAATATGTATGTTTCTTCCAACAGATGCGTCCATTCATTTCAAGGGACACACCTATTCAAAAGATTGCCTCCACTTTTATATATTCTTGGCGAATTTTCATTTACAAGATACATAAAAAAATCCGTTATTTTCTATTCTTCTCTCCTTTCTCTTGGCATCATCAGTCTCATTATAAAGTATTTTCTTGGTTTGATTAAATAGTCACAGTTTGAATCAAACGCCTCCATTATATTTTGAGAGAGATTTTCTATCATACCCCGGTCGTGATTTTGTTGGAAAGGGGAGAAACATCTCTTAAAAGATAACGATTTTCGTGCCTTAGAGTTCATTAGTTTTTTTTTTTTTTTTGGATTTTCTTATATATTTCACAACAACCACCACCTACAACCCACCACATCCACATCAAACTTAAAATCAACACCGCCACCTCCTCCAATCCACGAACTCCACAACCACCAACACCGCATATAGCTGCGCCACCACTGAAGTGATTTATTATAGGTACATGATCAACAACAGTGTAAACACCTTAACACCACCGTCGTCACTTCCTCTCCTTCCTTACCTGCGTTATTGCCACTACATTGCTATCGCTATCCCTCCTCCACAAGCGGGTTAATGGCTTCAAGCAGATTTGCGGGTCGGATATGCTTTCCCCAATTCAAGTTCTAGTTGTCCGTCTCATAATTTCGCATCCCTTGAATGAATGATGGAGATTGATTCTATTTTATACTTCATATTTTTTGTCTAGATTATTTTTTATAGATATGTTTCTACAAACTTTTATTGAACTATTATAAGTTTTTGTATCTTATTAAATGAGACATCTGATTATAAAATCATATTGATCTCTCTTCTTTATTCCAGAATATTCCAACAAGAAAAAAAAAAATTATTTTTAAATCTATTCCTTCAAGTAGCAAATTCGTTATTTTCTATTTTTTTTTAACAAAAAATGTTGACAATATCAGCATTTGAAATCTTTTCAGATTATGGGTAGAAATTGCAGTAGTTAGAAGAAAAATTGAAGGTATATTGTGACCTCTGTATGGATATGTGACTACTTTTACCGTAATCGTATGTCATCATTGTGATTTTGGATGTATTGCTTAAAAAAAAGGCAATTGTGACTCTGATTAATTCTATATTTTATAATTGCAACAAATTCATATGGCAGAATATGAGTTCCGTGAGATGTGAAAATAATTTTGACTATGACTATTGATGTTCCGTAGAATTGTGACAACTTCATGTGACATGTGGACGTGATTGTGAAGTGAGAGCATTTTGACATATGACAAGATTTTAGTAACATACAATAACGACTTATATGAGTCGTATTCCTTCTATGTTACAGATTTGAGATTCCAAATTTTTTAGTCCTCTAACCATGTTAATTGAAAGATAATGATTATATTTTCTTAGTAAAAATCAAGTGAACGATTCACTTTCTTCATATCGTGATAAAAAAGAATATATCGTTTAAATTACTGTAAATTTAGGAATAGCATCATGGTTGTAAAAATTATAAACAAAATTATGATTTTTTTTGAATTAATTAAATTCTTAAATGTCTGATTTAAATTTTTTTTAATATCAATAAAAAAAGAGAACATATCGTTTAAATTATCATAATTTTGAGAAAATATCATAAATGCAAAAGGAATTATAAAAAAAATTTGAAAATTTTGAATTATTAAATTTCTAAAATGTTAACTGCTTAATTTGTTAGAAGGAAAAGTTAAATACTCCACTGATCTAATATTTTTTTATTTATTACTAATTGATTGATATCCATTTGAAAAATGAATTAGAATGGAAAAAAACTAAAAAAATGAATAAAATAAAGGGAAAAAATTCACAACTCATGTATTAACTATGACCAATTTAATTTTCAGGTTTTATGTTTCAAAATTCAAAACTCGTGTGATAAATAAATAGTTAAAATATTTTATTCATTAATATATATATTAAGGTACAATTATACAAGCAATGATCACAATTACATACTTATAGATCACAATTTATTTATTGGTGACAAATTATTTCACGGTCACAAATCAAAAAATTTATAGGTTACAGTTTATTCGTTGGTTACAAATTTTCAAATTAGTTGGTCACAAATTATATAATTTTTAGGTCACAACCAAATAATTAGTCATAGATAACCAAATAGTTAGTCACAAATAAATAGTTGGTCACAAACTCTCTTCTTTCCACCCCGCCGCACTATCAACACAATTGCCACCAACATCAACTTCAACACCACTACCACTACCACTACCACTACCACCAGCAACAACAACATTGACACTGCCACCGCCAACAAAAATTACCCCAAGACCAAAACATAAAAAATCATAACCACTCAAAAAACCAACAAATCCAACAAAAACCACCACGACGGCACCATCGTCACAGATCACGCCACACCACCATCGTACACTGCTTGATTCACTTCCACAGATTCACTTTGGCAAACACCAACCTTGCCTTCTGATTAACCCGGTGAACACGAAATCCACCGCCTGATTTATCTCCACAGATTCATCGTAAGTCACCTCCAAACTCGAAAACTCCACTATCTCAATCAACTTCTCCTGCGCCGATGTAGCTGCAGCCTCCCCACTTTCCTTTGAAACATCCTCTGATTGTACGGACCACGATGTCACTATCGAAGAAGATACAAGCAACGTGATGGGGCGAGGCAACTAGTGTAGTTTCTCTCAATGGCGCATTGTGGCTTCTCACACACTTCTACGCTATAAACGTTGTGAAGCAGTGGTCTACAGTGGCGGGAGAGGAAGAACGTTGGGCCGATAGTTGGAAATGTTAAGAAATATATGGTTGTTTTATTTTATTGTTTATTAAGGATAGAATTGTCTTTTTAATTTCATTTGTTTAGCTTATATGTAGTCTCTTTATTTTTAGGTTAAATTATCTTTTTGTGTTCAATTGTATTATGCAGAATTAATGAAACCCTAGCATCTTCTTCCTTTTCTTTATTTTTTGGATTGTTTAACATGGTATCAGAGCCAAATTTCATGGGACGAGGTTTTATCTCAAACACAGTTTTTTTTTTTTTTAGAAAAGAGACAATTTTGAGAGGGTTTTCATTCAATTTCTACAATCTGGTATTTCGTTTTCCTTTCTTCTACGATCTGGTTTTCCTTTTTTTTTTTTAATTATGGCTACTGAGAGAGACGAACCACTTCAATCTGTGAGTGTGAGGTTGGATGAAAAATTATTCGTATTGGAGTTATGTGATGAGAAATTTTCTTAAGGGTAAAAAGACGTGAGAATATGTTAGTGAAACTTTTGTGAAACCCAATGATACTGATGAGGGTTATGCTATTTTGATAGATGCTTGGGAAGCAAACAATGCAAAAATTATTATTTGGATCAACAATTCTGTTGAGCATTCCATAGGTAGAGAGTTGACAAAGTTTGAAACAACAAATGAGGTTTGGGATCATCTGCAAAGGTTATCACTCAGTCAAATTTTACAAAATAGTATCAATTGGAGAATGACATACGAGCTCTTCAGTAAAAGAATATGAGTGTTCGGGATTTTTATTCTGTTATGATAGATCTTTGGGACCAATTGGCTCTTACAAAATCGACAGAATTAGTGTGTGGTGTCTATATTGCTCGTAGAGAGTAGCAACGGTTGGTACAATTTTTAACAGCACTTCGCAGTGATTTTGAAGGACTTAGATGTTTAATTTTGCATCGTTCTCCACTTCCTTATGTTGACTTAGTTGTCAGTGAGTCATTGGCTGAAGAAATACGTCTTAAGGCACCGTTTGATAACCATTATTCTAGAAAAAAATGCATTCTTTATATCAAATCACATTTTTTTTGTGGTTGAAAATGAAGGAAAAGTTATTGATGTGATGGAAAATATTATTTTATTGATGAATGTGTGGTTGAAAATTAGTAAAAGAATGAGAATGAAAAAAAGAATGGATACCAAACAGAGGCTAAGTCTTATTTTGAAAAGGGAATTCTTTCTACTTCTAATCCTTCTGT
Organism: Fraxinus americana; assembly: GCA_035079005.1. Lineage (NCBI taxonomy): Eukaryota > Viridiplantae > Streptophyta > Magnoliopsida > Lamiales > Oleaceae > Fraxinus > Fraxinus americana. Next base: position 35,950,034 of record CM068709.1, on the reverse strand, counting down.
GTTAGCAATGTCTTCTAAGTCACTCTCTAATAATCAGAATATATTTTACACAAGGGCTGCCCCTGACGAGTGCAGTTTCTGTAAGTAGAAAGGTCATTGGAAGGCTAGGTGTCCTAAGTTGAGACAGCAGAATCGAACCGTGCAGCAATCTCAAGCTTGAAAACCTGGCAATCAGTCACAATCGAATGCTTGTAGACCACCTCAGGGTTATAAACCACCACAGTCTAATACTGCATCGGTAACTTCATCAGGTCCTTTCACTGATTCTAGTACTCTGGCTGAGCAATTTCAGACGTTTCTCTCTTTACAGCCATAAGCTATGTCTACTTCTTCCTCTGTAGGCCAGTTGCCTCATAGTTCTTCAGGTATGTCACATTCTGTGTGGGTCTTGGATTCTGGTGCTTCACGTCATATGTCTCCAAATTCTTCATCTTTTTCTTCTGTGTCTCCTCCGTCTTCTATTCCTGTCATGACTGCTGATGACACTCATATGTCTTTAATAGGTGTTGGTTCTGTTTTCACACATCACTTGTTTCTCCCTAATATTTATCATATTCCAAAACTCACATTAAAACTTGCTTCTGTTCGTTAGTTATGTGATTCTGGTAATTTAGTCATATTTTCCTCTTCTTCTTGTTATGTGCAGGATCTGTAGTCTCAGAAATTGATTGGGACAAGCCGTAGGAAGGAGGACAAAATATGGATGAGTTAAAAGTGCCAGTTGTTACTGCTACTAATGTTGATTTGTCTTATTTTCGTTCGAGTCATTCTTCTTCTAGTTTTTATTTATGGCATTCTCGCCTAGGTCATATTTTGTTTTCTCATTTGAGATTTTTGGCTTCTAAAAGGGCATTAGGAAATTTGCAACCTTGTCATATTTTTTATTGTAGTGAATGTAAACTGACAAAATTTTCAGTTTTACCTTTTAATCGAAGTATTCATGTTTCTTCCTCTCCATTTGATTTGATTCATTCTGATGTATGTGGGTCTTCTCATGTTGCCACAAAAGGAGGGTCTCGATATTATGTTTCTTTCATTAATGATCATATTCGTTATTGTTGGGTTTATTTAATGAAATATTGTTCTGAATTCTTTGATATATACACAGCATTTCGTACTCTTATCAAAACTCAACATTCTGCTGTTATCAAATATTTTAGGTGTGGTTTGGGTGGGGAATACACTTCTTATAAATTTTGTGAGTTGCTTGCCTTAGATGGAACTATTTACCAAACTTCATGTACACATACTTCTGAGCAAAATGGTGTTGCTGAAAGAAAACAAAGGTGCATTGTTGAAATGCTCTCTCTCTTGTTGTCTGCTTCTGTTCTTAGTGTGTTTTTGGGTAAAACTGTTCTTACTGCTATAGGTTTGATTAATACAATTCTATCTTCTCATATTTCAGGTTTTTTTCCTTTTGAAAGGTTGTATGGGTATGCCCTGATTATTTTTTCTTTAGAGTTTTTTGTTGTATTTGTTTCGTTCTTTGTCCTCAGGTAGAACGCAACAAGTTGTCATCTCGATCTACTATTTTTGTTTTTCTTGGTTATGGTGAAGGTAAAAAGGAGTATTCTTGTTTTGATCCAATAACTCAAAAACTTTATGTGTCTCGTCATGTTGTCTTTCTCGAGTATATACATTTCTTTTCTATTCCATCAACTACTCATAGTTTGACTAGATCTGATCTTATTCGTATATATCCTTTTTCTAACGATTTTGATAGTTTGTCATCTCAAGTTTTTAGCACTTTAAATACTCCGTTATCTTTACAACTAATTCGTACTGATCATTCTGCATGTACTGACACTTTACTCTCCGGCACACATGAAGCTCCCTCTTCTCCTATGGTCCCTCAAGCTCTGTCTGGACTGTGGATCCACCTCTACGTCAATCCATACTCATTCGCAAGTCTACAAAGTTTTCAAATTTTGCTTATTCTTCAACTTTTACTTCCTTTTTAGCTTCTATTCATTATCTCTCTAGGCCATCTTCCTATAAAGAGGCAATTATTGATCCTCTTTGGCAGCAAGCTATGGATGAGGAACTTTCTGCTTTGCATAATACTGGTACTTGAGATTTGGTTCCTCTACCTCCTGGTAAGAATATTGTTGGTTGTCGTTGGGTGTATAAGATCAAGACTAATTCTGATCGATCAATTGAGCGATACAAAGCTAGGTTGGTTGCAAAAGGGTACTCTCAACAATATGGTATGGATTATGAGGAGACATTTGCTCGTATTGCAGAAATGACTACTATTCGTACTCTTATTGCAGTGGTTTCGGTTCGTCAATGGCGTATCTCTCAACTTGATGTTAAAAATGCCTTCTTGAATGGAGATCTACAAGAAGAAATTTATATGGTTCCCCCTCCTGGTGTTCCCCTTACCATTTTGGGTATGTTTGCAAACTTAAGAAAGCGTTATATGGTCTCCAACAAGCACATCGTGCTTGGTTTGAGAAATTTTCTGTTGTGATCTTTTCCCTTGATTTTGCTTCTAGTAGTCATCATGCTGCTCTTTTTGTTGAGTGTAATGATACAGGTCGTATCATTCTATCTTTATATGTTGATGACGTGATTATTACTGGTGATAATATTGATGATATTTCAGTTTTGAAGACAGAGTTAGCTAGACAATTTGAAATGAAGGATGAGTTCTCTACGATATTTCTTGGGTATTGAGGTAGCCTGCTCACCCAGAGGTTATCTTCTTTCTCACTCGAAATATGTTGTAGATATTCTTGAGCGGGCTCGAATTACTGATAATAAGACCGTTGATACTCCCATTGAGGTTAACAGAAAGTATTCTTCTTCTAATAGTTTACATTTATCAGATCCTACTTTATACCGTACTATTGTTGGGAGTTTGGTATATCTCATTAATACTCGTCCAGATATTGCATATGTTGTTCATGTTGTTAGTCAGTTTGTTGCTTCTCCTACTACAGTTTATTGGGTAGCTGTTTTTCGTATTTTGCGGTATCTTCGAGGTACAGTCTTTCAGAGTCTTTTACTTCCATTCACATCTTCGTTGGAGTTGCGTGCATACTCTGATACTGATCATGGCAGTGATCCCACAGATCGCAAGTCTGTTACTGGTTTCTGTATCTTTTTGGGTAATTCTCTTATTTTTTGGAAGAGCAAGAAACAATCTATTGTTTCTCAATTTTCAACCGAAGCAGAAAATCATGCTATGGCATCTACTACCAAAGAGATTGTTTGGTTACGTTGGTTACTTGCAGATATGCGAGTTTTTCTTTCTCATCCCACTCATATGTATTGTGATAACCAGAGTTCTATTCAAATTGCTCACAACTCGATATTTCATGAACGAACTAAGCACATTGAGATCAATGTCACCTTACTCGTTATCATATCAAGCATGTCACCATTACTTTGCATTTTGCTTTTTTTTCTTTGCAGCTTGCAAATTTCTTTACCAAGTCGCATTCTATTTCCCGTTTTCATTTTCTACTTGGCAAACTCTCGATACTTGTAACTGCCGCATCGTGAGTTTGAGAGGAGATGTTAAGAAATATATGGTTATTTTATTTTATTGTTTATCAAGGGTAGAATAGTCTTTTCAATTTCCTTTATTTAGTATATATATAGTCTCTTTATTTTTAGGTTAAATTATCTTTTTGTATTCAATTGTATTATACAGAATTAATGTAACTCTAGCCTCTTCTTCCTTTTTTTACTTCTTTGAATTGTTTAACAGCAGAGTCGCGTGACGATGGTGGCGATAGCGACTGTGTTGGTGGTGAGGTGATATTGTGAAGTTGAATAAAGAGAGAGACGACAGTGTCAAATAATAGAGAAGGTTGAGAAGATAAGGAAATGCTTTTAGGGTTTGGGACTGTGGGTTGGATGGGGATGGTGGTGGGGTGTAGGTAAATTAATTTAATTTAATTTTATATTATTATTATTATTATTATTTATAAGTAGAATTATTACCTAATTTTTGGTTAAATAATCGTCAAACCTCATATTTGAATTGGAAAACTTAAATGTCTTTTTACATGTAATTTCCTCTAAAATAAAATAGCAAACCCCAAATAAATAAATGCCACGCATATCCAACTATTACCTAGGCGATTTCCCCTCGGCACCAATTCATCTTGTGTGGCAGTGAATTCTACTCAACTTCTTCATCAACAAACTTGGAAGGTAATATCGGATTTTTGCTAGTGTAAAAAGGGCTTTTTATGCTGAAATCGCACTCAATCTGATTGTTGTGAATGATTTAATTCAACTCAATTCCGTGTAATTTATTTATTTTTCCAAAATTGTTTTTTAATCTTCCTCTAGCATCACCGATTTTTTCGACAACCTTTGTCTTGAATTTTTGACGCGATTGTTTATGGTGTTTTCCTTGCCTTAAAAAACTGGCCGCTCCTCATGCATAATAGGTGGAATACCCAGGACCAAAATCCAGTGGGGTAGTTCATAGTCGCCCTCACTAGACCCCAGGTGGCTCCGGTCCTGGAAATGCAGCATAAATATCCAATGTTGAAGTTAAATATTTTATTTCTGTTGTTGGTGGTGGTATAATTTTCAACTTTTACTGATGATGTAGTAGTATCCATTGGCATGAATCTCCCCTCTTTTATTGTTGTCTCTTCCATTCCTGTGATTATGTGGGCATCTAATAAGCACGGATAATGGTTCTTTTCTGGAATTAGGAGTGAATTCTGGACTAGTGCATGTATTTAAGTTGCCAAAAAGGTGAATACTTAAGAAGGAAAAGAGTATCTGTTTGTGCTTTGTTTATGGAAATTCTCTGTTTTCTTTTCATCAAATCTGAGAAATCACTTAGAGGGACACTGATAATTTTGGCTCACCCTAAAATTTACCTCTAGCTCCGTCGCTGGATGAAGTGTGATAATTTACTTTCACTGAAGCAGCCCCATTTTTACAGTTTGTTCAATTAAGTTCCTATTTCCTTCAGAATTCATTATATTGAAATTGTTGTTTGTGGAAATGCGGTGAACTCATTTTGTAATTCAGGTTTTGAATTATTTCAACCTCGGTTTTTTTTTTCAAATTTCAAAATAGAAACTCATATTCCACCAGGCTTGATTTTAATTTTCGCACATTCGAAGAAGTTTTTCTTCTTTCTTTGTACTTGCTGTACTGATTATTAATTAAAACTAGTACCGGTTAAAGTTAGTTTGCTATTTTCTTTGGCTTTTATGATAGTTAAATTCTTTTCATTTTTTACCTCGAGTTTCCAGATAGAGTTGGCAGTTTCAATGGCTAAGCGAAAAGTCAGAAAAAATACCAAAACAACTGGAAATGATAAAAACAACGGTGATCAAGACGAGGTCCCATTAGAAAAGAAAGAAGATGCATTTCAAGACCATGAAGGTATTGCTTGCATTCCATTTATTTATTTATTTCTGTCTGTAGATTTATGTAATATTCACAATGGAAAAGTAAATGCTAGGAACAGATTAGATTAACATTTATATTAGAATTAACAAGACTACGGCCATACTGACGGGCTTCTGATTTTAATTTTTTTCATAATTTTGATTTCTGGTTTTGTGTCATCATCTCAGCAAGCCGTGGCTACAACATGGTGTGCCACCTTGCGTATGTAAAGTATGGTTAATTGCATTTAAGAACTTAGGTGTTATGGTACACTGTGATCTCTTTCTGGCTAGTCCATCTAGGCATCTATGCTTCTAGTATGAAACAATCATAGAAAGTTCCTTTCCAAAACATTATCTTCCAGTGTAGCGGGTCATGTAAATTTGTCTTGATGTCCTAACAATGTTGCTCATGATGTTTATATGAATTAAGCTGAGATGCTTCTATATCTTATTATTTTTAGTACTCTACAATAGACAGAGACTTAAATGAGCATTTTTCTTGTAGAAATATTGAATATATTTAAGACGATAACGTTTTACCAATCCATGTCTGAGTAATGCATTGTGCAATCTTTCTCTGTAACATCATAGATTAATTTATAATTAAAACTCTGGAGTGCGGAGAGGTTTAAACCAAAGTTTTGTAGTGATGTCCATTGTATATACTACTTAGATATGAGGTATTACCAAGTTCCATGAAACTTATGACTCTAAAGTGATGTGTTATATAATTAATACTTTAACCCTTTACTAACTTCCCTAGAGATATATTAATTCTCCTGATTTGTCATCTTTCATGTTCATTTTGGATGACTGGATTTACGCTTGACCAGTTAAATCCCGACTTTCACAAATCAATACTCCGTAACTGAAAAACTTTACACTCTTAAGCTTCCTTTATTGATCTTTGAAGACTCGAGTATTTTTGCTTATCTTCATAATCACCTGATACTTTTGCTCAGGATGTGCGGTTTCTTAACTATTACTTGATTTCCATCTTTATTCTCCTTTCAGTTGAACGTCAAAGTGCTGCAATCAGGGCCCTTCGCGATGTGGAGATTGAACAATTGCGTACTATGTTGCGGCTTCTCCGTTCCTATTTCAGCAAGGAACAGTTGCAAGTTCCTGTACTGCAGTTTTTCAAGGAAAACCTTCCAAATCTATCTATTGCAAAGGATGGGAAAGATGGACAGTATGAGGTGCAATGGAAAGACAAAGATTACAACTTATCTATGAATAATGCTGATGAAAGAGCTATACATACTTCTCTACTACATCAGCTGTCAATGGTTTATCCTGATCGCTCTGCTGCTGTGCCATCTTTTGGTGGCTTTGAGTTTTCAAATAAATCTGGTATTGATAAATCTTTGTTCATGCTTGTAATATCCAAATCCAATCCATTGTTTCCTTTTTATCTGATACAATTTATCCATTCCTGGCAGTGAAAACAAGCCTTTTTGATGCTGATAATCTGCAGATAAGGAGTCTTGTATGTTCTTACGCAACTTGTACTACGGAACTTATGGTTAACAAATCATTTCAGTGGTGGCCAATAAAAACTCTTTTTTGTTTTGCTATTTATATTGCTTCCCGTATAAAGCTCAGGGCATGCTTTTTGGTTACCTTTTTGACCCTTCTTCTGTTCTTCATTTCTCGTTCTTTCAAAATTTTCTTTTTCAGGTCTTGGAAGAGCCATCTGATACTCAAATGTTAGAATTGCAGGACGGTCTAAAAACTCCCAATGTATGTAACTTTGAGAAAATTCTTTAAGATTTATGCAGTTATGCTTTGGTATCTTTTATTTTCACGTTTCATTTGCTAGTTAGACAGGTGGTCGGATATCCAAATTTGTATTGATCCTGGAGAATCTGTCCCTCAAGCATGCAATATTTGTGGAAATAGGCATATTGACGATATGAACATCACACTTGTTAAATTTTTTACTGATATTCAGGGTATAATGGTAGTACTTAGACGCCCAGTGGTAATCTCTCAGGATATGTTACTGACCTTATCTCTAGATTTTCATTGTTATACGTGTATTAATTCAAGGAAAAATTTCTGTATGAACTTGTAAAATATCCTATCTTTCCTCAAATATTATGTCAGGTTCCCTTGACTTCATCTTGTTTGTTTTCTGATATTACGTAAACAAGTTAATTTTGTAATTGCAGATGAATAATCAGAGGTTGTCAATTGGGATGACACCCAAAACTCTAAGGCTTCCTAAGCCCGGCGAGATGCTTCTTTCTGTGCATGGCTCGCCACTTGGTGTTTATAAAGAAGACAACATGGAAACAATACACGGTATGTTTGTGCTCTAGTTATGATTTTTTTTCCCCAGAGAATTAATTGTATTTTAGTACTTATTTCCCTCTTTGCTGATAGCTTTTAGTTTGTGAAAAGGCAGACACAGTTTCCAACTATCTTGAACTAAATTATATTCACACACAATTACAACACAGTGTTCTGGCAGGGAACTAAATTTGAATTTATTCCAATGTGTTGTATTGCAGAGTCGGAAGATGGTTGAATGGAAAGTGAAGCTCAATTACTGTATTGTAGTTGACGATATTGTTGATTTGTCGAGAGATTTCCCTTCGTATTTTCACCATTGTGTCGTCGTTGACCAGTAAATAAATAGTCCAGCATAATATAGTCCTGGAAACTTGTAATCAACTCCATTAGCAACTAGGATTCTTTGTTCCAAACATATGTAGTATTTGTGGGACGTAGATGGTATAGTGAACAAAGTTTTAGCTTCTTTTCTTCTTTGGCACCATCTTGTATTATCCAATCTTACCTATTGAACATGCCATTAGTAGTTAAGGGACAGATGCCTGAATCCCTGCTTCATTGATTTTGAGTTCAACAGCTAGTGCTCTCTCTTTTGATGGCCGTCCAACTGAGATTTGTGTGCCCTGGTTTTTCCAAATAAAAACTACAGTTTCATGAAACAAATTGCAACTTGGATCATCATTCTTGTGTGATTTACATAACACAGGACAATATCTGAACTGGGTGAGATGAGAAATTCTTAAGAGGGTAATGCTCAATACACCCTATTTGGTGTAGACTAAAATTGGATATTTATTAAATTTTGTGAAAGTTCATGAAATATAGGTGGTTGAAAAGTTGCTATAAAATGTTTGGTTAAAATTAATTGTTTACTTTGACTTGAAATTTTAATTCAAATCAAACAGTGGCTAAATTGGACGAGGAAGAAATCGATGTTTTTGCATAGACAACCTTGAATAGACCGTAGAAGTAATATAAGAAATGCTTTTGAAGTTATGGATTATTAATTTGTGCTAGAGAAATTCCTTGCTCTTCACTTTTCATATGAAATGACAACATAAGCTCTTGTTTGGTGTGATTAAAATCATATTTTTATAGATTTTGCTAAAAGTCGATGAAATGTGATTGAAAAGTCGTGTCACATAAAATATGTAATTAAAATTAATTCTTGAATTTGACTTAAATTAAATAGGGGCTAAATAATGATATGGTCATTTACCCGGAGATTAGTAATTTTAAATTACAGATGTAATAAGAAATAATTAAATGATATATTTTTATTTTAATTTATTTTGGTAGAGCATGCACGGGCGTCATTAATAGTTAGATAAAATGGACAAAAATGATGATTAGTTATAAGGTAAAATCACTGTTAACACGCACATGATACACTTTCGAGACAAAACAAGAGAGCTGCTCTAGAATTGCGTGGGGCCATTTAACCGAAGCCTTTTTTTGTGTTTTCTTAAGTCACGAGGCCAAGAATCTAAACAACATTTTTAACGAAAATGCAAATTTACTGTGTTTTGCTTGTTTAATTGTTGGATACAATAGAAGCCAAATAAAAGTTGGATCGAAAAATGAGAATATTTTAATTCTTGACTTGTTTCATTGTCATTCCTAATCGCATTAGAGTCGATCTCCAACCAATGAAAGTGCAAGGTAAAAAGCTTTACCAGTTTAGAAGGTTGAAACAAATCTAGTTGAGACCGGATGAGTATGATTCAAAGAATTAGAGCACGTAACTATGAACCATGCTGTAGAAGGTTCCACTTGAAATGCACATCACATTCACATGCATGCAGTGCACTCCAGCTCCCAATATAGTTCAAGTAATATTAATGTACAGTCCATTAATGACTGTACATGCAGCAGAATTCATATTAATATTGTATAAAGAAAGTAAAATACCTCGAAATAGAGAGAACCTAAAATCCAAGACTGGCTTCAAATTTTAAGTTGTTCCCAATACTGTTAATCAATCAAAGGCATATACTCGGAAACGATTATTCAAGAAACCTCAGCGGTGAATTGGGATATCAGGGAGCATTTTCTTTTGACATGCTCGCATATATGTATAGTTGTTTCAATGGATTGATACACCAAACCCAATAAAGTGGACAAGAAAAGGTAATTTTATGCGGAAGCTCGAAACGGCATAACTCGATCTTATGCTTCATATGCTCCAATGATATATTGTCATATATACGAGTTTGTGTACCCATCGAAACATCAAATATGTTTAATATACAGTACTAAAAGAAACTAAACAAGACATCAAATGGACAAAAAAAAAATTCGACACATTATTTCCTGTATACGAGTAATTACATTCTTATTAACATAGTCAAAACATCCACACTTTCGAATAACAGAAAGGAAGTGTGCAAGTCAATGTATTTCCCATGCCAACACAAACTAAATTGATTTACCCTTATTCTAGTTCTCTTCATCAGGCTGATCTTTTCTTTCTAGGTACACACAGGAGAATCTACATAATGAAATATTTTATCAAGTAACTACAAGCTGGGAATTTTGTATCCGATGACATCTGCAATCAATGCAATACGAGAGAATAAATATTAATAAAGGTTAAAAAATTCTCCTCAAGATAGAATCTATACATAAACCGCCTATTGATGAAAGGGTCATGATTATAACATATTATAATGCTGAAAATCAACTCACCATGCTTTGTTGTTTTAGACGGGAACAGGGGTTTGTTCTAAGCTTTCTTTCCCTGTAATGCCATCCTTCAGAGTCTGGAAGTAAACGTTATAGTCCTTTTCTGGAGGAGGGTTTTCAGGATCCACTGTGTATGGCTCACTGAACGGGATTACACTTTTAACCTGTGGAAATAGAAAAAAGCATATCACAACATCCAAGCAGTAGAAAATCAAATGATTTGCACATAAGTATTGTTACCACGTAAACCAACCTCAAATGTCTTGTAACATGCATACGGGCTTTCAAGAGCAGCAATGCATATACGAGCAACCTCTTCCCTGGATATCTTCCCCTGAACATACAAAAATACAAAATTTTCCATTAACAAAATTTAAAATTATGCATCTTCTAGCTATGCAACATATGCTAGAGTAAATGCTAATACAGTTATATTGTCTCCTTGATCAAAGATGAGTTCGGCCCCAGCAGGCTCCTCGGTTAATGCACAAGGCCTGATGATTGTATATGGGACTCCACTTTCACGTAGCACATCCTCCCCCTACCAAATGATTAACTAGGATGAGAACACAAATTATACAAGAATCTCTAAATATCTTCAGCAAATGAATAAACCATGAACTGACTGGCACAAGAGTTGCCAGAAAGATGTAATTTCTGCAGATGGAAGATCGTTATCATATTTTAGCTGCAAAATAATCGAAGTTACATTTTCGGCTGGCATCCTATTATGCTTTAGGATGCCTGGAAGAATAGGTTCAACTATGCAAGAAGTTAAATAAACTGCCCGTGCTTGAATTAAATGATAATATTCTGCATGCTAAGATATGGCATAAACCTTCAACTTGAATGTGAGAATGAAGCCCAATTCTTTGTTCAACCGGACAGCAGGAGGCTGTTTGCTTAAATCAAGTCCTGGCCTTTCAGGTCTAGTGACACCGGCAGAGCTCACATGCACAAACCTACGAAATCATTAAGTTAATGGAACAGAGATCATGCAGTTATCTGCTTAACTCAATCTTTTCCAGGTACAAAAAAAAGCAGAGAAGGACAAGGAGAAAGAATTTAGAAACGAACCTGGGAGCGATTGGCTCTTGAATGTATGCCCTTATGGATGAGACTGGAAGCTGAAATGGACCTTCAGTGAATGTTGGGTTTAATTTCCCATCATACTCGAACTTACTGAACATGAGCTGAAATTTTTTTTATTCCATAGTTACAATGAGTAGAAAAATGGTGAATAATAGAAAAGAAAATACAGAAGCCTTATACATAAAAGTTTGTCATGGACCATACCTGCAATGATATTATTTGGCTGGCATCAAATGGTGGTGCATCGGACACAGTTCGTGCTCGAAATATAGGCCTCAAAGAAGAGAAAGGCAAGCGGACCTGGAGGTAATTGACCAAAGCTTGAGAACTAAAGCCAATTATAATAACTTCACAGTTTAAAGATCAAAATCTTACTCACCGATTGCCATTGGTCCTTTATGGTGTCAAAGCCGGATGTATAACCCACCGTATCCCAATCACGGCTAGTCCGAACAATGAGTTTATAACGACGGCCATCACCTCTGAGGCGTAACTCAATGCCATCATATGCTGAAAGATCTTCTGGTACTGAGAAATTCTGAGGACATAAACCCGCAAAAGTTTTTTGTTAAACAGTGTCACTACACGACAGCTCTACTCTGCACATCAATCAAAATGACCTTCCTGACTACAATATTGTGCTTATGCTCTAGTTTAGCTTGTCACATCAAACAGGTAACACTAACCACCAAAGTATAGTTAATTTATAGTAAAAAGTACATATTAACAAAACCGGCAATGGAATAATGTACCTTTCATAGTAAAAAAAAATTACAGAGGAAAATGAGAAGAGAGAAAAGTACAACTCGCCTTTGTCCTGATGCTAGTAAATCCCCCATTGTTTGCAGTGGAAACAACTCCTGAAGAGAACACATGAATAGACAGAGTTCAGAAATAAAACTAGTCATGATTAATAGATAGTAGGCATTGGTTACACTAGCATTGAAATTCATGTAAGGGTGAGAAAAACAAACCTTTGAAAACCCCTGTGGGTCTACCATTTTCACCTCCATTTGGATCAATTTGAAATGTACTTTCACTCACTCCTCCCATGACAACATCGTCTAAAGGACCCCAGGCAAGTTCTCTAGAAGAACTATCTGCACAGTTTATGAGCAATTTCAAACCCCAATAGAATAAGAGAATGCAAATACCCAACAACATAGAGCAACAAGTTCCCCTAAAAAGATTGGAGAAGAAAAGGAAAAAAAATGGATGTCAGTAATTAATTTGAATAAGCTGACAAAATGTATATCCATTGAATTAGTTCATCCTCAGTTGTAATTTTGTAACAACTGCAATTTAGGCATGTGATACTTTAATGAATAGGGAACTAGAGATGGAAAAATGCTATTGCGGGCATGAGATCCAGGCATGATTTATCAACTTTGCTTGAAAAGAGCGTACCTTCGAATCCGAAAATCAATTTTCCACTAAAGAGTCCAACACTTTCCTTTACAGCATTTATAAGATTTTTCATCCCAATGTACTCCACCATTTCAGGGGAATCACCTTTAATCTGCTTTCATCAATCAAATAAAGGACCAAAGTTAATTGCAACTGACACACTTCCAGTTTGGTAAGCTGGAGATTTGAGCTCCTTAATAAAGAAAAAAATCCAACTCCTCAGATTTTTGCAAGACAATCAATTTACAACCTCTGGTTCGAAGAATTTGATTCCCTGAAAAACAACAAGGCTATGGTTATGTAAGAAAGACAGGAAGCCAACAGCAACAAACGAGAAGACAGAGAAGTTGACATCAAAGAAAGTACAGCATTTGGAGTAGCAAATGCTGGAATAAGAATGTGAATTTTTTGACATTATCAATATAACTTCAAAAGTGGATTTCTTTTTCTGCCGTGTCAAAAAACTTTTTTGACGATGGTTTTGAAAAATGAACTTCATTTAAAATAACTTTTTATTTGATTGATAATCGTATAAAGCAGACAATATTTTAGCCAAGATTGTGATTTTTTTGACATTATCAATATAACTTCAAAAGTGGATTTCTTTTTCTGCCGTTTCAAAAAACTTTTTTGACGACTTTGAAAAATGAACTTCATTTAAAATAACTTTTTATTTGATTGATAATCATATAAAGCAGACAATATTTTAGCCATTTGCTTAAACGCTAAACCTCGAAGATTTAACACGGCATAAGCTTAATACATACCTGACTGTATTTTGCCCTATCGGGGGTATCGCCTTCCTTTGGGCCAACGATAACTGAAACAGCATTAATAACCTTTCTCACTCCTTTGAAGTACACAGGTAACAAAGTGCTCGCCTTGGTGATGTCTCCAACAATCTGAGTCGTTAAAACCAACACAATCAAACACCTGGGAGTAGAATTTGAAACTTTTTTTTTAAATTTAAAGTTTCAGCAATATACTATTTTTTATTGGATCTTCAGATTCACAAGCGATTATATTCTGAATGGACTGTCAATGTTTTGGGGTCTTTCAATATATTGGATATAGATTTTATGCTCATAAGCTATTCTGGGGTCTTCTATAAACTATTTTCTTCCTACTGCAATCACAATTTCAGGTTAGTCAAGTAGTTTTCTCAAATCTTCGCTTCAGAATGCTATGAAAAGGTCGGAATCTCTGAAAAATCATTTTTCTTCTTCAAAAATAAATAAAGTATTGTGCACATGGAATGAAACAGTTGACAGAATTAGAGTTACAGCAACTGATCATGGTCTACTTATTAGCTGGAAAATCAAGAATCTTAACCCTACCTATATAAAAAAATGTTGACAGTGAAATGTACATAACTTCTTGAATAAACATCAGAGTTATGAAAATGCACCCAACTCACCAAGTCAACATCTGGACCTAGCATTTTTCTGGCTTTCTCTTCATTCCTGACCTGAAATAGACATAATACAGATTGAATTCATGAATACAATAAAGAGATTATTTGATCAAAGTGCAAACTAAATACAACAATTTTATCCACCTTCGGTTTTTTAATAACTTATCCACACACCAAGTAACAACAACGCGAAATAAGACATTATGTTTAAGTATAGGTACCAATACTCGAACTGGGAGTCCTTTCTTTCGTAACAGATCTACTACTCTTCTTCCAACGCCACCGGTTGCGCCAGCCACCAATATGATCCCAGATGTATCCATTGACTTTACTGCTTCACGAGGTGACGAACCAGATAGTTTCTCAATCAGAAATTCAAAGAACTTCAAGTATAAAATGAACCTTGTTAGATCATATATAGCAGAGCATCAGCATTAGACATATCAAGAAAGGATCAAGCAAGGTGAACCTTCGCAGGAGAGGGAGGCCCATTAAAGAAATATAATGTTTTTACAAATCTTCCCAAGTCCCAACCTTGTTTTCCAGCTTCTGAGAGAATGGACCCCCTATATGTTCTCAGGGAATAAGAGGAGCTCTGCTTGTAAACAAATGGCTGGAATTTTTCTTTACGTTGAAGAAATGAAGAAGACAGCACCTGCGTATCTGAAGTTTTCCCAGAATATTTTCGGCCAACAGATGAAATACCCTGCAACAGATAATTAGGATGCTGAGATAAAGGATGGTGTCAGGTGGAAACATAATTCTTATATTACTACAATGTAACTGTTTCCTACCAATTTTCAAGAAACAGCATGAAAAAAATGTAGGATAATTTAATTTTCTCCTTTATTGAGTATCCTCTTCAGATGCCCATAATTAATCGCCCTCCATGACGTAAGTAGCCAGTAAATTTTCCAGCTCACAATGGCTCAACGGGCAAGGGTACATTATACAATTTAGTGTGGGGCTCGGAAAGCTACGATACAGATTGGAAGAAATGCAAAAGCAGTCTACTCTAGGTAACTGCAAAAATTAGAAGTAGAGAAACCCAATCTCCAATTCGAGGTCCAAATATATCCAAAAGTGAGGACTGGGTGGCATACGGGCATTGAATACGAGAAGCTGCAGGGAGAGGAAGGGCAACAGTAATTCAATTTGTTTGTTCCTTCCAATTAGAAGCAGGCATATTAGGCTCCACTAAGCCTACAATTACTTGTAAAATTCGATCAGTTTTTTCCATTGAACAGGAAAAAGATAAAAAGAATACAGTACTGCTGTAACTGCACTCTGATATGAAAAAGAAAAACAACAAAATTGACATCATAAAACCAAGCAACTATACTCTTATATCGAAACTGCTATTATCATCGTCATAAGTCTAGATAATCACAATCAGATACAAACGAAAATACCTAACAAGCAATCAGTAGAACTGCTACTATCATCATCAAATCCACGTTGTAGTAGGAGAGCACAAAATAATAAGCTGGTTTCTAAATTATAGCTTCACCTGGAAATTTAGAATGGTGGAGGAAGAAGAAGACGGTGGTGGCTTGGTTACACTACAGAAGCAATGAAACTCCATATTTCCACCAAAATATATTCACGGAGCACCGTAACAACAAAGATTAAACTTTTTAACGATGAATTGTGGTTGATGATATAGTTTACTGTGCAGGAGTTAATCCACACCACATGTATGAGGCAAGTCAATCTTGGAAATGCAAGGAAAGTTCTACGACATATGTCCCGATTTTCAATAAGAACATAAACAAATCGCATGTGTCGTTTATGAAGTGCTACTCTACTAACTTGAGCTTTTAACCCGTTCATATCCAGTTAGGAGCCTGGGCCGTAAGTCATCTGGGCTGGACCGAAACAAACAGGTATCGATAATATGGGCGGCCCGGTATTCACAAAAATAGCATCACATTTGGTCAACGTATATTGTGTAGCAACATTTTTAATTCTTTACTAATCATTTCTTGAATTTTGCTAGTAAAGAAACGTGCATTACGTTCACCTTTCTAAAAAATAAAACATAATTCTTTTTCGATTTTTGATTTTATGCTCTTTCGACATGAGTTGAATAATCGAAATTCAATCGGAAAAAATATATTCTCTATTGAGACCGAATATTCTAGCTTATACGTTTGTGAGATGTCCTGATTCAGATCAATAAAATATAAAAATCCATTGATAAAAGGAAAAAGTTGATTGGATATATATTTGCTATTAGTGAACAAGTTGGGTTTTCCCTTAAATATGGACTTGGATATTCTCCTTTCAACCAATCATGTCAAATAAACGTAGAGTTGAAGGGAATTCTTCGAAGAGCAAATGAATTATGGGAGTGTGTGACTTCCCTGTAGATATAAGTCTGCCACAGTGGAATTCACAGCCAAATGTACCTTTCTTGTAACCATCTTGTAAACTCTATACAAAAGATAGGCCAGTTCAGAAACTTTATGTGTCTCGTCATGTTGTATTTCTCGAGCATACACATTTCTTTTCTATTCCATCAACTACTCATAGTTTGACCAGATTTGATCTTATTCGTATAGATCTTTTTTCTACTGATTCTGATAGTTTGTCATCTCAAGTTCCTAACACTTCAAATACTGATCTTTCTGCATGTACCGACACTTTGCTCTCCGGCACACCTGAAACTCCCTCTTCTCCTATGGTCCCTCAAGCTCCATCTAAGACTGTGGATCCACATCTACGTCAATCCATACGCATTCGTAAGTCTACAAAGTTACCAGATTTTGCTTATTCTTGTTATTCTTCATCTTTTACTTCCTTTTTAACTTCTATTCATTGTCTCTCTGAGCCATCTTCCTATAAAGAGGCAATTCTTGATCCTCTTTGGCAGCAAGTTATGGATGAGAAACTTTCTGCTTTGCATAAGATTGGTACTTGGGATTTGGTTCATCTACCTCCTAGTAAGAGTGTTGTTGGTTGTCGTTGGGTGTATAAGATCAAGACTAATTCTGATGGATCAATTGAGCGATACAAAGCTAAGTTGGTTGCAAAAGGGTACTCTCAACAGTATGGTATGGATTACGATGAGACATTTGCTCATGTTGCAAAAATGACTACTATTCGCAGTAGTTTCGGTGGCGTATCTCTCAACTTGATGTTAAAAATGCCTTCTTGAATGGAGATTTTCAAGAAGAAGTTTATATGGCTCCCCCTCCTAGTATTCCACATGATTCTGGGTATGTTTGCAAGCTCAAGAAAGCGTTGTATGGTCTCAAACAAGTACCTCATACTTAGTTTGAGAAATTTTTTGTTGTGATCTCTTTCCTTGGATTTGCTTGTAGTTAAGTGCACTGATACAGGTCGTATCATTCTATTTTTATATGTTGATGACATGATTATTACTGGTGATGATATTGATGGTATTTCAGTTTTGAAGATAGAGTTGGCTAGACAATTTGAAATGAAGGATTTGGGTTCTTTACGATATTTCTTAGGTATTGAGGTAGCTTGCTAACCTAGAGGTTATCTTTTTTCTCAGGCGAAATATGTTGCAGATATTCTTGAACGGGCTCGACTTACTGATAATAAAATTGTTGATACTCCCATTGAGGTTAACGCAAAGTATTCTTCTTCTGATAGTTTACCTTTATCAGATCCTGTTTTATACCGTACTATTGTTGGGAGCTTGATATATCTCACTATTACTCGTCCAGTTATTGCATATGCTGTTCATGTTGTTAGTCAGTTTGTTGCTTCTCCTACTACAGTTCATTGAGCAGATGTTCTTCGTATTTTGCGGTATCTTCGGGTACAGTCTTTCAGAGTCTTTTACTTCCATCCACATCTTCCTTGGAGTTACATGCATACTCTGATGTTGATCATGGCAGTGATCTCACAGATTGTAAGTCTGTTACTGGCTTTTGTATCTTTTTGGGTGATTCTCTTATTTCTTGGAAGAGCAAGAAGCAATCTATTGTGTCTCAATCTTCAACCGAAACAGAATATTGTGCTATGACATCCACTACCAAAGAGATTGTATGGTTACATTGATTACTTGCAGATATGAGAGTTTTTCTTTCACATCCCACTCCTATGTATTGTGATAACCAGAGTTCTATTCAAATTGCTCACAACTCGATTTTTCATTAACGAACTAAGCACATTGAGATCGATTGTTACCTTACTCGTCATCATCTCAAGCATATCACAATTACTTTGCCATTTGTTTATTCTTCTTTGCAGCTTGCAGATTTCTTTACCAAGTCGCATTCTATTTCTCGTTTTCGTTTTCTAGTTGGCAAACTCTCGATACTTGTAGCTGCTGCATCGTGAGTTTGAGGGGAGATATTAAAAAATATATTATTATTTTATTTTTATTATTTATTAAAGGTATAATAGTCTTTTAAGTTTCCTTTATTTTAGACTATATATAGTCTCTTTGTATCTAAGTTTTCATTATTCAATTACATTATGCAGAATTAATAAAACCCTTCTTTTTCTCTTTGGATTGTTTAACAGAGTCATCATGTCGAGGGTTTAAAACAGCTAAGCTTATCGATTTAACAATATGCAAATTATGTGATGCATATGAGATACTAATAGAGTTTAACCTAGTTTTAATTTTATCGTATCCTTGAATTTATGGCAAACGGGGAAGTCGGGTTTGTAAGATCTATAACAATATGTTATCATTATAGTTCATCACATTTCAAAATTTCTTGGAACAACCATGTCGTAGTACATTAATTTTAGAAAGAGTTCAAATTGGTGAATGTCAAATATTCAAGACGAGGTAACATAGCATAACAAATATAAATTTTGTATCGAACACAAAATTTCTCTAGACAAGAAAATACATTTATAGAGCATTTGAACTCGCATATTTAGAATATTAGACTGATAAGATCGAACGCTAAACTAAAAGACAGTAATTAGATTTACATGTAATAGCTAGTAGCAAAGAGAAGAGGTTACCAAATCACACTTTAATGACCCTTTAACCACTTTCGGCTCTATCATTAGATTTGTTGTCCCATAGTGTGTGAACATGGTGAGTGATCCCATGGACCAGTTTACGTATTCTTCCTGACTACTGCACCTTTCTTATGCCGACAATTTAGGCAATTTAAGACACACAAACAGTGGTTTCATTTTCATTCGACTTTACTTGTTCAGTCTGTACACCAAGTGTTTTGTACTGTTTACTTCAAAAGCATGCATCCTTATATAAATAGTCAATAATAGGGACCACACGTGTGTTATTATGTTCCGTGTTCCATGTTATTTCATTTGCTTGCACCGAAGCTAGTTTGGAAGGACTTCGTTTCCTGTAAATGAGTTTCACAAGTTTTCTTTAAAAAAAATTTTAACAATCTTTAAAAATGTTATTCAAACACGTTCCAAATGTATTCAGTCTCGGAAATAATTTTTGACTTTTCAAAAGCCTTATGAAACGGATCCAAATTATTGATATAGGAAGTACCCTTTTTTTGGAGTCAACTCGTGATTTAAACGAGCTGCACATGCACCTTAATAAATATTAATAGGTCGGCACTTCAGAAATCCATGAAAAGTGGGAATTACGTGACATTTCGAATGGAGTAGGTTGCATTTTTATTAATTATTTAGAACTCGTCATGTTCAAATGTTTTGGTTTTAGTTCGATCTAATCCAAAAATTATAATTTTTTTCTATTAATAAATAGAATATTAAACTCGACCCAACTTCTCTTAGGTAATTTATGAGTGCATGTATATACTCGACAAATGCACCAGCAAATGTTGCTTTTGTAGGTGCATAATACAATTTTTTTTTCTAGTCATGATGCATTTGTAATTCATTTTATTTGATTCGGGTATTGACCTTAATAGCATAAGGTAATTTCTAATAATAAATAATCTTGCCCCCGGGGCATGCTAAGCTGGCAATCGTAGTGTGAGAGTTCGATTTCCACCTCTTACAATATATGGAATTAGACTATTTGTGGGCACCAGTATTACAGCTCTTGTATCCTGGCCTGCTAAGACACATCCAGCAATTTACCTCATCCACAATGCTATAGGGGCGGGGCGGGGTTCAACCTTTTTTTATTAATAAATAATATTTACACATTAATTTTTTTTCTTAATCAATTGTGCATTAACTAGTTGGCATTATATGCATTGCATATTGAGCATTTTTTGCGCCACAGATTGTTTACATTTTAAATGAAGATGTTGTACAAAAGATTGCACAATAAATTAATGTACATTAGGAAGTTAATTATTGTGTATTATAAATGAAACCGTGATGAAGAAGATGCACATAATTTCTACATAAAATACCCGTCGAAAAAAGAAAGCGACAGTATTCCAGGTTTAATTAGGAGACAAAGCAATGACTCGTTGATGCAAGACACCAGCTTATGGATATTAAACCATACCTTATTTTAATATTACAAATGTCAACGCAAGCCATATGTATTATATTCCTCTCTATCTATGCGAAGTGAATATGAAGTGCTATGTGATATTAGGTGTCGTGTGTCCTCGATCCTTGAAGCAAAAGCAAGATTTTTCTCGGATCGACACTCGAATAGCCCAAGCATTCATTCAAATTCAAGATACAACCTTAAAACGAATCATAATTTTTTCGATCCCTAAAAATGGTAGACGTCGTGGTTTAAATTTTAAAAATAATAATCTTTTTATTTAATGGTGTCAACCAATTAATAAAAAAAAAATGAAGCAAATGATGTATGTGGAGAGTCGCTTTGACTTAAAGAATCTATCGTGTAAGTGAGGTCAGGCATATGCAATTAATATATAAGTAGGTGGCCATTAGATTAAATTTGTCCCATAATTAACTTAATAGAATGATGTCACGTTTAAAAGTTAAAAACTTTAATATATTCAACAAAATATCACTGCATTTTCTTCATGTTACTAGTCTATGTTGACCAAATCACTAATTTTTATGAACAACGTTCTATCAATCAATAAAAAATACGTTCATACTGTCACATAAATCGCTCTTCATCACCGGTGACGATGAAAAGCAACACTCTTAAGATAATTCATCAAAGTTAAGCTCCCGTTTATTTTGGAATTTGGATAAAAAGTAAATTTTGATAAAAACTGGTAAAATATGTAGATGAAAAATTAATAAAATTATGGATCCAGTGTGGTAGAAAATAAATTTGGAGAAAAACAACTTTAAAAAATGAGGCTAAAACATGAGCTTAATCCATACTGAAATGTATTAAGGGACAATTATTACACGATAAGTTCATGCCAAAAGAAGGAAGCTGACTGACAATATTCCTAGAATTAAGCCAAATGTACTGGGATAGGGGTTCTCCTACCCCTCTCACATGAGGTGGGTCCCACGCTGGACCCACCTCAACAAAAAAAGTTAAAAAAAAATTATCCACCCCCTGTGTGTTATCAGTGGGGGTTCCTGTACATGAAGCAAAGCAGGATTGACATTCCTAACCACCAAGCATATGCTAGCTTCCTGACAAAACACAAATTTCCAAGCATGCATGCAGTTTAAAATCTTCACCTCGTGATAACTGATAAGACGCCAATGGCCGCCGATGGCGGCACCATCTCGACCTGGCGTTCACACTCACTTTTTAATTACTGTTATACATGTATATATTACATATAGGGAGTGTTTGACACCCATTTTAATGGGTTGAAAAATTTTGGAATAGTGATTGATGGGAGAATGTGTGGTGGAAAAGTGATGAAAAGTTTTAGATTTGTGTGTAATATTATTTTGTTTGGAGATTGTGTAGTTGAAATGAAAAAAGAGAATGAGAATGAGAAAGAGAAAGAGAAAGGGTGTCAAACATGGGCATAATATTATATGAGACTTTATTATTTGTCTGTTCAAAACACAGTCAACATTTTCATTCAATTTTTTTCTTCCATATCGTTTTATTTAATCTATTATATACTATTTTTATGTACAAGTATTATAATCCATATTTATAAAAGATCAATAACGGATTAGTATTTTGCTTTCCTGAGTCATAATTAGAAGATATCTATAAGTAAAGGTCAATAAGATTCATCTATAGTAAAAAGGTTGGGAACGGTCAAAGGTGGGAATTTGTGAAAGTTAGATCGATCGAGGCGCCTTTATTCAATCGATGGTACAAAAGAAGAAGAATGAAACGAAGTGAGAGATCGAGGGAAAAGAGACGAATTGATGAAGCTCTACGATAAGGAGAAGCAAATCAAAATCAGAATTTGACTAAAATGTGACACTATTTTAGATGAATTTTTCCATTGAATTTTTCTCCTAATTATGTTAACCAGCCCCCACAATATCCTTTTCACTGAAGTTGATGTAAATTATAACATAAATTTAGCTTCCACGCGGCATTTTTCAATACAACCAAAACTTGATAGTAACACCATCTCCCACCATTCGCATTGCTTTATACCTCTCTCTTTCCGCCAATATCCCATCCCCACCACTGCTTTATTTGATTCAAGTATCAAAACAAAATTTCAATTTTGACTTAGCCCAACTAACTTGAGCCCCGACGCCATCACTACTCCTATACATTATTTAACCTTCTCCATAACACTTGTCCCTCTAACAAAGTTCATCTCCTCAAAACCATCTTCACTGATCCACCTTCCCCGCCAACAGAACCAGAAAATATCCTCTCTCTCTCTCTCTCTAGATTTTGTTGTTAGAACCTTAATGGCTCGAAGAAATCTAATACTATTTTTTGTCGTCTTGATTTTCTTTGCCACCTTTGTTTCCTCCATACATGGCCGGAAGTTCTTGAAAATACAGTCTTTCGACGATGGATTGTATCTAAACGTTCTTCCGAAGGGCACAGTGCCGGCTTCCACCCCTAGCAAGAAGGGTCACACCATGATCATCGATGAAAAGTTAATCGCCCGCCACCTCGCCGCCGTCGACCGAATTCTCCGATCCGTTCCTAGCCCCGGTGTTGGAAATTAATCTCTTATTTTACATTTCTTGTTATTCGTATCATTTCCACTTCTTTTACAATTTTGGTTATACTGTTATGGTGTATAGAAGCCAAGAAAATATAGATAGAATTGTACGCTTGATATATAAGTGTATATAATGAGATTAATGAGCTAGGATTTCTCTATTAAATTCCAATTGGTTAATAGACTATTCAACAATTTAGCGACTTGGTAAGATATATGTTACGACAGTATTAAAAATTTCATGAATAGACAGTTATATTATTTATATTTCTTTACAATTTATATATAGGAATGGAAAGTTCAGAAGGAAAAGGAGAAAAAGAACACATTTTATAGACTTTTTCCAATACCATTACCACATTGTCGATTGCTTTAATTAAAGTATATGGTCCAAAAGTGATGCATAAGTGCTTGTCTAGAGCCACTGGTCACATAGCCCATGACATGAAACTTTATCATTTGCTATAAATACGCTTCAAGAAAATGTCACCAAATTCAGTGGAGTTGATATTGGTTTTGGAATCAAGTCAGTGGTAAAATTGGAGGAAAATCTTCTATGAAAAGCTAAGCTAAATGTATTATACCACTTGATCTTCAAATGGATACACACAATTATTAAAGTGAAAACAGCAATTCAAATGTGAAAGCATTAACACTGTAAATTTAAACATTCTTCGTGTCGACTGTGCAGACAAATTTCGAACACTTCCAACTTAAAAGTAAAACACGTGAAATAGTGATATTCCATGTCATTTTTTAAGAAGATATCATTCACGTGCCTATGAACAAGACAGGTGGAATTTCGTGTTACCTTTGACAAAATTTTCAAAAGGATAACAACTTGTTTGACTAAGCCGTAGAATTAATACAATATTCCATGGAGAAAACGGAAAAATACAAGTTCGAGATGGGATTTGTTATATTATTTGACAACGTCGACAATTACAGTAATCTAGTATCAATTTTCAAAGTTCATGTCCAGAAGTTAGGCAGGTTTTGTTGCCTTCTTTTTGTATTTCACTTGATTTTAAGTATAATCCACATTATAAAATAATACGTAATATTCCATCGTGATTGCAATCTCAATCTAGGTGGCACTAGATAATAGCCTAAATTAAAAGTAAAACTAAATGAATTATTTAATTTCACCTATTATTTAATGCAACATTGCCGCCACTTAGACTAGAGTTGCAGTCTCTGTTGGGCTAAATAGCATTTTTGATATGTTATATTGAATAAAATTTAAACGTAATTCATTTTATGAAGTGTGTAATAAAATTTTCAATCTTAACTAGCCACATATCAATATTTTTTACATTCTATATTTAATAATATGATTTATGTTAATAGGTCTAAGGTTGTGGTTATCAATAGTCTCAAGCGATCGATTTTGTTTAGACAATGTTGTATTTAAATTCCAAGAAAGAAAGAATAAACATGAATTATTTTTACGACAATGTACTCAAAATTATGTCTGGTTTAACGTACTAAATAAGTTATATATTAAAACTATCTAGTTTGACGCTTCAAACATGTCGTTAACGTCGGGTTGATTGCAGACTCGTCAAAATAAATAAATGGAACATGAATGGAAAATAGAAAAGGGATCGGCAAACTCGTTGATTCGAAAAAATAAATACCGAGTTTGGATAGAAATAACTTTTTACTTATTAATAGTAGTGTCTTTTCATTTAATAGTCGGAACATTGTGGAATATGGTAAACGACTCTACATCCTATGTTAGTTTTGTGAAAGAGTGTTTCTGAAACTTTAATAAATTTTATGGATCTTGACTTGCGTTCATACAAGGCAAGATGACTCACTTCTGCTAAATGTTTGAGAATTTTATAGGGGGTTATTGTAAGAATCTAATCCAAAAATTAAATATTGGTCCAAATTTTTTTGTCAAACTTTTATCTCCGAACTCATATTAATTAGCACATCTTGTTTCTGAATACGATTTATGTCCAAAAATTTTGTTTTAAGTAAAAAATTATTTGTCCTCGTATTTTTAATAAGCAAAAAAATTACGACTGAGCATTTTTTTTCCATGTTATAACCAAAATTAATTACAATATTTATTAATGAAATGTTAAGGATAATAGTGCTTTTTAATTGAAAAAAAATGGTGTAAATATAATAATCTTTTTTAAAATTATACATGATATTTCATCGTTTCAGTATAATTGCAAGACCGAGCCTATTCCCTGTTTGGTGAGAATTAAAATTAGATTTTAATAAAAGTTGATGAAATGTGTGGATGAAAAAATTGTAAAATCTATAAAATACGTGATTAGAATTTAAAATTTAATTTATACTAAATAGAAGTTAATTTCCTCTATAAAAAAATTAGTCTATGTGGCTCGATTGGACCAGTTTGGATGGTACCAAGAGTCATTTTTGGCCCGTCAAAAGTTGCAGGCTGATGAATGTTTTACAACTAATAGCATGCTTTTAAGTATAAAAATGAGTTGAACTATTTTTGTTGTACTACACTCGTCTATTAATGTATACCATTTGTACAAAATAAGGAAAATTCTCTATGTACAAGAGTTCTTTCACAAAATTCGTACCACCGCAGCACTTGATTTGCAGCCTTTTTTTTTTTTGTTATCTGCCAATCAGCCTGCGCTATGTGGAATTCTGTAAAAACTTCTGTGAAAAAACCCTGTACGTGTAGCATTGTTCACCAAGTAAGTGCTAATTTTAGAGAGTGCAAACTTGCAAAGATGTATTTTGATCTATAATTGCTGAGAAACAATGATTTTGTAGGCTCACGTGATGGCAAGTGTTGGCCAAATGCTATTGGAAAATGACTCCTCATGGAGTTGGATTTTAGCATCTATCCTGACTGATTCGAATCACTTTGTTATTTTCCTGATAAACCCACTTTTCTAAGAGGCCTACCAATTTTTAAAATTCGAACCAACCGAAAAGGTGTAATTTTGTACCAGTTCGCAATTCAGGCCCAGCGACACCATAAACGATCATGAGAACTAACCTAACAACTACCCTCTACCAGCTAGTTTCACTCAATTATGAAACCCCCTCGATTACAATTCTATGGGTCCGTTTGTTAGGACTTTAAAAATTATTTTTCAGATTAAGTGTAATCGATCATTTTCCCCATTTACAGTCCTAGCTTCACTTACAAATTTCAATATTCTTTTAATGCCGACATGACAACATGCAATATACAATACCTTGTACACCCTCTGCTTTAGACAAAAATTATGGTCGATTTTTTAAAAATAAAGTCATGGTTCCTTCTTGCCTTTCTAGGGAAACATTGTCACATGAAATAAATGCGTAAAGATAGAAAGTTAGAAACATGAATAATTGAATTACATAATTACATTAATTATTA
The DNA here is from genome assembly GCA_035079005.1 of Fraxinus americana. Lineage (NCBI taxonomy): Eukaryota > Viridiplantae > Streptophyta > Magnoliopsida > Lamiales > Oleaceae > Fraxinus > Fraxinus americana. The sequence goes on along the minus strand of CM068709.1, from coordinate 35,923,448 downwards.
AAATGGTATTAATTAACTACATACAACTTGTGGACTTTCGCTAAAAAATAAAAAGAAAAGATAATGTTATGTAACTCTACTGAAGTTACAACTCCAGTTTAGATGACATTAATGTGACACTAAATGATAAGTGAAATTAAATAAATAATTTAATTCCACATTTCGTTTAGTTTATCATCAAACGCCAACTAAATTGGAATTGTAAAATATTACTAAAAAAAAAAAATTAGATAGACACTATCAATAAAATATAATTTTCCTTAAAAGGGCCCACAGTCCCTCCTTTTTCTTCACCAAAGAACAAAGCCATACGCCGCTTGTCCCCACCCCATATGTCCGCCTATTCCATCCACCGTATCTACTGCTATGCTCCAAAAATCCAGTTCACATCCTGCCTCAATTCCTTCGCGTATGGGTCCCACTGCCCAACTTACTTTTCCTCTTTTCTAATTGGGATGTGGTGCAAGTAAAATTTCAATATTGGTCCTAAACATATTTACTCAATAGCAAGTGGGCCTCTAATCTTTAAAAGTAGCAAGTAATAACCAAATATTTCATTATAAGTACCAAAATCAGTCTTAAACTACGAAAACTTTCAAATTTCATTAGCAAATTTATAAACAGTGGAGATAATAACATGAGTACTGAGTGTGTACATGAAATTATGTTTAAATATAATTAAATTTAGAAGTAGATATAAATGCTATTAGGCATCAACCCAAGATTTTTTTTTTTTAATAAAGATCTTGTGACATTGAAGACATTATGAACTATTTTTGTTATTGGAGGCAAATTGTGCAAGTATTATAATGAAATTTTAATTAATGAACTTGCTACAATTTGAAGATAAGAGACCAACCTGCCAAGACAATAATATGCCAGGTCCTATGGTGCAATTTTCCAAAATCAATGGGGTTTCGAGAGGATCCCATTACCCTCGCACTTGGTCAGGAGCAGTTACCGGAGCGTGAAAAGCGCGTGATGTGGATATAGGTGAACAACTTTAAACTTTAGCCGGGAATAAATATACCTGGCTTTGGACCACCATTTGACCGACCTTAAAACCCGGAACCACTGTGAATGCCACCCGAAAATCACCATCTCCGGCGGCGAAAATGTCATCAGTGACACTTTCCATGTACACTTCAGAAAATCTGGAGTTCTTTTTAACCTGATATATGCTCACTTCCTGATTAAATGAGAATGCCAAGCAGTGTAAAAGCCAGATTCTTCTTCCCATTTCTGCAAATCCTTTGAAGAACTCAGTTTCGGGGTACTCACCGGAATTCACCATTTTTCTCTGGTTCAAATTCCCGGAAATTGAGAATTCCATTTTTGGATGTACCATTTGAAGGTACTTGCATTTCAAGAATTTCCCAAACAGAGAATGTGGATTGTGCTTGAGGAAATGAATAACACTGGTTGATTTCAACTTCTTGAACTGCTCAAAGAAGAAAACTCTCCGTTGACCATCAGATTCGGGCAATGGTTGATCATTTTTTACTGAAAAATATGGATAATTGAACCCACTGAAAATTTCTTTGCACGCAAATGATTCGAAGGCGAAACCTTTATGATTATGATCCCTTTCGTTGAAAGCAACTTCAGGCTGTATTGCATTCGCTGCTGCTTCAACATCCCAATTAGCAGCCTCCATTTCTCTAATCAAGAACTTGACAAAATTGCGTACAGATCTCAATGCATAGTGCAAGACAGTAACAAAATCTTTGGGATTAACATCAGAGAACTTAACGTTGTCAAGAATCGAAAAAGATCCACTTGCATTGAGCATTTTCTCAACAGACTTGTTTTTTTCAGTGATGTCTTGCAGTTCTTGCTGGAAAACAGAGATTTGGGCCTCCTTGTTTTCGATTTCACCCTGCATCTTCTTCATTGTAATCTCGTATGTCTTCGTAAGAGACTGCTGTTCTTGAATTTCTGCAAGCATGAGTGTCACATGGGGTGGTGAAGAATCAATTTTTTTCTTCACGAAATTGTGTTTAAGCTCTGAAAGTGCTTTTAACTCATCAACAACAGCTTGATCTGCAGATCGTATGGCTTCATTATTATACGGAAACTGGGCCATTTGGAGCTCAGCGTAAGCTGCTTTGACTGCAGAAACGGTAGCAAAAAGCTTGGCAACAAAAGCTTCCATGGCGGCTCTGTTTTTAGAATCTTCAACTTCTTCCTTGAAATCTTTCTCAAAATTTTCAGATTCACAGCATCTGAGTTTTTCTTGAGGTATGAGTAAGCAAAATCCAGGGTTTGAAGGATTTCTTGCAGAATTTTTCAGGCTAAAAATTTTCTGGAATGTTTTGGAAATCTTGCTTTCTGTTGGAGGTGGGCAAGGTTTAATTGAATCCATTGATCTGAAACTGGAAATTTCTTTACGATCGGGGCATGAACTGAAGAGAGAGTGTCTGAAATGGTTTTGGGGAAAAGAGGAAGAAAAATAAGAAAGCGTTGAAGGTGTTGGACTCTAGTGGATGATGTGTTGAAGGTGGACAGACGGGGAACAGAAGTAATAAAAGTTGGATTTAAAGCGCGGGAAGGAGAGAAAAAATGGTTAATGTATTTTATTTACCTCTGAATATGCACAGACATAATTTGAGACAAGTTTTAATTTTGCTTAAGGAGAAGTTTGAGACAAGTTTAATTTTGCACAGATTTGGATTATAACTGTAATAAATCTTGTGTATGATTTTTATTAACATTTAAGTTATTTGATTTAGTATAACTAAGAATTACGTATTTAATTTAAGTTCATCATGTGTTTATTTTTACTTAGTCCCCATTTGTTTCTCATTTTTCATCCATAAAAATGAAAAATATGATCGTTATCCATCACATCAAGTCATCAATTTTGAATGTCTATATCTTGTGTGGGGCTCAATAACGACTATTTTTTTTTATCAATATTCTACAATAATGAAAATCAAATGGGTCCTAGTCTTCACACCTTACGACTCTTCTTCTATTCAAATTCTCCACATTTTTCCTTGTATCTGCTCAGTGTCCTACGATGGCGCGTTCATTCCTACTTGTCTCTCTCTGTATCTTCATCTATTTTATTCGTAGTTTGAAGGTTTAATATGGACATGGAGTTTGAAAATACAACAAATTTTGTTCTATCACCAACAACATTTGTTAGAAATTACAGCAATTCGAGTTTCTTTATAAATATTTCAATATTTAGGTTATTTTTGGATTTTTTATCGATTAGGATTTTACGCGTTATATATTTTTTACTTTGTAGCCATTTTCTAACATCGCATAATGTGAATCCATCTCGTTGGACTGATCATTCTTGAGAAAAATCAAAATCAACCTATCAAAGTACGTAGATATTGTATTAAGGCACCGTTTGGTAACCATTATTCTAGAAAAAAATGTATTCTTTGTGTCAAATCACACCTTTTTTGTGGTTGAAAATGAAGGAAAAGGTATTGATGTGATGGAAAATATTATTTTATTGATGAATGTGTGGTTGAAAATTAGTAGAAGAATGAGAATGAAAAAAAGAATGGTTACCAAACGGTGCCTAAATTGAAGAGGATGATACAATATCAAAGAAAAACGGCGGAGAAGAAATTTATCAAATATTAGTTAGGGTATTTAATTCATTAAATTTAAAATATCCAGTATGTTATGATATGATGAACCAGTATAATCGTTAGACCGTGATATCGACATGTATTTCAACCAGGACAAACAAATGACGAATACAGAACAAATATTTACATTAAAAATGATCAATAAAAATTTTATACCTATAAAGTTGGTGTTAAGTTAAACTAAAAGGTTAATTGTAATTTGTAAGTTCTTTTTTTATTTAGTCAAAGTTAAATATTAAATTCATCCTTGTAACAATTCCTCATTTACCATCCACACATTTTTTGTAACCTAAGAATATTTTTGTAACAATTCCAAAAGAACTTACCCGAACAGAGGCAAAATAATTACTTTGTTTTACCGTAACCGTGTTTGTCTTGGCAGTTAAGAACCATGATGCAATGGACTAGGTATCATGATTCTGTCTGAAAATAATGAAGGAATAAACTTAGCCCCTGCTTTTTTTTGATTCAAATTTTAATTTTAATCACACATTTTTACAATTTTTCAACCACATATTTTCACTCGTTTTCGCAATTTTTCAATCACATATTTTATAAATTTTTATTAAGATATACTAAAAATTTGATATAAATCCACCAAACGTGTTTTAATTATGTTTATTATATTTCGAACCGCGTCAGGAGAAATATTCCAGATTTAGATTAATAATAAATTAAATACGGAGAACATGATGAGTTGGTGGGGGGACAACTCGTTTTGATTCTAGAGTTATTGGAACTATCACGTCCTTTTTCTTTTAAACTAAAAAATGAGCCACCGCCTAAATAAGGAAATTTTTAATTTAAATTATTTAAGACGTGTTAGATAAATATATTTTAGAATTGTGATTTTTTAAAGAATGTATAGTAAAAATATAAGGAAAAATTTTAGAATTTATGTGTAATATTATTTTATTAAAAAATGTGTGAATGAGAATAAGAAAATACAATTTTTAAAAATGAAGCCCAAACCAGGGCAATATGTAATGGAGAACGACATAGAAATTAGTGGTGAACAGGGTTCGATTTGGATGGTTTGTGACAAGTTTTCAAATCAAACTACTTAAGGCAGATTGAAAATTTTCCAAATCAAGCCATATCACTTCAATTTCTAAACCAACCCAATCCAAACCACTTTTTTCAATTTGGTTCAGTTTAAAATTACGAGTTAACAAGTAAAACAAATAACATATATCAAATAAGTTAACTCATGAATATAATCTGAAAAGTCGTTTTTCACCAAAGTGGTGGGAAAATCAATTCAATGAAAAGCAAGAATAGTGGGTCACGTGAGGCTTTGGGTGGAAAATCAGCTCCTCGAAATTTTTGGCCAATCAAACATGCAATAACTTGAAAAATGGAAAATGAACTCTATCAAACATGTCCTAATATATTACAGTACTCACGTGTAAGTAAAGTAAATTTGATTGTTTGAAAGATTTGAGTTTTTTCGATCCGTTTAATCTGCTTTTTAGTGTTTTACCTTTGTCGTCCCCAATAAATCAAGCTAAACTTTTTCTTGACCTTTTTCAATCGTTCTCTAGTTAACATGGTCCACTTTTGCACTTTGAGTAGTCTCTCGCGTGAGGCTAAATTAAAAGCCATGACCTCGTTTTTGTTATACGATTTCTATTACTATGGACATTTATATTTTATTTTTATTATCTTGAGCGTTAATAACACCTTCTCGCGACCAAAACTAATTTAGACAATTAGATTGCACATACCATTTATATGAATATGTATAAAATAATATTACACATAAAACAAAAAAAATTCATTTTGTTTCAACCACACGTTCTCTGAAAAAATACAATTTCAAAATTATAATATCAGATAATGGATGCAAGAAAAATTAATTAAAAAAAAGCATTTATCATTCCAAAAAAACCTAATGTCGAGGTATTGACTATGAAGTGTGAATTCTGCAAATGGGGCAGTATTATTTGTGCTGCTGAAACGAAACAAAAGTCTGATGTTACAAAATTTCTTGGATAAAACAACTCTATAAAATGAATATACTTATATAGCTCTAATTAACTGGTGCTCGAAAATATATAATTGTACAGAAAATTACCACTGAAAAATTTGACAAACAATACATGGCGGAAATTGATTGGAAGATGAAAGGAGAAAAAAAAACATTCATTTGCGATCACGTCGACATCGTTAGAACTCATAGCTCTTTCCTTCTTTTATATGGAAATTTTAAACAATGAACCACCATCAGATGGATGGTCGACGGTGACATATCATGCAATAAAGTGATGCAGTATTGCCATACAAAAAATGATTGAATGCTGATGAGTGAATGAATTCAAATTATTAAATGGTCCATCCGAACATTTTTTATTTGTCAGAAAAAATGGTCCAAATCCGTCTTCTTCCTGCTATTTTCCGGATTATATGTGTTTCTTTTTATTCAATGAATTTTGAGTTAAAATGCAGGGATAATTATCTCGATTAATAGACATCCACGAGTTTTCCTCCCATTGATTCAAGAATATCGCACAAAATCCCCCCATCCCTGCAGCCCAACCAACATGGCAACATGCGACGTATCTTCATAATACTCGTCTATAATTCTTTTTTCATCCATTTGTTGCCAATATAGACATGGTTACGACATCATGTTATCTAACTCGATGACCAGGAAAATTGATATGGGAGTAGACTATTCAATTTCTAGTATTCGAAATTATATATCAAGATAAATGATCGCAAACATGGTTACTAAAGTATAGATATAGATCTAGAAAATGAGTAAGAGTCATGAAGATTAATTAGGTAGAAAAGAGAAGCTATATACCTCTAATTATAATTGGAGTCGACTCTCATATTATCGAGTTTGAGAAATTCAACTGAAATGAAAAAGATCGGGATAGAAAAATTATAGTACTAATCATACACGATAAACAAAACAACTAGATTGTGAGCCATTAGAAATAGAATTAAGCTATGTTATCAGAAAGAATTTGACATCTTGGATGGCCTACTCTTACATGTGCATGGCCCCGCATGTGACCCACGTGAATATAAAATGTAAAAAAATCCCCTCACCCACCCCAATTGTTAGTGTATGTCGCCTAGTGTGTCAAATTCTTTCTGACACCCTAACATGATTATTAGAAATATAACATTAGCTTCTCACCTATCCATTTTCATCTACTTTATTAACACTACATTACTTTATAGAAAAGTAGCTTGTTTAATTTTATTTTGTCATTATTATGGAATTCAAGTTTTTTTATTTTTAATTTTTAAAAAGTGAGCAATGACTAATGCCCCAGTGTGAAGTAGGTTTCTCGAGGCCAATTTCCAAGAAGATGATGCTATAAACATTCATTATTGCAAGTCATTGTCATCCGCAAATTATGGTTCCCAATCAATGTTTATTTCATCCAGCTCTAAAAGTAGCCAAAAAAAAAAATTAAAAAAAAAATCTGTGTGTGCCATGACCAATTGGTCACTTGAATTACATTAATATTTAATTACTTATGTTTAGTACATTAATTAAATAAAGTTTAAGGTAAGAATGACAACAATTGTATTCAGCTTCTGCTATACTGCTCTAATTTGGTATATATTTTGTTTGTGCGTCAAGCAAAAGTTGATTTATATTACGTCTTTTGCAAAAAGCTATAATTGACGTCCAAAATCTGCTCCTATCTTCCCCAGGGTTGTACCTGCATAATCCCAAGTGCTGCAAACCTAAATTATAATTTTGCAAGTTACTCTGTCGCTAACATCTATCGTATGTCTAAATTCTCCAATATAATGAAATTACATTGTAATATAATAACGACTATTCGACTCTGTTTCAGTGTGTGGATACTCTATTATCCACGAAACACCCTACTTGTATTGTTTTGAAGTTATATATAAAATAGCAATACAATCTCCAATTAAGCTAATTCAAATATGCAATCTTGGTTATCAACGAAGAGAGGGGAGGGGAGGGCAACGACGGAGTTGAACGGTGCCTAGCCTTCGCTGTGTAGATAATTCACAATTGCATGCATTCAAACTCGATTTTGTCCTCCTAAATTTCCGGTTAAAATCCCTCTCCACTCTTCCTTAAAAAGTATCTTTCCCTTTCATTTCCATAGACAACTGACATCATCCATATCTTGAACTGACCCATCAACATTTACCCACTCCAACTTCCGCACACTCCCATTGGCCATTCCTTTTCACTTTCTTCTAAACAAAATTTTCTCACTTGAGGTTTAAACAATAAAGATAATTGAATTTAAGATTTTCATGTGCTCTGAGATTAGGTTGAATAGTCTCAATTAAAAATTTAACCTTTGGTTCATGACATTCTGTTTAGAAAGAAAAACCTTAGCCAATGTAATCACAAATTGCATTGTGAAACAAATAAGATATCAGAATCGGTCTAATATTACTTGTTGTGTTAATTATGTTCATAATCTCTGATACCACTTGTTGTGAATTCAAGGATCACGTATCGTTCGATACCACTTGATATGAAATCAACCACCGGATTGAAATGTTGAAATTATATGGCAAATTATGAAGTATTTGATCACAAGTAAAAGAATAAAAAAAGACAAGAAAAAATGACAGAAAAATTAAGAGATTTTATTATACCAACAATAACGGAGAAATATACAATTGATCCTAAAGTTCTAATAATATTTTTTCTTCACATTATGAAATTGTATAGAAGAACATAATATTTATAGAGAATATATGTAGAGAACGTCCAAACTTCGAGTAAGGCAGCATGATCTTCGTTCCTGTATTGCTTAATCCCAATTAGATAAATAGCACGAATTACTTTTTTGAATATGGTAGCACTGGATGGGGAATCCAAAGCCCAAAGTGGGAATTGCTGTGAGTCTCTGAAGCTTTCATTTCGACTAGATCTTTTCAGTGGATTCTCTGTTCTCCTGTGACCATTTACAAGAGACAAATGAATGAAAAAAAAAAGGGTTCAAATAATGGTGTGATAAGAAAGCAAGACTTTCACTGAAAAATGCATGCACTTTGCTACTTTTGGTGGTACTATACTCGTACTATTCCTGCTCTCCTCCACTTGTTTTTATTTAAGCCTTATTCGCGCATAAACGTCATTTCAGAGAGAATAATCCAACGGCTATGATTGAGCTCAGCACCAGGGCCTACTCAAGTGGCCTACATGATCTGAAAGATCAATGGACCATCCATTGAGGCTGTCTGGCTGTGTTGGTGCTCCCAATTAGGTGCTTAAAGGTAACCTGGACCAAGCCTATGATCTGAGTTGGGTCTCATTTTCTTGGACGAGCAGCCTAATAAAATTACCAAGAGCCGCTGGACCCCAGACAAGCCATTACGAAGTGCCATCTTCCTAGGTCAGGCGACCCAAAATGACCAAACTTAAACCACCAAATCCTGTTAGCAGGCTCATGCTTTCGGTATAAGTAATTCCTTCAAAGGGTTGTAAATGGACGATGGAGTCGGATGGACGAGAGTTCAAAGTTTAGGGAAATATTCCCTTGTACATGGTGGTTAATAATTTTCGGCAGCTTGACCAAGGAAACTGATCATGAAAAAGACCGAATCGTGTATAATTCATTCTAGCCTCTAGGCCTCGACTCTTAGTTGGAGGCAACTAGCAAACACTGAACTGTAATTGAAAATGTCAAACCTTACTGGCATTGACGCTACATTTCATGCAAAACACACGATCTTGTTTATCGGTCCAACTCCATTTAGTTCTAAATATCTCACACAACTTGGGGGAATTTGACAGTATACCTTGTAAGTGTTCTCTACTCGCACTGTGCTCCTCTCTTATAATCACCTTCTAGAGTAGAATAATTCGTACACGATCTTCACCTAAATTTGAAATTTCGTATTTGTACCTAAATGAAATTATAAATGTTTGCTAGGTGTTCATGTGTAACATGTCATATGGACACGGACGTTGCGCCTATATCAAGCAGAGGTTCGAGCTTCCGTACATGGGAGTCTCATCTAAACTTCAGCAGAAGTCTGTACTCTATATTTCTGGGATAGTTTATGCCTATCTGCTCCAATTAGGGGAGCTTTTTCATTGATTGATCCCAAGAAAACTAAATGAAATTATTGTAAAATAACTGAAATAAAAGAACGTCAAATTACCCAAGAAAGAAAACATATTGTCCAGTCACATCGTCAACTTTTCGATTGAAATGTGAATTTTTCATGAACTACAAGTGCCAAGAAAAACCTTGCTCCAACCAGAAAATAATGCCTAAAGGTGTCTATGAACACCAGCTTCATCAAAGTGTTTACGATGAAATGAAGTCTACAAAGAAACTTAGGTACTGTGCCAGAAACATAATTTCAAAGAACTCTTCAATGAAATACCTACACAGAACAGATCACCATCTCACCTTCTTGAAGTACACACCTTTTGAGAGCAGACGCGTGCATGGAAACACAAAATTTTAGGTGCCGTTCTTTTACTTCCTTAAACGGTTTTTTTTTATATGAAAATGGTCATCCTTAACAAAAATTTTTTTTTTTTTAAATAATAAAAATGCAATGAAAAAAGTTGGAAGTTGGAGACATAACTGTCAAAAGAAGCAAAAATTAAGAATTTTCATTACAATTAAAATGTGATGCAGCTAACAAAAAAGTGGTGTGAAAGAAACAATTTATATTTTTATTAAGCGATCACTTTTTTATTTTTATTTTTGTAAAAAGAAATTTGAATAGTATTTTTGGAGAACGAGTGATTAAAAAGTAGGGAAAAAGCCTTTGCTTCAGCCTCATTTTTTTTTAAAAAAAAAGCATTATTGGATTGTATTTTGATTTCATTTCAATTAATAATTTTCAATAAAATAATATTACATACAAATTCAATTTTTTTCTTATTTTTTAATTACATATTTCCCATCAATACATTATTCAAAAATACATTTTTATGACAAAAATGGGGCTCAAACAAGCCTGTATAATATACTAATGTTTAGTGTAGCTTAAAAAGTTAAAAAATTCAAGTCAAAGTCAACGATTAATTTTAATTGCATATTATAGGATTTCAAACTTCTATCGACTTTACAATCATACATTTGATCAACTTTTATTAAAATATAATTGTTAACTACATGAACTATATATTTTTCAATAAATCAATAGTTTCATTTACAAGTATTTATTTATCGAACACTAATGGTGTATTTAATTGATATGAAAAATGTCTCCTAAAAAGAAAATATTTTCCTTATTTTGAGGAAAATAAAATTATATTACCTCAAAACTAAGGAAAACTAAACATATTTTCAAAGATCGAAAAATATTTTTCGTGAAAAAATGGCAATAAAAAACTCTTAAAAATAGAATTTGCATGAAAAAAATGTCAATTTCCATGAAAACATTTCCAATCAAACAGATCCTGAGCATTTGTCCAAAATAATTTTTTTCAAGTAATAATTTTTTTAAATATATCAAATAGATGATTAAAAAATAATTAAAAAATTAAGAATTCCAAAAAACGTTAAACTGAAATGATCTAATGAGCACCGGTACTCATCTTATCCTAAGCACCGATAAGTTGGCACATTAATTCATTGATGGATAAAGATTTTGTGAGTTCCAATCCACCAATGAATTAATGTGCCAACTCATTGGTGCTTAGGATAAGATGAACACCGGTGCTCATTAGATCATTTCTGTATATATATATATATTTTTTTTATTATTATTATTATTATTTTTTATTTTTTGAATACCGTCGAATAAAAGAAACAATGTTTGAAAATTAAATTTCATTTCAAAATTTTGATTTTATATCGTTTTTAATATTTTTTTCCTTCACCGTTTTCGAAGGAAAAACGTCCCCCTCGAGTCGCATATGTTTACTGTGGGTTGAAACAGAGTTTACTACTGTTCTCGCTCTCTCTAATGAAACAGGATCCCCGGGAGCACGAAAATTCATTTACAATAACGAAAAGAATATTCAAGCATATAGCTGTCTTCGAAAAGCGAGAGATAGCTGTATTCATGCATCAACTCTTTTTCAATAGAATAAAAAACTCAAGATAAAATTGAATTTGACTCTCTTCTTCCACATTAATACAAGTAGATAGTGTTTGTATTTCAATTGAACTGCAGGGAGTGGAAATTTTAGGAAGAAAGTTTCGACCGCGAGTGAAAACATAGCATGGGTTGCGCTGGATCGCACGATAAAGCAGATGGTACTCTTTTACTTGTAGTTATTTTTTGAAATTCTGATCGATGTTTGATATTTTCTTGAAATTTTATGTTTTAAGAAACTGTTATTGTTATCTTTACTTATTGGACTATTTGATTGTGGGTTTTGAATAATTTTGGTTGTGAACTGTGAGAATTCGACGAAAATTTTCTGCTCTCTGTTCTTGTCGCGTACAATTGGTGGATGTTGTTCTTGTTCTTGATCTGCTTGCCTTTCTGTGTTGTTATATTAAATCTTGAGGCTTATAGATGTTTATTAGATGAACTTGTTTATTTGCCCCCTTATTTCTGTGCATAATTTACTGATGAAAACTTCCCAAGAAATTGCTGGAATTTTGGCCTGCGGTGAATTGCCAAGAGAACATAGTACAAAATGTGGTTCATTCACATAGAAAACTTACCACATTGCAAGAATTTTATTTGTCAGAATCATTTTTTTTTTCTTTTTGTGACCAGAGGGTAATCTATTTGAGCTATGTTAGACAACTTCTGTTGAGGCATTTGAATTAGTACTGGCAGGAGGATTGATTACAACTGGGATATCTGCTTTCAGCTGAATTATTTGGAACTGCCTTGTTATATTCAAATTATGAGGAACTAAATGTTTTTGTGTTTCATTTAGCATTTTGATTCAGCAGTTGAAGCCTATTCAACAGAGTATCATTTACTCTTATATGTCCAAGTGATTTTCGTTTCAGTGGTACTTTTAATGTGATGACACTATAATGAACCGTTCACTCAAATTTAAATGGCCATACTATCAGTTTACCAGCTTAGTAGACATTGGATGAATTGAAATGCTAATATTTTACTTATTTGAGAATATTCATTTTCATCATTTTGTTACAACTTATTCATAATATGAGATTGATGAATTTATTTTGAGGATATATAATACCTGTACCGGATGTTTGTTTATTTAAGTTCAATAGCACTTCTACTTATGCTAATATGCAACCAAAAAGTGACGCTGGACTTTGATAATTGTTTTTGGATGTCCAATAGCTTGCCAGATCTTGCCTAAGCTTGTCTCCTTTAATCTTATATGTATCCCTATGCTAACAGTTTGATAGTCTGTGTACTAATGTCTTGTTTTAGCTTTATTGTCTGAAGAATCGTACTTACAAAATCTATTTTCTATATGTGAAAAACTATTGGTGGATATGCACCTATTTAGTTCAGATATAATCGTTATATCTGGGGTACAATATCCTACTTGCTGCGATGATAAATATTCGCAGATGTGTATTGCGCTAATTTACGCATGTGCTAACATATTACTTGCATATTCTGTATGCAAGAGATAAAAACTTACCCTGAAATGATTAGAAATAAGTACCGAAGCTAGGTAGTTTTGGTTAACATGACCATGGACTTCATTGACTTTGAGACATATTTTATGTTTCTGAATGAGAGTGAAATGAAGATGAATCTGCACAGTATATTCTAGTAATTCGTTGATAAAAACACCGAAAGTTTGGGTTATAGTTTAGAATAGTTAATATTATGGCAAGAGCCTAGTCTATGGATCAGGAGCCAATTCATGCACTCCTTATCCTAGTTGTCACCTCTTGCTTTTTCATCTTGACCTGTACATTACCCTAATAGAAGTGGATATGTGTATTTGATTTATTGTTTGAATGCGGCCAAAAATTCCTCTTGGAGGACTGAGAACCAGCTTCATCAAATCAAGTATCCCTTAAAACTAATACCTGGAAAACTGAGTTCTAACCTTGAAGCATGGTCATTGTTATTCTTATTATAAAAGTCTCAAACTAAAAGTATATATCTAATACTATGCAAGTGGTGGGAGAGTAGAAGTTTTACTGGAAAAAGGAGTATAATTAAAAGATAAATGAGCATGGTAAATCGGGTCAAAGATTGAAAAGCAGAAGCCATTAATGACGCTCTTGAACTTATCCTAGTTGGATACATTGTGAAAGAAGAATTTGACTTCTGTGTTTTTTTTTCATTTTTGACTGTATGTTATTATACTCCTCCATAATCATTACTTGTTAGAGCTATTTAATATAGCGTATAATAGATTTGTTTGACCTCCCTGACACTGCTTGCATGTTGGTTGGTAGCTTCAGTATTTTCTCAAAGAGTTATAGTTCTTTGTAGTCATTTCTTTGCAAATTTGTTTGCAGAAACAGCAAAGAAGATACGCAAGCCCATGCCATGGAAGCATTCAGAACCCATAACAAGGATACAACTCATACGGATGCGAGATGAGTTTTGGGACACTGCTCCACATTATGGTGGTCGAAAAGGTGAACTTTCTGAAGTGTGATTAACTATGTATAGGGGTCGACACGGTTCAGTTTTAGTGATTTTTGGCCAACTTCCAAACCAAATTATTTCATCTCCTAAACCAAACCAAACCACTTTTTTATGGTCTGGTGCCGTTTCAAACCACGGTTCACCAACGAATTAAAATTAGTACATTCCATTCGAGTTCAAACATATATATCCTCTAGAATTTTGAGTTAAAAACATTGGTTGCATACAAGCCAAAATAATACGTCATTGACAAAACAAAATATTACAAGCCAAAGTTCATTACTTTCGCTTCTAAGTATCATAACAAATCAACATTGACAGATCCTATTAGCAAAAGGAGCAAGTTCCATCCAGCAAAAGCAACAAGTTCCATTTAACTTCAAATAACAGCAGCAAGTTACATCCTACTATAAAAACCAACAGGTTCCATCATATAACTAACAGCAGTTTAGTATTAGGACATTAGCAAACTTACTAATCTCATGAATAATGCTGTTATCAGGTTTCATAAGAAAATTGAGGTCAAGTTACTGCAAGTTTAATCATCTTTCACAACATATAGAAAAATCCAATTCGATTTGAGAATGTAACAATAGGTTGCGCAAGCCAAAAAAAGGCTCTATATGGACTCAAGCAATCTACTAGAGCATGGGTTGGCAGGTTCACTATTGCTATGGTCGAGATGAAGTATCGACAAAGCTCGACAGATCATACTCTCTTTGTTAAGCACTCAACATCTGGAAAGGTTACTATTCTAATTGTCTATGTAGATGACATAATTGTTATGGGAGATGATTTGAAAGAAATAGTATTGCTAAAATAACCAAGCTGCAGAGTTTGAAATAAAGGACCTTGGGAGACTAAAGTATTTCTTGGGTATAGAAGTGGCTCATTCGAAGAGTGATATTTTATATCACAATAGAAATATGTTCTTGATCAACTAAATGAAACCGGGATGCTAGGATGTACGTTGATTGACACTCCTATAGAATAAAATCGCAAACTTGGTGATGTTAATGAGGAGGCAATTGCAGACTGAGGTATGTGCCAAAGCTAGTTGGAAAGTTGATTTACTTATCGCATAGTACCAGATATAGCATATGCTCTGGGTGTTGGAAGTCAATTTATGCATTCGCGTAGAGACTATCTTAGCACAGTATATAGAATTCTTTCATACTTGAAATTCATGCCTGAAATGGGCATTTTGTTTAAAAGAAGTACTGAGTTGAGAACATGATAATCACTGTTTAGGTTCAGGTTGGACAACTGGAGTTTTTCACATAAACATTTGTCCATATATTTTTTTAACTAATGGGTTTTTCTGTGATTGTTTGATTCTGGACGATGGATTCTTGTCGTGATGCCTATATACTGCCAGTCAAACCAAGTTGGCAATTATTGAGATTCAGTTATCTTAGTTAAGCTACAGGCAACATAGTGAAGTTTAAAATTTGTTTCATTGTTCTCGTAGGGAATTTGCTCACCTTTATTGCAAGTAAATTTATTTTCTTTATACCCTACCGTGCTCTTGGTTGGGGCTTTATTTCCCACTTCATTTTCTCTGCTGTTTTTGTAGTAGAGTTTTTTGAGATACCTTGCCATGTTCGGAATATTCAGGGGAAGAAACTAATATTGCTTCTCCAGCAGTTTATGATTTTTTGGGCTTTTCCTTGCATTTCAGTATGTAAATGGGAATTTTGTGAAGTAAAGCTTCTGATAGAAACCAATGTGTGAACTACAAATATTTTTGTTATTATCAGAGATTTGGGATGCACTTCGGGCAGCTGCTGAGGCTGATATAACTCTCGCACAAGCAATTGTGGAAAGCGCCGGTGTAATTGTTCAGAACCCCGACCTAACTGTCTGCTACGATGAGAGAGGTTCGCATTCTAATTTGTGCTCTTCTAATCAACGTCTTTCAAGTTTTTCATTATGTTGACCCGATAATTCATTGCAGGTGCGAAGTACGAGTTACCTAAGTACGTTTTGAGTGAACCAGCTAACTTGATCCGCAACAGTTGAAAAGAGTTCTTTACCGAGATTGTAAATCTGTAAATTACTGATGTCATTCTGTTTCCAGGTTCATCCCATTTTGCTTCAGTTTCCTCGTTCTCTATCCATAGTAAGCTCTTTCCCATGATAGGAAATTGCAGCAGTCCTTTTCTTGTCAATGAATCTACATTGCGCTCTTTTCCAAGTACAAAAGAGCAGGTCATGTAGTACCTGTTTTGGTCCAAATGGACATCCATGAACAAGGTTTTTACTAAGTATAGGCGTGTCAATACTTGGGTTAAGTACACTTTGTATGGAGTTAATCACATCTCGTAATCATTCGATTATGCCTCTTTTATCAGATGCCAATAGATCGTTGAGAAGGGAAGTTTGCTTTGAAATCGTCGGACATGCACACTTCATAGATTTGACATGGCTTGATTTACACATCTCGACACGTATAAAGAGTAATGTTATTTAGTACCAATCTTTTTAAGATGATTTATCATTTAAAAATAGCTTGACTGGTGCTTAATTAATTAGTAGCATTGCACAATCCCTAATTTTCCATGGGTTAAGCTAGGTAAGATGTAAGGGACGGCGGCCGCAAAGATGCGTGCGAGTAGTTTGCTTTAAACAGACTTAAGAACTAAGAGGTACTATTCCCAATAAATAATATTTTATTACAGTAGAAGTAAATCCTGGTACATGTATCCAAGATATTGCCTCTTTGGAACTAGACATGCACGAACTTTTCAATGTTTTGAGTATGATGCTCTCCACTGCTTTTATAGGTCTATGGAGTATGGAATCTTTAACAAAGGTCAAGAACTGCTGCTATCATTATATTTTAGTTTCGAAACTCAACACTTCGCAATAATTAATGAACTTCATTATCTTTAATTTTAGGGATAATTGTGGTTAATGTCTAGGAGTTATGGATATTGTAGTATTTGGGTCTGTCTAACTTTTGTTTCTTGACGTTGGGGTCCTCCGAGCTTAAGTTTCTTGCACTCGTGTCACACTCGACTGTTAATTTTTATTTTTATTTTTTATAAATATTAATATACTTCTAATTTATTTTTCATTATAAGGCCCTGTTTGGCCCCCATTTTTTGGGGTTAAAAATTTGTAGAATAGTGATTGATGGGAAAATGTGTGGAGGAAAAGTTTTAGATTTGTGTGTAATATTATTTTATTTGAGAATGTGTGGTTGAGATAAAGAGAGATAAAAAATTAATGTAATGGAATGAGAAAAAATGGGGCTCAAACTCTAATTTAATACTGAGAATTTAATCTGTTAAGAGCAGTATGGATTGTCTTGTCGACGTCCAACAGCAACTAAAGTACTAAGAGCTTGTTTGGTAGGGATTTTTTGGAGGAAGAATTGATTTTGAATAGTGATATGATGGGAAATGTGTGGTTGAAAAAGAAGAAAAAATTATTGATGTGATGGAAAATATTATTTTATTGAATAATGTGTGGTTGAAAATGAGAATTGATTTACTGTAGAAAATGAGAATCCCTACCAAACAGGCCCTAAGAATTTAGCATATTATTAACTAGAGGCCCTTTTGTACAAATATAATAAATGGAGGAGTTTTTGTATTTTTCCTCTTAAGCGTCGCATCCATTGAAATGATACCTTGGAGTTTTTCACCTGTCCTGTCCTGTCCTGTCCTGTGGTGATAGGTGTTGAATGGCTAAACCTCGTGCATTTGCCCATGTAAGTTGTTATGCGCTTCTTTTCAGGTAGTAATTATTATTTATTTTTCAGTTTAAGTCTGTGATTGATTACTTGTAGGCTTTTGAAACTCTGGGAGTAATTTCTAATTAAATTATTCAACCTTTTTTCTTTTACTTATGTAACTATCCATTTTTCTATAATGGAAAAAAAAAGTATAGAAAACGCCAAGGGACTAAACGACAAAAAAACGTGGTCTTGTCCATCTTCAATTTTTTTAATTGTCAAATGAAACAAAGTCATCGTCCAACATGTTATTTTGACGATCATTTCAAAATTGTACTAAAAAATATATATTTACACAATAATATATTTTACATATAAATTTAAACTTTTTTCCTATTTTTAATTACACATTTTTCAAAAAATTACTATTTAAAACTTTATTTTCTCAAAATAATGGCCATAAAACATGGACTAATTAAATAGATGAACCATAACATGAACGAAAATATTTGGCATGACAAATTTACACAAACTAAATTTTTTTCTTAAAGACGAAAGTGCCTTGGAGAACGATGAACAATGAATTTAAGTTTCATATTTAGCTCACGACTTGGTGGAATTAAGAGTGGACGTGGTTTGGTTCGGTCAAGTTCTGAAGGAAACCGAATCACTTTAGAATCGGACTGAATACTAATGTAAATTTTAGAAATGGAACCATTGGTTCCATATCTCACTCACTAAAGAACCAAATCGGAATCGAACCAATCAGTTCCGACTCTGTCCTGTCCGATCCTTTATATTGAAAAATTATAAAAATAAAGTATGAAACTACTTGTCAATTGAAAATAGACAAAAATAAAATATGAAATCACTTGTCATTCTTTAATGTAACATTAAAAATAAAATATGAATTTTGATTACCATTAAAGGAAAGAAGAAGAAGCATATACAAAAATGAAATTGTAACGTGAGAATAATTTTGGGGTCCAGTACTCAAAGATATAGTGTAATTTAGTGCAAGTAAAAAGAGAAATTTGGAAGAACCGAATCCACTACTGATTTTCAAGGTAGTACCAAGAATTGGACCGGAATCGATCGATTCTCGATGCATTGTCAAAAGATCAACCCATTTAATAGAGGAACTGAAACCGAACCGATCGGTTCTATTTGGTTCGGTTCGATTCCACTGATTCTGGGACAAAATGTTCATCCCTAGGTGGAATTCTCACGAATTTTAAGCAAAATTTTAACCATTGAAAATGCAGGTGGGTCCCTATGTCGTTGTCATTATTAACTCAAAAAGATGCAAATTACTGTACATGCTCCTCTCTAATAAAATAAATTAAATGTCAAAAGGGTATATAGGTAATTCTGTAGTTACTGGTCAATAAATGCAGCTGCTTTTTACCATATAACGGTACAAACTTTGATTAAAATTTGCTGAAAATTGCTTCCAGACAAGAATTCAGCTTCGATGAACTATCGTTTCAATTGATTGCTACTTAATCGGTCAAATTATTTTGACAAATGAAACATCTCTGTCTTGAAAGTTGAAACAATATGGACAATGCTTAGGTGTGTTCACAAACACACCATTTTTCTTAAAGAGAAATGCTATTTGTCCCCAATGAGGATGCATCTCCAATCTACGTAGCGTTAATATGACATTAAATGATAGGTGAAATTAAATAAGTCATTTAATTTCACATATCATTTAACCAATCATTTACATCCACATATATTGGGGATGCATTCCCACTGGGATGAATAACATTTTTCTTATATTAAAGAACATTTTGAGACATTGCTAATCCTAAGTAAGAAAGGGCATTAACACTCCTTAGCCTTTCCCCAAGACTAATTAATAATAATCAGAAGTATATCGGCCATCATTGGTCAGTCAAATCACACACGTGAGTCGTGACCTTGGACCCAATTGATTATCTTGGATACTCTGGCACTCTCTATTGGAATTTTTTATTTTTTTTAAATTTTATCCTTTGATGTAATGATTTCTTTATTGAGATCTTGAAAATTAAAAATAAATGAATTAATTACTTTATTGGCTGGACAGGGCCAAATATATTTAAAAACTCTCCAAATCGAACCTTATTCTTCTTTTCAATAGGTTTTATTAGCCTATGTTTGTTTCCAATTTTCATCTCAATTTAATGCATTTTCCTACCGTTACAAACAGGTGCAGCCGTTCTTTTTTTGACAATTTTCTCGCACAATGTCTCCAAAAAGTTTGAAAAAAAGGTTACAAATATTCATTTTTGTTGACGGGAAATGGGAAACAAACAGGGGCTTAACAATAAATTGTAGTAATTACTTTCTTACATTTCAAATCATTTTGAGTATTTTTGTCTTTAATTAATGGGTTATTCTTCTTGTACATAATAGGCACCATAATGGTGTCCATAATGGACACATGGTGCCCATTCATTGGAGGGAGTGTTGGCCCCAACACTCCCTCCAATGAATGGGCACCATGTGTCCATTATGGACACCATTATGGTGCCCATTATGTACCACTAGCACATCCCTTAATTAATTAGGTTTTACAATTTGTTTATTTCATTTTAATTTTTGTTTACATATTTGCATGCCAGCTCTACTACATTGATATGTACGAAAATACCCCTTCAATAATTTTACTGGCAAGTTTGTACACTTGGAGTAGAATCCTCCTACAGTGCTGCACAAATTTCCCATCTGCCCACTAACCTTTGTCCTTATTCAGTGGTATCACTATCTTGAATTCAACGGACCTTTCGGGGGATAAAATTCAAAATTTTTCAAAACTAAGCCTAGTTCGGTGCACATTTTTTAAAAAAGAATGTATTTTTACTGTTGATGTGATGGAGAATATGTGGTTGAAAAAGAAGGAAAAATTATTGATGTGATGAAAAATATTATTTTATTGAAAAATGTGTGGTTAAAAATGAGTAGAAGAATGTGAATGAAAAAAATAACGTGACTCAAACGTGACCTAGAGTGTGTTTGGTAGGGATTTTTAGGAGAAAAATTGATTTTTGAATAGTGATATGATGGGAAATGTGTGGTTGAAAAAGAAGAAAAAAGTATTGATGTGATGGAAAATATTATTTTATTGAAAAATGTGTGGTTGAAAATGAGAAGTGATTTACTGTAGAAAAGGAGAATTGTTACCAAACAGGCTCCTAATTTGTAGAATTCCTTTGAGCGATGATGTGTGTTTTGAAGGACATAAGATTTTTTGATTAAGACAAGAGATATCGTCTTTATACGACGTTTTAAATATTTTCTTATTTCATACTGTTCAATAATCATTTGGAGTTTTTCTTTAAATCTAACATATCTAATGAATTAAGACCTAGGCCAAAATTTGTCGAAGGAGCAATCCCATTTTTCACATTGAGTTGGTGAAAATATGTGAAATTTCTTACTTTTCATGGATTAAATTATGCATCTAAGGATGTGTAGCTAACAAATATTACACAACCGTCACTTAACCATAGTCATATTTTTAGTTAACGGACGTTCATTAATATATCAAATTGTCGTTGAAAAATCTCAAAATTTTCTATGGATGTTATTTGAATTTTGCTCCTGCTTTATAATTTTCAATATTCTTTACTATTAGAATTTATGTAAAAAAAAAAAAAAGAATTAAACTTGAAATAGCCCAAATCATGAAATTAATGGCCTGTTTGAGCTTCATTTTTTGTGTATAGTATATTTTGAAATAGTAGATTTATGAAAAATGTATGGTTAAAAATGAAGGAAATTTTTTTATGGATTGTGTATAATATTATTTTATTAAAGAACGCGTTGTTGGAAAAAAAAAAAGAAAAAAGTATTTTAAAAAATTGGGGATCGAACAAGGGCTAAAATATCATATGATGCTAATTTTTTTTTTCTTTTTTTGATGAAAATTAGAATATGTTTGGCAAGCATTTATAAATGACTTAACTTATAAATCAATAGAAATGAGTGATAAATAAGTAAATAATACTGAGGGTGTGTTTGTCTTCTATTATTGGGAGAAAAATAGAGTAATGAATAATTTTTTTTTTTTTGAGAATGTGTGATTGAAATTTAAAGTAATTTTATTAATTTGTGTGTAGAATATTTTATTCAGTAAATATGCGGTGGAGAATTTTATTGTAGCAAATAACTTTTGAGAATAATAGTAGACAAACAGAGGCTTATGAATGTCATGAAATGTGTAAATAAAAATAAACGTGTATAAATTGCTTAATTTGTAAATAGAAAAAAATGATATTGGATAAGTGGATATTACTTATTTTGATTAATAAGGGAAAGCAAATGGACTCCACTCTTTTTTCTTGCTGTGTAGCCGATGCAGCAGTACCCCACACCAACCCCAACTCACGATTTCTCTCTCTACATATATATACACTATACTTACATGTGACGTTTATACTGTTTTCTCTTTAACCCTTCTCTAACATCACTCCGAATCTCACCTGTAAGCAAGACGACCAGTAATACCAATTCAAATCTCCACAGCATTCGACTAATTGTCTTAATTTCTATACTCTTTCCTAGTAAAGCCATAAACAAAAAACACACAGTATTTTATATATAATATACATGGCATATGCGGTGTCGTCTATCGTTTTCTTGAAAGAACCCCTGGTGAAATTCATGTGAAAGTATGGAGAAAGGGATCTGAGACAGTGAGAGTTAGAGAGAGAAAGATATGCTTAATGATGGCAACGGGTCACTTGCCTACGAATCCTTTACAAAGTAGTTGCTTCTAACTCTATGATTCAGGTGAAGGTAGTGTTCTTTTGAGTCCTTTTTTGCTTCTACTCCTTTCGAAGTTATGCTCTTTAAATCTCTGCCTTTTGAATTGTACTTCCCTGTTATTGTGAAATTTTTATAGCGCTTTTAGTTTTAGTCCACAAAGCTAAAGAGTGAGAGTGAATGCAGTCTTTTTATTAGCTCAATTCAAAAGAACTGGAGATTTACTATTTAAATTCTTACTCAGTCTCAGTTTTTGAACTAGTGTAAGTTACTTGAGTTTTTGACTGTAAAGATTGGATTTTTATGGTGTAATCTGAATGGGATTCGGTTATTGCTCTGTTTTCTGTTTATGTTCAACTGTGGGTGGCACATGATCTGTTTGGAAGGATTTGTTCTTGGTGGGGTTTATGAGTGTCCTCATTGGACCTGAGGCTGATTTTCGTTGCAAGTGTGGTGTGTTACGTTGGTGGGTGCTTCATATTGGAAAATTCAGCGGCTTGCACTTGAGCATTGTAATTGGGTTGCGTAGATTTCTTTATGCAATAACTAGAAGATCTCGGACGTTTGTAAACTAAGGGCATGCATCATTTCCTTATATCTTGGCTTAATTCAAGAGTATTTCGGTTATTGGATCGATTCATGTGCTGATCATGACCAGGGCTGTTCGCGATCGGATACTTAAGGATGTGAATGGTAACATTAGTGATCATCTGAGAAATCACATTCATTTGACGAATTGCATTCATTTGAAGAACCATATGCACAAGCATAGCCCCATTTTGGCTGATAGGGCCCTTATGAGGGACCTCGTTGTCCTTCAGAGGTCAAGGTCTTTGAGGGATCCGTCCACAAGTCCGCCTTCATGGCGTTCTCCTACTGTTGATGCGATTCTCAGAACAGGTGAAAAGGAGGCCATGGTCAATGGAAGACGGTCCGTAGGCATAGATCGTCCAAGAGATGGTAGCGGGATTGAAGTAAGCTCACCTCCAATAGCAGGCCAATCTATTCGTGAGGTAAGCAGGCATAATGATCGGGCAGTTCCAGCTGTGAGCAACCACAGTAGCAAAAGTGTTACTCGGGAACGTAGAAGAGGTGAAAGAGAAGAGTCGAGTAGAAGATTTCTGGGAAATGATGTCATTGGCTGGAGTCATGAACATCTACGAGACAGTAATGACATAGCACATGACCGTGTTTCTGGAAACTCAGATTCAAGAGACAAAAATATTAAACATAGTGGAAGAAATAGACAAGATGTACACCCGAAGACCCTTTCTGACCAATTAAATGAGTTCCATGCAGAAAACGATGATGCGGCCTCCTCCTGTAACCATGGCAATGGAAAAAATGCTCAAATTGAAAAGAATGATGAAGCGGAAGGAACCACTGCAGGTGGCTACAAAAGCAGTCTGAATAGGGGGAAAAGGCGTAAGTTTCGAGGTGCAAGAAGAACTCGGGCCACTGTGGCTAGCGAAGATGCTGGTGCTCAAAATGAAATATCTGTGGCCTCTAATTCATTTGCTCAAGGTGGAGCACACCAGAAATATCAAATGGAGAAGATGTATAAAGAGCATGCTGATCAGACTGTTACTGGCATTCCAAGAAATGGTTGTGGTATTCCTTGGAACTGGTCAAGGATCCATCACAGAGGGAAATCATTTCTTGACATGGCTGGACGTAGCCTTTCTTGTGGCTTGTCTGACTCAAGGGTAAAGATAGGTAGTTCTAATCCTCAAGGGAGGGATATCCTTGATAGGCCAGTCATATCAGAGCATTCAAGTTCGTCTACTAAGTCTGATGCAGAAGCATTGCCTCTACTGCTGGATGCTTCTGAATCTCAAGGAAGCATGGAGAATGCTGCTTGGCTGCATGATTATTCTGGGGAGCTGGGGATTTATGCTGACAACCTACTAAAACAGGAAGTTGACACGGACCTTGTCTCAGAAGGTAGATCCGGCGATCAACACAAATTTCGAAGGCATCGCAATGGCAGGCATCAAAATCTTACTCAAAAGTACATGCCAAGAACTTTTAGAGATCTGGTTGGTCAAAACTTGGTAGCACAGGCTCTTTCCAATGCAGTAATTAGAAGGAAGGTCAGTTTGCTCTATGTGTTTTATGGGCCTCATGGAACTGGAAAGACCTCCGGTGCACGCATATTTGCCAGAGCGTTAAATTGCCAGTCTTTGGAGAATCCCAAACCATGCGGCTTTTGCAATTCTTGTGTTGCATATGATGTGGGGAAGAGCCGAAATATAAGGGAAATGGGCTCAGTAAGCAATTTTGACTTTGAAACCATTACTGACCTTCTTGACAACATGATTCTTTCCCAGCTTCCACCTCAGTACAGAGTCTTGATCTTTGATGAATGTGATACGTTGTCTCATGATTGTTGGAATGCAATATTGAAGGTCATTGACCGAGCTCCTAGGCGTGTCATTTTTATCCTCATCAGCTCTAGTCTCGATGTCTTGCCTCATATCATAATATCCAGGTGCCAGAAATTCTTCTTCCCAAAATTAAAAGATGCAGATATAATCTATACTTTACAATGGATTGCTACGAAGGAAGATTTAGAAATTGATAAGGATGCGCTAAAGCTTATTGCATCAAGATCAGATGGATCTTTAAGGGATGCCGAGATGACTCTAGAACAACTGAGTTTGCTTGGGCAGAGAATCTCTGTTCCCCTCGTACAGGAACTGGTGAGTTCTGTGTGATTTTTGCCTTTAATGATTTCTTAAATATAACTCTGAATCTCACTTCATTGTAGCACATTATGACTTGCTAAAGCTGCTATCGATTGCGGTTGCTGATTATGTCAATGCGAAGACTTGGTTCATGTGATATAGGATAAAATAGACGTGTTAAAATTTTTGGTTAAAATTAGGTTACCTTTATGCCATGTTTTTCTTGTGGCAAGGATGCTTGTTCTTCGTTGTCCTCATTGCACAAGATATATGCATGCTATATGTCCTGATTGCCCAATTATTGGCCAAGCCCGTGACTCCTATAAATGTTGGTGCTTTTTATTCATTTTTAGTAGAGAATGAAAAAAGTGTGTGAGAGAGAAAGAAAAGATACAAAGGGAGAGAAGAAAGAGTAAGACATAAAGGAAAATGTGCAAGAGTTAGGATAGAGTAATTCCCACGATAAAGCGAGTTCAAGAATTGGTAGATAGAAAACTTGGGAATGAATGGGGCTCGTGATTTTGTGAGATTGAGAGAGATACTCAATTGTAATCTCTATGTGAAGCTATTGACCTGTTATGATCTCTCCACAGGCAATTGCTGAACCACGTAAATTCTTTTTTCTGTTTTTTGTTGCAATTTTAATTCTTCCACCGTGCCACCTTATTATTTGCTTCCATTGTTGCTGTAGTCTCCATATTTGCACAACAGGATTCCTTCAACATGCATAAAAGTTTCAAAATCCTCTTCCTGCATCATATTTCTGTGATCCGGACATCCAATATATATGCAATTTTTTTTTTTGTGTTTTACAGGTCGGGCTTATATCCGACGAGAAGTTAGTAGACCTACTTGATTTAGCATTATCCGCAGACACAGTCAACACCGTGAAGAATCTGAGAGAGATCATGGAATCTGGTATTGAACCATTGGCATTAATGTCGCAACTTGCTACAGTTATAACTGATATTTTGGCTGGAAGCTACGATTTTATTAAAGAAAGGCCTAGAAGGAAGTTTTTTCGGCGGCAAGCATGTAAGTCTAATTTTCTAGGACCATTTGGTCTGTTCATATTATTTAAGTCTATGTCTAATACGTCATGTCGGAGTTCGGAATTGAGGATATGAATATAGTTACGTAGATGAAATAACAATGATGGGGTAATGTAACTTCATAAAATACTTCAAACTAGATACTCGACTTTTCTTAATGCACTACATTTAAGGTTTCCATGTTTTCATTTCTTTCTAATTACCATTAAAAAAATGTATGACGTCCAATCTTTTCTAATCTAAATTTATAAGTTTCAATATTTAAGCAAGCTGGCCTCTCTTTACTTTCTCATCTTTTATCAATTTCTCTCTTTTCCTCAACTGAGTACTAAAATTTGTTAATTTCAGTATCAAAAGAAGATATGGAAAAACTCCGTCAAGCCCTGAAAACATTATCTGAAGCTGAAAAGCAGCTGAGAATGTCGAATGATAAAATAACTTGGCTGACGGCGGCTCTGCTACAACTAGCTCCTGATCAGCAGTATATGCTACGAAGTTCCTCCGCCGATACTAGTCTTAATCATAGTCCCCCAAGATTAAGTGATTTTGCTTTAAGAGATGGACCAAGAAAAAGTAATGTCAAACATACTGAAGCGCCTAATTTTCAAGCTGGAAGTTCTGGGGACATTTATCATAGTGGTAAAATGAAGGGTATCAGCATAGACAGAGTCTCTCAACAGGGGTACAGTGCTTCAGAAGATAAAAATAAAGCAACGGGTGTGCAATTACAGGGTAAATTTGGTCATGGAATTGAAGAAATTTGGTTGGATGTGTTACATAAGATACCAATAAATAGCATAAAAGAGTTTCTATATCAAGAAGGAAAGCTGATCTCAGTCAGTTTCGGTGCAGGTAGGATTAACTTGCATTATTACGCCTTTAGACAAGTGACATATATCCAATTTTCTCTTGGTTTTTCGGCTAGTTTTTGCTTGGATATAATTTGGACCTCAATTTTAATAGAAATAATTTTCTGTGCACTGTAGCTTGAAAGGCTTTTGAGGCCATTAAAGACAAAATTCAATTTATATGTACTGTAGTTCTTTCTGTTTCCCTTTTGGTTTGGACTATAGTGACAATTAGTTGTTACAGCGACACCCAGTTTGTGATTATTTTGATTTTAGTAATTGGTATCTGAATGCCTCTGCAGCAAGACATTTAGTTCATGAAATACATTTTTCTTTTTTAACTGTATAAAAAGTTCTTGTATGTCTAAAGATTCATATTTTTTGCAGCTCCAACTGTTCAACTGATGTTCAGTTCACCGCTGACAAAATCTAAGGCAGAAAAATTCAGGGAGCATATTTTACAAGCTTTTGAGTCAGTTCTTCGGTCCCCTGTGACAATTGAAATTAGATGTAAATCAAGTAAAAATGTTAGGGGAGGACCAATTATGTTGCCTGCATCTCAGGAAATTTCATCTCGCCCACTTGCCAGTAGTGGGATGCCCAGGACAGGTAATCTTCAGCAAAGTAGAGATGGTTCGTCTCAAACCCAGTTTGAAACGACTGGAATGGGTCGAACTGAAATTGTTGAAGTAGAAGCTTCTCCAAGAGAACCTAAAGGGAGTGATAACAAAAAGGAAAAGGCACACTATGACCAGAGAAATATGGGGATTTCTTTTGCAGATCGAAAAAAGTTAGGCGAGAGAAATCAGAGTCTAAGCCTAGTTAGAGGCAAGGTATCCCTTGCTCATGTAATTCAGCAGGCAGAAAGATGTTCACAACAAAGTGGATGGTCAAAGCGCAAAGCTGTTTCTATAGCTGAAAAGCTTGAGCAAGAAAATCTGTACGTAGTTCTTTTGTGATCCTCAAATCTTATGACACTTATCTGCTGGGTGTGTGTACACGTTCAAAAAAAAAAAAAGATAAAAAGACCCTGTACAATCATTTTTACCATGATATTTTACTGATATGGATCTGGTACTTATTCTTTTGCAGGAGACTGGAACCAAGATCAAGAGGCTTGCTTTGTTGGAATGTTCCTAGAGTAACCCGTCGAAAGGTAAAAATAGTTTAAGATTTGATAGGGTGTTTCAAATTGTCTTATATATTGGGTTCATGAATGTTATCCGAATTGAATTACTTGCACTTTAGCATTATTTTTATGGTTTGCTTGGATGGAAGCAGTTGGGTACATTCCTGTTGAGCACAACCCCTTCATTTGCATTCTTGATGAGAAAAACTTCTATACTGACTGCTCATGATTTTTATTTCCATTCCTGCTATTTTTGTTAAATGAAAAATTATAGCTGTCTACGAATGATTAAAATCCTAAATCAACGCCATTGATGTTATGAAGCCTGTGATTAATTCCCCATTTATGATTTGGTTCCAAATCCAGTTTATATGTCCCAATGGGCGGCCGGTTTCTCGACCTATGATTTCTGAAGCAAGTTACACCATGACCTTTCATTTGGAACATATAAATCCTCAACCTTTTGCTTCAGTAGTATCGGTTATCCCGGTGACTTAACCTTCCAAATTGCTGTTTAAAATGGCCTGCGACTCTCACATGTCGTGCCCTTTAAATGGTAAAACCACTGGGCCATTAATAAGAAGTGAAAGTAAAAATGATTCACCAACAAGTGGGTGATTTTAGGATCTTATAATTTTTTTGTGTTGATTGAACTCACATATATCTGTGTATGCAGCTTTCGCGCTTGAAAATCAGAACGAGGAAGTCAAAAACTTTGCTGAAATTTGTCTCGTGTGGAAGGTGTCTCTCTGGCAGATCTCCGAGGTAAAAACAAGAAACAATACTACTAGATGTATTTGAAAGGTTGCAATGCAGAATTCAGTTCTATCACGGAGATTTATTTATGTTTAGGTCTTTCATTAATCACATCCTATTCAATGAGAATAAAGTAGAAGTAGATCAAACGAAACATTATAGGTTTTGTCGATGAATAGTTAAGTTTCCTTATCCAAGTTTTTTGGCCTTCGAGATTTGAAATTAAGATTAAGAGCTCTTAAATTGCTGAAGACATGAAATTACATCAATGCAAATGCGCTTCATTATTGGTTGTAACACAGTATTTGGCTTGTTTGGCAAAATGGATGTATTCTACAATCCAGTATTATGTAGAATGTTCTGGGATAAACTAAGTCGACCGGATACGAAATATCGTATAAAGCTCGGAAATCATTCCGAGCATGGACATTAGTTTTTAGCCTCTTTGTTATTTTGCTGCTTTGTGCCTCAAAATATATGATGATTTAGCGTATGATTATTGTTCGGATATGTTACCTTTTTGAGTGCGAATGCATTACATTACGACAAACCCATTTTCAAGTTTCCTATTATGAAGTCAAATATTCCAGCAATTTCCGTGTAATACACTTCAATGTGAACGCCAAGAACATGACTTTTCTAATTAGTCGGAATAATTAATATTTGAAAGCTTTGATTTTGATAGTTTTCCTTTGTCCAAAGGGAAACTGAAATTAAGTTTCCGCTGTGGTCTGTCTGAAACCCAGAAAAATGTAGATTCTGCAATTTTCTTCCGGAATAATGATGATTGAACAGGTTCAAAGATAGGGAAATGATGGTCAGACTGACTTGGCAACACCTGTTTGCCATCATGTGTCTTCACGCGTCCTCCCTATTTTTGAATTTATTTTTGAGCTTGTTTGTGTAGCACGATTGTTTTCTCAGGAAAGATAATTTCTTTTCATGCAGTCAAATGTCTTTTAATTAAAAAAAAATATTATTAACATTTTTAATCTCATTGGTGGGAATTTTGAACGAAGTGATTATTTCAAGTAAGAAGCAGCAGCAAACATAACGAGCTCGTCTCTAATAAAAAGGGAATTTAAACAATAATCACCATTTCAAGAAGAAAAAAGAGGATTTAAACAATAAGCCCTTGTCCTAATTATTTTCAAAATATTATTATTCTCTCTTTTATTTGAACTATATATTTTTCAATAAAATAATATTAAACGTGCATTCAGAATTTTTCTTTATTTTTTAATCATATATTCTTTATCAAAACACTATTTCAAAATAGATTATTTTCAAAAAAATTGGCTCAGACATGCTATACGTCGGCAGCGGCGGAATTATCCAAAAGCCACGTCGGCGATAAGCTCAAGGCTTAGCCGGTGGTTAACAGCTAAAAATAACAGCGGGCGGCGGGCCAACCACCGTTTGATTTTATTGGCCACCGTTTTAAGTGATTTTGACTTTAAACCCTTCAAGGACGTCAGCCATTGACTCTTAATTTGTGTTGACCAAGTCCGTGGAGTGACAAGTACGGTACTTGACGTAACGTGGGTCCCATATTGCGGGGTGGGTGGCCTCGGCAGGTGGGAGTGGGTTACGCTTGTGAATAAATTTCATATTTCCCCTGTATTTGATGAATACGTGCATGTTTAGTCCTTACAAAAATAGTTATGAGTTGCACATATAAGTCCTTGTTTGGTTCCATTATTTTCAAAATATATTTTTTCTCTTTTATTTTTAATCACACATTTTTTAATAAAATAATATTACACGTGAATTCAAAAATTTTCTTTAATTTTTAACCACACATTATCCATCAAAATACTATTTCAAAATGCATTTTGGACAAAAAATGGGACTAAAACAGATAGGTTATAAGTAATTGTGTTAAATGAGTAACTTTTTTCCTTAAAAATATTAAAGTATTCAAATATGTTTAAAAATATTCTCAGGTATAAAATCATGCTAGAGCATGTTTGGCAAATCTTAAACTAAGTTAACTTATTTTTTGATTACTCAATAATTCCAATACTTCAGGATGAATCTTGCAAAGGTATCCTTAATTTTCAGGGTATCGGATTCTCACCAATGTTTGTATTAATCAATTTGATATTTTTGCTTCCTCTTCGTCCACCGTTGCTCTAACATAGACTTGCTTCATGCTCATCATCATTTTATTTATGATTAGAATAAATGATTTATGATGTTCAAAAATGCAAGAAAACATGTGCGAGTATATTTTTGCTTGGAATTGTATACCGAACCCTAACGAACTAGCACAGGCCAATCCATAGATGCGATGATTTCATATAAGTTGTGAGCTCTCATAGTCGAATTCAGCATTGCCTTATTGCAAGGACAAGTTAACCCATGCCACAACTAATCGATGTCAAATATAGACGACTCAACATATTTTGATACCCATCCCACATTGGTCACAAGAAGTTTACATTGAAATTTGAGCAAATAAGTAAAAACTAACATAAAGACAAGTTCTAATATTAAGGAATAATATTATATAATATTAGGTATCATTGTGTGATAAGTTCGTAAAAATATATGATTCATGTAATTGTATATTTTATTTAATACTCGTGTCGCTTAAATAAATGTTGTAACAATAATGATATTAAATAGCATTACTCGATTGATGTGTAACTTTTATTAGAGTCGAGACAGGGATCCTATGCCATAAGATTCTTTGACTTGGGATACCATACCCTAATGCACTGTAATTTGTAATATACATTGGATTTTAATGCCGTTTGGTCAAACCAAAAAACAATAATCATTTCCATTTATAATCCCAAGTGGATTAGGCCAAGTGGTAACGTTAATTACCAAAGTTAAACACGCAACGGAAATCGCGTATAGTCAACCCTTCAATTGATTGGAAATCTAATAACCTATTCACGAATCACGCCTTAAGTTTTAACACTGCGCTGTTATTTGATCCTCGTTATTTTTTTTAATCATACATTCTTCAATAAAATCATGTTACACACAAATTCAAAATTTTTCATTATTTTTTAGTTACACATTATCAATTAATCTAATATTTCAAAATACATTTTTAACCAAAAATGGAACTCAAACATATACTTCGGCTAACTCAAGATTTTTGCTGCCAAAATAGGCAGATTTATACCATGTCCGATGTGGTCGAAACCAGGGACGAATCCAGGACAGACGAAAGGGGGGCTAATACGTAAAAAAAAAAATTACACATGAAATTTTTTTTTTTTCCAAGTAAAAAAATTTTTTTTGGGGGGGAGGGGGGGCTACTAAATCCGTCCCTGGTCGAAACGAATTAGTTTTCACTCGAACTATCAAAATATTGAATTATGGAGTAGCTATAAACGGTGTAATATATTAAGAATGAACCTTCACTCCTTATTTCACTATTGAATTCTATATTGATGCAACTTTTACTAGTAGTTGAAGTAGTGATAAATCAAAAATCATATCGTGTGATCTATTTTAATCCTCAAGAACAACCCTCGTTGTCATCACATTAAGAGTACGTTGCATTCTGTTAAACTATAAAATTTAGCTGGAGAAATGTCTATCTTTGACTATCCTGATAGTTGATTCGTGATAACACCTACACTAGGGTTTTAGTATATATCTATCTCGAATTTTGTCTTTTTATTATAGTATATGCTACACTAATCTTATCTACTTAGAGATATGGTTGGATCGATATGTTTTCATGGCCGTTAAATTTGAGAGAGAAGTATTTGGATCCATTATAGTCGGCACTCTCAGCTCATGTTGTTCGCATGAAGACCTCATTACTTATTTTTAAGCAAGGCCAAACATATCATTAGAATAGGGATGA
This sequence comes from Fraxinus americana, assembly GCA_035079005.1. NCBI lineage: Eukaryota > Viridiplantae > Streptophyta > Magnoliopsida > Lamiales > Oleaceae > Fraxinus > Fraxinus americana. The sequence goes on along the minus strand of CM068709.1, from coordinate 35,890,602 downwards.
TTTATAAACGATAATATAAATAGTGATCAGAGTCGCGGCAAGGTCTCTTTCCATTGCACAGACTGGTGCATTGAATTTCTTGGAGCAAATCCAAAAGGTCAACAAAAATGAAACCATTAATTTATTATGAAAAATTCCAGTCAAGAAACAATTAGATGAAAACACAGAAAAAACCCACCTTTTTTTCTCCTTTTTCTCTTCGTCTTCTTCGTCATACGCGGATTCAATAATTTATGGTTTTATATACCCATAAATTGCACACATAAATATACAAAACCAATCTTCAAAATCCCATAAAGTTAATTGCTTATTATCACGCGTAGTTTGATATACCCTTTAATTTTGGTAGAAATTGTTGATAATTTTTTTCTTTGGAATAAATGGCTTCTGCGGCTATATTTTCATCGTTGCGCCGGCGAAGGTCACCTTCGGTGGAGGCGTTTCTCGCTCCGGTGGATCTACCAAACACGGCTCTGTTGGAAACTTTACGTGCTGTTTCTGGAGAACTGATTTCATCGTTCTCAGCTGACAATAAAATGTTGCCGTTTTTCCAGCGGAAGAATTCCAGATCTTTAATCCGGAAAATCCAGGTTCTTTCTGTTCTTTTGGATTCTTTTCGCGAGATGGGCTTGTCAAAAATGGCTTCAACGGTGTTGTTATGCTTCAAGGAGTTGTACCTCCTACTTTATAGATCGAAAATCCTGCTTGATTATATCAAATATTCGAGTAAATTATGGCTCCTGCTTCAAAACCAATCGATTTCGGGTCATTTCCATGATTTGAATCAGGAAATCTCGACCCTTTTGGATGTTTTTCCCATAGAAGTTAATTTATCCAAAGATGTAAATGAACAAGTTGAATTGTTACGAGAACAATCAAGAAAGTCGAAGTTGATGATTGATAAGCATGATGATTCCTTGAGGTTGAAGCTTTATTATTACTTGAACGAATTTGAGGATGGTAGGATTCCTGATCCTAATGAACTGCGCTCCTTTTTAGTGGAAAAATTGGCAATTTGCGATGCTAAAAGTTGTAGAATTGAGATTGAATTTTTGGAGGAGCAGATTGTGAGTCATAATGGGGATATTGAGCCAACTGCGCCGATTCTTAATGGATTTGTGGCTTTAATGCGGTATAGTAGGTTCTTGCTGTTTAGATTTGAGAATGACGAGGGTGAATTCGAGTGGAAGCATAAGAAGAACAAGAAAGGGTTGATTACTAGGGAGATAGCGGATACATTCGTCACAATCCCCAAAGATTTTTGTTGCCCGATATCATTGGATTTGATGAGGGATCCAGTGACTGTGTCAACTGGTCAGACATATGATCGGGAGTCAATATCAAGGTGGATGGAGGAAGGGCATCTTACTTGTCCGAAAACAGGTCAAATGCTTGATCACACTCATCTGGTGCCAAATCGAGCTTTAAGGAATTTGATCACTCAGTGGTGCATGGCTCTTGGAATTCCACATGATACACTTGAGAGTTCAGTTTCGTCTGTTGAAAGTTTTGTGGCTGGTTCACCAAGCAAGGCTGCTATTGAAGCAAGTAAAGCTACAGCTAGTCTTCTTGTTCAACAGTTAGCAAATGGTACACAGAGTGCAAAAACTGTTGCTGCGAGGGAGATAAGATTGTTGGCTAAAACTGGAAGGGAAAATCGGGCTTGTATTGCCGAAGCTGGAGCCATACCCCATTTGAAAACACTGCTTATGTCAGCGGATGCCTTCGCACAAGAGAATTCTGTGACTGCATTGCTTAACCTGTCTATTTATGACAAGAATAAATGCCAGATCATGAATGTAGAAGGGTGTTTAGGATCCATAGCCAGAGTTTTAAGAGTTGGACACACAATTGAGGCTAGGGAAAATGCTGCTGCCACATTGTTCAGTCTATCTTCTGTTCATGAATATAAGAAAAGAATAGCGGAAGAAGATGGGACAGTAGAAGCCTTGTCCACGCTGCTGAAGGAGGGAACACGTCGAGGTAAAAAGGATGCTGTAATGGCCCTATTTAATCTTTCTACACACTCTGAGAATTGTGCGAGAATGATCGAGTCAGGAGCTATAACTGCTCTTGTCGGGGCATTAGGAAATGAAGATGTCTCTGAAGAAGCAGCAGTGGCTTTGGCCCTGATTGTTCGTCAGCCAATTGGAGCTGAAGCAGTTGGGAACGAGGAAATGGCAGTTTTGGGGTTGATTGGAATGATGCGATGTGGCACTCCAAGGGGTAAAGAAAATGCCGTGGCGGCATTACTTGAATTATGTAGAAGTGGTGGAGCAGCTGCAATGGAGAGGGTGTTCAAGGCACCGGCGTTGGCAAGCTTGCTCCAGAGTTTACTGTTCACGGGGACCAAACGAGCACGAAGAAAAGCGGCATCGCTTGCTAGAGTTTTCCAAAGGTGTGAAAAAGCCTCCTTGCATTTTGGTGGGTTGGGTGTAGGGTATGCATATGCTGGGAACTCAGCTGCGGATAGGGATACGAGTTTTGCTGGTGATGTTTCAGTGCCATTGTCCATTTCAGTGCCTGTATTATAGTGGTAATAATCACATTTCTGTTTTTTTTTTGCCTCATTGATGCTTCCATTTTATTCCTTAAATTTTTAGACAGTAACATTGATGAAAGAAGTTATAGCAATACAATAAGGTAGATAGTCGGATCGAAATCTGTACTTATTTGGATCTCTACTGTGCATTTGGCAAGATAGTCTGGACATTATTAAAGAACCCACAAAAAAAAAAAAAATGCTTAATAGTTGAAAAATTCATTTACACCAAACAATACGATATTTCATTTTTTCCCTGTTGAATTGATTAGTTGGAAACATATTTTCTTCTTCAAATTGATTGCAAGTGCACCAAATTGTTTATTCACTGTAGCCAATCCATTATGCTGTAAATGGAGTCCAACTTTCAAGCACTTAGAAGCACGCTTTAATCATAATTGGTTGCATTGCTGAGGATATTTCTTTATCTTTATTTTTGGGAAAAAAGATAATCTTATTTTTTTTTAATTATTTCTTAATCTTGGGATAGAATTTCAATTTATAGGTTATAATGTCTTTGCAGTGGCTGCGGATTCTGATTGCATTAAATTGAATTGAATATTATAATTATATAAAAAAAATTCATTTATTTGACCAAAAATACTGTTTAGTTGTCACGCATACAAGCCTTTCAATAGCATCTACCATCTGGCAATTTTGATAATCTTAAAAAATGTCGAAAACATTAGTTTTGTAATTTTTAATGCAATCTATTAATGGTTAAATCTTGAATTACATAATCAAATTTGACCATCATTTCTTGATGATTTATTTAATCTAATCAATCATGCACCAAAGTCAAACATGATGGCACCACTTGAGTCTTGTCATCACGTTCAATATCTACGTCTCTATCGAGTAACGCGTATTTTATTTTTAAGCTTAAATTTTTTAATTATTATTTACTTATGAGTAAGAAAGTAAGTTTTATGATTGTCTATTAGCTCTTAATTAATTGATACAAATGGGATTTTCAAGCAACTAATTGGTACACAAGGACTGATAGTTGATACCAGTGTTCTAAAATGCGTAATGCGTAGCGAAGCGTCGAGGCCGAAAATCAAGAATCACAAGTTTAGGCGTGTCAATGCGAAGAATAAACGGCATAATGTGTTTCATATTTTTAAGGCATTAAATATATTTTTATATAAAAAAAAAAATTTCACCAAAAAAAAAAAAAAAAATTGTTTGAAAATGCGCGCTTAGGCGTGCCTAGGCGCGCTAATGCGCGCGAATTTTCGAACAAAAAATGTCAAAAACGCATTTTTCGCGCATTGCACCAATTCGACGCGTTTGGTCCCCGCATCGCGCCTAGGCGGCGCATTTTGGCGCCTTTTAGAATACTGGTTGATACAAATGGGATTTAATAGAAAAAAGAAGAAGGTGTTATATGATTGTCTCTTGGCTCTTATTAGTTTTACGGGTGTCATATCCTGTCTTTCCATTTTCCTACATATTTTTAGTAGTGAAAAATTCATAATTAAGAGGTTTAGTTTTATCCATTTCAAATTTAAGAATTTAAGTTTAAAATTTCAAATCTCAGATATTTTTAAAATTTATTTATAAATAAATAAATTAAATATATATTTTATTAATTAAATATATTAAAGTCACAATTCCATATATTTTGATCACAAACTCCATATAATTGGTCACAAATCACAATTTTTATATGTCACAAATTATTTTACGGTCACAATTCAAAAATTTTATAGGTCACAATTTGTTCATCTCGGTCACAATTCAAAAAATTTATATGTCACAATTTGTTTATCGGTCACAAATCAAAAATTTTATAGGTCACAAATTATTTTACGGTCACAATTCAAAAAATTTATGAGTCACAATTTGTTCATCGGTCACAAGTAAAAATTTTTTTACATCACAACTTATTCATCGGTCACAAATCACAAATATTATAAATCACAAATTGTCAAATTATCGGTCACAAATTAACAATTTGTTAGGTCACACATTATTTCTTGGTCACAATTTATATTTTTCATTGGTCATATACTGTTTATTAGTCACAAATTAATGAATTTAATGATCACAAACGATCAAATAATCTGTTACTACCACCAACACTTGTGACCATCATCTCACCATTGTCACCAACAACATGACAATCGAACCCCCGTCGCCGAAACCATCACCACCACCACCACCTCCACCTCCCGGCAACAAACTATCATCTACAAATACCGACATCACCACGACGACCACTACCACCGCACCACCACCAACCACCTCCATGTAAATCGAGTCAAATCTAACCCCTTCGTCTGCTCTGAAAATAGGTAGATTTGGGTGCACTGAATTAGCTAAAAGGTGCACTAGCCACACATAGGGGTGGGCGCAGATCGGTTCGGTTCGATTTTTTTCTGTTCCAGAAATTTTCGGGTATTTAGTAAATGGAACCGTCGGTTCCAAATATAATTTTGGAACCGTTCGGGTTCGGTTCTGTTCGGTTCCATACTATAATTAAATTTTTTAATATTTAAAATAATACTACATAAATACACTTGAAAGTAGATACTAATATTAATAACAAAAAGTAGATATAAATACCAAATTCAATCTTAACTTTTACAAATTAACGTAATCTAATTTAATAATATATAAATAATAAGTTGTCAAATACAAATACGAAAAACTAAATATTACTAATAAAACTTCGATAATTCATATTAATAATTCATTTGTTTCAAATATTCAAGTCTACATAAAAATGAAATATAAATTAGAAGTAATAAAGATAAAATATTTTAAAGTATTGATAATACTTACCAACTATTTACTGTAATAATCAGTTGCTTGATTTTCCATACTAACTATTAAGAGACTATACAAGAAAAAATTGAAAAAAACACAACTAACAAACACAAATAAACTCTAAATTGTTCAACTAATAAGATTTAATAAGAAAAAAACTATTAATTTATTTAGAAAAAATAAAAGAAATTGATTTATCCAATATAAAAAAAAAATTCGGTTCTCATTCGGTTCTGGGTCTAGAACCGAGAACCGAACCAAACCATTCGGTTCTCGATTGGGATATCCGTTCGAGTATTTCATTTAAAAAAACCCGCTCGATTCGATTTGAACATTTTGCCCAGCCCTAGCCACATAGACTTTGATGCACCAAAAAAGGCCTGCAAAAATTAAGACCATAAAGAGCTAGTGCTTTAGCAAAATGAAAATAAGAATCATTCCAACAAAGAGCTTTGGCTGTTGTGCATTGGCTTAGCAGAAAGGCCAGCAAGGCCACAAGCGAAGCCAGAAGAAAGGTGAGCATAGCCATCAAACAATAGTATGACTTGGCCTTTGGGTTGATTCCAGTATTGATGATGACAGCAATAATCAATCCATAAATACCCAAAACACCAACCATAACAACTGGAACTATCGATTTCATCACCAGCTCCGATCGCATCACACCCATAGATTCCACACCGACGCTACTCTTCCCCGTGCCATATGCCGCACCCATACAAGAAAAAACTAGGGCAGCCGCGGCGCCTAGGAAGCCAAAGAACGGTGTCGTTTCATCGCCGCTGAATGTCGATGACATCTTTTCTTGTGTGGATCTGTAGAGATTGAATCTGAAGATTTCTTCCTTTGCGAATAACTCCGCAAAGAGAGCCTAGACATTGAAAGCTTATGAACACCATTATTCTCTAAAGGAGCAACTAAAAATTTCTCCTAGTCTCGTCGCTGTCGTTCGACACAAGCTTAAGAGTTGCTCCCTCTGTCTCGTGGAGGCTGGGCTGTCGGCGGAGAGGGAGGAGAGTGGAGAAGAAAGAGTGACGGTGAGAAGAGAGAGTGACAGAGAGAATAGAGAAGGATGAGGAAAATTGGAACGAAATTGATTATGGTTTGAGATGAAAATTGTACAATTAATGTTTAATATTTAAAATAAAATATCTGATTTTTGAAAAGTGAAACATTTAATTTGATTTTTGAAATTGAATCTTTAAAATTCTGATTTTGTGTAATTTCCTCTTTTTAGTATCGTTAGCCTCTAATGAAAGGAATCTTTACTTGGCCGCAACAGGTAGATGATGATTTATTCAATCACATAATTTGGGCTCCTAGAATATGGCGCGCTTTGGGCTTTCTATTTGATTGTATTGAAAGGCCCAATGAATTGGGATTTTAACCCAACTCAAGTTAAAAGAAACTTATTCAATGATCACCGCTAATCGCTTTTGGTCCTAAATCTTTTGGGTTGCTTTTTCCAATAAACGTTGGTTACATTTCTTTATGTTATTTGTACCAGTAATCGGTTTATGGATGAGTCGTCAACAAGACACATATAACGTATTGAGTATAACTTTAGAAGGTGAACTGGATATACACAAATACAAAAGTAAGAAAGAAGAAAGAGAAAAATGGAAATTAGAATAAAAAATAAACAAAAGAGAAGTTAGAAAGAGAAGAAAAGAAAAAGAAAAAGAAAAAAAGTGGAACCCTTCACCACCATCCCCCCAACTTATTGGCTTTTTTCTTTTTCTTTTTTCCTTTCTTCCATTTGTTGTTAGTTAGGTTTTTGACATAAATAAAACTGACTTTTTAATAGTAATGTGAGCCGTCCACTGATTACCAATGATGCTAGAAATTGAAAGGTTAAAAAGCGTGCTACCGAGAAAAAATAGGTCAATGACAACGTCCATGGTTGAAAACTAGCACCATTTTTCTGGGAAAATAATGTAGGTGAGAGCCTGGATAGCTTTAGCAACTGCAATCTTCCCCTTATTTGTAATAGGAAAATTGGGTTTATTACTTTACTTGGAGGATCAAAGGAAATAAAAAAAAATTGGTCCCCTCAACTAAGAACAGCCATTCTACAAAGCAATTTTCAGACAAGAAAGTGGGTAAAGTTGGTCACAATATCTAAGGCGGGTCTTTCTTTTGAAATTACTAGTCACAAACTACCCGAATATGAACCACCCTAACTGCCCTCTAAATGTCTGCTTCTAGTCCTCCTTCTACTATCTTCCATTATTGTGTCTTCACTTTTCCACTCAAAATCTCAGAATTGAAAACAATAATTCAGACTTAAAGATGAAGTGGGGGAGGAAGAAATCTGCATCACCTTCAACTCATTGTCATGCTTTGATTACTCGTGTTTTTCCAGTTTCTTGGCTTGTTAAGTTCAAGCAGAATGGTGTTAGTTTTGAGCCTAATTCAGCAGAAAAGAAGCAGAAAAGTAAGCTGAAATCTCCATCTTCGAGATCATATGAATGTGCCAGTTGGAAGGAAGGTAGATTCTGTAATATGGACGATGATGTTTATTGGAAGCTTTTGTTTGGGGAAGAAAGAATCAAAGCTAGGAAGAGTTCACATGGAATGAATTCTGTTAAGTATTACTCTGATGATGAGCTTGGATTTCCAACAGAAATGACAACACAAGACAATCAGCAGTTCAACGACATGGCTCTGGACACAAGGAAGATGAAAGAAATACAGCACGAGATGAGAAATATGTGGGAAAATCAATACTCGAGGAGCAAAAAGGAAAATGGGAAAGCTACATACAAAACACCAAGGAGAAAAGCTAAGAAGGATAGAAAGTCCAAAAACTTGGAAAAAAAAGGAGCAGAAAATGAAAGACGGCCTGATGAGGAGAAGTCGTTGAAGACAGTTGAAAAGGATATATTTGAAATTTCAATGGAGAGTAGGGTAGTTCATATGAAAGAGAAGGATTATGTGAAACCAGCAGCCTCTAATTCAAGAGAGCAGCAGGGGATCCTCTTTCCAAGCTCCAGTGCAAGAAAATTTGAAGAAGACTGCACATTTGATGATCTGAATTTGGAGGAAAGTAATGCAACTTGTCAAGAAGACTTCAATTTGGGCAGACAACAATGTGAAGACAAGAAGATTAAGGATATAATCTCACATAACGAGCCCCATAGGAAGTCTGCTTACATAAGTAAAGAGTCTCCTACAAGAACGAAGCAGAAACTAAAAGTGTGTTCTCCTAGAACAGAATGCAAAATTAGAGCTCTTGAAGACATCAAGAAAGCAAGAACGAAATACAAAAAGAAGACGAGGGAGAAAGGAGTTGGAGGCAGTACAGTCTTTGATAATTTTGCTGTGGTAAAATGCTCCTTTGCACCAGAACAGGACTTCAGAGATTCAATGGTTGAGATGATCAGAGAGAAAGGGATCAGACGGCCAGACGAGCTTGAAGAACTCTTGGCTTGTTATCTAACGTTAAACTGTGATAAATATCACGATCTCATAATCAAGGTCTTCCAGCAGGTGTGGCTATTTGAGCTGAACCAGGAGTTTATAGATCTTGAAATAGGAAACGATCACCTGATTTATGATAAATAATTGTTTAGTCGTGCAAATGTAATATTGCAACCAGAATATAAAATATTGTTCTTTTATAGGAATAATAAGTGCTACTTTTATCTTTCACACAAAAAACTTACAAAGTCGAGGCATGGAAAGAATCAGAGTACAAGTTTCGGGTTGATTATGATTACTAAACAGGGTTAGAATGATATCATCCTAGGCTTAAGAAATGCCCCCAAACACCTCTCATTCTCTTGTCAAGTTCTCTCTGCTGGAGTAAGATGTCCCAACTGTTCCGTTTTCCTTTTTCTGCTTTCCATGTTTTTTCATACATTGGACTTCAAATGAATCGATAGAACCAGGATTTTCAGATAGAAATTGTTCCGAGAACACATTATTGACCTCCATAATCCATTCACATAAGGTAGCCATCCCAACTGCCTTTTCGTCTGCAGCAGCAGCCTCTGGAGGAAGAACACTCAGAATTCATGTCAATCCCAGAAGTCTTGGACCCAACATCAACCTTTGGTTGTATATAAAATCTCGTGTGACCATCTGAACATCTTATAGATTCATCAACCTCCATTCCAGACATGAAACTTCACCAATGTCGACTGTCGAGTAGTATATTCTCCGAAAAGACCAGAGAAATTGTTTCCCGGAAACCTTCTCTTTGTATTATGAATTTCCACTTTGTGGTGCAACATTCAAATAAAGTGCCAGTTTGTGTAAATTTCGAGCCTAGAAGGACATCATATATTTTGAGCTGCCTGATTAAGCTGGAGAAGTAAATAATAATTGAGCTCGAAGAATCTGAGCAGAAGATCATGCGTAAACTCCATGACAATCATCTACCATCTCATTTATCGACCAACAAATCTAGTCTGACAATATCTTCGAAAGTTGATCCTTTTAAGTTACCATTGTGCATTGCGACTTTTTTAATTATAATATATAAGTCGATGAACAATGACATTTATATTTACAAAAAAATTGTTTTAGTCCACGTGGACCATCTATAAAAATTGCAATTTTTTCAATTAAACGAACTGATTTTGCCAGCACAATAAAACAAAATAATTTCTCGAATTATAACCAGCCCCCACCCTCACCCCCATCCTATAAAAAGCCTGAACACGTGCACCACCCGCATTTTCAGGAACATGTGATACATAAATTAACCCCTCAAATCCGGCAGTGGTATTCTCGTAATTTCCTCCATCTCCAAGACCAAACTATTACTATTCTCTCCTGCACATCTAGCTCTCACTTTCTTCTCTCTTCATTTCTATCAACTCTCCCACTTCCCTTCACAATAAATCCCGGTCCACTCCAGTCAAACCGGATATTTTTCTCTCCAACCGGTTGACTCGCTGAGTATTCACTTTCGCCGGTGGGAGTCAAAGCGACTTATTTAGATGACGTCGGGAACGAGGCTGCCAACATGGAAGGAAAGGGAGAACAACAAGCGGAGAGAGAGGCGGCGGAGAGCGATCGCCGCTAAGATCTTCGCTGGTCTGAGGATGTACGGAAATTACAAGCTCCCCAAGCACTGTGATAACAACGAGGTCCTGAAAGCTCTCTGTAACGAAGCTGGCTGGATCGTTGAAGAAGACGGAACCACTTATAGAAAGGTACGCTTATATTTGAAATAATTTCTTTATCAAGGTAGGCGCAGGTTAGCATGCGACGTGCAGGATGGGAATCGTGTGCTGGTAGTGTAGATCTTTGGCTAATGGAAAAATCTCGATTGACTTTAGGTGTCCCTGATGGATTTTAAGAAATCGTGATATTTGGTTACCGGATAAGTCTAAAATGCGCTTGAGGTGTCACTTTACCGCGGGGGATAAGATGATGACCAGGTTGCGCAGGTGCTTTGCTGCACAGTCGTAGTCTCGGAATTCGCTGTGTGACCGTGTGAGCTGAATGCTATGGTGCACTGTACGCATCCGTCGCAAAATAGGAATAGGAGGAATCAAACCCGTAACTAGGGGATAAAAAAAAAAGTTAGGAGTGCTGTTTGATTTGATCGGTTGTCAACTGCTGTCTCTCTCTTAACGCATGTGAGGGTTTTGTACTAGTGAACGGTGCAGATTTATCTGGATGTGGAGATATGTACTATAGTCTCCTACTCTAGATCATTTCTGAATGTGAATTTACACGACTCTCAAAAGATTCTAATCCTTTAACCTTTTGGACAGTCAATTTTTTATATTAATGTTTAGAGTAATGCTACTTATAGTCCGTCAGTCGTCCTATATGTCACACATATTTTAAGTGTGTATTTGATGCATTAATGTGTTAGTTTTTTTTATCACATTAATGCATAATGCATCAAATACACATGACATGTGTATGTCACATATGACGACTGTCGCATGAGCAATTGCAAATAGCATTATTCTAATATTTATATTTAGTTTTGACAAAAGACACGCGCAGGGCCATCCCTGCCCCCGTAGCTCCAATTATAAGGCAGTTTATATCGGACAAACCTCTGAATACCGATCAGCTCGTCCGGACATTCTTAGACAAATATGTCCCTGCTTGTTCTCTTTATTACTCCTCGTTAAAGCTTGTGAAGATCTGTGGTTCACGTTGCCAAACATGGCATTGGTACTTTTGTGGTGTTCAGTAATTTTACTCCCTCGTTGACTCAACCATTATGTTAGACCAGTGTGAGGGGAGTGCACCAATCACCGTCATCCTCTCGCAAATTTATACCAAAAGTTGGTCGAATTTTGCACGTGTTAATACTCACATAACAAGCCAAGGACTCATTGCCAGCAGCCCACCACTACCAAGTTTAACCCTTGATGCGAGAACCTGTGCTTCCGATCCCTTATTGTTTAAATGTGTATGTTGAAAGGAAGGTTCTGATTTAGGGTACTTCCAGAAATGTTAGGCAACTGCAAACTATCATGCTTGACCTATGTTACTCATGAAAAGGAGGTAGGTTTAATGTTTATTTGAATAGTGACACGGGTTGTAACGAGACACTTGAGGCTGTTGCGTTATTTGTTGTGTTGTAATTCTAAGAGCAGTTGTGTTGTCAATGCACGAGCAATTATGTTCCATCACTCTACACACGTCAGCAGCAAGCTGTAATTGGGCATTCACAACTGTTCTTGTCATTTCTTTGCATCTAATGCATAGAAATCTTGCACGTTTGTTGCATTATAAATAACAAGTTTATTTTTATATGCTCATTGGCTTTTGGGAAAAGCCATTTGTACCCGGGCGTGTAATACACGACCCCACTGCCCCCCTCACAATGAGGGGGGCCCGAGGTGAATAAAATAATGGGTCGGGCCCTCCCATTGTGTGTGGGGGGCGTGGGGCCGGGTACACGGGCGTGTAAACGCCCGTGTACGAATAGCATGATCTGGCTTTTAGACGAAAACACTGTATCTTCTAGCTGGCATAGATGAAGGTCATGCTAGAATTTCATATATTCTAGTTGTAACATAGTGTGCGATGAATTTAGTTTATGATATAATTACGGTCATGGCAGCTAATTCTAGTGATTATACATCCACTGAAGTCATTAGAAATGCCGAGTGATGTACGATGATTTAAGTGAACTCGGTGAATGCTGAGGCTCCCTATCCTTTCTCAAGCTGAAGTGTCAGGGTGATAGAAACCATTGGGCTAGTGGTGAATACTAGAAGGTAGATCAGTTTTGGGCTCCCAACTATACATCAATTGCAGGCGAGACCAAGCAGAAAAATGGTGACCTTCTGTGCTCATGACAGTTATTAAAAACTGATGTCAGATATTATGATCATGCTTGAGACATACTGTAAGCTCTCTTGAAGACAGAGGAGAGTGGTAAAGATAGTGTACAAGATGCTTGAATTTTACACAATTTTAGATCTTTTTGAGTTTTATGTTTACGGGAGAAGTTTCTGGCTTATACTTTTGCCTAATTGCTTATAAGGAAAACATAATTGTTTTTTTGAATGTGTTGGGGCATTTCGATACATTTTTATTAGGAATTGATTGATCGACTGAAGTTTTGATTTACTGAGAACTATTCTTTGTGTATTGCTATTGTAGTTCAATTTTAAGACCTTCCGATTGTATGTGTTAGATTATTGCAACGTAAACTTTATGTGAAGCCATAATCTAGTGACTTCTAGAAAATAATGAAACGTTTGTGTTTAAAATCTTAGATGTTTACTGCTTATGTTCTGATTGCTGTTAAATAGTTTCTCCTCTTCTGCAGGGATGCAAGCCTATGGAACGCATGAATATTATTGGTGGTTCAGCTACAGTAAGTCCTTGCACTTCATATCAACCAAGCCCAGGAGCATCTCTTAACCCAAGCCCTGCTTCATCTTCCATTCCCAGCCCCGTTTCACCCTATTATGCTGCTAATGCCAATAATACTGCTGATCCTAACTCCCTTATCCCGTGGCTCAAACATCTATCATCTGGGTCCTCACCTGCTTCATCCAAGCTACACCACCATATCTACATCCCTGGGGGTTCTATAAGTGCTCCAGTCACCCCACCATTGAGCTCGCCTACTGCCCGCACTCCTAGAATGACGGGTAACTGGGACGATCCAACAGCTGGTTCAGCATGGGCTGGGCAACACTATGCCTTTCTACCCTCTTCTACCCCACCAAGTCCTGGTCGTCAAACTCCACCTGATTCAGGATGGCTTTCTGGTGTTCAAACTCCCCAAGAAGGGCCTTCATCTCCCACATTTAGCCTTGTCCCCCCAAATCCATTTGGGTTCAAAGAGCCATTGTCAAATGGGGGGTCTCGTATGTGGACCCCAGGGCAGAGTGGAACGTGCTCTCCTGCTGTGGCTGCGGGTTTTGATCAAATGGCTGATGTTCCCATGTCAGATGCAATTTCAGCCGAGTTTGCCTTTGGCAGCAATACCAAAGGACTAGTGAAACCATGGGAAGGAGAGAGAATCCACGATGATTGTGTTCCCGATGATCTCGAGCTTACTCTTGGGAACTCTACGACCAGGTAATTGATCATCTTTCTTCTAATTGTTAGGAAAGGAAATAAAAGATTATTTCTAACAAATTATTTGTTTTGGTGCATTGCAGATAAAAAGGTGCAAAGAAAAAAAGGAAAAGTATCCAAGTGTTCACTAATATGGATCTGCCTCTTTGCAAACTTCAATTACCTATCTCGTGTCAACCTTCCTGAATATGGTAGTATTCTGGTTCATTGAGAGACAGAGTAGGAGCCTTTTTTTCCCCTTTCTTTTCCCCCCCACATAAGAAGAAAACAATAGATTGGAATATAAATCGCCAGTGTTGTTACCTCTGCACCTTTTTATTTCTTTTTGCTGATTTTCCTTCGTATATTTTTCTTGCAAATTCTTTCCATTCTTTCTAAATGTTGCACTGTAACACCTGCTTACTGGTGGGTGGTTATGTTTTTCTTTTTGTATTGGAATTTATCTTTGATGATCGTAAACTACTTTTGTCTAGTGTTCTTTATGCACTGATATGGTTATCGAAGTTACAATACTTTGCCCCACAACCATCCCATCCCGTTCCAAAAATACAAAAAGTTAAGGTGCCGTTCTCTTTGGCCTTTTCGAATCGTTTTCTGTTTTCGGTTTTTCAAGACAGTGAAAACGTGTTCTCTTTCCTATTTTCGAAAATGCATTTTTGAAAACGAAAAAAAGATTTGTACAGAAAACACCAAAACGATGAAAGCCAAACCCACCCACGGGAAACAATTTTCGTCACTGTTCATTATTCAGCCAAAATTTCCACCAGAAATCTCCAACCACCACTGCACCTCCACCACCAAAAGCACCACCAGAAACTCCCACCACCATAGCCAAAATCGGCATCCTAGAAATACCCCCACCGCCACAACCAAAATGCCACCAAAAAGACCACAATCGGCATTCCAAAAATACAACCCCCGCCACACGGACCAACATTTTTTCCGGATCTGTCTGCTTCAATTCCTCATCCCCACAACGTTGAATCATAAAATTGGCCCCAATTGAGTCTTCAGCAGGCACACAGAACCATGGGTTACATGTCAATTGCAACAATTAATTCAGCAACAGCTCCAATTTTTGAATCTACTGCCACCTTCCCCTCACCTCCATTTCGCAGTTGTCCCCTTCCCCTCACCTCCACACACACAAGAAAATAGGTCGTGTGATTTGGGCACAGCGTAAGGGAGCATGATTCGTTTTCAAGAAGAGGAAGAGAGACGGGAGGAAGAGAGACGGACGGGAGAGATAGAGACATGAGAGAAGTGAGATGGCTGGGAGAGACAGAGAGAGAGAGAGAGAGAGAGAGAGAGAGAGAGAGAGAAAATGTGTTTAAAAGAGAACAGATTTTTCAGTTTTGAGTTTTTCAAAATAATTTTTCAAAATGACAAAAAGAACACATTTTCAACAATCTCAAAATGGACAGTCAAAACACAAAACACAAAATGAATTCAAAATTCAAAACACAAAGAGAATAGCCCCTAAGAAATTTTTATAATTAGCAGGCTTAGATTTTGAGGGTGTTTTCTGGTTAATTTCAAGTAATCTCAAATTAGAGTACTATAGCACTGTTGACTCCATTTAACATTTATGACACTATTAACTCAAACGAACTTAAATGAGCACGACACAATTAGAAGTAAACTCGCGAGTTTGATAAGTCGAGCAACACAACAAATGTATTAAATCATGGTTGGTTCTATTAAACATCAAATTGGAGCCCAAATTCTAATTATCATTAATATTATGCTCAATTTAGAGTCGCTTATATACACTGACATTTAAATTTTCACTGATTTGCGATCAATTGAATCTGATGGATCATGAGGACACTTTCTCCCCATCATCAATTCCTAATATACATATCACCTTTCATTTATCCAAAGCAATTTGCCTGTCAATTCTGTACAACATTTGGCTATGTACAACAAAAGAATCCTGCAATGCAACCGAAATCTACATCGTGTTCGATGGCAGACGTCCCCCGATTGTGCTGTCACCCTTGTAGCTTCTGGTACAAGTCTCCGAGGGCTCGGTAAAGATTGGCTGCAGCAGGCGGTCGAGGCAATGAACTAAGAAGAATATCTGATGCATTTATCGACTGGCTACCATAGAATCTGGAATTTTCCCGTGCACGAGTTGTGACCACACTACCTTCTAAAGAGCATCCAATAAATGCACCTATATGGCAATAAAGATGATATTGCAAAATGTGTCACGAAATATACACTGCTATAATTTGTCACCAAGACGTCAAACGCCATGACTAATTCCTCATCCTCGAATCAGAATGAAAAAACGAAACAATTCACAAATAAAATTTATGAGGTGTGAAGGTTAAACTAAATGAAAAAAATTACCTTTACTACAGCTGTACGTATAACAAGCAGTGTAGCCATTGGAACCAGCTCTCATATCAGCTTCTGCAGTACGTCCTATGATCCCTATAGCTGCACTCAAACCAGCTCCAACCGAGAGATGCACATCACTGCTGAAGGTTTTTACAGCATCACTTGTTCTTAATACAACTATAAAATCAGTAAACTCTCCCCCAGCCTGCAAAAGGAATATAGAAGCTAAAAAAGACATCAACAGGTAAAAGCTCCTACGTTCTGTTAGTGATAAGCTGTTAGCTGCTGCTTGTTTATTTGTTGTAGAAAGCAGTCTGTTATGAGTAAGTTGAGGGGCGCAGAAAGCCATTAAATCCTGAGATCTCACTTCCTATTTGTTTAGTCCCTACCAAAATTGGGCTTGAGCATTGACATCCCTAAAAAGAAAATTTTGGGAGACAGAAGCAAACAATGTATTGTTTGATGAAGACTAGTAAATCTTCTAACTCTTTTAAACAGAACTCAAGTAGTAAAACTTAAACCACTTTACCTGAGCACCCCAGCCTACACCAAAGGAAGCAATGGCAGATGGTGCAGACCATGTGCCATCATCCCTACGAGCAACCACCAGACCTGTTCCAATGTTATATGTCACCACCATTCCAACTTTCACAACCGTAAGTATTGCAAGGCCTTTTGCATTTTGTAAAATAGCTTCTGGAATTCTTCTCTCGGGTCTCAAGGAACCAACCTGAGAAATCATATATTGCACAACATATATAGAAGTCAACAATCAATTAGGAGATTCATAATAACATTTATATGTGCTTTTTGTAGGGAAAAATGCCAGGGGAATTTCTTTCCCACTTAAAATTATAAGCAGATGGAAGTTTGACTCTGGAGCTTTCACTTGGGAGAAAGAACTCATATAGCTAATTGATGCCTTGCTGTATTAATAATTTTCTACGTAAAAGGTAACATGAAGATAGCAGGTCCACAAAATCGATACTCCATCAATTTGTTTTCGTGACTTAAATAGGAAGTGTTAAAGAGAGAAAGAGAATGTTAGAAATTTGAGTTGATTTCAGACCTTACTATAACAGCAGATTGTGTTTGTGGCCTTGTAAATTTCATATTCCATCGTCTGACCCCACGGAAAATTTATCCAGGATCTTAGAGTGCTTAGGTCTGTCAGATCATGCGTTGCCAACTGTGCAGCACGGCTTACTTGATTCATTAAGTACGGCTGCACAGTCTCAAGACGCACACAACATACATCACACACTCGTTGTGGATTCCCAGCACGAAATTTTTCTGGCAATAAGCTCCGTCCACGGGTACAATCACCACAAAAGACTCCTCCACAAAACCGACAATGATGCCTGGTGCACATTATTGGGTGAAACCGCACACTACACAGCATACAGGAAGAAGCTGCACTATCTGGAAGCCATTTGGGTGGTTCAGCTTCAAGAAGTTCTTGGGCATTACTGAAATTAGCCTCCGTGAGAGTTTGAGCCATCTCCTTCCATGCTTGCTCAATTACGCAGTTAGATATCCATGAAATTTTCCCAATATCAGCTGAAGCAAAAGAACTGACCTTTCCTCTGGCCACAAGTAACATCTCCACTACCACATCCCACATAGTCATTTCTTTATCTTCCCCATTGCATTGACCCCAACTTGCATCTCCTTCAGGAGCGTATCCGCCGTTTGTACAGAAACCCCTGGTCCACTCTTCGTGGTCACTTTCTGACATAGGAGGAATCGAGACAGGAATCCAAATTCCAGTTTCTTCATAATGCGGTGAATCATAATAAAAGTACTTTCCTTGCTTAGAATGCGATGTATTCAGCTCTCTCTTATGGTCAATCTCAGCTTCTGTATCTTGAGGTGACTCAGTCTCACAGTCCTCCATGTTAGCTATTTCTGTGCCCATATTCTTGGTGGTCTTCTCAGGCCAGGAAGATTCACATTGTTTATCACTGTTCTCTGTAGGCGTAGCCATCTGGAAGCACGGTAAGACACCATTTTCATTTATTGGGCGTCCCACCTTTTCAGACAAATACTCAAGTTCCTCAATTTTGGCCACATCTTGGCTCCTAGATTCATCCTGAAGCATCTCAGAAGAAAATGATACAGGCTTATTTTGTTGGCTTTGAAAGCACACTCTTTCATCACTTTCTTTCCCTTTGCTCTGGAGTGATAATTTATTTACAGATTCTTCACTTTGGACTATTTGCTGGCTCATGAAATGGTTGGTCTCGGAAGTATCCTCCGCGAAGTGAACACATGATGGAGGGTTGTATTCTTCATGGCTATCCATTTATTTGCCTGCAGAGCCAACAAAGGTTCTAAGTTTTAACTACTTGTAAGAGCCAGAAACAAGGAAAGGAAATAACCCCTCTTTTTAGTAGCTTACTTCCAAGAAGCAATTACTCTTACAATATTATTGGAGACACCTCAGACATCAGTAACATACTCACAGAGGGTAATAAATCCGTTCTCTACTTTAATCTTCACATTTAACCTTGGGCTTGCTAAGGTTTCAACATTTTCCCTTTCCCATTTAGTGCTTTGTTCAAGGTTCACAAGATCACCACATAATTGAACATATGAAACTTTTTAACTAATTACGAAAGCCCTCACTAATATACAATCTAAAAAATTGTTCATGAGATCAATCTAATGTAACTCGTGAATATGTTGCTCTCATCAGTTGTTAACTTACCAGTTCCATCATCCTGCAAATATCAAACACCTTACCAACATATTTAGCACTACACTACACAAATAAAAAGGCCAGATTCATATTGGGCGAAATCAACTTATTTTTAGAAAAAGGACCGATTAACCTAGTATAATAATTCTTGACAAATATATGGGTAAGGTTATTTGCAATCATGCCCAAACAAAGTAGATTATTCTAACAAATCATAGCTCAAACAGAAGGAACGTGATCTCTGAGCCAATAAAAAGTTAAAAGGGAAATATATACGACCAGTTTCACAATCAAACCAAAACAACGCTGAAATCAACCAAGAATCAATTTATATATCCATAAGAAAATCAGAAAGTTATTAAAAGGAGTACCTGTAGAAAATTTGGAATGGAAACCCTAGATTTCGATAGCTCGATTTCTTATCCAGCAGAAGTTCGCAACCCCGTTTATGAATTATTGTTAATCACCCAACGACGCGACACGTTATTAATTTATTTATACGACCTAAAAAAAATGGATTAAAAAAGATTCCACAATAGATTATATAAATAAATAAGACAAAAAATGTAACAAGAGGCCTATTAGCTCAGTTGGTTGGAGAGTCGTCGTAATAAAGCGAAGGTCGCAGGTTCGAGCCCTGCATGGGCAGATGATATAAAGTTTTTTCTTCTTTTCCCTTTTTCAGAGAGAGCCAGGGCTAAAACACACATTTCAAAACATTTTACCGTTTCTTTGGAAAATCCGGTTCGTAACTTCAACTTTCAAGCATTTTCATGTTTTAATTCTGCGATGTTAGTTTATAATTTGTTTTCTTTTATTGATTCTCACTTTTTCTTGTGATATTCATATGAATTGACTCTATTTTCTATAATCTCGATGGTCAAAATTTAAACAAAAAGTCACTATTATCATCCTCGTTGGATCAGCTTCTTGTCAAATCAGTCGATTACCTAAATCCCACTCCCAAATTTTAAGAACTTCTATATTATTTTCCCTGATTCAAGCTTATGGTCGTGCAGAGGTTAAATAATCACAAATTTTTAAAAACTATGCTCTAAAAGTTCATTTGATGCGATGAAGGTAGTTGTTTACGTTACTCATGGATAATTACAATTATGCAACATGTTTTAGAATCCTAATGAAGAGTCACGGGACATTTTTAGTCGAATTAAAGAGAAATCTAATCTTTTCAATCTCAATCTCCTCAAAAATTGAGCAAAATTGGAAGATTAAAAATGAATTTCAACCGTCAAAATCAAGAAGTCGATCTCAGTAGTGTGAATGTGTCGAGTGAATATTCTACGTATCCTACCGTGAACGTTTTCATTTTCAATTGTATTATACATGATCATGTACATTAACACCAGGGGCGGACGCAGACATTTTGATTTATGGGGCACAATCAAATTATGTACAAATCGAATACTTTGTTCTTGATTTGTGAATAATTCATACTTGACTCAAGACAATTCAAATTTACATTTAAAAAATATTTCTTAATTAATATTTTGCTAATCATTTTCATCCATTTGATTTATAAATGTCATTTTATTAATGTTTTGTTCATCACAAGAAAATACATATTTACATTAAAAAATCTTATAATGTATTTGATACAAACAATCAATTCAAGCAATAAAAAAATAAAAAAAACATATAACTAATGTTCAATACTAATAATCAATCAAATAAACAAAATTTCGTTAAATTTGTTGAGTTTAAAGGCCAAACTAAAAATGATTTTATTAACAAAAATATTTTCTTTACAAACACTCACCTTGCACTTTCTCTTTTGCACACTCACCTTCTGATATAGGACGGTATTAACGATTTTCCTCGAAGACCGCTACTCAATGCACCCCCCCATGGTGACATCGACCTCCCGGAGGTCCTCTACGCTCACATGGACCGTCTACCATTAAGAGGTCAGCGACGTCGACCCCCACTATACTTAGCCAAATAAATGGCCATGAGATAGACAAAAATACCCAACATCAAACGTGACCATGACCAACCGCAATGCGAGTGGGTGTTAACGCTATAGAACGTGGGGGAGTGGGAAGGCATACGTGGGACACGTGGCACCGTAAATCGCGGAGCAGGGGGCGTGCCATCATGTGCCTATAAATACCCAATGTGAGAAAAGGTATAGTTTCTGGAAACCCGAACTATTTGCATTCCATATATACATCTCAAAATTTGTTACTGATTCTCACGCTGGAGGTACAACGGGGGAGAAAGCCCCAACCTCATTTTGCAGGTAGCAACCACCAACTAGAGCAACCGGACCGCCGCACTTATCAAGGCGAACACGGAGAACTACCTTGCTACTATTTCATTGGCGCCGTCTGTGGGAATCCACTGAACAAAAAAGCTATGTCAAGGAGACGAACTAGGAGTGAAACACGCATGGTCGGAAACACAGCAGACACGGAGTCAGAGTCCGTCGCTCGAGGTCATGACCCTCCACCGCCACCGCAATATGTAACACAGGGCCAATTCAATACCTTGGAGACACAATTGGCGGCCATGATGACCCTCTTGCAAAGCCAGACGCAGAGAATTTCAGCCCCACGGCAGAGTTCGTCGGAAGCCGTATGCGAGCAACCACCCCAGGTGGCGCAAACGGTTACCCCGCCGGTTACCCAGCCAACAACAGGAGACATGGGGGCTTCGGCTTTGTGTTTCCACATTTTCCCGAACCCCGTGACGGAATTGGAAAAGAAGATAGAGGAAATGATGACCCAAAAGATAGACGATGCACTGACTAGGAGGAAGGACAGACGCAGGCAAATGGTATTAGAGGAGGATCCGTTTGCTCCAGAAATAATGGTCGTCCCTTTACCGAAGGGTTTCAAACATCCAATGATAGAAGCATACGATGGAGTCACGGACCCGCTGAACCACTTGCGTACTTTCGTGGATTTAATGAGGCTATATGTAGCCCCAGACGCAGTAATGTGTAGGTCGTTCCCCCCGACACTTAGGAGGGAAGCAAGAGACTGGGTGGCCACACTGGCACCCAGGTCTATAAAAACTTTTGATGAGCTCTCCAGAAGTTTCGTGGCATACTTCATGAGCAGCAAGAGAAAGCGAAAGACAGCTATTGGATTGATGCAAGTGGTGCAGGAGAAGGATGAATCTTTACAGGAGTACTTGGCTAGGTTCAATGGCAACCTCGTACATAAGGGATCTTCAAATGTGCGGTAGTGACGGCATTAATGAACGGGACGCGAAATCGGGCCTTCAAAATGTCACTCTCCAAAAATCCTCCGTAGTCAATCGTGAGTTGTTGAAAAAGGGTGACAAGTATGTTGACGCGAGGGAAGCGTAAAAGGTCACGAAAAATCTTAGAGAGGGATGGGAGACGGGAGCCCATAAGCGAAAGTCAGGTGATGTGCGAATGCCCGTAGACAAGGATAAGCAGAGAAATGAGCGCGTAAGCAGGGGGTACCCTCAAGATCGTTTTGTCAAACAGAGACGAGAGGAGGCCAACGCCTTTACCCCTCTTAACACTCAGCGAAATAAGATACTAATGGAAATTCGAGACATGAAAGAGCTTGAATGGCTGAGGCCGATGGCAGCATCAGCCGGCAAAAGGGATAAAAACAAGTACTGCCATTTCCACAAGGACCATGGGCATGAAACCAAAGAATGTATGCATTTGAAGGAGGAGATCGAGCGCCTCTTGAAGCGGGGCTATTTGACCAAGTGTGCGAGAAATGACCGAGGCAAACAGAAGGTCGAGGATCGACCACCGCCCAGGGCTGGAGTTATAAATGTGATTGTTGGAGGAGTTGCCTCGGGTGGAGACTCCAACTCTGCTAGAAAGAGCTATGCGCGAACAGCGGCAGTCTGTTCTATTCAGAAAAGGGTTGAATTTGATCATAGCATCACTTTCGGTGAAAAGGACCTGATAGGCGTGGCAACCCCCCACGATGATGCCTTGGTAATAGTCGGCGACATAGCAAACTATGATGTCAAAAGGGTGTTAATCGATGGTGGGAGCGCAGTGAACGTACTCACATGGGAAGCATTTCAAGGGTTAAAAATTTCAGCGGAAAGGTTGAAGGCTATGTCAACCCCCCTTGTTGGATTTGGAGGAGCTACGTGGATACCGGGAGAGGCGAGAGCTACCAGTAACGTTGGGCACCTACCCGGCCAGTGTGGTCACCCTAGCAAATTTTCTGGTTGTTAAAACCCCCATGGCGTATAACGCGATTTACGGTCGACCCTTATTGAATGCAATAGGGGCCATCCCGTCTACTTACCACCAGGTGATGAAATTCCCAACCAGTGGGGTGTAGGATGTGTGAGGGGTAATCAATAATCTTCAAGGAAGTGTTATGTGGACAGCATACGAACTAAAGGATCCCCACCAGTGATGATGTTGGACCTCGAGCCCCCAAAAGGAAGAATTGAACCCCTCAACACTATAGAAAAAATCATGGTGGCAGGAGGACATGAATTCAGTGTAGGGACAGGATTGGAGCAGGGTGAAAAAGAGGCATTGATAAAGTGTCTAGCAAGTAATTTGGATGTATTTGCGTGGAATCCGAACGACATCCAAGGGGTTGACCCGTCTGTTGCACAACATCGCCTGGGTATCTTACCGGGTGCTAAACCGATTAAACAGAAGAAAAGAAATCTAGCCCCGGAGCAAGGCGAGCGGGCGAAAGGCGAGGTCGATAAGCTCACGAGGCATGATTCATCAGGGAGGTACAGTATCCCGAATGGTTAGCAAATGTTGTCTTGGTGAAAAAACCGAATGGGGCATGACGTATGTGTGTAGACTACACCGGACTCAACAAGGCGTGTCCAAAAGACTCGTACCCGCTACCCAGAATAGATCACCTGGTGGACGCCACATCGGGTCATGAACGACTAAGTTTCCTAGATGCATTCTCTGGGTATCATCAGATCTCCATGGCGGAAGCAGATCAGGAGAAAACCTCTTTAATAGTTGACGCGGGGACATATTGTTATACGGCCATGCCGTTCGATCTAAAAAACGCCGGGGCAACCTATCAGAGAATGGTGAACAAGGTCTTCAAAGATCTGCTCGGAGGGGTTATAGAAGCATATGTGGATGACATGGTCGTCAAGAGTATGAAGGCCAACAACCATGTTAGTGACTTGCAGAAAGTGTTCAACACTGCTCGACAAAACAAGTCGAAGTTTAATCCAGAGAAATGTGTTTTTGGAACAACGGGAGGCAAGTTCTTGGGTTTTATGATCACGCAAAGGGGCATCGAAGCAAATTCGGATAAAATACGGGCCATTTTGGAAATGAAGAGCCCAGAAAACAGGAAGGAGGTCCAGAGATTGACGGGCGGGGTAGCAGCACTGAATCGCTTTATGAGCCAAGCTGCGGATAAATGTTACCACTTCATCAAGGCGAACACGGAGAACTACCTTACTACTATTTCACTCTCTTTGCACTCTTTCACTTACACACTCAAATACATTACTTATGTATTGAGCGCACACATACGGATATATATAGACATTAGATTCTTCTACACAAAAATTGATGATTCTAAATAATTCTTTAATGGCGGTGGATAATAGATAATTCTAGCGGCTTCCAGTAGGCGGTGGTGATAGAATCTTCTAGGCTTAACTGAAATTTATTTTGTCTAGAATTTTCTATGAATGGCTGTGAGCTTTAATTCCAGCAACTTTCAGATTCTTTTTCAAAGTCGATGCTGATTCTTCAATTCTCCTTTTCAGCAATGACTTTTCATTTTGACTATTTTCTTCTTCATCACGTCCAGCTTTGCCTCGATGAATTTTGAAGTGCTCAATTCTTCATTCAATTTCTCCGACTCTTTCATTCTTTTCTCTTTATCAATTTTTAATTTAACATGATTTGTACTTGATTTCTCATGTCCATATGACTTGCTTATTTGTGATTGTGAATTTGTACGTACCTCGATATCTTGTGGATTCTTTCGATCCTCAGTTAATGTTTCTTGGTCCACATCATTTTGCCTAGAAATTTGTGTCGCTCTTGTACTCTCTACTTTTATATTTGATATATGTAGATTTTTAAATCTCTCAACGTTTTGTTGTGCTTCCATGACCTCCTCTTGCAATTTGTCTTTTGTTTCCTTTGAATCTAGTAGTTTCAGCCTCGCGATGTCTCCAAAGAATATACTTCTTCTAACCCCTTTTCTGATTCTGTTAGTTCCTCCCTTTGCGGAGTCCACCAAGTAGACTTTTCATGAACCATGATGTTATCTCCTGCTTCATCTATCCAATCATTTTCTTCTGATTCATCGATCCAGTCATTTGCTTCTGAGTCATCACTCCAATCACTTTCATAATCTATTTGTTCGGGCATGTCCACTACCAACGCTGATTCATCATTTATATTTGAATTGATTTTCTTTTTTCTAGCCGACTCAATTACTGTTGTAGATGCCATAGCATTCCATTCTTCTTCACTATCATATTTCTCTTGCTCGTTCGAGGTTGCTATATTGCCTTCTACTCGCTCCTTTTTAAACCAACAGTCTCTAGTATAATGACCTCGTTTTCCACATACAAAACACGAGCCATTAGTTCGTTGATAGCCTAAGCCTCTTTTATCGTGATTTTGTTTGGCTCCTCTATCACAGAACCTTCTCCATGTTTATTTTCTTTTAATTCTTTATTATTTTGTTGACTGTATCGACCTCTTCTTTTATAACTAAATAAAGCTTCTTCATCTTCTTTCTTTATTGAGACCCCTAACATTTGTTTGGTTAATATTTCTAGTCGACCAACAAATTTTCGAGATTGACCAATGAAGGATGCTCTGGCCAACCTTGTATAGCAGTAATGAATCCTCTAAATTCGGGTCTCAAACCATGTATAATTATTCTTCTCATTCTAGACTCCGAAATCTTGCTTGAAGAATCTAATTCTGAAATTTCGCGACAAAGAGACTTAATTTTATTAAAATATTGACTCACCGTTTGTTCTCCTTGAGTGATTGAGAGTAGCTCATTTTCCAACAGTTGCAGCCTCAAGTCATTATCTTTGAAAATAGAGTGGCTAGAGTGTCCCATGCTTTTTTTGGTGTAGACTTGTCTCTTATATACTCCAACAATTCTTCCTCAATTGTTGTATTTATAACGAACATGGCCTTACCCGCTTTAATTCTCCATTTCTTCAGAGCTCCGGCGGTATCACGTCACTTCCACCAATTACTTCCCACAAATCTTGCCCTTGGAGATACGATTCCATGCAAGTTTGCCATGTAGTGTAGTTCTGATTATTGAGCTTCTTTACTCCGCTTACCACTTGTAGGTCGCCCATTTACCTCTTCGTAATCAAGCAAACTTTACAAAAGCTTCACAATCTCTTTTTGTGCACGAACACCCGAAGCTCAAAAATCCGTCTCCAATCGCCAAGCTCTGATACCAAATTGTTGAGTTTAAAGGCCAAACTAAAAATGATTTTATTAACAAAAATATTTTCTTTACAAACACACACCTTGCACTTTCTCTCTTGCATACTCACTCGTTTTGCACTCTTTCACTTACACACTCAAATACATTACTTATGTGTGTTGAGCGCGCACACACACATTTATATAGACATTAGATTCTTCTACACAAAGATTAAAAATTCTAGATAATTCTTCAATGGCGGTGGATAATGGATAATTCTAGCGGCTTCCAGTAGGTGGTGGTGATAGAATCTTTGAAGCTTAACTGAAATTTATTTTGTCTAGAATTTTCTATGAATGGCTGTGAGCTTTAATTCCAGCAACTTCCAGATTCTTTTTCAATGTCGGTGCTAGTTCTTCAAAATATAAGTCAAATTGGATATAATGAGTTCAGACACATTTTATATACATATTTTGATAGGAGAAAATGCAAATTTAGGTTCTAATTACTTGAAAATTTGATTGGAAAGTGAAGATTTGTAGAGAAATTATATATAAATTTTAAAAAATTAGAAGGGTTAAGATTTTGTTAAAATGCGTGAAGAGCAAGAGAAAAAAGAAAAAAGTCAAAATTATTTTGATTTTATCCATATTTGATGGAGATTAAAATTAGATTTTTAGTAAATTTTTATAAATGTTAAACAATTATGGAAGTGTAAACTTGGATTGCTTTAGCAAGCCTTCTAAATTTTTCACGTTTTTCAGAAGAAAATAATAAAAAAAAATTTATTCAAATAGAAAATCAAATGATCGAAAAAGTAGATTTGACCGATGTAATTTACATCTCTATGGATGATGATAAGAAAAAGTGTAATTCACGGGCGAGTCAATGCCTGCCAGCCACTTCAAAGTTTAAAGTAATAGCTGGGAACTCCATGAATCATGGGAGTCTGCCACTTTTCTCCTCTGGTCTTATCTTCAACCTTTCGAGCTCTACTCGATTAGGTAATCACGAAACAATTTGACTCGGATTATCACTCTGATTTTGGTTTATAAAGTTTAAAAACTGTAGAATATCATCCTTGGTTGCGCTTCAACGTTCAACTTTGGTTGCCAAATTTGAAGAAGTTACCAATTTTGTCCAAGCTTAATAATTTGAAAAATGATTCAACGTCGGAGTCTTCAAGGGAAGTTAGATTTTTCGTTAACTTAGTTTTTAAGCTATATTGCATTAGATCACCTACTAACCTGAAAATTCATCTAATTACGATAGTGAAACAAATCATTTTCATTAGATGGTGACTTTATTTTATACAATATACAATCTCAATCTCTCTCTCTCTCTCTCTCTCTCTCTCTCTCTCTCTCTCTCTCTCTCTCTCTCTCTCTCTATATATATATATATATATATATAAAATTCGAAGATGTTTCAAGTTTTTTAAGCTCTAAAATACTATGTCAATTAAGAAATAAATTGTATAGTTATCATAGAATTAAATTTTTTTTAAAAAAATATTAAATCTCTGTTTGGTAGGAATTAAAATCTAAATTTCCACAACTTTTTCAACTACACATTTCATTAACTTTTATCAAAATCTACTAAATATCTTATTTTAATCACCACGAACAGGGGCTAAGCTTTTGAGAAATCGTCTATCTTATATCACTTCAAATGCATAAGCATGCTTTGCTTCTCTCTAAATATTGACATTAGGTGATATTGTCTTGATCAAACAATCCAACTTAGCCCATGTTCGATAATCATTATTTGGGTAAAATTGAGTTTTGAATAGTTATTTTTTAAGAATGTGTGGTTAAAAAGTAAAGAAAAATTTTGAATTTACGTGTAAAATATTTTATTGTGTAAATATGTGGTTGAAAATGAGTATGTAAAAAAATGAGTTTTGCAATAATGATTATCAAATAGAGGCTTAATACCTTATTCCATTTCAGAATCCATTGCTAGGTTGCACAGAAATGAGAAACGAGTCATTAAACAAGAGATATGAAACAACATGCACAGGCACAACGCACGAAAAATAAAATGATAATATAAATATAATAAATGGTGAGCGAGCAAAATTAATGTAGTTGATTAATGCAAGGTAGTTATGGAACTTGGCCATTCTGTGTTTCTGTATTTCCGGTGGGTTGTTGAAGCATCCTTCAATGCTGCCTTTATTCACTGTTGAATTAAATAGTGTGTTTCGTAGAGATTAAAATCGGATTAAAATTGAAAAATTCGCCGTTATTGTTGACTTTTATTAGACGGGTGAGACCCAATAACGACTATATTTTCAATTTTAATTGGATTTTTAGTGTTACCAAACAAGCCCTAAATAAATTCAGACGTCACACTTTTCAAAGATACAGAAAAAAAAATTAAAATTTTAAAACAATTATAAGAAAATGATTTTTTTAATAAATAAAGATGATTAGACTTGAAAGGCTCATAGTCAAATGCTTTGATCTATCTTCAGAAGTCCAAAAGCTTGGGTGGGGTTGGGTATTCACACATGATATATACAGATATACATGTATAAATATTAAAACATGTTTTGCTGGGCTCTCTCGAACTCTTAGAGAAAAATGGCGGAGATATCATCAGGCGTAAATGGTAACCATGGAATGGCGGTGAATATAAAGCTGGAGGAAGATTCAAATCACCAAACTCTAACCGAGTCAGCAACCAGCAGCCATGGAAATTCTTCAGGCTGCAGCCTTCTTACTCTACCTTTCATACAGAAGGTGATTCTTAATTATCCCCTCTTTTTTCTTGATTTCACTTGCAAGTTATAATATTAGGGATATTAATACAGATAATTGCGGAGATACTGGGGACATATTTCTTGATATTTGCTGGTTGCGCTGCGGTGGTGGTGAACGCCGACAAGGACAAGGTGGTGACACACCCGGGAATTTCAATAGTGTGGGGTCTGGTGGTGATGGTTATGGTTTACTCAGTTGGACATATATCCGGTGCACATTTTAATCCTGCTGTAACTATTGCTTTTGCTACCTGCAAGAGATTCCCATGGAAACAGGTGAATTTTGATTTTTATCTTATTAAAAATGATTTTTTTAATCCATTATGTAAGTTTTAATAATTTAGAAGTTGAGGAATTAATTTGTTTATGATTATATTACTCGTCTGTCATATCATGTGCATCAAAGGTGAAAGGTGGCATGTTGAATGCCGACTATACGTTTGTTTGGGAAACCTTAATTGAAAATAATTTTTACTCAAATTATTTTTCAATCATACATTATCCCAAAAGAATAATTTTTCATGTGAACTTGTAACTTTTCTTACTCTTAAAAACCACATTTCAAAAATATAAAATAATAATAATCAATTTTCCCTTCAAATAGTTTCTCCCAAACAAATACTTATTTTTACGGTAAGCTTTGAGAGAATTATCTGTCATTAATGTAGATAGTTTTACATCAACTACCTCATTTTTAGTCATTTGCCAGTCACAAATCAACGACGTGTTTGGCTTAGCTTATCGCTAAAAAAATAGTCAACGTCAAAGTGCAGATTTACACTTTTTTTTTCCTTTTTACATTCAATGTGTATTGAATATCCTCTTAAGTAGACCGGCGTTGGAGCTGGAATAGTAGGGACATTTTGTCGGGTTGAATTACTAGAGAAATCAAGATTCTTTTAAAATTTTCCAAGTCGTTTAATTAATGTCTTGGAATAGGTACCGGCCTACATATTAGCTCAAGTCATTGGATCAACCCTAGCAAGCGGAACCCTAAGATTACTGTTCACCGGCAAGCATGATCACTTTTCCGGCACACTTCCTGCCGGCTCCGATGTGCAGTCTCTGGTCCTGGAATTTATAATTACATTCTACCTAATGTTCGTCATTTCCGGCGTCGCCACAGATAACAGAGCTGTTAGTCCATTTAATTCTTCAGCTTATCACATACATAATTATTATTTGAAATTCCAATACAGCATGATAATATACCTTTCGTAAAATTGATTCTCGCGTATCATTTATACATTATTTTAAAAGCATAAATCGGATTATTAGGCGACAAAAATGGTAATAATTGAAGGGAATCAAAGATCTTGACATTTTATTTTTCTAACTTATCATATTGAACATGATGATGAAATCTTTTTAAATATAGAAAAATAAAGGTACATACATCAAATTAAAGCAATATTAACATGGGTTGCTAGTGACTTATGGACGACTAAAGAGACAAAAAAGAAGTCATGTAATCGATAATTATTGTACATAATAATAAAATTACATTTTGCATAACCATTAATTTATCGACTTGTTATGCAGATAGGAGAACTTGCTGGTCTAGCAGTTGGATCTACCGTTCTGCTAAATGTGATGTTTGCAGGGTATGTACATACTCCTAAATTATTCGTGGGTTTAGAAAATGAACCTAAAAGTTTAACAATAAAGGTTCGACTGCAACAATAAATTTTAAATTTCATTTTTGTTTTAAATTATATATTTTTTTTATTTCAATTTTTATGCTATAAACTACGAAGAATTAAAATTTATCCGCAGAAACTGATTAATTGGAAAAATTGCACCTATGATGAATGAGTTTTGGTGGGCAGGCCGATATCTGGGGCATCAATGAATCCAGCAAGGAGTCTGGGCCCAGCAATAGTATCGAAGCAGTACAAGGGGTTATGGATCTACATGGTAGGCCCAATAACTGGGGCGGTGGCTGGAGCTTGGGTCTACAATATTATCAGATTTACAGATAAGCCCTTGCGGGAAATAACAAAGAGTGGTTCTTTTCTCAAGGCCTCATCGCGTAACGTCTCCAATTGATAATTAAAGGATTTCATGTGTAATTTATATAGGAAAGAACAACTTGTATTTTGAATGTAATAAACTTCTTACTTTGTTTTTGTAAGTGTTATGCCCTATGTCCAATCAACTTTGGACATAAACACTTTGAATATATATAATCAATGCATATATATGGCAATATCTATTATTTAATTGAATTAATATTCTAATAAATTAAATGATAGAATCCGTAGATTCAAGTCTTGGTGATTTGTTAATCACAAGGAGTTGTGATTGTGAGATACAAATTACGTATGAGTGAATCTTAAATCGTCCGTGGTCGAGGTAATAACGAGATACGGATATCGTTATTACGGATAGACTATCACGTGTGACATTCTTACTTGTGAAGTAAGTAGCTGATCTCACAAGCTAAAGTGTGGTGACACTTGAATGAACACGTGGATGTTTTGTTATAGAACAAAACATTGGAGACCCGCTGAGAGATTCCACATGGATAACTATCTAAGTGTTAGTGGTTAATCTCTAACGTTCGGTAGTGGAATTGGTCCTTTGACTTAAGGTCATCATAGTACCTTATATGAGGGCAGTCATACTTTGGTGATGTTGGATGTTGCTCTGTCAAGGGTCGCTAATACAGCATCGTTCGGGTATGTCAAGAATCATATGAAGGTTGTGAATGATCAATAGAGGACTCGTCACTCTTAGATAGTAAGAGATTATGATCTACATTTTATCCAGTTAAGTTGATAATGAAATCCTTGGCCAAGGTGAACTCATAAGTCGGAAAAGAGTTTTCGACGTACATTGACTTAACAGTGGGATAAAAGATATGATCGATAATTGAGATTGACACATATCCATATCTCATAATTGATCGGATCATATTGACGAAAGGATTATAGTTTCACGGTAAACGAACAAGTTTGGTTTTGTCATGCTACGTGATATTTTCCGTCACATGTATTGCCCTGATACATTGTTAGATGTCAATCTGGGACAACGAAAATGAATTAGTGATAAATTAAAAGTGGCGTTTTAATTTATCAATTTTGATTAGATCAAAATAATAATTCACGTCGTTCGGTATCGTGATCGGGAACCTAATGGGTCACACACAAAAGAGAATCAGAAGAATGAGATTTACCAATTAATTAATTGACAAGTGTTGGATAATTAATTTATTGGGTTGTTTATTAATATGCTCGAATTAATTAATTGGATTAATTAATTCATGGACCAGATTTAATTAATTTGATTAATTAAATCTTGGACCGGGTTAAGTTTAATAGATGGGCCGAGCCCATCTGGACTTATATTAATAGACTACTGGGGTTTGAAAAACTGTAGAGAATTTTATTATTCTTGCTAGCACAAGAAAAGAAAACCCTAGCCGTCATTCTTGTTCTCTGTGTGGATCACCATTGGAGGCTGGACAATTGAACAGCTTGGATTGCAGATCGTGATCATTGGAGTTCAAGGAAAAGCAAAAGAGTTTGTGGAATTCATCAAAGGTATCATTCTCATCACAGTTTCTATCTAAACACATTGCAGATCCTCGTTTGGGAATTGAAAATTATTTTATTTCCGCTGTTCATGATTAAGTAAATTCCCAACAGTTTTTACCAATGAGTTCAAGTTACATAACAAATAAATATTCTTGATTTTAAAAGTAATCTACTTGATAGAAAGTCTCTCTTCTTGGCGAAGATGAGAGATAATGAGTCATTTAATTTATGTCATTTTATTATCTTTTGTTTATTCTTGTATTAAGGCGTCTTTTGGTATTATTTAGGAGTCTGTTGTCGACTTTTATATCTCGTAAGCATATGAAGTGTAACAAGTAATATAGTGGACCAATGAATCCGGATATCGTTGTCACGAGGAATGCAGTCTAAAAATTGGTTAAATTATTCCAACAAAGATCACATAACTTATAATTATGTCTCGATCTCTTATAATATCTATGTTAATTATTGCACGAGCCAGAATTATACATCACCTCTTGGTCTCACTATCATCCATAAATCAATTAATTGTTGCGCAAACAAATAATTGGATTAAACGCACAATAATTAATTAACAAGTATTAAATGGTATGAAAATCTTGAAATTAAACATATAATAAAAACCTTAAGTCAAATCACCCATCCTAACATAAAATATTTATCCACTCATAACGTTAAAATTAAACATCCAAAAGTGAAAAGACATCAACAAAATTGACGCGAATAATATCCAAATTACGTGTTGCCGGCCAATTTCCACCACTTTATGTGCGTCCAAATCAGCTGTCCAATGTGTCTATATATTTCAATTTCATGCCCCCGTCTTTCTTCCCAAAAACAAGTCGGTGTTTGCATGAAAAATATATAATTTCTTTTGCCCTTTTTCTTCCAACCCGTCGGCCACTAAGGCACTAACCTATGAGTATATATATCTTGTTTTCCACTAAAGCAGCCACCACAATTGTGTATGAGATAAATATATATTCCAATATCAACTTCCTTTTTCAATGCATGAATGTGTGTATTTATAAATCAAAAGTGGCTGCCTCCAATTCTTCCCTAGAAGCCGCCTCTGTTTTTTTCTTTTTGTGTGTGCGCGCGCTCATACATTTTCTCAATTTCAACCTCTCTTTCTTCTCCTTCAAAACTGTCGGCCTCTTCTTGTGCGTCCTCCCCATAATTTGTGCCGTTGTATCATATTTATTGCAGCCAATAAAAGCCCACGTTGATAGAGATGGCAATGGGGCGGGGCACCCCTGATCCACCCCGCCCCGCCACTCCCCTACCCCGTCCCGTCCCGCGCCCCGCCACACCTTAGACGGGGCGGGGCGGGGCGGGGCGGGCTTGCCCCGTTTCCTACCCCGTTTATTTATTAATTTTTTTCAAAAACCTATAATTAACTATTTTATATTTTTAATTTGTAACTAATTTTTTTTTTTTTTTATTCTTGTTTGAGGGAATTTGACTTTTGATGGAGGATAATTAGACTAATTGAGTCTTGGATGTCGAAGCAATCAAAGAATTGAAGAATCCTTGTTTATTGATGTGTTGACTTGCAATTGGTAAAGTCCACCTGAACTAGAGTGGGTGAGGATAGTGATTAAAAATTCAACCTTAGATTACACACTGGGAAAAGAGTGAAAAATGAATAAGTTTGGGGGTGTGTGAATCATACTAGGGGTGAAATGATATATTTGACCACAAAGGGTCAGGAACTGAAGCAACTTGTAAAGTCATGATTGTCTACTTATTTCTTCACACGCACACGTCGATTTTGCATTGGAAGATTAGATATTGGTTTGGTATTGTGATTTTGAAACAGTTTGTAGATTTAGTACTGTAATTTCAAATACTAAGATAAAAAGTTAGATTGTCTAACCAAATATTTTTGCATGTTTATGTGTTTGTTATTATTTAGGATATAAGTTTGTTTGAGGACAAACAAATGTTCAAGTTTGAGGGTATTTGATAAGTTTATTTTGTACACTTATTCGGGGTCTAAAATAATAATATTTGATAGTTCTTTTCACAAAATATATCCTAATTTTTTGCATTTTAATTTATATAGGTAAAACTCAATGGTTGGACGAGGAATGGAAAGAAAGAGAGCGAAAAATGGTGAAAAATTGCACAATTTAAAGTTTGAGGATCAAATTGCAAATTCAACAGTTGATTTGGACCACAAGATGATACTTTGAAGATGTTGAGGAGACAAGTGGGTGGAATTAGAACTCAAAAAGGAATGTAATTTATCACAATCAATATCCAATCGCACAAGTTATATTCCAGATTTTTAGTCGAAAATTGAGACCCATTTTTGGTATCATAAACGTCCAAATTGAGAAATTTATATTTCTACCAAAGTTGTAGCCCTTTAAGTTATCTTTCTACAGCACTTTGAATTGCTTCAATCGGATATCAGACGAGAAAGTTATGGCCAAAATACTGACCGCTGTGTAGAAACAAAAAATCTCCGCGCAAATGCAACTTTCCTTATCCGATTAGAACTCTTTTGGAAGTCAATTTGGACGTAATTTTCTACCAATTTTCGACTGCTACAAATAGAGGACAGCAGAATAAATATTGGGAGATGGGATGCACATATTATAAGTCATTATTCATCAATTATTTTCATCGAAGGATGAGAATTAATAGTTTTTGTGAGAGAATTGATGGAGATTTGCAAGAATTCATTCAAGTGGAGGTTCAAACCTAATTTTTGAGCAAAAAAGAGAAGTCGTAACTGGAGATTCATCAAGAAACCATTGAAGAGATTTAAAATTTCAAGATTTGTCTTCACGTTCTCAATTTATCAATAATCCGGGTTATGTCTTTTCACTTATATATGATTTCTTGTAATTTCAATATGTTAAACTAGATTTTTACATTGCTAAATATATAGATGAACCCTTGTTTTGAAACTTTTAGTATTAATTAATTATTTTGACGTTAATTTGTTTGAATGCGTTGATATTTATTATGATTTAATTTGCTTTTTAATTAATTGGTCAATAGTTGAATTGTTTGTGAATTTTATTGTTATCGAGAGAGACAATAGAATTTTAGCACATAGTAATAAATATTGTGAGGTTCGATAGAAGATAGAGATATACTTCTATGCTTTACATGATTCATAAAGATGTTCTAGTTCGTTAATGCGTTTATCATGTTCGTATTTTTCATCGAGAGATAGGAAGGTCGCATGAGGGGAATATGTTTAATTGCTATTGAGAGATACTTTTAAATAAATTTGGAACTTTGACCAACTCGTATGATAACAACTTGTCAATTTAATTGTTATACTAATAGTGAATTAACAAGGGGGATTCTAAATCTTAGCAATGCATCTCAATAATTTGATAAAATTTTACTTTAATTTATATTACGTGATAAATTAGATATAGATTTATTATAAACTATTATTACTATTCAATTAAGGGTATTATTAACTTTAACTCGATCAAACGCATAGTCCTCGTGAGTTCAACACTTTACACACTACTATATTACTTGATCACGACCCTGTTCACTTGCGGAAAATCAAACGATCAATAATGAAAAAAAATGTATAGAGTTCATAATCGAATTTTGAATTCTTGATCATGGAAAGAATTGAATTAGGTACCGGCCTACATATTAGCTCAAGTCATTGGATCAACTCTAGCAAGCGGAACCCTAAGATTACTGTTCACCGGCAAGCATGATCACTTTTCCGGCACACTTCCTGCCGGCTCCGATATTCTACCTAATGTTCGTCATTTCCGGCGTCGCCACAGATAACAGAGCTGTTAGTCCATTTAATTCTTCAGCTTATCACATACATAATTATTATTTGAAATTCCAATGCAGCATGATAATATACCTTTCGTAAAATTGATTCTCGTGTATCATTTATACATTATTTTAAATGCATAAATCGGACTATTAGGCGACAAAAATGGTAATAATTGAAGGGAATCAAAGATCTTGACATTTTATTTTTCTAAACTTATCATATTGAACATGATGATGAAATCTTTTTAAATATAGAAAAATAAAGGTACATACATCAAATTAAAGCAATATTAACATGGGTTGCTAGCGACTTGTGGACGACTAAAGAGACAAAAAAGAAGTCATGAAAACGATAATTATTGTACACAATAATAAAATTACATTTTGCATAACCATTAATTTATCGATTTGTTATGCAGATAGGAGAACTCGCTGGTCTAGCAGTTGGATCTACCGTTCTGCTAAATGTGATGTTTGCAGGGTATGTACATACTCCTAAATTATTCGTGGGTTTAGAAAATGAACCTAAAAGTTTAACAATAAAGGTTCGACTGCAACATTAAATTTTAAAGTCTATTTTCGTTTGAAATTATATATTTTTTTATTTCAATTTTTATGCTATAAACTACGAAGAATTAAAATTTATCCGCAGAAACTGATTAATTGGAAAAATTGCACCTAAGATGAATGAGTTTTGGTGGGCAGGCCGATATCTGGGGCATCAATGAATCCAGCAAGGAGTCTAGGCCCAGCAATAGTATCGAAGCAGTACAAGGGGTTATGGATCTACATGGTAGGCCCAATAACTGGGGCGGTGGCTGGGGCTTGGGTCTACAATATTATCAGATTTACAGATAAGCCCTTGCGGGAAATAACAAAGAGTGGTTCTTTTCTCAAGGCCTCATCGCGTAACGTCTCCAATTGATAATTAAAGGATTTCATGTGTAATTTATATAGGAAAGAACAACTTGTATTTCTTTCTATATATAAAAAGTGCCTATTTAACGGAATTTGTTGGTTTAACGGAAAAACTAACGGAATTTGTTGTTTTAACGGTTTATGTAACGGAATTTTTTGTTTTAAACAGGTAGTTGCACCTTCCTTCAGTGTTTTATCATAACTTTGTATTCCGATATTCGATTGAGGCGATTCAAAATGCGTTGGAAAGCTAACCCATCTGGCTACAACTTTGATTCAGACATCATTCTCCAATTCGATCACTTTCTATGCCAAAAATATGTCTCAATATAACGGACTATGTAACGAAATTTCTTATTTTAAACAAGCAGCTGCACCTTCTTTCAGTGTTTTTATTATAATTTTGTATTCTGATGTCCGATTGAGCCGATTCAAAATGAGTTAGAAAGCTAACTCATCTGGCTACAACTTTAATTCAGAAATCATTCTCCAATTCGATCACTTTCTATGCCAAAAATATGTCTCAATATAACGGATTATGTAACAGAATTTCTTGTTTTAAACAGGCAGCTGCACCTTCTTTCAGTGTTTTTATCATAACTTTGTATTCCGATATCCGATTGAGATAATTCAAAATGCGTTGGAAATCTAACTCATTTGGTTACAACCTTGGTTCAGATATCATTTTCCAATTCGACCACTTTATATGCCAAAAATAGGTCTCAATAACGGACTATGTAACTGAATTTCTTGTTTTAAACAGGCAGCTGCACCTTCTTTCAATGTTTTTATTATAACTTTGTATTCCGATGTCTTATTGAGGCGATGCAAAATGCGTTGGAAAGCTAACTCATCTGGCTACAATTTTAATTCAGACATCATTCTCCAATTCGATCACTTCCTATGCCAAAAATAGGTCTCAATATGAGACTAAAACACCGGAGCATAACTTTTCGATTGGAAATTGATTTGTGATCATCATTTGACTAAATTTGATCCCCTTGACATTTTCCTTTATCCAATTGACTCCGAACACTCTCAAATCTTCATCGTGAGATTCGACACAACTTTTAAGTATTTACATTTTAGCCCCCAAACTTTGGATCTCTTATAATTTAGCCATTTCTCCAAATTTGTCTACTTTTGCTTATTTTCTTCAATCTCTCCAACCTAATCACAATATCAAAATCACACATCTAATCATTTGTCAATTACATAAACATTACATCATTAATTATTTATAGGGTGTCTGTTTCTGCTTTTCAGCAGAAATCAAGCCGTTGGCAACACAATTCATGCCGTTGGGAGCCGCAATTTTGGACAAATTATCTCACTGTAGGGCTATAGGTTTGAAAAAAAAAAGGGTAACATAATCAATTTTCCTTCCTCCTTACAGGGCGCCCAGACACGCCCCTTAATTAACAAAAAAAAATTACATCTTTATTAATAACAAATTAATTATTAAACAAAAATATTAAATATAAACTAAGTAAACGTGCATTGCACGTTGAGTTGAATGTAATAAACTTCTTACTTTGTTTTTACCAATGAGTTCAAGTTACATAACAAATAAATATTCTTGATTTTAAAAGTAATCTACTTGATAGAAAGTCTCTCTTCTTGGCGAAGATGAGAGATAATGAGTCATTTAATTTATGTCATTTTATTATCTTTTGTTTATTCTTGTATTAAGGCGTCTTTTGGTATTATTTAGGAGTCTGTTGTCGACTTTTATATCTCGTAAGCATATGGAGTATAACAAGTAATATAGTGCCCGCGCGTCTCCTGACTGTAATGGTTGGGCTTGGCTCTGCTCGTCGCGTCGGTCGGTCCTAGAAACGGCGGCAGCGGCGCTAGGAGTTAACGACCGGATGTGATCTAATTTTTTTTAACTAAACTAAATTATCAAACTATTAATTAAAATAAAAAAACTCAAATAAAACTGTAGATAAGATTATGTGATTAGATAGTTAGGATTTTCGATTTCACTTAGGTTATTTATCATACATTTAATTCTAATTCATTTAACCATCTTTCTTACGTGCTAACAATGATGTAGTTCGTGATCTCTCTCAAGCAATACTAATCATATTCATATGCCCGAACTTCTTATATCTCTATATAAACTCACACACATATGAATGCATTTATCTATAGGAATTCAACAAAGATCACATAATTTATAATTATGTCTCGATCTCTTATAATATCTATGTTAATTATTGCACTAGTTAGAATTATACATCACCTCTTGGTCTCAGTATCATTCATAAATGAATTAATTGTTGCGCAAACAAATAATTGAATTAAACGCACAATAATTAATTAACAAGTATTAAAATGGTATGAAAATCTTGAAATTAAACATATAATAAAAATCTTAAGTTAAATCACCCATCCTAACATAAAATATTTATCCACTCATAACGTTAAAATTAAACATCCAAAAGTGAAAAGACATCATCAAAATTGACGTGAATAATATCTAAATTACGTGTTGCCGGCTAATTTCCACCACTTTATGTGCGTCCAAATCAGCTGTCCAATGTGTATATATATTTCAATTTCATGCCCCCGTCTTTCTTCCCAAAAACAAGTCGGTGTTTGCATGAAAAATATATAATTTCTTTTGCCCTTTTTCTTCCAACCCGTCGGCCACTAACCTATGAGTATATATATCTTGTTTTCCACGAAAGCAGCCACCACAATTGTGTATATCTCTAATATATATTCCAATATCAACTTCCTTTTTCAATGCATGAATGTGTGTATTTATAAATCAAAAGTGCCTGCCTCCAATTCTTCCCTAGAAGCCGCCTCTGTTATTATTATTTTTTTTTTTTTGTGTGCGCGCATACATTTTCCAAAACTGTCGGCCTCTTGCCGGGCGTCCTCCCCATAATTTGTGCCGTTGTATCATATATATTGCAGCCAATAAAAGCCCACGTTGAAGCCCATTATTGTGGTGTTTGTTTCCAAGTCATCATTCTTTCTAAATAATGCACTCTAGTACGTTGGATTTCTATTGATTTGTGCAATATAAATCAATTTAGTCCTCGTACTTTGAATTTTGTCATTTTTCCGCTATTTTGCATTCTTTTTTCAATTCTTCATTAAACATAAAGTTTATCTACAAAATACAATTTAACATAAATTAGGTAGGATTTAATTCAAAAAATAATAAAATATCATGATTTAGCTTGTCACAAATAAATATAAAAATCACACTTATCAGTAATGTTCGGTTAAATTTTTCTAAAGTATTCAGTTTACCCTACTCGAGTTCTCATTGAGTCTATTTAAATAATTCAATTACAGATTTCTATGTGAATTGATCGTAGTTAAATAAAGTATAAAGTTTTAAGAATTCATCTAATAACTGCAATAATTAGTATATATATCTCTACACGTTATATTAAATTATCGAATTTTAGTATGTAGTCTAAATTTTAAGACTCGCCTCTAGATTCATAACCGTAATAAATTCACAAAATCATTGAATAATTGATCATAGAATTCAAAGCATTAAATTCATGAATAAAATCAATACATGCATTTAAAGAACTATAATCTTGAATAAAAGAAATAAAAAGTCAAGCATAGATTTCATAATAATGAAAAAAAAGAAAGTATAGAGTTCATAATCTAATTTTGAATTCTTGATCATGGAAAGAATTGAATTTTATACCAAGAATCTTCTTCAACCTCAAAAGTTTTCAAACTCTAGTTTTTGCTCTTTAATCTTGATGATTATTTGTTTCTCTCTTCCCCAAATCGTGTGAACTCTCTCAAAAGTGTCAAAAACTTATATTTATACTCTCCCCATGTTTGTGTCCATTATAAAGATTTTATGGGCTTCAAAACAGGCCAAAAATCCTACATATAGCCAGGTGGCGCCTTGGGACCATGGCGCTGCGAAGACACCTTTCGGATAAAAATCTGCACTACAATTCGTTAATATTTTTATCATAACTTTATCTCCCGATATCCGATTGAGTCGACTAAAATTGAGTTGTAAAGATAATCCAAAGGGATACAACTTTACCAGAGATAGCTATTTTCCAATTCAAAAG
This sequence comes from Fraxinus americana, assembly GCA_035079005.1. Taxonomy (NCBI): domain Eukaryota; kingdom Viridiplantae; phylum Streptophyta; class Magnoliopsida; order Lamiales; family Oleaceae; genus Fraxinus; species Fraxinus americana. The sequence continues at coordinate 35,849,265 of CM068709.1, read as the reverse complement.
TTTATTAGGCTAAAAATAGGTTTCAATCTCCCGCTGAAAATTTGAAACATCTTTGTAAAATTTAAAATTGATTTGTGAAAATATTTTGGTCATATTTCACTCCTTTTGACTTCTAATTACATTAAATTGACTTCTAGTATTCTCGAATCTTCATCGTGAGTTTCGGCACAACTTTTGATTATTTACACTTTAATCCCCCTAAACTTTGGATCTTGTCCATTTTTTCGCCAATTTTTACTTATTTCTTTCAATTTCACTTCTTTTGATTGAATTTCATCTAATAAACAAAATATAAAATAAATTATGCTATAATTGTTTGAAAGAACTATTAAATGTCTATATTTTTAGTTCCAAGTAAGTGTATAAAATACACTTATCAGAGTCTATGGACTAGAGGGCAATTTCAATTAAATTAATATTAGGTTTTGTTACCTTTAATACTATGTGCTTGCAGTGGAGTTTTTCTTGGCTTTGTTTAATGAAATTGATATATTGTGAGAATTTTCTCCAATTTTGATTTAAAATGATATTCGTGCGAGAATTAACATTTTATCGATCAAGCGTTATTGTTCTAGTTCGTTTCTATTTGTGTCCCCTCTACTATGAACTAGGCATTTTAGATGCGTCTGATTTTTTAATTTATTAGGCCATTATCTTTTGTATTATATGTGGCTTCTCCTTGAGCCTTTTCATGATAAACTAGATGAAATATAAAAAGCATTGCCCTTCTTCACTCACATAATATTGTTGATTGGGCATTTTCCCATCTATACCTTAGATTCCCCCTACCCGTCCTCTTATTTTCAGTGTGACTGATGCCCCGAAAAAGACTAATCTTTTGAATATCCATATTGAATTCAAAAGTTCCTCCTAATTGTAAAGAAAGGACATAGTTTCTTACAAAAATGGACAATGTTTCGGATAACTACATATAGAAATCACATGTATTCTATATTTCAATCCAGCAGATAAATTGTTGCTGCACGCTTCACTGTTATAAAAGATTTGCGTGGCTTTCAAATCTTTGTTGCCCAGTGTTTCACTCCTTTAAACTTTAGGTTTTTTGATCAATCTTTATTATATTTTAAGAGGCTTCTAAAGGATTTAAACAAGCTTCACTTATATATATACTTATCATTTGCAGTGTGTATATAAATTGTTGAAGAAGTCAATATATAAAAACTAGTATTAACAAAAACTCATCAGAAAATCTAGGTATGCAGTATGCATCAATTCCATCGTCCAAGAAAAGAAACCTATATCGAAAATGAGAAGGAAAAAGAAAAAAAAAATGAAAGCAAAGGATGCTAATTCAAGGGAGTTTATATCCGTTACAACCCGCGCATGCGCGGACGTGTGTGTATATATATCTATCTATTTGGGGAAAAAAATCACTCACAGAACAGAAAAAGGTAAGAGAAAGGAGTTAACAGGAATTAGGGTTTGCAGTGAGCATGGATTCAGATAGCAACCCATCTCCCATTTCGTCCGTAAGCACTGATGAAGACTTTTCACGCAACTGTTTCAATGGATTTTTCATGCAAAAGGTCATTCTTCTGCTAATGCAATTTTGCATGTATAATTAATTGTTGATTATGTACCAGTAGAGAACATTCAATTGTTTGTTTTCTCAGTTGTTAGCTGAGCTTATAGGCACCTACTTCTTAGTATTTGCCGGTTGCACTGCAGCGGTGGTGAATATGGACATGAACGAAGTGGTGACACTTCCAGGAATAGCACTTGTATTTGGATTGGTTTTGATGGTCTTGATTTACTCTGTTGGCCATGTATCTGGTGCACATTTTAACCCTGCTGTAACCATTGCTTTAGCCTCCTGCGGAAAGTTCCCATTGATGGAGGTTTTTTATTAGTAAAATTAGACTAGTAATTTTCAAAATTATTATTTTCTAACTCGTCCCCTCACGCGTGCTCTAACGTGCACAACTGCGTTTAATCATCTAATTCTTCTACAGGTACCCGGGTATATCTCAGTCCAGATACTTGGATCAATTCTAGCAAGTGCAACAATTCGACTGTTACTCGAAGGGAACCAGGATAAGTTTGCGGGAACACTCCCGACTGGGTCAGATTTGCAGGCTTTCTTGATAGAAATCATAATTACATTCCTCTTCTTGTTCGTCATATCGAGTCTTACCACTGATGATCGAGCTGTAAGTCCTACTTAATTCTCCATGAATGGATTTATCCAATGCTCAATCAAGCAAGTTTTGTTTTTCTAGGTAACAAAACTCATATTGGAAGAATGCACTAGTAGGTCTAGATGTGTCAAAATATATTAGATATGTTAAGGGAAAAAACTCTACATCGAATAAAGATGAAAACGTAGACCAATTTATAAAGGACCGAACTACTCATATTAACAAGGTTGACCTTTCAAGATAGAACTCTATCTTTTAACAAGTTAGTCGTCAAAACATGTCAAGCTGCACTAGATCATCGTGGTCATGAAGATGAAATTTAAGGTGATCACTTGCTTTCTTTTTTTATTGTTGATGCAGATTAAACCTCTCGCTGGACTGGCTATCGGAGCTACCCTTACAGTAAATGTCATGGTTGCAGGGTATTGGTTAAATGTTTCATTAATTTTCTTATTCTATGTTAGGTTACTTCTTACTCATCCGGCACAAATCCCTCATGACATGTTGGTAACGCGACATTAATAGTATCGAACAAGTCACTGTTAGCCAAATCTTGCTATTTGGTTGATATAGAGAGAGAGATGCTGAATTTGGGAAATTCAATTGACAGGCCAATTTCAGGGGGATCAGTTAACCCAGCAAGGAGCTTGGGACCAGCAATTGTTTCAAGCCGCTATGAGAGGTTATGGATATATTTATTAGGCCCCATATTAGGTGCCATGGGAGGTGCTTGGGTATACAATCTCATCAGACTCCAAGCAAAGTTCTCGCGAGAAAACGTCATGAATCACTCTCTTTTCTGATAGCATATTTGGCAAAGTCGACTAAAGAAAATTTGTTTTATATATATTATCTAATGTGTCTCGGACTGTCTGCCAAACATGTACGAGAAGGTCATCCACTTAATATCTACTTGATAAGAATTTCACTAGCTTTCCCCCAATGTGACCATTCGATCTTATGTACCTCTTCACTCATGAAAACCTGGGAACGAAAATACAAAATCTGTAACGCCACGCGCTTATTTATTTATTCATTATTTTTTTTGTGATTATCGTATCTATGTAGATTATTTGACTTAATCATAGTATGCACATAATTTTATTTAAGTTTGGAATTAATTATGATTTAGCCAATTTTTGATCCGGATTAAAATCTAATTTTAATCCAAGTCAAAGTCAAACAATCAATATTGGGTCCCACAACTTTTCAACCATACAATTCAAAAACTTCTTTCACAATCTACAAAAAATCAAATTTTAATCTCCATCAAACGCCCTCTTAATGCATTTGTTTAATGTTGTGAATTAATTAGTTTTCATTTTGTATTTTACATAGAACGGACCTATATCATTGTTTTTTTTTTTTTATCTATAAGTCAATTTATTAATTGAATTGATAATTAGACATTAAATTAGTAATTTAATAAATTAATGGAAACCAAACGTGATTTCCTTATACAATTAAAGTAAGTGCATGCCCCCGATTGGAAAAAAAAAAAAAAAAATTTGACTTTTCTAATTTAGACAACTTAATTTGCAAAATTAAGTTAAAACCTTTTCAGCTATCCAGTGCAGGAGGCACAGGTTTCGAATGAAAATCAATCATACCTCACGTGATCGAAATTTCCCTAAATTGTTTCCCTGCCTTGCATAAAGTCAAGCAGGTGTTCCAAATCCAAAGATCTACCGTTTGTTTGTACGTTTAATAATTCAACTCTGACTTTTGGTGATAAGGTATGAGTTTTCTTTTTATATTGTTTGGTTCTTATTCTGAGGATTTAATTTAGAATTCATGTCATGATTGGCCATCCCCATCTTTGGCTGGAAATGTCAATGAACAGGAAACGTTAAGACATGTTCACATCCTATGATTAAATATATACATAAATTTGTTTATATAGTTACTTCAGTCGTTCAAATCCGAGGGCTCATTAAGATTTAAACTTGATTATGAAAATCACTTAGCGTATAGGTTATGTATGTCTATATTGATTGTTTTGATTAAATGATCACTTACTAGTAAGCTTCTCATAATAGCCAAACACGTGCCAATTGAGATTTTACCATGACCGCTATGTATTATTTAAAACCAATTTTCTTATGTAGTCATATAGTCTAGGTTATGCATATTTTAAGTTGTTGATCATGTTGCTCATGATAGAAAGTAAAGTCGATCTAATAATTAATAAAAATAGTCAATGAGTATGTAGAAGTTTGTTTTTAATCAATGATAATGAACTGGGACTTTTGGCATGTTCACTTTGTGGGCGACTAGTGACATCTCCATTTGCCATTTTAAAAGTAAATTTATATGGATTTCAAGTAAGTAAACCTTCAATTGTCTTCATATGTACATTACTTCGTCAAGTATATGAACGTGTTATCTAAATTGGTATTGTGTGAGATTAATATGAGATCATTATAATTTATGTCATAAATGCTTTTAATGATCATTCATGCATATCAATTCATCCATAAGCATGTATGAAATTTTGAGAAATAAAGAGTTTTTAAATGTCAATGAGAGAAGGAATGTTTTTAAAAGGATATGTATCCCAAATGTTTGTATTACGAGGTATATGTCTATGCCATGAAAATGTGAGTGAGAAATGGGTGTGGGGGACTGACGCACCCGATCAATGTTTAGTAATGAACGTTTAGTGTTAATGTTAACCGCTTTGCGGTACTATCGGTAGATTCGATCGGGTTCCAAATAACACGGCTCACTGCATTTTGATTGACTAGGCGATACACCAAGTAAACTCCCGATGTCTATGTTAAAGTTTTTAAAGAAATGAAAGAAAGGAATACATAATGAGAAATATTTTTATGTTAATGTAATTCATATGCATATCATAAGTATGTATCATATGTATAAGGTTTGCTTATTGAGCGTTAGCTCATTCCACGTTATCCCTCCTCATTTTCAAATGATGAAAGCAAGATGATTCGAGATGATAATTTGTGGTAACAAAGACTCGGTACTATCATATTTAAATGTTGAATTCGTTTTTTGTAATTAAAATGTAATTTAAGTGTCTTATATTTTTATTAAGTACAAATTATTTTCATAAATGAAGTTATTAATATTTATACTCTTTTAGAAAAATCTATCGTTTCCGCATTTATGATTTTAAGAGAAAATTAAATGATAAATACTTCCAAGTCTATGGTATCTAGATTTGGGGGTGTTACTGTTATACAAAACTTCAAACACAGAGTTTACAGATCTAACGAAAGAACTCAGAAACCCTATTACATTCAGATCTCCTATATGCGAAACCAGAAGATTAATCACTCAGCATCAAAGCTTCACAGATGATAAGGCTCAGAACATCAATCCAATAACCCCTCTACACCGTCAGACCCAGATCTATCCAGAGACCCAACCACAGTCGACCAAGTAACCCTAAGCTACTTCAATGAGACCCACAAAGAAAGGAATCAGACTAACCACAAAAGAAAGCCTTACAAAACACTGTAATTTCACGAAGAAATGACTCAAGAAATGTATCCCTCAAACCAGATTCACACAGAGAAGAATGAAGGACGAGAGGTCACACAGAAGCCTCTAGAACATGAGAGAGAAAACCAGAGAAGTCGAATGAATGAGAAACGATTGGAAAACCCTCAAATATCAAGGCCTCGAGATGTGGTCAGTTATCATCCAACGGCTCAGAGCAGCTGTAGTATTTCAACTTGATCTTGGACTGGGTATTGGGCCTGGTTTCACTGGGCCAACTTCAGCAACTAGTTATATATTGGAATGGGCCGAAGGCCAATCATCATTGCCTTTAAGTGGACTGGATTATGGCATCACAGCCCACAATCTCCACCTTGATGCCAGTGGTCAATCCGGTAGCTTAATACTATCTTAATTAAGATAAAACAGCTTCCTTGGATCACCCTCCAAAGCATCCAGATTATAATTGGAATCTTAGTACCCATATCTGCTGGATTAAATTGGGTGGCTATTTTCTCAAGTAACAAAATTTCTTTTGCAACAATATCTCTTATAAAATGTAACTTAACATCAATATGTTTAGTTCTCTCATGAAATACTGGATTTTTGCATAAATGTATAGCACTTTGACTGTCAGAATATACAGTAACAGGAATAGACAACTCATCAATTTCAGACAGTAAACCTTTCAGCCATAAAGCTTCCTTTATGGCCTCAGTTGCAGCCATATATTCTGCCTCAGTAGTAGACAAAGCAACAACAGGTTGCAATTGTGATTTCCAACTTATACATGTTCCACACAAAGTAAAAACATAAGAAGTAGTAGATTTTCTATTATCAACATTACCAGCAAAGTCAGAATCAACAAAGCCTTTAAGTACTACACCATCATTACAGGCAGAAAAACTCAATCCTAAATGTGAAGAACCTTTTAAGTACCTTATTAACCATTTTAAAGCAGTCCAATGTTCTAAACCAGGATTAGCCATGAATCTGCTGAGATTACTAATAGCATGAGCCACATCAGGTCTAGTACAAACCATGGTATACATTATAGATCCTACCGCATTAGCATAAGGAATCTTTTCCATTTGCTCAATATCAGATTTATTAACAGGACATTGATCTTTACTTAGTTTAAAATGGCTAGCAAGAGGTACAGACACAGATTTTGAATTATGCATAGCAAATCTAGTTATCAATTTATCAATGTATGCAGATTGTTTCAAAAACAGGGTTCTATCATGCCTTTTCCTAGTAATTTCCATGCCTAGTATCTTCTTAGCATGTCCTAGATCTTTCATTTCAAATTCATCATTTAAAGATCTTTTAATTTCATTTATAACATACATATTATGTCCAATTAGAAGCATGTCATCCACATACAAGAGTATAAAAGCAATAATAGCATGTTTATCATCTCTTTTAAAATACAAACAATGGTCAAATTCACTTCTAATAAAACCAACAGAAGAAACATAAGTATCAAACCTTATGTACCATTGCCTTGGTGATTGCTTCAAACCATATAAGGATCTTTTTAACAAGCAGACATGATCAGATTTAGATTTATCAATATATCCAAGTGGTTGTTTCATGTAAATCACCTCATCAAGATCACCATGCAAAAAAGCAGTTTTTACATCCATTTGTTCAAGTTCAAGATTGTAATGAGCAACAAGGGCAAGCATAACTCTAATAGTAGTATATTTAATCACAGGAGAGAAAATCTCATTATAGTCTAAACCTTCCTTTTGAGTAAAACCCTTAGCCACAAGTCTAGCCTTAAATCTTATAGGCACCTTATCAGTGTTACCCTCCTTAATACTGAAAATCCACTTGCAATCCACAAGAGATTTACCTGCAGGTTTAGGGACCAAAATCCATGTCCCATTTTTAATCAAGGAGTCCATCTCATCATCCATAGCAATCTGCCATTCCTTAGATTGCTTGCTAGACACAGCTTCTTCATAGGATTTAGGCTCCCTATAGGCTAGATCCTGATAAGAAATTAAAGCTAAGGTTAGGTAGTCTCTATACCTTATAGGTTCTCTAATCTCTCTTCTAACCCTATCCCTAGTCAATTGGTAGTCACTTCCCTCAACATTTTGCTCTTCTTCAGCATCCTGAACTTCGGTTTCCTCAATGTCTCCATCTGAAACATCATTTCCAGCCTCTGTCTCTACCTCTTCAGCATCTACAGGTTGAGTAGGTATACCAAGCTCCACCTGCAGCTTGGTCCTATCACTCTCTAATCTGTCTGAAACTTTATCAGACTCTTTCCCCTTCAAACATGGCATGTTTAGCTCATCAAAGGTAACATCTCTACTAGTGATGATCTTAAAACCACCTGAGTCCTTACTCCACAGCCTATAACCCTTCACCCCATCAGGATAACCCAAGAAAACACATTTCTGGGCTCTAGGTTCTAATTTCCCTAAATTCTGGTGAGAATAGGCTGCACAACCAAAAACTCTCAAGTGTGTATATTCAGCAACACTACCAGACCATTGCTCTTCAGGTGTCTTATCATCTAGAGCACTAGAAGGGGTTCTATTAACAATGTAAGTGGCTGTCATCAAGGCTTCCCCCCAAAGGGTCTTAGGCACACCTGAACCTACAAGCATGCATCTCACTTTTTCTAGCAAAGTCCTATTCATCCTCTCAGCCACCCCATTCTGCTGAGGGGTATAGGGAGCTGTTTTATGTCTCCTAATACCATTCTCAGTACAAAAAAGGTCAAACTCAGCATTGCAAAACTCAAGGCCATTGTCAGTCCTAAGAGTCCCAATTTTCTTCCCAGTCTGATTTTCTATCAACAATTTCCAGGCTCTAAACTTACCAAAAGTCTCAGATTTGTGTTTTAGCAGATAAACCCAAACCTTCCTAGAATAGTCATCAATTAATGAAAGGAAATACCTATTTCCCCCTTGAGTAATGGTAGGAGAAGGCCCCCATAAATCTGAGTGAATATATTCAAGAATAGAAGTGGATTTATGCTTTCCAATATTGAAATGCAACCTGTGCTGTTTTCCTAAGGTACAGTTTTCACAAAAAGGAATTCTAGAAATTGAATCCTTCCCAAACACCCCTTTCTTATACAGGATATGCAAACCTTTTTCTCCAACATGAGCTAGTCTCTTATGCCACTTTAAAGTTGCATCTAGTTCAGTGTTAGAAACCTCAGCTATCTCATTCACTACAGCACTAGCCCTAGCAACATAAATCCCATTTCTTTTAACACCTCTAAACATCATAAGGGAACCTCTCATCACTCTCAATAGACCATCACCAACCTTTCCTAGTAGACCTAAATCATCCAGACTGCCCATTGAAATCAGGTTCCTGGACAAATCAGGAACATATCTTACCTTCTCCAGAGTAAAGATATAACCATTTTCAAATTTCAAAGTAATCTCACCTATACCTTCAACCCTACATGCCATGTTGTTGCCCATGACAACCTCTCCACCATTGACTTCTCTAAAAGAGTTAAACCAACACCTTTTAGGAGACATATGGAAGGTGCAACCAGAATCTAATATCCATTCATGGACTAGATTCTCACAGTCAACAATATTTGCAGAATCTCTATCAGGGGAAGGCTCAGTCACAACATAGACATCAACAGAATTGGAATCACTAGGCTCTACTAAGTTTCCTTCATCAGTTCTCTCAGCTTTTAACTCATTCTTCCTTTTAAAACAATCCTTTATGAAATGGCCAGTTTTCCCACATCCATAGCACTTCTTATTCCTAGTCTTAGACTTGGATCTATTCCTACCCTTAAACTTCTTCTTACCACTATGTCCCTGATAGTTAAAACCTTCTTGGTTCCCATTGAACCTATTTTGAGTCCTACCCCTCACAAACAAAGCCTCGGACCTACCATTCCCTCTAGCATTCCTAAGCTCAAGCTCTCGACTCCTCAAAGAGTTAATGACAATATCAGAAGTCAAGGTATCTCTACCATATTTTATGGCAGCCTTGACATCCTGATAGGTATCAGGAATAGCATTTAACAATACAACAGCTTTGTATTCATCAGTGATCTTATCACCAGCATTTGTGATATCTTGGACCAATTTATTAAAATTGTCCAGGTTGTCTTCTATGTCCTTAGAGGTATCTAATCTGAAACTAAAAAACCTCTCTAACAGAAACAATTTATTTGGTAGGGTCTTAGCTAGGTATAGTTTTTCTAACTCATCCCACAGGTCTTTAGCAGTTTCCTGTTTTCCTACTTTCCTTAAAACTTGATCAGATAAATGCAGAATAATAGATGCATATGCAAGTTCATCAGCTTCAAGAATCTGATCAGCAGTCATAGTTTCAGGAAAAGTTTGTGTTATTGCTTTAGAAATCTTTTGTTGAACTAAAAACTCCTTTCATTTTCTGCTGCCAAATGGGAAAATCCCCTTTTCCATCAAAAATACCAAATTCAAAAGAGTTTGTCATGTTTTAAAAGTCAGAAACAACACAAAGTATTTCAAAGAAAAATTAAAACTATGACAACTGATGTACTCAAGAGTAAGGTAAGAATGATCTACACAAAAAATTAAAGGGAGGATAGGTTACAGTGAATAAGCAGTAAGTAATTATCACTCTTATTCATGATTACAGAAGGATTATAAGCAATACACAAAAGCAGAAACAAGAATATATATGCTAAACAACAATAATATGGTCAGAAGCAATACACAATTGGGTATAAACAGATATGCTATAAGACTGAATTAAAGAAAACAGATCATACAGCAGGGCAGGGGAAAAATGTACTATAGATGTAAATGGAATGAACAAGTTCACCAGGTTTCCGTGAGAATCATGTTCTCAGGTCAAGGCTCAACTTGATCACCCAAACAGTATGACAAAAATAATGGAAAAACTCAGGGGAGGGTGCAATTAGGGTTGAAACGTGCAAACCAGAGGGTAGCTTATGAATAGCTACCAGTATTATGGTTTCAGTACAGCAGAGGTGGTGTTCCACCAATAACCACAAAGGATCAGTGTACAATCGAACCAGTACAAGGAAACACAGGCACCTACTGTCACGACACCAAGTCAAGAAACCCGAAAAATTCCAAAAGTCGAAGTATCAAGAACTAGGTTTTTTTTTTCTTTCGCACTTTCAGGTGATCCAAGATTGGAGGCTGAAAATTAATTTTCCAGACTCCAGATCTCGATCGAAGCCCCAAGAATAGCCTACGAAGGCTCTGATACCACTGTTATACAAAACTTCAAACACAGAGTTTACAGATCTAACGAAAGAACTCAGAAACCCTATTACATTCAGATCTCCTATATGCGAAACCAGAAGATTAATCACTCAGCATCAAAGCTTCACAGATGATAAGGCTCAGAACATCAATCCAATAACCCCTCTACACCGTCAGACCCAGATCTATCCAGAGACCCAACCACAGTCGACCAAGTAACCCTAAGCTACTTCAATGAGACCCACAAAGAAAGGAATCAGACTAACCACAAAAGAAAGCCTTACAAAACACTGTAATTTCACGAAGAAATGACTCAAGAAATGTATCCCTCAAACCAGATTCACACAGAGAAGAATGAAGGACGAGAGGTCACACAGAAGCCTCTAGAACATGAGAGAGAAAACCAGAGAAGTCGAATGAATGAGAAACGATTGGAAAACCCTCAAATATCAAGGCCTCGAGATGTGGTCAGTTATCATCCAACGGCTCAGAGCAGCTGTAGTATTTCAACTTGATCTTGGACTGGGTATTGGGCCTGGTTTCACTGGGCCAACTTCAGCAACTAGTTATATATTGGAATGGGCCGAAGGCCAATCATCATTGCCTTTAAGTTGACTGGATTATGGCATCACAGCCCACAGTTACAAAATCTGTTTTATATCCATCAATTTGTATATGGAAAAATAAGTCCAATTGGTATTCGAGTCGAGTCCAAGATTTGTACATAATATTTAATATTCATCTTTTATCAATAAAGGAAATTACATATTTTGAAACTTTTCTATTTACTCATAATTTATTCTTTTTATGCTTGGCCAAACATGGTCTAACTCAACATTTTTATTTCAGTCCATTTTTCAAAGAAACTATCAGAGTTTGTTGCGCGCCTTCATGATCAATCATTTCATAAAACTTGCTTGATTAAATTAGTGGTTAACTTTTTAAAGACTTTTCGAACGCCAAGTTGAGTATATATATTTATAAGAACATCTTCTATCCAAAGAGCAAAATCTTAAATTGCAGCTTTCGAAGTCAATTTAGATGTCATCCTATGGAAAAGTCGAAGTTGATTTTCCTATGAATCTCCACAAATTGTCAAATTGATAGGGTTCGTAGCACGTCCACGAGAAATTTTAAGAAATGTACAAAGAACTTTAGATGCAACATTTCGCAACAGAATTTTCTTGTTTTGACATTTTGCATTGGCGAGATTCTATCGCAAAAGAAGTGAAAATTATGGAATATACAACGATTTCCCCTTGTAAATCCATCACAAATTCTATTGTTTTTAAGTTTATTTTACCAAATTATTTTACTTTTAGGCACTATTTCGACGTCTTTTGAGATAGAAGATACTACGGCGTTTGAAGATAAAAGAAAACAATAACATAAGCAAACAATATAGTTGTATTTTCATCAATTTATTTATTTATTATTATTATTATTATTTATTAAAAATGCCATTTTGTGCGGATCTATAGAGTGCAGTCTAATGCTTAATGTATAGAAGCACAAAGAGGATGCTCAATATCCTAATTTGCAGCTGTCAAAATTAATTCAGATGTCCTCTGTGGAAGGCTGATTTTGCAACGAATTTCACCATGAAATTTCTAGGATAATACGTAGTATTGTGTCAATGAGAAATTTCAAGAAATGTACGAAGAACTGCAACGGACTTTGATTTTTTAAACATTTTGCTTTGGCAAAATTCTTTGCAATGAAATAAGCAAAAATTTATGGAATATGCAACATTTTTTCACCTAGACATCAAATATCTAGGTTTTAAGTATTACATGATCGACAAATATTATTCTCATGTTAAACTTTCAATGATAAAAGATCAATACTAATAAACACTACCTTATCCAACCCAGGGCCAGCCCGGCCCAAAGCCACTAAGGCAGTGGCCTTGAGCCTCAAATTTTTAGGGGCCACTAAAAAAAAGGGAACAATACATAAATCCTATATATAAGGATTACATTTCAAAAATAAGAAACTTCAATTTTTTTTTTTTAAAAATCAGGTGTTAAATCAATTAATTAAATATTTTCAATTATAATATAATACAATTACCCCAATTTATTAAATTTCAAATCCAAATCATTCTCTTTATCTACTCTCTATCCCCTCCCTACCCCTCTCTCTATCGGAGGCGGCCATCTACTCCGACGGCCGCTCCGGCGACAGTTCCGACGGTCGCTCCTGCGACAGTTTCAGTGATCTCTCCGGCTGCCGCTCAGATGACAGTTCCGACGGCCGTTCCGGCGACTATTCGGAAGATCACTCCGACGATCTCTCCGGCGGCTATTCACGATCCCTCTGGCAAACTGCTCCAATGACCACTACAACGCATGCTCCGATCAACCTACCCACTTATTCCCAACTTCCAAAAAATTTGCAGAATTTTCAAAATTATATATTGTAATTAAGAGTGTGTTTGGTAGAGATTAAAATTGAAAAAAAAGCCGTTATTGTTGACTTTTATTAGCCGGTGAGACCCAATAACGACTATATTTTCAATTTTAATTGAATTTTAAGTGTTACCAAACATGCTCTAAATTTTTATTAATTATAATTATTAAAACTTAATTACCACCTGATTTGTGAAAAAAAAAAAAAATTAATCCACCTATTTCTTGAAAATGAAACTTTAAAAGTAGGTTTCTAGGTAATTTTCTAAATAAAAAAAAGGGAAAAATTCACTTTTCCTACTTTACCTTTACCCTATTTCAAAAATAACAAAACAACTTTTACATTTCAAAAATCAGATTTTTTGACCTATATATACACATATTTATAAATATTTATTTATTTATTTAAATATATAAAAAGATATAAATAAATAAATAAATAAATATATAAATAAATAAATATATATATATATATATATATATATATATATATATATATATATATATATATATATATGGCTAAGGCTTCGTAAGTTGGGAAAGGGAACTCATTTGGGTAGGGATGTTATGGATTGAGACGAGCACAACTCAACTCGTTTCCAAAAAAGCTCGTTTGGCTCCCCCACCAACTCATCCTTGGAGGGACGAACCGCTTGTTAGCTCACCAATTTTGTTGTTTTTAAGATGAAAATGTCATGCAGTCTAACCATAACTAGGCTAAGGTGAGCAATTAGCTCTAGACTCTCGATCCATTTTGAGAACTAGCTCGTGAGCCAAAAATTTGTTGCGATTTTTATATCGAAAGTGTACGATATCGTAACAAGCAGTATAGTAGACCTTTGAGTTCAGATATCGTTCCTACGAAAACTATACTTCAAGACTTCATCAATTTTTTTCTAACTCCTATTTTATAAAATCAAAGTAAATAATTATGATGGTTGTGATTATTGTTCCTTCTTCTCTTTTTCTCTCTCCCCTTTCTGTGTTTTTCTTTTGCTGCCTTTGACTTTTCCCTTTTCTTCCCTTCTCTTTCTCTTCTTTTTTTTTTCTTCCTCTCGTTTTCTTCTTTCTTTCTAGTGGCAGTTTTCTTCTCCTCTCTGTTTCCCGTTGTACATGTCTATATTGACTGAATTGACTTTGAAAGACAAAAAAAAAAAAATAGGAAATAAATTTTTTTTTTCAACTTATCGAATTTTCAATGAAGTTACGTTCCAAAGCAAATGAAATTACCGAATCGGTAAGTGGTTTCGATTTTTTTCGGTTTTGTTTAGTTTTATGTTTTCGTTCTTCCTTGATTTTTCAGAAAATATCTTCTCCGTAATCCAATTGATATTTTCGTGAATGATGGTGTGTGGAAGATTAAAATTTTTGGTTTGTTTGTTGACCTGTTTGTTTTTTTAATTTTGTAGTCATAGGGAAATTAGTAAGATAAAGCTGATTACTGATAATTCAATTTGAAGTGTAAATTTTTGGAGGTTACTGTGATTTTCTATGAAATATATGAGTTAACTTTGAACATAATATGTTTCTAATAACAGATAATATTATTTATTGAATTAAGGTAAATTTGTTATAGTCAATACTCTATAATTTAGTGTAGTAGTACTTGATGTTAAAACAAAGACTTTATAAGTTAATGGAGTAATATTTCAATTTACATATGAAGGTTTATACTGAAGTTATATATAAATTAAGAATGAAAAAGAATTGATATATAAAATAGTACTGAAGTTAAAAATAAGTGTGATGAATAAATTAACCTAAATTGATAGATTAGGGCGAGCACAACAAGGTGATGGGTGGTGGTGCACTGAAGCATACTATTAAAAATGTGATAGCGTTAGATGAACAAATAAATGTAATAGATGATGATTGTAAAGATGAAGAATTATTCTTTCCATACTTCTCTGAATACAGTATAATTGTTCTTTGTTTTATTTTTTACATAAGAATTTCCAAAGATAAATTTTGTATGGATCTCGTTTAAGCTTTTTTAAATTTCTTCGCATTCTTTCAATGTTTTATAACTGTATTCTATGAGTGAAATCATATGTAAATTTATTTTGTTCAATTAAGCTCATTTTGCTAACCTTGCTTATATCTCCTTTTAATCCTTCATATTCAACGCTAATATTACCTTCAAAATAACAAAGTCCGTGCATTGCACGGCCATAACTAGTATTTAAGAAAAATGGCAGCGAGATTTGAAATATAGCTTTAAAAATTCTTTGTTCAAACAAACCAGCCCACTTTAGAAAAGAGGTGACGGTCAAAATTGTTGACTTATCGTTTAGATTATTTTTACAATTGACACATACCAGAAGGTGGCCGCATATTTAAGGCGGCGAATCGAAAATCGCTCTAAGATAAGACGTTTCCTTCACGTATGTGTGAATACTCGTATTAAAGTAATTGATTTTTTTAAGGAAGTTTCAACTATTTAGTGCATGACAGGCAGAGTTTGATTATTTTTATTTACGTATTTATAAATTGAGGGCTCAACGAAATGAGTTTTATAAGTGAGTAATTTTTAACTACACTTTATCAACTTTTATCAAAAACTATTAAAATTTTTAATTTTTAACTAAACTAAACAAGAACTTAATATGATAAACAGACTACTTTCAACAATTAATAGGAGTGTAGCGTCGAACATGGACGGATCTAAGACCGAATTATAAGTCGGGCTAATACGTTTAAAAAAAAAAAAATTACACATCCCCCGCCCCCCCCATCCGTCCCTAGCATCAAATATAGTCACGTAATGTAACTATTCCACGAATGTGTCTATCATGGGACATATATAGGTGTCAACTTTTCTCACGTAATGTAACTATTTCTTGTTTGATCCTTATTGTTTTAAAAATTCATTTTTTTCTCTCTTATTTTTAAACACACATTTTTCAATAAAATAATATTATACGCAAACCCAAATTTTTTTTTTCATATTTTTTAATCACACATTTTTCATCAAAATACTATTAACATAATGTCTTGAACCTCGAAAATTTCAACTTTGTTGGAGTTGGATAAGCGTTATTTTTGCTGGAGGTAAGTAATGATAGTGCCATGAACATTGTGGTATTGGTGCTGGGAAAGTTGTGTGCATGGGGTTGATGGTTTCGGAAGATAAGAGTAACTTTTTTCCTTTTGCTTTTATACGTTATTTTTTTATCGTACATCGTTTTTGGACTTTAGTTTAAAGTTAAATGATAAGTTGTGCAACGAATTTAGAAGATATATTTAATGACGTATCAAATTTCACCGACATAGATTTGGTAATTTAATATTTTTGTTAATCAGATACGTCATTTACAAATATAAAAGCATTTTTCGCATTAACAATTAATTTCATTTAACTCACCACTTTTATTAACTTTTAAACTATATACTTAATTAATTTTTATTTAAAATTTTATTAAAAATAAAGTGCATCACACATTTAACTATGACTAATACAATGGAAAGAACTCATTATACACATATAAAGTTCTATTATATTAGAAATCAGGTTCGCCGGAGGTTGCCATTAGAAATAAAATCGAATATGTTTTAAGCATACATAGAATACATTTTATTTAAAAATTATATTCCCAATTTGACTTAGCAAAAAAGTTTAAGTCAAAGTTAACAATTAATTTCATTTAACTCGCCCTTTTATTAACTTTTCAACTATATACTTATCAATTTTTATTTAAAATTTAATTTTTTACTAAATCATGAGAGAGTATATCCTCAATTTAAAATTTGACATGGAATATACATTGATACAAATTAATACACTAAAAATGTCGTGTCCACGTACTTTCAGAGTAAATTGTTTGAATAGTCACTGAACTTTAACATGGTCACGACTTACTCACTGAACTTCAAATTGCCTCTAAATGATCACTGAACTTTCATTAATTGCACCACATCCAACACTCAGAGGACAGTGGGATGGGCAATTGGAATCGAGCTCAGTGACCATTTAGAGGCAATTTAAAGTTCAGTGAATAAATCGTGACCATATTCAAGGAGGTCGGTGAGTGAGTGAGTGATTGTTTAAACAATTTACTCCTACTTCCAAGATCCGACCTTAATTTGACCTCGTAAACCTCGTCGACAGGTAATAATAAATCAAGATCAGCGTCTGATTACCAATCCACTGTATTTTTCTTTCCGTACAATATTACCCTTCTACTAGAAGCTTGAAAATGCTGTCAACAAACGCTTTTGTTTCATGGATTCTTGTATTGAGTTGTTTCAGGTTGCTGAATTTTGCTGTGCCACAGGTGCCTAAAGAAGAAGGTAAGAATCTGAGTTTTAGCTCCTATTTCATGAATATGCAGTTATCTTATAGTGCCCACTAAAGAACAATTAGTATTATGTTTATTTATTAACTTTGTTTTTTCGTTTAAGTTTTGCTCAATAACTTAAGTGATATTTGCAAATTATCAGCTAAGCCAATTTCTTCAAACTCGAGGCATATATTGGATACTTTGGCAGATTTTAGTGTCTGATTGGTATAAGTTTCAGTGACAACTGACAAAAGTTTTAATATATAAAAACTCTACCTGGTTTGTTATAACAATTGAATTGAATCTGATCTTTGACAGCACATCTGTTATTAGTTCTTTAGTAAATCTTTTCTAAGTTTTTGCCATTATTTTGAGGTTAGTATCCTCAGTTACTGTTTTGTTCTCATTTTTCTCTAATACATATATGCTTTGTGCTGAATACAATAATGGTATGCTTGGTATGGTATGGAAGATTATACTAGAATATATTAAGGATAAAAAAGAAGCTACAATCTTGTTATATATGCTGTCCTGCATACCAAACATAGTCTTAGTGCATATTTTGTATAATGGACAAGTTTTAGCTTCTTTTTGTTCCTCGAGACGAGCCGATGCTGTAAAATTTTCCTTATGAAACATACCTTGGTGCAATATAAAATGCTAATATGCATTGATATCTGTCTGTTAGTGGATGTGCTGCAACAAATTGTTACTGCAGTGGGTGCAAAATTCTGGAAATTTAATGCCAATTTATGTGATATTGAACTGGTTGGCGTTACACAAATTGCTCCAAGTGGATCTGAGGGTTATGTTGATTGTGACTGCACCTATGAAAACAACACCGTGTGCCATGTGACAAAAATGTTAGTATCTTTATCTCTTCTTTTATTATGTTCTCAAAAATTTAATTCATCGTGGAATCCATATGGTTTAGGGTTCTGTTCCTCCCGATCAAGAATCTTGTCACTTTAGATATATACAAGCACTACAGTTTTAAATTATGTATAGATTTCAATGATGTCTCCATGTAATTATTAATGTTTTGCTGGAAGGATGTGATCAGCGAATGATATCTCCATATACTTATTACTATATTGATGAAACCGTTGTCTCGATGCTAATGTCCACGTTCCACATTATACAGTGTGCTGAAGAGTTATAATCTTCCAGGAATTCTTTCGCCTGAAATTGTGAAGCTTCCGTACCTCCGAGATATGTAAGAACCTGTCATTACCAGCATCATATTGATTCTTTGATTTATGCCAACTTTGTCATGGAGAAGCATCAGCTACTGAATCTAAGTTATATTTCATTCAACTCTCAGTGATTTTGCTTACAACCTCCTCACCGGGACAATACCAATTGAATGGGCTTCAACACGGTTGAATTCTGTGTATGCTCCATCGTTGATTTATTTATGTATTCTAGTAGTTATTCATTTATTTAAGCACCAACTAATTACAGAATTTTGATGCAGCTCTCTTCTTGTGAACCGGTTATCAGGGAAATTACCAGAGGAACTGGGAAACATTACTACCCTCACGTACCTGTATGTCTTCAAGTATATCATATGTTAATTTGTTTTCTGAAATAGATTTACTGATTGAAATCTAGTTGTTAAATAAAACTTATGAAGTGTGTTGAATTTTTGAGTAAATGGATGAAAGAAAGAGAAGAAAAGAGCTTTAAATGAATAATTTCTTATTCACGCTCTTTCCTTCTCCATCTTCATTTATTCAATAGATCAACATGGTGACAGAGCAGACAGAGGCTCAGGGTTAAATCTCACCATCACATTTATGAAAAATATGCACGTGCTAGGTCTTTAATGAAAAATGTATCTGGCTGGATCATGAGGGACGTGCTGACAGCATAATTTAAATAAATAACTTCTTTCCTTCTCAAACAACTTAGGCTTCTACAATGAGATGTTACAAACAAAGAGGACTTCCTTGTCTTCTTACTATTGTTGAAATAAAGGAGAATTTATTGTCCTATTCTGCTTGTCATTTTACCAGGAGCCTTGAAGTCAACCAATTTTCAGGCTCTATTCCTTCTGAACTTGGGAAGTTGATAAACTTGAAGACTCTGTAAGATCCCACATTTGTTATGCACCGCACCATATGCTTTATATCTCACATGCGACTCTCAATGAATGAGACAAAATCTGATTATTACAGCCTGCATTGGTTATTGAATCACAGGGTATTGTCCTCCAATCAATTTACCGGAAACTTGCCAACATCTTTTTCGGAACTGATAAACTTAGATGACTTGTAAGCATATACACTCTCTTCTTCAATTTATTGTTTAGAAATTTGATGATATATTCAATGAAGGCCCCTTTTCAATGCAGTAGGATAAATGATAACAATTTCAGTGGACCGATACCTGAATTTATTCAGAACTGGAAACGGCTAACACATTTGTAAGATCCTTGCATACCTAGAAGTGCTTTTGAAGATATGATAGATAACTTTTTTTTTTTCAATTATTTTGTTTAACATTTATTAGTTTTAATGCTTACTGAAGAGAAATGCATGCGAGTGGATTAGAGGGACCAATTCCCTCGAGCATTTCTTTTCTGACAATGTTAACCGCCTTGTAAGTAGTACCTCCATAAGATTTGCGTTGGCCTCGGTTTTTTATTTTTATATTTCCATATCAGTTTACTACTTGGTAGTTTTCACGTCAGAATTTTCTTATACAGGAGAATTAGTGACATAAAAGGGCCAACTCAGGGATTTCCTGTACTGCGGAGCACGACAAGCATAGTAACACTGTGTGCTGAACAATTATGCATATTGAGATTCTTTAATTTTTTGTTTCATAACTCTAAACTAATGAGATAAATTCACTCTTGGATTTAGGGTGTTAAGAAATTGCAACATTTCTGGAAAAATTCCTGCATATGTATGGAAATTTCGGGTTCTACAGATGTTGTAAGTAACCAAATATCAGTTTAAAATAATCATTTAGCTGCTTATTCACACGATTCTGGGGTTACTGGTTGCATGGTGGTCAATATTTCTCTGTCCTGCTACTTCGATTCTTCTTTCTGCCTTCTGTATTTGGACTTTGTTCAAGGAAAACGGTATTTGACTTATTATTCTCATATTAAACTCTTTGACAGATGATATACTTCTGTTTCATGGGTTTTGTCCCATTGTTGATTGTCATGCTATAATTGAAACATGATATGGGAGGACTTGATATGCAACCGTAGTTATGAAATGAAATAGTTCCCAGGAGAACTTAGAAATTAATAGACCAAATAGATATGTATAAACTACATTATCACGTCTTTAAATAAATATTTTGTTGACTTCAATTGACTTGCAGTTCTGTTAATAACGCAGCAATCATACTGAAATAATGTGTTTACATGATTTAGTAAGTTCAGACATAGGGGAGTAACTACTTTTTTGTTTGACTGTATTTTATGTTTTATGATATAAACAGGGATGTGAGTTTCAATAAGTTGGTGGGAAATATTCCATATGACATCGCAAGAAATCTGAAAGTTGTGTGAGTACAAGCTTCAATCTTTCACTTCTGTATTAAATGCATTTTGGGAAAAATCTACATTTCTTGGTAACATCTTGAAACTACCTTTCTGTCCCTCAGCACGTAATTCTTACCATATGTTCTTTCCTAATTAGGTTTGTCACTGGAAATATGCTAAGTGGAAATATCCCAGATGCACTCTTGAAGGATGGAAGCAATATGTACGTTTAATAGCTATAATGATACCCATTTGATGTCATTCCCGATATTCCATCTTGTTTGTGAGTGAAGGTTGAATGTGCGTTGATAGAATGATGCATGATCCACTTTTCCTGCATCACAAATATATAATTCTAAAGAGCATTATAGCAAAATATTAAGCTGTGCATATTGGTAAACCCCCTAAAATTTCTTTCTGTATTGCCGTCAATAATGGCTATTGATGAATGCTTCTGTGTAAGTGTATAATTTAAATGGTCCAGATAATGACATCTATCTTATTAACATTGTGCAGTGATCTTTCCTACAACAATTTCACATTGAAAGGCCCTGACCAATCAGCTTGTCAATCAAACATGTTAAGAAATTCTTTAATTATTTCGTATTGTATATTTTCATCAGTGTGCGCTTTTTCTGTATTCAAATCATTAACCTCTCTCTCTCTCCCCCCCTTCTTTTAGTAGAAATCAAAATGTGAACCTGTTCAAAAGCTCTGCTACTGTAAATCCACTGTAAGTTGCATTCTCTCTTTTTATTCATAAAATATTACTGGCCAACACTTGAAAGCAAATTATAATTCTCAAGTAGTCATCTAACTAAACTAAATGCACACTTGTTTCTGATTGCTTCACTGCTTAACCTCCAACAGACAACAAATGCTTCCATGTACAAGAAATGTAGATTGTCCCAGATGTAAGTATGTTCCCTTTTTGTTAATTAAATTCTCCCTTTATTGCCTCATTATAAAACTGAAGTTTTCCTTATATGCTTTATCTGCTTCACAACTTAATATTTTGGAGCTTCTCACTATGACAAAAATAACAACGAAGTAAGCTTTGTCCCCAATATATTTGGGATCATCTACATGAATCTTTTTGTGCCAATTTGTTCAGGCCACGTCAGTTTTAGTTTGTCCCTTCCTCTTCTAACCTATATTACTGAGATAATGTCAATTGAACAATAGCATCTTTAGGTCTAAACTAAATATGTCATAACCACCTAACTCGTCTTTTTGTTAACTTATCCTCAATCGGTGCCACCTTCCTCATGTGCCCATGGAGTTTTTGTTCGTCTAATTCATATGTTTTTTTAGGAAGAGTTGTGGGATTGCTCGTGTAACCATTAATCTCGTTTGTCCATGACAGACAAATGTTCTTTCCATGTTAATTGTGGTGGGGGCAATTTGGAAATCAAAGAAAGCAACAGAAAAGTTACTTATGAAGGAGATGTTGGAGGTGATGCAAGATTTTTAAGTACCAGCAGTTATTGGGGGTTTACTAGTTCTGGAGAGTTCATGGACCTACCTAGCAACCAAAATTCACGTTCTATCAGAACCACATCAACTGCAAACCTCTCTGAGTTATATTGTACTGCACGTCTCAGTCCTCTTTCGCTTACGTATTACCATTATTGCTTGGAGAATGGGAGTTATAGCGTTAATCTTCACTTTGCTGAAATACTATTCACAAATGACAACACATATAACAAACTTGGAAAGCGGATGTTTGACATATACATCCAGGTATTGAATATATATTTGAATTATATGCGTTTTTCCAAGTGAATTTTATGGCTTTTTAAGACCCTCTTTCACTTTCAGGAAAAATTAGTTTGGAAAGATTTCAACATTGAAGATGAGGCTAGGGGAGCTCAAAGGCCCGTGACCAAACCTTTTAATGTCACTGTATCAGATAATACTTTGGAGATCCGATTTTACTGGGCGAGTAAAGGAACTACACGAATTCCTAATAAAGGAGATTATGGTTCCATTATATCGGCTATCTCTGTCATTCCAAGTGAGAAGTTGCATTCTTTTCCTTCTTATATTTTCATTATCCCCTCCCCCCCCTTTATATATAGTGTATCATCTCTCCTTATCAATTATCGACTTGACATATTAATTGATAGATGTGAGTGGCATGCGCTATCCACAAATATTTGTTGATGGTTATGTGATTTTTCGTAGACTATTACACTATTAGGTGCACACAGCTCATGAATTTTCTTCAACATGTCTCTCGGTTCTCCACATTCATTAATTTCAACCATCAACACTGCAGTTTCAAATCTATATTAATATTTAAGGTTGTGCTCTAGATTGAATCTTGATCTTCTGAAATTTTCTTTCAGTTGTGTCTTGGGGGGCGTGCATTTGTTAGCTCGTATTCATCTTAGCTAGTATGAAGTTTGAATGTCATAAAAATGCCTAACCTGCTAGTAAGAGCTGAACTTGGTTCTAGTTTAAACTTGAGTTTCTCCTTGCTTAGTGTTACATAAACATTAATGCCTTTTCTTATTTTTTGCAGACTTCAAAATTTGTTCAAATGGAGGCAAGAAAAATTTAACTGTTTATGTAAGTGTTGGAGTTGTGGCCATATGCCTTATTTTCTCAATATTTGGCTTCCTTTGGTGGAAGGGTTGTTTGAAAGGCAGAAAACGGAAAGGTGAGGACTTTGATTTATCTTACTAAAGCAAGAATGATTATTGATTCATAGCTGTTGTATATGATTATTAAATGCAGAGTGCAATTCATGCTTAGGGTATCAAATATGAAATATAAAGTAAACTTCAAAATGTAACAGTTAAATATGCATACATAATCTTGCAAAGATGCCACCATATCATATGATTTGAAATGACATTCTAGGTGGGATGTCTAGATCTTTCATTCAAACAGCAATATTATTCTCTCTTAAAAGTCAATGGCTACCTTAAGTACGTTTTTAGTGGACCACCTGTCATGGAGCAAAAGGAATTGGGGAGTTCTTCGTTCTCCTGTATACAGTGTTTGTTTCCATATAGTCATCTACGATGCATTGGGATTTTGGAAATTTAGAGATTTCTCTCTGTTCTTGAACCCTAGCTCTTTATAGTTGGTTTTCCTCCCTTACTTGGATGTTGGATGCGGACTAAACCTCATAAATCTTGTATCTTCTAATTTTTTGTTCTTTTTTATGGGATATCAAATGCGCTTTACCTATATGGGATGACCAAACAGAACATTGTGCAAGTGAGTGATCATTTTATGTCTTCCCTGAACAGATTTTGAAGGTCTAGAATTGCAAACAGTTTCTTTTACTTTGAAACAAATAAAAGTGGCTACTAACAACTTCGATCCTACAAACAAGATTGGAGAAGGTGGTTTTGGTCCGGTGTACAAGGTATTTATTGTTTAGAGAGCATTATTTCCTTCATTTCTGATGCATAGGTTTTCTAATGGAAGAACTGGCACAGGGTCAATTATCTGATGGTACTGTTACTGCCGTAAAGCAGCTCTCCTCTAAATCAAGGCAAGGAAATCGTGAATTTTTGAATGAGATTGGCATGATTTCTTGTTTGCTACACCCAAACCTCGTGAAGCTTCTTGGATGTTGTATTGAAGGAGACCAATTGATACTTTTATATGAGTACATGGAAAACAATAGTCTGGCCCATGTTTTGTTTGGTAATTTTTCTTACACGGGACATATCTTTTTCAATTTTCTGTTTGTTGGTTTTATGGCTTTTTTGCTAGGGTCGACGGTACATTACTAGACAGTATTAAAGAAGGCAGTTAAAATTTTGTTGATTCTACTGTCCAATCTGGATACTATGATGGGACTAAACATGCCTATATTGGTCTGGCTGCAAAATTCAGGTTCAGAGGAAAGTCAGTTGATGCTGGACTGGCCAACGAGGTTCAAGATTTGTCTTGGAATTGCTAGAGGTTTAGCATTTCTTCATGAAGAATCAAGGCTGAAAATTGTTCACAGAGATATCAAAGCATCCAATGTTCTGCTTGATAGAAATCTAAACCCTAAAATATCGGATTTTGGATTGGCTAGGCTTAATGAAGAAGAAAAGACCCATATTAGCACCCAAGTTGCTGGAACAATGTGAGTTCAACTTGTTTATAAAAGGGTTTATTGGATAATTCTTTACAACCTTTGTACCTTGGCATGCTCCAACTTGGTAGTTTCTCATCTTGATTGCAGAGGTTATATGGCACCGGAATATGCACTATGGGGACATTTGACCGACAAAGCAGATGTTTATAGTTTTGGAGTCGTGCTTTTGGAAATTGTCAGTGGCAAGAGCAACAACACATACATGCCAAGTAGTGATTACACTTGCCTACTGGATATGGTACTAATCCTTCGGCTCTTCAGAGGATGCTTGATTCCCATTTTTCCCAAAATACATTTTTCTCTCTCTTCTTTTCGACCGCACATTTTTCATTAAAATAATATTACACTCAAATCAAAAACTTTTCCTTCTTTTTTAACCACAAATTCTCCATCATTATATTATTCCAAAAAACGTTCTTAAACAATATCGGGGCTCAAACACCCCGTTAATTGCACTTCCATTGTCATTAGGCTGTCCAGGCCCTGCTGGCCCCGCAGCAAAAACTGCACCAGGCTCGAACACCTTTCATTTTGAAGGCAGGTCGAGACTGACCTAATAAATTTGGCAAAATGGGCTTGGCGCAGCTTGCCAATAATAACAACAGCCTGACCTATTTGACACCTCCACTCGATATTTAGTCCAAAATTTAACCCCCACGTTTGCATGCAGACATTCATAATTGTAGCCAACTTCTGTTTTTCCCTTATCGAAACCATCTAATGTTTGGAAAAAATTGTGTTGCAGGCTTGTCACTTGCAAGAAACTAATTGCATAGACAAACTTCTCGACAAAAGGCTGGGTTCTCAGGTGAACCCAGAAGAAGTAGAAAGGACGGCAAAAGTGGCTGTTCTCTGCACAAATTCAACTGCATCTGTTAGGCCTACCATGTCCGAGGTTGTCCAAATGCTCGAAGGAAATATGGACATTCCAGATGCACCCAACGAAGGCAATGATGTGAGGTTCAAAACCATAAAAGGCTTAAACCAAGAATGGCAAAATCGAAGTTCAAGTGAAAGTCAAACTCAGAAGTCTGCCATTGTACAAACAGATGCAGAAGTTTCTACTCAATCGCTGAATCTTTTAAGTCCGAATGTAAATGTTACAACCACATGGTAGAATTCACCTTTAAAACCGACTTGTAAAGGGAAGTGATCTATTGGTTATAAATCCACATAATAAGGTTTAGCTTAGTGATGCGGCCTGCGGGATACAATTAGAGTCAATTAAATTCTGTTTTAAGTTGATTTTCAGGTTGATTTCTATTAAATATTGTTGTTACGTTAAAGCCATGAAGTTAGTAATTGGCATCGATCATGCTCCATATTTGGCAACGATCATGCTCCATATTTGGCAACGATCATGCTCCATATTTGAGGTGAGCAAGAGGAATTTTTCTTTTTTACCGTGTAATCGAGGTTTTATAGAAATTATTAAATGTACAAGCTTATATATAATATAGTTAATTACTTAATTTATTGTTTAGGCCTACTGTTTGTCATAATATGCAATGATTGTCCTATCATTTAATTTGTTAAAGAATTATGCCTCTTGTTCGGATGATAGTAGTTTTGACAGCCCACTTATATGTGTAGAAATTCAGATCATTGATTGGAAAGAGTATTGTTAAAAGAGAAATGCTAGCATTTTTCTTGTTAAAATCAATGTATAAAAATCTGTCAACTCACAAGATGTTAAAGAAGCTGTCAAACTTGATGTGCGTGTAACATGATTGTTAAACTATAGATACTCGAGTTTGGAGTGTGAGAATCGTGAGATCTTAGCTTCTTAAAAATAAATTGAATTTTTTTTTGTTGACTCGGGTGTCAAAATTTCGCTTAGCTAATCCTGAGGAATGACAGCTTTCCACCTTAGTTCACCACCGGGGTTAATCTAGATGCGGTCACAGTTTATACACACTTGGATTGAACATTCGGCGGTTCTCTTCCTTATGGGCCTCTGCCTTTCAACATAGATGTTACCTTTCAACATAAATTGTTGCCTTCCAACTGTCGCGGGGATTCGAACATTCGATACTCCGTAGAGAACCCTCCTTCTTTACCATTACGCCATACCCATGGAGGCTGAATATTGTAATTTTTATAATTAGCAATCGCTTAACGAATTTTGTCAAGAGTCCACTCAAGCTTCTACTCAAATCGGTCAAGCACAACAAAAATAATTCTGAATTTAGTCGAGCACGTTGAATAAAAAGAACAAACTTCATGCACCAAAAGGTTATACAGCCTAGGAATTATAATAGGTGCACGAACACTAGGGGTGTAAATGTAACGCACATTGAATTTTCATTCGACTTATTTATTATTACCATAAGTGTTAGGTCTAAAGTGTTGATGGTTGCTCTCACGGGCTCAAGAACACCACATATGATCAATAAGATGCAATTAGAAGTCAAATGAGTGTCAAAGTGCCGCACAAGTTATGTTCTAAATTCACAATTACATGTTGAGATCTATTTTCCGCATAGAAAACACTCAAATTGAAAAAATGATATTTCTAAAAGAATTATAGTACTTTGAATTGCCTCAATTTGATATCGAAAAAGAAAGATATAATAAAAATATTGATGGTTGCTCAATGAGAGCTTGTTGGCCGCCCTCAGGCGCTCGAGCGATTTTAACAGTGAACCCTCGACGTCCGTTGGAGCCGTCGTGTTGCATGGTGAAACCATATTTTGGGATTTTTAGTATTTTTACAATCCTAAACAATCTCGAACACTTTTTATTATAAATATCCAAGCTATATTTCATTCCAAATGTGTGTTAAGCCTACTTTCATTCAAGAGTACGTCCTGTTGAAAATCAATAACACAATCTATAATTTTCTTGATTCAACCACATGATCAAAGCATCAAAACACCAGTGACTGGAGTTTCAGTTCGTAAAGAACGGGTTCGTTTTTTATGATTCACGAGGAGGGAGAAGAACTCCAAAGATTTCGAAAAGTGCAAGAGGCTCAATTGAAAAGTACTTTAATGATTTACAAGTTGAGTGGTCAGAGCCTATTAAACTTTAGCTGTGTTTGGACCAACTATAAGTTAAATCTTTTCTAGTATATCTATTGACAAAGTTTACTCAGAGTTTTTTTTTTATTCAAGTGAAGAGTTCTTCAAGGGTTTTTACTTTGTTAATAAATATTGGTGTTCTTTACTTATATTGCTTTGATCTGCATGATTGATTGATAATTAGGGTTTTATTTAATTAAACTCGTTCATCTAGAAACAATAATTGGTGACTTATTGCTTATTGTTAGATTTTAATTAGGTTCCGCGTTATATGCCTATTCATCCTCCTCCAGATGTTAGCTGGAGGTAACCTCGTTCATTTTCAGTAAGATTATGGCTCGTAATTATTTAATGTTAGTCGAAGACAATAATTTACACCGACAAAGGATAAAGATTTTCTCTATAAAATGGGTGATTTGTAGGACCAGCCTCAATTTGCATTGAAGTTTCCAATTGCTTCCCATGTCCCGCTAGGAAACATATTAATGTTACTATTTAAAATAAAAAAATTGTGACCGATATTTTTTTTTTAATCGTCGATGATCTAGTATCAAAACTTTATACTATTTTGAACTTGCGTATACATGGAAGAGAAACACATGTATGACCTTTGCTTTAGAAGTGCGGAATATGAAAAATCGGACCGACACTTCAAACTCACTGGCATTATAACACGTAGGCTCATGGGTATCGGAATTTTTCTTTTTGTAAAATAATTAATTCGTAAGGTTCCATATATTTCAAAATTAAATATTTATAGTGAAACGTAGGGGTGGGTATGGGTTGGGTTGGATCGATTTTTGACTCAATTCAAATCCAACTCAACATGATCGATTTGATTAAAATTTAACTCAATCCAACCTAACTCGTGTAAAAGTTGAAACGAAACCCAACCCAACCCAATCAAGTATCGGTCGGGTTGGGTCGGTCGGTCGGTTTGTGACGACTTGTCAACAAAAATTAAAGTCATATAATTTTTTATTATACTAAATTCGAATAGATAAGATTAAATAGTAAGTAAACAAACAAATAAATAAAATTATCTATTATTTTATTTAATCATCATTAGCCGAGCCTATGAAGAATAAAGTGCATTTAACATAACATGGAAAACGTATACTACATTTCTTGTGGGAAGAACAGTAAGCTCCTTCTCTAAAATACACCAAGGTAATTACATTTGTATTATTTACTTATACTTTTTAGTTTTCTTTTATTTTTCTAGTTATTTTATTTCTTTGTTTTTAAAAGTGGCGGTTTTGGTTGGACGGATTTATTCGGTTTTCATGAGTTAACACATAACCCGACCCGACCCACGTAAAAATAACAAAAAAATCGACCTAATCCGATCGGGTTGGTTCGGTTTGAATGCTTTTGGTGGGTTCGGTCAGATTTTACCCACCCCTAATGACACATCTTGACATGCCTATGATCACCTCACTTTGAAGTAGAGTTGAAAGACTAATACGTAAGAAAGAGCCGAGTCCCATCCCAAAAATAATGTGCATATTTGGATATGCACTAACTCGTAAATGGACTGTTTTGAATTTTTATACAGCGTACTAATTGGGCCGAGGAATAAATAGACTACATATGTCAGTATCTTTTCAATTGACACATTTACTAATCTATTGTCATTGCTATCACACTGTATAATGTTGAAATAATTGATTTTTTTTATTTCCAATCCATTTAAATTTACAGTAATTATTTAATTATAATATTCTTTTGTGGAAAATTTAGGCCTTGTTTGGTACGGATTAAAATCAAATTTTAATCTAAGTCAAAGTCAAACAATCAACATCAATCATATATTTCATAGATTCCAAAACTTTTCAACCACACATTTCAAAATTTTCTATCACAATCTAATAAAAATTTAATTTTAATGCATACCAAACACCCTCTTAGTAGAGGAAGAAATTTTGTTGATCAAATACTATTTTTTGAGTAGACTTGAGAAGGTTTTCAATTATTTTTTAATTGTCGGCCAATTCCAAATTTATTATAGAAATGAGAATTAATTGTTGTTTGTTATTGGTTTGCCTGCTTATAGGAAATTCGTGCAGAAGCTTGTTTCCGATAAATTTGATAAGCTTGTTCAATTTATTATTGAAAACAACTACCAGACCATGTTAGTTTTGGTATATTACTCCCCTCTTTTCAAGTGGTCTGGTGAGATCGTGGTCTGAAACCAATAATTCAGATTAACAAATTCGGTGTTGGCATCGTATTAGTTCACTAGTTATCATATTTTCCTACACTTCCAAAATTTAATTTCTTTAGTCAACCACGCGTTTGTCTACGTGGGATGAGATGGGATGGATGTCCCTAAATTTAATTTCGTTACTCAACCTCGCGTTTTTCTACAGTTATTCAATAAAAATAGTTTTTAAATAGTGAATTTTTGAAAAATGTGGTTAAAAATCAGAAAAATAATTGAATTTACGTGCAAAATATTTTATTGTGAGAATATGTGATTGAAAATGAATTTGAGAAAAAAGGAGTTCTGAAATAATGGTAGACCATCGGGGGCAAAGAATACATTGTAAATATATGTACGGTTTGCACTGGAAATCTTCGACGGAGAATCAATAATTGATTGTAACTATAGCCTACCATACAAATTACAAAGACTGCCTTGCAAACTCAATAATTTCAGGTCAGTATTAATAGCAAAATTTCCATTGAGGCCCTGAACCTACCTAGAAAATAAATGCTTAGTGCAAAAGTATTGCTTTATTATTTTTTCCCTTTTTAGGTGGTGGATGGGTGGATAGTAGTTGTGCTAAGGGGTAGCTTTGTTTTGACGTGCAGTGCATTGTTCCATTGTTCTCGTGCAGTTAAAAAAGATGGCAACTAGCACCACGCTTTTGATCTATATTTAGGCAACAAGTATGGACTACAATGTTAATAATTTAGACCATCGGACGAACATGCTTAAGAAGGAAAATTAAAAAGTTGTCTTGAACCTTGTGAGTTTCATGTCATTATATTTGTATGTAATGTTTATCATTTTGTATGGAAGGAAGCAGAAATAGTTATGACGTCCTAACTTGCTCTTTGACTGAAAAATATTTGGTCGGTTTGGTAGGACTTTGGAAAATCCAAAGGGGATGCTTCTATAATTTTTAAAAGTGCTTTGTTTGACTAAAAGAATTTATAGATAAAATTGGTCTAAAGTAACTTTGTCACAAACCTCAAAGTAAAAGCAAAACAAAAGCTCCTGCCAAAAGGGACCATAAAATAAATGTATACTTCCTGTAACTTTGGTATAACTTATAAGGGAATGTCTCATCTTCTCTCTCTATATATATCAGTGGAAATGTTCTCCTGCCCACGGTGGGCAAAATAAGACTGCTCACCTGCTGATGTGACACGAGAATCTAACGTTGGGTTCTCTCCGAGTGAGCATTATAAGACTTCTAGGGCAGGAGAACAGCTCTATATATACCAGTGTTTCAGCTTAGTGAATTTTAAGCTAAGAGGAGATGACACCAGTTGCTAGTATGACAAGAGCTTTTTTCAGTTTTATGTTCACCTTGACTTATTACTTTTCTTCAAAGCAACAACTGTTTTAGCACAGAGTGGATCTCTTCCTGAGGAGGAAAGTAAGTCTCACATAGTTAGGCTTTTTATGGTTTTCGAACAATTTTTGCCCTTACATTACAACTTCTGCTTATCTCTAGACATTCGCTTTGTTCAACATGCATCGAATCACATTTCAATAGAAATATTGATTTCCAATTTTTTCAGAGAATGCTCTTCATGAAATAGCTGATCAGTTGGGAAAAAAGGATTGGGACTTCAACCTGAATCCTTGCGATGGGAACTCAAACTGGTCAACACCAAAAAGATATGATGGTACAACAATTCTATCATCTGCAATTGTTCTTCCCCTGGCGGTGTATGCCACGTAAAAAGCATGTAGTCTTTCTTCCTAAAGAAACTTCTTTTATTTTTCGATACTGTGAAACTGATCTAGAAATAGCCCTTTATGCTGTTAAAAAATTGCTTAGAAAAATTAGCTACATTGATCTTGAAGTAGGAAAAATATATGATGGTTGATTATCTTTTGTCAATCAGTGAAAATAATACTTTCTGTGGGAATATTATGTTTTTTTCTCACCTGAACTTATGGTGCCTAGTAATCAAACTCGACCTTTCTGCTCCGTTTTATATTGCTAGAGTCTATCATCATAAATTATAATCAGGATCCTCTCTTAACATGTGTATCTGAATTTCGTCAATAATCAGTGTTAGTGATATAAACATAAAAAAGTAACTTTATTCTCCATTCAGCCAAGAATACATCTTCATTTCACCATGTCAATGTTGCAAGTTACTTTTTTGATTCTTAAGTTTGAGTTGAAGTTGAAATCGCATAACATTTGTAGTGTACTCTAGACGAAGCACTCTAAGAAGTTGCTCAACTTCAAACACTAGACGACTTATGATACATCATTTTACTTTGGAAAATCATTCTGATAGATTTATTGCTCGGTTTCTTTCACCTGTATAGAAACTTTTCTTTATGTGTTGATATACATGTCTATTAAATTTGATATCAAATTTCATCATTTCAATCTGGAGTATTCTAAAGAGAGCCACTTTTTCCTTGCAAACAGATTTCTTAAAGGACAGGATTTAGCAGGTGTCCTTCCACCCTCCCTGTCGAAGTTACCTTGCCTCAAGACAATGTAGCAAGAATTTCCAAGTTTATGTTCAATTTATTATAATCTACTCAACTTTTTGCTTCTAAATGATGAGCCAATTTATTGGCTTCATTGATCTCGTTCTTAATCTATTGGCTGCAGTGATCTTAATCGCAACTTCCTCAGTGGTACAATACCCAAGGAATGGGAATCTACCAATTTGGAATACATGTGAGCTTTCCCAGTGGCTTTGTCATTGAGATTTTGCAATGATGTAATGTCTACATTCTTAGTTATATTGACAAAGTATATGTGCTTTAGGTCTCTTATTGTGAACCGCTTATCTGGACCTATACCGAAATAATTGGGAAACATTACTACCCTTGTCTATTTGTGAGTTCCTATCTAACTTTCTCCCTTTATATTTATATTTATATATATGGGCATTTCGACGTTCACAATCATACACCATAGATATTCTATTTGATAGTGGATATATTTGGACATAATTCTAATTATATATTGAACTTTCAAGAGCCTGGAGAGCAACTCGTTTAATGGGACCATTCCAATAGAGTTAGAGAAGCTGGTCAATTTAGAAAATCTGTAAGACCTTTTTGATCATCCATATTTTAAAGAATTATGTGATTGACTTAGTTTAATTTATATATGTTCGACTTCTCTTTTTTGGTCCTTGCAGCATTCTAAGTGATAATAATCTCACTGGTGAGTTGCCGATTGAATTAAATAATCTGAAAAATTTGACAGAACTGTAAGTATGTTACCACACCTTTCTTGAATTATAAAGTAATTCAGCTATTGTGCGATAACAAGTGTTTTGGGGGCCAATGCAGTAGGCTAAGCAGCAACAACTTCACTGGAAAATTACCTAGATTCCATAGCTGGGCAAACCTTCAGAAGTTGTAAGTCCTTTTCCTGAGTGATAAATTTCAAAAAATGCAAAATTTGTAGTTTCGAATTTTGTTTATGTGACATTGTTATCAACAGAGAGATACAAGGGATTGGTTTTGAAGGAACCATACCTTCTTGTATTTCTATCTTGAAAAATTTAGCTGAACTGTGAGTAGAAACCTATACGGTCACCTTTCAATTTGTCAATATTTCAGTAA
The DNA here is from genome assembly GCA_035079005.1 of Fraxinus americana. Taxonomy (NCBI): domain Eukaryota; kingdom Viridiplantae; phylum Streptophyta; class Magnoliopsida; order Lamiales; family Oleaceae; genus Fraxinus; species Fraxinus americana. Next base: position 35,815,310 of record CM068709.1, on the reverse strand, counting down.
CAATATTATGTTCATTTACTAAATATTATTAGCGAAGAGGAAAACTGATCTAATGTGATATCTTTGTAGACAGTTTGGCGACTTGAATGGAGGTGCTTCAGAGTTTCCATTGCTAAGAGACATGAAAAGGATGCAGATGTTGTGAGTAAATATCATATTTAATGTTGATAATTACTATTAGTGAACAGCATATTTAATAAATATGTTGTGTGCTTGCAGGATGTTAAGGAGCTGTAAATTGTCTGGAAACATTCCTGGGTACCTTGCAGATATGACATCATTGAAGTATCTGTAACTACCGATTCTACTACCCTTCTTCTTTTTATACAATGCAAGAGCTTGCCACTCTTCTTTTTACAGGACGAATATTTGGAAACCTTGTCAGTTTGTTTTTTTCATGTGCTTCCATCGCTTTTCTGCCTATCTATTTCTTTCTTTCTAGATATCATACAAAATTAAGATTCACTTTGTCGCGTTAGTATAAATATTCACTGCATATTGTTCTTAAGTTGAGAAACTCTATGCTTGATTAAAAGATATACGCCTGTGGTGTATTCACAGAGATCTGAGCTTTAACAAGTTGAAAGGAGATGTTGCAAATCTTGAAGGCCTATCATATCTAGAGATCATGTAAGCAATTAGTTTAATTAATTGATTTGTAACTTGGACTGTCATTCACCTCTCATATACTGAAGCATGTGTCATTCAAGTACGCCCCTATACACTTGTTCCTGCATGATATTCTGTGCATTATTCATGTTCTATTGCTTTCAGTATTTTCATTTTTACTCTAAAATGTATAATTTTGTGGTTGTGATTAGGTATCTGACTAGTAACTACCTTACTGGGCCAATTCCAGAGTGGATCAAGAGCAGAGATACTAAACAGTAAGTTCACTTCTATGTTTCTTATTAATAGATCGACTTCTATTTGTGATTTAGTAGCAGCATTATCCATCATACACAACGGCATCCTTATTAAGAATTGGGGTTCCATCTTAAAAGGTCAATTTTATTAAGAGGAATAGCTCAAGATTTTTAATAATTGGTATGTATCAACATCATTTATCGATGTGATCTATTAAGAGGAGTAGCCCAAGATCTTTATTAATTGGTCTGTGTCAACATCATTTATATATGTGGGATATATATCCCTTAACACGTCCCCGCAAGATGGTGGCTCACTTGAGCAGACCAATCTTGAAATCCACGTGCTCATTTTAGAGTTTTAACGGGATCGAATAGCTCGTTGGAGCATAATGAGCTTTGATACCATGTTAAGAATTGGGGTTCCGTTTTAAAAGGTCAACCTTATTAAGAGGAGTAGTCCAAGATCTTTATTAATTGATCTGTGTCAACATCATTTATCGATGTGAGATATGTATCCCTTAACAATCCTAAAATTCTTGTGTAAACGGGATCCTCATTTCTCTCAGGATCCCTTTTGATATCTTTTTATCCGGAAAGTTTGCAAACATTTAATTTCTCATTTGAACTATAATTTCTACATATTGCAGACTTCTATCAATATGTCAAGTACGACTCTTTTCTTTCATAAATTGTAGAGGTTTGAAATAAGTTCTGAAAGAGTGATTATTTGGTTTTGCAGCCAAATCTATCTTTCTTACAATAACTTCTACGAGAGTTCTGTGCCATCAAGTTGTCGGGAAACTCTGTAAGCACTAATTTTTCACATGCTTGCTTTTGTTTGCTTCTTGATGGCTTCAATTGTTTTCTTCTTTTTTTCCTCATCAGAAACTTGTTCAAAAGCTTTAGTAGAGGAAACAGGTTGTAAGTTATAAGTTGCTTCTTATATATTTATAACATTATTATAATTTTAACTTGACGTTGGATATCAAATATCTTATTTCTCCTTTTCCCCCCTCGCCACATGACTTAATACAGAATACTTGGGAAGTGCCTCAGTCCTTGTACAAAGGGTAAGTACTCCATTCACAAATTAAGCCTTGAATGCTCACTTGCACTCCTCATCCAAGCATTCTGTATGGTATAATGTCAACGTCTTTCTGTACTCAAGTTGACAACTAAAAAGTAGAAGGAATGCAGTTGTAATTTTCTTTCATTAACGGACTCTATTTTGAGCAAAAAGATTTATACATAGCATACAGTTACAACACTTCTTTATTTTTACACTATGAGATTCCAGCATAAACAACTTAATTTGCTTTGGTTTTTCACTGATTGGTATTCGTTTCATGTAAATTGTGGTGGAAGGGAAGCTACGGTTGGAAATGCAATTTTTGAAGCTGATGAAGAATCAGCAGGTTCAGAAAAATTTGTTCACTCAAAAGAGAACTGGGGTACTAGTAGTACAGGGTGCTTTTTGGGCCATAACATATCAATAAATGACTATACAGCAAATAATGTGTCTGTGCTCAAAGTGAATGACTCTGAACAATATACGAGTGCCGGTCTTTCTCCTATCTCTCTCACTTATTACGGGCGTTGCTTAGCAAATGGAAACTACACTGTGACACTTCACTTTGCAGAGATAATTTTCAGAGATATTTGCCCTTTTCAGAGCCTTGGAAGACGGATGTTTGATGTGTATATCCAGGTCAAGTAACGAATAAGCAGTTTTTAGTGCCATATATGGTTGCAATTTGACTCGACTTATTTATCTTAATACAGGGTAAACGGAAATTAAACGATTTTGATATTGAAAAAGATGCAAAAGGAGTTGATGAAGTTGTAAAACAAAAATTTAAAGCCATTGCAAAGAATAAAACTCTGGAGATCCGGTTTCACTATTCTGGGAAAGGATCAACAGTCGTCCCCAGTCGCGGTACATACGGCCCTTTGATATCTACTATATCCGTGGAATCTGGTATGATAGTCTGACCAATACCTTTCAATTATCATGCAACACTTCTATCTCTCTCTGAAGTTTCATGTAACAATTCCTTTATGCTATTTCAGTATTTCTTCTGGTGACAAGCAAAACTGAACACCATCTAACAATATGTTTCTTCCTTTCTTCCATTATATAGATTTGTAAATTGTAGACCAACACTTTCCACCAAGAATCACCGGGCTCAGTCTCCAAAATCAACACCACAATCAAAGAAATCACCACAAACCTTCACCTCCTTCCTTGGTTGCTCAAAACCGAGAATTAACCCACAAAGAGCTATGGAGGAAGAAGAATAAATAGCTAGGAATGTTAACCACACAGGTTAACTTAAGAAGAAGAAAAGATTTCACTACCAAGATCACAAAGCAAGGTAAAGAGAGCACAAAGACTGTGAAAATCGATTCTCTTCAAAGGCAAAGAACGGCTATATGATTTCTCACACTTGTTGGACATTAGGCTAGCTATGTATAGTGAATGGATGGGCTTTTAGGTCATAGGCCCAATAACACAAAGGAAAGGTGAGCTATTAACCGGTAAGAGCCGTCCTAATTCGGGTTGGGCCATGAGCAACCCTAATTAAATTAGGTTGCTTCGAATGGCCCATGTGGGTTACGTGGATAGTTCCATAAATTGTGGTGTCGATATATATTCAGTCAATTGGCCAATGCCGACTGGATAAAAACAACCGAGACTTTCATCATCGCCTGTGGAGGTCGTTTGACAACAAATTGCCTAACAAACCTCCACCTTGGTGTCAAAGGACTTACAAAGAAAGAAATTACTAAGCATTAGTAATAATCCAAGAAGGTAAGACCAATAAAATTGGAAATCATTTACCTCCACCGATGTTTAGAAGATCTTTGCAACTTCTAAACTTCACCAACGGTAACACCTTAGTACCCATGTCTGAAGGGTTATATTGTGTGTGTATTTTCTCAAGTCTTACAACTTCTTGAGATACAATATCTCTAATGAAATGTAGTCTAACATCAATGTGCTTGGTGCGTTCGTGAAAAACAGGATTCTTACATAGATGTATGGAAGACTGACTATCTGAATATACTACCACATAATCATTTAGAACACACAGTTCATGTAAAAGGCCCCTAAGCCACAAAGCTTCTTTAATAGCTTCAGTGGTAGCAATGTATTCAGATTCTGTAGTGGATAGTGCAACTATGTGTTGTAACTGTGATTTCCAACTAACACAAGAGTTAGACAAAGTAAACACATAAGCAGAAGTGGATTTCCTATTATCCCTATCCCCAAAGATAATCAAAGCATCAACATATCCCTTTAGTTTAACACCATCATTATTAACACCAAACTTTAGACCTACATTACAAGTATCCTTTAAATACCTTAACAACCATTTTAAGGCTTCCCAGTGCTCGGGACCAGGATTAGACATATACCTACTAAGAGTGCTCACAGCGAAAGCTAAATCAGGTCTAGTGCAAACCATCAAATACATAACAGAGCCAATCACATTTGAATATGGAATTCTACTCATGTATTCTACCTCCTTTTCATTACAAGGAGATTGATCTTTAGATAGAATGAAATGACTAGCTAAAGGTAAATCTTTAGCACTTTAGAAATATACGATGATTGATGCAAAAACAAGATGGAATTTGACCTATCTCTTTCAATTTCCATACCTAGAATTCTTTTAGCTTTTCCTAGGTCTTTCATGTCAAATTCACCATTCAAACTTGTTTTTATATCACTTATCCATTTAGATGATGAACCAACTAAGAGCATATCATCCACATAAAGCAATAAGAACACATAGTCATTACTAGTATCATTATGTTGGAAATAAAGGCAATGATCAAACTTACTACGATGAAACCCTATAGATAGTACAAAAGAGTCAAAACGTTTATACCACTGTCTAGGCGATTGTTTTAAGCCATATAAGGATTTTTTCAGAAAACACACATAGTCAGGTTTTAATTTATCTTTAAAACCTCTTGGTTGATTCATAAAGATTTGCTCATCAAGTTCACCATGTAAAAAAGCAGTTTTTACATCAAGTTGTTCAAATTCCCAGTCAAAATGTGCAACCAATGCAAGCATGACCCTAATAGTAGTGTACTTAACAACTGGTGAAAAAATCTCATTGCAATCAACTCCCTCCTTCTGAGTGTATCCCTTGGCCACTAATCTAGCCTTAAACCTTAAGGGTTCAATTGTGCTAATACCCTCCTTAACCTTAAAAACCCACATACAGTCAACAGTAGATTTATTCTTAGGTTTTGGTACTAACTCCCAAGTTTGATTCTTCTCTAGAGAACTCATCTCATCTTTCATTGCTTTGAACCACTCTTCAGATTGGTCACTCTTCATCGCCTCTTCAAAGGTCTTTGGCTCCCTATCAGCCAGCTCCTCATAACTCGCATGAGCAAAAGCTAGCTCGGATTCATAACCGAATCTCACAGGTGCTCTAGTCTGTCTCCTCTCTCTATCCCTAGCTAAGTTATAGTCTGCTAGAGGATTCTCTTCTTCAGGGTGTTCTTCTACTACTACTTCCTCTCTGTTCTCAACATTAGGTTGTTGTTCCTGAGTCTCCACCTCACTTTGTGTAACAGTGATAGATGTGCTAGGTTTTTCTAACTCCACCTCCCGCTGACCACTCTCTTCACCTTGAATCTCCTCACTCACAGGTTCAGATTCAGCTCTCATACATGGCATTTCACTCTCATTAAATGTGACATCTCTACTCACAATGATTTTAACTCCCTTATGGCTCCTATCCCACAATCTATACCCCTTGACACCTTCTGGGTAACCTAGAAAAACACATTTTCTAGCTCTCGGTTCAAGCTTTCCCTCACTCTGATGAGAAAATGCAGTGCAGCCAAAAGTTCTAAGCATGGAGTAATCACTTAGTTTACCAAACCATTTTTCATGTGGAGTGTCACCATTCAATGCAGCAGATGGAGTCAAATTAATCAAATAACAAGCGATCATAATGACATCGCCCCAAAAGGACTTTGGGACTCCAGAACTTAACATCATGCAACGCACTTTATCAAGTATAGTTCTATTCATCCTTTCCGCTACCCCATTCTGTTGGGGAGTGTAAGGAACCTTTTTATGTCTTGTTATTCCACTTTCCTTGCACATATTATCAAAATCAGTGTTACTAAACTCTAGGCCATTATCAGTTCTCAAGAACTTGATCTTTTTACCAGTTTGATTTTCAACTTGTCTTTTCCAATTATTAAATTTATCGAAAGTGTCGGATTTATCCTTCAAAAGATAAACCCACACTTTCCTAGTGTAGTCATCAATAATTGACAAGAAATACCTATTCCCACCTGGAGTAGGCGTCTTGGATGGACCCCACGTATCCGAATGCACATATTCAAGCATGCCTTTAGTTTTATGGACACTCGAGGAGAAAGTAATTTTGTGATGTTTACCAAGCACACAATGGTCACAAAAAGGTAAATCAGACACACAAATCATTTCCAAAAGCACCCTTATCATTAAGAAGCTTAATCCCCTTAATACCCACATGTGCAAGTCTATTGTGCCATTTTTGTGTGTGATCGGACTTAGCGGAAGAGATAGAGGAGTTTAAGCCTCTCATCACTTCCCGCAGTTATGTAAATATCATTTTTTCTAACACCCTTAATAGAGACAAGTGTACCCTTAATCAATTTCAAAATCCCATTTCCAATTTTACCGGTGAAATCAGATTTCTCAAGTCGTCCTACTGAAATTAAGTTTCTAGACAATTCAGGGATATATCTAACATCTTTTAAAGTATACACAAAGCCAGTATCAAACTTTAAAGTAATATCACCCATGCCAACGACACTATAAGCAGAATTGTCACACAACACAACATGCCCATCATTTGATTCATGCAAATTTTCAAACCAATCTTTATGCGATGTCACATGAAAAGATGCACCAGAATCAAGAATCCACTCATGAAAACGAGAATTGGCAGTTAAGTTCAATTCGGCAGGAGAAACATCAGGACTTGTAATCAAATAGACTTCACCATCACAATTATCAGAAACAGAAGATAACACATTAACCTCATCTCGATCTCCCCCCTTTTTCTTGTTTTTCTCTTTATAGCAATCCTTTATAAAATGCCCCGTGTTCCCACAGCCATAGCATTTTCGTTCCTTAGTCCTAGACTTGGACCTAGGTTTACCCTTGCCCTTCTTTCTATGTCCATTACTACTTGACTCGCCACTACTTTGGTAACCATCATGACTGTTTTGCCTAAACTGAGTTCTACCTCTCATCATGTGAATCTCACCGCTTTTCTTATCATATTTTTCAGCTCTCATCTCCATCTCCTTACCTCTAAGGGAGTCAACGACAATTTCGGGTGTCAACGTGTCTCTACCATACTTAATAGCATTTTTGACTTCACGATAAGTATCAGGTATAGCATTTAGCAAAATGATAGCCTTGTATGTTTCGGTAATCGATTCACCACAGTTAACAATATCTTGAACAAGTTTGTTAAACACATCCAAATTGTCATCCAATTCTTTTGAAGAATCCATTTTGAAACTGAAAAAACGCTCAAGTAAGTAAAGCTTGTTGGGAGTAGATTTTAGCAAATACAGATCTTCCAACTTTTTCCAAAGTTCTTCAGTGGTTTTTAGTTTATCCACTTTTCTTAAAACAGCGTCAGCCAAGTGTAAAATAATAGAGGTGTAAGCGAGCTCATCAGCCTCTTCTTTTTGTTCTTTTGAAAAATCAGCGGGAAAACTGCCATCAATGGCTTTTGAAACTTTTTGTTGAACCAAAATACCCCTCATTTTCTGTTGCCAAATAGAAAAATCACCTTTTCCAGTAAAAGTCCCCAAATCAAAATTGCGCGTTGTCATTTTCAAACAAGAAACACAAAATCATAATTAAGCCACACAAAGCAGACCTAGGTTCACAACTATACACCGTTTTTAGATTCCCAGGGTTTCGTAAGATTCACGATCTTAGATCAAGGAAATTTTCAAACGGGTAAGGTCTAGGTATTTTAGAGACTTAACAAAAGCAACCAGAGAGATAATAACAAAAATAGTTTCACTCACAGTATATCAGAAAATCGATAAAATGCTGTAATTAATCAAAAGAGCAAATTCCAATTACGTAACGAACGAAGAGAGCAATTACTTCCTAATTTCTAGCACAAGCAATGGTTACCCCTTCACGGTAACCCCAAACCTAATGTCACCCCACACCATGACGCGCTAGTGCTGAAAATTAACGAGAGGATCAGCCAATTTACCAGAGCGGACTTGTCTGAGTCCATAATTATCGAGAGTTGCGAGATTACTGCTTTAGAGCCACAATTTATGGTCTAAAGTAATTCAGTAAGCGTTTTGCAGCCTCGACCGTCGAACAACCGGGGGCAAAATCGTCCAACTTTTCCTGCGTAACCTGAAACACTTAAACAAAAATATCAGTACGTTCAGGAAATCAAGACAAACAAACTGCCTGAAGAAGTCGAGGCCTGAAAACGCCCCACGCACCGCCACGCGCAGCCCTCCTCCTCTGCGCGTGGGCTTCACGCGCCGCCACACGCGCCGGCCGGAATTTCACGCGCCGGTCAGGGAGGATCGCCTCCACCTGCAGAGGCCTCCTGTGGTGTTGGTTTCTTGAAAAACCCAAAGGAACGTGCTCAAACTGCTTGAAGAAACTCGGACTGCTTGAAGAAATCTGTCCAGAATTTTTGGCAGCACTGTTCACGCGATTCCAGGTCTGTTCTTGGTCGATTTTGGGTCCGAAAATCACTCCTAAAGCTCTGATACCATATGTAAATTGTAGACCAACACTTTGCACCAAGAATCATCGGGCTCAGTCTCCAAAATCAACACCACAATCAAAGAAATCACCACAAACCTTCACATCCTTCCTTGGTTGCTCAAAACCGAGAATTAACCCACAAAGAGCTATGGAGGAAGAAGAATAAATAGCTAGGAATGTTAACCACACAGGTTAACTTAAGAAGAAGAAAAGATTTCACTACCAAGATCACAAAGCAAGGTAAAGAGAGCACAAAGACTGTGAAAATCGATTCTCTTCAAAGGCAAAGAACGGCTATATGATTTCTCACACTTGTTGGACATTAGGCTAGCTATGTATAGTGAATGGATGGGCTTTTAGGTCATAGGCCCAATAACACAAAGGAAAGGTGAGCTATTAACCGGTAAGAGCCGTCCTAATTCGGGTTGGGCCATGAGCAACCCTAATTAAATTAGGTTGCTTCGAATGGCCCATGTGGGTTACGTGGATAGTTCCATAAATTGTGGTGTCGATATATATTCAGTCAATTGGCCAATGCCGACTGGATAAAAACAACCGAGACTTTCATCATCGCCCAGGGAGGTCGTTTGACAACAAATTGCCTAACAAGATTTTAAGCCTCCATCAAAAGGCAAGAAGAAGATTTTCATTGCAACAGGAGCAGCGGCTTCGGCATTTTTTCTTATTCTCATTATTCTTTGTTTTTCTTGGTGGAAAGGGTACATCGGAGGCAGGATCGCAGGATCTCAAGGGAACAAGGTGATGTGGAATAATAAATAGACCTTTCTTAGTATCTCAGCAAGAACGTATATTCCAAAATTGTCGTATATTTCCATTGTGGAACATGAATTTAGTATATAGTCTTACATCAGTCTTCTCAATCTCAAGCTATAAGCAGATTTAACACCTGACATTTGTTCTTTTCCAGAACTAAGAGGATTAGATTTGCGGACTAGGTTATTCACTTTCAGACAAATCAAAGCTGCTGCAAACAATTTTGATGCTGCAAACAAAATTGGGGTAAGGTGGTTTCGGATCTGTCTACAAGGGACATAGCAATTATTAACTTCCATATTTGTCCTCTTGTACAATCTTTTGTGTGTTAATACTATGATGTTTCATTTGCAGGGTGTACTCTTGGATGGCAAGTGTAGTTGCTGTCAAGCAGCTGTCTTCCAAATCAAAGCAAGGCAACCGTGAATTTGTGAATGAAATAGGCATGATTTCTGATTTACAGCATCCAAATCTTGTAAAATTGTATGGATGTTGCATTGAAGGAAACCAATTAACGCTAGTGTATGATATATGGAGAACAATAGCCTTGCCCGCGCTCTATTTGGTAATTGAACTTCTTACCTGCACCATGCAATTTTTAGTTCAAGTAATTAAAATAAAATGTAGTAATACCATATCAGTTTGTATTATCTTATGTACGTGTATGATTGTATCTAATTATCAAGTACAGGACCAGAGGAATGGCGAATAGAAATGGTCTGGCTAACCAGACAAAGAATTTGTGTCGGGATAGCAAAAGGCTTAGCTTTTTTGCACGAAGAATCAGCATTGAAAATTGTCCATAGAGACATTAAAGCCATTAACGTTCTTCTTGACAAAAATCTAAACCCAAAGATTTCAGATTTTGGTTTAGCCAAACTTGACGAAGATGATAACACGGACATCAGCACTAGAGCTGCCGGGACTATGTGAGTTTTTTTTTTCGTCTGGTTTTCAATGCTGTCATTCTTTAGTTGAGAAATATATGTACACACAAATAAGTAACTTATTTCTAACTTTGACCGATAAAAAACACTTATTGTAAAATTTACTTATGACTTAACTGTTCAAGCTTAGTCAAACATGCTCATAACAACATGAAAGATGCAATTAAAAACGTGGGAATATTTTAATTCCTCAGTATCATCTTAATTAGAAATAAACATCAATGTGTATAATATTTGAACAAATTCCTATGTGAGAAATATGAGCAGAAAGCTTATTTATGATTCACAATTGATGATTTTCGTTCTGCAGTGGGTACATGGCTCCTGAATATGCTATGTGGGGTTACTTAACCTACAAAGCAGACGTGTACAGTTTTGGTGTTGTTGCATTAGAAATTGTTGCTGGAAAGAACAACATGAAATATTGTCCCAATGACAATTTCGTTTGCCTTCTTGATTGGGTAAGAAATTTTTATGTTCTGCCCATCAAAAGATGGGAGTTTCGTCACAATAACCTGTTTTAGTTCTTACTTTCATGAAATATCGTCCAACTTTTAGGTCTTACGTAATCTCTTTGTCTTAGGCTATGGTTTTACAAAACAAAGGGAGGTTTATGGAGCTAGTTGATCCGAGGTTGGGTTCTAATTTCGATAAAGAAGAGGCAGAAAGAATGACAAAAGTTGCTCTATTGTGCACTAATCCATCTCTGGCACTGAAGCCTACCATGTCCACGGTATGTGGCATGCTTGAAGGTTATATAAAATGGATCCAAGCATCTATGAAGATGAATTAAAGTTTCAATCACTCAGAGAGAAGTTTCAAGACATTCGACTTAATTCAAGTGAAACTCGGAACCTCATTCATACGGTCTGATGCCAAGAAATTGGCTGGTCCCCTACATCTGCTCAAAAGCCCTACTCGGACAACCTTAAATGATTTTCTTTCTTTCTTAGTAATGTCTAGTATGCAGTTTCTAGTGCATTTATCGAGGGCACGTATGGTATGACACAGAGAAATATGAATAAGTAATGTTTTTTCTGTCAACTTCCCAGATATGACTACACTCGGAAGAAAAAAAATCTATTGTCCAATTCCCCTGAAAAAATCATGAGAAACCGCATACTATTAAGAAATTGAATGAAATTATCCATTAGTGTTGAGTTTTATGTACAAACGTGATGTCTTTTCGTTGTCAACAAGTTCTGATTATTCATATAGGTATTCGATTTTACATATCACTCTAAAGGCTTTTAACTAAGGGTCATTATATTCACACAACAATTTTTATTTCTTGCACCACATTTTAATTGCACTTGAGAATTTTAACCTTTGCTCATTATAACACTTATATTCCTAATGATTTTTCATATCATGCATATCCTCAAACTTTTCATTAGTTAACACTGATGTGTAACTGATGATGCCCGTTTTCAGCAAATTCAACCACCTCAACAATGAACATGCATGCGTGGGGTCAACACAAACTACCCACGTTGTACAGGCTCTACTAGTAATGGGTTTATCTACAACCTCTACACTCCCTTAAAAACTGCAAATCATCAGATCAGAAGAAGAAAAGATGGCCTCAAGCGATGAAACCCCAGGTCAAATGCCTCCCGCCGATGGCTCCGTGCCGCCGGGGAAGCCAATGACTGTGGGACAGCATATAATCGGCAAAGGGGCTCAAATGATGCAATCCTTGAAACCAATCAAGCAGATGAGCCAGCATGTTTGCACTTTCACATCATATAGCCATGATATGACTCGACAAATCGAGACTCATCACTATGTTAGCCGCCGCAATCAAGATTTCCTCCAGTGTGCTGTTTATGATTCTGATGACCCCAATGGACGGCTAATCGGTAAAACTTGCCCCCCATCCTCACCCACTTTGCTATCTCTTACAGATATCTCTATAAAGTTTTATGTTTAAGGTGGAATTTGCGTTGTTATCTTTGTACAAGGGGTTGAGTATATAATATTGGATATGATCTTTGAAACTCTTGGTCCGGAGGAACAGAAGCTTTGGCATTCACATGGTTACGAGGTCTCCTATTCTTTTTCTTGCTTTTAGGTTACCTTCATATGGATTATTAGAAAAACAATAATCATTGCGTATTACAGATTCTCTTGATATTTGAAGCCCTTTATTTTTTGAAAAATGTGATTATTATGGTCCAGATTACATCAGGGCTGTGGGTGAATCCTCGTGTTCCAGAGATGATTCAGAAGCCTGAACTCAGAGATTTAGCCCGGAGTTGCGGCAAGTTTTGGTGCACATGGCAAGTTGACAGAGGTGGGTTCTCTCTTTGTATTCCTGTTATATATTTTGGCTAAGCTGTGCATGTTTGGCAAAATTTGTAATTGCTAATAACTAATCAAACTCAACTGTTATCTGGGATGACTTATTTCCGTTTTGATATATATCTAATTGAAACCATTCTTAACTTAAATAATGAAAAGGTTGGAGATGCGAACACAAATCACCAACGTTTTAGCCTCTTGAACGATTTAATCGATATTTTAGTAACTTTTAAGGAGGAAAAAAAGGAGTTTTGTATTTTATACAATACGAGAGTTAGTTCTTGATTTGATAAATGCAGGTGATAGGCTTCCCCTTGGTGCACCTGCACTGATGATGTCTCCACAAGGTGTGAACGTGGGCATGGTGGATTTAGTTAAGAAAATGAATGACAATTACAGGATATTATCTGAAGAACTGAAAATAAGCAGAATCGATATAGCAATACCTGAGATGATGAATTCTTATGTGGATTACTGGATGCAGACTGGCAAGGGTTTTGCTATTGACATAGAGAAGACATATATGGTATTGAGGGCGCCATTTCCATGATAATTATAAGCCCTAATTTGTTTTGCTTTTGTATTCTGTTACTTGGAAATAAAAGATGTGGGTTCTTTCTTTTTGTTAATTATTATTGGGATGAATGTCTAATTATTCGAATTACTTGGGAGGTGTTTTTAGAAAATCGTGCAGTCTAATTGATTGGGTTGGGAAATAAGGAAATTTTAAATTTTAAAAAGAGAAAATTACATATAGACTTGGAATTAGATTTCCAATTTCATAAATCAGATCACAAGTTTAACATTTCAAAAATCAGGTTTTAATTAATAATTTTTTAAAAAAATTATTTTTATTTTTATATTTATATACAATAAAATCATTTGAACCCAAACCCTAAAATCATTTGAACCAATCTCCTCTCCACTCTCATCTCCCGTCTCTCAACGCTGTCGCCACCCTGGCAACTGTCACTTCTTCCCCTCCTCTTCTCTCTCGCATTATCTCTCTCCACCCTCGATCACTGCTGCTTCCTCCTTTTTATCGACGGGATTACTCCAGTGTCTGTAAGTTCATGCGGTTGGCGAGTGCTACGGAGTGGGTGTCATGGGCAATTAGGAGGTCAGGATTGTAGACGAGCCAGCCTTCCTTGCCGGCACCGAGATCGTTTAGGAGCAAACAATCTATGGAACAAAAAATATAAATTTGTCACCCACCATTCTGAGGAAATTTCGCCTCCGGAAGTTGGGTGCAGTTGGGGTGTGGAGGTGCAGATCTGTTCGGGAGCAGCGTTCGTGGAGGTGTAGATCTATTTGGGTGCGACGGTCGTGGAGGTGCAGATCTGTTTGGGTGCGGCGGTGAGTGTGGGTGCGACGGTTGGGTGTCGTGTATAATGCAGCAGTGTGATGGTTGTGTGATGTGGTCGTGTTGGCGGTGGTGGTTTTGGAGGTGGTGGTCGTAAACGGTGCAGTGCCGTGGTGTTGGCGGTGGATTAGGCTCTGCGAATTGTGGATCTGAAGTTGGTGGCGGTGGTTGTATGTTTTGTGTTTGATTTGTGTGTTCTGTGTTTTGGTGGTGCGTGTAGCGATCGTGGTTTTGTGTTGGGGAAGGTGTGGTGTTTGTTTTGAGATGTTGATGTTGCTATTGGGCGGCGACGGTGGTGCTGCCGCTGGTAAAGGCAGCGGCGAAGTGGTGGTCACAAATGATTTGGTGATGGTCACAAATAATTTCATTTTTTTGACCAATAATTTGGTAGGTTTGCGACCAACAAACAATATGTGACCTATGAATTAGATAAACTGTGACCAGTACAAGCTGTGTGACCTAAAAATTATTAATTTATGACCAATAAATTGATAAGTTTTGACCTAAATATAATTTTTATTCAATTAATGTGATGTTTGTGACCATAAAATAAATAATGTGACTTTCAAATTTTGTGATTGTGATCGACAAACAAATTGTGACTTCTAAATTTTTAAGTTGTGGCCGATGACCAAATTGTGACTTATTAAAATTTTGAATTGTGACCTAAATATTGTCGTCGGAGTTGGAGCACTTACCGGAATCGAAGCAGTCATCGAAACAAAGTAGTGGCGGAATGGTCATCGGAATAGTCGCCGGAATGGTCATTGAAAAGGTCGTCGGAGATGACTTGTGACCGGAATAGTAGTCGGAATAGTCCCCGGAGCGGTTGGGGTAGTGGAGGTGGGGTGTGGTAATTATATTATATTATAATTAAATATTTAATAATAAATTGATTTAATAATTCATTATTTCATAAATAAAAAATTAAAAAACATGATTTGTGAAATTTGAAACTTGTTTTTGTATTTTTGAAATGGTGTTAAGTAAATATTTTAGAAATGTATTGTTTCCTTTTAAAAATCGTTTTCGTAGTGTACAAAGTTGTGCTTGGCACTGCTCGAATATAATTTTGAAATCTCTCGTTAGCTCATATTTGATACACATTCTTAAGGAAAGAATATATTTTGAATAGTGATGTGATGGAAAATATGTGGTTAAAAAGAAAGAAATTTTTTGGATTTACATGTAATATTATTTTATTGAAAATTGTGTAATTGAGTCCCTGTTTGAGCCACATTAAAATTTTCATTTTCATTTTTCTACTCATTTTCAACGACATATTTTTTTAATAAAATAATATTTTCCATCACATCAATAACTTTTCCTTCTTTTTCAACCACACATTCTCCATCAATCTACTATTTCAAAATACATTCTTTCAAAATAATATAACTCAAACACATCCTGAAAATGAGTATTAAAAAAATACATTTTTTTAAGAATATGGATCAAACAGGGCCATAGACTCGTATATACAACATTTCTTATTTGTATAATTTTGATAATTGATCCAAAGTGTGATTTTGAAAACTAATACTCATGGACCAAGGGCGTTTGGAAACTAGGTACACATTTCTCTTGTTTACCTGTTTGAAGTCCATTTTTCTTCAAAATTATTTCCAATTATGCTTTCTCTCAATGAAATAATTTTCAAGTAAATTTAAAATTTTTTCTTACTTTTTAATCACACGTCCTTAAAAAATAATAATAATAACTACTACAAAACTTTTTTTCACAATAAAATGAGGGTCAAACTAACATAATTTTGATAATTTAACCCGTGATGGAACTAGAATCGAACCCAATCAATCAATTCATTCCATTTTTGAGTATATTTATTATTTTCAAATGGTAGTTATTGAAATTGAGAATATGAACTATTAGAATAAATTTTTAATTTTTTCTAGGATTTAAAAAAATCCTAATGATCCAAGTAAGTTAGTAACCATACATTGATATAAAATAAACTAGACCAGAAATGACCGGTTCAATATTTTCTACACTTCATAAAAAAAATATAACAAATGAAATTTCTGTTTTTATTTTATCCTTTCTGTTCTAAGCCGTGAATATCCTGAATATATATTAATTTGTATAATTTAATTTGAGTTTTATTTAATTTAGATTATTAAGAAATGGTTAAAATAGAATTAAAATTCGAATTTTGTAGAAATATAAACGGTGAAATTTCTCATTTTATTTTATCCTTTTTGTTTAAGAGGCAAACATTGTAAACTCTCTTTTTTTGAAGTTTTAAATATCCTTAATTTGATGATTTATTTACTTAAGATAATATTAAAAAAATGTTAGAACCGAATTAAAATTCGATTTTTGTAGTTACAATCAATGTTTTGAAAATTGAATCGGCCATCGATTTGAAAAAGGTAAGGGGATCAAAGAGTTGAGTCGAGGTAAAATTGAAGTTAAACCGATCGACAAAAAAATATAAGTGGAAATTACATCCAATCAGGTTTTTTTAAGGGTGTGTTTGAACCACATTATTTTGGAAGAATGTATTTTGGAATAGTAGATTGATGGAGAATGTGTGATTGAAAAAGAAGGAAAAGTTATTGATGTAATGAAAAATATTATTTTATTGAATAATGTGTAGTTGAAAATGAGTAGATTAATGAGAATAAAAATATTAATGTGGCTCAAATAGGGGCTAAGTTTCAATTTCAAAATTCAGATTTTACCATCCTACCCCACAACCCACCCTACGTCTGTACCTCATACTCCCCAAACCCTAAATCTTTTTCCTCTTTCTTTCTCATCATTTCCCTTCTCTCTTCTCCTGCAACACACCATATCTGGGGACATGGCACCACCGGCATTGAGGCGCAGCATCGGAGACACAGTCGTCGCTACTCACCAAACAAAAAGGCATTCTGTTAATTGACTTTTATTTTTTCACCACTCTTATGCTTGGCATTTTTCTAAGCATCTAGACACGACTTTTAGAATAATGGCTCAAAAGTATACATGCAGGTCAAGTGCACATCCAATTCTCAGATGCCAACTTTTCCTGTGAGCAAAATGTCAATATGTACGATGTTAGATTGTTAGTTCCACATAAATCTGGAACACTTCATGGGAATGGAAAATTTTGAAATTAAAGTAAGGACTTCTTTAAATAAATCATACTCAAAATATAACGTAAATATTTAGCATAAATAGAAAAGAATCCAACATATTTCGACCGCAGCAATGTAGGATGCCTTTGTCCCACATAACTCATCCACATAACACGAAATCTTCATGTTCCATCCTTTCTCTTCCATGGTAGCACACGTGCTATCCAAGGGCTCTAATCCAGTAGTAAACCAATTAGCTAGTTAAAGTTAGAAAGATCACAAGTAGCTGCCCTCTTAGCTTATGTAATTTGAAGGGACAAGAAACGTAAAATTAAATAACTTTTGAGTAATAATAATTCAAGGGCTTTAAAGAATTGGCAAGGGCGTAATAGTCCAAAAGTTTCTCTCTCATTCATATAACATATTGTGATTTTTACACAGTACGGATATTGATTAACAGAAGTACTGATGGGCTCTAATATTAGAGTTTTGAGCCCAATTAGTGAGAAACTGGTTTGTAGAGAATTCATCCATTGAAAATTTCCTGATGTTCGCAAGCAAAAATGTTGAATCACGATTTTGAAATTGGGAAGAAAACTTCATTTGATTTTTGGGCAATTTATTTATTGCAATATGTAGAAAATTTATTTATTTATTTTAAATGGTTGAACTTTTGAACCTAGAATGTGGCTAAGGCTTTGTAAGTTGGGAAAGGGAACTAATCTGGGTAGGGATGTTATGGATTGAGACGAGCACAAATCAACTTGTTCTGAAAAAAGCTAGTTTGGCTCCCCCACCAACTCATCCTTGGAGGGACGAATCGCTTGTCAGCTCGCCAATTTTGTTATTTTTAAGACGAAAATGTCATGCAGCCTAACCATAACTAGGCTAAGGTAAGCAATTAGCTCTGGACTCTTGAGCCATTTTGCGAACCAGCTTTGAGCCAAGTCAAACTGTGCAAAGTTGACTAGTGGTTTGCAAGGAAAAATCTTAGCTTGGCTCGTCACATAATTCCTCTTTGGGTTGAGCCGAGTCGACTTGTCTCGTGTTGTAGGATTTTAGTATGATAATAATATTTATAGGCTAAAAAAAGAAGGAAGGATAAAATGTTAAATTGATAGAAAAAATAGTAACAGGTGAAATGGACATTTACAAATAAAATTCCAAGTTTGTATTTAAGAGTGGCGAATTCAAATATAGCTTTGAAAATTCTTAGTTTAAACAAACCAGCCCACTTTAGAAAAGAGGTGACGGTCAAAATTGTTGACCCAAATCGTTTAGATTCTTTTTACAATTGACACATACCAGAAGGTGGCTGCATATTTAAGGCGGCGAATCGAAAATCGCCCTAAGATAGACGTTTCCTTCACGTATGTGTGAATACTCGTATTTAAAGTAATTTGAATTTTTTTAGGGAAGTTTCAACAATTTAGTGCATGAAAACAGAGTTTGATTATTTTTATTGACGTATTTATAAGTTGAGGGCTCTACGAAATGAGTTATAAGTGAATACTTTTTAACTAAGCTAAACAAGAACTTAATATCATAAACAGACTACTTTCAACAATTTACGTACAACTATTTCATCACATTCAGTTAATCTAGAGTGTTTATACACTTATCCATGGTCTAAAATAACATGTTATAATAAACATTGTAAAATTTGATAGAGGATAGAGATATACATCTATACTTCATATGGTTTCAATAAGTGTTCTAGTACATGTTAATGCATTCATCGAAATATAAAAGGGTCACATAAAAGGAATAAATTTGATCGCTATCGAGAGAGACTTTCAATTAAATTATGAACATTAACCAACATGAATTATTTCAAATTGTCACTTTAATTGTTACACTAAAAATAGAATAATAAGGGGGATTCGATATCTTAGCAATATATCTCATATATTTGAAATATACATTTACTTAATTTCATTAGTTTAATTGATAATTTAGGGATAAGTATAAAAAAATCACAAAATTTGTTTGTTGTTCGATTAAAGTTGTAATTAATTTTAACTCAATCAAATGCGTAGTTCTCATGGATTCGACATTCTATTCATTACTTTATTACTTGTCCACGATCTCTTTCACTTGCGAGTTTTTAAAGGATCAAGTTAAAAATTTTAATATTTAACTAAACAAAACAAGAACTTAATATCATAAACAGACTACTTTCAACAATTAATAAGAGTGTAGTATCGAAATATAGTCACGTAACTTATCTATTCCATGAATGTGTCTATCATGGGACATATAGAGGTGTCAACTTTTCTCACGAAAGTGACTCGACGCGATTCTTTAACGTGATTGAACTTGATCTTAATAGGGATTGAAACTTATTTCTATAATCTATAATAATATATTGAAGTCGCGTGATGTGAGAATTGTTTTTTTGATAATTATATCTTAACCATATTTAAAACTATTTCATCACATTCAGTTAATCTAGAGTATATATTAATTTTTCAAGTTCATGCATGTATATATTTTCAAGAGTGTTTAATTAATTTAAAGAGCGTCTCAATCATTTTTCAAGATCACGTGTGTGCGAATGGAGTCTAATTAGTCATTGTTTGATCTTTATTATTTTTAAAATTCATTTTTCTCTTTTTTTATTTTAAACCACACATTTTTCAATAAAATAATATTATACGTAAATAGAAAAAATTTATTTATTTTTTAATCACATATTCTCCATCAAAATACTATTAACGTACGAAGATTTCAACTTTGTTGGAGTTGGATAAGCGTTATTTTTGCTGGAGGTAAGGTAATGATAGTGCCATTGACGTGTATGCATGGGGTTGATGGTTTGGGAGATGTAGTAAAATATTCATATCGTACGTCGTTTTTGGACTTTTGTTTAAAGTTAAATGATAAGTTGTGCAACGAATTTAGAAGAAATTACTGAAGGTGTATCAAATTTCACCGACATAGATTTGGTAATTTACAAATATAAAAAATACAATTATCTTCTTTATATTGACATGATATCTAAAAATAATATTTTTCTTACACTTATAAAAATTAAGAATAACGTGCATCATATATTTAACTATGACTAATAATACAACGAAAATAACTCATTATCTTCTATATATTAAAAGTGGCTATGTAACGGAATTTCTTGTTTTTAACGGAAAAACTAACGGAATTTGTTGTTTTAACGGACTATGTAACGGAATTTCTTGTTTTAAACAGGCAGCTGCACATTCTTTCAGTGTTTTTATCATAACTTTGTATTCCGATATCCGATTGAGGCGATTCAAAATGCATTGGAAAGCTAACTCATCTGTCTACAACTTTGATTCAGACATCATTCTCCAATTCGATCACTTTCTATGCCAAAATTAGGTCTCAATATGAGACTAAAATATCGGAGCATAACTTTTCGGTTGGAAATTGATTTGTGATCATCTTTTGCCTAAATTTGATTTCATTGACGTCTTCCTTTATCCAATCGACTCCGAGCACTCTCAAATCTTCATTGTGAGGTTCAGCACAACTTTTAAGTATTTATATTTTAATCCCCGAACTTTGGATCCCTTAAAATTTAGTCATTTCTCCAAATTTGTCAACTTTTGCTTATTTTTTCCGATCTCACCAACTTACATCACAAAATCAAAATCACACATCTAATTATTTATTAATTACATAAACATTACATCATTAATTATTTAATTAACCAAAAAAATTACATCTTTATTAATAACAAATTAATTCTTAAACAAAACTATTAAATATAAACTACGCAAACGTGCATTGTACGTTGCTTGCACCTAGTACACGTATAAAGTTCTATCATACTAGAAATCAGGTTCACCAGAGGTTGCCATTAGAAATAAAATCGAATATGTTAAAGTATATATAGAATACATTTTACTTTCAAATTATATCCCCTATTTGACTTAACAAAAAAATTTAAATCAAAGTTAACAATTAATTTCAGTCATCATTTTTTAACTTCTCAACTATATACTTTATCAATTTTTATTAAAATTTATTTACAATTTAATTTTTTACTTAATCACGAGAGAGTATATTCTCAATTTAAAATTTGAAATAGAATATACTAAAAATGACACATTTTCTTGTTAAGTCAACAAACGCTTCATTTTTCTTTGGACCATGTAAACCACATACTTCTGGACCGACCTTCATTTTCTTACTTCTGGACCATGTAAACCTCATCGACAGGTAATAATAAATCAAGATCAGCGTCTGATTACCAATCAACTGTATTTTTCTTTCCGTACAATAATACCCTTCTACTAGAAGCTTGAAAATGCTGTCAACAAACGCTTTTGTTTCATGGATTCTTGTATTGAGTTGTTTCAGGTTGCTGAATTTTGCTGTGCCACAGGTGCCTAAAGAAGAAGGTAAGAATCTGAGTTTTAGCTCCTATTTCATGAATATGCAGTTATCTTATAGTGCCCACTAAAGAACAATAATTATTATGTTTATTTATTAACTTTGTTTTTTCGTTTGAGTTTTGCTCAATAACTTAAAATGATATTTGCAAATTATCAGCTAAGCCAATTTCTTCAAACTCAAAGAGGCTATATTGGGTACTTAGGCAGATTTTAGTGTCTGATTGCCATTGGTTTAAGTTTCAGTGACAGTTTTAATATATAAAAACCCTTGGTTTGTTATAACAATTGAATTGAATCTGATCTTTGACAGCACATCTGTTATTAGTTCTTTAGTAAATCTTTTCTACGTTTTTGCCATTATTTTGAGGTTAGTATCCTCAGTTACTGTTTTGTTCTCATTTTTTTCTAATACATATATGCTTTGTGCTGAATACAATAATGGCATGCTTGGTATGGTATGGAAGATTATACTAAAATATATTAAGGATAAAAAAGAAGCTACAATCTTGTTATATATGCTGTCCTGCATACCAAACATAGTCTTAGTGCATATTTTGTATAATGGACAAGTTTTAGCTTCTTTTTGTTCCTCGAGACGAGCCGATGCTGTAAAATTTTCCTTATGAAACATACCTTGGTGCAATATAAAATGCTAATATGCATTGATATCTGTCTGTTAGTGGATGTGCTGCAACAAATTGTTACTGCAATGGGTGCAAAATTCTGGAAATTTAATGCCCGTTTATGTGATATTGAACTGGTTGGCGTTACACAAATTGCTCCAAGTGGATCTGAGGGTTATGTTGATTGTGACTGCACCTATGAAAACAACACCGTGTGTCATGTCACAAAAATGTTAGTATCTTTATCTCTTCTTTTATTATGTTCTCAAAATTTTAATTCATCATGGAATCCATATGGTTTAGAGTTCTGTTCCTCCCAATCAAGAATCTTGTCACTTTAGATATATACAAGCACTACAGTTTTAAAATATGTATAGATTTCAATGATGTCTCCATGTAATTATTAATGTTTTGCTGAAAGGATGTGATCAGCGAAAAATATCTCCATATACTTATTACTGTATTGATGAAACCGTTGTCTCGATGCTAATGTCCACGTTCCACATTATACAGTGTGCTAAAGAGTTATAATCTTCCAGGAATTCTTTCGCCTGAAATTGTGAAGCTTCCGTACCTCCGAGATATGTAAGAACCTGTCATTACCAGCATTATATTGATTCTTTGATTTATGCCAACTTTGTCATGGAGAAGCATCAGCTACTGAATCTAAGTTATATTTCATTCAACTCTCAGTGATTTTGCTTACAACCTCCTCACTGGGACAATACCAATTGAATGGGCTTCAACACAGTTGAATTTTGTGTATGCTCCATCGTTGATTTATGTATGTATTCTAGTTATTCATTTATTTAAGCACCAACTAATTACAGAATTGTGATGCAGCTCTCTTCTTGTGAACCGGTTATCAGGGAAATTACCGGAAGAACTGGGAAACATTACTACCCTCACGTACCTGTATGTCTTTAAGTATATCATATGTTAATTTGTTTTCTGAAATAGAGTTGCTGATTGAAATCTAGTTGTTAAATAAAATTTATGAGGAGTGTT
This sequence comes from Fraxinus americana, assembly GCA_035079005.1. Classification (NCBI taxonomy): domain Eukaryota; kingdom Viridiplantae; phylum Streptophyta; class Magnoliopsida; order Lamiales; family Oleaceae; genus Fraxinus; species Fraxinus americana. The sequence continues at coordinate 35,792,177 of CM068709.1, read as the reverse complement.
AAATTTCTGAGTAAATGGATGAAAGTAAGAGAAGAAAACAGCAATGAATGAATAATTTCTTATTCACACTCTTTCCTTCTCCATCTTCATTTATTCAATAGATCAACATGTTAACAGAGCAAACAGAGGTTCAGGGTTAAATCTCACCATCACATTTATGAAAAATATGCACGTGCTAGGTCTTTAATGAAAAAATGTATCTGGCTGGAACATGAGGGACTTGCTGACAGCATAATTTAAATAAATAACTTTTTTCCTTCTCTAACAACTTAGGCTTCTACAATGAGATGTTACAAACAAAGAGGACTTCCTTGTCTTCTTATTATTGTTGACTGAAAGGATAATTTATTGTCCTATTCTGCTTGTCATTTTACCAGGAACCTTGAAGTCAACCAATTTTCAGGCTCTATTCCTTCTGAACTTGGGAAGTTGATAAACTTGAAGACTCTGTAAGATCCCACATTTGTTATGCACCGCACCATATGCTTTATATCTCACATGCGACTCTCAATGGATGAGACAAAATCTGATTATTTCAGCCTGCATTGGTTATTGAATCACAGGATATTGTCCTCCAATCAATTTACCGGAAACTTGCCAACGTCTTTTTCGGAACTGATAAACTTAGATGACTTGTAAGCATATACACACTCTTCTTCAATTTATTGTTTAGAAATTTGATGATATATTCAATGAAGGCCCCTTTTCAATGCAGTAGGATAAATGATAACAATTTCAGTGGACCGATACCTGAATTTATTCAGAACTGGAAACGGCTAACACATTTGTAAGATCCTTGCATACCTAGAAGTGCTTTTGAAGATATGATAGATAACTTTTTTTCTCAATTATTTTGTTTAACATTTATTAGTTTTAATGCTCATTGAAGAGAAATGCATGCGAGTGGATTAGAGGGACCAATTCCCTCAAACATATCTTTTCTGACAATGTTAACCGCCTTGTAAGTAGTACCATAAGATTTGCGTTGGCCTCAGTTTTTTATTTTTATATTTCCGTATCAGTTTACTACTTGGTAGTTTTCACGTCGGAATTTTCTTATACAGGAGAATTAGTGACATAAAAGGGCCAACTCAGGGATTCCCTGTACTGCGGAGCACGACAAGCATAGTAACACTGTGTGCTGAACAATTATGCATATTGAGATTCTTTAATTTTTTGTTTCATAACTCTAAACTAATGAGATAAATTCACTCTTGGATTTAGGGTGTTAAGAAATTGCAACATTTCTGGAAAAATTCCTGCATATGTATGGAAATTTCGGGTTCTACAGATGTTGTAAGTAACCAAATATCAGTTTAAAATAATCATTTAGCTGCTTATTTACACGATTCTGGGGTTACATACTGGTTGCATGGTGGTCAATATTTCTCTGTCCTACTACTTCGATTCTTCCTTCTGCCTTCTGTATCTGGACTTTGTTCAAGGAAAACTGTATTTGACTATTATTCTCCTATTAAACTCTTTGACAGATGATATACTTCTGTTTCACGGGTTTTGTCCCAGAGTTGATTGTCATGCTGTAATTGAAACATGATATGGGAGGATATGCAACCATAGTTATGAAAATGAAATTGTTCCCAGGAGAACTTAGAAATTAATAGACCAAATAGATATGTATACGCATCGAAGAAACTACATTATCACGTCTTTAAATAAATATTTTGTTGACTTCAATTGACTTGCAGTTCTGTTAAAAACACAGCAATCATACTGAAATAATGTGTTTACATGATTCAGTAAGTTCAGACATAGGGCAGTAACTACTTTTTTGTTTGACTGTATTTTATGTTTTATGATATAAACAGGGATGTGAGTTTCAATAAGTTGGTGGGAAATATTCCATATGACATCGCAAGAAATCTGAAAGTTGTGTGAGTACAAGCTTCAATCTTTCACTTCTGTATTAAATGCATTTTGAGAAAAATGTACATTACTTGAAACTACCTTTTTGTCCCTCTGCACGTAATTCTTACCATATGTTTTTTCCTAATTAGGTTTGTCACTGGAAACATGCTAAGTGGAAATATCCCAGATGCACTCTTGAAGGATGGAAGCAATATGTACGTTTACTATCTATAATGATACCCATTCGACATCATTCCCGATATTTTCCATCTTGTTTGTGAGTGAAGGTTGAATGTGCGTTGTTAGAATACTGCATTATCCACTTTTCCCTGCATCACAAATATATAATTCTAAAGAGCATTATAGCAAAATATTAAGCTGCGCATATTGGTAAACCCCCTAAAATTTCTTTCTGTATTGCCATCAATAATGGCTATTGATGAATGCTTCTGTGTGTGAGCATATAATTTAAATGGTCCAGATAATGACATCTATCAGATTAACATTGTGCAGCGATCTTTCCTACAACAATTTCACATTGGAAGGCCCTGACCAATCAGCTTGTCGATCAAACATGTTAAGAAATTCTTTAATTATTTCGTACTGTATATTTTCATCAGCATGCACTTTTTCTGTGTTCAAATCATTAACCTCTCTCTCCTCCACCCCCACCCCCTTGTTTTAGTAGAAATCAAAATTTGAACCTGTTCAAAAGCTCTGCTACTGTAAATCCACTGTAAGTTGCATTCTCTCTTTTTATTCGCAAAATATTACTGGCCAACACTTGAAAGCAAGTTATAATTCTCAAGTAGTCATCTAACTAAACTAAATGCACACTTGTTTCTGACTGCTTCACTGCTTAACCTCCAACAGACAACAAATGCTTCCATGTACAAGAAATGTAGATTGTCCCAGATGTAAGTATGTTCCCCTTTTGTTAATTAAATTATCCCCTTACTATAAAACTGAAGTTTTCTTTATTTGCTTTATCTACTTCACAACTTAATATTTTGGAGCATCTCACTATGACAAAAATAACAACAAAGTAAGCTTTGTTCCCAGTATATTTGGGATCATCTACATGAATCTTTTTACGCCAATTTGTTCAGGCTATGTCAGTTTTAGTTTGTCCCTTCCTCTTCTAACCTATATTATTGAGATAATGTCAATTGAACAATAGCATCTTTAGGTCTAAACTAAATATGTCATAACCACCTAACTCGTCTTTTTGTTAACTTATCCTTAATCAGTGCCACCTTCCTCATGTACCCATGCAGTTTTTGTTCGTCTAATTCATATGTTTTTTAAGGAAGAGTTGTGAGATTGCTTGTGTAACCATTAATCTTGTTTGTCCATGTCAGACAAGTGTTCTTTCCATGTTAATTGTGGTGGGGGCAATTTGGAAATCAAAGAAAGTAATAGAAAAGTTACTTATGAAGGAGATGTTGGAGGTGATTCTGCAAGATTTTTAAGTACCAGCAGTTATTGGGGGTTTACTAGTTCTGGAGAATTCATGGACCAACCTGACAACCAAAATTCACGTTCTATCAGAACCACGTCGACTGCAAACCTCTCTGAGTTATACTGTACCGCACGTCTCAGTCCTCTTTCGCTTACGTATTACCATTATTGTCTGGAGAATGGGAGTTATAGCGTTAATCTTCACTTTGCTGAAATACTTTTCACAAATGACAGCACATATTACAAACTTGGAAAGCGGATGTTTGACATATACATCCAGGTAGTGATTATTTATTTGAATTATATGCGTTTCCCAAGTGAATTTTATGGCTTTTTAAGACCCTCTTTCACTCTCAGGAAAAATTAGTTTGGAAAGATTTCAACATTGAAGATGAGGCTAGGGGAGCTCAAAGGCCTGTGACTAAACCTTTTAATGTCACTGTATCAGATAATACTTTGGAGATCCGATTTTACTGGGCGAGTAAAGGAACTACACGAATTCCTAATAGAGGAGATTATGGTTCCATTATATCAGCCATCTCTGTCATTCCAAGTGAGTATTTGCATTCTTTTCCTTCTTATATTTTCATTATCTTTCCACCTCTCTCTCATCTCTCCTTATCAATTATCGACTTGACATATTAATTATATATTTTATTTGCAATATTTCGATAATATTTTAAGTTCAGGAGTTAGAAAAACTTTGGCATGCGCTGTCCACCAATATTTGTTGATGGTTATGTGATTTTTCGTAGACTGTTACACTATTAGGTGCACACAGCTCATGAATTTTCTTCATCAACTTGTCTCTCGGCTCTCCACATTCATTAATTTCAACCATCAACACTTCTGTTTCAAATCTATATTAATATTTAAGGTTGTGGTCTAGATTGAGTCTTGATCTTCTGAAATTTTATTTCGGTTGTGTCTTGGGGGTGTGCATTTGTTAGTTCTTATTCATCTTAGCTAGTATGAAGTTTGAATGTCATAAAAATGCCTAACCTGCTAGTAAGAGCTGAACTTAGTTCTAGTTTAAACTTGAGTTTCTCCTTGCTTTGTGTTACATAAACATTAATGCCTTTTCTTATATTTTGCAGACTTCAAAATTTGTTCAAATGGAGGCAAGAACAATTTAACTGTTTATGTAAGTGTTGGAGTTGTGGCCGTATGCCTTATTTTCTCGATATTTGGCTTCCTTTGGTGGAAAGGTTGTTTGAAAGGCAGAAAACGGAAAGGTGAGGGCTTTGATTTATCTTACGAAAGCAAGAATGATTATTGATTCATAAGCTGTTGAATATGATTAAATGCAGAGTGCAATTCATGCTTAGGGTATCAAATATGAAATATAAAGTAAACTTCAAAATGAAACAGTTAAATATGCTTACATAATCTTTCAAAGATGCCACCATATCATGTGATTTGAAATGACAGGTGGGATGTCTAGATCTTTCATTCAAACAGCAATATTATTCTCTCTCTTAAAAGTCAGTGGCTACCTTAAGTATGTTTTTAGTGGACCACCTGTCATGGAGCAAAAGGAATTAGGGAGTTCTTCATTCACCTGTATATAGTGTGTGTTTCCATATAGTCATCTACGATGCATTGGGATTTTGGAAACTTAGAGATTTCTCTCTGTTCTTGAACCCTAGCTCTTCATAGTTGGTTTTCCTCCCTTACTTGGATGTAGGATGCCGACGAAACCTCATAAATCTTGTATCTTCTAATTTTTTGTTCTTTGTTATGTGATATCAAATGCGCTGTACCTATCTGGGATGACCAAACAGAACATTGTGCAATTTGTGTCTTCCCTGAACAGATTTTGAAGGTCTAGAATTGCGAACAGTGTCTTTTACTTTGAAACAAATAAAAGTGGCTACTAACAACTTCGATCCCACAAACAAGATTGGAGAAGGTGGTTTTGGTCCCGTGTACAAGGTATTTATTGTTTAGAGAGCATTATTTCCTTCATTTCTGATGCATAGGTTTTCTAATGGAAGAACTGGCACAGGGTCAATTATCTGATGGTACTGTTACTGCCGTAAAGCAGCTCTCCTCTAAATCAAGGCAAGGAAATCGTGAATTTTTGAATGAGATTGGCATGATTTCTTGTTTGCAACACCCAAACCTCGTGAAGCTTCATGGATGTTGTATTGAAGGAGACCAATTGATACTTTTATACGAGTACATGGAAAACAATAGTCTGGCCCATGTTTTGTTTGGTAATTTTTCTTACACGTGACATCTTTTTCAATTTTCTGTTTGTTGGTTTTATAGCTTTTTTTGCTAGGGTGTACGGTGCATTATTAGACAATATTAAAGAAAACAGTTGAAATTTTGTTGATTCAACTGTCCAATCTGGATACCTAATATGATAGTACTAAACATGCCCATATTGGTCTGGCTGCAAAATTCAGGTTCAGAGGAAAGTCAGTTGATGCTGGACTGGCCAACAAGGTTCAAGATTTGTCTTGGAATTGCTAGAGGATTAGCATTTCTTCATGAAGAATCAAGGCTGAAAATTGTTCACAGAGATATCAAAGCATCTAATGTTCTGCTTGATGGAAATCTAAACCCTAAAATATCGGATTTTGGATTGGCTAGGCTTAATGAAGAAGAAAAGACCCATATTATCACCCGAGTTGCGGGAACAATGTGAGTTCAACTGGTTTATAAAAGGGTTTATTGGATAATTCTTTACAACCCTTGTACCTTGGCATGCTCCAACTCGGTAGTTTCTCATCTTGATTGCAGAGGTTATATGGCACCGGAATATGCACTATGGGGACATCTGACCGATAAAGCAGATGTTTATAGCTTTGGAGTCGTGCTTTTGGAAATTGTCAGTGGCAAGAGCAACAACACATACATGCCAAGTAGTAATTACACTTGCCTATTGGATATGGTACTAATCCTTCGGCTCTTCACTTAGAGGATGTTTGATTTCCATTTTTCCCAAAATACGTTTTTCTCTCTTTTCTTTTCAACCACACGTTTTTCATTAAAATAATATTACACGCAAATCAAAAAAAAATTCTTCTTTTTTAACTACACATTCTCCATCATTATATTATTCCAAAATACATTCTTCAAAAATAACTTGGCTCAAAACACCCCCTTAATTGCACTTCCCTTGTTATTGGGGATGTCAAAAGGATCGGGCTGTCCATGCCCTGCTGGCCCGCAGCAAAAACTGCACCAGGCTCGACCACCTTTCATTTTGAAGGCAGGTCGAGACTGACATAATAAATTTGGCAAAATGAGCTTGGCGCAGCTTGTCAATAATCACGACAGCCTGACCTATTTGACACCCCCACTCGTTATTTAGTCCAAAAATTTGCATGCAGACATTCATAATTGTAGCCAACTTTCGTTTTTTCCCTTATCGAAACCATCTAATGTCTTGAAAAAATTGTATTGCAGGCTTGTCACTTGCAAGAAACTAATTACATAGACAAACTTCTCGACAAAAGGCTGGGTTCTCAGGTGAACCCAGAAGAAGTAGAAAGGACGGCAAAAGTAGCTGTTCTCTGCACAAATTCAACTGCATCTGTTAGGCCTACCATGTCCGAGGTTGTCCAAATGCTCGAAGGACATATGGACATTCCAGATGCACCCCACGAAGGCAATGATGTGAGGTTCAAAACCATAAAAGGCTTAAACCAAGAATGGCAAAATCGAAGTTCAAGTGAAAATCAAACTCAGAAGTCTACCATTGTACAAACAGATGCAGAAGTTTCTACTTCTATCACTGAATCTTTAAATCCGAATTTAAATGTTACGACCACATGGTAGAATTCACATTTAAAACTGACTTGTAAAGTGAAGTGTTCTATTGGTTATAAATCCATATAATAAGGTTTAGCTTAGTGATGCGGGATACAATTAGATTCAAATAAATCATGTTTAAGTTGATATTCGGGTTGATTTCTATTAAATATTGTTGTTGTTGGAATAAATTGAGTTAGTGGGTGACTTTGGCACAAATTTTGAGCGGGACCCATTTGGCTATTTTGGAAGATGAAAGTTGATTTGTGTTCTTCTCCGTAAGTTCATCGAAATCATATACTTGTCAAATATGATGCTCGGTTGAATGAGAAATTGAAGCTCAAAGTATGCCACGTGAAAGGAGTATGTTGGTGGGAAAACTAAAAATTAAGTTTGTCCCACATAGGAAGTGCATGGAAACTAAAACCACTTTATAAATGATTGCACTTTAGAATGGTGTAATCATGTGTAGTATATAGGCTCTCCACGTGCGCGCACAGGGGGGTGCAAATCACGGATCAAAATAGGTATTAGACCTTGAACTTGTGTGAGTATACGAATGTCGGACCGGATTGACCAAAAATTGGCCCCTTAGAAGAGCATACGTTTTGCTACATTTTATTTTATTTTTCGACTGACTTTTCATTTTCTGAAACAGTTGAAACTCCTAAAACTCCTGTTGTAATTGCCATGAAGTAAGTGGACAAGTTACAAGATTCAAAGTCTATATATACCTCGATTTTTCCCAATTTTCTATACAATAATTCATCTGAATATTCATCTGCATACAGTTCGGGTTTTGTCTCTGGTTTCGTTTCTGTTTTGAGTCTGGTGGTGATATTGTTCGAGCTCTAACTCAGTTCGTGGGAGTAAAGTCTGTGGTGCTCAGATTCCACTGTTCCACCGTTGTATCCTGGGAAGCAGACGCTCAATTTACACCTGAAGCACGTACGGTGAGGGAGCGAATCTGTTTTAAGGAAATTCTGTGTGTACACAGGTCTCGGGTTAAAAGTTCATTTTTTTTTCTTTATATTATTGTTCTATTTTGTTGTAATTCTATTTCTTCGGTGTTGGTCTGTATTAGTTCGCTAGTTATTATATTTTCCTACAAGCTTAAAACAGATTTTTGAAATGAACTAATATTTTGTTTCATTTCAGAAATAGCAATCAATTCGACAAATATGGATGTAACCCAAGCTGTGGCTAATGAAAATCAGGTTGTAGGCTCTGCTATAGCTCAAGGGCCAAGTTCTGTTGTGACTCAGACTGTGGCTAGATTGCCAAGTCATGTTGTGAGTCAAACAACTGGCCATACCCTTACGGTTCCGGTTAATCATGGTGAAAAATCGGAGAAATTCAATGGCTTGAATTTCAAGAGGTGGCAGCAGAAAATGCTATTTTATCTGACCACCTTGAATCTTGCGAGATTCTTGACTGAAACTGCTCCAAAACTCAATGAAGGTGGGGGAGACGTTCAAGCGATCAGTGCACTTGATGCTTGGAACCATTCGGATTTTCTTTGTCGAAACTACATTATGAACAGTTTAGCAGACACGCTATACAACGTTATAGTATTATGAAAACCGTTAAGGAGTTGTGGAGTCTTTGGACCGAAAATAAAAAACTGAGGATGTCGGGGCTAAAAAGTTTATTGTCGGCAGATTCTTAGATTATAAGATGGTGGACTCCAAAACTATAATCAGTCAAGTGCAAGAACTCCAAGTAATTCTTCACGAAATTCATGCCGAAGGGATGATGTTGAGTGAAACTTTCCAAGTGGCTGCAATTATTGAAAAATTGCCCCCCGCGTGGAAAGACTAAGAATTATCTAAAGCACAAACGAAAAGAAATGAACGTCGAAGAACTAATTGGTAGACTTCGAATTGAAGAAGACAACAAGAGTTCCGAGAAGAAGTTGTTCAATCCTGGTGTTACTAAAACTAATGTTATGGAGCATGGTCAAAGCAGTAAGACATACAAAACTAAGCCTGGGTCATCCGGTGGTAAAGGGACCAGACTAGGACCTAAATGTGGAATTTCTAAAAAGAAGTTTCAAGGGAAATGCTACAATTGTGACAAAGTAGGTCACAAGTCTTCGAAGTGCAGATTGTCAAAGAAGAAGAAAGAAGCAAATGTAGTTGACTACATGGCACATGATGTGGCGGAGATGAATCTCGCAGCCGTCATTTCTGAAGTGAATATGGTGGGTTCAAACCCAAAAGAGTGGTGGATTGACACTGGAGCTACGAGGCATGTGTGTTCTGATAAAGAACTATTTACGGCTTTTGAAGCAATTGAGAATGGAGAGAAGTTGTTTATGGGAAATTCAGCAACTTCTGAAATTAAGGGTCAAGACAAGGTGGTTATGAAGATGATTTCGGGAAAAGAGTTGACTCTTAACAATGTGTTGTATGTGTCGGAAATCCGCAAGAACCTTGTGTCCGGGTCGCTTTTAAATAAGCATGGTTTCCGTATTGTATTTGAGTCAGACAAAGTCATTTTGTCAAAAAGTGGAATATTTGTCGGAAAAGGTTTTGTTTCTGATGGTATGTTTAAACTCAATGTAATGGTTGTTAAGCCAAAAATGAATAAAGTAAACTCTTCTGCTTACTTGCTTGAGTCTTCCAATGTGTGGCATGGTAGATAGGACATGTTAATTATGATACTTTAAGTAGACTAGTTAACTTGAATTGCATACCCGTGTTTCATATTGATTCCAAACATAAGTGCAAAACTTGTGTTGAGGCAAAATTGACAAGGTCATCATTTAAATCAATTGAACGGGATACATAACCACTTGATTTAATTCACAGTGACATGTGATTTAAAATTTGTACAAACAAGAGGTGGCAACAAGTATTTCATTACTTTTGTCGACGATAGCACAAAATACTGCTATGTGTACTTACTAAAAAGTAAGGATGAAGCGATACAGAAATTTATTCTCTATAAGAATGAAGTTGAAAATCAACTTAACAAGAAAATTAAGGTGTTGAGAAGTGATAGAGATGGTGAGTATGAAGCACCGTTTGCTGAATTCTATGCACAACACGAAATCATACATGAAACCATCGCACCTTATTCATCGCAACAAAATGGTGTTGCTGAAAGGAAAAATCGCACCTTAAAAGAAATGATGAATGCAATGCTAATAAGTTCTGGGTTACCTCAGAACATGTGGGGAGAAACGTGTTGTCAGCAAATTACCTTTTAAATAAGGTGCCCCGAAAGAAATTGGAAAAGACCCCTTATGAGTTATGGAAAGGAAGAAAGTCTTCCTATAAATACTTAAGAGTGTGAGGTGCCCTGCTAAAGTGGCTGTCCTAACACTAAAGAAGGTGAAAATATGCCCGAAAACAGTAGTGCTTATCGATTTCTTGTGTATGAATCTAAAATCTCATATATACACAAAAACACGATAATGGAATCGAGAAATGCTTCGTTCTTTGAACATGTATTTCCATACAGGTCCAAAAACGAAACAAGCTCTTCTAAACGGACATATGAGACTATGACTGAAAATAGTCAGGACCAAGAACTAGAAGAGGAGGTTGAGGTTGAACCAAGACGTAGCAAAAGGGAAAGGATAGAAAAATCTTATGGTCCAGATTTTCTGACCTATATGTTAGAAAGTGAACCTCAAAGCTATCAAGAAGTCGTGAACTCCTCAAAAGGACCTCAATGGAAAGAGGCCATTAAAAGTGAAATAGATTTCATTTTGCAAAATCATACATGGGAGCTAGTAGATCTTCCTCCAGAAAGTAAACCACTAGGCTACAGGTGGCTTTTCAAATAGAAAATGAAAACAGATGGATCTATTGAAAAGTATAAGGCCATATTAGTAATCAAATGTTACAGACAACGAGAAGGCCTTGATTACTTTGATACATATTCTCCAGTAACGAGAATAATATCTATTAGGATGATACTTGCGATTGCTACTCTGCGAAATCTTGAAGTACATCAAATGGATATTAAGACTGCCTTCTTGAATGTAGATTTAGATGAAGAAATCTATATGGAACAATCCGAGAGGTTTTCATCTCCAGGGTAAAAAAAGAAGGTCTGTAAATTGGTGAAATCATTATATGATTTGAAACAAGCACCAAAATAATGGTACGAAAAATTTGACAGTGTCATGATAGAGAGTGGTTTTAAAATCAACGAGTGTGACAAATGTGTTTACGTTAAAAGACACTGTAAATGGTTATGTCATTTTATATCTTTATGTTGACGACATGCTTATTATTGGTAGTAACGATAAAATGATTAAATCCACTAAAGATATGTTAAATTTGAGATTTGACATGAAGGATATGGGTTTAACTGATGTTATACTTGGAGTCAAAATTTCAAGAACATCAGATGTGCCGATTTTAAGCCAGTCACATTATGTGGATAAAATTTCAGAAAAGTTCAGTAAAGATGATATTGAAATGGCTAGAACACCGATAGATACAAGTCAACATTTATCCAAAAACAAAGGTGAAAGTGTATCTCAAGTAGAATACTCGAGAGTTATTGGGAGTCTAATGTATTTGATGAGTTGTACAAGACCAGACATAGCCTACACAGTGAGTAAATTGAGTAGATATACGAGTAATCCAGGAGCTGATCACTGGAAAGGAATAGTAAGAGTACTAAGGTACTTGAGATATACTCGTAATTTTGGACTGCACTATACAAGATATCCAGCGGTTATTGAAGGATATAGTGATGCTAATTGGATATCTGATATAAAAGACTCAAAGTCCACGAGTGGATTTGTGTTCACATTGGCAGGTGCAGCTATATCCTGGAAATCCTCTAAACAAACAGTGATAGCCAGATCCACTATGGAATCTGAGTTTATAGCTCTAGATAAAAGTGGTGAAGAGGCTGAGTGGTTGCGCAACTTCTTAGAGGATATTCCAAGATGGTCAAAACCTGTGCCAACAATTTGCATATATTGTGATAGTCAATCAGCAATTGGAAGGGCACAGAGTAACATGTACAATGGTAAGTCTAGACATATACGTCGTAGACACAATACCATAAGACAACTACTCTCAACTGAAGTTATCACTATTGACTATGTAAAGGCAAAGGATAACATTGCGGATCTGCTAATCAAATGGTTAAATAGAGAGTTAGTTGAAAAATCATTGAGATGAATGGGACTGAAGCCCTTGAATGGATAAGTTAATACAAAGGAAAACCCATCCTAGTTGATTGGAGATCCCAAGATCTAGGTTCAAAGGGACAACTTAATTGTAAATACTTGATAGAATCACTGTAGGGGATATTACCTCATGTCCATTCCTATGATGCGACGTGATGCTCGTAAAGATGGAGGATAAGCAATAGGCTTTTAATGATTCTTATGCGTCGAAAATCGAGCCAAATAATGTCGGTTACTTGTAATAAGAAATCACCTATGTGAGAGAGAAGTGAGGCCGCTTTTAGAGGAATTGTGTGGGGCAAAATTCTTGTGAACTCTCACAGAACCAGGCGTATGTTCATGACCAAAACGAACATAATAATGAGAACTGAAATGTGTTAGGAAGAATCATGTGTGGAGTATATCATCGTTTACATAAACAGCAGAACAGTTCAAAGACATCGCGTCGACTGGTCAGCTAGTAAAGTAAATATGCTTTCACAAGGGAAGGTTCAAAGGATAACACATACCTATCCTATGCAGGTTTCAACCGTTGAACTATATCACCAAGTCGTCATGTGTCACATTCATGTGTCGCTCCCAATTTTCATTCATGTGGGGGATTGTTGGAAAAAATTAAGTTAGTGGGTGACTGGCACGAATTTTGAGCAAGGCCCGTTTGGCTATTTTCGAAGATGAAAGTTGATTTGTGTTCTCCTCCGTGAGTACATCGAAATCATATACTTACTTGTCAAAAATGATGCTCGGGCGAATGAGAAATTGAAGCTCAAAGTATGCCATGTGAAAGGAGTTTATGTTGGTGGGAAAACTAAAAATTAAGTTTGTCCCACATAGGAAGTGTATGGAAACAAAAACCACTTTATAAAGGATTGCACTTTAGAATGATGTAATCATGTGTAGCATAGAGGCTATCTCCACGTGCGCGTTCGGGGGGTGCAAATCAAGGACCAAAATAGGCATCGGACCTTGAACTTGTGTGTGTACACGAATGTCGGACTGGATTGACCAAAAATTGGCCCCTTAGAAGAGCCTACATTTTACTACATATTATTTTATTTTTCAACTGACTTTTCATTTTTTGAAACAGTTGAAACTCCTAAAACTCCCGTTGTAATTGCCATGAAGTAAGTGGGCAAGTTATAAGATCCAAAGTCTATATATACCTCGATTTTTCCCAGTTTTCTGTACAAGAATTCATCTAAATATTCATCTGCATACAGTTCGGGTTTTGTCTCTGGTTTCATTTCTGTTTGAGTCTGGTGGTGATATTGTTCGAGCTCTAACTCAGTTAGCCAGAGTAAAGTCTGTGGTGCTCAGATTCTACTGTTCCACCGTTGTACGCTCAATTTACACCTTAAGCACGTACGATGAGGGGACGAATCTGTTTTAAGAAAACTGTGTGTAACACAGGCCTCGAGTTAAAAGTTCATTTTTTTTCTTTATATTATTGTTCTGTTTTGTTGTAATTCTGTTTCTTCGGTGTTGGTCTGTATTAGTTCGCTAGTTATTATATTTTCCCACAGTTGTTACGTTAAAGCCATGAAGTTAGTAATTGGCAACGATCATGCTCCATATTTGAGGTGAGCTAGAGGAATTTTTCCTTTTTACCGTGCAATCGAGGTTTTATAGAAATTATTAAATGTAAGCTTATATATAATATAGTTAATTACTTAATTTCTTGTTTAAGCCTATTGTTTGTCATAATATGCAATGATGATTGTCCTATCATTTAATTTGTTAAACAATTACGCCTCTTGTACACTTTCGGATGACAACAGTTTGAGAGCCCACTTATGTGTAGAAATTCCGATCATTGATTAGAAAGAGTGTTGTTAAAATCAATGTATACAAATTTGTCAACTCACATGATGTCAAAGAAGCTGTCAAACTTTATGCACGTGTCTTAGCTTCTTAAAAATAAATTGAATATTTTTTTTTTTGTTGATTTAGGTGTCTAAGTTTCGCTCGACTAATCCTGAGAAGTGGTGTGGTCTTCCCCCCTGGTTCGCCACCCGAGTTAATCCGGATGTGGTCACAGCTTACAAACACTAGGGTCGGACATTCGGCGGTTCTCCTCCCTGTGGGCTTCTGCCTTCCAACATAAATTGTTGTCTTCCAGCCGTCGTGGGGATTCGAACATTCAATACTCCTTAGAGAACTCTCCTGCTTTACCACGGCGCCATGCCCATTGGGGCTGAATATTGTAATTTTTATAATTAGCAATCGCTTAACGAAGTTTATCAAGAATCAACTCAACCTTCTACTCAAATTGGTCAAGCACAACAAAAATAATTATGAATTTAGTCGAGCACGTTGAATAAAAAGAACAAACTTCATGCAGCAAAAGGTTATACAGCCTAGGAATTATAATAGGTGCACAAACACTTGGGGTGTAAATGTAACGCACATTGAATTTTCATTCGACTTGTTTATTAATACCATAAGTGTTAGGTCTAAAGTGTTGATGGTTGCTCTCACTGGCTCAAGAAGACCACATATGATCAATAAGATGCAATTAGAAGTCAAATGAGTGTCAAAGTGCCACACAAGTTATGTTCTAAATTCACAGCTACATGTTGAGATCCATTTTCAGCATAGAAAACATTCGAATTGAAAAAATGATATTTCTAAAAGAATTATCGTACTTTGAATTGCCTCAATTTGATATCGAAAAAGAAAGATATAATAAAAATATTGATGGTTGCTCAGTGAAAACTTGTTGGCCACCCTTAGGCGCTCGAGCGATTTTAACAATGAGCGCTCGATGTCCGCTTAAGCGGTCGTGTTACATGATGAAATCATATTTTGCGATTTTTAGTATTTTTACAATCCCAAACAATCTAGAACACTTCGTATTATAAATATCCAAGCTATATTTCATACCAAATGTGTGTTGAGCCTCTTTTCATTTTAGAGAACGTCCTGTTGAAAATCAATAACACAATCTATAATTCTCTTAATTCAGCCACATGATCAAAGCATCAAAACACCAGAAGATTAAACACCAACAAAATCTTTTACTAAATAGCTTTCACAATTCTAAAGTTGAGGAGAGGTGACTGGAGTTTCAGTTCGTAAAGAACAAATTAATTTTTAGTGATCCACGAGGTGGGAGAAGAACTCCAGAGGCTTAGAAAAGTGCAAGAGGCACAATCGAAAAGTACTTCAATGATTTACAAGTTGGATGGTCATAGTCTACTAAACTTTAGTTGTGTCTAGACCAACTGTAAGTTAAATCTTTTCTAGTATATCTATTTGAGAGTTTGCCCAGATGTTTTTTTAATTCAAGTGAAGAGTTCTTCAAGGGTTTTTACGTCGTTAATAAGTATTGGTGTTCTTTACTTGTACTTCTTTGATCTGCATGATTGATTGATAATTAGGGTTTTATTTAATTAAACTTGTTCATCTAGAAACAATAATTGGTGGCTTATTGCTTATTGTTAGATTTTAATTAGGTTCCGCATTATACACATATTCATCCACCTCTAGATGTTAGCTGGATGTAACCTCGTTCATTTTCAGTAAGATTATGACTGTAATTATTTAATGTTAGTCGAAGACAATAATTTACACCGACAAAGGATAAAGATTTGCTCTATAAAATGGGTGATTTGTAGGACCAGCCTCAATTTGCATTGAAGTTTCCAATTGATTCCCATGTCCCGCTAGGAAACATATTAATGTTACTATTTAAAATATAAAATTTATGACCGACATTTTTTTTTAATCGTCGATGATCTAGTATCAGAACTTTATACTATTTTGAACTTGCATATACATGGAAGAGATACACATGTATGGCCTTTGCATTAGAAGTGCGGAATATGAAAAATCGGACAGACACTTCAAACTCATTGGCATTATAACACGTAGGCTCATGGGGATCGGAATTTTTCTTTTTGTAAAATAATTAATTCTTAAGGTTCCATATTTCAAAATTAAATATTTATAGTGACACGTCTTGACATGTCTATGATCACGTAAGAAAGAGCCGAGTCCCATCACAAAAATAATGTGTATATTTGGATATGCACCAACTCATAAATGGACTGTTTTGAATCTTTATATAGAGTACTAATTGGGCCGAGGAATAAATAGACTACATATGTCAATATGTCAATATCTTTTCAATTGACACATTTACTAATCTATTGTCACCGGAGCTTTGCTACATGTACACTCCCGTGTACACGTCCCTCACGAGAGGGTGGGGTGGGGTGTTTGTTTGGAATTTTTGGGGGAAGAATTGATTTTTGAATAGTGATATGATGGGAAATGTGTGGTTGAAAAAGAAGAAAATATTATTGATGTGATGGAAAATATTATTTTATTGAAGAATGTGTGGTTGAAAATGAGAATTGATTTACTGTAGAATTTGAGAATCCCAAACAAACAAGCTCTTAATTGTTGTTTGTTATTGGTTTGCCTGCTTATAGGAAATTCGTGCAGAAGTTTGTTTCCAATAAATTTGATAAGCTTGTTCAATTTATTATTGAAAACAACTACCAGACCATCTTAGTTTTGGTATATAACTCCCTCTTTTCCCGTGGTCTGGTGAGATCATGTCGTTCGTTTGTTTGAAAAATATTAGTTCAAGCAATTTAACTCAAGAATTTCTGGATTTTATAGTCGACTTTGAGAGAGAGAGCTTGCAATGAGAACACTACATATTTAGTCAATCAACATGAATCAGTACTATCTAGTTACTCTAGTAAAAAAGGCACACGAAAAGCTTGATTCCTGGGGTCAGATGTCCTTCCAAAATTTAATTTCTTTAGTAAACCACGCGTTTGTCTACGTGGGATGAGATGAGATGGGATGGGATGGGATGGAAGTCCCTCCAAAATTTAATTTCCTTAGTCAACCTCGCGTTTGTCTACAGTTATTCAATAAAAATAGCTTTGAAATAGTGAATTTTTGAAAAATGTGGTTAAAAATTAGAAAAAAAAAAATGAATTTACATGCAAAATATTTTATTGTGAGAATATGTGATTGAAAATGAATTTGAGAAAAAAAGAATTTTGAAATAATGGTAGACCATTGGGGACAAAGACTACATTGTCAATATATGTACGGTTTGCACTAGAAATCTTCGACGAAGAATCAATATTTGATTAACGATAGCCTACCATACAAATTACAAAGACAGCCTTGCAAACTCAATAATTTCAGGTCAGTATTGATAGCAAAATTTCCATTGAGGCCCTAAACCTACCTAGAAAGTAAATGCTTAGTGCAAAAGTAATGCTTTATTCCTTTTCTCCGTTTTTAGGTGGTGGATGGGTGGATAGTAGTTGTGCTAAAGGTAGCTTTGTTTCGACGTGCAGTGCATTGTTCCATTGTTCGCGTGCAGTTAAAAAAGATGGCGATTGGCACCACGCTTTTGATCTATATTTAGGCAATAAGTATGGACTACATGTTAGTAATTTAGACAATGGGACGAACATGCTTAAGAAGGAAAATTAAAAAGTTGTCTTGAACCTTGTGAGTTTCATGTGATTATATTTGTATGTAATGTTTATCATTTTGTAAGGAAGGAAGCAGAAATAGTTATGACGTCGTAAGTTGCTCTTTGACTGAAAAATATATGGTCGATTTGGTAGGACTTTGGAAAATCCAAGGGAGATGCTTCGATAATTTTTTAAAAGTGCTTTGTTGGACAAAAAGAGTTTATAAATGAAATTGGTCTAAAGTAACTTTTTCACAAAGCTCAAAGTAAAAGCAAAACAGAAGCTCCTGCCAAAAAGGACTATAAAATAAATGTATACTTCCTGTAATTGTGGTATAACTTATAAGGGAATGTCTCATCTTCTCTCTCTATATATACCAGTGTTTCAACTTTCTGAATTTTATTACTTCTCTCTAAGAGGAGATGACAACAGTTGCTAGTATGTCAAGAGCTTTTTTCAGTTTTATGTTCACCTTGACTTTATTACCTTTCTTCAAAGCAACAACTGTTTTAGCAGAGAGTGGATCTCTTCCTGAGGAGGAGAGTAAGTCTCACATAGTAAGGCTTTTTATGGTTTTCGAACAATTTTTGCCCTTACATTACAACTTCTGCTTATCTCTAGACATTCGCTTTGTTCAACATGCATCGACTCACATTTCAATACAAAAACATTTATTAGTGACGTAGGGTATAGATGGAACTCCACTTACTTATTATTAAAATCATGTGAAGATTTTGAACATTTAATAACTGAATTTTATAACAATAGACATATTAGAGACGAAGACGATACTATTTTGACTTAGTCCGATTGGAGTTTAGCTTTTAAAATTAAAAAAATTTTGACAAGTTTTTATGATTCTACAAATATTTTGTTTGGTGTTTATTATCTCGCTAGTTGTATGGTCATCGAACGTCTTTATATAATTACTATGGCTTTTCATAGATTTAAAGATGACCCCGATTTTAGTTCAGTTATATATTTCATGGAATTAAAGTTTAGAAAATATTGGGAAGACTTGCCTGTGTTATTTTCGTTAACATGCGTCGTGGACCCCCAATATAATTTATCGGATACTAAATTTGTAATTGATCAAATTTCACAAACTTTAACTTTTAATGTACATATCACTTATAGAAATTTGGAACAAACTTTATGTGAAATGTATGATTTATATGGTCAACGAATGAGTATTCATATTAATCGAGTACCCTCCGACTTTACAACTACTCCTCCCACTGAAATAGCAGATGACGATACTGAAGTTTCAGATTTATTCGAAGCCATGAACTCATATAAATATGATTCAATTGCATTTGCATGTGGTTCCTCTAGTACTAGTAGTAGTTTGTCTTCCACTGCATGTACTCAAACATCGAGTAGTAGTCCAAATGCATTGCCTGCTGAATTAATTGATTACTTTAATCATACTACGCCTAATAACAAAACAATTAGGAAAATTTCAGAAGAAGTAATTGAATTTTGGCAAATGTATGAACGCCGATGACCAGTAGTTTCTACAATGGTAAAAGATCTACTAACACCTCCGGTTAGCACCGTAGATTCGGAGTTCTCTCCGAGGTCAGGAGCTGAATGAAAGAAGATATTTTGGAAGTATTAATGTGCGTGAAGGACTAACGTTCATTTTCGACTGCAAGATAAATATGCCGAAATTGTAGGTAGTTAAGTAAGTGATATTTAATTTAACTATATTCATCACAAAATTTTATTTTAATACCTTTATAATTTTTTTAAAAAATTGTACACGTAACAAGTTGTTCGTGTACAATTTTTAACTTCGCCAACTCGAAATTGAAGTAGCCGGTCTCAAACACGGATAAAGAATGAAGGTTTTTTTTTTCTTATTATTATTTAAAAAAAGAAAAATATTTAAAAAAATGTTTAGACAACTAACTAATATAGATATATATTTATATATATTTATATATATATATATATATATATATATATATATTAGGTTTAGAAAATGTATAGTAAAAGGTCAAAAAAAAAAAAAAAACCAACGAACTAAAGCTCGCTCGGCCCACGATCGACGAGCTCGTGGGCCGAGCCGAGCAACGAGCTCTACTCGTGAGCTCGTGCGAGTAAGCCGGCTCGGGCCTTTGCCACCCCTAGGAAAATCCAAGGGAGATGCTTCGATAATTTTTTAAAAGTGCTTTCTTTGACTAAAAGAGTTTAGGGTCTGTTTGATAGGCCATTATTTTCCTTGAAAGTTGGAATTGAAATTTTATTTCCTACTTTTGCCATATTTGATGGCTCTTTTTTTTTTCCCTAGAATTGGTTTTCCACATTTTGCTAGTTTTGCTTTTAGTTGAATTGAGATTTCCACCTTTTAGGTGGGAATTGAAATTCCATCTTTTTTTTTTTTTTTTGGCAATAGAAACAAATTATATTCTCAATTGTAAAAAAAAATTATCCATTTAATTGATAATTTTCATGTAAAACAAAGACAAACGAACGCCAAAAACTTTCCAATTTTATTTTTTTTTGCAATCCAAACAAATTATATCCCCAATTGTAAAAAATTATATCCCTTTAATTAACAATTTTCATGAAAAACAAAGTCAAACGAACACCAAAAGATTGAAAATTTCAACAATTTTCATGTGGAAAATTATACAAATCAAATACAATTAACTGACAATTCTCAGTAAAACAAATTCTGGGCAATTCAATTCCCTACAATTCGTTTTCTTTTCACCCAAATTCCATATTTGAATCAAACGGATCCTCGTAGATGAAATTGGTCTAAAGTAACTTTATCACAAAGCTCAAAGTAAAAGCAAAACAGAAGCTCATGCCCAAAGGTACTATAAAATAAAAGTATACTTCCTGTAATTATGGTATAACTTATAAGGGAACGTCTCATCTTCTCTCTCTATATATACCAGTGTTTCAGCTTAATGAATTTTAAGCTAAGAGGAGATGACAACAGTTGCTAGTATGTCAAGAGCTTTTTTCAGTTTTATGTTCACCTTGACTTTATTACTTTTCTTCAAAGCAACAACTGTTTTAGCACAGAGTGGATTTCTTCCTGAGGAGGAGAGTAAGTTTCACATAGTTAGTCTTTTTATGGTTTCGAACAATTTTTGCCCTTACATTACAACTTCTGCTTATCTCTAGACATTCTGTTTGTACAACATGCATCGAATCACATTTCAATAGAAATATCGATTTCCGATTTTTTCAGAGAACGCTCTTCATGAAATAGCTGATCAGTCGGGAAAAAAGGATTGGGACTTCAACCTGAATCCTTGCGATGGGAACTCAAACTGGTCAACACCAAAAAGATATGATATGCCATGGTACAACAATTCTGTCATCTGCAATTGTTCTTCCCCTGGCGGTGTATGCCACGTAAAAAGCATGTAGGCTTTCTTCCTAAAGAAACTTCTTTTATTTTTGGATACTGTGAAACTGATCTAGAAATAGCCTTTTATGCTGTTAAAAAATTGCTTAGAAAAATTATTCTGCTGCTACAGTGATCTTGAAGTAGGAAAAATATACGATGGTTGATTATAATTTTGTCAATCAGTGAAAATAATACTTTCAGCGGGAATATATTATGTTTTTTTTTCATGTGTAACCTCACCTAAACTCATGGTGCCTAGTAATCAAACTTGACCTTTCTGCTCTGTTTTATATTGCTAGAGTCTATCATCAAAAATTATAATTAGTGTTATTCAAACTTCAAACACAAAGTTTACAGATCGTATGAAAGAACTCAAAAACCCTATTACATTCAGACTTCCTATACATGAAACCGGAACATTAATCACTCAGCATCAAAGCTTCACAGATGATAAGGCTCAGAACATCAATCCAATAAACCCATCTACACTGTTAGACCCAGATCTACACCGAAACCCCAAACGCAGTCAACCAAGTAACCCTAAGCTACTTCAATGAGACCCAAGAAAGGAATCAGACTAACCACAAAGAAAGCCTTACAAAACACTATAATCTCACAAAGAAATGACTCAAGAAACGAATCCCTCAAACCAGATTCACACAGAAAAGAATGAAGGAAGAGAGGTCGCACAGACGCCTCTAGAACATGAGAGAGAAAGCCAGAGAAGTCAAATGAATAGAAACGATTGGAAAACCCTCAAATATCAAGGCCTCGAGATGTGGTTAGTTATCATCCAACGGCTCAGAGCAGCTATAGAATTCAACTTGATCTTGGACTGGATATTGGGCCTGGTTTCACTGGGCCAACTTCAGCAAACTAGTTATATATTGGAATGGGCCGAAGGCCAATCATCATTACCTTTAAGTGGACTGGACTATGGCATCACAGCCCACAATCTCCACCTTGATGCCAGTGGTCAATCCGGTAGCTTAATACTATCTTAATTAAGATAAAACAGCTTCCTTGGATCACCCTCCAAAGCATCCAGATTAGAATTGGAATCTTAGTACCCATATCTGCTGGATTAAATTGGGTAGCTATTTTCTCAAGTAACAAAATTTCTTTTGCAACAATATCTCTTATAAAATGTAACTTAACATCAATATGTTTAGTTCTCTCATGAAATACTGGATTTTTGCATAAATGTATAGCACTTTGACCGTCGAATATACAAGATATGAGGAGTAGACAACTCATCAATTTCAGACAGTAAACCTTTCAGCCATAAAGCTTCCTTTATGGCTTCAGTTGCAGCCACATATTCTGCCTCAGTAGTAGACAAAGCAACAACAGGTTGTAATTGTGATTTCCAACTTATACATGTTCCACACAAAGTAAAAACATAAGAAGTAGTAGATTTTCTATTATCAACATTACCAGCAAAGTCAGAATCAACAAAGCCTTTAAGTACTACACCATCATTGCAGGCAGAAAAACTCAATCCTAAATGTGAAGAACCTTTTAAGTACCTTATTAACCATTTTAAAGCAGTCCAATGTTCTAAACCAGGATTAGCCATGAATCTGCTGAGATTACTAATAGCATGAGCCACATCAGGCCTAGTACAAACCATGGTATACATTATAGATCCTACCGCATTAGCATAAGGAATCTTTTCCATTTGCTCAATATCAGATTTATTAACAGGACATTGATCTTTACTTAGTTTAAAATGGCTAGCAAGAGGTACGCATACGATTTTGAATTATGCATAGCAAATCTAGTTACCAATTTATCAATGTATGCAGATTGTTTCAAAAACAGAGTTCTATCATG
The DNA here is from genome assembly GCA_035079005.1 of Fraxinus americana. Taxonomy (NCBI): domain Eukaryota; kingdom Viridiplantae; phylum Streptophyta; class Magnoliopsida; order Lamiales; family Oleaceae; genus Fraxinus; species Fraxinus americana. The sequence continues at coordinate 35,769,265 of CM068709.1, read as the reverse complement.
CCTTTTCCTAGTAATTTCCATGCCTAATATCTTCTTAGCATGTCCAAGATCTTTCATTTCAAATTCATCATTCAAAGATCTTTTAATTTCATTTATAACATACATATTATGTCCAATTAAAAGCATGTCATCCACATACAAGAGTATAAAAGCAATAATAGCATGTTTATCATCTCTTTTAAAGTACAAACAATGGTCAAATTCACTTCTAATAAAACCAACAGAAGAAACATAAGTATCAAACCTTATGTACCATTGCCTTGGTGATTGCTTCAAACCATATAGGGATCTTTTTAACAAGCAGACATGATCAGATTTAGATTTATCAATATATCCAAGTGGTTGTTTCATGTAAATCACCTCATCAAGATCACCATGCAAAAAAGCAGTTTTTACATCCATTTGTTCAAGTTCAAGATTGTAATGAGCAACAAGGGCAAGCATAACTCTAATGGTGGTATATTTAATCACAGGGGAGAAAATCTCATTATAGTCTAAACCTTCCTTTTGAGTAAAACCCTTAGCCACAAGTCTAGCCTTAAATCTTATAGGCACCTTATCAGTGTTACCCTCCTTAATACTGAAAATCCACTTACAATCCACAAGAGATTTACCTGCAGGTTTAGGGACCAAAATCCATGTCCCATTTTTAATCAAGGAGTCCATCTCATCATCCATAGCAATCTGTCATTCCTTAGATTGCTTACTAGACACAGCTTCTTCATAGGATTTAGGCTCCCTATAGGCCAGATCCTGATAAGAAATTAAAGCTAAGGTCAGGTAGTCTCTATACCTTATAGGTTCTCTAATCTCTCTTCTAACTCTATCCCTAGTCAATTGGTAGTCACTTCCCTCAACATTTTGCTCTTCCTTAGATTGCTTACTAGACACAGCTTCTTCATAGGATTTAGGCTCCCTATAGGCCAGATCCTGATAAGAAATTAAAGCTAAGGTCAGGTAGTCTCTATACCTTATAGGTTCTCTAATCTCTCTTCTAACTCTATCCCTAGTCAATTGGTAGTCACTTCCCTCAACATTTTGCTCTTCTTCAGCATCCTGAACTTCGGTTTCCTCAATGTCTCCATCTGAAACATCATTTCCAAATTCTCTGCCTCAACCTCTTCGCATCTACAAAGTTGAGTAGGTATACCAAGCTCCACCCGCTTGGTCCTATCACTCTCTAATCTATCCGAAACTTTATCGAGACTATTTCCCCTTCAAACAGGCATGTTCAACCATCAAAGGTGACATCTCTACTAGTGATGATCTTAAAACCACCCGAATCTTTACTCCACAAACCTATAACCCTTCACCCCATCAGGATAACCCAAGAAAACACATTTACGGGCTCTAGGTTCTAATTTCCCTAAATTCCGGTGAGAATAGGCCGCACATCCAAAAACTCTCAAGTGTGTATAATCGAAACACTACCGGACCATTGCTCTTCGTGTCTTATCATCTAGAGCACTAGAAGGGGTCCTATTAACAATGTAAGTATTTGTCATCAAGGCTTCCCCCCAAAGGGTCTTAGGCACGCCTGAACCTACAAGCATGCATCTCACTTTTTCTAGCAAAGTCCTATTTATCCTCTCGGCCCACCCCATTACTGCTGAGGGGTATAAGGAAGCTGTTTTATGTCTCCTAATACCATTCTACATTTAAAAGGTCAAACTCGAGTATTTGCAAAACTCAAGGCCATTGTCGGTCTAAGAGTCCCAATTTTCTTTTCCCGATTTTCTATCAACAATTTCCAGGCTCTAAACTTCCCAAAAGTCTCAGATTTGTGTTTCAACGGATAAACCCAAACCTTCCTAGAATAGTCATCAATTAATGAAAGAAAATACCTATTTCCCCCTTGAGTAATGGTAGGAGAAGGCCCCCATAAATCTGAGTGAATATACTCAAGAATAGAAGTAGATTTATGCTTTCCAATATTGAAATGCAACCTGTGTTGTTTTCCTAAGGTACAGTTTTCACAAAAAGGAATTCTAGAAATTGAATCCTTCCCAAACACCCCTTTCTTATACAGGATATGCAAACCTTTTTCTCCAACATGAGCTAGTCTCTTATGCCACTTTAAAGTTGCATCTAGTTCAGTGTTTGAGGCCTCAACTATCCCATTCACCACAGCACTAGCCCTAGCAACATAAATCCCATTTCTTTTAACACCTCTAAACATCATAAGGGAACCTCTCATCACTCTCAATAAACCATCACCAACCTTTCCTAGTAAACCTAAATCATCCAGACTGCCCATTGAAATCAGGTTCCTAGACAAATCAGGAACATATCTTACCTTTTCCAAAGTAAAGATATAACCATTTTCAAATTTCAAAGTAATCTCACCTATACCTTCAACCCTACATGCCATATTGTTGCCCATGACCACCTCTCCACCATTAACTTCTCTAAATGAGTTAAACCAACACCTTTTAGGAGACATATGGAAGGTGCAACCAGAATCTAATATCCATTCATGGACCAGATTCTCACAGTCAACAATATTAGCAGAATCTCTAGCAAGGGGAAGCTCAGTCACAACATAGACATCAACAGAATTGGAATCACTAGGCTCTACTAAGTTTCCTTCATCAGCTCTCTCAGCTTTTATCTCATTCTTCCTTTTAAAACAATCCTTTATAAAATGGCCAGTTTTCCCACATCCATAGCACTTCTTATTCCTAGTCTTAGACTTGGATCTATTTCTACCCTTAAACTTCTTCTTGCCACTATTTCCCTGATTGTTAAAACCCTCTTGGCTCCAATTAAACCTATTTTGAGTCCTACCCCTTACAAACAAGGCCTCCGACCTACCATTCCCTCTAGCATTCCTAAGCTCAAGCTCTCTACTCCTCAAAGAGTTAATGACAATATCAGAAGTCAAGGTATCTCTACCATATTTTATAGCAGCCTTGACATCCTGATAGGTATCAGGAATAGCATTCAACAATACAACAGCTTTGTATTCATCAGAGACCTTATCACCAGCATTTGTGATATCTTGGACCAGTTTATTAAAATTGTCCAGGTTGTCTTCTATGTCCTTAGAGGTATCTAATCTAAAACTAAAAAACCTCTCTAACAGAAACAATTTATTGGGTAGGGTCTTAGCTAGGTATAGTTTCTCTAACTCATCCCACAGGGCTTTAGCAGTTTCTTGTTTTCCTACTTTCCTTAAAACTTGATCAGATAAATGCAGAATAATAGATGCATATGCAAGTTCATCAGCTTCAAGAATCTGATCAGCAGTCATAGTTTCAGGAAAAGTTTGTGTTATTGCTTTGGAAATCTTTTGTTGAACTAAAACTCCTTTCATTTTTTGTTGCCAAATGGGAAAATCCCCTTTTCCATCAAAAATACCAAATTCAAAAGAGTTTGTCATTTTTAAAGTCAGAAATAACACAGTATTTCAAAGAAAATTAAAACTATGACAACTGATGTACTCAAGAGTAAGGTAAGAATGATCTACACAAAAAATTAAAGGAAGGATAGATCACAGAGAATAAGCAGTAAGTAATTATCACTGTTATTCATGATTACAGAAGGATTATAAGCAATACACAAAACAGAAACAAGAATATATGCTAAACAACAATAATATGGTCAGAAACAATATACAACCAGGTATAAACAGATACGCTATAAGACTGAATTAAGGAAACAGATCATATAGCAGGGCAGAATATAAAAAAAAAGGTACTACAGATGTAACTAGATTGACCAAGTTCACCAGGTTTCTGTGAGAATCATGTTCTCAGGTCAAGGCTCAACTTGATCACCCAAACAGTATGACAAAAATAATGGAAAAACTCAGGGGAGGGTACAATTAGGGTTGAAACGTGCAAACCAGAGGGTAGCTTATGAATAGCTACCAATATTACGGTTTCAGTACAGCAGGGGTGGTGTTCCACCAATAACCACAAAGGATCAGTGTTCAATCGAAAAAACCCCAACACATGGAATCATACAATCGAACCAGAATAAGGAAACACAGGCACCGACAGTCACAACACCAAGACAAGAAACCCGGAAGAATTCCAATAATCGAAGTATCAAGAACTAGGGTTTTTTTTTTTCTCGCAATTTCAGGAGATCCAAGATTGGAGGCTGAAAATTAATTTTCCAGAATCCAGATCTCGATCGAAGCTCCAAGAATAGCCTACGAAGGCTCTGATACCACTGTTATTCAAACTTCAAACACAAAGTTTACAGATCGTATGAAAGAACTCAAAAACCCTATTACATTCAGACTTCCTATACATGAAACCGGAACATTAATCACTCAGCATCAAAGCTTCACAGATGATAAGGCTCAGAACATCAATCCAATAAACCCCTCTACACCGTTAGACCCAGATCTACACCGAAACCCCAAACGCAGTCAACCAAGTAACCCTAAGCTACTTCAATGAGACCCAAGAAAGGAATCAGACTAACCACAAAGAAAGCCTTACAAAACACTGTAATCTCACAAAGAAATGACTCAAGAAACGAATCCCTCAAACCAGATTCACACAGAAAAGAATGAAGGAAGAGAGGTCACACAGACGCCTCTAGAACATGAGAGAGAAAGCTAGAGAAGTCGAATGAATAGAAACGATTGGAAAACCCTCAAATATCAAGGCCTCGAGATGTGGTTAGTTATCATCCAACGGCTCAGAGCAGCTGTAGAATTCAACTTGATCTTGGACTGGATATTGGGCCTGGTTTCACTGGGCCAACTTCAGCAAACTAGTTATATATTGGAATGGGCCGAAGGCCAATCATCATTGCCTTTAAGTGGACTGGACTATGGCATCACAGCCCACAATTAGGATCCTCTCTTAACATGTGTATCTGAATTTCTTCAATAATCAGTGCTAGTGATATAAACATAAAAAAGTACCTTTATTCTCCATTCAGCCAAGGATACATCTTCATTTCACCATGTCAATGTTACAAGTTACTTTTTTGATTTTTAAGTTTGAGTTGAAAGTGAAATCGCATAACATTTGTAGTGTAATCTAGACGAAGCACTCTAAGAAGTTGCTCAACTTCAAACGCTAGGTGACTTATGATACATCAGTTTACTTTGGAAAATCCTTCTGATAGATTTATTGCTCGGTTTCTTTCACCTGTAAAGAAACTTTTCTTTATGTGTTGATATACATGTCTATTAAATTTGATATCGAATTTCATCATTTCAATCTGGAGTATTCTAAAGAGAGCCTCTTTTTCTTTGCAAACAGATTTCTTAAAGGACAGGATTTAGCTGGTGTTCTTCCACCCTCCCTGTGGAAGTTACCCTACCTCAGGACAATGTAGCAAGAATTTCCAAGTTTATGCTCAATTTATTATAATCTACTCAACTTTTTGCTTCTAAATGATGAGCCAAATCTATTGGCTTCATCGATCTCACTCTTAATCTATTGGCTGCAGTGATCTTACTCGCAACTTCCTCAGTGGTACAATACCCAAGGAATGGGAATCTACCAATTTGGAATACATGTGAGCTTTCCCAGTGGCTTTGTCATTGAGATTTTGCAATGATGTAATGTCTACATTCTTAGTTATATTGACAAAGTATATGTGCTTTAGGTCTCTTATTGTGAACCGCTTATCTGGACCTATACCGAAATACTTGGGAAACATTACTACCCTTGTATATTTGTGAGTTCCTATCTAACTTTCTCCCTTTATATTTATATTTTATATATATGGGCATTTCAAAGTTACACAATCATACACCCATAGATATTCTATTTTTGATAGTGGATATATTGTGACATAATTCTAATTATAATTTTGAAATCTATTGAACATTCAGGAGCCTGGAGAGCAACTCGTTTAATGGGACCATTCCAACAGAGTTAGAGGAGCTGGTCAATTTAGAAAATCTGTAAGACCTTTTTGATCATTCATATTTTAAAGAATTATGTGATTGAATTAGTTGAATTTATATATGTTCGACTTCTCTTTTTTGGCCCTTGCAGCATTCTAAGTGATAATAATCTCACTGGTGAGTTGCCGATTGAATTAAATAATCTAAAAAAGTTGACAGAACTGTAAGTATGTTACCACACCTTTCTTGAATTATAAATTAATTCAGCTATTGTGTGATAACAAGTGTTTTGGGGGGCCAATGCAGTAGGCTTAGCAGTAACAACTTCACTGGAAAATTACCTAGTTTCCATAGCTGGGCAAACCTTCAGAAGTTGTAAGTCCTTTTCCTGAGTGATAAATTTCCAAAATGCAAAATTTGTAGTTTCGAATTTTGTTTATGTGACATTGTTATCAACAGAGAGATACAAGGGAGTGGTTTTGAAGGACCCATACCTTCTAGTATTTCCATCTTGAAAAATTTAACTGAACTGTGAGTAGAAACCTATACAGTCACCTTTCAATTTGTCAATATTTCAGTAACAATATTATGTTCATTTACTAAATATTATTAGCGAAGAAGAAAACTGATCTAATGCGATATCTTTGCAGACGGATTGGTGACTTGAATGGAGGTGCTTCAGAGTTTCCACTGCTAAGAGACATGAAAAGGATGCAGATGTTGTGAGTAAATGTCATATTTAATGTTGATAATTACTATTATTGAACAGCATATTTAATAAATATGTTGTGTGTGCTTGCAGGATGTTAAGGAGCTGTAAATTGTCTGGAAACATTCCTGAGTACCTTGCAAATATGACATCATTGAAGTATCTGTAAGTACCGATTCTAGTACCCTTCTTCTTTTTATACAATGCAAGAGCTGGCCACTCTTATTTTTATCTGTAAGTACCGATTCTAGTACCTTGTCAGTTTTTTTTTCATGTGCTTCCATCGCTTTTCTGCCTATCTATTTCTTTCTTTTTGGATATCATACAAAATTAAGATTCACTTTGTTGTGTTAGTATAAATATTCACTGCCATACTGTTCTTAAGTTGAGAAACTCTATGCTTGATTAAAAGATATACGCCTGTGGTGTATTCACAGAGATCTGAGCTTTAACAAGTTGAAAGGAGATGTTGCAAATCTTGAAGGCCTATCATATCTAGAGATCATGTAAGCAATTAGTTTATTTAATTGATTTGTACCTTGGACTGTCATTCACCTCTCATATACTGAAGCATGTGTCATTCAAATACGCCCCTATACACTTGTTCCTGCATGATATTCTGTGCATTATTCATGTTCTATTGCTTTCAGTATTTTCATTTTTACTCTAAAATGTATAATTTTGTGGTTGTGATTAGGTATCTGACTAGTAACTACCTTACTGGGCCAATTCCAGAGTGGATCAAGAGCAGAGATACTAAACAGTAAGTTCACTTCTATGTTTCTTATTAATATATCGACTTCTATCTGTGATTTAGTAGCAGCATTATCCATCATACACGACGGCATCCTAAAATTCTTGTGTAAACAGGATCCTCACTTCTCTCAGGATCCCTTTTGATATCTTTTTATCCAGGAAGTTTGCAAACAATTAATTTCTCATTTGAACTATAATTTCTACATATTGCAGGACTTCTATCAATATGTCGAATACGGCTCTTTTCTTTCCTTAATTGTAGAGGTTTGAAATAAGTTCTGAAAGAGTGATTATGTGCTTTTGCAGCCAAATTGATCTTTCTTACAATAACTTCTACGAGAGTTCTGTGCCATCAAGTTGTCGGGCAACTCTGTAAGCGCCAATTTTTCACATGCTTGCTTTTGTTTGCTTCTTGATGGCTTCAATTTGTTTTCTTCTTTTCTTTCTGCATCAGAAACTTGTTCAGAAGCTTTAGTAGAGGAAACAGTTTGTAAGTTATAAGTTGCTTCTTATATATTTATAAGATTATTATAATTTTAACTTGACTTTGGATAACAAATATCTTATTTCTCATTTTCCCCCCTCGCCACATGACTTAATACAGAATACTTGGGAAGTGCCTCAGTCCTTGTACAAAGGGTAAGTACTCCATTCACAAATTAAGCCTTGAATGCTCAATTGAACTCTTCATCCAAGCATTTCTGTATGGTATAATGTCAACGTCTTTCTGTACTCAAGTTGACAACTAAAAAGCATAAGGAATGCAGTTGTAATTTTCTTTTATTAACGGACTCTATTTTGAGCAAAAGGATTGATACATAGCATACAGTTACAGCACTTCTTTATTTTTACACTACAAGATTCCAGCATAAACAACTTAATTGGCTTTAGTTTTTCACAGATTGGTATTCGTTTCATATAAATTGTGGTGGAAGGGAAGCTACGGTTGGAAATGCAATTTTTGAAGCTGATGAAGAATCAGCGGGTTCAGAAAAATTTGTTCACTCAAAAGAGAACTGGGGATCTAGTAGTACAGGATACTTTTTGGGCCGTAATATGTCGATAAATGACTATACAGCAAATAATGTGTCTGTGCTCAAAGTGAATGACTCTGAACTCTATACGAGTGCCCGTCTTTCTCCTTTATCTCTCACTTATTACGGTCGTTGTTTAGCAAATGGAAACTACACTGTGACACTTCACTTTGCAGAGATAATTTTCAGAGATAATCGCTCTTTTCGGAGTCTTGGAAGACGGATGTTTGATGTGTATATCCAGGTCAAGTAACGAATAAGCAGTTTTTAGTGCCATATATGGTTGCAATTTGAATCGACTTTTTTATCTTAACGCAGGGTGAACGGAAATTAAATGATTTTGATATTGAAAAAGATGCAAAAGGAGTTGACAAAGTTGTAAAACAAAAATTTAAAGCCATGGTAAAGAATAAAACTCTGGAGATCCGATTTCACTATTCTGGGAAAGGATCAACAACCGTCCCCAGTCGCGGTACATATGGCCCTTTGATATCTGCTATATCCGTGGAATCTGGTAGGATAGTCTGACCAATACCTTTCAATTATCATGCAACACTTCTATCTCTCTCTGAAGTTTCATGTAACAATTCCTTTATGCTATTTCAGTATTTCTTCTGGTGCCAAGCAAAACTGAACACCATCTAACAATGCGTTTCTTCCTTTCTTCCATTATACAGATTTTAAGCCTCCATCAAAAGGCAAGAAGAAGATTTTCATTGCAACAGAAGCAGCGGCCTCGGCATTTTTTCTTATTCTCATTATTCTTTGTTTATCTTGGTGGAAAGGGTACATCGGAGGCAGGATCTCAAGGGAACAAGGTGATGTGGAATAATAAATAGACCTTTCTTAGTATCTCAGCAAGAACGTATATTCCAAAATTGTCGTATATTTCCATTGTGGAACATGAATTTAGTATATAGTCTTACATCAGTCTTCTCAATCTCAAGCTATAAGCAGATTTAACACCTGACATTTGTTCTTTTCCAGAACTAAGAGGATTAGATTTGCGGACTGGGTTATTCACTTTTAGACAAATCAAAGCTGCTACAAACAATTTTGATGCTGCAAACAAAATTGGGGAAGGTGGTTTCGGATCTGTCTACAAGGTACATAGCAATTATTAACTTCCATATTTGTCCTCTTGTACTTTCTTTTATGTGTTAATACTATGATGTTTCATTTGCAGGGTATACTCTTGGATGGCAGTGTAGTTGCTGTCAAGCAGCTGTCTTCCAAATCAAAGCAAGGCAACCGTGAATTTGTGAATGAAATAGGCATGATTTCTGGTTTACATCATCCAAATCTTGTAAAATTGTATGGATGTTGCATTGAAGGAAACCAATTACTACTAGTGTATGAATACATGGAGAACAATAGCCTTGCCGGCGCTCTATTTGGTAATTGAACTTCTTATTAAGAATTTAGGTTTCATATTAAAAGGTCAACCTTATTAAGAGGAGTAGCCCAAGATCTTTATTAATTGGTCTGTGTCAATATCATTTATCGATGTAGGATATATATCTCTTAACACTTCTTACCTGCACCATGCAATTTTTAGTTCAAGTAATTAAAATAAAATGTAGTAATACCATATCAGTTTGTATTATCTTATGCACGTGTATGATTGTATCTAATTATCAAGTACAGGACCAGAGGAATGGCGAATAGAAATGGACTGGCCAACCAGACAAAGAATTTGTGTCGGGATAGCAAAAGGCTTAGCTTTTCTGCACGAAGAATCAACATTGAAAATTGTCCATAGAGACATTAAAGCCAGTAACGTTCTTCTTGACAAAAATCTAAACCCAAAGATTTCAGATTTTGGTTTAGCCAAACTTGACGAAGATGATAACACGCACATCAGCACTAGAGTTGCTGGGACTATGTGAGTTTTTTTTTTCGTCTGGTTTTCAATGCTGTTATTCTTTAATTGAGAAATATATGTACACACAAATAAGTAACTTATTTCTAACTTTGACCGATAAAAAACACTTATTGTAAAATTTACTTATTTACTTATGACTTAACTATTTAAGCTTAGTCAAACATGCTCATAACAACATGAAAGATGCAACTAAAAGCGTGGGAATATTTTAATTCCTCAGTATCATCTTAATTAGAAATAAACATTGTCTTAATTAGAAATAAACATCAATGTATATAATATTTGAACAAATTCCTATGTGAGAAATAGGAGCGAAAAGCTTATGTATGATTCACAATTGATGATTTTCGTTTTGCAGTGGGTACATGGCTCCTGAATATGCGATGTGGGGTTACTTAACCTACAAAGCAGACGTGTACAGTTTTGGTGTTGTTGCACTAGAAATTGTTGCTGGAAAGAACAACATGAAATATCGTCCCAATGATACTTTCGTTTGCCTTCTTGATTGGGTAAAAAAAATTTATGTTCTGCCCATCAGAAGATGGGAGTTTCGTCACACAAACCTGTTTTAGTTCTTACTTTCATGAAATATCGTCCAACTTTAAGGTCTTACGTAATCTCTTTGTCTTAGGCTATGGTTTTACAAAACAAAGGGAGGTTTATGGAGCTAGTTGATCCGAGGTTGGGTTCTAATTTCGATAAAGAAGAGGCAGAAAGAATGATCAAAGTTGCTCTATTGTGCACTAATCCATCTCCGGCACTGAGGCCTACCATGTCCACGGTATGTGGCATGCTTGAAGGTTATATAAATGTTCAGGAGTTTAAAATGGATCCAAGCATCTATGAAGATGAATTAAAGTCTCAATCACTCAGAGAGAAGTTTCAAGACATTCGACTTAATTCAAGTGAAACTCAGAACCTCATTCATACGGTCTGATGCCAAGAAATTGGCTCATCCTCTACATCTGCTCAAAAGCCCTACTCAGACAACCTTAAATGATTCTTTTTCTTTCTTAGTATTGTCTAGTATACAGTTTCTAGTGCATTTATCGAGGGCACGTATGGTATGACACAAAGAAATATTAATAAGTAATGTTTTTTTTGTCAACTTCCAAGATATGACTACGCTCACAAGAAAAAAAATCTATTTTCCAATTCCCCTGAAAAAATCATGAGAAACTGCATACTATTAAGAAATTGAATGAAATTATCCATTAGTGTCGAGTTCTATGTACAAACATGCACGCAATGTCTTTTCTTTGTCAACAAGTTCTGATTACTCGTGTAGGTATTCGATTTTACATATCACTCTAGAGTCTTTTAACTAAGGGTAATTATATTTACGTCACAATTTTTATTTCTTGCACCACATTTTAATTGCACTTGAGATTCTTAACATTTGCTCATTATAGCACTTATGTCCATAAAGATTTTTCATATCATTCTTATCCTCAAACTTTCCATTAGTTAACACATTTTGTATTTGATAACATTTTTATATCTAAAAGTCCGTTGAAATAGAGTAAAACAACTTATTTTTGGGTCATATTTTTAAAAAATAAATAAATAAAAAGTGCGAAAAAATATTTTCCCTCGTTTATAAGTATGAAAGAAAAATATTTTCATCATAAATCATCATCAAAAACGAGACATACTAATTAATAGAAGATCAAAGATAAAAATTCGACTGAAAAAAAAGTTAAAGAAATAATTACAACAATGAGCAAAGATTGAGAAACTTTTGTGCAATTGTGCAATTAAAGTGTAGTGTATGAAATAAAAATTGTGGTGACAATAACAATGTAACCACCCTTTAACTAAACTATATAAAATTGTATGTGACCCCAATAATGATGATTGAAAAGGCTCAAAGACATGGAAAAGATTGACAGGCTCACTTGGCAGCACATATTTGGGTATTTGTTAGTTTATTTTTTTTTTTCAAATTATTCAATCATGTGTCGACACATGTCCCCCCATTTTTGAATGTCTTTGAGCCTGTTTATGTAGCACAATTAATGTGACCCTAAAAGTAGAAGGGAGAAGGGGGATTCTATTTTATGCATGTTTGTAAACTTGCCATGTTAAGTTATTGTAAACTTCAAAACTTCTTATCTCCAAAGTAGCGGGATGTACAAAAAGGAGATCGGTGTATGGCACAAATACCTGATGGTTCGTCAACTTCACATTCGAACGAGAAAAATCTTGATGAAAGAAAATGGGATGGCATCACTCTTAGGAAACTGGCGAAAATTGTAGATTCTACGGAAATATCCAATGGCCGCAAGATATGTCAGGTCTCTGGTTGGTGATCAGGGTAGGCTCAGGGTCGACGAAGGAAAGATCATGTTACGTGTGAACTACCTTGTTGAACTACTGAAATATCATTGTGCTAAAAATCTACTATCATTCACTGGTTAGCAAAATGGTCACAATGGACGGTTTTTATCTATGTTGACATTATGATACTTTATACCAAAAAAAAAAAAACAATTATTCTAAAATTTGCATAGTTGTTGATTGAAATTGGCAAGAAAGAAAGATTGCATACCATATTAATATGCTTATAAACTAGAAATATTCACTGCATTTTCCTTATTAATATAATAGTTGAAAAAATTTATACACCATACATTTTGTATCAAAGTTATCACATATACGCTTAAAATGAAGTGTGAGTCTAAGAAGAAAAAAGAAAGACAGTCAAATCTGTGTGTAACTGATGACGCCCGTTTTCAACAAATTCAGCCACCTCAACAATGAACATGCATACGTGGGGTCAACACAAACTACCCACATTGTACAGGCTCTACTAGTAATGGGTTTATCTACAACCTCTACACTCCCTTAAAAACTGCAAATCATCAGATCGGAAGAAGAAGAGATGGCCTCAAGCGATGAAATCCCAGGTCAAATGCCTCCCGGCGACGGCTCCGTGCCACCGGGGAAGCCAATGACTGTGGGACAGCATATAATCGACAAAGGGGCTCAAATGACGTAATCCTTGAAACCAATCAAGCAGATGACATGTTTGCACTTTCGCATTATATAGCCATGATATGACTCGACAAATCGAGACTCATCACTATGTTAGCCGCCGCAATCAAGATTTCCTCCAGTGTGTTGTTTATGATTCTGATGACCCCAATGGACGGCTAATCGGTAAAAATTGCCCCCCATCCTCACCCACTTTGCTATGTCTTACAGATATCTCTATAAAGTTTTATGTTTAAGGTGGAATTTGCGTTGTTATCTTTTGTACAGGGGTTGAGTATATAATATTAGATAGGATCTTTGAAACTCTTGGTCCGGAGGAGCAGAAGCTTTGGCATTCACATGGTTACGAGGTCTCCAATTCTTTTTCTTGCTTTTAGGTTGCCTTCACATGGATTATTAGAAAAAACAATAATCATTGCGTATTATAGATTCTCTTGATATTTGAAACCCTTTATTTTTTGAAAAATGTGATTATTATGGTCCAGATTACATCAGGGCTATGGGTGAATCCTCGTGTTCCAGAGATGATTCAGAAGCCTAAACTCAGAGATTTAGCTCGGAGTTACGGCAAGTTTTGGTGCACATGGCAAGTTGACAGAGGTGGGTTCTCTCTTTGTATTCCAGTTATATATTTTGGCTGAGCTGTGCATGTTTGGCAAAATGTGTAATTGCTAATAACTAATCAAACTCAACTGTTATCTGGGATGACTTATTTCCGTTTTGATATATATCTCATTGAAACCACTCTTAAAGTAATGAAAAGGTTGGAGAGGTGAACACAAATAACCACCAATGTTTTAGCGTCTTGAACGATTTAATCAATATTTTAGTAACTTTTAAGGAGGAAAAAAGGAGTTTTGTATTTTATAGAATACGAGAGTTAGTTCTTGATTTGATAAATGCATGTGATAGGCTTCCCCTTGGTGAACCCGCACTGATGATGTCTCCACAAGGTGTGAACGTGGGCATGGTGGATTTAGTTAAGAAAATGGATGACAATTACAGGATATCATCTGAAGAACTGAAAATAAGCAGAATGGATATAGCAATACCTGAGATGACAAATTCTTATGCGGGTTCTTTGGATGCGAGGGCAAGGGTTTCTTTGTTGACGTAGAGAAGACAGATATGGTATTGAGGGCGCCATTTCCATGATAATTATAAGCCCTAATTTGCTTTGCTTTTGTTTTCTGTTATTAAGCACTTGGAAATAAAAGATTGGGTTCTCTCTTTTTGTTAATTACTAGTTTAGGCACGTGCAATGCACGTGCTGTATTTTCATTATGTATTTAATAGTGTGGATATACAGGATTAAATATAGTAGAATTGTTATAATTTGATTATTGCTAGTGTGATGAGATGAAACATGTAGAAGAAGCTATTGGTAAAAAAGTTTATAGAGAGCAAAAAGGAAAGTATAATTTAGGAAGTTGAATGCTAAATGTTGTAATGAGAAGTGGTAATTGTTAAATAAAGATGGATTATAGCTAACATACATGTTATGTACATAAAATTCTGAATGTTGAATCAATCTTAAATGCTGACGAAAGGAAAAAAAAAAAACATCAATTAAAGCTATAAACATGAAGAAGATTCCTATGTTATACAATAATTTTGCGGCTAAATATTCCAACAGAATTTTGCAATATAAAGTAGAAACCAAGAATGGAGCTTACTTGACCATTGAGAATGGAGGCTAGTTTTAACTTTTGCCTCAGCAATTGCAATCTGTGACATTTTTTGGTGACAGTGTCACGTAAATATGAGATTGTTATCCATGCATTCCATAGATTTTCCTGATGAAGACATGAAAAAGTTTTAACTATTTATATCTGTGGAAAATAATGTAACAAAACAACCTAGAAACAAGTAAAGATTTATACAGAAAGCAATACAGATACAGCAAGATATTAAAAGAAGGTTGCCATGAAAAATATAAGGTATGAACATTTCAAAGAGATTAAAATAAAATTCTCAAATTGCTGGCAATCTAATTTATCGAGTAGACATTTTGACGCTTTTTATCGAACATCGATTCGAAACATAGTAGTCTTTCTGGTAATAGTTTTAGTAGCAGCCCATTTCGAAGACTTTATAGGGGGTCCAGGCGAGTAGAGGATAAGTGTATACTGCAACTATGCTTGGGGCGAGAAAGCTATAAAGAATAAAACAAAGCAAATCTTGATGAATGAAGTCTCACATTGGATCATCAGACAAGGCACGGAAAACAAATTGAGACTACGACCAAGCGAACTCCTCACCTGATTCAATAAACAGAAACAATAATGTAACTAACAATACCTAATTCAAAGGTTGATCTATTGACGACAAGCTCAGGCACATGGAAGCCAGTGGAACTTTAAGCACAAAAAAAAAAAAAAAAAAGGATGCCATGCCTGTTAGCCTAGATGCAACAGGCATTACTGTATGATATAAGTCCCAAGAACTATAATTTATCAATATATTTATGAACCTAAGCTGACTGAATTATCAGTAATGCAAACCAGCAACTTTGAGTAACCAGAATGCTGGCCAATCTATATATTGACAGATCCATACACAATCAAAAATTCTTTCCCATATTTAAGCCGAAAGAATCTAAGTGTGAAATAAATTTGTTTCTTAAATTCAAGTGACTATAGAGAAGAGATTGAAGGAAACATTTTGAACTTATTTCAATGGCCTTTTCCAAGATACCATGAGTAATATCTTCTTGAAAATTATCAGTGTCATGGTTTGGCAAAGTATCTTCCTCAACAAAAAATTATTGGTGTAATGCTACCATAAGGTATATACTTTCATAAATAATGACTTGACAGTAACCAATTACTCTTTCCACTTACATAGATGTCAAACTGAGAGTATTTGTCACCTTTAGCTTAAATTTTATAAGCTATGATCCAATGTTCACCTTCACTTGTTGAGACAGAGCACTCAAACCAAAATAAAAAACTTTAAGGTTCCCGGAGGCATCCAACAATAGGTTTTCGTGCTACACGGCAAACAGATAATGAACAATGAGCTGCCTATGAAAGTAAAAATATAAGACTATATGTTACTATAAAACATTGTTAATTACCTTTAGATCTTTGTGATAGACTCCCCTGCTATGACAATAATCAACGGCATTAATAAGGTGCTGATCAACCACAATCTAAAAAACAACTTATTACAAATGTACAGTTGTAAATGTAGAAAAATTAAGAAGCATTGAGAGATGACCACTTCAAAAAACACTAAAATAGTTTAAAACAATAAAAATCATCAAAATACCTAGAAAATTACTACATCAAAACAACTGACGAAACAATTGTCAACAAGCTACAGTCTTTAAAGAATGAATTACTTATCTCACCTTGAAAAATATGACAAACAAAGTCTCTGGTATTTTCTTCGCTGATGCTTCAGAGGCATTAATAAAAAGTGATGCTGTGTGGCTTGCTGCAATTTCAGTTGCAGAAGATTGATAAATGTTCACGAAAATATGCTTCGAATAAAATCACCGCAAGTGTACGGTTCGTTGACAAGTAATAAAGTGGAAATCCTAGAATTTCGAATATCGTTCCCACGAGGATTGATTTAACTTGAGTTCTATTATTGCGACTTTAACCGAATCTATTAAACTCAATATGATTATTTTTGTGACTTTATGATGAAACTATGACTAATCTATAAATTAAACTAAAATTATGAATCAAATGCAAAAGTAATGTTTGAATGCAAAAGTTTGAAGAAATCAATGTATGAAAAGCGTACTAGGATCCCGAATCACCAAGCAAAGTTCACTCTTAACCCATATTTCACAATTTGACAACACGATGATTTGGTTGAAGAATCAATGTTTCTAACCTATCCAACAATCTCTTTCGAGTAGAATTGAATCTATTCTAGCACATCATTTGACTATATTTCTATGACAAATGCAATATCCAAGAATGCATGAAGTTTTGTAAACACCTAGAAATTCACGTAATGCATATCGGTATATTTCTATCCTCTATGAACAAAACGATGATTTATACCTTGTTGAGTTTATTTCCCTTCTTTCGAATGCATAAAATAAACCACCTAAACTCACACAATTATCGTGCACTATAATCATGGAGACAAAAAGTGTATATAAATCATTCAATAGCCATCAAACGTGTTTAAATGTCAAATTGCAAAATAGAAATTAAAAGATCATAATGCGAGGTTCATCATTTACCTAGTATATAATAAGTCTAGCCTAACATGGAGAAAATAAAAGAGCAATAAAAATAATGAAAAGAAAACATCACCAAAATCTTGAATTAAATCTTGAAATCTTGAAATTTCAAGTCTAAATCCTTGTTCTCGCCTTTTTGTTAGCTCTCCAAGGTGTTTTTCTCTCTAAAGTGGCGTAGCCCCCTTTCTTTTGACGAGTTTAGGGTTAAATAAGTGACCTAGATCCCTTTCCATAAGTATTTTAGCGAGAAAAGGAAACCAGAAAATCGCACAAAAAAACTACCATGCGGCCGCATGGTTATTTTTCATGCGACTGCATGGAACAAAAAAATTTCAGAAAATTTTCCCTGAACCCTTCCTTGCAGCCGCAAGGAAATTACACCATGCGGCTGCATGGTGCAATTTATTTTCGAAATCTTCATTTTGGTCCTTGAACTTCCGTTTTCTCTTGTTTTGACTTCTTTAGTTCATTCTTTCCCTCAAATCATCCCATGACATCCTCAATTTATGATTAAATTCGTGTTCGCTCTTGAGTTGTCCTCGGGTCATCTTTGGATTATTTGCATTTTGGTCTTTGAACTTTCGTTTTCCTCCTTTTTAACCTATTTCCTTCATTTTTCTCAAATCTCCACCACAATCTTCATTATTATCCTACAAACACAATTCACACAAATTAACTTCTATTCCAACCATTTATCGACAATTATTCATGCTTGTGACTCGAAATAAACGAATAAAAACACCCTTATCAATAAACAGCATTCAACAGGAAGGAGAAAGAAAAAAGGATGCTGTATATGGCACTATTGGAACCCATTTCTTCCTACATGCATCCAAAGCTTTTCCAACCTATTTAAGCACTGTTAAATACACTAATTCAGCTATCTTATTATATATACAGAGAAGAAAAAGGTTAATCAGTTAACAGAATGCATGGGTTAGTGGTAGAAGAGCTATATTCACATGCAAGAGCAAATGAATGATGAACATATAAGCTCTCCATGCCTTGCATTCAGTTTCTCCTCCATTTCTCCCAGGATTGAGGCATTTCTTCTTGCCTCCATCCTTGGATGGAGGCAAGGAGAAATACCTCCATCCAAGCTTGGATGGAGGCATTTCTTCATGCCTCCATCCAAGCCTCCATCCAAGGATGGAGACATGAAGAAATGCCTCCATCCAAGCCTCCATCCAAGCTTGGATGGAGGAGTTTCTCCATGCCTCCATCCTTGGATGGAGACATGAAGAAATGCCTCCATCCAAGCCTCCTTCCAAGCTTGGATGGAGGAGTTTCTCCATGCTTGGATGGATGGAGACATGCTAAATGGTCACCTGCAGCAACTGTCAAAAAAGAAGTAAGTATTTACTCATAACAGAAATCTCTTCAAAATTCCCAATTCCAACTCTAGAAGCACCTTATTCATATTACAAATTTATAATTAAAATTCACATGTAAACATTTCAAAATTTTACCCAAGATGAAGTATGAAAAACTTAGCTTGTAAAATGTAAAAAACAAGAATTCAGAATTTATCAATTTAAATAATTATTATTTTATAATGCAGTACATTTAAATTACCTAAATATCAATTAATATAATATTTCACAACAGCTTGACGATTTTCATATTTCTTCTTTCCGTCTTTCACAGTTTTTGTTTTTAAAAAGTTCATAAAACTTTCTATTTCATGATGTCTACTCTTTGCACAAATGACTCATTTTAAAACCAAAGATTTTTTACCTTAGGATCAGCACAAGCACAGAAAACTCTGGGAATTGAACTGCAGATCATCAAATCCTTGCCCGAACGGTCTTTATCTACAGTCTCAAATGTATATTCCTTCCCAATAGCATTTTTTGTTCCCGGTCTATCCAAATTGACCTCAAAAATTCCTGCAAGTGTAAGTCTCCTTCAGGTTTGAGATAATCAAAGCATAGCATATTTCTTGGCTAGTAAAAATGTATTTTTCTTTTATCCAGTTAATATGTTAACTGAAAAAATACATGATGCACTATTAGCAAAAGACACAAGTAACATGCATGGACTTGTCTATGGAAGATAATAGCAGCATTATGGAGATGTTAAATTATATAATCAGCAAAATTCAGTAGGTTCAAAGGAAGGACAAGGATGGTCTCAAACATAATCGCCTCTGAGATGTATTTTTTCTGGAACACTTTTGCATGGGTTAGTGTTAGAAGAGCTATATTTACATGCAAGAGCAAATGAATGATGAACATATAAGCTCTCCATGCCTTGCATTCAGTTTCTCCTCCATTTCTCCCAGGATGGAGGCATTTCTTCTTGCCTCCATCCAAGGATGGAGGCAAGGAGAAATACCTCCATCCAAGCTTGGATAGAGGTATTTCTGCTAAATCACCAAACTAAGTATTTATGGTTTATTTTTGAGGTGGATTTAAAATTCAAAATCAGATTGTCTTGTGGGTGTAGGAAATGGAAGTGGATATGGAGAAAATCAAAACTACTTATAAAGAGATTCACAAAACTACTTGCAGAGAGCCAAACCACCGCCAAAGGTTGAAGAAAAACAAAGGGAACTGCTTTGAAATCATAAATCAGAGACAAAGTAGAAATACGTATACAACATGTAGGAATTTTTTAAATACATCTCACTTACATCTTACCTTGTCAAACTTCCCTGTGCTACTCTAAACCTCGCAAACCTCTTGCGCTCTCGTCATAGTATTTGCCCGTTTCAATTAGTAAACCATAAATACACAACAACAACATAAACAAAAACTAAAAGAAAGTGTGGACTAAGGAGAAATAATTAAAAGTATCATAAATATCAGCATAAAAAATAAAAGGGAAGAATCCAAGCCGAAAAGGCACACTCAATGAAACTGCAAAAAGAAAAATAAAAGAAACAGGGGAAGCAAATATATCTATACCTAGGAAAAAAAATCCCTACATCAATAGATTTTGCAAAGGGATAGAAAAAAATGACACCTACCTGGAATAAAATGAGTGTCCAAAATTAGTTGGCAAAACAGGATTGAAGTAAGTTGGTCCTTCGGTTCAATAGATATATGGTATTTTATTTCTTAAGAGTTGAGGTAACGATTTCAATATATTGCAGAGGATCGCCATGAAGAAGCTCCGGAAATCACCGTGGAGAAGGTGATAAAATTTTGGACTATAGCATCAAGGAATGAAATTGATGACTCTTATCAAAGCATAAATGAATAGTACTCTGTGTCTCCACTCTCCGTCTCGCAAGGAGATATGCAATTTAAGGCATAAAGAACATACCTTTCAGGCGTCGGCGGCGGAGGCGATGGCGGAGTACGAGCTGAAGGATGGACTCAACGAGAAGAAGTGAATCTTGTGGACCATCCAGAGGAAGAAGAAAACGAGGGCGCAGAGGGTTGGAAGAAAGATCCCGAGGTGGAGGGTTTTTTGCCTACAATGAGAGCAATTAGGGCAATTTATCCTAGGACAAACGACGCCGTATTGGTTGACGACGACGTGGCATGAACAGTAAAAACTGGCTCTTTTATATGTAGTAGGGATTATTGGGATGAATTTCTAATTATGCGATCTTTGGTTTTTGGTAAATTACTTGGGAAGTGTTTCTAGAAAATCTTGCAGTCCAATTGATTGGGTTGGGAAATAAGGAAATTTTAAATTTTAAAAATCGTTTCAGTCGTGTACAAAGTTGTGCTTGGCACTACTCGAATATAATTTTGAAATCTCTCGTTAGCCCCTCTTTGATGAACATTCTTAAGGAAAGAATGTATTTTAAATAATGATCTGGTGTAAAATATGTGATAAAAAAGGAAGGAAAAGTTTTGGATCTGCTTATAATATTATTTTATCTAAAATTATGTGATTGAAAAAGAGTATTGAAAGAATACATTTTTTTTTTAAAGAATATAGATCAAACAGGGTCATAGACTCGTATATACAACATTTCTTATTTGTATAATTTTGATAATTGATCCAAAGTACGATTTGAAAAACTAGTACTCATGGACGAAGGGCGTTTGGAAACTAGGTACAAATTTCTCTTTTTTTTGCCTGTTTGAGCTCCATTTTTCATCAAAATTATTTTTAACTATGCATTCTTTCAAATGAAATAATTTGTGATCGTAAAATAAGTTGTGATCTATAAAATTTGTGATTTGTGATCCATAAATGAATTGTAACCTCTAAAATTTTTGATTTGTAACAAAAAATAATTTATGACCAATAATTTAATAATTTGTGATCGGTAAATAAATTGTAACGTATAAATACGTAATTGTGATCATATATATTTAATTAATAATAAATATATTTTTAATTAATTATTTTATAGATAAAATTTAATTAATATCTAGTTTTTAAAAATAATGGTGTTTGACACCCAAACGGGGCTATCTTCTTTTGAAAAGAAAGGTCCAAAACTAATGAGTATAGGAGTCCAAACATGGGGCGATGGGGCGGGGCGACGTGGCCCTTCATCTAGCAGGGCCAAAACTAATCAGCCTATGATACCAAGAGAAATGCTATTCATCCCCACTGGAGATACATCATCAATCTATGTGGCGTTAATGTGGCATTAAATGATATGTGAAATTAAATAAGTCATCTAATTTCACATATCATTTAACCAATCATTTACATTCACATAGACTGGGGATACATCCCCACTGGGGATGAATAATATTTTTCATGATACCAATTCAACCAATAATTTAGTGCAACACAAAAGATAAATAATAGTGGTAATTACACAAAACCATAGTTTATGTATTGACATTTCCAAAATCAGATTGAATGTTTAATATTTCCAAAATCAGATATTTTATAATTAAAATTTAAATAATTTAAATACAACCCACACACGCACCCACCCCATTCTAAATCCTCAATTCGCTCTCTCTCTCTCTCAACCATCTCTCTGTTGGCGTTGGCGGCGTGGAGGGGGCGGTGGTCCGATGTATGGGTGGCGGTGATGGTGGCGGATCGACTGCTCTCTCTCTCTACCTTCTCTCTATTGGTGTTGGGGGCAACGGGGAGTGGAGGGGCGGTGGTGCCTTGGTTGCTGCAGTCGTCGCTGCAGCAACGGATGATGACCGCTGTAGTCTTCGTCGCGCTCAGACTGTGATGTAGCGGTCATCGCCGATTTTTAGGTGCAGCGGCGATAACGTCCTCAGATGCAGGCAGTGAAGGCGGTAGCTACCGGAGGCGCTCAGTTTGTGACGTCACTATACGTGGGTGACCTCAGTTTGCAAACTGTTGGTTTGGAGTTTGATGAATATGATGATGTTAAAACGAGGATGCTGTAGCAGAATGGTAGAATTGTGTGTATGTTTCGTCGGGGTTTTTGATGTGTTGGCTGTCGCCGGGTTTTGTGGATTCTATGGTGGGGATGGTGTAAACGGAGATGGAGGAGATGGTGGTGGTGGTAGTGTATGTTGCGGGTTTGGTGGTGATTCGTGACTAAGATCGGTGGTTGATCGGAATCGGTAGTGGGACTATGATTAAAAATTAACATGTGACTAATAAATTTGAAAATATGTGATTAATAGATAAAAATTATCATGTTACCAATCATTATAAACAAACAATCATGCGTTGTGACTTGTGACCTAGCCGTGACTTAATTTATGACTTGTGACCTGGCATGTGACTTGTGACCTGGGATGTGACTCTTGACTTGTGACTTGTGACCTGAGCTGTGACTTGTGACATGGGCTGTGACTTGTGACCTGAGTTGTGACCGTAAAAAAAACATGTTAACCGTACAAAAAAATATAGCGGAGCAGTCGCCGAAAAAATCGACGCCGGAACAGTCGCCGGAATAATCGCTGGAACGGTCGTCGGAAATGTTGTTAAATTTTTATTTATGAAATAATAAATTATTAAATTAATTTATTATTAAATATTTAATTATAATATAATATAATTAACGCATTCCACCTTCACCACCCCTACCGCTCCGGCAACCGTTCCGATCACCGCCATACTCCGGCGAACTTTCCTATTACCGTTCCGGCGTCGATTTTTTCGACGACTGCTCCTGTAGCCATCGCCTTCACTGCCTGCATCTGAGGACGTTATCGCCGCTGCACCTAAAAATCGGCGATGACCGCTACATCACAGTCTGAGCGCGACGACGACTGCAGCGGTCATCATCCATTGCTGCAGCGACGACTGCAGCAACCAAGGCACCACCGCCCCTCCACTCCCCGTTGCCCCCAACACCAATAGAGAGAAGGTAGAGAGAGAGAGAGCAGTCGATCCGCCACCATCACCGCCACCCATGCATCGGCACCACCGCCCCCCAACACCAACCAGCCACCACAACCATGTCACCATCGCCCCCTCCACGCCGCCACGCCAACAGAGAGATGGTTGGTTGAGAGAGAGAGCAAATTGGAGATTTAGAATGGGATGGGTGCGTGTGTGGGTTGTATTTAAATTTTAATTATAAAATATTTGATTTTGGAAATATTAAATTTTCGATCTGATTTTGGAAATGTCAGTACATAAACTAGGGTTTTGTGTAATTGCCACTTGATTCATTTCACAGCCAGCTCACCACTACCACGACCACCACTACCCCCACTGCCACGATCCGGGAGAAATAAAATAATCGACAGAAAGTCCAATAAAAATCCGATCTTGACACATGGGTTCCTCGTTAACACCACCCCACGTCTCTGTGAATGTCCCTTGAGCTTCATTTGTTTCGTTTTCTAGCCTTTCTTGGATTTTTGGGTTTCTCTTTTGTCATCTTCTCAATCTCCATGGAGACTACAGCTCCCGACGTACTTGAACAAAAAGAGATCAAGAAAGATGTTTATTCGGTGTGGGCGCTTCCACCGGAGGACGTGAGGCCCAGACTGAAAAAGCTGATGGAGGGCCTCAGATCGGAGTTCGGTGGACCGGAGTTTGAGCCTCACGTGACCGTCGTCGGGGCCATTTCTTTAACGGAGAGTGAGGCACTTGACATGTTTAAGATGGCTTGTGAAGGCCTCAAGGCTTATAATGCTAGTGTGGACAAAGTTGCCACTGGAACTTTCTTTTACCAATGCGTTTTTCTTTTGCTTCATCCGACGTCTGGGGTAATTTTTCGTTATGCATTTTGAGAAATTATGAGGTATTTTTTCAGGGTTTATTTATTTGCTTTCTTTATATGTGTGTTGTGGGATTTGGGCTTATAACAAGTGTTAAATTATTTGTTTTCAAGCATGATATTTCGAAATTTAGTGGGGAGGAGTGTCATAGCTTGGCCTTATTCTTTTGGGAATCAGAGGTTTTTTAAAATTGAAAAACTATTTTATTCAATCAAAGATTAGGCTTATTTTCAAGTTTTTCGACGAAATGTTGGATTTGATCATTTATATTTTGTATTGTGGAAATCCTATAAATTATAATGATCTAACGATAAGATCAAGTCATCATGCCCCTTTTAAGGATGTACCAATCCGTGTTTGGTCGTGTTTTTGGGCCACACACGGCTAGGCAGATTGACTGCAATATGAGCGGTAGCAGGGTGTGAGCTAGAAAAGAAATCTGTTCAATTTTGACCTTAGAGTTCTAAAACATCATATTTGTAGTGCTTTTTGTTCCCCTCTGCAATTGTATATTGCGTTGGTTTCAATGTGGAACAAACAGAAGAAACAAGATATGATTGGAAAAATATGCATTCGGTATATTAATTAAGCGTAGGGCGATATATTAAGGTCCAAAACTGAATTTTCTGTCACTCGAATATTTCATTAATCCCGTTTCTTTTTCATTCTTGGTTCATATGGAATACTTCTCTACGGATATATTTACCTTAGCACACGAAATGCAAGTTCTGTTCTTACACTGACTCTGTAATTTTTTTCTGAAACAGTTGGTTCAGGCGAGTGCACACTGCAGCAATCAGTTTGGTTACAAGAGCTCAACACGTAAGCTATGCATCTTCACAACTTATATCATTGTATTTTTCAAGTTGCTTGAATAATTTAGAGTCACAAGAAAAGTAGAACTTAAAAAATAAAGTGTATAAAATAAATTCTAGGGCCATGACCTTGCTATTTTCTTTTGGGTTAATTGATTGCTACAATTGGGTTTCCATTGATTTGGTAATTAGAGGAGATGGCAGCAGGGGTGGGCATGTGTAGGGTGGATGGAGAATAAGATAATTGGGGTTTCCATTGATTTAGTTCTCTTATTTTAATTTTTTTATATAAAAAATGTAAAGTTATCCATTTGCCCTTTAAAAATTAGTCATCAATTGGTCAAACCTTTGATTTTTGGTCAACTAACGGTTTCTGTCAATTTGGAACCCATTTTGCGAGTTGTTTAAAGGCTTGAGCAAATTCTGCAACTAAATGAAATGTTTGGTACCGTGACTGCAATTTTTCCTTGCATTTTTCAAGTTGCTTGAATAGTTTAGAATACAAGAAAAATAGACCTTAAAAAAATAAAGTGTATAAAATAAATTTTAGGGTCAGACAAAACTCCCGAACCGAGCCGAATCAAATCGAGTGATTCTTCTTAAATTAAATACTCAAACGGGTATCCGAATTGAGAATCGAAGGGTTTGGTTCGATTCTCGATTCTAGACCGAGAATGACATATTCGAATCTCTCTAATTCTTTTATCTTAAATTGGCCAAATTATTTTATTTTTCTAAATAAATTTGTTAACTAATTAATTTAGCCTAAACTTAAAATATGATTTTCCTATTTTTACTTTTCAATCAAGCCCAACTTAATCAAATATCAAATTGACTATGTTTTACCCAAATTTCTTATTCTACCATAACGTTGTTTTTGTCATTCTGGAGAAATCGAATCGGATGCACTTTTCTTATTTATTGTGAGCTCACTATATTCCTCTTCCAGTGATTTTAACAGTCAAATCTATGAAGAATTTAACAAAAAAGCCGCAAAAAAATCATGGGATTGAACTACGTTATTTTGTAAGAGCAAAAATTGAGCATGTCATTAGTTGAATTAATGTGGCGTTATTGTAAATATTAAAAAAATTAATTATTTTATGGAATCTGAGAACCAAACGGAACCGAACCCGAAATGTTCCATAATTAAATTTGGACCCGACAGTTTCACTTACCATATATCTAAAAATTTGGGTTCGGTTCGATTCTAAAGACCGAACCGAACCGAACTATGTTCGGTGCTAATAAATCCATTTGACCTACTCGTTGAACTCGTCCTTGTCCACAAAACTCTTTAGGCAAAATCGGAAGATGGTTGACTGACCATATAATGTGATTAATGAGACCCGAACCGAGCCGAGCCGGACTATGCCCAGTCCTAATAAATCCATCTGAGCTACTTGTTGAACTTGTCCTTATCCACAAAACTCTTTAGGCAAAATCGGAAGGTGGTTGCCTGACCATGTAATGTGATTAATTTCTGAGAAAAGAACCTCTTCAATTGAGGGAATGGCAAGAGGAAGATGAAATTGTACACTAGATTCTGCTTTTCTTTTAACTTTCTTGTTCATTAGTCCTTGCTGATATGTTCTCTTTGTTGTAGAGTGCACCCGTGTACATAGGAAGAGACAAACATAAAAAAGAGAATAATTCAAGATGCTATCAGTATATTGTTGCCGTGGTAAATGATTCGGTTTGCATGATATAGGGTAATCGTGTAGTAACACAGTTCTGGATCATTTTTGTAAAAAAGTACAGGAAGAAAAATAGAAGTTAAAATTGCAGGTCATTGTAATATTAACATCAGTTAACAAAGCTGTAAATTATTGGGGAATTCCTATGGAATTATTTTGAATTTGTAAATTATTGGGGAATTCCTATGGAATTATTTATTGATTCAAAATTGCTAATTTTTCGATAGCAGTACTCGATATTGTTTACTTGTGCACAAGCAATTCATTTTGGTAACATACGGGTGTGTTCTTGCAGCTTACCTGCCACATTTGAGCCTCCTTTATGCGGATTTAACAGATGAGGAGAAAAAGAAAGCCCAAGAGAAAGCTTCCATCCTTGATGAAAGCATAGGCAGTTTGAACTTTCAGATATCTCGTCTGGCGTTGTACAAAACAGACACTAAAGACAAAAGCCTCAAATCTTGGGAGAAAGTGGCGGAAAGCGACCTCAAACATAACTAGTTTCATGCATCTGGACTCCTTAGAGATACTAAGTTATGATGGCGCCTCGCTGTTTCTATAAAAAGTTCCATTTGGACAATTTTCGTAGTTGGGAACTGATTGTGCAATTTTAATAACAGAAATGTCAATGTTATCATAAATGTTGATTACTAGAATTCCTATTCAAACTGTTGAAGAACAATGTCTAATGCATTTCTGAAACTGAAAATTGATCAATTATAAGAATATAGTAAAACAAAACACGCGGGAATTGAATTCTTTCATCAATTCACCACCTTATTTTTCACAATTGCTACACTTTAGTCCATTTTCATGGTAATACACGCTTTTCACTCAGCTCTATTACAATAAAATTCACTCAAAATTATGACTAAAATTAATTGTGCAGATTAATGTATTCTTCCCTGGTGATGATGCTGATGCCTAAGCTGTTGATCTCGGCCTTCAGAGTTGAGCTAGACGACGAATATCAATAGGGTATGCATCTGAAGCCTTTTGAGAACTGTATGATCTCCTTCCGACAATGATATTTGCAGCTTCAGTAGGATGAAAAGCATCCCAGAAGATATATTCCTTTCTATTTCTGCAAGGAGTTTGTGATGGAAGGCATGTTATTTGGCCATTGTTCCTCCCTACTCCGCAGCATCCAGTATTTGTAACCGTAAAACCTGCAACCGACCAAAGACACGTTAGCCTTTACCGTTACCATCTTGAATTATCTCGTTGTTAAGACAGAACAGATCCTCTTTGCTGCATGCCAAATTCATTTTATTTTTTTTAAATGTTTGATACATGAACTGACTGAAAAGAGAAAAGCGCGAATTAGAAGTCCTGGAAGAATTACCGAAATTTGAGGGTTTGTCAATTAAATCCTGGAAAATCCCATAAGCATCAATATAGATGAATTTTGCATTAGGCAATTTGTTGTTGAAATTATCAACTAGGGCCTTCAGTTTGTTATTGAACATCTGATTAGCAGAGTTTATTCTTTGTACACACGTCCTCCCATCAG
This sequence comes from Fraxinus americana, assembly GCA_035079005.1. Lineage (NCBI taxonomy): Eukaryota > Viridiplantae > Streptophyta > Magnoliopsida > Lamiales > Oleaceae > Fraxinus > Fraxinus americana. The sequence goes on along the minus strand of CM068709.1, from coordinate 35,740,746 downwards.
GGCTGTTTTGTGCCAATTCATTTGGGCTGCATCCGATCTGGCCTACTCCAATTAAGGCAACCTTTCTCGCACCATAATTGTACAAAGCCTGTAGTCAAATAAGCATTTATTTCGATATTAATACGCTGGACTGTACATTATTTAGCAATATAAAAAAAAAATAGTTATAATCTTCTCTATGACACATTATTTTCAAGACACGACAAGCGACCTTCGTAACATTACCGATGCATCAACTTGGAGAATACGAACTTGCAAATGTAAGGAAAAATGGAGGAGTTACCTGTAATTGTTGGGAATATTGTTGAATAAGAACATCAGCAAACTGTTCGGGTGTATATTGCCTGCTAGATGAGTAGAAGAGAGGCATAAAATAATTGTTAAGGTAATCGTTGCTTCCCATTCCAACTGAATATATGCATTTGCTCAGATAATCTGCCGCTGCATTTTCACTGCCTAGTAAATTTACCACTTGTGAAACTGTGTTCTGGTAATTTCTTACTTGCCCAGCGAAGGAAGTTCTGGCTCCCTACATGAATTTGTACACAAGGAGTTAGTTTCAAGGCATATTTCAAGAGAATTTATTCTGAAAATTTAACTTATCCAGAAACTTAATTACAAGTAACTACCAATTGACGACCGGTTTCCTCTCTGATTCCAGCAGCTGCAGACGCATAGTTCACACCCTTGAGTATGTCTCGACCACGGGCAGTAGCATACGGAGGGATATAGCCATCAAAACCCAAAAGTTCAGCTGTAGATGGTAATGCAGGTTATAAGATTATACGTTGATATGGGATATTAAGCCTCCATCCATTCTTGGCAATAATAAATCGAATGAATTCAGACCAAATAAAATAAACACAGAATCGCACGTATTCACCCTCAATGTGCGAGTTGTGTCTCATACATTATTGAAGCTGATCCCTAAACCTTCTTTAGGACGACCTAATATATTCATTGAATATCACAAACGTGTATGGGGGGGAGAGAGAGAGAGAGAGAGAGCTTGCGCTTACCAATGACATCGACACTAGTTTTACCATTTGAGAACCTTCCAGTTGGTCCACGAGGGAAATCAATCCCATAAGGCATATAATTAGCTTTTGCCAAGGAATTAATGTTATTGTTATTCCCATTGTCTACCAAAGAATCACCAAAAATGAAGTAACATGGGACTTGGGGTTGTGCCATAACCCCATAACCAAGATTCACCACCAATACTAATACCACCAAACATTTCATAATTTCCCCACCCATTTGAGCAAATTATAAACAAAAATAAGCAAATGAGAGATGTGATTATAAGTGAAGTTGTGCTATGTGCGATGATATCAAATGCAGGAAGGCTAAGACTATTTATAGGGCTCAAACTGAGATGACTTTTTTCTAGCTATCTACGCGCATATGGGTACTTCATTAAGACAAGGTGATACAGGTATGATTAAAGATCAGAGATCTGTGTAATTAAGTCCATGACCTACCTCTTCAAAATAAAACCTACTTACAATGTGAAGTGACATGCTAACAATATCAGTATGTTAAATAAAATTTATGAGTTATTCTATCAAATTTTACGTATCAAATATGCCTTCAAAGCAGGTTTGGGATGCAATATCATGTTATAGATGACAAGATTTTAACTTTTTTCTCTTCTTTAACGGTTCAATATGGTCTAATCCAATATACGAGACATTTAAAGATCTCAAGACTATCTTCTCTTTTCGCTGAACTTATGAAGAAAGACTTCGAACATATTTGTCCTCGCTTATATCATAATTTGTCTGTAATACTTATTTTCACACTGTATTTTGAAATATCAAACCTATTGCATAGTGTAAAATCAATTTTGACATGTTTGATAAACCTAAATTGTACACGATTATACAAGATTAAATATGTTTAAGGGATTGTTTGTTAAAGTTTTTTATAAAAGTTTTAGTGAATTTTGATAAAAGCTGACGAATGATCCGTTTGACAGAGTTTTCTTCTATGAAAAGCTTTTTGAGAAAGTTACTTTAGGGTAGTTTCATCAAAAAGCACTTCAGATGAGTACTTTAAAAAAATTATCCAAACATGTTCAGAAGCAATTTCTTAGTATCAAAAGTAACGTTTAACTTTTCAACCCTACCAAGCGGACTCGAAATATGCAGTAGAAAAGTTGATAAAAATTGAGTCCCGTTAAAATTAGTTATTAAAGTTTTAATAATTTTTTAAAGTTTTTTCAAACAAGCACTGAGAGAGAACGATACAAAAGATATTTATCCTCGCCCGACTATTCTGACTTTCATAAATGTTACTCCAATACAAAAAGTCCAAAATGTAGCTGAGACATTATTTTTCCAATGGTACAATACCTTTTAGTATTGGTCTTACTTTTTAGTACTTTTTCTTTTTCCTAGAAAAGGGAATAATTTTTTTCTCCATTATGAAATAAATGATCGGACCAAAGAGGACTCGACCCGCCGACTATATTTATATCAATGGTTGCAAAACAGGCGATGAAGATCCAACGCTGGAAATTGGCTTGTAGATTTCTGCATGGGAAAATAATACGAAGCAATTTAATGCTCTGCAACGGCCAACTGCTGAACTTCATTAATGTATGGGGCTTGGACTAAGTCGTAGAAAACTGTCACGCTTCTACAGACATGAACACAGTGGATTCCATTACCAGCCCACATGGCTGGAGAAAAAATGTAATGCACCCATTATTATGTTTCAACTTCTGCCGACGATCCAATTTTAACAAAAATATGTCGACTCAAGCAGAACCACCCTCGCATTCTCTCTTGGATACTTTATCGGGTAAGGAAGGTTGACTTACTCGTAGACGTCCACTCGGTAATATGACAGTATGACTTGAAAGTAAAAACTAGCAAGGATTGGTTCCCCAGTATTTAGTACAAAGAGCTTTCAGCTTTGGCTCTTACGTGCTATAGGAACCAGGCCATCGGGTTCAGAAGGACTAATTCGAGCAAAACTCTGCTAGACATACATCAAACAATTGGAAAGCATTTATGTGTAACCCTCAAAGTAATTAGTAGTTCAACATATCTCGAGTTTAATTCGTTTACTTGCATATATTCAAGTTCAAACTTTTGTGCCATATTTGATACATGAGTGTACAAGACTAGATTGAACAAAGATAAAATTTTATCACGTACTTCTCTTGTTCTGGATAGTATAAAGTTCAATCTAATCTAGTTAAGCACAAGAAAACATTGGCATCATCTAGACCATATGTTGTTAAAACTCAAATGATTCCATTGTTGGATCTCAGAAAATCTAACCTTCACTTCCATATGGAGAAGTACTTGGGAAAGAAGATGCGATAGTAGGAACAATACTAAAGAAAGAAAAAAATTAAAATTTTATTTTATATATTGTCAATTCTCATCCAATATTACTTACAAAACCCTTAGAAACCCCCCACCCACGTCACCATTCAATATTTTTAGGCTCGCCATTGGCCAAACCACCTGGGCACTAAGCCCAATGTGAGTTGGATGACTTAGCCACGCTTCATAATTGGAAAAACGAGCACCATGAAAATATATACCGCTCAGCCAAAGAAAAATGATGGAGAGTTTACTGAAATGGGCACTAAATACTTTTCGAGAGCTCCAAATCACTGATATGCTGTTGAAATCATGAGCATTAGCATGTACCATACAATGAGCGTTATTAGCAGTCCAGCAATCATTTTCTTCTAGTCATGCTTATCGATGGTGATTTACTGTGGAATATTACAAAGGAATCAGTAGCATATTTTTCACTACAATGATAGGTATAGTCGTGTAGGCATTTTGTGGCATCGGCATCAGCGTCAACTTTGTTTATTATACCAGCCTCATAATGCAATGGAGAATCAGTCAAAGACAGCAATTCGCATCAGGTAGCGTTCAGACTTCAGATCACTCTGTCTCAACAGCAACAACTTTTCTAAATGTAAATTTCAATTGGGTCTTACACTAGAACTCTCGGTATTATTTAGACTCCGTATGAGATATCAAGACTTGCGTTGACCCTCTTTGCACTTGCCCGACTACCACCAGCTTTAATCGTCCCAAGCATCTCTTCTCACCCTAATCCTTTCACCTTTATAGTGGATATATTTCCATTTGCTTAGGTACTTGGATAAAACCAGTCTCTGCTTGTCTTCTTGACCTATCATTTGGAAGGCACGTGCAACTCTTCTGATGGTATCTTCATCTGGCTTCACTTCCAACTCCTCCATGTCAGCAAATGCCTGAAGACATAAATTGGGAAACAATGAACTTGGTGCATGTTTGCTAAGCAGTACTAGATAAGACTCAACATCATAATTAACAAGAATTTAGCTTATTTTCTTTCTTAATAATGTCCAGCACTATCCATTCATCCCTATCAAACATGCCATTTGAATACTATAAACATGTCGAGAGCTGCTTTTGAGCTTTACAGAAGTTAATGGAATACTATAAACTTGTCGAGAGCCGCTTTTGAGCTTTACAGACGTTAATGGAATTTAGGGGATAAGAAAGCTTATAAAGAGAGGATGGGAAAATTGCAGAACCAGTTTTCTTAATAACAGAGACCAAAACAGACGCACATTCTGAATATTACCTCTATAATCTTTTCTGGTACATTGTGATGATCATACAAAGAGATCATTCGAGAGAATAGCCTTTTCGAGATAGAGCGTTCATGTGTATGCAAAATCATATTCCATAACGATTCCGCTTCATCTACCCTTCTATCCATATCAAATGCCAATAAAAGGGTGTCATAAGTTCCCATTGTTGCTCCCTGACCTTTGCTCAACATCCACTTGGCCACCTGAGCATTAGGAGAAGCAACGTAGAACCAGAGTCAAGGCAGTGACAATCGAAATAATCAGAAATCAAACCTATGTTCAACCAACCAGACTATAAATCATGTATATGGGATATGGCAATATGCCCAAGTAAATTGGCTCAAAAATGATCACAGAATGAAGTTGCTTGGCATTTCATACCAAGAAGAGCAAGGGCCAGTTTGGCGGGGCGTTTGAAAAGCCAAAAAAGGCTTTCGAAACTAAGAAGTTTTTGGGCCTATTTTAATCATTTTATGAAAGTGTTTTGTCTAATTAAAAGAGTTTTTAAATGAAGTAGCCCAAGATATCTTCCTCGGGAAGCTCCTCCAAAAAAAAAAAACCCGGGAAGCATTCACCTACTTTAATGAATCTTTTAACAGTCCAACGTTATTCCTTACATTGTAGACAACAAAATAAAATTCCACCTCCTTCCCAAATTTAAAAAATAAAAAGGGGGCTGTCGATTCTTATCAACTAAAAAACAAAGAAAAAACAAATTCTAATTATTTTATTTATTTTGAGAATAACCTTAATTCATTTTTTCATTAAGGGTAAGATTATCATTGTCAACACTATACTATAATAGCTCATGGCTTATTCATACCAAACAAAAGTAAAAGCTCTTTAAGAAATTAGTTTCCAGACACTAATTCAAAAGCTCTGGCTTCTACTTCTCTTCTTCTTTTGCTCAAAAGTAGAAATAGAAGCTGTCCCAAACAAGCCCTAACATATTTATGATCATAATATTTGAAGCATATTTACTCGTCAGTACATTGAAAGTAATCAGGGTATAACTCAACAGAAGTGCAAACCTAAAAAGACTTTACACTGATCATATTCTTAAGCAAATTGCTCTTGCTGCTGATTTTATGGGGGAAACTAGGAGATGTTGCAATATAAATGAAGAATAGAATAGTTAGGCAGGAAAGTCGCCAATTTTATCCACAGTAAGCTTTATAAATGTACATTCAAAAGAAATGACTGCATTCAAGGTCATTGAATTAATGTCAAATTGTGAAATAAAAATTCAACTCTTAATAAAACTCAAAACTTACAATACAGTTTTGAAGTTTCATACCTGGATAACTCGCTTCCACTGATTCCTCTTCCTTAAGATTCTTAAGGCCTTGGCGGCGGCAATTAATGGAAATTCTGTCTCCCAAGCTATCCATCTATCCAGTGCACCATAAACTGCATCTTTTTCATTTGGAAGTCCAGACATCTGCCAATTCACAATTGCTTCTTGAAGAGTACTATAACACTCAAATTTATTTTGAGTGTACATGATGCAAAGAATGCAACTATAGAACTCAATCATCGCTTTAAACTCAACAGTGAGTGTTTATAAAATCAAACAAGTGACATGTCTAGTTATACATACAATTCGAACAAGATTTAATGCCTTTTGTCCAGAACCAACAGAATCTCGTTTATTCCACAAGTGGTGTTCTTTCTTTCCGGCCCTTTGAATTATTTTCCTGCATTTCCCAGGAAGAAAACTAGTTATAAACGTAGAAGAGACACAAAATAAATTCTAGCAAAAAACTCAGACAAGTTTCGCCCAACACAATTCATCAAAATATATCGCCATTGGTTGCCAACACAAAAAATCCATCCACTTGGAAATGCTAAATATGATCACACTTAAAGGAGAAGAAAATCACCTACTTGTCACCTGAGTTGGATTTTAATAAAGGTCGACAATGGGGCAGGTTAACAGCAGAGATGCCTATTACCTAAGTAGCAAGAAAATATATTTATTTGATAAGAATATCCAAAATACTTAGGGCTGTTAAATGAAAAAACAATAACCTTCTCTGCAACAACAGTGAAATTCTTCGCCTTGGGGACAGAAGATATACTGGATTTCAAAAACACGCATTTGAGCAGAGGATTTACTCTATCACCCGAAATCTGAGAAGGGTTTACAAGAAGGTACACGTCAAGAACACCAATTACACAGCCCGGAAGGTAAGTCAGGGACAAAAAAAAGTTAAACCTGATTTTGTCCAATTGATCGAAATTCAATACAAACTGGATCTATACGACTCAAGAGCATCATAGTTGTGTCAAAAAGTTTTGCCAATGACGATTCTAAAATCTGCAAATATGGAAAAAGATCGAACCTTTAATATCCAAACAAAGAACACCGCAAAAAAATTAAAATAATAAATAAATAAAAATTAATAGGTATGCAAATCTGTGAGAAATCGCATTAGCGTGTTTGGGCGCGAGAGAAAGAGACGAAGGATAATGACATGCCAGGAATTTCTGCAATCCCCTGTTTCAGTTGAAATTGCACTGTGGATTTTATTAAAAATTTACTTCTATAAAGTATTACAGTAAACTTTACCAGAGGCTTGTAGGGATATATTCCTCCAAAATTATTTTCAACTGCACATTCTACGATATTTATAATTTTTTTCTACTTTTCAAACAAAATACACTTTTCCCTGAGCAGAGTCATGCACAACTTACTTCACTTAGCAAAGCCAAAGTCCAAAGATGGTATGCCCATATTTGAGCTACATAATTTTACAAGATATCAGACATGTACTCGAAGAATTTAGATATAGTACCCTCATTGATAGATGTTGCGATTTGTGCGTAAATTCTCAATAGTATTTCGCTGCATGTCTATAGTAAAGTTATTATCTTATGTATTATGTGCTTGTCGTGCACCAAGTATAGCTGAGAAAAAGTACATTTAGGGTGTGTTCGGTAGAGATTAAATTCGGATTAAAATTGAAAAACTAGCCGTTATTATTGACTTTTATTAGACGAATGAGATCCAATAACGACTATATTTTGAACCATGCTAGATGTACACACTTGGTTCACATTAAGTTTCACATCCCCCTTACATGGAGGTGGGGCCCGACCCCTATGTGAGGGGAATGTGAAACTTAATGTGAATCAAGTGTATACATTTAACTTCATTGATATTTTCAATTTTAATTGAATTGAATATGGTTGATTTCTAGTACTTAGAAATTACAATAATTGCAAATTGCTTAATGACTTGTACTCTATTCGACAAAATAAAACTCTAGAAAGATAAATATATATACTGTGAAGTGTAATAAGAGCTTCAATGAACAAACAAGTCGTGATACTAAAATAAACGAGCTGATGCAACGAATGAACGGGAAAAAAAATCATTAAAACACATCTACTTGTTGTAAATTACCTTTATATTCTCTTTTTATATTAAAATTATTACTATTACAAAACCTAAATATAACTGAAAATGTGTCTTCCCACAAGAGAGAGCTGCGATCACGGTTCCTAATTTTTATTTTTTTCTTTCCACGGACTTTATTCAAATCCAAACTTTTAATTTTGTTGCAACGCAAATGGATGGATTTCATAAATCATTAGTCCTTGGGCCATGGGCGGACCCACGTGGGGTCAAAATATTAGGGGTGTAAGCGGTCCGGTTTTTGCGGTTTTTGACAAATTTTCAAACCAAACCGTTTTGACCGGTTTGAGAAAAACTCAAACCTAAACCAAACCGTTTTGACCGGTTTGAAAAAAACTCAAACATAAACCTAACGGTTTGGTCCGGTTTTAAACCGCCGGTTTCGCGTATATTTTTTTCCTGTCTAGTATCTACTTTTATGCCATTAATTCAATATATATTTATATCTTACTAGAAATAAATCTAAAACAAACTAATTATATTTACTATATATTTAAATAACAATAAAATAAAAGTAAAATCACAATAAACTGAAGCATAGTTTTTTATTCGCCCTTTTGACGTTTTAGAATAATACTTTATGATAAAGATACAATACAAGTTCACTAAAATAAATATAAGGTCCAAAAAAACATAATAATGTCCATTTTCAACTATCAAAAGGAATAAACGAATTAATTTTGTCACAGACTCAAGAAACATCAAATTTTGTCACAGAACTCACAGAACTAGCAAAAGGAAGAAACATTCACATACTCAAGAAGCCACAGAACTCATGATCAATTTTGTCCTTCTTACACAAAAAAAAATTTTAATTAGCAAATTGGAAAAAAAAAAGAATTAAGACACGGATCCATCTAATAATGGCTTCCAAAAGACAAGCTGCAAATATTTTTTCTCCCCCATTCCACTATATATACCCACCTTCATCTTCTGCAATTTAATACGGAATTATACATATTCTCTCGTATGTAAACAAATGTCTTTTGAGCAGCTGATAGCCCGTATTTCAACTTTAAGCCTTACCCACGATCAATAAAAATGTAAACAAATTTCAACTAGAAAGTGACAAAATTTCAATTTTAAGCCTTACTCACGTTCAAATAAATATGCAAGAACTTGATATAGTCTAATAATACCGGCGAACGTACACTACAGGCGACTGGGAGGTTCGAGATTTCAAGGGCGTTGACGATTTGGGAGAAACCAGGAGGCGCCGCGGGGAGCGAGGCTGCGAGTGAGAGAAATGGAAATTGGAAGATTAGGGTTGTGACTTGTGAGTATATGGACTTGGATTGAGCTGTTTAGTGCTACTTCTTTCAAATTTGGGCCTTTTTTTTATATATAATTAGGCTTGAGCGGGTCGTAAATCTTAATAATTAATAGGAAATTAGAAATTAATAAAAATACCTACAAAATGACAAAATTATTCAATTTTACAAAATTGAAATTTTGGATAAATTTTCAAAAAAAATCAATTTTTTATTTTTTTATTTTATATATTTTTCGCCGGTCCGGTTTGGTTTCAAACCATAATTAAAATTCTCAAACCTAAACCAAACCGTTTTTGACCGGTTTGGTTTGGTTCAAAACCCATTCGTTGACGGGTCCACGTGGCACCAAACCGCCGGTTTCCAAATTGCGGTTTCGGTTCGGTTTTCCGGTTTGGCGGTTTTTGCTTACAGCCCTAGGTCAAATGACCCTACAGGTTTTTTTTTGTTTTTGAGTTTTTTTGTTGTGGAAATTACACCTACCCCTACATTTGGAGATCCAATTTCTAAAACCAGATTTTACCTTTTTTTTTTCAAAAATCAGAACTTTTTAAAATAGATACAACTTTATTATATTTAATTAAATATTATAAAAAATAAATTATATAGTATTTGAAACCCTAAATTCCTAATTCATTCTCACCCTCTCGTCTCTCTCTCCACCCTCTCCTCTCTGCCGGACGCTCCTTCCCTCTCCTCTCTCCACCATCGCCGCGGCTTCTCCGGCAGCAGCGTCCTCCTCTCCCCCTCCCCGTCTTCTCCCTCAACCCCTGCCCGTCTTCTCCATCCCCCCTCCCGCGTCGCGACGCTGCCGCCGTCGCGGCGAATGTCGCGGCGGCCTTCTGCGAAATCATTCGCACCGTCTTCTCCCTCCACCCCCTCCCGTCTTCTCTCTCCCTCCTCCGTCGCGACGCTGTCGCCAGGCCGCAGCGGCGCTCGCGACGCCGCGGCGTCAGTCGCGAAGGCCGCGTCGCGGCCGTCGCCCTAATTGGAGTGTCGCGACGCCGCTGCCGGGCAGCCGCAGCGACGTCGCGACGCTGCCCCTTGTTCAGATGCGGCACTCCCCGGGTTTATTACAAAAGATCCTGGCTCTCCCTGGGACCTGAGTTGTGCAGTGGCGGCGGGGGACGGCGGATTCGGGAAGGTTTGGTGGTTGTGGTGTAATTTGGGGATTTTTCTTGTTTGTGGTGGATTTGGGTATTTTTTAGCGGATGTTGTGGTTGTGGTGTAATTTGGGCATATTTTGTGTGGATGTTTATATGGTGGTTTGAGGCGTTGTGCAGTGTGTTTTGTGGTGGTTGTGGAATGTGGTTGGTGGTTGTGCGTGCGGTAGCGGTGGTTTTGTGTAGATGTTTCTATGGTGGCTTGCGGCGTTGTGCAGTAGGTTTTGTGGTGATTGGTCGACATGTTTTGTTGCGGTTTTTGCTGTGATGGTACTGTCTTTGTGAGCTTTGTGACCAATCTTTGTGACTGAGCCATATATTGTGACCGATCTTTGTGACTATCAATAAAAACCTGAGTCATGCCCCAAAAATATTCTGTGACATGTGCTATGGCCATTTGAAATAAACTTGTGACTATCAATAAGAAACTGAGTCATTTGAAAATAAAATGGGACTATGAACAAAACTGTGACCTGAGCGATGTGCAATATATGTACTGTGACCGATACTGTGACCATTTGAAAATAAGCTGTGACTATTAATAAAAATGTGAGACGTGAGCCTTATTGTGTTATCAATTATTGTAAACGAAAAATCACGTGTTGTGACCTGTGACCTAGGCTGTGACCTGGACTGTGACCTGTGACTTGGGTTGTGACTTGGGCTGTGACCGTACAAAAATTGATGTCATCGGAATAGTCGTCGGAATCAGAGCAGTCGCCGGAATCGGAGTGGTTACCGGAGAAGTCGCCGGAATCGGAGTGGTTGCCGGAGAAGTCGTCGGAATCGGAGACGTCGCCGGAGTGGTCGTCGGAGCAGTCGCCGGCGTGGTGGGGTGGTGGTGGTGGGGGTGGGTTAATTTTATATATTTATTTATTTATTTAATTATTTATATCTTTTTATATATTTAAATAAATAAATAAATATTTATAAATATGTGTATATATAGGTCAAAAAATCTGATTTTTGAAATGTAAAAGTTGTTTTGTTATTTTTGAAATAGGGTAAAGATAAAGTAGGGAAAGTGAATTTTTCCCTTTTTTGTTTTAACATAACACTTAGCCCATTTGAAAACCCTCCAACCCAGTAGCCCATTCGCTCATGCCCAAACCCAATTTACTATTTAGATAATTAAACACAATTCTCAAACCCTATAAGGCTATACCTGTGCACACGGTTTCTGATTTTCTTCCAAGCAGAATTCGCCCTTGAGTCCCTAACAGAAACCGTTTACTGTCGACGGCATTCGCCATTATAGGTGTGACATCAATTCTCTATGCCAATTTCATCCAATTGTTTTGACAGCAAATCTGCAAATGGTTTATGGATAGCAACCTTGCTATTTATCAAGCACAATTGCAAATGAAAATGCTGATTTATCAATAATCAACCATAATCTGTGTATGTGACTATTTTTTTTTTTTAATTTGAAATCTTAGAGGATTGCAAATGAAAATGCTGACAAGTATTGTCTTTGTACTTATTCAGTCGATCCCAAATTGGTATGCTTGCTTATATTTAACTATCAACTTGAAAATTGATGACTTTTAAGGACTTGATTTTTGAAATGGGAACTTCAAGTTGGGTCATATTTCATATTTTCTTATAATTCATGATGTTGCGAAGTTTATTACAAATTTTGATTATATTCTAGCTTATTTGAACCTAAAGATCATTTAAGAAATGGGAGTTTCAGTTGGGTTTTCAGTGGCAAAAACATCACTTAGGTAAAGGTTTTCAGTTCTTTGACTTTTTCAATGACTCATTGCATCAAATTGCAATTCTGTATGTTGGCATAGACAAAGATAGATGCATTTGTTTTCAACATTTAAACGAGTATCTAATTTTTTTTTTAATCTTTTTTGGGAAAACACTTTTTCGTTTGAATTTTATACGACGTTTTTAGAGTATGAAAACACGTAAGCTACAATTATAATATCGTATGGACTTATTTTCGTTAATAATATGTAGTTTTAAATATTTTTGAATTTTCATTTTTGACCCCACAAGATAAATGATCTGGGTCCGCCCCGCCTTGGGCTGTTAAAACAGTAAGTGTATTTTTGTTTCGTTGCCTTCATCTCATTGGGGCATTTTTCACGTACAATGATAAAGTAAAGTACAAAGAAAAAACTTAGAGCCTGTTTGGTAGGGATTTTTGGGGGAATAATTGATTTTGAATAGTGATATGATGAGAAATGTGTGGTTGAAAAAAAAGAAAAAAGTATTGATGTGATGGAAAATATTATTTTATTGAAGAATGTGTGGTTGAAAATGAGAATTGATTTGAGAATCAGAAACAAACAGGGCCTTACTGTTAAAAGTAAAATTTACTAGTCAATAGTCAAACATAACTACAGTTAAAAGTAGATAAAGAATAGAGTTTTGCTTGGTTTCTCTTCTGATGCTCTTAGCCCATGTTTGGTTTGGATAAAAATTTATTTAAAGTCCAAAATCAAAGTCAATAATTAATTTTAACTAGACATTTCATATAGCCCACAACTTTTCAACCACACATTTTATCAACTTCTATCAAAATCTAGTAAAAATCTGATCATAATCTCTATCGAGAGCTTAATTTCATATGCATCTTGGATATTTTATCAAATTGAACGAATACTGCACATGCTGTCTAGAAATCCTGCACGCCCTTAGGCCATCCCATGCATCCTGTCAAGAAAGAAATCCTGCGTGCCCTTTTAAAATTCCGCCCATTATGCCGCCATCAAGTAAATCTCGCAATGCAAAATTCACTCATCCATGCAAAATCTGTACGCAAGTTGACTGGATGCTCCATTATATGCACATCAGTGCGATAACATCTCACTATCAAGCCAAATAAGCACAATTCTCGTACACCAAGATTCCAACATTGGATACTGCAACCATCCACTAGAACTTTTACAAAAAAGTTATTTGTACAATCATTAGTAGGTTACAACACTTACAACACACTCACATTAGTGTGGACCTCACCAATTAATTAATTGGTGAGGTCCACACTAATGTGAGTGTGTTGTAAGTGTTGTAACCCACTAATGATTGTACACCTAGTACTACTCGAACTTTTATCATCTTTATGTGCAAAAACAATGTTTGCTAAGCTGACAAATAACATAGAAACCAAAACCAGAACGAATAAGGGACTATACAAAACTGCATTTGTTTTTCTCCTTCATTTTGCATGCATTCATGTTTTTGCATATAAGGGTGGGCAAGAGAGGTACAATGAAACTTAAGGTTGACGGTCCAACATGGACTCATTTTTAAGATTTAGGTACATCAAGACACGTTATATTATCAAAACTAAATTAATCAAGTTGCCAATGCAAAAACTAAAGAGGAGGGAAGAAAAAAGCCGCAGCCACAAGCATACAATGATCAGAGTAGAACGGAAAAACACTCAAAACTTTACCATGACCTGCTGCGAGATAGCAAGTATAACAGGTATTGAAAACAGCCACATATCCCATGGAGCTGAGTCATTCTGTAATGGGTTACAACAAAGAGGTTGTCAATCATTAAACAATAAATATACAAGTGATAAAGTTCAGCAAAACACTCCATCTATCTACGGAAATCCTCAATGACAATTCAAAGAAACGTTCTCCCGACTACAGTAAGATAAATAGAAAGCCAGCCACCGGTGACACAGAATTTCCTATGGTAGCATGCACCCATCTACTACACTGAGAACAGTTTCTTTTTATCTTCAGTCATTGAACGCCATTGAAGCTACACCGTGTATTGATTTTTAGCAGCTTTGTCGAGCGTCTTAGCATCCTCCTGCATTACAACAGTTGGTCAGCCGGTGTTTAGATTATCTCAAAGAAAAGCTTAATTAAATAGGCAGTGATGTACATATTTTAACGCTTACATGCAATCAGAGTTTTCTGACAAAAAAATAGTTCATATTTGTATAAAATAATGGGGATAAACAGTTACATCTCATGAAGTCTGGGGAAGACGTGTTTATAAGGTATAAATAATGCCTAATTACCAAATCATCATTCCACTTCCTTGAGACTGTATAAAATAGTAAGAAGTACAATAGATTAATATTAAGATAAATGCATAATTAAGTTCTATATTATGTATAAATATCATTTTTAATATTGGAGAATAATTCATATTTGAATTTCTTTATGCATATGAGATAAAAAATTCCATACTCAATTATGGCACAACCACTTTTAAAAGAATGTCGTGAATGCTAATGTTCATTCAATTTCATTTAAAATATTATTATATACATTCAACAACTTAATGTAAACACGCTTATTATGTCTCAGCTTTACAAGCATTTCTCTGTAAGCACATGATGATAACTAAAAAGAATGTCCACGGAATACTGTTTTGTCCCTTTTCCATTTCTTTCTCTACTTTTCTTTTCCTTTGCCTCTCATTTCTTCTTACTTTTCCTCCTCTATATGAGGAAAAATGCAATTATTTTGACCGTAGAGAAAGATGGATGACAGGCTCGGGATGGTGGTGGAAAATAGAGAGCAAGTAACCCAAGCAATTTAGCAAATTTGTAATGTTAGTACAGTAAGTTAAGCTGTCAAACTAACTTAAAATCAAAGTTTTCATAAAGATTGACTAATAGCATGTTTGGCAAAAATTTTATTAGCCTATGTTTGGCTCATGTTTATAAACTGCTTATAAATACTCAAGCTACTTTTATTCACATATTTCAAATGATCTACAAGTACAATCTACTTATCCACCACTAATTTCTATTTATTTATAATTTGAACCATCAATAAACACTTCTAGAACACGCTTTCAGATTATAAATTGTGAATCCAATAAAATCGACATTAAGTACATAAAAGCCGTGGGCCCTACGAAATGTATGAATAAAAATAGAGCTTAACTAACTTATAAGCATAATCTTTGCCAAACATGCACTTCAAGAAAATTTGCAATGTTGTAAATCAATGCAATTTTCATGACAAACATTTCAAAAGCGCTTCTAACCAAAATGTAGCTTAAATTCAGGTCCATGGAAGAGAGAGAGAGAGAGAGAGAACTTACATGAAATATGAACCCAATTGTGTAATTATAATCTAGAAACTCCTTCCATTGTCTTCCAATGCTTTCCTGCAAAGAAAAAAATTTCATAAGACGAAGTAGATTGAGGCACAAGAAGAAAGCATAGTATTAAGCAGATACCCAAAAAACTAAAAGTAAATCAATGACTTCACTAATTGTTTTTGTCAGTAATCCATTCAGTTTCAAGATCTAGTAGATTCACTACACAACATCCAACGTCACGTCTGAAGAATAGATTCAAAAACTCGGAACAATCATTTCACAAAAGCAGGTATTGGTTTTTCAAAAAAGCAAATGGACCATCCAAATAAAAGTATAAAACTAAACACTTGGCCATCCAACTAAAAGTCATCAAGGGTGCCTGTTCCAATATTTTCTAAGCAAAAGTCAACATAGTTTAAGTGATCCTCCCTGAAATACTTTTTCTAGTAAAAGTACATTGATGGAATGTTCGATAGGGAGAGGACTAGAATCTAGATAGTACTTGACAATAAGCTAAAATATTGTTTATCATACTGCGCAATCCTACCTAGCACTACGTACTAAATGAGCTCTTTGTGTCATTCAGCAAAAGTAGTGAGACCTTTCTAAAGGGGGAATCCCTTCCATGATTACACAGTGCCTTGCTCCCTCATAAGCAAGTGTCTTAATACTCTGAAAAAATAACTGATAATATATCAATTGGGTGCAAGAAAATTAGCATGTTCCCGAATTGAGACAGTGAAAAACCAATTTTTTGTCAGTCATTTGTAGAAGAAGGATTCAGAAAAGTTGTTAAAAGTTTAAGGGGTGGTCATCATCCTCTACTCCTCACAATATCCAACGTCACATGCAAAGTTTCATAAAGTAAGATCACAGGAAAAAAACCATTAATCTCCAGAGAGATAAGTTTCACATAAGATTTAAAGAAATGCAAACGGTCAACTATATGTCAAAAAATCCAATAAGAACAGATTGAATTATTCGTTCAAAACTAATTACCTGAGCAGCTTTATTGGCAGCATTCTTGGTCCACAGAGCAATTTTTTCCTCTCTTAATCTGACATTCACAACTGCTCCACAGATTTCATCTCCATAATCAAATTGTTCTCCAATCATTGCCAGCAGCTAATATGAAATCAATATGGGGAATTAGTGGGAGCATAATATAAGAGATCAACATGTTGAAAAAAATGCAGTCGAACTGTACCGTGTGGAGCCAACATGTATCAGATTTACCCCTAGGAAAAGTCACAGTCCACTTTCCCCCATTGGCACAAACAGGATCTTCCCATTTTGGCTCAATTTTATACTTAAAACAGTGGAAGTCAGCTTTAACTGCCAACTTGCTTGGTTGTTTAATGTTATTGTAAACACTGCAAGCCATACAAAGTGAACTTTTAAGTGGCAGGGTTCAAATAGAAGCAAAGGATACAGTGAAAAGCTGTGATCGTAAAGGTAACTGCCAAAATATAACTTCCACAGCCACTTGTAAGAAGTGGACAAGCAATTTATATTTAGGCATTGAAACTGTGGTAATTAAAAAGAAAAAAGAAGGAAAAAACGTCAAGGATGTTTTAAAGAAAAGTGAAAACATAAAATACAGAATTAGCTTCAAATTAGATAGGCATGCTTATGATTCTATTTTCCAGTTCAGGGGGCAAGATCTCCACTCTCTCATCCCCACCCCCCACAACAGGGGAAAATAAAACGGGAATAGTAAATTTGTCAACATCATCTATATCTTGATCTCTCTATAAATCAGCTCCATTTTCCAATTTTTGCCCTAGCAATAAAATTAAGAATAATGCCATTTGTAGTAGCTGCCTACGGTAGTCGCCCTACATGACATCTTGTTATTTCGGGCATTAATTTTCTGTCAAATAACAAGCTAACGCCTCAATAACAAAATGTAGCATAAGATGACTACTCTGTGAAGAGCATTACTCTAAAATTAACAACTCCTGATCTGCATTCGCACTTCAATATTCCTCTAGATATCTATGCTCCTATTTCACTTAGTATACCAGATCTTTCATCATTTTTTCGCTAACGGAGAACAGGAAGACAAAAATGAATTTTGACAAAACATAAAAATATATAAATCCAAGAGAGCCAGGAAGACTCGAGGGAGATGCCCAAAAGATACATACTAAATCTACAAATACAGGTATTAAACATTTACAAATCGAACATCTAAATCACAGGTACAGGAAGACATATAAAAAGATAAGTATTACATAGATTCATAAAAACTGCGTAGGGTACCTCCAGAAGTCTTCAACAGTGGAGAAGGTATAAACCGGGCGGATCGAACTGCCCCACTCCGCCTGTTTATTTTTAGCCGACGGGTTGTCGAACCAAAATGTCCACGAGTGCTCCAATGGGTGCTTTACCGGAGGCGGCGGTGCTATGTCCTTCGCCTCCGAATCAATGTCTGACCCGCCACCAACGATCTCCCCTTCTTCCGCCTCCGATTCTTCTCCTTCAGTATTTTTGACATTCGTAATTCTTGACGTTGATGATGATGATTTTTGGGGATCCTCTTCGCTGAGATTGGTAGTTGATTTCGCAGTTTCTTCAGCCATTTTCCCTTTTCTTGTTTGTTTTCTTTTTGCGTCTTTTGTTCGAGGTATTCTGGTACGATGGTTTCTATTTTACACACCGACGTACCTTTTAGGCCCCGATTGATACACTCAGTGGCAGACGCAGGTGTCACGGACTGCAGCTTTACTTAAGCCCCGTGACCTTATTGCAGCCGCAGTTTGCCCAACTTCGACAGCACATTGTAAATATTTCATTTAATTGTAAAATAGTTGTAAATTAGAAAATTTTAGTATGATTCCTCGGCCAAAAGACGTCTACTGGTGTCATTTGGGTTTTTGTTGCTAAGTCTATTATAGGGGGTATTAATCTTTCAAACAACTTTCAAACTTTCTAGTGTTCGCCCCCTGCACTAGCCATTGTAATTTCCTGCTTTCAGTCAATTGTAATTTCAAGCTTTCTAGCAATCAATGATCAAGTCATGTTCAATGTATTTCCATTTTATGTTGCAAACTTTCTTTGAATTGTAATCAAATTTCTTTTCGTCCCGAAACGACCGAAAGAAGGCGGAAGGTAGTCTAGCGGAGCAGACTACTGCCGCACGGTGTCCCTTTCTGTGCTAAGAAGAAAGGTAACCCGTGAAAGTAGGTTTTGAACTCGGCCCGGGCGGATATTGACTAGTCAACGTCGACCATCGACGATCGTAAGAGCTATATCGTTTATTAATATTTAATTATATAATATTAAAAATTATTCAATATATATATATATATATAAACGCACTAAAACATAAAAAATATGTACATATGAAGACGTAATTCAATACAACCAAAAGTACTAAATAAATACGCAACACAACCTATTATGTAATTGTAATCTTAGACAACTGTATTCTACGAGATCTCATGCTTAGAAAACGTTGCAATATTGCTTCATTCTCAATTTTTTCAAAAATCTCTTTCTCCATGTATACCACCAAATTGTCATTCAACCAGTCGTCTCCCATTTTGTTGCGCAAATCACTCTTGATTAGATTTATAGCATAGAATACTCTTTTAACACTTGCAGTTGCCACATGTAATATCAAAACCAATGTAATCAGCCTATAAACCAATGGAAAATAACAAGAGCTTCCTGTTTCAACCAACTTCCGAGCCACACAAGAAATGCTATTGAGATTAAAGAAGGCTTCAGTAATTCTCACATATATAAGGAACTTGTCAAGTTCAGGTCGAAGCAATAAAAGCTCTTCATTATTGAAGTCCAAAGGATACAACTGAGCAAGACGTAGCAATTTATCCCTATCAAAAGCTGCAAAGAAATCTCTTGGATTTAAACACGAAATGCAAGTTAGGAGCTCAATAGTTGTCTCGAAAAAACGATCATTCAACTCTTGCAAGATTGAGTCTATCACGTAACAATACAAATTAACATAAAAACGATGATAATAAGTCACCTGCTGAGTTCCACGCCTAGGCCGATCTCTCAATACTACAATATCCTCCATATTGGGCACAAAAATATGTCTAACAACACAAAACTCAATCACCCTACTCAACAAATTATCCCAGCCATTGTCTCTCATGTCCTGCAATGCATACTTACACAAATTTAATAAACCCACAGCATTCTGAATATCCTGATCCTTCTTCTGTAAGGCTTGTGAAAAGTTGTTTGTAATTGCTAGAATTTCAAACATGAAGTGGAGACTGAACACAAACTCAAAGCTCTGCATAGTGTCCATCTGTCTGTCGGCCATTGATTTCTGCTCTAAATTTACGCCATCTTCTGATATATCCTCAAGAACATCTATGATAGCATTAAACATATTAATAACACGAGTAATTGTCAGTGGGTGTGAGCCCCATCTAGTATCACCTGGGCTTGCCAAACTCATTTCTTGAAACTTACCACTCCCACCACAAAGTTCCCCAATATTAAGCTTCTCCAAAATCTCGGCATGGTAACTTGTTCGAAGAGCATCTACACGCTTACATGATGCACCCACCAAATTCACAATAATAGCAAGCATATTAAAAAAATCACCAAGCATGTTATTCCTACGTGCCATTGAAACAACTGCCAACTGAAGTTGGTGAGCAAAGTTGTGGACATACATAGCATGTGGGTTCTCTCTTAAAACTAAAGCTTTCAAACCATTGAACTCACCTGACATATTGCTTGCTCCATCATAACCTTGACCTCTCAGACTAGATATGCTCAACCCATGAGTAGAAAACATTGCATCAATGGCATCCTTAAGTGATTTGGCACAAGTATCAGCGACATGGGTAATGCCCCAAAAACGCTCCTTCACGACCCACTTTGGTCAACAAACCTCAAAATAACTTCCATTTGTTCTTTTATAGAATTATCACGAGCCTCGTCAACCAAAATTGAAAATAAACAATCACCCATCTCATTGATAATAGCCCTTGTTGTCTCTACGGCACAACAATTAACCAAGTCCTTCTGGATCTTTGGTGAAGTCATTTGGTCATTTCCAGGAGCATTAGTGAATAATACCTCTTTAACTTCCTCACAACGAGCTGCATACCAGTCTAGTAGCTCAATTAGATTTCCTCTATTAAGAGACTCTTTGGATTCATCGTGACCACGAAATGGCAATCCTTGCATCAAAAGGAATCTAGTACAATCTAGCACCGCAGTCAATCTCGTCCTATAACTTTTTTGTTGACTATTACTTTGACTTGAAATAACATAAGAGATACTCTGCTTTTGATTCATCAAATTGGTACACTTTGCAAAAGCTTGATTATGAGCACTATCAAAGAGACCGACATGATCTTTCAACGTCTATTTGTACTTCCAATCTCTAAAGCCGGTTTTAGTGAATATATGTCCACCCCCTTGACCCCTTCTATCGGGGTTTGAACAAGTAGCAATGCAAACAATACGCAGCATCATTTTCTATACTGTACTCCAACCAATGAAATTTAGAGAACCACTCTTTCCGAAAACACCTATTATCATTCCCTATCTTTCTTCTTGGAAAGTCATGTACATATGGTTGACAAGGACCTTTCTCCAAGTATGTCATCCTAACATCATCTCTGATATTGGGATCGTATGAGTCGATGGGGGGCGTTTCCCTGGATCAGATATAAGATCATCCCCATTGAATTGAGATCGGGACTTCTTTGTGTTATTTAATAACTCTTGTGCTCGATTAGAATCAGTTGCGGGACTAGATGCACAACTAGATAAAGAAGATCCAGGTATGAACTTTCGTTTCGGTTGAAAAAATCGCTCCATAATCTGCAAAATGCCCCAATTTATTTTTCAATTAAATTTGATTAAAAAATAGTCTACACATAATTTAATTGAGCCCAACATTTTCTTCATTAATTCTTTTCACTTTTCCCTAATTTTCTAAAAACCTAAATTACAAAAATCCCCAAAATTACCTAAATTACCAAAATCCCCAATTTAAAACTACACAGTCATAATTTCATATAACAACCAAATTAACAAAAAAATTAACAAACAAATTAACAATTAACAACCAATTAACCATAAAAAACAAAAACATAAATAACAAACAAATTAAGAAATAACAACCAATTAAGTAATTAACCCTAAAAAACAAAAACATAAAGTCTGAAGTGAAGTGAGAAGAGAACAAATAACTCACTTCTAATTTCTCTATCTAACCGAGACTAGAGGTGAGAGACGGGCGAGAGGCGACTCAACTGGAGACTGGCGAGAGGCGACTGGACTTCCAAGTTGCTGCCCGTACACCGGTCACCGGTGGTCTGCTGGAGGCTGGGCTGGAACCTGGAGGCTGAGGCTGGAGCTGGAACTTGGAGCGGCTGCAGCCACAGGTAAGCTTCGAATCGTGACTTCGTCTGCAGCGTCTGCTTCTTCTCTCTTTTGGTTTGGGTAGGCTAGTTCAATTGGGTTTGGAAGATTGAATCAATTGGTCGTCTGCTTCCTCTCTTTTGGTTTGGGTAGGCTTGGTTTGGGTAGGCTTTTGAAGATTGAATCAATTGAGAATTTGGGATTTTCATCATTTGGATTTTGGACCATGTAGAAATGGGTTGGTTCACTGGTTGCAAGCCATTGGGCCTTATTGTTGAAAAATAATAGGCCCAAACTCAAAACAAAGGGAAAAAAAAATCATCTGATCTTCTCCACCAGTTCCGCCGGCTCTGCAATTCTTCCCGGCGGTCTTCCAGGTCCCGGCGGACCCAGCACGGGCGGCTGCGGGGGCTGGCCAGGTGCTGGGTCCGCCCCTGGATACACTATATTTTTCATTTTCAAACTTTTATAGTGCTTAATAGACAATTTTCCCGGAAAAATGTTTTCAACTTTCCAAAATTTCCTATTCCTTGAGGAAAATAAATTCTTGGTATTTTGATTGGTAAATATTTTCCAGGTTTTTTTTTGACAATTTGAAAAAATTCTAGACACAATGATAACAATTTAGCATATGTTTGAGCCACATTAAAATTTTCATTCTCATTTTTTTACTCATTTTCAATCACATATTCTTCAATAAAATGATATTTTTCATCACATCAATAATTTTTTCTTCTTTTTCAATCAAACATTCTCCATCAATCTATTATTCCAAAATAATGTGGTTCAAACACACCCTTACATGCAAAACAAAGCAAAACGAATAGTATTCGTTATGGTAATTTTTTATTATTATTTTTTTTACAATTGGAACAAATTCTAAACCCAATGGTAGAAAAAATTATCACTTTAATGGATAATTTACATAAAAAAAATGAAGTTAAACGGACACTAAATTTTCAACATTTTCCATGAAAAATTATACCAATCAAACACAATTAATTACAATTATCGGTAAAACAATTTCTAAGCAAATCAATTTTTGTAAAATATTTTCTTTCCACCCATTTTTCACATTTGCATTCAAACAATTAGTGGATAATTTTAGAGGAAATTATAAAAAATCAGGTGTTTAAAGAATCATTTTCAAAATCAGGTTTAAAGTTTAATTATTCAAAAATCATGTAATAATTTTATATTTTAATTATTATTAAACATAATATTATTAACCCTAATTTTATCAATTCTCCTTTCCTCCCCCTCGTCTCTCCCCCCATGAACGGTGGTTGTGGCAGAGATGACAGGATGAAGAGTGTTTGTGACAACTATTTGGTTGATTTGTGACTAAGTATTGGTAGTGGATCGGGATCGAAGGTTTGTTTTTTGGTGTATGTGACCAACTATTTGGTTGATTTGTGACCAAGTATTGGTGGTCTCGCGGTGGATCGTGATCAAGGGTTGGTTTTTTAGTGTATGTAACCAACTATTTGGTTCTGTGTGATTAACCGTTAAATCGTGACTTTGAAATTTGATAAATTGTGACCAAGATTTGAAAATATGTGACTGATAGATAAATTGTGACCTATAAAATTTTTTGATATGTGAGACTGTAACCAACAAAATAAATTGTGACCTATAAAAAATTTAATTTGTGATATCGAAATAATTTGTGACCAATTAATTTGTTAATATGTGACCAATAAAAGTTGTGACATATAATTATGTATCTGTAACAATTAATTATAATATTTAATCAATAAAAATATTTTTAATTTATAAATAAATACCTGATTTTTACATTTTTTAAACTTAAAATCTGATTTTTGCATTTGTAAAATTTAAAGCCTGATTTATGATTATTATTTTCCCCATATTTTTATCTAGAACCATTTGGGTCGGGTCCACTTCTTATTTAATTCTCGATTTTAACTTTAAAATTGAATTTAATTTTAAACTAAATTATTCTTTATAATTTACAATCTTTTTCTGAAGCATAAAAAGAATTGATTCATAATGAACTAGGATTAGTCAGGTTTGGTCTGTAGTAAACATCGTCGGACTCCATTCGTAGAATTCTCAATAATACTTTGTTCGATCTTATTCAAATAACTATCGTTTTGTTCTAATTCGTGAGCCTATCTATTTGTTACGTTATATTCATCATTTTTACGAATAAACTTCTAAAAAAAATGACCATTACGTAATATTACATTGCAGAATTGGAGTGACAGAGAAAAAGAAAAATAAGTATATTCCAATTCAACTTGTGAAGTAAGAAATTCTTGAACCAAATGTTTTAGTTTGAGTTGGCGTGAAGTGCGACCAACGACGCATAGACTCCATTGTTCATCTTCATGAGCGTTTCGTGTTTTCCCTTTTCCGCAATAACTCCATTTTTCACAACAGCAATAATGTCTGCCCCCATAATTGTGGTTAACCTATGAGCAACAACAACTGTTGTTCTATTCACCATTACTTTATCTAATGCTTCTTGTACTATACGTTCAGATTCTGTATCTAATGCACTAGTTGCTTCATCAAGTAAAAGGATTTTTGGATCCTTTAAGATTGCTCTGGCAATGGCAATTCTTTGTTTCTGTCCACCAGATAATTGGACCCCTCTTTCTCCAACAGAAGTGTCATAACCATTAGGCAATCCAGATATGAAGTCGTGTGCATTGGCGGCTTTTGTAGCTGCGATGATTTCCTCTTCTGTCACGTCGCCTTTTTTGCCATAGGCAATGTTTGAACGTATAGTTTCGTTGAAGAGAATTGGTTCTTGACTTACCAATCCCATTTGTTGCCTCAGCCAGCTGATCTTGAATCTTCGGATTTCCACACCGTCCAAGAATATTAGGCCTGAGTCGGGATTGTAGAATCTTTCTATTAGACTGATGACTGTAGATTTTCCACTGCCACTCTCTCCAACAAGAGCAACGGTCTGGAAAATGAAATAGAAGTTTCAAAGCTGTAAATGATGATCGAAACGAAGACATAAATCGTGCATGTTTGGAAAGGGACTTGTCAAGTACTACATACCAAACATGCACAAAACATATATCGATTTTGTTCAGGATTAA
The DNA here is from genome assembly GCA_035079005.1 of Fraxinus americana. NCBI lineage: Eukaryota > Viridiplantae > Streptophyta > Magnoliopsida > Lamiales > Oleaceae > Fraxinus > Fraxinus americana. Next base: position 35,715,793 of record CM068709.1, on the reverse strand, counting down.
CATCAAAGAAACTTGGAGGGATAGAGAATAGAAATACCTTGCCAGAAGGCATGGTTAGAGAAAGATCCTTGAAGATTTGAATATCAGGGCGCGTAGGGTACTTGAAGCTAATGTGTTGAAACTCGATATCTCCCTTGACAGTATCCAATGTTGTGCCTTTATCGCTACTTGAGTCGATCTTTGGTTTGCTATCGAGAATCTCAAATATAGAAGCAGAAGAATCCTTGGCTTTATTAATATCCGGAGCCATTGCACTTCCTTGGGAAACTCCGGTAGCTGACATTGTCAGGGCAAAGAAAACCTGTTTGCTTATGTCGTTAGATTGAGGGCGATCTTAAATTCAAATATTACTGATTTGAGCAAAACAATTGCTAGCTTACCTTAAATACTTCTCCAAATGTTGCTTTCCCATTTTGAATAAGAACAGCTCCAATGTAGAAACAGAAGGCATTTGTACAATACAGTGCAAAAGAACCAACCCCAAAACCAGCTCCGCTAACCATGCCAAGCTTAATTCCTTGCTTCGTAGGTCCCTCACATTTTTTCTGGTACATCTCCATCACCTTCTCTTCAGCACTAAATGATGCCACAGTTCTGATGCTGCCAACAGCATCGTTTGCCACTTGACTAGCTTCCTCGTACATTAACTGTGCCATATATATAGTACATATCTCGTAAACTGGATCATACAATACTCGATAATACTGTTCATTACTAAATATCAAATATGTTTTACCTTGGCATCTGCACTGAACCCTTTATAGAACTTAAACTGAAGGAATCCTTGCATGCCAACTAGGGGCAATACAAGTAGGATTATGAATGCTAGTATCCAATTAGCAGTAAAGGCTATTACAAGGCCAGTAATTACTGTTGAGAGATTTTGCACAATAAGCGCCAAGGCATCACCCACTAGAGTTCTTATGGTTGATGCATCATAAGATAATCTTGATCCAACAGCACCACTGCTTTCAGCAAACACATCCAGTTAAGTATTCCACTTATGTAAGAAAAAGAGAATGTATGTTTTAGATTACTTTGAAAAAGAAGTGATAACCTTGAATTGGCAGGATCATCAAACCAACTTATTTCCTGGTGCACTATCTTCTTGAATGACAAAGAACGAATTCTTTGTATCAACTTACCCCCAGCTATTCCGAAAAAGTAATTCTGGATTGGTACGACTACTAAAGTGCATCCACCAAGGAGGACAAACATAAGTGCCCAAAACTGGGAATCCTTCCGCAGTTCGTGTGGAGGTTCATAGAAAATTTTGATAGCTGATGAAATCAAGAGTCCAAATACAGGGAAAATGACACCATGTGCAGCTGCAGCTCCAGTTCCCAGAATCAAATACGGTAATTCAGGTTTGTTCAAGTGGGCTAGCCGTGTAATAGAAACTTTCTTACGTTTCTCCAAAAGCTCTTCGTAGTTTTCATCTCTGTCCTCTCCAATTTCAGTTTCTTGCAAGTCAAAAACACCAGGAACACCGTAGGATATTGTGAAGGAATGCCTGGAGGAACCGCTGCTGGTAGATCTCCTTACTGCTAGTCTCTGGCTTGAAGATCTATCCAAGGCTAGATCAGAATCCATTTTCTGCAACCCGGCCACTCTATTGTTTTCGGCCTGTTTCCTCCCTTCTTGCATACAGACAAGCTGCGTATACGCTCCCTCAGGATCTTTCATCAATTCGTTATGAGTACCTATAATTGATTTTGTGTTAAATTAGTAATCAAATAATTGCTTGTACTAAATAATCAAATTTAGCAACATAATTTTTTTTTTACCTTGTTCTACTAGTTTTCCCTGGTGCACCACTGCGATAAGGTCAGCATTTCTGATAGTCGTTAAACGATGTGCTACAACCACGGTTGTTCTATTTTTCATAACATTTTCCAGTGCATCTTGTACTATACGTTCCGACTCAGCATCTAGAGCACTTGTCGCTTCATCAAGAAGAAGGATTTTTGGATTTTTTAGAATAGCTCTAGCAATTGCAAGTCTTTGCTTCTGACCACCAGATAGTGCAGTTCCATGTTCACCCACCATTGTATCAAGACCCTGCAAGAAAGATATTCGTAAAATTTGATCAATAATCATATACAAAAAGAAAACATGAAAGATTAAATAAAAAAAAGCACAATTTACGTGAGGAAGTTTGTCAATGAATTTCGCAGCATTAGCAAGTTCTATCGCCTTTCTAATCTCTTCATCAGTAGCGTCTTCTTTGCCATATAATATATTCTCCTTCATACTAGTTGCAAACAAGACAGGTTCCTGACCTACAAGACCTAACTGGCTTCTTAACCATTGGAGTTTCAACTTCTTCAAATTAACGCCGTCTAGAAATACTTCTCCTGCCTCAGGGTCGTAGAATCGCTCTAACAAGCTGATGACTGTCGACTTTCCACTTCCACTTTGTCCAACTAGAGCTGCAGTTTTTCCACTAGGAATGTAAATCGAGAACCCTGCAAAAATCTCCACTTCTGGCCTTGCTGGATATCTGAAGTACACATCCTTGAGTTCAATTTCACCTTTAATATCATCCAAGACGATTCCATTAGTGTCATATGCATCGATTTTTGGTGTCCGTTCGATGGTTTCAAACATTTTGTATGCAGCTGCTTGCCCTGATGCAAATGCATTGACACTCGGAGATGTCTGGCCAAGTGATCTGCAGATTCAACAATGTCCAAAATAGTTAAAAGGTAAGAAAACAAATGAACAACATTAATCGTTAATGGTTTTTTATATATGATTTGGACAAAACATATTTTTAGAGCCTTTGTTTGGCCTAGTAAATTGTTGTAATACTAAACTTACATTCCCCCTGTCATAATTGACATAATCACATTGATAATGTCCCCACCATTGTAGCCTTTGTTTAAGATCAATTTTGATCCGTACCATATGGCAAGTCCATAAGTACCAAACACTATTAGTAATACTACGCCAAGTCCAACACCTGAAGCCAGCCCTTGCTTGACACTAGAGGCATAAGCAATTTGAAGCTCCCTATCATACTTATCTGTTGCTGCCTTTTCTCCGGTGTATGATGCTACCTAAAATATTTAGACGTAAAAGAGATTTCGTAGACATTCAGGATCAATTTGTGTGCAAATACAATGTGGTATGTAATATTAGACAGGAATGAACAATACAATACTAGTAGTATAGTCCATCCTACCAAACACGTCAATATATTATACCGTTCTAATTGCTCCTACTGTTTGTTCTGCCACATTTCCTGCCTCTGCATAAGCTACTTGTCCACGGCTCGACATTTTGGCCATGAACAATGACATGGCACCTCCAGCGATTGCCAGAGCTGGGACGCAAGAACATAAGACCAGTGCTAGAAGCCATCCTTTGCAAAAGGCAATTATAAAGCCTCCAAAGAATGTGGACGTAAATTGAATGAATTTTCCAACCTGTAATGAGTAAACATGGAAATGAAAAGAATAGTAAAAAATGCAGTTGCAATTGATTATCAGGAGGATTGCTCACTTTTTCGCCCATGGCTTCTTGAATGAGAATGGTGTCACCAGACATTCTTCCAATGACCTCTCCAGTTGTCGTTTGAGTGTCAAAGAATTCAATGTCTTGTCGTAATATTGTTTTCAAGTACAATCCTCGAATTCGAGTGGCTTGTCTTTCTCCAGCCACCATCCAACATGACATCTCTGTTGTACAAGCAAACAAATTTTCATTCAGTTTGAATGCATAGATTCTTGAAGATTCAGGGGGGAAAAAATTAAAAAATTAAATGCACTTACGCAGAAATGAAGCAAGGCCCGCGCCAACGGCCAAGTACACATATTTGACCGATATCTGAAAATTGCCCATGTGTATAAAAACACAAGTTATTCTCTCAATGATGAATAGGATCGTTAGTACAAATCACATCATAAAAAAAAGTATCGTTCTATTCATAATTCAATTAGGGTCCGTTTGATTGCAATGGTGAAAAATGGGTGGAAAGAAAATGAATTCCAAGGAAAGTAATTGTCCGAAAAATGTTTTGCAGGGAATTGTTAATTAAGTGTGTTTGATTTGTATAATTTTCCACCCGAAAAATTTTTAAATTTTGTGTTCGTTTGGTTTTGTTTTACATGAAAATTGTCCATTAAAGTGATAATTTTTTCCACAATTGGTTATAAAATTTGTTTCCATTGCCAAAAAAATAAAAAAATGAAAATTTTTTTCCTAAAAAATCATTTTTTTTATCAAAGTTTAGTATTCGTTTGGCTTTGTTTTACATGAAAATTATCCATTAAAGTGAAATTTTTTTTTTACAATTAGTTATGAAATTTGTATCCATTGCCCAAAAAAAATGTGGAATTCATTTTCCCACCAAAAAGGTGGGAAAACATTTCCCTCCCAAGGTTTTGCTACAAGTACATCAGGGTGTACATAAGAGTGTCCATAATGGACACCCGGCATTTCCTTATTGAATGGAGTACCAGTGGGGCCGGCACTCTATCCAATAGGGGGGTGCCGGGTGTCCATTATGGACACCCTTATGTACACCCCAATGTACAACAAGAATAATCCTCCCACAAATGATGGAAAATTAGCGCGTGAAGCAAGGGGTGGGAAAATTTTTGGCCTAGAAAATTGTGGCTATCAAACTAGCCAAGACGAAGGAAATTGAATTCCATTTTCCAAGGAAATAATGGCTTTCCAAACAGGCTTATAATTCAAAAGAGAATAAATCAATCAAATAAAATCAAACTCGGCCGCAAGATCGTCGAAGAAGAAAGAATACCTTGGAAACTTCATGCACAACATGTTTTTGATCTGTCCCGGCAAAAGAATTAATCAACTGGCCAAAAATAAGGGTCATGATAGGCTGTGCTAATCCATTGCCAACGGCAGATATTGATCCAACAATGATAAGAAGAACATCTAGCCTGTCTGCAAAAGAAAAAAGCTTATAGAAGGGCACTTTTTGATCATCTTTTTTCTTCAATGTCTGCTCTCCTTCATGCATTTTTCTTTACCTAATTTTCACCAGAAAAAGAATGACATGCTCTAAAGCAAAACCAGCTTCAGGAGCTAACCGGAGCAACCAAAAGGCCAATGATGATATTAAAAACAGAAATTGAACCAGGGATGTTGAGTTTTATCTTGTGATTTCGTTTATATATATAGAGAGGTACCAGTTTTAGTACGAGTAACTGAGGACCTCTCATTTTTGTTTCTAAGCGATTACTTTGCTGTTTTTGTAACTAATTTTGGTCTTCTTCCAGAAATTATTGATTTGAACAAAAAACTCTCTAGAATTTGAAACCCAACCCAATACGTGTCTTGATTCTATGTATGTGGCTCTCTCTCTCTAGAAGGGAAAGTTAGAAATGTAGGTTGATTCAGATTCTTGTTTTCCCTGAATTCGCGGCCTCCATACAGAGAAATATGTGCAACCATTGATTGAATCTTTTTATAACTGGATGATAAAATTCTATAACAATTTCTCGTAAAGAAAACATGACATAATTAATTCGTGATAATTCAATTTATATTGTTGGTCTATAATTTTTGGTGATATGATTAGAATGGGAGTTACTACTTACCAATCTTCTTTCACCAGTGCCTTGAATTCATGCTGTGAAATGGAGGCTGTTGACTGGGGGGAAGGGAATTCACGGTGCAGCCATCAAGCTAGGGTTCTTTTGTTTACTGCATGTGGAAATATCAGAAATGGATTGAGCATATTCAATGAAATTGCTAAGAATATTGTGTCCTGGAACACAACTATTTTTGGATGTGCGCAACATGGATACGGCAAGGGGGCACTGACACAAGTGTTCTATGACGCTGAACCGAGAGAGGCCTGAAGCAACTAAAACTATGGCCCTCGATTGACATTGGGATCTTCAATATTCTTCTTCCACGTGGCTACAGAAAATATACTACCATAACAAAGGCAACGCCCATGCCTTGCCTAAATTCTGATCTCAAATGGCTTACAGTAGGCATGGCGTGACGTTACCTCTCACCCCTTTGGTTGAGGCTTCAAATTAGGCCTCCAATTGACATATCGGAAAGACTGTTTGATTGAAAATACATTCTGTATTCGAAAAGGGGCAATGAAAAGCATTTATAAAGATTACAAGAATAAATGCTTGCAAATTATATCTTTCTCCATCTCTTGCTATGTTTGTTTACTTCAGTATTAATTAATATTAGACAGCAAAAACACTGCTTTTTTGACCTTTTTACTTGGAAGAAAAATCCTCACGAGGCAGTCACGAAAACAATCCAGGGGAACCAAAAGGAAGAGCGCTTTTGTTAACAGAGCCGACCCAAAGGCCAAAATGACTCCAATCGAAGAGACCTTAGAGAAACTGTATGACAGCAACCAACTTGCAAATCGCTTTATTCTAAAGTGGATATATGGAAGAGCTGATATACAGGACATTCATCAACTAAGAGCATGTTTGGTATAGATTTTCATTTTCTACAATAAATCAATTCTCATTTTCAACTACATATTGTTCAATAAGATAACATTTTCTATCGCATCAATATTTTTTTCTTCTTTTTCAACCATACATTTCTCATCATATCACTATTCAAAAATCAATTCTTCCCCCAAAAATCCCCGCCAAACACACTAAGATACAAACTTGATTCAAAAATTAATATAAATTCTTGTCCAAAAGTACATGTATAAGAGTCAAAAAACATCTTATAAGGAAAGTTACATGGGTTTTACCATAGTAACAAATTTCACTAGCTAGCAGGTTATTAGTAAATTCAATGTAGAACTTGCAAGGCTAAAGCTCATTCATCCTCCTGGCTATGCGGCCTGTCAAACTTATTGGTGACAGCAAGCTCAAGTTGAGATGCCGGATCACAATTTCACTTCTTTCCAATAGAACGGCGTCCTATCCCTGCATGTTATGTCTAGCGTTCAACAGAAAAACCCGTTAAAAGTTAAAATTTCTTGCAGAATGAAATACTAAACAAATAAACATTACAAGAGCCAACAACTCAGGCTCCTTGGCATGTCCATTCTCTAGTCTTCTTTTCAGACCTGTACCGAATATTGGGCAGCAAGGTCAATCAATCCCTTGAACTTTCTGCTGCCCCAAGAATCAATACCCTTTGGTCTACACTAGTTTGTCTGTCAATTTTAAAATTAGTCCAAGCATTTCAATTCACAACTCTGCACAGTTCTAAGCAAGCGGATGAAAATACAATTTATACTTGTACAATACATTCAATTAAACTAATATCATTTACAAGTCAAAGCAAACATATACTTCAACTAGCTTGCAATATTATAAAGTATTGAATGATTTAGGTAGGAAAGAAATACTTTTTTTTTCTAAAAAGTGTAGAAATGTGAGCAGGATTAAAAGTAACAGAGAGCTTTTAAACAGTAAAGCTAACTGTGTCGCAAGACCTGCTCTCAGGTTCATATCTGCCCTCAAAACGGAACATCCAGCAAAGGAACAAGTCTGGACATTAGATACCACGGGCAAGTAATGTTTCAAATAAACAAACATAATTATTTGTTTCAGCAATCTCAGCCGAAAGATGGTGAATAGGTTTGTGATAATCACTTGGAAAATCAGCAATTTGTCATAGACTTCATCATAGATTGCATCAACAGAATTGAAAAAAAAAACAAAAAAATAAGAAAAGAAGATTAAACTGAAGTCTAAAAGTACGATCGAATAGAGATCAGATGGTAGTGCATGTTTTGATAATCGTCACTGAATATCGGAATAGGTGGATAAACATCATCATATCTCCTTTTTCATATAACAATTATCAACAAAATTAAATTAAAAAAGATCGATAAAAACATAAATCATAAAGAGGAAATGAAAAATATATTATTGAAGGAATCAGAAATAGGATGTCAATCACCACATTGCATCTACAGATAGATGAAAATTAAGCCTGGGGCGACAACACTATCATCATCTTCCCATCATAAAAAAATCCAAATAAAAATGCAAAAAGTTTATTAAGCTTTATGTATCAAAGATTGTACTTTCGGATTTACGGCATTGCAAAATATAGATATTTACACCTTGGCAGAGACAGAACGGTCACTTTAGAGTCTCCTGAATTTGATGAACCCCTTCTTAACAATCTTATTTCCCAGCAGAGGCTCCTCAATTGTAACTCACCATGGACTAGGGTTTTCGGAGAAACGGAATGTCGGGTATATATAGAAAGAGGGGTGTTAAACTAGGGTTTTGAGCGAGGGGTATTATGGTAAAATAATACCTCCCTTAAAAGTCTTTATATTCATATTTGGGCCCATGTAAAAGAAGTCTGATTGATATGTTTCAAAGATCTCGATTTGCTAGGCCTGGCCCAAATTCAAATCTGTGCTGTGGTCCGGTCCATCGGGGTTCCAAAAAAAAAAAAAAAACGATTTGTGAGGTTTTTCCTGCCAAATTATTTTAACTTGAGCAAAAAGGAGGGGGGGAAATCAATCAAAGGACCATATATAAAAATTATTGACTGGTAACATTTAGCACGTATGAGTTGATATTGTAGAAGTAATTTTGTAAAAAAGTTATTTTTCTTAGAAAGTGTTGTTAAAAAATAGAAAAAAAGTTATGAAGAAATGTGAAAAACAAAATTTTGAATTATGTGTGTTGAAAATGTTGATGTAAAAATTGATTTTGAAAAAAATAGTTTCAAACAAAGACTGAGATTGCAACTTGCTATTTGACCGGAATCCTATCATGTCGAAGAAAATCCTATCGATATTTTAATATGTTTAACTTGAAGGATATTCTAATAGAATTAGAAAATGATATATATGGTGATTTTACGATTAGAGATCAAGTTGTACGTGATAATTTTTTTAAACTAAATGAATGTATTTAGTGCTTTAGATTTGTGTCTCATACATCCAAGTGAATTTTCTATGATCATCAACAAATATGATATAGTGCCTAAACCCTCAGGTAGAATTTTTTGGTGATGATCCCCAAACTTCTGTACGTATAAGGTCTAATGGACTTGATGCATGTAATGAAGATATGTTAAAAGGTAGTACATGGGATTTGCCAAGCTAACATAATTCACAAAAAACTGGATTTTCACTAGCTTTGGTGAATGTATTACAAGACTTTAGAACTTGACTCGACATCTGGTTTGAAGGATGGCCTACCCTTCTATACCAAACATCCAGTTCTGACTCTAACAACTTGACATATTTGGTTAACTCATCACAATTGGGACTCGCTAGAAAGGTTACACGGGGTGTGTTTGAGCCACATTGTTTTAGAAGAATATATTTTAAAACAGTAGATTGATGGAGAATGCGCGGTTGAAGAAGAAGGAAAATTTATTGATGTGATGGAAAATATTATTTTATTGAAGAATGTGTGGTTGAAAATGAGTAGAAGAATGAGAATGAAAATTTTAACGTGGTTCAAATAGGGGCACGATTGGATTTATTTTGGTTGTTTGACTCTTTAGTTGCGAGTTTGGACTTGGAACTTGGCAATCTTAGCTGATACAGCCCATCTTTAAGCATCCATTGTAGCGGAGTCTTCGTTTATAGGTTATTAATAACACAAAAATCTGGATAAAACTCCATAAGTACATTATTATCATTTGTTAGTTGAAAAATACTAATTATTATTTTTTTTGATTGTAGGTACATGTAGCAGTCTATTCAGTGCAAGAGGCTTACCATTCAATGTAGGAACATTTCCTTTTCCAATATACGCAATATGTAAAGAGTTTCCATCACTAACGATTAGTTTCTCCTTCCTTCTTATTTCTTAACAATAGTCAGATTACCTTTATCAGCTGTCACGTGATTACCTACACCAATATCCGTGAACCAAGTTGGATCTTCAAGAGTTCTAGGTAAGGCCACACAGACAATGGGAGAAGAGCTGCTATTCTGATATTTTGATTGCTAGGTCTGCTACCCATATATCTATCATCATATTTGTTAAAGCACCAGTTGGTTGAGTTCTTATTGAGTCTACAAATTTGACAAGGTCCTCGATTTTCATTTACCCTGCCTGTTCTACCTCTACCTCTTGTTCTTTCTCTAAAACTCAATTATCTCCCACTCTTAGCACCTCTAAAGATTCTGCCACCACCTAAACCAGTTCTTTGTGTTAGTTGTATACTTGACTGACCAATATTCACTAATACTAAGTTGTTCTAAACTTGATTGAAATATTCAAAGTCTCTTCTCAAATGTCATTAGAACAGAAGATAGTTTATACCAGGATATGTTTGTTCCTGCTATTGATCTACACCACAATGGATGTATATTCTTCATCGAGTCCTGACAAAACTTTAGTTACAATATCAATGTGATCAACAGCCTTTCCATCTATTTGTAGGGCTATTTGATACTAGTAAAATATTGGTCCATGGTCATGGAGCCTTTCTTGGTCCTCTCCAATTTTCTAGTAAAAAATATGACCCTTAATTTATTCAATATACCATAGATTTCTTCCACTACACTCCATGTCCTGCTTGAACTAGTGCACCCCATGACCCTCATTGTTATTTATGGAGTCATGGATGAATACAACATTTCCATTAACAACTGATAGATTGAAATCCAGATGTCATACTCAGGATTCTAAGTCGTCTATATGGCTTCTCCTCCACCAGTGGTGGTTTGCGTAGGAATTCTGGTGAACACTACTTTGTCCCCATTAGGTAGCCTTCTAGGTTATGCCATTTGATTATGGGCATAATCATGTTTTTCCATAACAAAAAGTTATTATTGTCCAGTTTCACTGATTGATTTTGTGTAAGATTCATCCTAAATGGTGAAATCTGATTCACGGTAGCTTCAGTAGATGCTGTAGTGCTCGACTCAATTGGAGAGGACTGGTTGCTTATACTGGTGTTAGCCATGTGGCTCTAATACAAAGTTGAAAGTTAGAATTGTTTGAGAAATTTTTTTAGCTTAATGAATATTTCCTTTCATTTACCTTATATACACATCAATACAATACAAACAATTACATATAAGGGAATATCGTGGTCCTACCCATACAACACTGTCAAGTGTCTAACAACATATACTCTCACCCCTAAAAATCGGGGTGTATGCTGCCTTGCACCATGGATTCTGAATGCTGTTAAGTTGGTTGATTGATTCTAACACAGAGACGGAATTTGCTATACTTATCCAAATCTTTCTATAATTTTTTAAGTCTATCTTATATATATTTATTTATTCTAATATGATTAAATGTCTAAACAAGTGAAAACTTGAAAACATAAAAAAGATTACCCTTAGTATACATAGAAGCAGACTTTATCGTGTCATATGAATTTACCTTCCATAGCTTTGTGCAGAACACTTTTGACAACTCCACATGAATTTTCATAAACGTTGTCATTAACTAAAGATTTCCCTATAGTGTCAGTAGCTTGTAATCCCGTTAATTCAATCATTTTAGCATTCAATCCATTGATGAAGTCATATAAATTCACCCAAAATATTGGAGCACTAGCAGTCTCTATCAATCGCACAATTTCAGCTGCCATATAACTAAGTTCATCCAGCTTTGGCCTATCATGATCATTCAGTTGAGAATGTATAACAAGTTTAGCACTAGAGTCTTCAGACTCCTAAAAAGAATGTCTAATTATGACTTACAAAGTGTGAATAGCATTAATCTCTGAAACCTCCCATGGCAAACTTCGTCTTTTGACTACCTCGAGAAAGGCCTTGAATGAAGATATGGGGTGCATTTTGCTTCCATCATCTTTGCTTTCTTGGCAATGATTTTTTCCTCCCCATCTGATTTCCTCTGCTGTGTGGCACTTGAACCAAAATTAAAAATCGGATGGGAAACGGCTAAGCGAACTACTATACGTGATTCGAGTCATTGTCATTACATGAACTGTATCACCCAGGAGACTCGCACTGGGATAGCCAGCATCGATAAGACTATCTGTACTTAACCCGGTTGAGTCCCCATGAGTATTTAATAGTCATTCTACAATATCTTTAACTTGTACCTCAGTTGGAGTGACACCAAACAACCAACATTTTCCACTATAATATAATGCAGTACCATCATCACACAAGATTAATGATAATAAGAGATCGAGTCACAATGCCCAGTGGAACATCCCGGAGAAGTAGATCACATAATAATGTTTGTGTCCGGAGAATTTTCTTCTCCGCTTCTAGTGATGCCAATTTGAGCTCTATATAGAGCTGCAGCCCAAATGCCTGCATTAGGAACTTATAGGCATAGTTAAGGGAGAAAGCGTCTTTGTGTTTTGAAGTGTGGTGGCACCCTACCAATCCCTATAGTTTAATTAAATCAATGTCGTCGACAAGATTGGCCATTATCAATGATACAAAAGATTGCACATTGGCCATGTGCTCATATAACATCCACGGGGCGCTCAAAGAGTTGAATTAATCAAACGATGAGGTTGCTTCAATTCTTCACTTTGAATTATCTTAATAGGCTGTGAGTGGTAGTCATACATCATCCTAACCAGATTCTACTTGAACAAGAATCGTGCAGCTTGCGGTATATCTGTTGCAGGATAGTACAACCTCAAATAGGACTTTAAGTCATACCTTCTAATTTTCGACACAAGCTCATCCTGATTATCATTGTGGAATTTATAGACCACAACCCTATCGTACCTAGTAAGCTTATGAACATCTTCTACCACAGTGTCACATAAAACCCCTATATCTCCCCCGGGGAGAGACCGCAGTCTAGAAACCGCCTTAACGGTTAGTTTCTGGGACTGCATGCATCATAATGCAACAATGTAGGTTCGCCAGAGTCAACAGGCTCCAAAACAATCACAATTCATACATTAATTTTGTTAAGTATGGCATAAAATGGCCTTTGGGTAGCCTTAGAATGAACCCAAATTAGGTTCCACAAAGAAATCTCTCTCGAAGCTCCTGCTTTCACCAGTAAGGAACTTGAAGAAGGGATGAAAATGTTTCTTACATCCACTCCAATCAAGCCCATCAATTCTTTTGAGTCAACCACAACAAGGTCATTTAAACCCAACATATCAAAGAAATTTTCACTGTAAGCAATGATTTGGAAAGTTGGGTCTTTAATTGCAAGCATAAGGGCTGCACAAGGCTTACTCTCTGAATAATTGATAAATAAACAGTCATTTGTTCTTCGGTACTCATACTGTGTGGTACATAATTAACTAAATCTGAGTAGTTAAAATACTTATTAGGCTCGTCGAAATTCTCAAAGTCAGTCATGAGCCTTATATCGGTACTGAACTAAGCCGTAGCTTTCTCCATGTTCATATTGCTAGCTTCATGTTAGGCTAAGCTTGAAAAGAAGTAGAAAGAGCCCTTTAAGCCATTTTTTCACAAGTTACTTTCTGAAAAGGAAAGGTTTACACTGGTTTTGATTTTTCATCGTCTTCTTGTTTTCATCAAGGCTATTTATTTATGGCTATTGAGCTACTTGCTTTGCTCTGTAACTCCATTTATATGGTGCTGCTTTGGATAAATATGGATATCACGACTTCTTTTATCTATCCAACACTAGCAGCGGTGTCCTTCACCTTGTGGGCTATACATATCTCTTTCACATGATGGTGTAGTTATCTTCTTCTAATAGTAATATTACAGGCCTAATGACTATTCAAATTTTGATTACAATACATAAAAGTAATTTGGTCTAAAAGGCGTTCAATGGGTATGATCTCATTTGTTGCCGCGCGATCGTAACAAGAGGACATTCCTTATGTTTAGAATTTCTTTAATGGATTAATAGCAGAAAAAAATGATTTCATTTGTGATATACTCCTACCTATTGGAAATCGTAAAAAATGTTTCCATATGCTTAGTATTTTTTTAATGGATTAATAGCAGAAAACCCCCTAAAAACGTTTTCATTTACGATATACTCCTACATATTGAAAATCGGGAAAACCTCCATATTAGAAGACTTTTGTGCAAAAAATCCCAATGCCGTCAGGTTCCGTCAAACTTTTCGTTAAAAAAGAAAAAAATGCCAAAATTAAAAAGGAATAATTGCAAATTCAGTACTAAAACTTTTTTATTTTTTCACAAATTAAATCCAATTTTTTTATATGTGCCACCTAGAATCCCAAATATTTTGAATTTTATATTCCACCACACCCCACTCCGCTTTACCTTCTTCACCAATACTATGGATTCTTCAATTCCGATATCAAAGAAAACATTCGGTGAATTCACATTTTTCTCTTTTTTTTTTCCTTTAATTTTTTTGATCTTTTATGATATCATAAGTTTTATTCTAGATCTTAAATCTCACAACTTAATTCAATATTTGTACCATGCAAGCGAAAGCGGAGACGTGATTTTTCAGGTACTGCCCACAAGTATTCCAGTTCCGATGTTTTTGGTTCTCACATTGGCTTAAAGTCGAACCCCCAGAAGATGATGTTCCAATCGAAGAAAATGACGGGATCCCTGTACTGACAATGTTGTTCCCCGAGTTCAAAATCTCCACTTTTGAGAAAGAATCCATAACCACAGATATCTTTAATATCTAAAGGAACAATATACAAGGTAGTCTTAAATTAACATAATATCTTTGGATCTGAGACAGCCGCACCAGTTTCATATTCTAGGTTTCAAATTTGTATGAAAATTAAACAAGGACTGGAAAAGAAGGAATAATAGACAAGATAGTCTTAAATCAAGTAAATCATAAAACCATCAATATATGATTATTTAGGTAGTCGATGAGCCAGTTTTCAAATGGAGATCATCAAGATGAAAAGAGGAAAAGGGATGAATTATTATTCTTGGTTGATATACCAAGAGATTTTTATTTTTGTACAAAACAAGATAAATGTCTGAGAGGAATTTTAAAGTTAACGTGATAATGGTTTGAGTTGGGTGTGATTAGATTGATGGGAGAGGAGAGAGAAGACTATACAATGCAGTGTAGTGCGATGCTCGAGTTTTTTCTTACTTTAGCAATACCAGAAAATCTTGGGTGTTTGAAGGAGATAATTTTAAATTTTTTTATTTTTGAGAAAGAAGATGAAGTGGGGATGGGATGGGATGGGGTGGGAAATATGATTTTAAAGATTTGAGATTGTAAGTTGCCATATAAAAAATTTAGATTTAATTTATCGCAATTTTTTTTTTAATTTTAGCATTTTTTTTCTTTTTTAACAAAAAATTTGACAGAACTTGACATTAGGGGGTTTTTTGGGACAAAAGTTTTTAAACAGGGAGATTGTCTGTAATTTTTAATAGATACGTAGTATATCGCAAATAAAAACGTTTTTATGAGAATATTTTGTTATTAATCTTTTTTTAATTGATTTTATGGTAATGAAAAAGAAAGCAGCTTGAGGAGCGTGTGACGTACGCTCCACCCCCGGAGCCAGTTTTCATATGACTCTTCTCTTTCCACGAAGCACCACGTGTTCACATTTCATGTTGTCTACTTGGGCGGGTCCCACTTCCCACAACACTCAATCTCAGCCGTTCATTTGTCCTCCAGAAAATGAAACAATAAAAGGCTCAGATCATCTACTTTCAAACCCCTCGAACTACGCTTTATAAATTGTACATTTATGACAAATTTACTCTAACTATGACTTATCTTACCCATTAAAGCCTACGTACAATCCCTAAACAATGAATTTTATTATAAGGCGCACTCCAGAGGAGTTGCCCACCTAACTGTCTATAAATACACGCATTGGAGCGAAAAAAGCGCGTTGTAGAGAGAGAGAGAACGCGCTGGAGAGAGAGAGAGAGGGGACTTCTTTTCCACAGGTATAGATATACACATAATGTATCTATAACTCGCATCCAAATCCTCTTAGTATATTCGTCAACGGATAATTGTTCTTATAATTAGATACCTATTTGTGCAGGTAATAATCATTTGTATGAGTCTATAAAGTAGATATGATGTATGTATATATGAACACAATTATAGTTGATAAAGATCTTCTTTTGCAACTGGTTGAGTTCAGGTATGTTGTTTGAATTCGAGGGTTTCTATTTAATATGTGTTAAGGGCTCTGAAATTAAATTATGTAACTTCAATGTAAAATTGTTAATGTTCTATAAATTAATTATGAACTGTTATACGATGCAATTGAAGTGCTTGAATTGAGTTGACTTCGATCTTATCGGAGTTACTTGAATTATGTAGGGTTTTTAAGGAAGAAATTTGGGAGTATTGGGTTTGGATTCCATTTTACGTGTTTTTTTAGTGAAGTCTTTCGAGTTGAACCTTAGTTTTATATTTTTCCTACTGTTTTAGATGTTAAACTTTAAGATGTAAGTGCCTTTACATAGATGCAACATGTAAGCAACAAATACAAGATGTTGTATGTATATACAGTGATCTCTTACTCGGGATTTTTTATTTATTTTTTGTTTTGAAGCACTCGGGAAGTTTTATTAGAATCCCACATTGCTTGGGAAAATATAAATGATCCACTTAATAAGGTGAGGGCAATCCTCCCCTAATAAGCCGGTTTTATTAGGTGGAGTTAGGCCCAATATTCCTAACTAGTTTCTCAGTTCTTTTAAATTTTCCCTTTTCTTTGGAAGGTTTTAATAGCTTTTTGTATGGATGTCCACTTGGTTGATTATTGTTTGTGGAAGGATTTAGTGATTTGAAGCATAAAGATTAAATTTTGACGATGTTCCGTTGTGCTGAGAAAACTAAATTGGGTCAAGATGGCAACTTAACCCCAATTGAGAAATAAATTATACTCACAGGAGAATATCTGTTTGCATAGTCTTTTCAAATGATTGGGAAAGACTATGCTCTTTTGTGATGTCACCTAAATTGTGATTCACTTCTTTTTTGTTGGGTTTAGTTGTTGTTTTGTCTAGTCAGTTGAGACTTATTATTGAATAAGACGGTCTAATATACTGAATAAAAACAAATTGGATTACTTCAATTACGAGATATCTTTTTTCTCTCCTTTAAATAATTAAAATTGATATATTTAAGTACTAGATGAGCAAAAGATAGGAACTACCGCAGAAGGACCCTTTGTTGTAATTTGTTTGTTTTCTAGAATTCGTTAGGAAATCCAGGCTAATTTTAGTACCATGATTAAATGAATGTCATATCCTAAAGATGAGCATAAACATAGTGGTTCTTTGATGAAATTGTTGGAAATAAATCCAACATCGCCTGTGGACAATGTCTTGGGCCAGTTTATAAATAATGTGGCAAATCTCTCTTGCTGAGCCGGTTTTATTAGGTGGAGTTAGGTTCAATATTCCTAACTGGTATCAGAGCTAGGCCCAATTATGCAATGTTGGGTGCCACCCAATATCGATTTGTTCACAGTTGTTTGGCATGGTTCACGCTGTGCGTGAGGGGGCGTATTAGAATCCCACATTGCTTGGGAAAATATAAATGATCCACTTAATAAGGTGAGGGCAATCCTCCCCTAATAAGCCGGTTTTATCAGGTGGAGTTATACCCAATATTCCTAACATGGTATCAGAGCCTACCACAGGATTGATGTGGGCCCACACTACTTACCCCGTGACAAGGACCGTAAAATTATCGCTCACGTGACGCGAGAGGGTGTTGGAAATAAATCCAACATCGCCTGTGGACAATGTCTTGGGCCAGTTTATAAATAATGTGGCAAACCTCTCTTGCTGAACCGGTTTTGTGAGATGAGTTAGGCCCATGAATTTCTACAGAAATTAGCGGTGGAGCCAAGATTTTCACTTAGGGGGGCGAAAAAATGTTGCAGAGGCAAAATATATATGTATTATGTATATATTTAAAAATTTCTATATAAATCCAGTATAAATCGAGAAAAAATAAAAAATGTCGTAGGGGGCAATTGCAACACCTTTCCCCAATTGTGGCTCCGCTACTAGAAATTTCTTAGGGTGTGCTTGATTACAAACATGAAACTTGTATAGAAAGAAAATAAGTTCTAGGCAATTGAATTGCCTAAAAGTTATTTGCATGAAAATTGTCGATTAAATGTGTTTGATTTGTTTAATTTTCAACCTAGAAAATGTATACCTTTTCATAAAGTTGAGTTGTTCGGAAGTGTGAATTGTTTAGAAAATAAGGATGTGTTTGATGGATATTATTGAGGAACGAATGTATTTTAAATAGTGATATGATGGGAAATGTGGTTAAGAAGTAATGAAAAATTATTGATGTGATGGAAAATATTATTTTATTGAAAAATGTGGGGTTGAAAATGAATTTTAAAATAATTTATTTTGAAAGAATGTGTGTCAAACAGGAGCTAAAAAGCTATCCCCATAAAGAAAATATTTTCTTTGTTTCTAAGGCAACCATGATCACGTGACCAACTTTTGAAAAATATTTTTAATGGAAAAAATGTGAATCAAACACCCAAAAAGTAGGAACTATGATGGAAAAATAACATTTTTCATGGAAAATTAACATTTTTCATGGAAAATAAAGTCAATCAAGCACACAGATAGTAGTAAGTTCCAGGGATAGACGAGGAAAATTAGAATTTTTATATGAAATCCATTTAGGTCATTCTTTCAAATTTGGAGAACTTTTTGTCAATTAATTTTCTTTCTATTTAAAGTTTCTGTGTGCTTGGTAATTCTTCCTATTTGTCATTAAGTTAAGAATCTGAAAAAGATAATACGATTTGATGCTGGCTAATGGCTATTGATTTCTAATATATTTTTCTGGAACTATTACTGTGATTAGCTTTGAATCTGTTTTTTAAGAACTACATTACAGTTTTAGTCTGTGTTATTGATTTCATTGTAGGTTGTCTCTTCATCTAGTTGCTGAATTTCTTTCTTGTTTTCCTAGTTTTATCTTATCCCTTTTTTTTTACTGTAGTCTCCTGTGGCTGATCTGATATTTTGAAGAGGTTTGTTCCCTGCTAATGTTCTCGAAGCTATACTGTGATAGATATCACAAGCACAGATCAAATGCCATCACTAAAAATGAAAACCAAGTCAGCCACAGGGTGTTTGAGAGAAAGAAATGGCCTCCGCGTATGCCGAAAGTCAAGCATGATAACCAAGAGTCCTCTATCACAAGCCAGAATTTCTCAGAATTCAGAAAAAGTTGAGACTCTGGTTGATGATGGTCAGGATGGTAAGTGATGTATTTCCAGTATGGCAATATCTCATTTCCATATATATATATATATATATATATATTTTTTTTTTTTTTCTCTTCTTTTTGGTTTTGGTTTTGATGGGGCTAAAAATACTACGTATTCTAAAGAATCTATCTTACCGTTCAATATGGCAGATAACTAATATTTCCTATAGCACACTATTTATAGAAGAAAAATATAACATGGTCAAACTTCTACAAGGGAGATTTATTCAAATCAGTCCACACACACACACACACATGTGTGTGTGTGTGTGTGTGTGTATACACATATACATACATATACATATGTATATATATATATATATATATATATATATATATACAGAAATGATCTAATGAGCAGCGGTGCTCATCTTATCCTAAGCACCGATGAGTTGGCACATTAATTCATTGGTGGATTGGAACTCACAAAATCTTTATCCACCAATGAATTAATGTGCCAACTCATCAGTGTTTAGGATAAGATGAGCACCGGTGCTCATTAGATCATTTCTGTATATATATATATATGTATGTATGTATGTATATTATGCACAAGCATGTGGGTGATGATTTTGCATGATTGAGTTTTCGAAATTTGTTTAGCTAGGAACACTCTTAATAGCATCAATAAGGAAAGTGTTTAAGGTTTGTCTTAACGACATGCAATTGAATTATTGTAATTGTAAAGAGAGTTTAAGGTTTGTCTTAACGACATGCAGATGAATTGTTGTCATTGTAAAGCGAGAATTTCTATTTTCTATTTGCTGATTGGCAAACTACTTTTTATTATATCCCCTTTAAGGTTATCCTCAGATCCATGCATCAGTTCCTTTTTCCAGCTCATAAATGTGTTTGGTTATGAGTTTCTACATTTTGAATCAATACTTTTTCATTGCTCTCGTAGTTTCTTCGTGCGACAAAGTATATTCTCAAGATATTAGAGGGGATGAAGCCAACCATAATGAGGTGAACTGTGGAGACAGTCATTTTCCGAAGCAAGAATCAACTACTGGTGATTTTGCAACTAATGGATGCATGGTAAAGATGTTATCATTGTTTTATTTGCTGATTTTATGAATTGCCCCATTAAAAAATGATAAAACAGTGTAAAAAAGATGTGTAGAGTGGATGATAAACAGGGTTTTTCAAACATGGTTGACTCTTTGTCCAACTTGGATTTCTCGACTGTCTGGAAGTGATTTTAAAAGCCCTTTTTTTTGAGAAGTCTTAACTTTTTGATATGCCTGACGCTGACTGAATCATCAAATATGCAATCAAGTGCTTACGTTTGTTGTTTCAATACCATAGGAATCCACACCATCCACTTGCTCCTCAAGCTTAGAGACTATTTTCTCTCCTATATTGGAGGCCATGAATTTCCATTGTGATAAAGGTACACCCTAAAGCTCTGCGACTTGATGCTTTCTTAATGGTGAATGCAATATTATAATTTCCTGAAATGACTTTAGTATCAAAAAAAATCTGGAGATTTGCAACATGTTCCTTGCTGTTTTTCTTTATAAGAGGGAGTAGAGAAACTTTTCAAAAGAGAGGTGAAGGAAAAGTGAAGAGTATTTGTTACTTAACAATGATCTTCTTTCCAAAAATATTTACTATACACCAAACTAATTTGCTGGTCTTGGTGCAAAAAACTTGATGAATATTTCATTTTTCTTTGTTATTTCTAATAGCTGTATAGGCAGTTTCTAATGAGTATGAATTCTCTTTCTCTTATTGGTATTTGGTTAGTTTAATTGTTTTTAGGCTTGAGTCAACTGCAAAGTGGTGTTTAACCCTTGACAGTAAATCTTCTGCTTTGATAAAACACATTCCCTCGGGGAAGTTTGAATGTGGACTGTGTACTACATCTACTTAAAGGTGGTGTATAATTATCCTTCTTAAGACGGGTGTGCAAAAAAGTTGCTTTACATCTCCATTCTTTGTGCATATGGAATGGCCGTGAAGATGGCTACTGTGATTGAGATAATTTCTTTCGCAACTTAAGAGTTTCTTGGTGTTTCTTTTTTATGCATTTGGTCTGGTCTGTAAAAGCATTCAATACATAATTACGTTGATATGCTCTTTGAGCTTTGAGGACCTGAAGTATTTGTAGTTGACCTTTGTTCTGGCGCTGTTCATTTCTCTGTAGGAAGTGACAATCTCTGTGTGCCACTCTTGGATGTGGAAAACAGTGATGATAGCAGCAGCAGGTCTTCTGAGCATCAAGAATGCAATGTGTCGGATTTCTACATCTCTGACATGATTTTTTCTGGATCGCCCATTGAAAGAAACTTGGCCTTTCATAATAATGTAGATTCTCTGTTCTTACCTGATTACAAGTGTGAAGAGTCAAATATATTTTATGATTTTGCTGAGGACTACATGGTATTGCCTCTTCTCGAGGATACTTTGGAAACTAGATATGACCATGATGGCAAAGCATCAGGACAAATCATCGGCGATGCCAATGATTCGAGCTTATATTCGGCAATTCATCAACTGAAATCCTCCACCCAAGATACTGACATTAATATCTATCCCAACTCCGACCAAGCAGATTGGTTCGATCCACAGATTTACATCAGAAATCTCCCTGAGCTGGATGCAACATCAACATTGCCGCATGCCAATATTCTAAAAGAAAAGCAAAAAATTAAACAGATAACGTTAGTTCTCGACTTGGATGGTAAGTACATAGTGCCTCAAATATCTGTTGGTGATTTTGTCCTATTTCAACTATTCCATGACATCCTATTTAACTATTCCATGATAAATATTCAGTCATGTGATATTACTTTTTAGATAGTTCTCCTAGGAAAGGACATAGTATGATGGCAATTCAATGAGAAATTAGGTAACTTTTTTCCAGCTTCCATGAGGTGGTTTTTATTTTGTTTGGACATAAACTAGGATACGTGACCTTAAAGGTCTGCAAGTCCTCAGCATGAAGCAAACCCATGATATCTTGCAGCTTCTTCTTTTCCTTGTGAATTATTCATATATCTAAGCTTTACATTGGTGTTTTGAACTTATTTCATTTACTAGTAGGCATTTGACCTACTATTAAAAGCATCGTTCTAACAGTATAACTTTGCTTTTATGTCTACAGAAACACTTGTGCATTCTACACTCGAATTCTGTAGTAATTCAGACTTCACATTTCCCGTTTTCTTTAACATGAAAGAGCATATTGTGTATGTGAAACAAAGACCTCACCTCCGGATGTTTTTGGAAAGAGTTGCTGAGATGTTTGAGACGGTAGTGTTCACTGCTAGTCAAAGCATCTATGCAAAACAACTGTTAGACATTCTGGATCCAGACGGAAAGCTTATTTCAAGACGAGCATATCGTGAATCATGCATATTTGCAGAAGGAAATTACATGAAAGACTTGACAGTTTTAGGTGTTGATCTTGCAAAAGTTGCCATTATTGATAATTCTCCACAGGTAGAAAACTTGTCTTATCCTTCGATTTATGAGTTACATCTTTCGTGTTATAGATCCACACTATTAGTTGTGAGATGAAGGATATTGAATCAACTCATCCCTCTTGTCAAAAGAGGTTGCTAAATGTGATTATGGTGTGTTATAAAATGTACGTTTGAAATATTTTGTCACAAAACCACCTCTTACTATATATTAGCTGGAGCATTATTTTCTGAGCTAATGGGAGGTGTGTATGGAGGGACACTGCAGGCAGAGTGCCATGAAGATTTAGGATTATTATCTCCCCCATTGGCAAAGAAGTTAAACAGATTTGTTGAGTGCTACTTGCTTCATCTAAATCAGATTCAAGGGCTGTGCTTCCAGTTGTATGGTGCATCGTAGAAAAGCTAGTTTAATTAACAGTAGGTGGAGAAAAATAGTTCCTTCCTGCTACATTACCCAAATTCCTTGATTTTGAAAGTTATTTCTTTTTTTGGTGTCAGGTTTTCAGGTTGCAGGTGAATAATGGTATTCCTATTAAGAGTTGGTTCGACGACCCAGCAGACACTGCACTTATTTCACTACTTCCATTCTTGGAGACTTTGGTTGATGCTAATGATGTTCGGCCCATAATTGCTAGGAAATTCGGTAACAAGGAATAAGAGCTCCTTGTCTCTCCTTAGTATTTCTTCAATTGCTCTTTCGTCTTCACGTCATTTTAAGCAAAACCATCGCTGATTTTAGATGCTCATTATTTATACCTCCTTGAGCCTTGATATTAATTGTCTATACAATAAAATGGCATCACCTTGTTGAGTCAGCTTTTATTGCTAGTTTCTTTTCGTTATCCTGTCTTTCTGAGAATCTTGTTAGTTGTTTAGGCTAGCAGAAGGTAGTGAACAAGAGGTTCTTTCAGTTTGCATTGTACAGCCATAGATGCTCAGTTGTTTCCTGTATGTTTTGACTTTTGTGGAATAAATTGTGACTTTATTTGTGTTTATTTCAATCCACCTAGCATGCTACATATGTTCAACTTTTCACTACGAGAATACTTTAATATTTGTGAACTTTCATGGCTGGAGAAACATACCTTATAAAAAAAACAAGGTTGGAATTAAGCATTCATATGAGCTGTGGACCTGTGGTAATATTCTAAAGGTCATTATTCAGAAAGTTACATATACTATGAAGTGGTGACTGTTTGTGCTGATAGTTAGATCAGTAACCATTATAAGCTTAGATTTGGAAACAGCAGTTCTGTTAATAAAACCCCGATAAGCTACCAATGGAAGAATCAAGTCAGTATTAGTTTGTTGATAATTGAGTGCAGAAATTTTTTGTGTCACCTTGTATGTTGTGTTGAGCCAGAGGTTCATGATACTAGTTGCCAAGCATAAAATGCACTGAAATTGTTTTGTGTAATAGTCATCAGTGTCGTTTTTAGCTTCACCCCTACCAAAAGAGTAGACAGAAAATACCCTTTTGTGGTGCCAAGCATAAAATGCACTGAAATTGTTTTGTGTAATAGTCATCAGTGTCGTTTTTAGCTTCACCCCTACCAAAAGAGTAGACAGAAAATACCCTTTTGTGGTTTTGGAAAAACATAGAACGCAATGTATCGGAAGAAAATCGACACTCATTTCATCAATGTTAACAAGTTAAAAACAGCTCCATAAAAAATCAAAAACTTTAGGTTCAAGTAAAATCTGTACAAGGCCTATTAGAATGCAATATAGATACATTCATTTGTACACTGAAATAAATATTCCATGAATCCACAAACATCCCTTCTTCTCCTAATGAGACTGAATGCTATCCGTGGTTTATATAGCATTTATGCTTTCTCCTAATGTTAATTATATTTTGCCCTTGTATTTCAGTTATGACATTTATAGTTGTACTTCACCATGGAGATTTACAGATGCATAACTTTTTAAGTGAGTTTTTTTTATTGTCACACGATCGGAGGACCTAGTCTCTCATTACAACTTCCATTATGATGGTTTTTCTTCTTCTTATCAATATTCCTGCAGGCTGCAGCTATATCAGTTGTTCCTATCATTTTGATAACCATTATGTACACAAGAATTATGTTATTCTAGGCTAAAATAGCATCTGATTGACATATTGTACTTGTGGACGCATAAAGTTTAGATAAAATGAAGTAAATATGACCTTTAGTTGGAAAAATTAGTTTTGTAGAAGATTCTCTTAGAGATGCGATGAACTTTCAGATTTTTTTCCTTTTCCTTTTTGTGGCATGGGGAAAATTATGGAGGCAGTCACATTCATTGGAAACTAATTTTTAGTTTGTATTCTAGTTGGTTGCTGCAAGATAGGTATGATACAATGATCAATGTTTTGGCATCTTGCGGCATGTAGGAATGTAGATTACTTGCAAACATTTAGATGATATGCCGAAAATGAGCAATACATGAAATGCAATTGAATGGAGTTGGGAAATCTCTCCTGTTGACCTAGGGTGATTCAGAATTTTTTTTGGATGGTTTAGAACGTCGCTCCTATTTTGGAGAGAAGAGTATTGTGTCCTAGAATGTAGAATGAGGAAGACTTACTTGTAGAAGGGTTTCAGTTCGCACCTACTTCTGATGAAAGCAAGGCCTCGTCTTTTCTTTATACTTCAGTTCACGGGATTGGTTTTTTGTGTGAAATAGAAATTGTTACAGTCTTCAATGTACATTTTGTAGACGTACATTTGACTATTTAAGTCATCAGATAGCTGTTTTGAAATGTCCTTGATCAAGTGAGCTATTGATATCTTACAACGTATTTCAAAGCAAAATTTCCAGGATGGTGATGGTTGAGGTTGTGATCCACTCTACTGGGTTCAAAGCTAATCTGGTGGAAAATGAAGTTTGTTATTCTGGCGACATTCTTTTGGGAGAATACACCATGTGGATCTAGAGTTAGTTTAGCGGAAAAGTTAGGATTTTGCGTAGGGAATTTTTATACTTTAGAGGAAATATGCTCAGCATAAGGAGCAACTGGATGATTATGAAAAGGAATAGAATTGTAATATATAAGATTCAAGGCTATCGTCATTGAAGTTCTCTGCTCATGACAATCGTTCTACTCCTTTACAATTTGAATGCCTTATCTGCAGGTTATATGAAGATACATAGTGTTTTGGCTGCCAACAGGAACGGTATTTGGTACGTAGTGTTAAATTTCTTGTTCATTGTTCTAATATTAGTGAGATAGCTAACTTTTATGATTTCCTGAACATTGTAATATTAAAAGTGGATAGGACGATTTTGAGTTCTGTAATGTCATTTAAAGATGCAAAAAAAGTTGTCATCTAGGTCTTCTTGGATCAAAGTTCTGATTTTGTATGATATTAAAATATTTTATTCAGCTATTACTCACCCCAAATTTTATTGTTCGCATATATGTAAAGCTTTGAACACGATGCATTACTTCAATCAGCTCACAGGTTATGTTGCATTGACTATTTGGGTACTGCCTTCAGAAGCTGTAATTCGTTTATGAATATCAGTGTGTGTGTAGTGAATACATTAGATATTAAAAACTTTGTGAAAACACACTTGTACTGTTGTATTATTAACATGCGGAAATGTTGATACTTGTATTGTTGAACTATGATGATAATTTATTCTCTTCCACGGATCAAAATAAAGGAAGAAGTAAAATGCATTCCACGTCTCATCTGGCAGGAAAACTTCAATTAATCTTTTTTATCAAATTGGCTCACGAGTATTCTAGCTGTGTGAAGCATATTTCTTCATAGTAACTCATGAAAGTGTTAGGTGAACTTAATAGTTTGCAATCCATTCAGTTCAATTATTTGTATGCCGAAAACACTTGTTGTGAGATGTTTTTTGTCCACTTCTTTGAAATATAAATCTTGAAACACTTCAATTTAAATTTTAAAGTAGCAAGAAATAATTTTTATATTTATATTTTTTTCGTGTTCTCTCATGTACTTCAGATTTATATTTTTTTTTATAACCGTGAATGTCCGGGCCAGCTTGCGCGCACCTCGACTAATCCCACGGAGCCCTGAAGTTTACGGCCGAGTACATTAGAGTTATATATTTCCATCAAAGTCCGATACCTGGAATTTTTATAAATGTGTGGCACTAAAATTTGATTTGTCAACCCTGAGGGGTTGCTCAATTGGTCAGGCCTTGGGTTTGCTCCCCAATGGTCACCAGTTTGAGTCCCCTCGGGGCTACTGAGGTGAGTACCCGACCGTAAACTTTAGGGCCCAATGGAATTAGTCGAAGTACGCGCAAGCTGTTCCGGACATCCACAGTTATAAAAAAAAAATTGATTGGTCACGTTCCCTCTAGTCTTATCTCCAATCTAAATAAGGTTATATCACCTTTTTCTTGTTTGATATCATCCAGTGTTTATCCTACTATCTTTGATAAACATACCATTAATGCACTTGATCGTGTAAGTCATGACCATAATACTTCTTGTAGATCTAGTCCATAAATGGCATACTTTCCCAGTCTACATTATTTTTCGATTGCCGTACAAATAGCAATTATGTAATTGTGTCATGATGAGACGGCATAAATTTGGGCCCCGTTTGGTAGAGATTAAAATTCAATTAAAATTGAAAATATAGCCGTTATTGGGTCCCACTCGTCTAATAAAAGTCAACAATAACGGCTAGTTTTTCAATTTTAATCCGATTTTAATCTCTACCGAACGGGCCCTTGATATTTTAAAATAGGCGAAGTATGTCTAATATTTAAAGGGTGTTAACTTGTAACTGGTTAGTTCCTGAATATTTTACACGTCTCTTCCTAATATAGCCTTAAAACCAGATATTCTGGTATGAAACACATGTATGGTTCACCACATTAGACACTATTTTAGAGGATTAACGAAACAAGTAACCAAGCTGTACATTGTTGTCGAGTACCATGTAACAAACATTCTCTTATTAACTACTGAAGTATAACTATAAATAACCAACTACATTATGATGTGCTTCTTCACTATCCCCTGGCTACTTGATCTATACGTCGTGTATCAATATGACTCTATGGTGAAGGCCTTGAGATTTATTTCTATCAGTATCTCTCTGCCTCAAAATTTTGCATAACATGGAGGCAGCCAAGGAATTACCATCTCATTCAGGAGATGGTAACAATAAGTTTTCATCTTGTTTATGAATAAATTTCTGTAGCAATTGACAATATGACATAATTCATGGTAATGAGCAGCAGTAGGTTGTATGATGATGTCTTTGCTGAACTTGGGGTGCCTATTGGTGCCGAACCATTATCATAGCCTGTTGGTGTGCCGGAGCCAATTCCTCCACCAGGCATGTAAGGTGAAGTTGTGCTGTAATAACAAATATAAATGTATTAGTTTACTGCCTTTATTGACGAACTTTAGACACCGAAGTTGATTAGTACATTTACCTGGGTGGTGTCATTGGAGTTGTGGGCATAGTTGGCGTTGTGGGCATAGTCGGAGTTGCAGGTGGTGTTCTGGAGGTAGTGGATGAAGCATAGTGGCAATTCCCATGACCTATAGCAATGTGACATAAGGTTCAAAGATTATAGTGGTAATAAATGTAACTTTTTATGGGATGTTTGATGAGATGGAGGGCAAATTATTGTGTAGAAGAAAAAGAAGTTAAAATTTCTGTTTTGATGTCCACTAGTGCAAGAGTGCTTTTCATTCAGTTTGAATTATTCATCCCATGCTTCTATTTCTAATGTTTATGATGCAAACGTGTGGAGTTTTGAGGGAGAGTAGTCTAGGCGCTAATCATGTCAATTGTGTGCACTAGGACATAATCCATAAGCACAAGGATCTTAACAGAATTTTCAAGATGAGATAATGTAATATAATGTCTTACTTGGATCGGTGTTGGTGAGTTGTGCTGCTCCCCCGAAAACACAGCTGGTGGGAGATGGGTTTTTCTGATAGTAGTTATTGAAAGCATAAGAAGCATGGTCATGAACTGTGTTCGGATCATAGCAACTTGCACCTGGTTGAATAGCCGAACAGTCTGTACCTCCATAGCCACAAGCATAATCCATAGCAACTTGTAAAGCAGTTTCTGAAGCTGACGGACTGGCAATACACCAAGCACCACCCGATGATGCCGGAGTAGTTGAAGGTGGTCCGTTGGTGGTCGGTGGAGTTATGGTTGGTCCGGTGGTGGTCGGTGGATTTATGGTCGGTCCGGTGGTGGTTGGTGGAGTTAAGGTCGGTGGAGTGGTGGTTGGTGGAGTTATGGTCGGTGGAGTGGTGGTTGGTGCAGGTGGCGTGTTTGGATTTACATTAGGAGTTGTACCTGGTGTTGTTGGATTGACAATGGGGACGTTTCCTGTAGTATCTCGCAAGGTGGTAGATACTGAAGCTGAAAAGATCATTTGGTTTTCTTGATAGGTGATTTTTTTGCCTTTTCTGATTGCTACTGAGGGGGGCTTATCTGCAATGATTGTATCTGAAGCCAAAAATCCGTGAGTTATAGATCTGAATTAGCTTTTCTTTTATGAAAAAGAAGAAATACTCAACAAGCTTGCTTAGATTCTATTTCTCCAATCTCTGGAAATGAATTTCAAATAAAGTAGGCACCAGCATATAGTTATGAGTCCTCTCAGGAAAAATCATTAGGTGGTTAAAGATAGTATTAGAACATATAAATGTCTTGGGATAATGTCAATTAGGAGCCTACTGTCACGTTTTACGTGAAAAAATGAATCCAGGCATGTGAAGGTTTGTTGAAGATAAAGTAAAAAAAAAAAAATTCTTCATAGTTTGAGACTGGTGTTAACATGAAAACATAAAAATAAGCATTTGAACAAACTAAGAAGTGAAAAAATTACCTGAAATACAAAGAAAGCAAAAGAGAAAGAACATCGAAAAGGTATGTATTCCCCCTTTCATATCTCTAGCTACTTCCGTAATGAAGTTGTGAAGTTTCTTCTTTGCCCAGAATTTCAATATAATGAATGAAGTTTCTTAGACAGGAGAAGTAGGAATGGTGTCTCTGTGAAGAAGAGTATCTTTTCTGCATTCAATTTATATACGAGTACGAAGAATCATAGCTTCCTTGCATTGAAGAGAGAACAAAATAGAGGCTGGTGTTAGGGAATAAAGAAAACTTGAGAGAGGAGGCATTGGGTAGTTGGAATCTGCAAGCAATAAGAGGTGCCTAAATAGGTGAAAAGTTACATAAAAAGGAAATCTGATACTCGGCCTATATTTCCATTTTATGTTTATGCAACGAGGAGAGTCGTAGTAAACTGACAATCAACGTAAAATATTGTTAATTTTTCTTATATGAAACTTAGTACGTACAAGTAGATCTAGAAATTGATTAGAGATTTATATAGTCGATATCGTATTTATGGAAACGGATGAATTTGTGGAATTGGAGAATACTAGTCGAAGCGGAAAAGGTGAAGGGAAGATCTAATGCTAATGTGTGTTGATTAAGGTGCAAGTAATATGATGGTGATGTGGCATTCTCTTTTCTCTTTCTTGTGTATCTTTTCACTGCTACACACTTGCACAGAACTAAATCAAAAGCTAAAGATAGGGGGACATTAAGAAAGAGAGATTTTATTCTATGTACGTCTCATGGCCTTAAACTAGAAAGGTTTAAGCTGTCTTACCTAGTTTGTAGGTTCTTCAACCTTAGTATTTGCATGGGTGCAAAGCTTCTGGCACACCTGAATATGTTTGGCGGAGTCGAATTATGCTTTGAAGAAAATAACTTCTTATAAATGCAATGACCGTCTCTTCGGAGGTTTTTGCATTTTTGTCCTCGACTTGTTATTTTTAGAACACGTATCTTCACCGTTCTTTCCTAGCTGAAATTGTCTAGAGTTACACTTCAACTCAACGAAAAGGGTACATACAACTAGAAAAAAATAAAAACGTAATCTCTATTTTCATGTTTCACACCCGATTTCACAGCACGCACCCGCCTCCAAACATTGTCGTTGCCAAGAATGCACTAGAACACAATTTGTGTAACTTCTGAACGCACACACAAGAATGCACTAAAACGACTTGTTATAACACAAATTCTGGAATTCGAAAGTGTCTAAATTTGTTTTAGTGCAATTTTCTGTAACTACGCACATGTTTTAAAAATTCCAGAAAAACAAATGTAATCTGCGTTTTAATTCCCTTCTTGTTATCTAATCAAATATATTGAGCGGCTGTGACTTTAGTTAAATATTAAAATTCGACTTTTCGTGCATTTTTCTGAAGGGAAATTTTGAAATTGCATTTCAGGTTACTTTAGTGTAACTGTGAAATTTAAATTATTTTTGCTGAGATTAAGGACATGTTTGGTACACTTTATTAGATTAGGGAATGTGATTAAGAGATGATAGGATTAGAACTAGAAGTCCAGATGGCTATGTTAAGGTGGGTTATAGGGTATTGTTCAAATGTAATGTTATGGCGTTATAATGTATTAGAAGACCGTATACATAATAATAATAAAAAAAAAAAAATTATAACACTGCTTTTACTTGTAAGAATTTTTTTGAACTTATTGAGTGAAATTTTTACCTCTAATTTACTTATAAGTGACTATTAAATTTTAATACTTATGAGTGAATTTTTGTCTGAAAGTATTTTTTTACTTAATAAACATTTAGTCTGCACACAAGTTATTTTTGTTTTATAAGTGATTTTTCACTTATGAATATTTTTTAACTAATGGGTTTTGGAGTATAAGTTGTAATTTTTACTTGTAAGCGTTATATTTACATGAAAATGACTTTTTCTACTTATAAACGATTTTTTTTTTTTTTTTTTGAGTAATGTTTACTTATATATGATATTTTTACATTCAATTAACATATTTTTACTTATAAGTAAACTTTATCTTTAAGCAAATTTCTACTTATAAGTAACCACGTACAATGTTTCCCCTACTAATCATCATTTCAATCACAAGTAACAAATTATCTCTCTCTTGATAAATGACATCCAATCTCGAATTACAGTTTTTAATTTATAAATTTGAAGATTGAATAGGGAGCTCGGCTTTGTGCCCTAATCGAGTGCATTTGAATGGACAACGAAGGGCATAGAACATCGTTACCTTTGTTCTAATTATTCAAGTCATTCTAAGAAGGCCAGTTTGGTCCGGCCCAAATTTTGTTGCCAGCGTGGCCATCATCCGTTATAAATTTACGATGATTTAAATGAAAGAATACCAAAGAATATTTCATTTATTGAAAGATAGTTTCATAAAAGTATTTTAAAAATTGCCTGTTTTATCAAAATTGGATATTTACAGGATTATGCTAAATGGTGATTATAAATTATTTTAATTATAAACTATTTTTTCTTTAAATTTCTAGACAAGGTTCTAATTTTAGTCAAATACAAATATTTGCTCAAGTGTAAACGACTAAAATGGACGGTATCATACAAAAAAATATATAGTGAAACGCATATATCGATTTTTTTTACTAGTTGAATATTACAAGCAATTTCATTTTGTGAAAAACGAAATTGTTTTTTTGGCTACATTGTCAAAGTTCTTTGCATTATTTTGGACCCGTGAAAGTTGACTGATTTTGTAAAGAATGTTGCTATTCATAGTCAATGATTGCAATATTTATCTTATGTTACAGTTGTTATTTAATGCATAAATTTTATGTAATTCTATTGTCTAACAAGCTATCTAAGGCGACAGTCTAGCAAATTGTCGCATCTTTTTTTCCTTCTTTCCATTCTCAAACTCTAAACCTAATATAACTCAATTAATCTAGTCCTTGTATATATGTTTGAACAATCTAAAAAGGATCTATTTCCCACCATTTAACTGGTCATCTGGGGTGAGAGAGCAAAAAAACCTATTCCCTCGTCTTCAAAAATATTAGGGCTTGGTGGGGGCTGTCATGACGACGCTCACCCAGCCGGAAGTGGGGCTTCTAGGAGGGGGGGTAGTCGGGATCTGCTGTGGCTCAATTGAAATGGAGGTCGGGCGTATGGAAGTTGTTTGTTTCTGGAGGTGGTGACTGCGCGAGTTGGAGACATGGCTGGTCCGAAACAGGTTGTAGCGATGAAAATTTTGGTGGATATTGATGGTGACATGGGTTTCAGATTTACAGAGATGGAGGAGAAAAAATTGGCAGAGGAGTTTCGCTTTGGGCTGGTTCTAAAATTCTTGACAGTTAGGCCAAACATTGACACGATTAGGCTGACCATAAACAAGACTTGGGGACTGAGAGAGATGCCGGTGGTGAGTTTTATGGATTCGAAGCATGTGTTGTTTCAATTACGGTATGAGATAGACTATATTCATACATGGGCAAGGGAAGGGCGAACCATGGCTGGAGGGAATTTTCGCCTGTTTAAATGGACACGAGACTTTGATTTGAGCAGTGAATCGCCTTTGGCTCCTCAATGGATTTTTCTTCCTAAGCTTCCCCTGCATCTATACGGTATGGATTGTTTGAAAATTCTGGCATCACGATTTGGGCGATATTTGGGAACGGATCAAGCCACACTAACTCGAACAAGAGCCACAGGGACAATGATATGTGTGGAAGTTGATTTGAGGGATACACCGATTTTGGGTTTTCCGATTGCTTTTCCAAATAGAAACATTTGGCAAGAGGTGCAATATGAGAAGCCGGGTTTCTATTGTTCAAAATGTGGACGGCAGGGACATCCTGAACTGGTTTGTAGAAGTGGATAGGGGTGGGCGCGGGTCGGTTCGGTTCGGTTCGGTTCGATTTTTTTCGGTTCCAGAAATTTTCGGTTCTTTAGTAAATGGAACCGTCGGTTCCAAATATAATTTTGGAACCGTTCGGGTTCGGTTCGGTTCAGTTCGGTTCCGTACTATAATTAAATTTTTTAATATTTAAAATAATAATACATAAATACACTTGAAAGTAGATACTAATATTAGCCCCTGTTTGGAGGGCATTTTTTTCCTATTTCTAGAAATTTTCTTACCGTTAGACATGGGGCCAGCCGAAATATTTGACCAACTTGTGAGAGGGAGGGGCCCACTAATTTGAAAAAAATGGTCCAATTTTTCATTTTTTCTTCACAAGAATGCTGGCCAAACAGGGGCTTAATAACAAGAAGTAGATACAAATACGAAGTTCGATCTTAGCAACTAAACCCTAAACCCAACCATGAATGACTAAAATATCAACTAAAGCCTAGCCCAAGACTGAAATCAAACCCAATCTAAACTAAGTCCAATAGGAAATAAAAACAAAACTACAAACTAGCCCAAAATTAAACCCGTGTTAGGTTAAGGAATATATATATATATATATCAAATAGTTAAAACAAAAAATTGTTAATTTGTTTAGAAAAAATAAAATAAATTGATTTATCAAAAAAAATTCGGTTCTTCGGTTTTAGGTCTAGAACAGATAACCGAACCAAAATTTTTCAGTTCTTCGGTTCTCGGTTCTTCGGGTTTTTAAGTTAAGAAACCCGCTCGATTCGGTTCGGTTCAGTTCGGTTCGGACATTTTGCCCAGCCCTAGAAGTGGATTGAAACCTATTATGAGAAACACACAAAATGCTGAAAAAGGGAAAAATCAGAAGGAATGGTGAACAAAAAATGACTGTAGGATGGGTGACAAGGATACAAGGGTGGAAAATGTGGAATTTAGTGAAAAACAATTTTGGATAATCAGGAAAAACTTGAGGAAAATCAAGGACCTTCAGAAGTGGTTGAACTGGTTCAGGAAAAGGGAGGGACTGTGGAAACGACGGGAAATGCTTGTGTAGATAATGATAAGGCAAAGAGTGGGGCAGAGACAGAAAAAGGAGGAGAGTCTAAGGAGGACCACGATATGCCAAGAAGCATGGTGGGGAATGGAGGAGAAGAAGACCGAGACAAAGAAGATTTTCAAAATGATTTTAGGTTGGAAGAAGGAAATGTTGAAGTGGATGAGACATTAAATATTAATGTGAGGAATAACACCGTGGTCTCAGATGGGGAGGATGGATACAACTGTGTGGCAAGGGCGGATTACAAGTCAGATTCGGAGTTGAGTGGTTCAGTAGCTATCTATGGTGATCAACCTCGGAAGGTGAGGCATTCACAAAGGGCGCGAGCACGTCCTAACAAATTGGATTTATGATTGATACGCTAGTGGTGTGGAACGTGCGAGGTATGGGTACGTCCAAATGTAGGTTGAGAAAACTGGTCAGGAAACATAACATTGCTATACTTGCTGTGGCAGAACCTTTTCACAGTGAGAGACATGTACAGTCCTTTGCAAAGAAAATAAAGCTAGTAGGATGTATCACCAACGAGAAAGAAGGGGGCAAAATATGGGTTTTTTGGAGGGATGATTTGCAGATGGAGTGGATTGGGGCATCTTCTCAAGCTATACATGGTATAGTAACAAAAGGGGTACATAGTGTGGTTCTTACTTTTGTGTATGCTAAGTGTAGTGCTTTAGAAATGAGGAGTCTCTGGACGGAACTGGAAGGTTTACGTGTTGTTGGTTTGCCATGGTTAGTGTCGGGAGATTTTAACACTATTCGGAATGACGCAGAACGAAGAAGAGGTAGGCCAAGACCCTTGGGGGCGATGAAAGATTTTAATAATTGCATTGATAAATGTAGGTTGGTGGAGGTGCCTTGTAAGGGTCGAAAGTTATCTTGGTGCAATGGACAGGAAGGTTTGGCGCGGAGCTGGGCACGTTTAGATCGTGTATTGACTAATATTGAGGCTATGTGAATTTTTCCAGATATTCAACTGAGATATTTGCCAAAAAATACTTCAGATCATTGTCCGATGCTGGTACAGTTTTACAAGCCTATGGAGAACTATGGTCCTCCTCCTTTTCGATTCCAACGAATGTGGACGGAACATGAACTTTTCATCCCATGTGTGGAGAGAGCCTGGAATGTAAATGGAATTAGTGAGGGGTTAACGGGTCTGTACAAGCTTGCTGCTAAACTGAAAGCCACAAAAACGGCTCTGAAGCTTTGGAACAAGCAAGTATTTGGTAGGGTGGAAAACGCTATATCGGAGTTGGAGGAGAAAGTTGAGATACTTGAGGCTGAATTGCAAATGAACACTTCAGAGGCTTTAGAAAATGAATTCCTAGAAACCAAAATAGAGCTCATACAGTGGCAAAAAAAGAGAAGAAATATGCCTGTCACAACAGGCTAAGAAAAAATGGCTTAATGAGGGTGACAATAATACAAAGTTCTTTCATGCAAGTATTGCACAGAACAGGAGGAACTCGAAGATAGAGAATATGCTCTTGTCAAACGGGACAGTGTTATCGTCTCCCAAAAAGGTACATGATGCAGTGGCACATTATTTTCAGAACTTCCTAACAGAGTCACATACGGAGCCTCTACCCGACCTTTCAGAGTATATTGGGGAGTCTATTTCTTCTGATGAGGGGGATCAATTATGTAAGGCACCTACAGAAGACGAGGTTAAGAAAGCTATTTTTTCTATTCCGATGGATAGCTCCCTGGGCCCGGATGGGTTTAGCTCTGCTTTTTATATTCAGTGTTGGGATATAATCAAGGAGAATGTGGTGGAAGCAGCGTGCGATTTCTTGTGGGGTAGCCCCCTACCAAGATTTTATTCTTCGTCATACATAGTGCTTATTCCAAAGGTGGAGAATCCACAAGGATTTGATAAGTTTCGACCAATTAGTCTTTGCTCGGTTGCGTATAAGATTTTTTCAAAAATTCTTGTGAAGAGGATGGCTAGCTTGCTGGCCACGAAAATATGTTTCGAAATTATATTACCGCAAGTGTACGGTTCGTTGACAAATAATAAAGTGAAAATTGTAAAATTTCGAGTATCGTTCCCACGAGGATTGATCTAACTTGATTTCTACTATTGTAACCTTAACCGAAACTATAAAACTTAAGATGGTTGTTTTTGTGATTTTAAGATGAAATTATGAATAACATGCAAATTAAACTAAAATTTCGATATAATTGTAAAACAATGGTTGAATGCAAAGTTTGAGAAAATTAATGTATGGAAAAGCGTACTAGGATCCCGAATCACCAAGCAAAGTTCACTCTTAACCCCTATCTCACAATTTGACAACACGATGAATCGTTTGAAGAATCAATGTTCCTAACTTATCCAACAATCTCTTTCGAGTAGAATTGAACCTATCCTAGTATACCATTTGACTATATTTCTATGACAAATGTAATATATAAGAATGCATGTAGTTTTGTAAACACTTAGAGATTCATGTAATGCATATCGGTATATTTCTATCCTCTATGAACAAAACGACGATTTATACCTTGTTGAATTTATTTCCCTTCTTTCGAATGCATGAAATAAACTACCTAAACTCACACAATTATCGTGCACTATAATCACGAAGACAAGAAGCGTATATAAATCATTCAAAACCATCAAACGTATTTAGTTGTCAAATTGCAAAATAGAAATAAAGAGATCACAATGCGAAGTTCATCGTTCACCTAGTACATAAAAAGTCTAGCCTAGCATAATGAAATTAAAACAACAATAAAAATGATAAAAAGAAAACATCACCAAAAAGTAGAAGTTTAAAACTTGAATCTTGGATCTTGAAGTGAAATCCTAGCTCAAGCTCTTCTCCTTGCTCTTCTAATTCGACTTTTTCTCCCTAAGAATGCATAAACCCTAATTCTAGACGAGTTTTTGTTTAAATAGAGTGCTAATATATCATTCCATAAGTATTTGATTCGGAAAAGGAAACTAGAAAAATCTCGCGCAGAAACCTACCTTGAGATCGCAAGGAATCGCAAGGAACAAGTGTTTTCCTTTCCTGGGCTTCCTGTTGAGGCTTGGGCGATCGCAAGGTAGGAATCTTTGCGATCGCAAGGAAGGCAACTTCTTTGGTTGTTCAACTTGGTCCTCAAACTTCTTCCTTGCACTTTTGAGCCTTGATTCCTCTTCTTTCTACTTCTGGTCATCCATGTAATTGCCAATTAGCTCCTTGGTAGAATTCCATGCTCGATTCATCATTTGGGTCAACTTTTGGATAATTGCAATTTAGTCCCTGAACTTTCATTGACTTGCATTTTGGTCATTTTCGCCTCTTTTCTCTTACATTTCGTTCATTCCATCAAAGTAGCCCTACAAAACAATATATAACGAATTAAGTCCTTTTCGAGCTTTTTATAACAACATTCAATCTATTTTGTGTCATAATTAAGTGTGTAAAACACACTTATCACTTGCTTCCAAAAATTATATCTCTTGAACAAGGAGCTTTTCTCCAAGGAAGAAGCATTTTTGAAAACATCACTTTAACACAAGAGCTGGTGCATTCATTGAATCGTAAGGTTCGTGGAGGAAATGTGGTGGTCAAAGTGGATATGGGGAAGGCGTATGATAGAGTGGATTGGAGGTTTTTATTGCATGTATTACATTATTTTGGTTTTCCTCATAGTTTCTGCTCTTTGATTTCAGAATGTATTTCTACGCCTTGGTTCTCTATTATGATGAATGGAACCACACAAGGTTTTTTTAAACCCGCTCGAGGTCTAAGGCAAGGTGATTCTGTATCCCCATATTTATTTATTATCATGGAAAAGGTGTTGACTAGGCTTATGAGAAAGAAATTTGAAGATGGGTGCATTGGTGCTTTTTCACATCTCCGTAATGCACCTTTGGTGTCGCATCTCCTATATGCTGATGTCATTGTTATTTTTGCGAATGGAAGTAAAAGATCGATGAAAACTTTAATGGAGACTCTTTAGGTATATGAAAAATGGACAGGTCAGATCATTAATAAGGAGAAGTCAGCTATCTTCTTTGGCAAACATGGTGGGGCATCTCACAAGAACGAGATTCTTCGATTAAGTTCCTTTAGAGAGGGTTCTTTTCCAGTTATTTATTTGGGGGTGCCAGTGATTGTAGGAAGACTGATTGCTCGGCATCTACAATTCATAGTGGAGAAAATTCAAAAAAAGATTGCAGGTTGGAAAATGCAACTTTTATCACAAGGGGGTCGTCTTGTTCTATTAAGACATGTTCTCACCAGTATGGCTACTCATCTACTATATGTCCTAAGTGTTCCTAAATTGGTTTTTAGGACTTTAAACTCCAAATTATCATCATTTTTTTTGGGTGAGTTTAATGGTAAGACTGGGAAAAAATGGGTCTCATGGGAGAATATTTGTAATCCATTGATGGAAGGAGGTCTTGGGGTTTGTAGGTTTGAAGAAATTCAAAAGTCTCTCCACATGAAGTTTGCTTGGAGAATGCTTACTGCTGATTCGTTGTGGACTCGTTTTTTCAGAGCAAAATATGCAGCTAAGGGTTTAGTGGATGTTGGAAGTCTGGGTCGTGTAGGCTCAAAGTTTTGGAAAGCTGTGGTAGTTTGTTTCCCTGATATGGTTGCTAATAGCCAATGGAAGATAAGGGAAGGGAAAATATTGTTTTGGTATGATAACTGGTTAGAGGAGGGCCCACTTTGCCAAAGAGTGGAGCATATTGTCCAACATAGCTTGAAGGTGTATGAAATATCCTTGGATACTGGTTGGGATGTTGAGAAGTTGGGTCAGTTAGTAGGGGCTAATATGGCTGCAAATATCATGGAAAAAGTTGGAGGTCGAAAATCTGGAAGGGATACTCTAATATGGAGACCAAATGTACAAGGAAAATTCTCAACCAGGAGTGCTTGGGAGGTGATTAGAGTAAGGGCTCCCATGGTGGAGTGGGCAAAATGGGTGTGGCGTAACGCTCTTCCTAAGAGGAGTTCAATTGTGATATGGAAAGCTTTATCGGGAAGTCTCAGCTTTGATGATAGGATACGTCAAGTTGGAGTGGCTATGGCGTCCCGGTGCAATTGTTACACTACTGGCCATGAGGAGGACTCAAACCATGTTTTAAGTACTGGAGACTTTGCAGATGAGGTGTGGAGGAGACTTTCATTGGCACTTGGTGTTAGGTGGCGTACAAGGCAGTCCTGGTGGGATAGGATAAAAATTTGGTGGGCAAGAGCTAAGAGATCCTCTCAACTAGGATGCTTACAAGGATTTATCCCATGTTTAGTAACTTGGAGGCTTTGGATTCGAAGATGTAAAGCAAGAATGGAGGGATTGTATGAATCAGTTGAAGATGTTGTTCTGTCCATTAGATTTTGGTTGTAGCACTTAGCAATTAATGTTAAAAAGACCAGAGTATTAACACGGGAAGAGGAAAAGTTTCTAACAGATATGGGCATTCCTTGTGTGGTCAGGAAATTATCACCAGTACATTTGGTGACTTGGAAGAAACCGATGGTTGGGAGAGCAAAGCTTAATGTAGATGGAAGTAGTTTGGGAAACCCAGGCCAGGCAGGTGGAGGAGGAGTGATTCGTAATGATAAAGGGATGGTGCTGGCAGCGTTTGCCACTAATTTTGGGATAGAATCGAATAATGAAGCTGAGCTGAGAGCTCTGCTTGAAGGTCTTAAACTTTGCCAACATATAGGAGTTTTCCATGTTGATGTTGAATGTGATTCCAAGATTGTTGTAGAATGGATGTTGAAACGCAAGTGCATTGTTTGGTATTTGTGGGATTTTTGGGAGGAGTTATTGAATTTGATGAATTTATTTGAGATTCAGGTATCACACCAGTTTCGGGAAGGGAATCAAGTGGCGGATTTACTAGCAAAAATGGGTGCACATGGAGTAACGCAACGTTTTACGTCTGGTACTGACTTGCCTATGTATGCTCGAGGCCTTGCACGGTTGGATCGCATTGGAGTTCCCTATATACGTAAGTGAGTTAATTTGTCTCGTTCTTCTAAGGTTGTAAGACTGTTTTGTCCCACGATTTTCCTCCGCCACAAGTGAGGGTTACTTTCAATAAAACTACTTTCGTGTTAAAAAAAAAAAGCTATCTCAAATAACAAGTTGTATCACATAAGCATGATTACTGCAGTCGCTGATCATGAATAGCATTACTATTTTGTAAAACTATTGCACACCCTTTTTTTAAAGCATGTTTAATCAGGCCTTGTATGGGAGTGATTAAAATCGGATTAAAATTGAAAATATAGCCGTTATTGTTGACTTTTATTAGACGAGTGAGACCCAATAACGGCCATATTTTCAATTTTAATCGGATTTTAATCCCTCCCGAACAGGGCCTTAATCTTTCCGCTAAAAAAAATTATACGGCATTTACAGAATAAAAATTACTTGAATGTAATATTTAAATAATCGGAATTGTTAATCTCGATTATGTACGGGTGACATAATCAACGAATGCCTACTTTACTTATGTCCACGTAGATGGTCTCCTACACACTTTGACAAATCATTTAAATACATGGTGTTTTTCAATGGTAGGGGAGACGGTCACCTGTATTCCGATTATCAAGTCATTCAACTTGTAGAGATATATTTGAGCGTCAAATGATCATAAGATGTGAGCCATGTTAGTGTACGACGTCGGGGATTTATAAGATAACAAAACGAGGGGGGCAACCTCACTTTGAGGGTGTAAAATTGCATTATCTTCAAATAACACTAAGCACGAGTTTTTATAGTAAAAAGGGAAAAATGAACATCGTTGTATGAAGAAATACATGGTCTCATCTTGATAAGCAAGGCATCTTCTCCTATATGTTATTCAATCAATCCTATGTTTGGACATATAATGCTTTGACAAGTAGCCACCTTAAAGCCTTTGTCCTACATATGAAAAGTAGACTAACAAATTTAATGAAAATTTGAACCGTTGCAATGGGAAGCAGCCGCTTTTGTTGATTAGTTTGTCTCACAGTGGGACTTGTTTGTTTAAAAAAGGGTAAAAAAATCCACTATTCTATTAAAATAATGGAAAACAAACGAGTCCCTAATGCAGTGATGTCACATTAATAAATTCTAAAAAGATCTTGTATGAAAGATCTTTTGAGAGAAGTGAAGAGATGTTTTATTTCATTAGAAGGCTAATTAGATCGGATAGCTTTTGCAGCAGGTTATAATACATTTCCTAAACATGGATGTTCGCCCTCAACATAGCAACTCGATCGAGTGTTATATCACTTCGACTACCTTAGCCTCAACTCGAAGCCTCATTAGAACAGACGTAGCAAGAATAATCAATTTATAAAGTACATTGAACCAATGATCATAAAGCATTTTACATAATTAACTTTTGTGATAAATACTGTAGAAGAGATTAAAGAGGATATATTCAAAATTAAGCCTTGTTAGTGGGGATTAAAACTAGATTTTTAGTAAATTTTGATAAAAAATAATGAAATGTATTGTGAGTCTCATGAAATATGTGGTTAAAATTTCATTATTGACTTCGACTTAAATTAAAATTCGAATTTTAATCCATACCAAACAGGACTAAATGCAAATTACCGGCGTGACTAGTACTCCGTGTATATAGAGTTTTAACTTTTAAATATAAGTTTCACCATATTTTATTATTTCCAATATCAATATTTATATATTTAAAATATTAAAAAATTAAGCCCATGTTTGGCTCAATTAAAATTAAAAATTATTTTTCCTTCTTTCTTATCAATCACATAGTTTTCAATAAAATAATATTATACGTAAATCCAAAGTTTTTTCTTCTTTTTTATCCACACGTTTTTTTAAAAAAATTATTATTTCCAAAAACTCATTATAATGGGGGCCAAACAAACACTAAACATTATTGTGGGTTTTTTTCTTTGAATTTTTCAATTTAACCAAATTTTGAAAAATGTTAAAAAAAGATTGAAAACATTACACAATCTTCCAAAATTAAAAGTATAAGAAAAAAAGTTAATAAAATCGTCGACCACCAAGGCCACCAGGTTCGATTTATAGAAATGCATGACAACAAATAGATAATCTTATTGCATTCGACATGTCTAACTAAATGACTTAATAATCAAATTTATCAATAAGAAAATTATTTATTTATCTTCAATTTAAAAGAAATAAAATTGATACTATTCTTTAACTTGTATTTTCCAAAAACAAAATTTATTTTGGCAAAATCATATATATTTATTTACACTGAGCACTTTATAACAAATCAAAATTTTAAACTCCAAACAATACAATTTTAACTACACTACTATTATTATGCACAATTTTACAGGTCCCTATAATCCAACCAAAAAAATCGATAAGCAGAGATATACATATAGAGATAGAGAAAGAGACTTCTTAGAGGGAAGGGTTTCCGAAACCGCAGTTCTTTTTATGTATCTCCTATTAGCGGCGTCTTCTTCTATAAACCCCAC
The DNA here is from genome assembly GCA_035079005.1 of Fraxinus americana. Classification (NCBI taxonomy): domain Eukaryota; kingdom Viridiplantae; phylum Streptophyta; class Magnoliopsida; order Lamiales; family Oleaceae; genus Fraxinus; species Fraxinus americana. The sequence goes on along the minus strand of CM068709.1, from coordinate 35,673,097 downwards.
TCACCCATTGTGTGTATCGTGTGTGAGAGAGAAGGTGAACTAAAGGGATAAATTGTCTTCGCAATAATTATTAGGTTAGATCCAACTGAAAAAGATGAGTACAAGCAAGGGGAACAGTGGCAATGGAGTCCAAGCAATACCAGCGGGGTCGAGGAAGATGGTTCTGAGCTTAAAGGAGATAGTTAATTGTCCCGAGGCTGAGATCTATGCCACCCTAAAGGATTGCAACATGGACCCTAACGAGGCCGTTCATCGACTCCTCTCTCAAGGTTTTTGTTTAAAAACCCTAAAGATTCAATCTTTATTGATTTTGATTTCTGGGTTTTGTTTTCGTTACACACATGCGGGTATTGATGCATGCGGTTTAATTTTAAGACCCCCCCCTCTGGGCTTTATTTTACAAATTTCCTATAGTTTTAATTTAGTTCACATTTTTTTTTATGTTTACCCTCTTCCAATTTGTTGTTTTGGAGCCTTATTTGACGTTCTTTGTGTGTTTTGGTCACTCATTGAAAATGCTACTCAAGACTGCAGAGGAGTTAGATTTTTGTGTTGCTTCTTTGACGTTTGGTTAGGGAGAAAACTGATGGAAGGAGAAATCCTTGATTTTTCATTCCTTTATGGTGATTTGGAGGATACTACTGTTTTTTTAGTTTACATGAATGAATTAAACAGTTCAAGATTTAATTTTTATTTGATATTTGTGCGCAATATGATAAAATATCTTTATCTTAATAGTAACTTAATTTATGTATCTTTTACAAAGATTTTTTATGCTTGTATTTTCAAATTATTTCACATTCTTCAATGGAGCAAGTAATTAACTTGACAATCTGAATGCTGTTAGAAACACAATTATTAGTATACATGGGATTTTTTTTTCTGTTTTTGGGAGAGAGATACTTCCAGTTACCAAACTGCAAGAGAACAAAATAAGTATTTTCAGCATGTCATAGTATGTGAAATTACAACCATTACACTGAGTTGAACCGCATTGAATAATAGCTGATTAGTCTTATACACTGTAAGTTGTATCATTGCTACTTCCAGCAACTTAACGGCATATTAATTTTCTCACTAGCTTTGTGTTCATTGAATAGTATTCTAAATATCTATACCCACACGAGGAAATTGTACTCCCATATTTGTTATTGATTTGAAGTTATCTCTAATATGGATTTTACAATTTATTTAGATCCATTTCATGAGGTGAAGAGCAAACGAGAAAAGAAAAAAGAGGTGCGTGACTGTCATCAAAGCATAGTGCACAAACTGACATTTTTTGCTTTCTGATTCTCTCTTTTCCTTATCCTTGTGGTGGTCCTTCTATTACTGGAATTATGCTTGAAACCTTCTAAAAGTGGGAGAAGCTGTCATTTAATTCTTTGCCCACATTTTGGATGAAATAACTATGGTCTTCCACCATGGTGGACACTTAATACTTTCCCTTGTAGGAAAGAAAACGACACTGTTACTAGGATAAAAAGACCAAATTAGTGCACTACAACTGTCATCTGTTTAATGGGCTAGAATCAGTGATGGAAACTTGGAGGATATATATACATATTTTAATTTAATTTTTTTTCCGTGTTTTAGAATTCACTCATATTCTTTCAATGTATCTTGTCTCAGAATAAAGATACCTCTGAATCGAGGTCTCGTGGTGCTAGTAATAATTCAAATCGAGGCAGCAAGAGTAGTGCAGACCGATCTCTTTGGCGTGGTGGTTCAACGCCGTATAATTCTTCTGGTATGAAAATTGTTCGAATGCAATATTTGATGTAATTGCTGATTGCTGAATGACATTGCTAAATGTTTAAGCACCATGTTCTGTATCAGAATCTGGTCCTTTGCATGGAAAAGGGACGTACAGGAAAGAAAGTGGATCGAGTTCTTATCCAAATACTTACACTTCAGTGTCTGATATGACTGGAAGTATTACAAACACACAACCTCCAGCCCTCAGGTTGGTCCTGCTTATATGTTGGTTAATACAGCTTCTTGGGTTTGGGGTTGCAATGTGTAAAAATATTAGGATCTACTGCTTAGAGTTGTATATACAATTTTATATGGTAAACTCTGTCTTTGTTATCTTGCATTGCAAAGAAATTGCTAAAGAACTGATTTTTAGGGGATTATATAATGATGCCTCACATAATCCTTTTTCAGTTTAATTTTACTATGCGAACTTGGGTATGTTTGTCGTCTAGCCATCATGGGATCATGCTTGATACATCCGTTTCAGCTAGATTCATTAGTACCATTTGGATTGTAACTCAATGTCCAAATGTTTCAATCTCGTTTCTTCATTGCGTTGAAGAGTAATATTTGAAGTTTTCTGATTGCTCTACTCTGAACCTAGAAATTTAGGAAGTTGATTGTTAATTATCAACTTGCTAGATATAACTTCATATTTCTATACATTGTCAATTTGACCAAGAAATCTAATCATTTTGCCATAATGGACACAATTTACGAATTATATCTCCGCATGCCTTGCTCATTTTTTTGCTTGTATGTTGCAGCGATGTTGCTACTACTGAATATAAAGCATTGTCAGATGATGCAGCTTATGGTGTTTCATCTGGATTGCATCCTCCTCCTGGTTCTCAACCTGCTTGGGTGGGTGTTCCAGGCCAAGTAACAATGGCCGACATTGTGAAGATGGGCAGACCACAGAAGAAAGCAACTAGTGCTCATAATGTAGCTAACAATGGCAATCGCCACCATGTTCAAGGACCTTCTTCCACTACCTCACACCATAATTCATCTCAGGATGTTTCTGCCATTGACGAGTGGCCTTCTATTGAGAGGCCAGCGGCAGCTAAAATGCAAGCTGTGTCAGAACCTGCTGTAGAGCCCGAGCTGCATCCAGATGCATCTGACTTATCTTTCGATGAGACCCATCAACATTCACAGACAGAGGAGGAGGAGGAGGAGGAGGTTTGGAAAGCAGAAGATGATAATATTGAAAATATTGGCATGAACGACATGGTATCAACTTCTATTTCCAGTAGGAAGAATCCAGAGGATAATTCAGGAGGTGCATCTCTATTCGAGGACAACTTATATGAAAACATGGGCTCATACCAGCATCATGGTCATTCTTTCGAGAATCAGGAAGGTGACTATGTTTACGTTTTTCGCTTAGAACTAAAAGATTTTACAATATGAACACATGTGCAAATACATTATCTCTTTTCTTAGGAAAATTTCGGTGCTTGTTTTTTACTTGTAGAACTGATAGCTGTCTTGAGGATATTGAATTTCTTGTGAACCATACCTAGATTTATTGAGATTTCAAAAATCTTATTAGACATTCCCTAAATGTTTATATAACTACTTGCTAATATCATGATCGGCATGTGGCCTGGAGCGGCTTCTCTTATAATTTTTATGTTTATGCCGTACTACTGATTCTAAGAACTCAACATGGGTACTTTAAATAGGTGGGGTTTTCAAAAATTCTTCAGCAAGTGAAACAATTTACATACACAACACTTATTCTATATGCTAATTTTTGGGAATTCTATGTTTAATTTATTTTGATTTTTAAATCTATTTGGTTTTCCTTGAGCATTTTGCGGTATTATGATGTTGCAGTTGAAGAAGTTGGCGTTTCAGTATCGTCGGTGACTGCAAACTTGCAACAACTAAGTGTGCAACAGGATGACCAGGGGCTGCCTGCTGATGGTGATGGCCCTTCTGTGGTAATCCCAGATCATTTACAAGTTCAAACTGCTGACTGCTCGCACTTGAGCTTTGGTAGCTTTGGATCTGGAATGAGTGCTGTCTTTTCTTCCGGGCCTTTGGCATCCGCCCCTGTTAAATCTAACTTGGAAGAAGTTCATAGAGATGCAGATGTTTCATCTATTGATCATTCAGACAATAGGTAGAGTTCTCTTGGAATCCTTTAAATATTAAGTAGTGTTCCTTTTTCCTTGAAGTTGATAAACTTATCTGAATGTGCTCTTGTTGCAGAAATTCGGAGTATTTTGGAGACGAGTCTCTTAAAAATATGCCTGATGGTAATTTATTCCACAGACCTGGTGCAAGTAGTGGGAGTTATGATGCATCACAACCAGAAGAATTGAAGCCTGTGAACATTGAAATGGCCCATGGAAATCAATATGCTTTTCCCACATCTAACCCTGATTATGCATTTGATAACGCCCAACACCTGAATGCTGCATTTGCTCAATCTCAAGCGAGCTCCCAGATGCAAAATCTGACTCCCTTCTCGAATGTTATGGTAAAAATAGACATTTAGTCCTTTGTGCAGGTTTTGAGATTAATTGATTTATTATCTGAGGTCATCCTACCTGAATAGTATGTTGAAATCACATGGAACAAGTAGCCTAAACATTTATGTGATATTCCTGAAGAAAATGGATTTTTGTTAGCATGTTTGTCCGTGCTTCTTTTAATGGCTTCTCCTACAAAAGTAGCCAAAATGTGGATTAGTCTGGAAGTATGGCATTTATATTCCCAGAATAAGCCACATTTTGGCTACTTTTGTAGAAGAAGCCACTTGAAAGAAGCACAGCAAAACATGCTATATGAGACAGGTTTTTGGATTTGAAAATCACTAAATTGTTGTATCGTTGATATATACAAAGGAGAAAATATTGATGCTGCCAGATGTTTGAATATCTATATGCAAAATTGAAATGGGCAGAGAAGTGGCATGAAAGTTGATGTATTTGTTTGTTGAAGTCAAGATTTTATTCAATATTGAAGAGGGACTACGCCTGTACTATTTTGCACATGCTTTCCCCCCTCTCCTTTTTGGATTCATTCTCCACACCCATCCTCTGGCTCACCTTTGAAATTGGATTTATGAGACCACTGCCGTATCCAACTGTCATTAGTTTATGGTTTAGGCTTATATATTTATCCAACCTTACTCTTATACCTTGCTCTCTATTGTAGTTTTTAATCTACTACAATGGAGAGATTCCACTATTATTCTTTGTTAGTGTTGTGGGGAAGGAAACATTGGGTGGACAGATTCTTCCGCTAGCCTGCACAATGATGGATTCTTACTGTATTGCCATTGGCAGTAGTTGTCCTTAGCATTGATCTTGCGATTCTTAATGTTTAGGGTGGAAGGGCCACCTTTTGGCATGCAAATGTAGAACTTGTGACTTGTGAGATTATTATCTTAGAGGATGGGACAAGATTGGGGATTGTTAGGGATAGTTTTATCAGGACATTGAGATAATAATATTCGTATGTGAATCCTGTCCGTAGTTTCTAGTGAACTCTGACTGCAACACCTTCAGGGAGTGTTGCTCTTCTGTCCCAGTTCTCTTTGTATTTTTCGTTTTTTATTACTATATCTTTTTATTTTTGATATCTCCATGTTTTGCAGTTTGGTTGATCTGGTCCTTCTCTTCTTTTTCTCTTTGTTATTTTTATTGTTGATCAAGAAAAGAGATGAAATCAATGTTGATTTCTGAGTTCCTGATGTTTTTGAACAGCAGTCACATACAAATTCATTACCAAGCACTTTGTTGGCTGCAAATGTTCATTCTGGTAGAGAGTCTGATCTTCAATACTCGCCATTCCCTGTGACTCAATCATTACCTACGAAATTTGGCAATTCTGCGTCCTCCATCGGTGGTTCAGCAATTTCCATGCCAGAGGTAAACCATTTGTACTAAGATGATGGAAACAACATTATTTTTTATTTATCACTTATCTAGCACGAACATTCCGCATCTTCAATGAGTCAATTTGAATCTGTATTAGTTTGATACTGAAACCATTTATTTTTTCGTGAATTTGAGATGGAAAAATTTATTGATGTAGAACACAATTGAACAAGAATGAGATTGAGATAGAACGAGGAAGAGAGATGAGAAAGAGAAAAGAAGAGGGAGAAAATAGAGAGAAATTGGGGGAGAAAGTGTCAATTTATTTCATTATTGAAGTGTATGTATTACAATACGTATGCTCCCCCTTTATATAAGGTTTCAAAAAACCTATTCTAAGTAGGAAACATCTGATCAAATTCTAAACCTAAGAATCTAGTAAATAAACACAATAAAATCTTAGGAAATCTTGTAAATAATCCCTATTAACTTTTCCCAAAATTAGAATCTGAACATCGGAAATAATCATATAATAATCTGAACGTCGGAAATAATAGGATTTCCATCATCTATATTTTTAAAATTAGTTTTCAGAACTTGGTAGTAACGTGCCCCACCTCTCCCCACTTTTGGGGGATAGAAAATGTAAGTGTAGAATTTTATTTTATTTTGGTGGGGTTGGAGTGGAAAACTAATAGGAGAATGTGTTGGTATGCATGACGACTGTGCCATTATGATACAGAAGTAAAAGGCTAGAGATTATGTATTAATGCACAACCTAATCTCAGACCCAAACTAATCAAGTTATTACCCTGCAGGCTTTGAAGACTTCTAGTTTTCCATCAACACAGCCTACACCACAATCCCTCTCTGGAACCAGTGTTGCCACAGGACCTCCTCTGCCTCAACACCTTCCTGTACATCCATATTCTCAGCCTTCTCTCCCATTAGGACCATTTGCCAACATGATTGGTTATCCTTTCTTGCCTCAGAGTTATACATACATGCCTTCTGCTTTCCAACAACAATTTGCTGGCAACAATACGTACCATCAATCTTTGGCAGCAGTACTTCCTCAGTATAAAAACAGTGTTTCTGTCAGTAGTTTGCCTCAGTCTGCTGCTGTTGCTCCTGGATATGGTGGCTTTGGAAGTACAACAACGATTCCTGGGAACTTCCTTATGAATCCTCCTGCTGCCCCTTCTGGAACGAACTTGAGCTATGATGATGTTTTGAGTTCTCAGTACAAGGACAGTAGTCATTTGATCTCTCTTCAGCAGGTATTTTTTCTATTCTGTGGTGCTAAATATGATTCTTCGCATGCTTTTGACATTCTGTTGTATTCCTTCTCTTCCCCAATGAGAAATTAGTTTCTCATTCATGCTACTCTAAAAGAATTATTTGTTAGATAACAAAATAAACCATGTTCTCACTAAATTTCTACTAGAATTATTTATTAGACATTGTTAACCTTGTAATTAAGTTGTGCTGCCATAAAACTTTGATTTCACATATTGTATTCTTCATCTGACCCTGAAGTTATTTTGTAATTGTTTCTTTCATTTCTCCTTCATTTATGCATATTTTTTCTTGTCCATTCTCTTAGAACGAGAACTCGCCTATGTGGCTTCACGGGCCTAATTCCAGAACAGTATCAGCCGTCCCAGCCAGCACGTATTACAATTATCAGGGGCAAAATCAGCAATCTGGTGGATTTAGGCAAGGTCAGCACCCATCGCAAAGTTATGGAGCTCTTGGTTACCCAAATTTCTACCATTCTCAGACAGGGATCTCTCAGGATCATCAGCAACCAAATCCAAGAGATGGTTCGCTTGAGGGCTCTCAAGGACAACCAAAGCAGTCCCAACAGTTATGGCAAAACTACTAATCTTACCACATCTCGGTTTTCCAGGGTCTTGGAATGAGTGTGAAAGTGGCCTTTTCATGCCATACACAACGTTGGATAATTTTATTTTTATGATGTTCAAAGTGGATTTGAGTGGCTGATGTACTTTATAATGTATTTATTAACAGTTAATGTAACGTAGGATCGTGCGTGCTAATTTGATGTTAGTCCAGACTGGATTTCGTCATTTCTTGCTTTTACCACCGTTCGCTTAAAATCGCCTGCTTTTTGCCTACGAGCTGAAGTGAATATATCCCCCGCGTTTATTCTTCCTCTGTATTTTATGCCCTGTTTGCTACAGTTGGAAATATTGATTAAAACCTAAGTTAAAAGTCAAATTAATTTTAACAACACGTTTTATAGGGTTCACAACTTTTTAAATGCACATTTCATCAAATTTTAACAAAATTTGCTAAAAACTTAGTTTTAATCGGGTGTTATATCTTGTTTTTATGACTGGAAATGTTAAAAAAATAAAAATAAACAAGTAGAAAATTTTACATGGTTCTGGTTGAATGGAAATGCCTTTTTTTTAAGGGCTTTTCTATTTGTACCGAAAATGGATGACGGTGAATTTGACCACCCTCACATAAGGCGGGCACGTGAGTAAAATTCCAAAAGAAAAAAGTGGGGCCCTCCCATTGTAAGTGTCGGTCAACCATTTTTGGTGCGAAACGACTCTTTATTTAAGCTTTGATTGATTAGAAGAAAAGTATAAAATTAATTAAAAGTTATTAATTAGTGACATATTAAAATTTATGTTAAAGTCAACCATTAATTTAAATTACACATTTTATGGAAATTATAACTTTTCAGTCGTACATTTATCAAAATCTATTGATATTAATCTACGCCAAACATGGCTTAGTGTTATTGGTGCCAATTCAGACTATTACTCCTACATCAGTGATAGAAAACGATTGTTAGCCCAATTAAAAAGCGTACGGCCCACACTTTTGGAAGAGCAGCAACCGTGGGCCTGAATGAAACACGATTTCAGTTCATAAATTGCACTTTAATAGCTGGTGAAAGAAATTCGGAACCTGTTTACCAGACCCTAGTCGATGATTCGGTCTCTTCAAGCTCGTCTCTACTCCGTCTCAAAATTCCACACCCACAACGCCCGTGTACGTGCTATTGCGTCATACGAAATTTCTTATATGCATGTATAGTCGAATTATATATGATTATGTTTGGTTTGGTTTGGTTGTGTTTAGGTTCGATCGTTTTCACTGTCGCATAAGGTTTACGGTGGCCATGGACGGTAATCCTCTTTAAATTGCCCTGATTCTATAGTTTCAAAAGTTATTATTAAGATGAAATAAAATATTATTTCATAGTGCCCATTTGATCTGTGTATTTCATTTCTTCTATGTCTTTTTGAGTTTATGTTTATAAAAAATAAGTTTTTGAATTAGGATCTTTCTTTTTCTTCTTGAATCTTGATACTATGTACTTTTCTAGGATTTGTATCATTGAATTTAACCGTATCAAGCTTTTTCCCCATAATTGGGATTTTTCTTCTTCTTCTTCTATAATATACTGGAAGAAAGAGGGTAAACAAGTAAATTTTCTGCACTTGTACCCTGCGCAATAAGAGTACATCCTTGGCTGCTTGAGTGTAATTTTTCTGAAAATTTTGGTAATATTTGTGGAGAACATTAACCTGGAAGTTGTCACTATTTTTTTTTTAGTTCACTTTGCACCCTACGCATCATCTCCATATCCCTACCTTTTAGTGATTTTTTTGTTTTTTAAATATGCATGCTGTTATAATTTTCATAGTGTAATGATGCCTTTTATATAGTCCTATGAGAAGCTAAATCATGAAAATTGCATATGATACTTACTAATATCTGAAACTCGACAGTGAGCATGTCTGGCTGAGCTTATAATGTGCTTTTTAGTGTCTTTGAAGGGTAGCAATTCTGTGCTTCATTATAAACATGTTTATCTTTGCTTATTACTGAATTTTTTTTTTTAACAATCAGCAAACCCAAAATGCTCTATATCATCTCTATACTAATATTCAGCAAAACACGTTTAGGAAACTTCCCCGTTGGCATTACTTGGTGTCTTATCAAGTTTATATACATATTTTGTATTGTGAATTTATCGTCTGAAATATTTTGTTTTCACATACAGCTCAAGTAGTCTCATAGCTGGTATACTTCAGGGCCACAAAGGACTGTGGTCAAATAAAAACTCTTGTAATGGGATTAAATCTTTTTGTACTGCCCAAGGTGCGTTTAGATCCCTGACTCAATAGTTTTTGGTGGCCTATTGAGATGCAAGAGAACTACTTTTTTGATTGTGTAAAATTTTAACAATACAAGGATGATGACATACTGACTTTAGACACAGCAAAATGGCTTTCTTCCTGACAAATTTTTCTGACGGTGACCACCAGAATGTTAAATTCCCTGATGTTCAGTTGTTTTGGATCCTCTGATTACATGCAGGTCTCTGAAAATGCATTTGGGTGTGTATGCTAGTGATTCAACCAATTGGGGATTTTTTTTCCCCACTGATCTGGCCTCTGGGTTTGCAAATCAATAATTGGTTAATTGCTAATGTTGATAATTGTTTAATCTGTGTCAGACTTGTCTATGAAGAAGTGTGTTCCATGCAGCTCAAAGGATCTGAGGCCTATGACTGAGGATGCAGCCCATCAATTAATTCGACAGGCATACACACCTTTTTTTTTTGAAAAAAAAAACTTTTGTATGTTCTAGTTCTTGATTGGTATTTTTCCATTCAGGTTCCTGGGTGGGATTTGGTGAATGAAGGTGGCAAATGGAAGTTGCATCGATCATGGAAAGTCAAGAGTTTCACAAAAGGATTGGAGTTTTTTCAGCTTGTAGCTAATGTTGCTGAGGGGGAAGGTATCTCATCAACTTCTTGTGCAAAAATGTTAAAAGGGCTCAGTCGGTTACCACAACATTTTAGCTCTATGAGTCGAGGCGTAAGACTAGACAAACCAATAAAATAATTCAGAAGAATGAGAAAAATATTTTCATAATAAATCATAAACCATCTTTAAAATCCACCCATAAGGGATTTACTTGTCTATGTATTGTTCCACTCGATCTTTTTAAGTCCCGACTTCACCTCGATGGTTATGCTACGATCAACTAGCAAATAATAAGTTCTGAATAATCATGCAGTGTGGACACCTTATGCTACTTCAAAGTTTGCTGCCTGAATAGTTATTTCTTGTCGCAGGTCATCATCCGGACCTTCATCTTGTTGGGTGGAACAATGTAAAAATTGATATATGGACTCATGCAGTGGGTAAGTTCATCCATGTTAACATCTCTTTGTTGTCACATTCTTGACATATGTTGCTGAAGATTAACTGAGAAATGCAGTATATTTCTTATGCTTTAGCCGAAACCCTAAAAGTTCATCGCCTGACGCTGTTGTTTAGTTCAACTGAGTGCTGACTGACGAATGTTGTGGTTGTACATACAAAGTGGCTGCTTGAAATATATTCATGAAATGCAGTTTGTTCTCGGGGGATTGATGCAAATTTCACTTGTGCAGGTGGACTCACAGAGAATGATTTCATACTTGCTGCCAAGATCAATGGGCTTGATCTCCACCATGTTCTAAGCAAAAAAACTGCTAAATGAATAGCTGAGAAACTGTTAATATTGGTATATATGCGAGTACTCAAACTAAACGACGCGGCAGCCATTCGTACAATATATGTAGGCTGACAATCTGAATGGGATCCGTCTTTGGTATATTGTGTTCGTTGGTCAAGTCCTTTTTATGAGTTTCTGGGTTATGCAAAAGACTAACAAGTTCATATATAGTTGTGTAATGGAAAACGTTATTTTTTTGGCATTTTATGGTATATTGTGTTCGCTGACATTTTTTTTTTGGCATCACTGTTTAACAAAAACGTTATGACTACGTGTATATAACAATTTATATAATGGTTTATCAACAGATGATGTGACGAGATTTAATGGGATCAAAGCTTATCTATCAAATAACTTTTTCACTTACATTTTGACTCCACATTGTTATTTAAAATATTATGTAAATAATTATGTGCCAGATGCATTTTCCAAAAAACATAAATCAAATTGGAAAGAGAAACAGGGGAGAGGAACTGGACAAAAGTCCAAATTAATGAGCAAGTTTGAAATGGATGGACCTATTATCGTCCTTTGAAAATGACTCAATAACATCTGGATAATTTCTTTCAAAGTAATGGTGATGTTTCGAAGTGAGGTTAAAAAGAGTGAACTTGAGGTGATATAGTTTGGATTGCACCTTCAACTTCAAAATAAAATAACCTAGCTTTTAACTTCACTAACAAGAAATAAAATGCAACAACTTGATGACTTCATTTAAAGAGGCCTAAAGCACAAGTACGTTATGAAAGGGTTTCTCATCCTTTCAGAGGTTATAAAAATCGTAAAATCCTTTTCTCTACTAATATTTTTTCTTGCTCTCTATTCCTTTCAAATCAAACCCCTTTTTTCACTCTGCATCCAATCCCTATGCACCTTGACATCTATCAATGGGCTTAAGCTCGAATTCCCAAGCTTCTTTGCCTCCAAGTCCAATCCCTCTCTTAAAACTGGCCCAACGTCCCCTCCCATTTTACAAGGATGGCAGTGGGCGGGACGAGATCCCCGTTTAAAGTGGGATTTATATATTTATTTTATTTTCTAAGAGAAGGGATAATTTTGAAATTGGACTAAAAAGTTGGATTGAATGGTGAGATTCAATTTTAAAATAAATTTTGGTTTTATTAAATAATTAGACAATTTTGACAGCAAACCATTATATAATTTCATTATATACAAATAACATATTCTTTTCCAAAATTCCTCATTTTGTTTCCCAAACTTTTTATCTATTCCCTCTTTCCTACACCGCCAAACGTCCCCTTATATCTCTTTCTTTAATGCATTGCATGCTTCCTCAATTCCATCGAACAGAGCACGTCTCTTTGTATCAGAAACTGCCTTGCACCACCACCGTTCTCACCCGGTTTCCCGATATTCCGGCCAAGCCAAAATTGATTTCCCGTCAAACCCAGATGGAAAAAGAGCCACTCCTCCCTTGTATAAATCCCAGAAGGTCTCAACCTTCACCACCACCGCCGTTCTCCCTTGCCCCTTTACCTGAAAACAATGAAATCACCATCCCGCCTTTACCCCTCACCCCATCAAAAGAACTGAAAGATAGATTCATTTTTGGATCCCCTTTATTGTCATCTTCCCCCTTGAAAGACTCTTCCTCTTCAAACCTTCTTGATGCATTAAGTGTGTCCTCTCCTAAGCCTACAAAGTCCAATCTTGATGATGAAAGATTTAATCTTGATCCGCAAATATCCAATCTCGACGTGGGAAACCGGCATTCTTGGTTGTTTGATCCTAACTACTCAGTGCCCAAGAGTAATCTCCACAGGTGTAAGACTGCACCGGCCATGGCTTTCATCAATGAATTCCATCATTTGCCAGTGTCGAAGCCACCCCAGTTTGGCAAAACACAAATTGTAAGACAAGCTGTTGCGCTCTTGATCATATACTTGAGTCTTGGTGTGTTTATATATTCTTTTAATAGGGATGATTTTAAGGGCACTGGGACTCACACTGTGGTTGACGGTTTGTATTTTTGCATTGTCACTATGTGTACAATTGGATATGGTGATATAACTCCTGATAGTACTGCAACCAAGTTGTTTTCCGTCATGTTTGTGCTTGTGGGATTTGGTTTTATTGATATTTTGCTGTCTGGAATGGTTAGTTATGTGCTTGATTTGCAAGAAAATTATCTTTTGAGGACCATTAAGGGTAGGGGATCACACGACCCTAGGTCTTATATAATTGACGTGAAGAAGGGAAGAATGAGGATTCGGATGAAAGTGGCATTGGCATTGGGAGTTGTGGTTCTTTGTATTGGAATTGGAGTTGCTGTTTTGCATTTTGTCGAGAGGTTAAATCTAGTTGATTCATTCTACATGTCAGTCATGTCGGTTACTACTGTTGGATATGGAGACAGGGCATTTACTTCTTTGCCTGGTCGAATTTTCGCATCCGTTTGGTTGCTTCTATCGACACTTGCTGTAGCTCGGGCATTTCTTTATTTGGCTGAAGCAAGGGTTGACAAACGACATAGGAGAATGACCAAGTGGGTGCTCGGTCAGGATATGACGGTTGCGCAGTTTCTTGCTGCAGACATTGATAATAATGGTTTTGTAAGGTAAATAACTTTGTTCAATCTAATTAACTTTCAAAGAGTATGTTTATTCTATTTACTTCATTTGAGTCATTTAAGCTCTAAAGGATCATGAAACTTCAAATTGTACTATGTATGCATTCATTTTCCGAGTTTTGTTTGACATAGCCGATGTGAAATGAATTTCAAGGCGATATATTTGTACTCGACCTCCAAAATTTTAAATATGCTTTTCTGACAAGTTCTTAGATACAATCTAATAATGGATATTGAGCATGCAATAATTTCTGAAGTTTTGTTAGAATCAACTCAGTTCATGCCATATAAGTAATAAATGTAACACCTAATATTTTATATCACTTTGAGGGGTGATACGAACTATAAATAAGACATTTAGACTTGGTAGATCACTTATACTTGATCAATATGAAAATGGAAAGGATTGATCATTAACTAGGCTTGGTACAGGACATTGAATCTTGTGTTGGTAACAGTTTGGGAGTTTATGATCTCCTTTTCCATTTGAAATATCAGAACATAAATAATTGAAGCAAGCACAATGAAGTATACTAATTTGGTTCAAAAAGGCAATCTAAGATTTTCTAGTTATTGGTTAAAGACATTACAATACAAAGGTTATGTCAAACAAAATAGGGTATATTCCAAAGGTGACAAGTAAGACTATTTAATGGAGTTAGAGACAAACATACAGTAGAGTTTGGATGAAATATGGTACTCCAGGGGAACTTCTCAAGTACTGGTAAATGAAGAGTTAGATCAAGTCAGTCACTTGGGATTTGCGATGTTCTGTTCTTGTTCGTTTTTCATTAGGTCCGAGTCCTTCGCATTCATAAAAGAGTCATTAAATGAGCCTCAAGTTCAGGTTCATTTTATACTCTTGGATTATGTTAATTAAGTTTAGGTATTACAAAATTGAATTACTTTATGGTGTTTAGATCACATTAAATTTCCTTCTACTTTCAAATGGTTCACTGTCAAATGTGTTATAAATTTGTTGAGATGCTGAATATATTGTAAATTTCTTCAAAAGAATTGCATTAAGTTTTGCTTTTTTCTTTTTTGATTTGGTTTTCCTTCCGCTGGGTATATGGCAGTAAGTCAGAGTACGTTATTTACAAGCTCAAGGAGATGGGCATGGTTTCGGAGAAAGACATCTTACAGATCTGTAAACAGTTTGATCGGTTGGATTCTGGCAACTGTGGAAAGATTACACTTGCTGATCTCATGGAAAGTCATCACTGATTTTCGACGGGGGTCTTCAAATTTAAGCAAACAATGACATATTCATGGTATTCGCAAACTATTTTGTCTCATTCAACAATGACGACAAGCAGTTAGAAGCTCCAGTCATGGGAATTTGTAGGAAAGAAACAATCTCTTTGACTCAGGTCCGTCCAGAAACTGATAGAGAAGCTTGGCAATCTTTGCATCTTAAAGGTTTAATCAATTTCTTTATGATAGAGGGTCAGTCCAGGTTTTAAACCGGCGTAGACATTTATCTACTAAAACTTTTGGTGTAACATCTGTGAAATGGCTAGATTGGTTAGGAACCTGTCTTATGTTTACTAGGGAGGATTGGATAGTACAAGATGAAAAACAAGATAAAATTTTGTTCATTGTATTGTCTAGTCGAGGTCCAGAATTTCATGCTAGAGTTCTTTGTCACATTGAATGTGGTAGACTATTTCTGAAAATCCATAGAGGATTGAAATTATTATAGCATGGCCCTGCTTCGTTAAATAGGGTAGTTGTAAATGTTGGTATAAGTACTATTTTCCATGTAAAATACGAACTAGTAAATTTGGGTGGATTTGCCAAAAAGGTCAATATTTGGTGGCATCTACCAGATTTGATTGCAAAAGATATGATATCTTGCCTTTGTTACATGCCACATGAATGAAACGGAGTTTCAAGAAGGTATTCATACGACATACTCAGAGTTCATTTATATTATTAGACGGTGATACAGTACCGGGAACTTTCTGTACATGATGAAAGCTTCATGATGCACTTCTTTCATAAATTAAACAGGTTTCTGGTGTGCACAACCTTTTTCTCTTCAGTTTTTTCGCATTTTTACTCTACTTGGTAGTGGAAAAGATTAGTACATGGCATGTTATGAACCTGCACTAATTTTTTTAGAAGGATACAGTGTGTGATTTGCTTTGTTGATGACATGATGAACGAGAAAGAAGATGACTTGCACGTCTTAATTGTTTCATTGGCACCTTATCTAAGATTAAGATTGATTTTAGAATTCTTCTAAAGGAGAAACAAGTTTTCCAAATTGTCATGATAAATTTGTGGTTCAAACGGGCTTCAGCCGGTCTGGTGCCAAGCTTTTTATAAAGCCGAGCCGCTCTGGGCATGGGACCGGCTCATTTTGACACTATTGCGTATACTTCAAATGACTCTCTCTTTATATGCTCTGGTCTCACACCTTTCTTTTCAGGTTGTTATCTTTATATGTCTCACCTTGCTCAACTGAACCCACCCACCACAATCTCTCTCTCTCTCTCTCTCTCTGTATTAGATTAGGGGAGGAGTCTTTCAATGACCTTGACCGATGAACTAACACAATTACTGAAAACATTGCTATATGACCCCGTCAACCCCTCCTATTTTATAGATTCTTCAATGAATGATTACCTATTACTTTTCTTAAGTTTGTGCTAAATCATGATCCATGAACAGAATAAAATAATAATCAGGTGACGAAAGGTATTCATTTTTTCTTTACTAAAGCAACCATTTCAATCATGGCTGAACTGACTCGTGAGTAGAGATATAAAATATGTCGGGTCAGGTCCATGGGAGTCCCTCTACAATCAGGGCTGTGCTAAGCTATATGGCCATTGGGCCATCAACCCTGTGAGGTCTAGATAATTTTACACGTGTTGGATCAAGGGTGACTCGACGTTGACAAGTTCGACAACAGACAATATTAGTCGACACAACTTGCTCGCTACATGATAAATGAGTCTTTCCATGGAGTATATGATAAGGTGTACATGAACGACATAATTTTAGACTCATGGGGTCAAAAATAGCTGATATGAACGTCTTCGAAATCGGATCGTGCCAATCTAGCCCAACCGATTTGCACCACATCACAAATGGTGGCAAGGGTAAATTAAAACATCTTGCACAAAGAATGCTTAAATAAGTTTTAACAATGGAGGTCAATAATTTCTGACTAATGACAGAATCTCACACAAGTGCTTTTCACATTAGAAGATTAATTCAGTTTCAAACTAAGCCAATAGAGAGACTATATGAAGAATTTATTGCTTTGTTTTTTTACTATAAGTTTGTGGAATGAATTATAAAATAATGGTGTTTTAAAACTGAAAAAGTTGACAAACTCAAAACATTCCAAGTGGAGCAGATAGGACAGATAAAGAGATGAAAACCTTTCTTGAATGGTATCTCAGTTTATTTAAGTTTTAATAGATCACTAACATAAACAACTGAGATTTAAATATTATACATTAGAGATTTAAGAATTCAATAGATTATGTTCCTGGTTTGGATCAACTCGGTCTATGTTTTTTTTTGAAAAATGCTACAGGAACATGCTCAAATTCAGGGAGATCACGTGTAGGCGTCGGATTGGACAGTTAAAAAAAAAATACACACACACAACTCCCAATCATTTCCCTACAAATCACACCGTCTCCTTGTTTCATGTTTTTGGGCCTGAATGAGTGACTTTTTCCATGTTTTTTATAATGTTATTCATAAGTGCAAGTTTCGTTCTTATGTAGGCTTAATTCAATTTAGTTGCTGGTAATTTTAAGCCGATTTTAAGTTAACTTTTGTTTTGGTTGCGTATATGATTGTCATCAAGCTAGATCACAAGAAAATACTCGCTAGAGCAAATTCAATGAACCCTAGAGTGAAAAGAAACAAAGCAAGTAATTCAAAATTTTCTCTATTTTCAATTTGTCTCAAGTGTGAATAATTGAGAAATAAAACGGATCGAGGTAACACAGATGGAAAGATGGAAACAAGATAAAAAATCACGTGGAATAAAAGAAACAACATTTTCTCAATAAAAACACGTTGAAAACAGGGAAAAAAAAATATTTTTTCAAAAATCCAACCTAATTTGGATTAAAAAAAAAAAACCTAACGTGAATTGCTTAACTAGTTAGTGTAATTGGCAAGAGGGGTTCATGTTGCGATCGCTTATGATCCAGTTGCTTTGAATTGACACTGATAAAATCTTCATGAATAGAAAAAAAGTTATAGTCAATTTGATAATAATCAAGTGACATTCTTTCTTCAGTCCAATCTCCATAAAAATAATTGTAAATATACCGAAGGCAACTAGCAAATTGCGAAATTGAAACCTTTGAACCAGTCTTCCTTTGACTTAATGTACGTGCCTTTTAGCAAACGTCTAATTTGCATCATATGATATAATAAATATGGAAAGGAGCCTTTTAAATAATTTAGACTGTATTTTATTAAGAATTTTCTTGTAATTTTGAAAAAAATGTCAACATCTCAAGAATCTTTAATTTTTTCAGCATACACACCTAATAGTAGAGATGTCAAAAGGGTCTATCCCAACCGAGCTACTTACCCACTATTGAGCTTGGCTTGGCCCACCACACAAGCCAGCTCCTGGTTGCATATGGGACAATTCGAGTCGAGCTGACTCATTTTTCAAAAAGTCTCAATTCAGCCCTTCAAATCGAGCCAGCTCTGCTCATTTTTGGGTTTAGCCAAACCAGTAAACGACTCGCTCCACTTAGCTAGCACAAATTTTTTGCTACTCTGCTCATTTCTGGGTTTAACCAAACCGGTAAACGACTTGCTCCACTTAAACAATTCGTCTCACTTAACATTCCTACCTAACCGATAACCTGCCTGATTGATAAAGACTTCCTATAACAATGCCAAAATACCATAATTTATGTCACATGTAAATGGTCCCAATTGAACTAGGTCAATAATCTCATGCTATTTCTTTATTCCATAAACATTCAAAAGTCCAATCCTTTTAGGTATTTTGAGTATCTTAATATATCCATACTATCAAAAGCGATTATTTGACTTATAAGCAGGTTAGTTTTTTTCACCGTTAAATTTTTTGTTTCACCGTCTTTTGATTAATGATAGAACATAATTGAAAAGTTTAACACTTTTATTGATACATGCATGACGCACAAGAGTATACTTTGTGCGTCATAAAATAGAACTAAATTTCTAACATTTACATGATTATCAAAATTTTCATTTTTCTCTTGTCTAAGTATTATTTTTGGGTTAATTTCACACACGATCACTGAACTTACACAAAAATAAAAAAACGGTCATTGAAGTTCAAAACTTGCATAAACGATCACTGAAATTTCATGCGCTTTCACAAACGGTCACTGGAGTTTAAGTTTCTTTCACAAACGGTTATTGGAGGACTGTTATGCCTTTAATTCAAACATAAAGAACAAAAGTGAGCACATCCGAATTTTGGACAGTTTTGAGGTGCCAACTTTAGACCACCATAACTTCGTCCTCCGGCCACCTTTTTCTACGGACAAATATATCATATTGAAGCCCTCAATGCCCTCTTAACAACCCACCCAACCACTGGTCGTGATACCATCGGAATTGGCGGAAAATCTCGCCGAAGTAAGCTACCCGAATTTTGGACAGCTTGGAGGTGCCAATTTTGGACCACCATAACTCCGTCCTCCGGCCACATTTTTCCACTGACCAATATACCATATTGAAGCCTTCAATGCCCTCATCAAAACCCACCAAACCACCTGCCTTGATCCCATCGAAATTGGCCAAAAACGGAGCCAAAGTTGGCTACCCACGCAGAGCCTGCTATCCAAAATCCGGCTGTACGTGGGTAACCTACTTTGGCTCCTTTTTTGGGCCAATTCCGACGGGATCACGGTCTGTGGTTGGGTGGGTTTTGAAGAGGGCATTGAGTGCTTCAATATGGTATATTGGTCCGTGGAAAAAGGTGGCCGGAGGACGAAGTTATGTTGGTCCAAAGTTGGCACCTCCAAACTGTCCAAAATCCAGGTAGCTCACTTTGGAGCGATTTTCTGGCCAATTCCGACGGGATCACGACTAGTGGTTGGATGGGTTGTTAAGAGGGCATTGAGGGCTTCAATATGGTATATTGGTCAGAGGACGGAGTTATGGTGGTCCAAAGTTGGTACCTCCAAACTGTCCAAAATCCGATTGTGCACACTTTGGTCATTTATGTTTGAATTAAAGGCATAACGGTCCTCCAGTGACCGTTTGTGAAAGCGCATGAAATTTCAGTGGCCGTTTCTGCAAGTTTTGAATTTTAGTGGCCGTTTTGTTATTTTTGCGTAAGTTTAGTGACCGTTTGTGAAATTAACCTTATTAGTTTTTACATTTAGTAAAGATCTATTTGGCAGGACTCCTAAAAATTAAAAGTAATTTCTAAAATTAAGAAGTTTTTGGATAAATTTTGGAAATATTTTGTTGTTAAAAAAGATTTAAAAGAAAGTTGATCCAAATTTTCTTTACAAAAAACAGGTGCCAGATGCAATCCCAACATGCCTATTTAGATGAATGTATATATAAATCATTGTGTGGAGTCTTTTATCTCATACTCGCACGCGTGCACCAAGTTTTGAGCTGTTATGTCACATCGTTTAATTTAGATATTTCACACGATGTCAAGCTAAAAATTGTAACTCTTGACGATGGATGATCATACCGTGAAGGTCATAAAATTCTAGTGTAATTGTTTTAGTAATTATATTGTACTCAATTTCTGTCTCGATTAAAATTCAATTACCCTATTTTTCGTGATTGTACTTTCCCTCACATACCCATTTTCTTGAATTATCAAGTAGACCATAGTTAGAGAGACGATTTTCTCCGTCACCCCCATGTACATGTATGCTTGTTCTAGTTTCAAATTTGTTTTTGCATATTTCAAAACTAGGAATTATTTTAGTTCAAAATTATTTACAATACAAGAAAAAAAGAAGGTTTGGTATGTTATCTAAATTTGGTGGTTGTCAATTAGTGTAGGTGAACCCTTGATTTAATCTTTCTAAAACTCAGCAAACAAAGCCCATTGATTGGTGATTTGATGCCTAATTTTGTTGGTTAGTAATTCAATAAAGTAGGAATAATGTCATGTAATATGACCTGACTAAATGAACCAATAATTATGATTAAGGGAAAAAAAATATTGATTAATCAAACCATTAGAGCCATTCAACCAATATCTTTATGGAAAAGGGCGTTTAATTATTTAATTATTGAAGATATTTAACAAGATTCCACTACACGACTCTTCCTTCATAAAATAATTAGTAGAATTCACACTCCACTTCTACGGTCAGACATTGTATTATATTTTATTACGAAAAATACTAAAAATTAAAAGAAAAACAAAACATTTCTTCTATTAGTAAACATCGGATATGAGAAGTCGAAATATAATTATATATATATATATATATATATATATATATATATATATATATATATATATATATATATATTGCTATTATTGTTCTTGGTAGTAAAGCATTAGGCCAATTGGTATGGTATAGCATAAAAAGTTGCTAAAATTGAAGTAATTTTAATCATGCATTTGATGAGATTCACATCACATTATCAACTATTTAATCATATATTTTATTAACTTTTATTAAAATTCATTAAAAATTTTATCAAACAAACCCTAGTTGTTACAACGTACCTCACTCTAATAACGCACTTCATTATTCGTACCAAATATAAAACAATTAAGCCGATATGCTGTCCAGCAAAATGAGGATTGTAGATAGAATTAAACCAAATGTACAGGGAACTCCTACACCCTCTCACGTGCGCGGGACCCTTCTCAATAAAAAAGTAAAAAAAATCACCCACCCCTTCGATGTGTGAGTCATCGATGGGGGTTCCCTGTAGATGAAGCATGATTCCTATAGATAGGCATGCTTCACACTTACTGTACATGTCAAGTCAAAATCTAATCCGTAGTCCACTGATAATTTGTGGACTAAGACTCTGCCTAACTCTATTTGTCCCCTACACACACTTTTATAACGTTGTATAGTACGTAACATACGTGGGATAATATGAATGTTTAAAAACTGCCGCAATTTGAGTTTAAATTCAAAAGGCCACAGTCATTGCGTAAACAACCAAAAACCAATTCAACCCTATTGAGGTGTGGTTTGGTGCCGTAAGCATAAGGTTAATATATAGCTTCATTTTTTGACAGGAATTTTATTTTCAGTTTAGATACAAAATATTTTATTTTAATTGTCAACTTGTGCGCTCTTTCAATCTTCAATTGGATTTTTCTAAGAAAAATTTGTGTATATACAATTTAGAGATCAAGTTCCACCGCAATAGTTTGGTCAAACTTAGATGTCTGCATAGTCCTGTTTAATTTAGCTAAAAATCAAAATTTTAGTAAATTTTAATGAAAGTTGATAAAATGTGTAATTGAAAATTTGATAAACGTGAATTCTATAAAATGTATGATAAAAATAAATTAAAGAAAAAATAAGATCAAACAAGAGCTTAATAAATGCATTTGAGGTTCGAGAGCAATTTATTATGCATTAAATATCATGCTTTTCTAGGATGTTACAATAATATAGAGTTAAATTTATGAATATATTACTTGTAGAATGCACGTAGAACGATTACGTAGTTTTCTAGGAATAACATTCTACATGTATGATGTCACTAAACTCTTAGCAAAATTTTGCACTGATCATCAAAACTTAATTTTTATTCTACAATAGCCACTCAACTTATACTTTTTTTAGAATTTGGTCACAGCTTCGGAGCTTTAATTTGATTATTTCGGGTCTGTTTGATTCTCATTATTGTAGAATGAGAACAAAAAATATAGTCGTTATTGGGCCCCATACAAGAAATATAAATTCAAAATTGATGGCTTGATGTGATGAATAACGATCATATTTTTCATTTTTATAGATGAAAAATGAGAAACAAATTGACGTGACAATTTTGAAGACGAATAACTGCTAGACTACTATCCCAAATTTTCCATTTGTCAAATTTTAAAAAAATGCGATAATAGAATTGTGAATAACAACAAAGTTTAAGAAGAATGAGCAATTTAAAATATACTAAATAAATTTAGTTACCAACAAAAAAAAAAAAAAATGGTTACTGTTAGCAATTTACATAACCAAAAATATATCTGCATGTCAATTGGCTAGGTGGGCCACTAGACTGGTCGGTTCGAATCATGTCCACGACACTGAAGCTAAAATTTCTAGACATTTGATGTGAGAAAATGAGATCAGAATTTCGGTCGACTTCACCAGATTCAAGTCGAGACTAGTCGGCTCTAATCTTGCTCTTTCGATAGAAAGTCGAATTTCTAGACATGTGATGTGAGAAAAAGAGATTAGAATTTTGGCCGACTTAACAAGATTCGAGTCGGCCAATCCAACTGTCGACGCGACCATCTGGCTTGCAGGATAACCCAAGAACGTGAAAATAATTCTGAGGTAGACTGGGAAAGTACCCGAGAGGGACGACAGCTACATATGGATGCAGGTGAGCCATAGGGAACCTCGCACGTGGCAAGTCATGTGTCGGCTATGGTCAAAAGCCGGTGCCAGTGGGGACGCGTGTATAGCCCGATCGGTCCAAGTAGCTCAAGTTTGAAACATTGACTGCTGCTCAAACAAGGACCTTTGCGACTTTACTGTTAATCGTCGTTGACTTTTGCTCTATCTCCCAACAACTTGTTCTTCACACCTCAAAAGCACACACATTTCAAAACCTAATTAAGGTTTTAATTATTATAATGTGGTATGTAATTTTGGCTTAAACTAATGATTTTGGTGAATTGCTACAATCAATTTAGAAATTTTATAAACAATTTATATTCTAGGTTGTCTGTATGTTGGACCAATGTTGTGACCGATACAAAACATTCGATTGAGTCTGTTCAACTTTATCAATTTTATTAATTAAAATGCACACAAGTGGCTAGTTTCAAATTTTAAAAATACATCAATATTTTTCTTACTTTTTCCAAAATGAAAGTTTTAGCTTAGATTTTGGTGGTCGCTAATGACAATTTTAGCAAACTATCTGTTTATTTAAAATATGTCTTCAACCAACCTTATTTTGTATATATTGAATTTATTTTTATCGCTTGTTATTATGTCAAACCAGATCAATTTTAAGTAATCTACATTTTTTTCAATAAATTACAAAAACACATAATTTTTAAATTGTAATAAATTCTGATCCCATATTATCTATCTAGTTTCCAAATGTTTCTTGAAAATATTAAATATTTCATTATTTCTTTACCAAAACAGAATAATTCAATTTTTGAAAACAAAGAAATTAGCGCAGAAGATGTTGTCAAATAAAGGTTTTGTGGCAGATGAAACCATTCTCTTGTGAACTCATATTTGTCAAACTTCAATACAATGTGGGGTCCCCAGCTTTATAAAATCAAAATCCTCTTGTCAAATATATAATAAAGACAGTGAAGCTCCTGTCAAAACCTATTATTCATTTTCTTCTACTGATCTTCCTCCTCCTCCTCCTCCTCCTCCATCCATGGCTGAAGAATACAGAGATCTGTACTGCCACCAACCATTTTACAACGATCGTTATGGCTCAGGTTCGAACGGGTTTACGTTCTCAGGCAGCAGTTCCTCTGCATATACTCAGGATGCTTCCCTTACAGCAAATTCTTCATTTCACAATCTACAAATGCTCGATCCTCCATACATGACCTTCACCGAGATTTTGCAAGGATCAAACGATAACAACGCACTTGCTGGAGCTTTCGGTTTGTCGAGGACGTCGTCTTCTGAGGCATTTTCTAGAGTGAAGGATGAGCCGAAATCAGTAGTAGTAGGAGCTGGAGATTATGTGGGTGGTAGTGAAACTCCAGCTACACCTAATTCTTCGATCTCTTCCTCCTCTACTGAGGCAGTTGGCAATGAAGATTCGAGCAAGAATCAGAAAGAAAACCCAATGAAAGAAGCCATGGAAGATGGAGAAGACGCATCTAAGAAAGAGTAGGTTTATATTTACTTTTCTATGACCAATTGTAAGAATCAAAATGCGTGAAATTTCTTCTGTAGTAAGTTAAACTACTATTGTGACACTGTTATCGCTAGAGTAAAAACGACTCTATGGTCTAATCTCATTAACATCGAATATTTTGTATATCACCTGTGTTTAACTTTGATGCTTAAATGTATCTCAGGACTATAACGAAGAAGAAAGGGGAGAAGAAGCAAAAACAGCCACGATTTGCTTTCATGACAAAGAGCGAGGTAGATCATCTCGAAGATGGATATAGATGGAGAAAATATGGACAGAAGGCCGTGAAGAATAGCCCTTATCCAAGGTTCTATTAATTTTTATTGATTTTACTTGTAGTATGAATGCTCTTCTAGATAGTCAAAAATGTTCTCTTCTTGGTCCAATGTAAATACAACACAAGGATATGTGAATTTACCCCCAAGAAATGAGGTTTCTTCTACAAGAGTTTTTCGTTAACAAAAATTTCTTTCAAATCCAAATTCAAAATTGTGAGAGACCCTATATTATTGAAAGGGTTAAGGTCTCTCACCGGAAAAAAATGGATCAAAATAATGAGGAAAAGAGGTAAGCTGGATTTTTGGCGACTATCCAAGAATTTCAAATGCATGAATCAAGGGTTTCATACTCTAAAACTTCTCAAATTTTATCAATTGTTAGAATTTTAATTCTCTGGAAGAAATCTTGAACTGTCTGGGTAAGGATATTATAATGGAGAAATTTAAGATGAATGAAAACCTAAATATGTAGTCTCTATATTTCATGTATTTCTTTCCTTTCCCTTTATTTCCCTGAAACACCATGGAATAATTGTCTTGTGACTGAAACAAACTTATATCCCACTGCAGGAGCTACTACCGGTGCACGACTCAAAAATGCCCGGTTAAGAAACGCATTGAGAGATCGTATCAAGATCCTTCAATCGTCATCACGACATACGAAGGACAACATAATCATCATGTTCCGGCAACTCTCCGAGGAAATGTAGCCGGAATGTTGTCTCCTTCAATGCTTGCACCATCATTATCACTGCAAGATGGACCTATGTTTCCTCGAGAACTGTTACTTCAGATCCCTCACATG
The DNA here is from genome assembly GCA_035079005.1 of Fraxinus americana. NCBI lineage: Eukaryota > Viridiplantae > Streptophyta > Magnoliopsida > Lamiales > Oleaceae > Fraxinus > Fraxinus americana. The sequence goes on along the minus strand of CM068709.1, from coordinate 35,647,207 downwards.
TACAACTACGGAGCAGCTGGAAGTACAAGTAATGTGTATCAGCAAAATTTTACACCATTTGAGCAGCTTCAACTTCCTGACTACGGGTTATTACACGACATAATTCCCTCTGCTTTTCACTTTCCGAAGCAAGAGAACTGAAACACTACGAATTCTAACTTCTCTTTATATCTTTATTTATGAATAGCTATAGCAGACTATATCTATCTTTCCTTCTAATTCCCCCACCCTATGCTTACGAATTAGTATTAATTCACGTAATGAATCTCATCTTTCTTGATTTACTAGTTATATTTCACTTATCCATGATTCATTGGTGATCGAAGGAAAATTATTCCCATGGGAGAAGGCTCTTTTTCAGTTGTGTTAGTAACTTGAACTCGGAAAATGCATGAACTGTTGAAGTTGGTAGTGGTTACATTAAAACTAACTGAAACATAGAAGTGGTGTCTAATCTCATTTGTTCAATTGCGGATTTTCATGATTTCGAGTATAGATGCATCAACACGTCGCCTTAATAATTTTTCACTAAATTTTTTTTTTGAGTTACGTAGGCAACTTGATACTACCCAGAATTTTTTTTTTTTTTTAAACCAAGAATACGAAATTAAAAAATTTTCAATTCACTATAGTTTTTCTTATTTCTAATTTTCTATAGAGGATAAAACTAGGAATTAAACAATTTTTATATAGATTTACCGCTAAGAAAATCTTACAAATAGAAATTCATCTCATTAAAATGAGTTTCTGTTTACACTTTACAAAATAAAAGCAACTCCTTTTTCAAATAAATCCGTGGTTGCAAAACTCATCTACCTCCCTTAATCGCCACGCCGGGAGAACATTAATGGGAGATATAACAAGACTTCAATTAGTGATCTCCACGTTTGAATTGAAGATTTAATTGAAAAGGATATGAATTGTATAAGTGGTTGGATTTTTAACTAATTAAAAGACCTTCCAACAACTTTCCCTTTAATTCAAACAAGGCTACTCCACTTTCTGATTTGAAAGCAAGGGTTGCAAATGATGTCATAACGGAGCCCCCGCTTTTCCACTCGAGGACAAGAGATGATACCGGTGATGCTTTAGATTTTGAGGAAGTTGTGACATTTTTGAAGTTGAGGTACGGTGCCTATTTATGAGCAAGGATTACTTTTCCATCTACGGCTAATCTCGAGTAATTGTGCCAGATCAAATAGATGCCTTAATCGTACAATAGCTTATCTAAGAGTTGGTTTTGTTGTCTTCGAAAGTACTATGAAACTATCTTGACAATCTCTTCTATAAGATAGAGCTCATGTCAATCGAATGGAAAAAGTCCGATCCTCTATCTTTTGCTTTGAATAGATCTCAAGGGTAAAGTACTCATACCGAACATGACTAGAAAGATGCAGGCACTTCAGGCCAGTCATATTGGTTCTAGACATGTCAATGGGCCGAGGCTCGGCCCTTAAACCCACTAGCTCTGCTCGGCTAGTGGCTCGTGGCTTGTCAATTTTTATTTTTTTTTAGCTTTTCTTAGCATTTTTTTAACCTTTTTTTCACGAGCCCACGAGCTGCTCGTGAAAAAACGAGCTGAGCCGGCCCGCCACTCGGTTCGTGCTTGGGCTCGTGAGCGGCATTTCTTCTTAAGCTGTAGATTGGGATGCTTCCCTATAGAAAAGCATGCATCGAGATTGATCCGAATTTCGATTCAAATCTAATATAGTACCTATGGGTACATAAGAAATGTATTGCATCTATTCTTTTTCTTGAATCGATCCTTTATCTTTGCTTCAAATCATTAGGTTTAGACATTGTTTAGGTGCTTCTTAATCCTTTCATAATGGCAGCAACATACCCTTGTTTGTGATTTAACAAATTCATATAATCTCATTCAACTAGTATATCAAAAAGTGATGATGATGTGAACACGAAAATAAGAAAGAGTGGCAAGAAGAATGAGTTAATTCAAGAAAACCTCGACCTCCCAAGTGATTTTCGAGGAACCAATACACTCTCGAAACAAATTATATGTTTGAAATAATTAATTAGACACCTTTATTTCATCTTTTCTTTGAACTTAAATAGAAAACAATACAAAATAATGGCCCTAAAACTAAGGAGCACAATATACCCCATTATACCCATTATTTCCTAATAATTGAAAACTACTCATAACTGCCTTCCATATCAATCCTAGACCAAGTCAAAATAAAAAAATAAAAAAATGAAATGAAATAAATACAATATATGAGTTCGTAACATATCAAAAATCAAAGACATAGTACACTTGACGTATGATGACGAAAAGTATGACTAGAGCACATAAATATAGTCTGTTAGCTTTTTATTCTCATGTCTTCGAACATTTTAAGTTTATGCCTATGTATATTGTTTTATAATTTTTGTCATTAATAAAAATGCTACTTAAAAAATGCAAGAGGCTTCTTCCTAGTGGTGTCAATGAGTCGAGTCGAGCCGGCTCGGTGAGCTCGTGGCTCGTTTCCAACGAGCTCGGCTCGTGCCCGAGCTTGCCCAAAACGAGCAGCTTGGCTCGCCGACTCATGAAATTTGACTTTTTTTTAACGCTACTATAACTAAATTTTAAATTCAAAAAATATATATATACACATTTTCTATTTTTTTTCAAAATATACATTTTTCAAAACATTTATAATTTTTAAAATAATAAAAATACATTTTCTAAAACATTTTTTTTTTTTTTTTAAAATAAACCCTCCTCCTTTATCCTGGGTTTGAGACCGGCTACTTTAATTTCGAGTAAACGGAGTTAAAATTGTACACGAATAACTTGTTACGTGTACAATTTTTTTTAAAAAAATTATAAATGTATGAAAATAAAATTTTGTAATGAATATAGTGAAATTAAATATTACTTACTTGATTACATGCAATTTCGGCATATTTATGTTGAATTCGATAATTAGCGTCTTCCCAATCCTTCACGCATATTAACGCTTTCAAAATATCTTCTTTTAGTCGACTTCGGATCTCAAAGAGAACCCTTTTCCCTGCACTAAAAGCAGACTCCTAAGCTACAGTGCTAACCGGAGGTGTTAATAGATCTTTTACAATTGCAGAAACTATTGGTCATCGACGTTCGTTATTTCACCAGAATTCAATAACATCTTATGAACTTTTCTTAACTGATTTGTTACTAGGCATAGTATAACTAAAGTATTCAATTAATTCAGATGGCAACGCATTTGGACTAGCACTCAAAGTTTGAGTACATGCAGTGGAAGACAAACTACTACTACTAAAGGAACCACATGCATATGCATTTGAATCATATCTAAATGAGTTTATGTTTTCTAATAAACTTAAAACATCAGCGTCGTCATCGTTTATATTAGTGGGAGGAGGAGTAGGTACACGAGTAATTTGTGTACCTATCTGTGAAGCATATAATTCATACATTTCAGTTAGCCCTTGTTTGCCCCCCATTATATCTCATTATATTACATTAAATTTTTTTCTCTTTTCATCTCAACCATACATTCATCAAATAAAATAATAATACGCACAAATCTAAAACTTTTCAACCACACATCTCCCATCAATCACTATTCTAAAAATTTTCAACCCCCTAAAAATCTACAATAATGGGGACCAAACAGGGGCTTAATATTTGTTCCAAATTCCTATAAGTAGTAGGCATATTAAAAGTTAAAGTATTTGAAATTTGGTCAATTATAAATTCAGTGCCCGATAAATTATATTGGGGGTCCATGACATATGTTAAAGGAAATAACATAGGTAATTCTTCCCAATATTTTTTAAATTTTAATTCCATGGCATATATAACCGCATGAAAATCAGGGTCATTTTGATATCTCTTAAAAACCCTGACAGTTATATAAAGACGTTTAAGAACCATACAACTAGTGGAATAATAAATACCAGACAATATATTTGTAGACGTATAAAAACTTGCCAAATATTTTTTAATTTTAGAAACTGTAATACAATCGAATTCATTTAAGATATTTCTTCTTCGTCTCTAACATGCTTACTGTTATAAAATTCAGTGATAAACGTTTTAAAACCTTCACAGGATTTTAATAATAAGTACGTTGAATTCCATTTATGATCTACGTCAGTAATAAAAGTTTTTGTATGTTCATTCCTAGTTTGTTCACAAAATTCCCCAAATACTTGTTTTCTACTAGGTGTAATCGTGATATATATATATATATATACACGTAGTTTACGAAATGTTGGTTGTCCACTATTGCTAGTGGCAGCTTCGCCGCGGCAACAAACTTTATCATTCCAGTTCGAGCTTCCTCCTTCGAATACATCCACGTAAAAAGTGGTGTAGTAGTAGCACCGACGCTACTAGTACCAAACTGTAGTTGCGTTTGACCAGCTAGAAGAAGCCCATGTTTGGCCGCACATGTTTTGTAGTGACAGTTGAGGTGAGTGGTCCCAATGCCTTTTTGCCATGCCGTTGTTGTTGACAGTATTTACATACTGCTTTGGTTTCTAAAAGTTCATCGATCACACGACCAGTGTTAATCAATTTGAAATGGTCCCAACATTTTGTCTGTTCTTCCCCTTTCTCTTCCCTCTTGTATCGAAAATATTTAATGCAAATTCTTCATCTTGTTCCAAATCAATTGGAACACTAGGATCAACATCAACGTCATCCAAATCAATTGGATCATGATGACTACCTTCACAAACATCGAAATCTTCACTGTTTTCTGGAATTGATAATTCATTGAGACCGGCAAATTCATTCCCAAATTGATTTTGGACAGGTGTTTCACCTTCCATACCGAACAAGTTTTTAACAAATGCTCGTGGATCCATATGTGAATTGTAGAAATTAAATGTTGAAATAGAATGTAGAAATATAGAATTGAGAAGTGAATGAAGATTATATAGTAGTGTATAAAATGAGTTGTAAAATTAAGATAATAATGTAAAAAATGTAGAAAAGAATTATATAATAAATGAATGATATTATTGATAATGATTTGTAAATTGTAGAGAGTAGAGAATGAAAGTTTGGTGAGAAAAAAATATTGTAATGGGTTGGGTATTTATAGGAGAAGAAAAGTAGAAAAAAAATTAATTTTTTTTTTAATTGTGACCAAACGGTCACTGAAAAGTTTGGTCACCAACTCCAAGTGACTGGAACGGTCACTGAATTTCAGCGACTGTTCTTGTAAAAAAATTTATTTATTTTTTTCCTATTAGATGAGCCCACGAGCCGACTCGCCGAACAGCTCGTGAATAGTGACATGCCGAGCCCCTCCTCTAGCCAGCCAACCCACTCGGCTCGTGTTAGTGCTCTTTTTTTACGAGCTCGAGCGGCTCGTGGGCTTGAACAGTACGAGCCGAGCGGTCGAGCCGACCAGCTCGATTGACACCACTACTTCTTCCTCATTATCCAAATATACAATGACATATATAATAACGATTGAATACTTAATTATTAATTATCTACATCTATTTACAATATATAAAAGGGTAATTAAATTTACACCACAATTTTTATTATCTGCACCACGTTTTAATTACATTTAAGATTTTCAATCTTTAATCATTATAGTATTTATGTTTCTAATGATTATTCATGAGATTTTTAAACTCAAACTATTCATTAGTTAGCACATTTTGTATTTTATGACAGTTTGTCCAAGAAATTCATTGAGATAGCGTATAAAAAATTATTTTTATCATATTAAAATAAATAAATATGTAAGAAAAAATATTTTTCCCTTATTTCAAAGCATAGAAACAAAATATTTTAACATAAATCATCATCAAGCACGAGACTAATTAATAGAGAGTTAAAGATATTAATTCAACAAAAAAAATTAAGAAAATAATTGCTACGCTGCCTTATAAGAGAGAGACGGGGCCTAGTGCACTTGCTCCTCTGTTTGCTCAGTCAATTGGATACCTGCTTGAAGCTATTCTCTCTCTTTACAGCCCTGCCCGGAAGGGCCGTGATCAAATCATCTTGGGAGTTGCCGGTGCGAATCCCCGCACTTCCTTTCTGCTCTCCGAATCCTTGCCTGATCTCCTTTCTAGCCTTAAGATTAGGCTCACTTAATTCCATACAGTCGACTAGTTGTGTGCTCTTCAATCCAGCCATTCCTGCCATTGAACAAGACTGAGTTGACTTTCATGATTACCTTTTCTTTCTTCTCGGAAAAAGCTCTTTCTCTTGCCGTTGTTGGTGGTTTAGTAAGTCCGTGGGAAGGCAGTGGAAGAGAAAGTAGCTGTCAGCTGCTGCTTATCAACCGGCAAACCAGCTACCAGCAACAATCATTGAATCTTTTGAGCCTTCAGTTCTTCTTGCGCCAGTTTCACTATCTTTTTCGGTGCCTTCTTCGATTCCCTTTGAAGTAGAGGGAACCTTTTCTTTCTCTTTCAGTGGGAGCAAGATCGATCAATGAAGGGAGAGAACTTTCAAGAGGAAGAAGAAAAGAGCAAAGATTAAGTAGTTTATCTGCAATTAAAATGCAGTGTAATATCCAAAATTTGTGGTGGTAATATAATAATTGATATATGTTGTCCATTTTTACTGTCCAACCAGTTATAAATTGACACATCATAAAAAACTTGGGTGGACAGCATAAATGGACATGAGATCTCAACTTGTAATGTAACCACCATGTATAAAAGGTGTGAATATTTGAGAAACATCGTTTGACCATTACGCTCTTATAGTCTTTTGTTTTTGGTCAACAACACCCTTGTGCATTAATTCGTTAGTCATTATTCATGCATTCTATAATAACTAGGTGCAAGCAACGTGCAATGCACGTTTGCTTAGTTTATATTAATATTTTTGTTTAATAATTAATTTATTATTAATAAAGATGTAATTTTTTTTTATTAATTAAGGGCGTGTATGGGTGAGCTGCAAGTAGGAAGGAAAATTGATTATGTTATCCTTTTTTTTTAAACCTACAGCCCTACATTGAGAGAATTGGTCCAAAATTGCGGCTCTCAACGACATGAATTGTTTTGCCAACGGCTTGATTTCTGCTGAAAAGCAGAAACAGACACCCTATAAATAATCAATGATGTAATGTTTATATAATTGATAAATAATTAGAGGTATGATTTTGATATTGTGATGTAGGTTGGTGAGATTGAAGAAAATAAGCAAATGTAGACAAATTTAGAGAAATGGCTAAATTGTAAGGGATCTAAAGTTCGGGGGCTAAAATATAAATACTTAAAAGTTGTGCCAAATCTCACGATGAAGATTTGAGAGTGTTCGGAGTCAATTGGATAAAGAAAGATGTCAAGGGGATCAAATTTAGTCAAAAGATGATCACAAATCAATTTTCAACAGAAAAATTATGCTCCGGTGTTTTAGTCTCATATTGAGACCTATTTTTGGCATAGGAAGTGATCGAATTGGAGAATGATGTCTGAATTAAAGTTGTAGCCAGATGAGTTAGCTTTCCAACTCATTTTGTATCGCCTCAATAGGACGTCGAATACAAAGTTATGATAAAAACATTGAAAGAAGGTGCAGCTGCCTGTTTAAAACAAGAAATTCCGTTACATAGTCCGTTATATTGAGACCTAATTTTGGCATATAAAGTGGTTGAATTGGAGAATGATATCTGAACCAAAGTTGTAACCAAATGGGTTAGATTTCCAATGCATTTTGAATTGTCTCAATCGGATATCGGAATACAAAGTTATGATAAAAACACTGAAAGAATGTGCAGCTGCCTGTTTAAAATAAGAAATTCTGTTACATAGTCCGTTATATTAAGACATATTTTTGGCATAGAAAGTGATCGAATTGAAAAATGATGTCTGAATCAAAGTTGTAGCCAGATGAGTTAGCTTTCTAACTCATTTTGAATCGCCTCAATCGGATATCAGAATACAAAGTTATAATAAAAATACTGAAAGAAGGTGCAGTTGCCTGTTTAAAACTAGAAATTTTGTTACATAGTCTGTTATATTGAGACCTATTTTTGGCATAGAAAGTGATCGAATTGGAGAATAATGTATGAATCAAAGTTGTATCCAGATGAATTATCTTTCCAACGCATTTTGAATCGCCTCAATCGGACATCCAAATACAAAGTTATGATAAAAACACTGAAAGAAGGTGCAGCTACATGTTTAAAACAAAAAATTTCGTTACATAGTCCGTTATATTGAGACATATTTTTGGCATAGAAAGTGATCGAATTGAAGAATGATGTCTGAATCAAAGTTAACACATTTTGAATCGTCTCAATCGAATATCGGAATACAAAGTTATGATAAAAATATTGAAGAAAGGTGCAGCTGCCTATTTAAAACAAGAAATTCCGTTAGTTTTTCCATTAAACCAACAAATTCCGTTAAATAAGCACTTTTTATATATAGAAAGATTTTATATAATGCATTAAGTTATTTATTAAACAACTTATATTAATATCTTATAATTTTATTTCAGGGAACGTTTAAAAAAAATAATCAGAAAAGCCTATCAATTTAGATCATCAAGATCCTAAACAAGTTTAACCAAGTTCCATGGCTCTTAATATGTGCCCTCGGTGAGTGATAGATCTAGGAATGTTGGTGAGCTAGGACGATCGTTGACCGTCAACCTTTAACGGCTGCAATAATGAAATCGTTTATTAATATTAATATTAAAAATTCTTCCATCAATATATAAATGTAATAAAACGTAAAAATCTATACATGCAAATATAATCTAATACAACCTCAAATGATAAGAAAAATACATAATACAACTTTTATGGTGGATGATTGAGGGCTAAAATAACATTACATTGAATTCAAAAAATGATATCAACAATCGATATATTAGTCCAAGATATTATAATTGATGAATTAATTAACGTCCTTAATCCACGAGAACATTTAACAAGCATCACGTCAACTTGGAAGTTACTTTCACAAGCAAAGTGACAATTTGTAATACTATTCAACTTCAATGACTAAATATGCTCGAAGAATGCTTTAAGCACCAATGTGAAATTTCACACAAACAACTCCCATGAAGGAAAGAAAAAAAGTGAATAAATGCCCAATAAAAAAAAAAATTGAAAAAAAAATAGAACTTAAAGATTTAGACTACGTTGGTTAACTCATTCACAAGACAAGTGTTGAGGGGGTCATTTAGGATTGGTCTTTAGGGCTTATGTCATGAAAAATAAGGGTGTACCAAACTCGATTCAAATTAATCAAAGGTGAGTCATCTTCGAACAATTTATTGATCCATCAATGTTTAATTTGATTTACAGAGTTTTTCTTCACGGGATTGGTAGGTCCCCCATTAGAATTATTTCACAAAATCCTAAACCCCATTTTGTTCAACTCAGTCCATTTGCATAAGGAAAAAACAAATCAAAACCCAGATGAAAAGATTTACTATTAATTACCTCATTTAGAAAAGGCTATTTTAGCCTCCAAGTACTTGAATTTTGATTCTACAAAAAAATTCGATTCAGGAGGGAGATACGACTTACGATATGAGAGAAGAGATAGGGTTTTCTTAGCGGGAAAAATTTATAGGTCAGGGATTATCTTTCACGAAATCAAAAATCAGACCCTAATGTTTAAATTTACAAAATTCAGGTTTTTCCATGAATTAATTAATTATATTTTACAATTAATCTATTAAATTAAATATTTAACTATAATATAATATTTATATAATTGACCCACCCCACCGACCAACTCCACCCAACCTTCACCTCCGCCATCACCACCTTCACTGCTCCGACGACTATTTCGGAGATCGGTGACTGTTCTTTGGCCACGCTTAATTCCAGCGAGTATATTTTCGGTGATCGTTGGCCGCCGCTTAATTCCGATAACTACTCATATTCCAAGGTCACAGATATCTTATTAAGTAGTTAAAAATTTAATTTTCTGTTACAACTTATCAAATTAATTGGTCACAAATTATTTTAAAGTCACAATTGAAAAAAATTATAGGTCACGGATTTTTAATTGGTCACAAATTAAGAAAATTTGTTGGTCACATATTATATTTTGAGTCACAGAATAACAAATTTTAAAGTCACAGATCGATATAGTTAGTCACATACACCCAAATACCTGTCCCCCAATTCCACCAATACTTGGTCACAGATCCATCAAATAGTTGGTCACAAAAACTCTTCGTCCCATCCGCCCGACGTCGCTACGTGGTCACAGAGAACCATATAGCTGGTCACAGATACCCAAAGGTTACTGACACTCTTCGTCGCATCCATGTCGTCACCGCCTCAACCATCCACCAATAATAAAACCAACAACAACCATCACTCAACAGATCCGCCACCAACAACAGCAAACAACAACAACCAACCACGGGGCGACGCCTGCAGCAGCGACACTACTGCGATCGTCGAGGCGCTGCTGCCACAACGTCTCGACTTCGGCTCAGAGGAGAAGGGAGGGAGGGGAAGGGAGAAGGGTGTAGAGGAGAGTGAGGGGGAGGAGGCGGCGAGAGAAATGGAGAGAGACGCGATGGAGAGAGAGACGAGAGCGGGTGAGGAATGGGTGAATTAGGGTTTTAAAATGGAAATTATTTTTCTTTAAAAAATGGAAATTATTTAATTAAAATGATAAAAAAAACCTGATAAATGAAAAAAAAAACATGAAAACCTGATTTTTTAAAAGTCCAAACTTAATGCCTGATTTAGTGTAATTTTCCCTTTGCTGAGGCCTAAGCTATTACCATGTTGCATTTGATTTTGGAATTCTTTTGGGGGCAACAGTCGGGGACCACGAGTAGGTGACCAGACCAATCCTCTTCACTCCTCAAGCCTTCAACTTTGGGCCTAAATGTTTTAAATTATTGACAAAAAGGTCCACTATCTTTTTTTTATTATAAAAAGGCTCAAACATATTATCTCCTTCTTTGGTATTGAGCTCAGCAGCCAATGCCAACCTGTAAAAATCAATCTTGTTGCCGGCCAACCTATAAATTTCGACAGAGCCAACATAAGCGGCCTCGCCTACTCGCCGGATGCTGGCTCCGCCACTGCCCTCGGTCATGGCTTCTATACCACCATTGCTGTAGAAATAGTTGTTCTTGACTTGTTCGAGCGAAAAAGTAACTTTTTTTCATCAGTGTCAATGTTATATCTTATATTGCAGCTGTGGGATGTCTATATTCTTTTTGGTTTTAATATTCTTTCCTGCTATGGAGAACTTTGAGTTGCGATGTGGAATGTTGAGAGTTAAAATAAAATGGTAAAAGGATAAATTAGCCCAGTTTGATGCACATTTTGAGAGTAAGAATGTATTTTTATTGTTGATGTGATGAGGAATATGTGGTTGAAAATGAAGGAAAAGTTATTGATGTAACGGAACATATTATTTTATTGAAAAACGTGTGGTTGAAAATGAGTAGTAGAACGAGAATGAGAAAAATAATATGGCTCAAACAGGGGCTTAACATGCATATTTTTAACTGCGAATGATAAGGGAAAATTTACTATTCATAGTGGATATTATTCACCATTTATTTTTCCAATCAATTTATAAGTGTTTATACATTAATATAGTCATGTATGCATTTTTTTTGAAGTATAATATTACAATTATGCTTGTAGTACATTCGAAGTGCAGATTAAGTTTGACACTGTGTGATGTGTTAAAATTTGTATCATTGATTGTTTAAAATATTGTTAAAATCAATATATAAAAAGTTATCACTTCACAACAATATCAAACATGTTGTACATATAGCAATATTGATCAAATATATACAATCATATTACATGTACATCATTATTTAGATTGTGTCACGTGACAATACACCATTGGATAGTTTAAAAAATTCTATTCACGCTCTACAATGTTTTGAAAACAAAGAAGACGCCAAATTTGATGTAAGAAAAAAAAATGTATATTTAGCATTATTGTAATATATACAATTGTAGTGCTGGTGTTTTTTTCTTCGAAATTTTGACCATTTCTCAATTTGTATGTGTCATTCATATGTGAAGGGACAATGCTAATCTTCTCAGTAAGGTTCCAATTTTATCTGTCCTTGAAGGACTACATAACTATATTGCAATTTTTCATTGAAGTACAATGCATAATTATTTTGCCCCCAATATTTATTAATCCCACAAGAAGTTATTCTCATATGTGGTGCAAGGGACATACACTTTGGTTTGCCTTGCTTCAATAGTCTTTAGTATCTTACTTTCTTATTTTTCAGACCGAATTTTTTTATTTTTAATCATATATTTTATGAATGATTAAAATTTGGACTTCCAATAATCAAACCCAGAAAATAAGTTCAATCAATATTAGAAACTATAGTAAATTACATTTAATTTGGTAATCAATATTACATATGAGCAACCTAAAATATTAAGGGTCCGTTTGACTGCAAGTGTGGAAAATTGGTGGAAAAAAATGAATTCCAAGGAAAGTAATTGTCTAAAAATTATTTTGTAGGGAATTGTTAATTAAGTGTGTTTGATTGATATAATTTTTCACTCTGAAATTTTAAAATTTTATGTCCGTTTGGCTTTATTTTACATGAAAATTGTCCATTAAAGTGATAATTTTTTCCACAATTGGTTATAAAATTTGTTTCCATTACCAAAAAGTAAAAAAAAATGAAAAAAAAAATTATTTCCTAAAAAATTATTTTTTCATCAAAGTTTAGTATTCGTTTGACTTTATTTTATATGAAAATTGTTCATTAAAATGAAATTTTTTTTATAATTGGCTATGTCATTTGTTTCCAAAAAAAAAAAAAATGTGGAATCAGATTTCCCACCAAAAACAAGGCAAATGGGCTTGTGAGGGGGTGGTGGGCGGGGGGAATTAGCCAAGAAAATAATAGCAATCAAATAAGCCAAATATGTGAAAATGGAATTCATTTTCCAACTTGCTTAGAAAAAAAAGGCATTTCAATCAGGGCCTAAAGGCATCTTCTCTTTTATATTTTCATACAATTTCCAGTTTTCAGTTTTCAAAAATACTGAAAGCACATTTACTTACTTATTTTCATAAACGAATTTTTTAAAACAAATTTAAAATTTACAAAGAAAACACGAAACGAAAAATTTGTCTTTTTTAGTGTTTTCAGTTAAAACCAAGCCAAAATCTTGAAAACGCGTTTTGTGCTTTCAGTTTAACATCACCCCAACCAACAGGTCCAACACCAACGCCGCCACCACAACACCGCCAAAACCACACCACAAAGGCCGTCGTCACCGACTCTACCAACACTGCCTAGATCGACCACACCACCATCACCATCGTCGATCGCCACCACCACCGTCAACACCTCCACATGCACCACCAACACTGCCTAGATCCATCACACTACCATCACTATCGTCGATCGCCACCTCTACTGTCAACAAACCACCTACATCACCAACAAAATTCTCTGTCAGATCGACTGTAGCCACCAACAAAAATCGCTGCCAACACACCTTCCTGCACAATCAATAAAAATCACCTAAAACCCCCAACAACACCAAAGCCATCCCAAACCACCACTGGCACCACTACAAACAATATCAATGTTGATGAAATCGCTATGCGCAACTCGTTAGAGTGCCGCGCATAGTGTTTCTCACGGTTTTGCAGCGATGAAGATGTGTGTCTCGTCAGAGAAAAGGCGCACAATTTTTTTCACGGTTGATGAAACCGTGTGTATCAATGGAGAAAAGTTTTTGTGGAGGAAAAGAGGGGAAGAGAGACGAGAAAGAGGCGGGGAAGAGAGGAGGGGAGGGGAGGGGAGGGGGAGGGGGGGGGGGGGGAGGGGGAGAATGTAAACGGATTTTGAGTTTTTTTATTTTTGAAAATAATTTTTCAAAATGACAAAAAAGACTTGTTTTCAACAATCTCAAAATAAATACTCAAAATACAAAATTCAAAATGAATTCAAAACTCAAAACTAAAGAAAGAGAATAACCCCTAATTATTTGCTTAATTCCCATTTGTAAACATCCAGTAATCAAATTAGTTTTATATTATCCTTGGAACTTACTGGTTTCAACCACCATTAATCAACATTCTTAAATAGTAAAGATACGTTCAATGCTGCTACGATCAGATCTGGGAATTTCATGATCCGAACTAGAAACCTAGCTAGGGATGTCTCATACTCTTGTTAATTCGTAATTTTGCTGTATAGTAAATATTTTCATACCAAGATACACAGTGTTGTTGTAAATCTTCGAGAAGAGCTCCCCAAAGAACTTGAGAAATCAAACCGAGTTTCAAGGCACATTATTGAGTCATTTTCATTTAGACGTTATTTGCCTCCATTACGATGTGACATACTATGAGTTGAGCAAATATGACTCTCAAATACAATATGACAAAACATGTTATCTGCATTGTACACAAACGAAGATAACCTTGACCATAAAGAATTGATAACTTTCTTATTTTGTCTCTGTAGATTGATAATTAAAATAAAACTGATACTTGAAAACATAACGATTGCAAGAAAATAAATTGGGAGGAAAAATGTGAGAATATCAAAAATACCATATGTATTAGTCTTATGTTTTTTTTGATGAAGACACCCAATCTTTTTTATAGATTTCATTCGTAACTCTTCAAAAAGTTCGCAACTTTTTAATGGCGGGTTCTTAATTTGTATTTAGAAATTCAATACATCTAAAAAAAACTCAAAAATGGAGGAAAAACTGATCAAATATTGAACAGGAACAATGCTATTCATCCCCACTGGGGTTGAGTATCAGTCTATGTGTCAATTATATAACATTAAATGAATCTTGTGACTTTATATTTAAATAAATCCATCATTTAATACCATGTAATTACCATATAGACTGAGACTCAATCACAATGAGGATGAATAACACTACTCATTGAGCAGACGCCCAGCTCTTGGCACAAGAAAGGGATATAAATGCCATAACTTGGCATTTTAGCACCACAACTTTTCCTCAATTTATTTCTTCACTTAGTCCATCGTTAAACAATTTATAAACACAAAATCATTATTAACTCAAGATTAAGAGATAAATAAATTAATATGCATGAGATTTAATGAATTGTGTTGGAAACATAATAAAATCTCACGATCACATTCAATATAATCAAATCATATATGCGTTTTTATTTTTGGTCTAGACAAGCCAATTCGGTAAGAAATTACACTCTAAATCTGAAGTTCTCATTTTTATTTATCGACTACGAACAAGTCTAAATTGTATCTATGTCTATTGTGAATATCATTTAACCTCACATATATGCATATATTGTATTTGAATTGGACATTTGTTTTAAAACATGTGCATGAGTACATTTATTTTATTATCCTCAAAAAATATATATACACAATGTAAGTATCCCCAACATATATCTCTTGCCTTAATTCAGAAAAAAAAAATGAAAAAACCTAAAATTAAAATAAAGAAAGAAAGAAAGAAAAAATTCTGGTGGTCTAGATACAGTTGTTGTATATATTTTGCCAAATGCATGGGAACGCTAGCTGTGATCAATGAAAATCAAGCTGTAGAAAGGATTAACGCGTTAGAGCAATAAAAAAATTATTGAGATGGATAGGAAAAGTAGATGATATGTTTTGCACGTCAAATTAAATATGAATATAATACTATAATTAAATATCTATAATCTATCAATTAATTGTTTACGAATTAGATACTTGTTCTTGTCTATTTGACTAACAAAAATTCAAAGTTAAGTTGAAAAACTATTATATCTTATATATTTTTTTCTGAAAACAAAATACCAATTTTCTCCCATAATTTGAATGTTCGTAAGAATGCAACATTAATGCATTTTCTGTTTCCAGACATGGCTACCTATTAATAAATAATGTTGCTCCATTTCTACTCATAGAAAAGAGAGGCGGGTGGGGGAAGTTAATTAGGTTAAAAGTAATATTGAATTCCCTCATCGTTATGAGAGCATTTCTAATGCAATCGAGGATTTTTTTGTGACGCACAAGCAAAAATAGACGTTTAAAAAAATCACTTTCCAATGCAAGCAACATAATAGGGGGAACAAAAATACACAATGTATAAAGTTCCATTAAAATGATTCATATATGTCAGTCTTGTGTCATACCTAGTGATCAGCACCACTGTCCTATTTGGAGAGATTTAATGTGTTGGTGAGTTTGGCAACGACGGGTAGTCATGACGCCTAGGTTATAGCTTGTACCATATGTCATTATTACTCTTTTAGTCTTTCTTGATAGGTTGTAACCGAT
Source organism: Fraxinus americana (assembly GCA_035079005.1). NCBI lineage: Eukaryota > Viridiplantae > Streptophyta > Magnoliopsida > Lamiales > Oleaceae > Fraxinus > Fraxinus americana. Next base: position 35,630,997 of record CM068709.1, on the reverse strand, counting down.
GATGTGAACGTTACAGGAGATGACGCCTTAGTTATAGCTCGTACCATATGTCATCATTACTCTTTTAGTTTTTCTTGATAGGTTGTAAATATGACGTGAATGTTATAGGAGGACACTTTTTAGTCTCATCGTGACGGTATTTCCAAATAACGTCTCTTATGGGTCGAACTTCTTGGATGGATCCCCTAGGGCGACATCTAGTACTGAATTGTCATTCCCTTTCCTCACAAATAAGTTATTTCAATTGCTTTGAAGAGAGCCCTCGATGATTCAACGTGACATTTTCAGATTGTACACCACACAGACAATTAAGAAGTACTCTCCATAATTTCGATCCACAGTATGTTCCCATCTATTGACTAAGTAAATAACTATCAAGAACATAGTAATCTTCAACTTTGATAATGCCCGCCTTTTCGAAGAAAGGAGAATACTAATGAAATAAACTCGAAAAAATGGAATTGCAAAAAAGAGTTCTTTTTTATTCTTTCTTTCATATATACTTATTTTATTTAGAGAGAGAATTCACGTCATGATGCATCAATTAATACAATGTCTAATTCCTTTTCGTAATAAAAAATGATGTCGAAATAACTATAAGATATTCATAAAAATACTCTTTCTTTTTTCATTCCACGATAAAGCAATTAATCAACAAAGAAAATAAAAATTCTTAAAAGATGAGATAATTTCATAAACACTTTTATTTATTAGAAATATATATTTCTTATAAAGAGCGGACATAATTCAATTGTTCTAATTCGAGACCTTAGGATAAGAGTTTGAATATCTATATATCCTGTAAATATATCAAATCAATAATATTCTAAAGTACTTAGATTTATTCGTAACCTCCGGATGTGAAAATTTCATGTATGATACTAAGCATGTTGAGAGTAAATTCTCAAGTTACTTAAAAGATTATTATCCATGCGTGCCAATAATCAATTGCGAAATTCTTTTGAGAACCTTTCCACTGAATAAACAAATTTTTCCTCTCTTTACACAGCACCAAAGTAGAAAATAAATATTGCATAAAAATTGATTATTTTTTTCATTTCCATTTTACGTTAGAAAAAAAAAACCTTTCCATTTAGAAATAAAAAATCAAAACATATTCTGTTTAACAAAATTGAAAGGAAAATAACAACTAAAAAGTAGCACAAAACAAACTGCAATCACCATTGACGGTTGGTCCGAGAAGATGGACATCTCTACCTAATTGCATTTTATCAATTCTTGAAGCAAACGAAGACGTCGCACTCTTGCTTCAGATCTCATCTTTCCTCTTCCATTTCTGGTCTGAGCTCATTCTTTCTTATATATTCCCTCTCTGTCCCCATTCCTCTCCAGTTCGATTCTAGATACGTGTATATAATATATGCATTTCATACGTGCTCATTCAGTTGATCGATGAGAATTATTTAGATTCACAATTTTTGGACCGTTGATTTATTGGATTTGAGGTTATGGCGGTGGCTCCTGGACCTGTGACCCCTGGGCAGGTTGGTTTCTGCTAATATTTTTCATTTAAGTATTTATTTTCTGTTTTTTTAAAAAAAAATTTTTACCCATTTTTTGTTGTAATGCGGATGAAAGTGAAGTTGTTGGGTTACTAATTTTCCGTTTAATTGGATCATTTGAATACAGTACTGTAATAGATCTTTGGAGTTGGATGAAATTCATTTTGTTTTTGGCTTGCATTTAGGCCCGTTTGACATGATTTTTGAGAAGCCAAAGCTGCTTTTGGATCCGTTTGACTAATTCTATGAAAGTGCTTATTCTACAAGAGGTTTTACAAGAAGCTGATCCGATATTGCTTTATTCGAAAGCACTTCCAGAATAGGAAGCTTTTTTAGAAATTAGTTTTCAAGCAAAAATTAAGGTGACTTCCTCGAGGAGTTCTTCTACTGAAAGCAAAAGCCACGTCAAATGGCCTTTAGTCCTTTTCAAAATTTGAATGAGATGTATATTGTGTGTATATCATGTTGATAATTGAAATGGAGGTATTGACAGTTGAGTTTATTGTTGATCAGTGTTGATTTTGATTATCTTATTATTGAATCGAGTTAGTAATAATGTGATTATTTTGTCTGAACTGTGCTTTGGCAAATTCTATTTATCATCTTTTTTTACATTTTTACTGGTGCATATTCTTCATATGGTCCTTAAGGGCTGAAATTCGACCTTGTGATGATCACATTATTGCCGCAAATAGAAACAGCTAAAAGCTAGAAACTTGACTGGGTGAAGACAAAACTAGGACTCTAGAAAAATTAGTAGTGCATCAAAACTTGTACAATTAATATTCTGGTTTTTTGTTGTCGGCCTGTTCTTAATATGTTTCAACTTGAAAATAGCTTAGAATGAAAGAAACTAGATTTAAGTATAATTTTCAATTAAATAATCTCTGATGTATTTCACTTATAAGCCATTGCTTGGTCCCATTGTTTCTTAATTACATTTTTCTCTCTCTCTCTCTCATTTTCAACCACACATTCTTCAATAAAATGATATTACACGCAAACCCAAAACTTTTCCTTATTTTTTAACCACACATTCTCCATCAAAATACTATTCCAAAATGCATTTTGGGCAAAAAAATGTGGCTCAAATAATGAATAGAACCTACAGGCTACAGAAATGACCTAAGAAGTTTATTTTCTTTGATCAGAATAAGCATAAATTAAGACCAATATGGTAAAAATGCCATCTGATTTAGGACTTCTAAATCATTATAGGTTTTGTCTCTAAAGTTGACTTCTGCAGTAAAATGTAAATAAATCTGAAATCTATTAATTTCATCTGATATGAGCACTTTTCTTTATGCCAAAAAGAGCTGTTGATCAGCCTGACAATGGACTCAGTTCTCTTGCTTCAGTAGCCTCTTGCAGATGTCTCAATCTTTATAAGTTAAATAGAAATTCTCATTCCAAACAGGAAAGAAAATGGCAAAGGTTAATTGAGTTCAGCCTTCATTTTCAATTGTCCTTTGCAATAAAATGTTTTTTTGCAAGATCCATTAAATCCAGCGGCAATATATTTCCTTTGTCATCTTCTACAGTGTCTGCACACTTAGTTTGTTTATTTTTTTATCTTGTTAGACCCTGCTTACATGTTATTACTATTTTCTTAATGTACTTGTGGTATACATACAGTGAAATCTTTACTTTTCATGTCCCAGGTGTCATTTCTTCTTGGAATCATTCCAGTCATTGTTGCATGGCTGTACTCTGAGTGGTTGGAATATAAGAAGTCACCATCCCCGTCTAAAGTGTAAGTGTCACTCCCGGATGTTCCCATTGCCCCTTTACCTCTTTCATTAAGACCCAAAAGCACTTGAGGTTATGTGAAACGAGATTATTGAATTATATATCCCTTACTCTGTGCTTTACTTTTCTGGGCTGCAGTCATTCAGATAATAATTTGGTTGAACTGGAGAATGAAACAATCAAAGAAGATGATAGGGCATTGTTATTAGAAGGAGGTCTTTCAAAATCTGCATCTTCGAAGTTGTCCACTCCATCCGTTAAAACCAACTTAATTAGGTGGATGTGCTATTACACTTATAGCATCTATTTTGGATTTCTTTTTCACTCGTGTTTTCTTTCTTACTTTATACTCTTCTTGACTTCTAGGTTTCTTTCAATGGAGGACTCATTTTTACTTGAAAATCGAGCACTATTAAGAGCGATGTGAGTTTTATGATATTTTTTACTGTAGTTGCTTAAAGATTCTATTTCATTCTTTTTATAACCGATATCGCAATTTTGTGTAGGTCCGAAATAGGGGCTATTCTGTTCTATTTCTACATATGTGACCGTACAAATTTTTTTGCAGATTCCTCCAAGGTGCTCTTTCTTTTTCTTAGTTCTTTCTAAAGTCAGAATTTATGAACCTTGTCATAGAGAATACACTGTGAACTAGTTCTCTTCATAACTATATTCACGACCTACATGTTGCAATAGCAATGCATGTAACGATTTTGAGCATTAGCATTTTGTGGATCATCTTTTTGCCAATGATAGATCTAAATACTGGTCTTTGTAATAAAAGCATAACTAACTGAGTCGTACTCTTTTTGTATACCCGTAACTCTCTCTGGAGATACAAATGGGGGAAGAGCTAAGAATTGGTACTTCAACTAGAGTTTTGATTTGATGTTTTAGTAAGTATATTAATGGGTCCCTGCACATTTCTCCAACAGGAACTTTTGAATTCCTCTAACATATAGCTTTATGTGGCTCACTCAGTATAAAGGACAATGCAATCACTCATACTCTTTCCATATTGTTGTTAATGCCGTGCCTTCTATTTTGGAAGCCCCATTAATTGAGTCCAACTTCAGAATAGCCATGGTACTGTTTGTTATTTTAATTCATTGTTCCATAAAGTAATGACCATGTCATTGTTGTCTTAATTTTTAAAGCCACTTATTCTATAGCAAATTTGGAATACTTTTAGCTAGGACTGGGCGTGGGTTGGGTTGAATTTTGATCCCACCCAAACTCAACCCAATATGATCGGTTTGATCTAAAATCAACCCATCCCATCCCATCCCAACCCAACCTAAACCGAACATGCTTGGGTCGGTTTGGGCTTGGGCCCAATTCAAGTTGGATCCAATTTTTTTGTTGAATTTGGACAATTTTTTCAAAGTTTGAAACCATTTAAAAATCTTTGTTGTTATTAACGTATATAAGGATTTCTTTGTGAAAAATAATGTATAAGTAAGTTTGAAATTATGGAACATTTTCTTTTTACAATTTTTTTGAAATTTATTCATTTCATTATCACGTCCTTAATTTTTAGTTTATCGTCAAATTATTTTGTATTTGTACATAGTATCCATGTTAATCAGCCTATGTTAAAAAAGAGAAGTTTGTACATTCTAAGTCCTTCTCTTATCTTCACTATTGTGTCTATTTAGATTTTTCCATTTTAGGTGTTAAATTTTTAATTCAATGGGTTGGATTGGATTGGGTTTTAATTCATAACCCTAGACCCAATTCGACCTCAAATTTGATTTTCCAGGTTGGTCGGTTTGAGCGGTTTGGGTTGATTTTTGTCCAGCCCTAGTCTACAACTACCATCAGAATCAATACACTGTAATATCAAGTTGGTTTCCTCAAAGTTGACTTTGAGCTTGGATGGAAGGAGTGTACATTACTACTGTAGAATATTTCCTGCAAAAGTACATTATTATGAGGCCTTAATTTCCATTAAATTTGTTGATATTGTTGCTGCTTATCTTTCCCAATTATTTCTTTCTTTTTTCTTTGAGATATATTTTTCGATCTCGTGCCTAACAGATAGTGTAATTCTTATTTAAAATGGAGTTTCTCAAATGCTTTATACTAAATAGTTTTGTTGGCTTTTTTTCCCTCTTGAACAGAGCTACAACCGTGATCTTTTCCTTTTCCTATACATTCTTCTTATCATAGCTTCTGCAATGACTTCTCTCAAGAAACACCATGACAAGTCAGCATTTTCTGGAAAAGCCATATTGTATCTTAATCGCCATCAGACAGAAGAGTGGAAAGGATGGATGCAGGCAAGGATTTTTATTTATTTATTATTTTTTTTCACAATGCATTCCTGTATTTTGTTAATGCTTGGGGTATGGGCAGGAGAAATTTTTTAATACAGATGCTTCTTTCATATCATCCTTCTCCATTCCGCTCAGAAGGACAAAGAAAAATGCATACAGATGCCTTTGTTGTATATTTTTGTATTCTTGTTTATGTGCTTCGTAAGTTATCTCAAGACATTTTATGACATTTGTTTTATGCGTGGAAGTTAGGATTCTTTCTGCACTTTCAGTTGTTTAGCTTTCCCTATGTAGATGCTGAATGTCAATAGCTGGTATTATATTGCCCATATTGGCTACTGTCTAGTCTATTATCTCTACCCACAAAGTTTCTGAGATCGTATGCTTTTCTTTTTATGTTCCCGTCAGGTTCTATTTTTAATGTATCATTACTTTGCTGCAACTGAGATGTACAACGCAATTCGCATTTTTATTGCTGCGTATGTCTGGATGACTGGTTTTGGAAACTTCTCCTATTATTACATCAGAAAGGATTTTAGTCTTGCTCGATTTACTCAGGTGAGTCTAAATTTGCATCATTTCATTTTCCTGTACCCCTCAAACAACAAAATTTGCATTGGGTATTTTACCTTTCACATGTTTTAGTTTCTCTATCAGGGTTCTAAGTTTAGATTGTTTCCTCTCTGCAGATGATGTGGAGGCTTAACTTTTTTGTGGCCTTCTGTTGTATTGTTCTTAACAATGACTACATGCTGTACTATATCTGCCCAATGCACACGCTGTTCACTCTCATGGTGTACGGGGCCCTTGGTATTGGGCATAACTATAACGAGATAAAATCAGTGATGGCTTTGAAATTTTTTATGTGCTTTGTTGTGGTTATCTTGATATGGGAAATCCCTGGAGTTTTTGAACTTGTCTGGAGTCCTTTCACTTTATTCTTAGGTACACTCTCCTTCTTTTGTGTTTTCGTTTTTCTGCCTTCTGTCGATGGATTGTACTTTTCCAACATAGTTGGCCTTGGAAACTGTTAGGTTTCACTAGAAGCATCCAAAATCAATTTGATTACTCACTTTAATCTGTATAAATACGTCTAAACTCCCTTCCTTCCTCTGTGTGTGTGAGTGAGAGAGAGAGAGTATCAACTTGTTTAAACACCTCTTTTTTTTTTTTTCTCAACAACAGGGTATACTGATCCTGCAAAGCCAGATCTTCCTCGACTGCATGAGTGGCATTTTAGATCTGGGCTTGATCGTTACATATGGATCATAGGAATGATCTATGCCTATTTCCATCCCACTGTACTATCTCTAACTTCTGAACTTCTGCAGTTATGTCTTATGCACTGAACATTAAAATTTGAGAGATTATATTGTTGCAGGTAGAAAAGTGGATGGAGAAATTGGAGGAGTCTGAAACCAAGCGTAGACGCACAATCAAAACATCTATTGTTGCAGTTGCCTTGATTGTAAGTTAACCTATAAGGTTGTTGGTCAACTGATATGGGCTTGTATCGAAATGATAAAACGATAGCTTATTTGTTTATTATCTGATTTCTTGCTATTCTTTCTTAGGTTGGCTATTTATGGTATGAAGGTATATACAAGCTGGACAAGGTTACATACAACAAGTACCATCCCTACACATCATGGATACCCATAACGTGTGTACTGAAATTGTGTCTTGATTTAATATAACCCGAGTTCTTCAATTCCAATGTCATCCTTTTCTTATTGAGGAAGGAAAGACTTCCCAATTTTTTTTTTATCTAAAACGTCTCCTTTCTTAATTGCCTTCTTTCTGCTACAGCGTTTATATTTGCTTGCGGAATTTCAGCCAGCATATCCGGAATTTTTCTTTGACCCTTTTTGCGTAAGTTTTTGCTTCATTTCTTTGTCTAAGTAATCTAATTAAATTGCTCTTTCAGTTGCACAAATTGTTAGGTTTTTATGCTAAAGCTCATTTGATGATATATTCATGGTGCTTTAACAGTACAAATGCTCTGTTCTATCAGGTGGCTTGGCAAAGTTACTTTGGAAACGTATATTTCCCAGTTCCACATCTGGCTGAGGTGGGTGCACTTCCTTACACTAGTTTTTGAAACGCTGGTGTAATTTGACCTCTAATGCTTGCATGTGTTAACTGTTAACCGTATGTAGATTTATGTAGGCCTGTATACAAATACCCTTCCTGGGGTGTGTATATATATATATATATGAGAGCCGTAAAAAATAAAAAATTTCAATTATTAGACGGATCATGTTTTTCTGACCAATACTAATTTTGTGAGGCATCTCATATGCAGATCAAATATACCTAATGGACAACCCAAATGGCTACTCTCTTTCATCCCAGAGTATCCTTTGCTTAATTTCATGCTCACAACTTCCATTTACATCTTGGTGAGTAAATCTTCAGTTCATCTTTGAAATGAAGTTACTAAATATATTTTTTTTTTCGCAATTCATCTTTTATTTTCTTTTACCACTTGCAGATCTCATATCGGATTTTTGAACTGACCAACACGTTGAAGTCAGCTTTCATACCCACGAGAGACAATCGAAAGCTACTTAACAATTTTGTTGCTGGAACAGCCATTTCTGCATGTTTATATTTCATTTCGTTCATTCTTCTTCAGATTCCTCATTAATCGGTAAGTTCTTTAATGCCATTTACATTAAAGCTGCACATGAAGCACACTGACTGATTTTAGAAACCAAATATTGGATTTTGAGTGCGATACTGTTAATCTAATCACATGTTGTATTCCATGTTCTGATAAATATTCCTTTTCATTTTGTCTTTTAACTCCAAAAAGAATACAATATGGTTTGTCCAGGTCCGAAAATTTAAAAGTGGTAGATGCTCAGTAGGATCATTTCGTGATGGGGATGAGAGTGGAATATACACGGATATTATAGAACTGAAGGTGTTGCTTTCAGACCTAGTAGTGTGGCTAATGTTTCAAACAATTTCGTGAATATCACATACAATTGTTGCAATTCAGTCACAGAATGTATCCAGATTAAGCCTCAGAAGTTTGACAGAGAAAAATAGCAGTCACGGAAGTGGGTAACACTTATAAAATCGTGGACTTCCATGCTTGATTCATATTTTTGTTCTTTACTTTGTATATTTCCCTCGTAAATCCCTTAATGTTGTGAATCAATTATGAGAAAAAGATGTAGAAACATTTACGTATTAGTTGCTAAAGCATTTTTTATGTGGCAAATGTGTCATTTTTAAGTTTCTGCAACCTGAGTAACTTGTTCTTGACAGCATTTCATTTTTTGTATTATTTACGGGATTCAATTAGGATATATACATTACTGTTAAGGGTTAATATCTCGCATCGACTAAAGATGATGACAATACTCGAACTATTCTTCAATCAACGTCGGGCATTTTAAGACAGAATCTCAAGACTTATACCATGTTTGGTAGAAATTAAAATCTAGATTTTAATTTAAGTCAAAGTTAATAATTAATTTTAACCACATATTTAATGGGTCTCATAATTTTTCAACCACATTTTTCATCAATTTCTATTAAAATCTGATTTTAATCTCCATTGGGGCTCAATAAGATAACTTATGAGTTAAAGAAGCCCACCCCCAAAAATAAAAAAAGGCCATCTTTCAGTTAGTATAAAGGGAACAATACATAAATCAAGCTTTTAGTAAATACTATTTCAAAGTTAAGGATATAGGTTTTAAATTTCAAAAATCAAGTTTTCATCAAAATTAATTAATTATATATTTTATTAATAAATATATAAAGGTCACAGATATATGAAATTTGGTCACAATTCAAAAATTTTATAGGTCACAGCATCGGTCACAAATTAAAAATTTAAAAGTAACAATTTGTTCATCAGTCACAAATCACGAAATTTATGAGTCACGCAACTTATTTTATGGTCACAAAATATTAAATTATAGGTCACAAATTACTTTTATTGGTCACAAATTAATAAATTTGTAGGTCACACAGTATTTATTGATCACAATTTATTCTTTATTGGTCACACATCAACCAATTTATTGGTCACAATTAACAAATCATTTGTGACCACCACCAACACAACACCACCGTCGTAATCATTTGTGTCGTCTCCGCTGCCAATACCAATACCACCAATCACCAAAGAAAATGCACCAACGCCATCGTCGTCTCCGTCGCCAACACCACAGAAAACGCACCACCGCCTGCCAACACCACCATCACCACCACTTCCAAGCAACAAAATCGACACCAATGCCAACACTAACAATACATCATCCCCACAACCTCATCAAAACCGCAACCAGATCCGCCATAGCCACCAACAAAAATCAAAGTCGAAAAATCACTACACACATCCGACAAGTCAACCACATCGACCATTAGCAAACATCAGTCATACAACCCATCCGATAAATCAACCACAACAACCATTAGCAAAACATTAGTCATACACCTAGTGGTGGCAAATGAGCCGAGCGGCTCGTTTGCGCCGCCCGCTCGGCCAGACTGCGTTCACGCCACGAGCCGCTCGGCTCGTAAAAAATGAGCCCGAGCACGAGCCGAGCGGGCTCATGGACTAGACGAGCCGAGCCCGCTCGGCTCGTCTCACGAGCGGCCCGCTACAGCCGCCGAGCCGCTCGTGAGACGCGCCCCCGCGCCAGGCTCGGGGGCGCGTCTTAGACGAGCCCACCCAAGAATAACAAAAAAAAAATAAATAAAGAAACAAAAATACAAGGAAACAGTGACCAGAACGGTCACTGAACCGAAGGACTGCTTCCGGGTCACAAAGAAGGACTACCATTCGGTGACCGTTTGGTCACCGTTTTGCAAAAAATATTTTTTTTTTTTTTTTTCTACTTTTCTCGTTTTCTTCTCCTATAAATACCCAACCCATTACAACATTTTTTCCCACCAAACTTTCATTATATACTCTCTACTCTACAATTTACAATTTACAAATCATTATCAACAATTCTATAATTCTCTTCTATATTTTTTTACATTATTATCTTCATTTTACAAATTCACATTTCTACTTATTCTACATTTCTACATTTCTACATTCTATTTCAACAATTCACAAATGGATCCACGAGCATTTGTTGAAAACTTGTTCGGTATGGAAGGTGAAACACCGCCCAAAATCAATTTGGGAATGAATTTGCCGGTCTCAACCAACTACCAATTCCGTAAGACATTGACGATTTCGACGTTCGTGAAGGCAATGCCGATCCGATTGATTTGGATGACGTTGATGTTGATCACGCGTTGTTCTATTGATTTGGAACAAGATGAAGAACCATCACTAAATATTCTCGATGCAAGAGGGAAGAGAAAGGGAAGAAGTGCAAAAATGTTGGGACCATTTCAAATTGGTGAACACTGGTCGTGTGATCGATGGAGTTCCGAGAAAATAAAGCGGTATGTAAATACTGCTCAACAACGACCGGCATGGCAAAAAAATTGGAACCACTCACCTCAACCGTCATTACAAAGCATGTGCGCGGCCAAACATGGGCTTCTTGAACGTGGACAAACGCAACTACGCTTGGTACTAGTAGAGACGGTGCTACTACTTCGCCACTTTCTACGTGGATGAATTCGGAGGAGGAAGCACGAAAGCGAATGGTGAAGTTCGTTGCCGCGGCGAGCCGCCACTTGCAATAGTGGACAACGAACATTTCGTAAACTACGTCAAACAATATCTTCAACCAAGGTACGTTGGGGTAAGTCGAAATACTCTTCGTTCTAATACAATTGAATATTTTCTTAATGCAAAGCGATTATTGATTGGGGATTTAGAAAAATACGGGGTGTCATATCTTTAACTTCGGATTTATGGGAAGGGATTAATAAGAGAGGTTATATAGGCCGCAACCGCACACTATATAGACCCACTTTGGGTTATGCATAAAAAAATTATTGCTTTTAAAATAATTGAGTATCCTCATAATGCTAACACTATATATAATGCAATTATGTTAATAATTAAAGAATATAAATGCGAGAGTAAAATCCGTTCTTTTACTTTTGACAATGCTTCTGTAAATAAAGTAGTTATCGATAAATTGCATAGAGTACTTCAACCCGATTTTGGTGGTTATTTATTCCATATTCGATGTGTGTGCCATATTTTTAATTTAATTGTACAAGACGGTTTAAAACATGTGAAGGACGAAATTAGTCGAATTAGGAATGCACTTACGTATATCACGATTACACCTAGTAGAAAACAATCATTTGAAGAATTTTGTGAACAAGCTGGGAACTCTAATACAAAAACTTTTATTACTGACGTAGGTCATAGGTGGAATTCAACTTACTTATTATTAAAATCATGTGAAGGTTTTGAACCGTTTATCACTGAATTTTATAACAATAGGCATATTAGAGACGACGACGATGATATCTTAAATGAATCCGATTGGAATACTTTTTTTAAAATTAAGAAATTTTTGGAAAGTTTTTATACGTCTACGAATATATTGTCTGGTGTTTATTATCCAACTAGTTGCATGGTTCTTGAACGTCTTTATATAACTGCTAGGGCTTTTAATAGATATCAAAATGACCCTGATTTGCATGCGGTTATATATGCTATGGAATTAAAATTTAGAAAATATTGGGAAGAATTACCTATGTTATTTCCTTTAGCATGCGTCATGGACCCCCGATATAATTTATCGGGCACTAAATTTATAATTGACCAAATTTCAAATGCTTTAACTTTTAATATGCCTATTACTTATAGGAATTTGGAACAAACGTTAACTGAGATGTATGAATTATATGCTTCAAGAATAGGTACACAAGTTACTCGTGTACCTACTCCTACTCCCACTAATATAAACGATGACGACGCTGAAGTAATTAATTTATTAGAAAACATAGACTCAATTAGATATGATTCAACTGCATATGCATATGGTTCCTCTAGTAGTAGTAGTATGTCTTCCATTGCATGTACTCAAACTTCGAGTAGTAGTCCAAATGCGTTGCCATCTGAATTATTTGATTACTTTCGTTATACTATGCCTAGTAACAAATCAGTTAAGAAAAGTTCAGAAGATGTAATCGAATTCTGGCGAAATAATGAACGTCGATGGCCAATTGTTTCTGCAATTGCAAAAGATCTACTAACACCTCCGGTTAGCACTGTAGCTTCGGAGTCTGCTTTTAGTGCAGGGAAGAGGGTTCTCTCTGAAATTCGAAGTCGACTAAAAGAAGATATTTTGGAAGCGTTAATGTGCGTGAACGAGGGGGAAGACGCTAATGAGCGAATTCAACATAAATATGCCGAAATTGCATGTAATCAAGTAAGTGATATTTAATTTCAATACATTCATTACAAAATTTTATTTTCATACATTTATAATTTTTTTAAAAAAATTGTACGCGTAAAAAGTTTTTCGTGTACAATTTTAACTCCGCCTACACGAAATTGAAGTAGCCGGTCCCAAGCCCGGATAAAGGAGGAGGGTTTATCTTTTTTTTTTTTTTTAAATAAATGTATATTTACTATTTTAAAAATTATAAATGTTTTGACGATCCCCGATAAATGTTTTGGAAAATATATATTTAAAAAAAATAGAAAAAATAGACTTGTAGTAGTAGCGTTATTTATTTATAAAATAAAAAAAAAAAAAAAAAAAAAAAAAATAGGCGAGCCGGCGAGCCGAGCTTCAGCTCGGCTCGCCGAGCCGCCCGCCTTGGGCGAGCTCGGGCGCGCGCCGTGCCCGCCCAAACGGCAACGAGCCGAGCTCGCGCTCGGCTCGTTGCCGACGAGCCACGAGCTCGGCTCGTGCGAACACGAGCCGAGCTCGTCCGTCAATGGGCCGAGCCGGCTCGGCTCGGCCCATTGCCACCACTACATACACCCATCCGCCATAGCCACATCAACCATTAGCAAACATCAACCATACAACCACCACACCCATCAGATAAATCAAACTCGAAAAGAAAAAAAGGAAATAACAGATCGCAATAGAAAGGGGAAGAGAGGGGAATGGAGAAAGAGATAATAGGTCTCCAGCGACGCAGAGAGGGTGAGATGTGATAATAGATAGAGGCGGTGGTGGTGCTGACGAGGTGGTGCTAGTGGTGGTGGTGGTGCCGACGGGATGGCTGCGGCGGGGATAGAGAGATCATGGAGAGAAAATGGGTCGATTTTGAGAGATAGAGAGAGGGGAGTGAATGAAAAATTAGGGTTTGAAATTTGATTTAAATAAAAATTAATTTAAAAAGTCATTAATTAAAACCTGAATTATGTATTATTATAGTTGATTTTGGATTTGTGAAAGTGGTATTTTAAAAACATGTGTGGCTGTAATTTCTTCTAGTATAAAATAGAATACTTATTTTGTTACTGTAAAAAGACTTAACAAGATTCTTGATCAATAGAGCCTTGTGCAAGTGTTTGTCTAATAGTGTCTGTTCGAATTGCATTGAATTTTATTCAGAAAATTTGCAATTCGATCAAGAAAGTCACTTTAACCTGCAATATTAAACAAAACAGAATAAACGAGAGAATCCAAAAAATGAAAACAACAAAGAAGACAAAAAAAAATAAAGGAAAAAAGTTTGATATGAACAAAGATGGCATCGTCTGTTCTTCAATTTGCGGCCAAATTGCCAAAGGCCTGCACTATTGATGTGGACAAAAAGATGTGCCATATTTTGGCTTCCAATGCACAATATATTATGTTGCATACAATGGTGACAAAATGCAATTCAAACAAGTTGTACTGGAACGGGAATGGCGATAAATAAATATTGCAGTATTTCATTATTTATGTCGCTCCATCTTTAAAAAAATAATATTATTACGAAGAGTAGTTGGAGCTATTACATGTCGTTATTGTTTTCTTATTTATCCAATATCAAATTATATCCTTAAAATGCCTACACAAGATGGTAGCTCGGACGAAATTTTTTCAACCTTCAAAACGGATCATATTGCTTGTTTTTAGCTTCAAAATTGATGCAGTCTGATCCTACAACTAAAATAAGTAGGTCGAGTCTTGTTATCTTTTAATTATTTTCTTACACTTTAAGTTATTAGGGAGCGTTTAGTCTTTAATTATGTCTTAGTAGTCATTATCTAGATTTCAGCTATTTTGTTAAATAAGGGTTGTAGGCTTTAATGACATTTAGTATTTTTTGAATTGAAATAAAAATTAATTATTTAGATTTTCTTCCCTTTTTAATTTAAAATAGTATTCTTGCATGAATCAATTATTTTATAATAAAATCGCATATTCGATATTTTTGAAAAAATTAAGGTATTTTTATATTTTGTGTTTGTCACAATTATTGCTTTCACCTACCTCAAGTACCAAGATTTAATTTAAAAGGTCAATAATTTAAGAAGAGGAATCCCTGTCTGACCCTTGACACCCTTGTAATTGTAGGATGATCCTTATCCTGGTTTGCTTATTTGAAGCCCACTTGCAATCGCTCATAACAACACAAACAAAGAAACGTGGATATTTAAGACTCTGGACAAGTTGAATCTTTGAAAGATACAGGTTAGGTTCTAGTCCTTATATAGAGGGCCGCCTTCACTGTCAAGTTATTTTCATCACCATTCTTTCCATGGGAGAAGCTCCAGAACTGCTCTCAGGTATCACAGGTGAGCAAGTTGTTATTCAGATTTAATTTCCTCGAGTTTAGATTTTTTTTTCTCTTTTTATATCATAGACAGTAGCTATGAATATGATGCATTCCTCTCTCCTTCGACTTGTTCTACCGATATCACATCGTTGGACGAGAATGTTTTTGATGTAATGTTAAAAAACTATTCTGCTCATGATCAGAAATTGTGTTTTCCAAACCTGAGAGTACCATTACCAGAAATTGTGGCTTTGTTAGGCATGGTTTTGCTTAGCTGATTGATGCAATTACATAATTCGAATAATTTTAAACTAATTAGAATATTTTTTAAGTCCGTGGATTGACCTTTCGGTTTCTAAGGACCATTTCTTCTGTTACTAATAGTTTGCGTTGTTAAGTCATGGAATCTAATTATATTTTGTTGTGAGGAGTTTATACGTGGATCGGCATTTGTTAGGGCTTTGCAATTATCATTAAAGAGAAACAAGTAAGAGAAAATTAATAAGGCGTGCATGTTTTTTTTTTCTTTTTTAACATTTTTTCAACAAAGTCAATTATTATTGCGATAGAAGATGACCCAATCTCACAATAGGCAAAAGTGTTCTTGTGTGTCTATTTTCTTTCCGCAATTTTGATACTCTAGATGGTATTATTCAGGGGTTGTAATTCTTAACATGTGTTTCACCAGGTGGTGCTGATGTAAAGGCTGAACAAGTGATCTCACCGGAAAGCATAAACCAGAATCCTCAAAATCCTTTCTTCCATTGCCTTAAGCAATACAAATGGTGGCTTCAAATGGCCATTTTCACCCTCTTCGTCCTTGCTGGACAGTCACTGGGCATCCTCTTGGGTAGATTGTATTACAACAATGGCGGAAACAGTAATTGGATGGCTACATTTGTACAATGTGCAGGATTTCCAATTATCCTACCATTTCTATGCATCCCAAAATCAAAAGATTCAAACCCAGAAATCAACAGAAAAAACCCTTCCACCTTAATCCTTGCTTTAGTTTACATTTCCCTTGGAATATTTCTTGCAGCCGATTGTATGCTGTACACAATTGGGCTAAAATATCTCCCAGTTACTACGTATACTTTAATTGGTGCTAGCCAATTGGGATTCAATGCCCTTTTCTCTTATTTCCTCAATAGACAGAAGTTTACTCCTTATATACTGAATTCTTTAGTGCTTCTCACAATTTCCTCCGTACTTCTTGTATTCCAAAATGATTCAGATGACTCGAAAAAAACCACTAAAGCAAAGTACGTATTAGGCTTCGTATGCACTATTGCTGCATCTGCCGGTTATGCATTAATGCTGTCTATAACCCAGCTTGCCTTTCAGAAGATCATTAAACGTGAAACCATAAGGGCGATAATTGACATGTCACTCTATCAGAATATAGTAGCAACGTTTGCTATTTTAATAGGGCTTTTTGCAAGTGGGGACTGGAAGAATTTGAATGCAGAAATGGAGAAGTTTAAACCTGGGAAAGTAGCTTATGTCATGAACTTGGTCGGGACAGCAGTTTCTTGGCAGGCTTTTACTATTGGTTGTACTGGGTTGATATTTAAGGTTTCTTCATTGTTTTCGAATGTGATTAGTATGCTAGGTTTGCCTATTGCTCCAGTTCTTGCAGTGATTTTTCTTCATGAAAAGATGACTGGATTGACGGGTGTGGCAATGGTGTTGGCTATGTGGGGTTTTGTTTCTTATATGTATCAACACTATCTCGATGATCTGAAGACGAAGGCTGAAAATAAACCTCCCAATGATGTTTCTGAAGTTCCCCTGACCAAAACTACTTAGCTACTTCTCATGCTATAGCCATGAGTGGAATTGAGGAGTTAAGCGTCGCACGATACCTTGCAGAGACATGCTTGCTACTGGATATGTTTATATTTTAGTTCAGATTGCAAAAGCTGGTAGCAGAGAAAGTAGAGCTCATGTCCAAGATAACAAGTTCAATACTTGGCATGGAAGGAAACTCTCTGTTTGTTTGTTCATTGCTTAAAAAGCGACTTTTTTCTGCTTCTTTTGACAGAATATCATTTAAGCAGGGCCAGAGATCCTCACTTGATAATCTGCCATTTTGTACAGATAATGGAAAAAAAAAAAAAAGTACTTATTTGCCTTCCACTCTTCACAGCTAAATAGTGGTATTAATTGGGTTGGGCTGTTACAGTGAATAGGCCCATTTTTCTAGGAAGACTAAGTTGGGCCTTTTTAGCTATGCTATGGTTTGCACAGGCCTTAACAGTGAAATGAGCCAAGAACAAAAATGAAAAGAGACCTGGCTCAGTGCTCCACCTGAGTACTTGTTTGAAAGAAATATAAAGTTGTTAAAATTATAAATTGATCAAAAAGAGACTTCCATGCTTGATTCATATTTTTGTTCTTTACTTTGTACATTTCCCTCGTAAATCCCTTAATGTTGTGAATCAATTATGAGAAAAAGATGTAGAAACATTTACGTATTATTTGCTAAAGCATTTTTTATGTGGCAAATGTGTTATTTTTAATTTTCTGGAACCTGAGTAATTTGTTCTTGACAGCATTTCATTTTTTATATTATTTACGGGGATTCAACTAGGATATATACATAACTGTTAATGGTTAATACCTCGCATCGACTAAAGATGATGACAATACTCAAACTTGAACTATTCTTCAATCAAAGCCGGGCATTTTTAAGATAGAATTTCAAGACATAACCTGTTTGGTAGAAATTAAAATCTAGATTTTAATTTAAGTCAAAATTAATAATTAATTTTAACCACATATTTTATGGGTCTTATAACTTTTCAACCACACTTTTCATCAATTTCTATTAAGCCCCTGTTTGGCACCCATTCTATTCTCATTCTCATTCTCATTTTTTTCTCTTTTTTCATTTCAACCACACATTCTTCCAATAAAATAATATAACACACAAATCTAAAATTTTTCATTACGTTTTCACCACACATTCTCCCATCAATCACTATTCTAAAAATTCTCATTTTCATAAAATGGGTGTCAAACATAGTGTAAACTCTGATTTTAATCTCCATCGTGGCTCAATAAGATAACTTATGAGTTAAAGAAGCCCAGCCAACAAAAAAAATAAAAAAAAGAGGCCATCTTTCAGTTAGTATAAAATAGAATACTTATCACTGTAAAAAGATTAACAAAATTCTTGATCAATGGAGCCTTGTGCAAGTGTTTGTCTTCTAGTGTCTGTTCGAATTGCGTTGAATTTTATTCAGAAAATTTGCAATTCGATCAAGAAAGTCACTTTAACCTGCAATATTAAACAAAACAGAATAAACGAGAGAATCCAAAAAATGAAAACAACAAAAAAAAAAGGGGTTTGATATGAACAAATATGGCATCGTCTGTTCTTCAATTTGCGGCCAAATTGCCAAAGGCCTGCAGTATTGATGTGGACATAAAGATGTGCCATATTTCGGCTTCCAATGCACAATATATTATGTTGCATACAATGGTGACAAAATGCAATTCAAACAAGTTGTACTGGAACGGGAATGGCGATAAATAAATATTGCAGTATCTCATTATTTATGTCGCTTCATCCTTAAAAAAATAATATTATTACGAAGAGTAGTTGGAGATCTTACATGTCGTTATTGTTTTCTTATTTATCCAATATCAAATTATATCCTTAAAATGTCTACACAAAATGGTAGCTCGAATGAACAAGATTGTTGTTTCGAGCTTCAAAACGGATCATATTGCTTGTTTTAAGCTTCAAAATTGATGCAGTCTGATCCTACAACTAAAATAAGTAAGTCGAGCCTTGTTATCTTTTAATTATTTTCGTACACTTTTAAGTTATTAGGGAGCGTTTAGTCTTTAATTATGTATTAGTAGTCATTATCTAGATTTCAGCCATTTCGTTAAATAAGGGTTGTAGGCTTTAATGACATTTAGTTTTTTTTTTTGAATTGAAATAAAAATTAATTATTTAGATTTTCTTCACTTTTTTATTTAAAATAGTATTCTTGCATGAATCGATTATTTTTTAATCAAATCGAATATTCGATATTTTTGCAAAAAATTAAAGTATTTTTATATTTTTTTTGTTCGTCACAATTATTGCTTTCATCTGTAAGTGTTATGCCCTAGATCCAATCAACTTTGGACATAAACACTTTAAATATATATAATCAATGCATGTGTATGGCAATATCTATTATTTAATTGAATTAATATTCTAATAAATTAAATAATAGAATCCGTAGATTCAAGTCTTGGTGATTTGTTAATCACAAGGAGTTGT
Organism: Fraxinus americana; assembly: GCA_035079005.1. Taxonomy (NCBI): domain Eukaryota; kingdom Viridiplantae; phylum Streptophyta; class Magnoliopsida; order Lamiales; family Oleaceae; genus Fraxinus; species Fraxinus americana. The sequence continues at coordinate 35,611,543 of CM068709.1, read as the reverse complement.
GATTGTGAGATACAAATTACTTATGACTGAATCTTAAATCGTCCGTGGTCGAAGTAATAACGAGATACGGATATCGTTATTACGGATAGACTATCGCGTGTGGCATTCTTACTTGTGAAGTAAGTAGCTGATCTCACAAACTAAAGTGTGGTGACACTTGAACGAACACGTGGATGTTTTGTTATAGAACAAAACATTGGAGACCCGCTGAGAGATTCCACATGGATAACTATCTAAGTGTTAGTGGTTAATCTCTAACGTTCGGTAGTGGAATTGGTCCTTTGACTTGAGGTCATCATAGTACCTTATATGAGGGGCGCTCATACTTTGGTGGTGTTGGATGTTGCTCACAAGTGGTCGCTAATCTGACATCGTTCGGGTATGTCAAGAATCATATGAAGGTTGTGAATGATCAATAGAGGATTCGTCACTCTTAGATAGTAAGAGATTATGATCTACATTTTATCCAGTTAAGTTAATAATGAAATTCTTGGCCAAGGTGAACTCATAAGTCGGAAAAGAGTTTTCGACGTGCATCGACTTTCTAGGTGGATAAAAGATATGATCGATAATTGAGATTGACACATATCCATATCTCATAATTGATCGGATCATATTGACGAAAGGATTATAGTTTCACGGTAAACGAACAAGTTTGGTTTTGTCATGCTACGTGATATTTCTCGTCACATGTATTGCCCTGATACATTGCTAGATGTCAATTTGGGACAACGAAAATGAATTAGTAATAAATTAAAAGGGGCGTTTTAATTTATCGATTTTGATTAGATCAAAATAATAATTCACGTCGTTCGGCATCGTGATCGGGAACCTAATGGGTCACACACAAAAGAGAATCAGAAGAATGAGATTTACCAATTAATTAATTGACAAGTGTTGGACAATTAATTAATTGGGTTGTTTATTAATAGGCTCGAATTAATTAATTGGATTAATTAATTAATGGATCAGATTTAATTAATTTGATTAATTAAATCTTGGACCGGGTTAAGTTTAATAGATGGGTCGAGCCCATCTAGACTTATATTAATAGACTACTAGGGTTTGAAAAACTGTAGAGAATTTTATTATTCTTGCTAGCACAAGAAAAGAAACCCTAGCCGTCATTCTTATTCTCTGTGTGGATCACCATTGGAGGACAATTGGACAATTGAATGACTGCTTATGATCGTGATCATTGGAGTTCAAGAAAAAACAAAAAGAGTTTGTGGAATTCATCAAAGGTATCATTCTCATCACAGTTTCTATCTAAACACATTGCAGATCCTCGTTTGGGAATTGAAAATTGTTTAATTTCCGCTGTGCATGTTAAGTAAATTCCCAACAGTGGTATCAGAGCCTACTTTGTGTTTGTTAGAAATTGTTTTGCATGATTGAACAATTAAAAGTTAATTGTTTATTTTGTTTCTTGAATCTAGCAATTTAGAAAATTATTTTTCATCTTCGAAAATCTGTTTTGAAAATGAAAATAATTTTTTCGTCAAAAAAAAAAAAATTTGGATCTTGAACAATCGGCGGCATGGTGCCGCTCCTGATCGGTGGCGCCACAGTTAAGACGTGGTGAAGGCTCATGGCAGCTGTTGCCATTGACTGTTCGCGGCAATGACGAGATCGAGCTGCGTGTCCCAAAGAAATGACTCGGCTGGTTGTTCGCAAGATATGGTCGCTGCTGCGTGTTGCGCAGCGAACCTCGTCATTGTATTGTGACGTGATCTTTGAAATAGCGGTGGTGCGGCCGTGCACCACCGCCATTCCACTGCACGCGACGAGTCCGGGACTCGCCAGTGAAGAGGCGCCGGCGGGAGGAGGGTTTTCAGCTAGGGTTTTCCGATTTTTGGGGTGAATGGAGGCGGGGGCCTCTAATGCAATTTCCGAAATTGCAGGCCCCGTCTGCTATTATAGAAATGGGTCAATTTGCAATTTTCAAAAGGATTTTGAATTTAAATATTAAAATGGTTTTAAACTTTCATTTCAAATGGGTTTGATCTAAAATTTCAAAATTGACCCGTTTAAAATTTTATTTAAAAATTGACGACTTTTATATTTTCGTTAAAATTGGATTTTAACTTAAATATTAAACTTTGACCCAAAATTGAATTTTATTTTATTTAGGAGTTTTATCCTAAATTAAAATATTAATTCATATTAAATTAGAGTTGGACTTTAATTTAATATTTAATTAAAATTTGATTTTAATTAAATTATCCACCCTAATATATTGTTGAAATTAGAGTTGGACTCTAATTTTGACATTTAATTAAAATTTGATTTTAATTAAAATGTCTCGCCCTAAATTGTTTTTGAAATTAGAGTTGGACTCTAATTTGGTATTTAATTAAGATTTGATTTTAATTAAACAAGTTCGCCCTAATATCTTGGAATTAGAGTTTGACTCTTATTTTGTATTTAATTAAAATTTGATTTTAATTAAATTCAACCATATTAATTTGATTATAATTAGAGTTGAACTTTAATTTGACATTTAATTAAAAATTGATTTTAATTAAATTGTCTTACCCTAAAATTTTATTGGAGTTAGAGTTGGACTCTAATTTGGTATTTAATTAAAATTTGATTTTAATTAAATAGTCGCGCCTTATATTTGTAGAATTAGAGTTGGACTCTAATTTGATATTTAATTGAAATTTGATTTTAATTAAATAAGTCCGCTAATTAAATTAATTAATTAATTTGATTAATTAATTATTTAATTGTTCCGATCCATTTGTCTAAATTAGTTTAGACGACTTTAATTGCTATAAACTTTTGCATATAATATTAGATATTATAGGAATGCATTTATATGATGAATGTTTTATTAGTGGATGATTATGGACTCGACCATGTGGATGTGTTGAATGGTTAGTTTTATTCTTGTTGTTTTATGAGCCTGCGAGCTCTTATTTACTTTGGACCTGCGAGTCCGTTATTATTATTATGGGCCTGCGTGTCCAATATTATTTAGGCCTGCGTGCCAACTAGTATAGGATACAAGTTGCAGCTGGACTATATGGAGATACAAGAAGAGGAGGAGACCATAGAGATGGAGCATTGTATGAATCAATGCTATACCCCCTAAGAACTGACCGACTAGTCTTCCTTATGGCTCGGGAAGACTAGATAGTATAAGTCCATAATCGTCCACATTATTATATGTATGTTTATTTGCATGTTAGATGTATAATAAAATATATATAATTATTATGATGAGACCTTTTGCATGCAAAACCCCTCGTTAAAAATATTAAGTCAATTTGATATTTGCCTTCCATCATTAGAGTGAAAAACGAGAGTCCTCAATCGATCTAAGCTTGTTGAGTACACTCAAGGCTGGTCGATTAGGGATATGTTTGACACTTTGAAATATTAGATATTTCTGAATGATGGGTTTTGACTTAACTAATATTCATCTTTTGTTGAGTACACTCAAGAAGATAAATTTTAGAGGCATGTTAAAATATTAAGTCATATTTATATTCGCCTTCCACCATTATAGTGAAAAACGAGAGTCTTAAATCGATCTTAGCTTGTTGAGTACACTCAAGGCTGGTCTATTAGGGATATGTTTGACACTATGAAATATTAGATATTTCTGAATGATGGGTTTGATTTAACTAATATTTATTTCTTGTTGAGTACACTCAAGGAGATAAATCTTAGAGGCATGTTAAGCTAACACATAAGATGTGTGAAGACAAAGAGTTGTCGGCTTAATGATCTGGGAGTTGTATGGAGATACAATTGATAATAGTATCTACCCAAATGTTTTATTAGAACTTGTTGAGTACACTCAAGGTTTTAATATAACAAATGGGATCCTAGCCCACTGGGAGTCAAGTACGAATTCCATAAATTTATGTGAGAGGGTCATAAATTTTGAGTTAAACAGTGGGAGCGAAATTAATTTAATAAAAGGCCATGTTAAATTAATTCATGCATTATATATATTATTTCTTTACTTTTCGTCGTTTACATTTATTGAATCATGAGTAACCACATAGATGTAAGAGGCATATTGTATGCCAACAACCAAAGCAAATTTTCTTGATTGGCAAATCGAGAATTGTTCTCAGTGCATGAAAAATTGGTCATGTGTCATTTGAGTAGTCCTTTCTAAAGACATCCGTTGATGACTCGATAAAAGAAGAGGTGGTCATAATAAACACAAATGATAACGATAGTACTACAACATATGTGATGTTTGTAACTATGTCACTCGAGTTACAAAGCAACATAAGAGTATAGATGCTAACGCATGATTTTTATCTCAATATGTTGTTGAATGATGAACAATCATACGAGGAAATATATGATATTTCCGGCAAAACTATACCATGCTTAATGAAGAATATTCGATCGGTGCTTATTATCTTGAAGATGCATTACTTTGAGAAGTTGTCTTGATTGCGTTCATCATGAACGATGAACTAAGTATAGACTTGGTTCGTAATCTGTCAGAGAGTTATTCATAACTAATTATGAATTTAACATGAATAAACTCGAAGCACGCTCATTGAGATGCTGAACATGCTTAAAACTGTTAAGTCCAACATCTGTGTTTGTAGGAGACAAATCTTAGTCATAAATTCCTATATGGAAGTCTAAAGGATGCTTTAGGAAAGCAACCAAGATGACTAAGACAGTTAAAGCAAATAAGGACAATACCAAATCTGATGATCCTTATTATCATTTTGGAATGGTAGATCATTGGAAATGAAATTGCAAGGCTTATATCTACTTCCTTAGTTTCATGGGTATTAGATACTAGATATGGATCTCATATTTGTATAAATATACGAGAAACTAAATAAAAAGTAGATCACGTAAAAAGGGAGAAGTTGACCTACACATTGAAAATGAGCAAAAGTTGTTGCATTGCCTGTAGAAGCATATTTCTTGCCATTGCCTTTATATTTGATATTAGAATTAGAGAAATGTTAATTTTGTTTTCACCATTACCAAGAGCATTAAATAAATTTCATATTTTGACATGAATTATTCTAATGTTAAGGACAATTGTTGTTCCTTTTTATCTTGATAAGATTTTAATGGTTATGGTAAATTACAAAAATGACATTTATATTCTAAATATTGAGTGTTCTATAATGAGTATAGAAATTGAAAGGCATAAAAATGATAATCTGAATAACACATATATCTGGCATTGCAGATTGGTCACATAAATGAGAATGCAATTCCAAACTTACATGGAGATGTATATTTGGGTCAAATAATTTTGAATCATTTGACAAATGTGAATCATGTCTGTAAGACACTGTGACCAAATCTCCTTTTACTTGAAAAGGAAAATGATCTGCACAATTATTAGGTCTAATACATAGTGATATATGTAGATCCATATCAATTAATGTCAGGTAAAGTTTATCTTATCTCATCACATTTACTAATGATCATTTCAGAAATGATCATTTATATTTGATGAAATTCAAGCACGAATCTCTTGAAATGTTCAAAGGATTCAAACTAAAAGTTGATAAACAAATAGGTAAATATATTCTTACACTAAGACTTGTTCGAGGTAAAGAATATCTAAAATGGAGAATTTTAGATTATCTAAAAGAGAATTAGATTCTCATGCAGTGGATTCCTCCACATACATTGCAACATAATGATGCATCTGAAATGAGGAATAGTACACTATTAGATATAGTGCAATTGAGAACAAGCCATGCAAGCATTCAAAAATCGTTTTGAGATCATGCACTGATTGCCACGTGCTGCACACTAAATCGTGCCTCATCTAAATCGGTTGACAAAACTTCATACGAGTTATGGAAATGACCAACTTATCTCATATGAAAGGTTGGACTGTGACGCTTATGTGAAGCGCACTGAATTGGATAAGTTTGACACTAAATCCGATAATTATATATTTGTGGATATTCAAGAGATAATTGAATATCAATTCTATAATCTCGTTGAGAAGAAGATGTTCATCTCAAGACATGTCATACTCTTAGAGAAAGTGTTTACTTTAAGAGAGACAGTGGGAGTAGAATAAATCTTGAAAGAGTTCAAGAGCCCACGGATATAATTAACCGAATAGATAAACTTGAGTCTTATCCCACACCAGCAGAGGGATATACTCTTAATCAGGAAGTGGAGACTTCTGAGGACACGTTAGCTCAGTGTAAATCTTGTAGGATCATTTGACCTCCTAGAAGGTACGAATCCATGATTACTAATCAAAGATAATGAACCTACTAATTACATAGAAATAAAGTCAAGTGTTGACTTAAAGAGATGCACTTGTTGTATGTAATCGAGGTTTGACCTTGGTCGACTTACCTAATGGATTAGAAACCATAGGTTGTAAATGAGTTTACAAGAAAATGTCAATATGGATTGAAACAAGCCTCTTGGAGCTGAAATCTTCGATTTGATGCAAAAAGTCAAAATGTTTGATTTTATCAAAAATGAAGACGAAATGTGCATTTACAAGAAGATAGTGGGAGCATTGTCGCATTCCTGATATTATATGTATGAGACATATTATAGGAAACGACGTCTCTATATTTCAATTTTTGAAATTATGGTTGTCAAATAATTTCTCCGTGATGGATGTGGGAGAAGCAAGTTGATCTATAGAGATAGATCCAGAAAATTGCTTAACTCATCCTAATCTATACAGATAAAATCTCGAGAAGATTTTATATGGAGAAAATGAACTGAGAGTTCATGGATAGAATGATGCTAACTTCTAGTCAGACTGGAATAATAGCACATCTCAAATAGGATATTGGTTTACTCTTAAGCGGTGTGTTGGAAATGTTCCAAATAACCGTTGATTCAATAATGGAAGCCTTATATATCATTGCTTTACAAAGCAACAAAAGTTGTGGTATGGATCAGAAAGTTCATTACTGAACTTAGAGTAGTTCCTAATATTGTTGATCACACGCTTATGCATTGTGATAACAATAGAGCCATCGTGCAAGCGAAGGAACTAAGGTCTCATCAATGATCCAAACATATGTTAAGGCAGTGTTATCTCATTGGAAAGATAATACAATGAAATGATGTAAATAAAGAACTAATTCCCACAAGTTATTAAATTGCAGATCCACTGACAAAGAGTTGTCGCAGCATAAACATGATCGTCATGTAGACTCTTATGGTATAAGATACATAAGTGATTGGATCTAGTGCAAGTGGGAGTTTGTAAGTGTTATGCCCTAGATCCAATCAATTTTGGACATAAACACTTTAAATATATATAATCAATGCATATGTATGGCAATATCTATTATTTAATTGAATTAATATTCTAATAAATTAAATAATAGAATCCGTAGATTCAAGTCTTGGTGATTTGTTAATCACAAGGAGTTGTGATTGTGAGATACAAATTACATATGTATTTGAATCTTAAATCGTCCGTGGTCGAAGTAATAACGAGATACGGATATCGTTATTACGGATAGACTATCGCGTGTGGCATTCTTACTTGTGAAGTAAGTAGCTGATCTCACAAACTAAAGTGTGGTGACACTTGAACGAACACGTGGATGTTTTGTTATAGAACAAAACATTGGAGACCCGCTGAGAGATTCCACATGGATAACTATCTAAGTGTTAGTGGTTAATCTCTAACGTTGATCTAGTGGAATTGGTCCTTTGACTTGAGGTCATCATAGTACCTTATATGAGGGCATCATACTTTGGTGGTGTTGGATGTTGCTCTTCAAGGGTCGCTACAAGATCGTCGTTAGTATGTCAAGAATCATATGAAGGTTGTGAATGATCAATAGAGGATTCGTCACTCTTAGATAGCAAGAGATTATGATCTACATTTTATCCAGTTAAGTTAATAATGAAATCCTTGGCCAAGGTGAACTCATAAGTCGGAAAAGAGTTTTCGACGTACATTGACTTAACAGTGGGATAAAAGATATGATCGATAATTGAGATTGACACATATCCATATCTCATAATTGATCGGATCATATTGACGAAAGGATTATAGTTTCACGGTAAACGAACAAGTTTGGTTTTGTCATGCTACGTGATATTTCCCGTCACGGTAAACGAACAAGTTTGGTATTGCCCTGATACATTGCTAAATGTCAATTTGGGACAACGAAAATGAATTAGTGATAAATTAAAAGGGGCGTTTTAATTTATCGATTTTGATTAGATCAAAATAATAATTCACGTCGTTAGGCATCGTAATCAGGAACCTAATGGGTCACACACAAAAGAGAATCAGAAGAATGAGATTTACCAATTAATTAATTGACAAGTGTTGGATAATTAATTAATTGAGTTGTTTATTAATAGGCTCGAATTAATTAATTGGATTAATTAATTCATGGACCAGATTTAATTAATTTGATTAATTAAATCTTGGACCGGGTTAAGTTTAATAGACGGGTTTGAGCCCATCTAGACTTATATTAATAGACTACTAGGTTTGAAAAAGCGTAGAGAATTTTATTATTTTTACTAGCACAAGAAAAGTTAAAACCCTAGCCGTCATTCTTATTCTCTCGTGTGGATCACCATTGAGGCCGACAATTAGACAAATTTGGATTTGGTGATCGTGATCATTGGAGTTCAAGAAAAAACAAAAGGAGTTTGTGGAATTCATCAAATGTATCATTCTCATCACAGTTTCTATCTAAACACATTGCAGATCCTCGTTTGGGAATTGAAAATTGTTTAATTTCCGCTGTACATGTTAAGTAAATTCCCAACATCATCTACCTCAAGTTTTAATTTAAAAGGTCAATAATTTAAGAGGAATCCATGTCTGACCCTTGATACCCTTCTAAGGATGATGATCCTTATCCTGGTTTGTTTATTTGAAGCCCACTTGCAATCGCTTATGATTGACAGCAAGTGAATAACAACACAAACAAACAAACAAGGAAACGTGGATATTTAAGACTCTGGACATGTAGAAGACCGCTTTCAGTGTCAAGTTATTTTCACACCATTCTTTCCTAGACAGACAGTCAGTATTTTCCATGGGAGAAGCTCCAGAACTGCTCTCAGGTATCACAGGTGAGCAAGTTGTTATTCAGATTTAATTTCCTCAATTTTTTTTTTTTTTTAAATATCATAAACGGTAGCTATGTTGGCCACATATTCTAGTTACATGTACTAAGAGTTTGTGTTGTTAGGTTGTCAAACTTAATTATTGTAGTTGTGAGGAGTTTATATGTGGATCGATATTTGTTAAGGTTTTGTAATTATCATTAAAGAGAAACGAGTAAACATTTTTTCATAATTATTATTGTAGCAGAAGATGACCTAGTACGAACGTGTTCTTGTGTCTCTATTTTCTTTATGTTTTGTTAATCTAGATAATATTATTCAGGGTTTTTAATTCTTAACACGTGTTTCACCAGGTGGTACTGATGAAAATGCTGAACAAGTAATTTCACCAGAAAACATAAACCAGAATCCTCAAAATCCTTTCTTCCATTGCCTTAAGCAATACAAATGGTGGCTTCAAATGGCCATTTTCACCCTCTTCGTCCTTGCTGGACAGTCACTGGGCATCCTCTTGGGTAGATTGTATTACAACAATGGCGGAAACAGCAATTGGATGGCTTCATTTGTACAATGTGCAGGATTTCCAATTATCCTACCATTTCTATGCATCCCAAAATCAAAAGATTCAAACCCAGAAATCAACAGAAAAAACCCTTCCACCTTAATCCTTGCTTTAGTTTACATTTCCCTTGGAATATTTCTTGCAGCAGTTTGTATGCTGTACACAATTGGGCTAAAATGTCTCCCAGTTACTACGTATACTTTAATTGGTGCTAGCCAATTGGGATTCCTTGCCCTTTTCTCTTATTTCCTCAATAGACAGAAGTTCACTCCTTATATACTGAATTCTTTAGTGCTTCTCACAATTTCCTCCGTACTTCTTGTATTCCAAAATGATTCAGATGACTCGAAAAAAACCACGAAAGCAAAGTACGTTTTAGGCTTCGTATGCACTATTGCTGCATCTGCTAGTTATGCATTAATGCTGTCTATAACCCAGCTTGCCTTTCAGAAGATCATTAAACGTGAAACAATAAGGGCGATAATTGACATGTCACTCTATCAGAATATAGTAGCAACACTTGCTATTTTAATAGCGCTTTTTGCAAGTGGGGACTGGAAGAATTTGAATGCAGAAATGGAGAAGTTTAAACCTGGGAAAGTAGCTTATGTCATGAACTTGGTTGGGACAGCAGTTTCTTGGCAGGCTTTTACTATTGGTTGTACTGGGTTGATATTTAAGGTTTCTTCATTGTTTTCGAATGTGATTAGTATGCTAGGTTTGCCTATTGCTCCAGTTCTTGCAGTGATTTTTCTTCATGAAAAGATGACTGGATTGACGGGTATGGCAATGGTGTTGGCTATGTGGGGTTTTGTTTCTTATATGTATCAACACTATCTCGATGATCTGAAGACGAAGGCTGAAAATAAACCTCCCAATGATGTTTCTGAAGTTCCCCTGACCAAAACTAGTTAGCTACTTCTCACGCTATAGCCATGAGTGGAATTGAGGAGTTAAGCGTCGCACGATACCTTGCAGAGACATGCTTGCTACTGAATATGTTTATATTTTAGTTCAGATTGCAAAAGCTGGTAGCAGAGAAAGTAAAGCTCATGTCCAAGATAACAAGTTCAATACTTGGCATGGAAGGAAACTATCCGTTTGTTTGTTTGTTCATTGCTTAAAAAGCGACTTTTTTCTGCTTCTTTTGACGGAATATCATTTAAGCAGGGCCTGAGATCCTCATTTGATAATCTGCCATTTTGTACAGATAATGGAAAAAAAAAAAATTTAAAAATAGTACTTATTTGCCTTCCACTCTTCGCAGGCTCGCAGCTAAATAGCGGTATTAAATTGAGTTGGGCTGTTACAGTGAATAGGCCCATTTTTCTAGGAAGACCAGGTTGGGCCTTTTAGCTATGCTATGGTTTTGCACAGGCCTTAACAGAGAAACGTAGCCTAGAACGAAAATGAAGAAGACTTGGCTCAGTGCTCCACCTGAGTACTTGTTTGAAAGAAATATAAAGTTGTTAAAATTATAAATTGATCAAAAAGAGTGATAAATAAGTTGATGATAATTGTGGATCACATGAATAAAGGTCCTGTGTATCCTCCCTGGATAAGATTATCACGTGATGTAACAAGTGACGTTCAAAAAATTTATTTTTCATGTTTTCTTGTTATCTTCCCAACATTTTAACCACAAGTTCTCAAAAATCACTTTTCAAAAATTCTTGCCCATACAAGGACTAATGGGTTGTTTAACAAAACTTTTGATAAAGAGTTTAGCAGACTAATTAAAGAGTAATGCTATTTGTACATTATCGTATATATATAACTTCATCTTTCATGTTATTTATCTGTGCATCATTATGTATACAAATAACGTTACTCTAATAAAAATTGATGAATATATGATTTAAAAGTTGATAAATCTTTTAAATCTCTAAATATGTGTGACTAAAATTAAACATCAATCTTTTTAAGTTATCCCAAACAATCACCCAACATATATATAAGACTCATTTTATTGATGCGGAATTACAAGTAAAACTTCAGAGTCCAATCTTGTCACATTCATGGCACAGTTATTAATGCATAACTAAGTGATGTGCGTGGCCGACTTTGTTTACTTCAATGTTCAATCATCCATGTAAAGAAAGGATGACGAAAAGTGATTGATTTTTGATAGTGAGGTCAATTGCGTAGTTACAATAATGATTATGCTGTGTTGTCAAAAAAGACTAGTTGAATAAACTATTTTTTTTAAAGGATCATGTTATGTGTACACAATGGTATACACACGACTTTACACTATCTTCACATAGAGGGGGGTCCACGAACAATAAAATATTTGTGGGCCCCCCTCCATGTGAGGGGATGTAAGGCCGTGTGTACACCATAAGATGTATACATAGCATTATTCTTTTTAAAATTGTCCAATGACATAATGTAAATGAAAATGTAAGAGACGATGTACCAAAGCATGATTATTACAATAAAGAAAGTGATGACAAACTTGAGAGTGAAGCTCTCTTTATGGAATGAAATAATTGGATGGAAATTCTCGTGTTGGATTGTCTAGCAAACATGTCTGGCAAACAATACATATGTTCGTCACTATATTTTATTTAATGTAACTTTAACTCGACTTAACTTTTCGTTAACTTTGACACACTCGAGTTCGACCTTCTTTACACAAGCTCGACCTCTTAACTCAACTACCTCATGGCCTGGTTAACTAAAGCAGTAAATTGTGCTACGTTGGGTTGGTCCATCTCAAAGCACATTATTTGTGGATACAGTACGGCTGCAGTTTCTTCTACATGAACAGCCATCTCATGTAGAAGAAATAAACGTTGAAAAGCAGCCCCCGAGCATAGTTTGGTGGTGCAAAGGATAAAAGTGGGGTAGTCTCAACTGAGCTGGTAGCCGCAATACGAGGGTTCGAATCTTGTCTCTTACAAGGTAAGAAATTGGACTTTTTGTGGTTATCAGTATGTCAGCTCTTCTACACTTGCCTACTGAGGCACATCTCACGATTTACCTTCTCCACGATGTTCTAGGGGCGGGACGGTTGGGGACATCAAGGTTGGGATTCAATCTTTTTTTAATAACCAATGTTGAAAAGTAGTGAGTAGTCAACATCAAATAAAGAAATTAGGAATCCAAGCACTAGGACAAATTAATACATTGTCAGGACTTTAAAGAACACGTACCGTCAAATTAAAATAATATCTAGTTACAACACGTAGTTCTAAGTGATAATTTAGCGGATTAAAATTTGATTTTAATTCAAGTTAGAGTCAAATAATCAATATTCACTACATCTTTCACAAATCTCACAACTTTTCAACCACATATTTCAAAAATTTCTATTATAATCTACTAAAAATCTAATTTTAATCCCCACCAAACACCCTTTTAATTAAATGAAGGAATACGAGACTCTTCGACATTATTTTTGAAAAGTTAAAAATTGATTTTGAACATATTTAATAATTTTTTAAAAGTATTTTGTCTGATTAGATGAACTTTTAATAGAAGCCAACCAAAAATAACTTTTAAGCCATTTTATCCAATAAATTTGTTAAAGACATTTCGAAAGTATGCTGCCGGCTGCTTAAATTGTAATTTAAAAACTCCGGAGCAAGCACTAATGTTATCTCTCTCTTTATAAACTACTCTCCTTTCTATGAGTATTTGTATCCTCAAGTTACTTTTGCCGAAGTCTTCAGTTTTCTAAATCATCCCGTTGGATTTTAACTTCATAATCTGCCATGGGAGAAGCTCAACAACTGCCACCAGGTACCATAGTTAGATTGGATTCACTTTGGAAAGAATTTGGTCCGTATATTTTAATTGGAATTTTGGAAAAAATTCCTTCTCTTTTGTTTACTTGCTCCAACTGCAAGACTAACTTTAAGGCCTATTTATGGTTGCTTGATTTAGATGCTCAGAATCATTGATTGCTGGAATATGTTTCACAATTGTGTGAATTTTAGGGCGATGTGTAATTTTTTTTTGGAAAAAGCCATTAGTACATAAAAATGTTGACGAATTTATACGGACGTTGACGTGGCGATGCATGATTGGCCTTTTTTTGTTTTCTCCATCTTTCAATGATTCTGTGGCACGTGTTGTCTGTCAAAATTTTCTATCAAAATTTGGTGTAGTTGTAGCATGATTGTTTTATTTTACTGGGGTCCAGCTAGGGGCACGATATAGCGAACAACAGATCTGGACTCCTAATGTTGTCCTAACTTGTTACACTGCGACAGTAAATTTGGCACTGAAATTCAGCCGTCAAAACTTTATGCTATAAGAGTGTTTTGGCATAGAGTAATGTTATTCATCCATAGTGTTGATGATTAGCAGTCTATGCAGCAGTGAGATAACTGTTACGTTTTCCTTTAAAATTGGGATGCATTTTAATTCATCGAAGAATGTGGTAGTTATCCTAGTGACACATAAATGGCTGATCATCAAGACCATTGATGGATATCACCATTATTGAGGATAGTGTATTAGAAAAATCTGTTTTCTGCTCTCGAAGCACTGCTGATTATAGGGTAAATCAACGTAGGGGGTTGTTCTATCCGCATCGGCTGGATAAGTAGGAAGTAGTTCATCATCCCCTCCACGAGCAAAAGAGTGCTTCTCATCAAATGAATCTGCCTTAGGCATTCACAGGGTTACAAAACGTTGATATTTTAGAGTACAGTGTGTTAAGTTCTATTTTCCAATAAACTATCTATTCTATGTAGGAGGAAATATACTAATTGTTCAATGTTATTTCCAGGACGGAGAGTTGAAGTTCAGTCGACAGAAGATGTAAACATTGACCCTAAAACTTCTTCTTTCCAATGGCTTAGACGATATAAATGGTGGCTTCAGATGGCCATCTATACGCTATTTGTCCTTGGGGGGCAGTCAACTGGCACACTCTTGGGTAGACTGTATTACGACAATGGCGGAAAAAGCAATTGGATGGCTACATTAGTGCAATGTGCAGGATTTCCAGTTCTCATCCCATTTCTGTTCACCTCCAATTCTAAAAATCCAAATGCAGAATTTGTTACGAAGAAGCCTTCTATATTGATTCTTGCTTCAATTTATGTTTCACTTGGAATTTTTCTAGCAGCAGATTGTGTGACTTACTCAATTGGGCTGCAATACATTCCAGTTACAACACATACGCTAATTGTTGCTACTCATTTGGGATTCAATGCCCTTTTCTCTTATTTCCTCAATGGACAGAAGTTTACTCCTTATATTCTCAACTCTTTAGTCCTCCTCACCATTTCATCGACACTTCTTGTATTCCGAAAGGACTCTGGAGACTCAAACAAAACCTCGAAAGCAAAGTATGCATTAGGCTTCATATGCACCATTGTTGCAGCTGCTTGTTATGCCTTAATTCTCTCGCTAACGCAGCTGTCCTTTCAGAAGATCATCAAACAAGAAACTCTAAAAGCTATACTAAATATGTCGATCTATCAGAATCTAGTTGCATCACTCGTCATTCTAATAGGGCTTTTCGCAAGTGGAGACTGGAAGAATTTGAACGAAGAAATGGCCACGTTTAAAACCGGGAAAGTATCCTATGTTATGAACTTGTTTTGGACATCAGTTGCTTGGCAAGCTTTCGCTGTTGGTTCAATAGGGTTGATATTCAAGGTTTCTTCATTGTTCGCGGGTATAATTAGCATATTAGGTCTGCCTATTGCTCCGGTTCTTGCCGTGATTTTTCTCCATGACAACATGACTGGATTAAAGGCCATAGCTATGGTGTTGGCTATGTGGGGTTTTGTGTCTTATATGTATCAACATTATCTTGATGATTTGAAGACAAAGACCAAAAGGACTGAGGACGAAATTTCAGTCACTGAAAGAGGTTAAGTCCTAGTAGAAGACAGAAGAAGCTCATGACAATTACAGGAATGCTAAATTATACTTACTGTCAAATCCAACATATGGAGATTTAGGTAATTATGAATGAAGGGTTATTTCTAATTTTGCTTCCTTCATAATTTTCTTATTGCCAGCTGAATGGCAGTATAAGGTTCCTCGTGAAGAAAGCTCATCCTATACCTCAAAGTCTACAGGATACATACATGTTTACACTAGAGCTGGAGACTAAGTACAGTTATAATAAGAGGTCAAAAGCTCGCACTCGACAGTATTTAACCCGTCAATTAAGCATATATTAATACCCTTATTCTAGAATTACCATTAACCCCACAATCAAAAGTTGATCAAGTGATAAGGTTGTAGGGTCTTAAGTAGAACTCCACTAAAATAATTAATCCAACTACAAATGCATTTTTAATTAAATAAAATCAAGTGAAGAAGAAATTCCGAGCCGACGAACACTTATCAAGATGACATAATTGACATGAGGAATATAATTAGGGGTGTCCAAAAGTCCCGAATTGGACCGAACCCGAATTGAGCGGTTCTTCATAAGTTAAATACCCGAACGGGTACCCGAATCAAGAATCGATTAGTTTGGGTCGGGTCGGGTCGGGTCTCGGGTCTAGACCATGAACCGAAGAATCGAATAAGAACTGAAACTAAATAATTTTTTTTATTTTTTATATTGAATTAATTAAATTATTTTATTTTTTCTAAACAAATTAGCAAATTAATTAAATAAATCAGATTATTTCATAATTTTAATTTTAATGCTCAAATCATTTTTAAAGCTCATTGGCCCATTTTAATTTGTGGTAATTACACTGAACCAGGCATTATGTTTGACATTTTAAAAAATCAGGTTTCAACTTTATTTATTCAATTTTCAGGTTTTTATTATTTTGATTAATTATGATATTATAAAATTAAATTGCACCCACCCTATTACCCACCCACCAAATTTCTAAATCCCAAACCCTAAATTGACAGAACTCGTCTCTCCTCCCTTCATTATCGTGCCCGGCGCCTCTCTTCTCCTCCTCCTCTCTTTCACCCTCTCCCTCACGCCCGTTCTCCGTCGTCTCCTCCTCCCCCTTTTCCCCCCTTCTCCCTCCATCCACAGCAACCCCCTTCTCCTCCCTTCCCCCCTATTCCCTTCATGCGGCTGCCCGTCACAGCGGCGTCGAGCACTGCTGTGAACGGAACGGCAGCAGCACCTCGACGCTGCTGCCGTCACAGCAGTGTCAAGAAGCTGTGAACGACAGTGCGACGCTGATGTGGGTCTGTAGGTATGCGGGATGGCGATGTGCGTTTGCAGTCAAGGCTCTGCTTGGCCACTATCATATCCTCTTCGAAGCTGGTTCGTCCGTCTCTACCATTTTTTTTCTCCTCAGTGGTGCGGTGGCAGTGCAATGGGTGTGCTGTAGGTGTGCGCTGTGTGTGTGGGGAATGTGGCAAATGTCGGCGGTTTGGGTTAAGTTTTCATCCTGTCGTGCGATGGTGATAAACTTAGTATGGATTTGTGGTGGCGGTCTGTGTAGTGGTGGTGGGGGTCGTCGTTTTTTGTTATTGTTTTGAATAATGAAGTTAACTGTGACCTTCATGAGATATATGTGACTTCGGAATCGGAACAGCTATCTGAATTAAGCTAACTGTGACCTTAGTAAGTTATATGTGACCTCAATAAGATATATGTGATCTCGAAATTGAAGCAGTTATCTGAATTAAGCTAACTGTGACTTACTAAGATATCTGTGACCTTATAATTTTTTTGATGAGTGGCTAATGAAGTTAACTGTGACCTTAATAAGATATCTGTGACCTTATAATTTTTTTTGATGAGTGGCTAATGAAGTTAACTGTGACCTTAATAAGATCTCTGTGACCTCGGAATCGGAACAGTTTTCTGAATTAAACTAACCGTGACCTTAATAAGATATCTGTGACCTCGAAATCGGAGCATTCATCGGAATAGTCGCCGGAACAGTGGGGTGGTGGAGGTGAGGTAGGTTAATCATATTATATTATAGTTAAATATTTAATTTAATAGATTAATTGTAAAATATAATTAATAAGTTAATGAAAAAATCTGAGTTTTGTAATTTAAAACTTTGGGACCTGATTTTTAATTTCCTAAAAGTAAATCCCTGAACCATAAATTTTTCCCTTTTAATTTGCTCATGACTACGTGACTATTCGAATTTGCTCATTAAATTTAAAGCTTTCAAATGAGATAAAATTAATCTTATTTGACGGCTAGTTATTTATATGTTTTTAAATTGGGCTACGTTAATTTGTAAAAGTTACTAATGAAATGTCATTTGTTGTATTTATGTAATGTTACTGTAAATATTAAAAAAATTAATTATGATACGGAACCGAACGCGAAAGGTTTCATAATTATATTTGGATCCGACGGTTCCATTTATTAAATACTCGAAAATTTTGAGTCAATTCGGTTCTCTTCAAAATCGAACCGAACCAACCCAACCAACGGACAACCCTAAATATAATATAATGCCTATATTTCCACTCAACATATAGAAAACAGTTAGAGCTATATGATACTAACAATTCATTCGTGCCAATGATTTAGACATCAAGAAATCTATCTACTTATAAGCTACTTTCTCAAACTGATCAGATATCTGTATCTTTTAAGTAAATTCTCAGACAAATTATACATATTCATGGGCGAAATTCAAGAAAAGGAAATGGATATCCTGAGTAAGTTCTCGTTTTAAACATCTCTTGGTCCTTTATCATTAACTATAATAAATAGTAACATTTGCGACTAATTTTTTCTTGTAATTAAATTCTTCATTTCACTACCCTACACTGCATATGAGTTCATCCTCCACCTTCCCCCCAGCTGCAGTAGAGCATTTTTTCCAGAATCTATCTGCCTTTCGTTAACTCTAAATCATGTTTATTCCTAAAATCTGTTTTCGAGGTGCCTACTTCTCAATCTCATGAAGTCTTCATAGGCAGAGAATGAGCTGGTATAAAACATCCCATCGAATAGAAGAGGAATAATGTTATTTAGCACCAATTGGTATGTTCAATTAAATGAATAATGTAACATTGCATTTAAGTGAATATGTCATTTAATACTATGTAATTGTCACGTGGAATGCTATTTAACACTAGTAGTGATAAATAGCATTACTCATAGCAGAGTTCAAAGTTTTTTTTATTCCTATTTTTGCCTGCGGTTTATTCAGTTCTAATTACTTCATTACAATTACTGCGTGAACACAAGATGTGTGAATTTAGTGGTTAGTAAAGTTTGACCTGGAGAAGTAATTAATGGCATCTGCCCAACAGTCAACTACCTTATAATTTATAAATGCATCTCCTTTTCTTTCCTTCGTGTGCCTGTCTGTGCACATTCCAGGAGAGCGAAGAGGGGTAGGAGTGTGGACCTGGATACTATGTTTGAATTAGAGATGTCAAAACGTATCTTGCCATTCAAGCTCAAGTTTCTTGCAAGCATGGCAAGGCCCATAGACCAAAATGCATCTATAGTTGACCTGTTTTGGGCCGACTGCCTATGTTTGTAAAACCAAAAAAAAAAAGCATAAAAGAAAAGGAAATTTACAATTAGTCTTTGAGCCCGTGCCTGTTTGCAGCGTCGGATCCAGATAATCCTGGCCTGCCAAAAAAAGAGGGCCGTGCCGAGCCAATCTTGGCTTGAAGCTGGGCTTTTCTGCAATTTTGCTTCTAATTCTAAACTTTATCATGTGTGCAACTTACCAGCTGCTCAGGAAGTTACAGAAACAAAGTCGCCTGAAAATGAAAGTGTCAATCCTCACTCAACAGCAATTGGGCTTAAAAAATACAGAAAATGGCTCCAGATGGCTATATATACAGTCCTGGTTCTCACCGGCCAAGCAGCGGCGACACTCCTTGGATGACTCTATTACGACAAAGGTGGAAAAAGCAAATGGATTGGAAGTCTTGTGCAGCTTGCAGGATTTCCAATTCTTCTTCCCTTCCTCTGGATTACATCAACTAAAAGACCTACTTCAGACAATGAAAGCACATTAGTTCTAATATCATTATACATTGCTTTCGGCATTTCCCTTGCATTTGATAGCATGCTATATACAGTTGGGCTCAAATACCTTCCTGTCTCTACTTTTTCCCTCGTTTGTGCGAGTCAATTGGGATTTAACGCTTTCTTTTCCTACTTCCTTAATTCTCAAAAGTTCCCTCCTATTATACTTCACTCTCTGTTTCTGTTGACTGTGTCATCCACGCTCCTTGTTTTTCGACCCGACCCTTCAGATTCAACTGTTAAGGGTAAGTATGCAGTAGGATTCATATGCACCCTCAGTGGTACTGCCGGATACGCATTACCTCTATCCTTGTCGCAACTCTTTTTGGGAAGGTTCTGAAAATGGAATGCATTAATGGGATCTTAAATGTGACATTGTCCATGTCACTTGTGGCAACTTGCACCATTCTAGTAGGCCTTTTCGCCAGTGGAGAGTGGAAAACTTTGGAGGCAGAAATGGAGGGGTTTGAACTGGGGAAAACATCCTATGTTATGACTGGTTCGGACAGCATTGTCGGGACAGATAATGTTAATTGGTCTCATGGCATTGATTTTGAAAGTGTCGTCTCTTTTTGCCAATGTCATTAGTGCTCTAAATGTGCCAATTGTTCCAGTTCTAGCAGTTACAGTCTTCCAGGACAAAATGACTGGAGTGAAAGTTGTTTCCATGCTGTTGGGCTATTTGGGGGTGTGTATCCTATATATATCAGCAGTATATTGATGATTTGAAGTCCAAGACTGACAGCATAAATGTAGATAAAGAGCCTGAAATCTCCCTTGTTGAAAGGAAATGAATTATTCATATTTTGCTCTGTGTTTGCACGCGGTAGTAGACTAGTAGTCAAGACTGAGCAGTATTCTAGATAATTTTAGCTCGTTTTGCTTCGTTAATTTTCCAGTACTCTCTTGTCTATGTTACCAAGCATACCATAAATGTGGCAAGAATCTTCTAACAAAGTAGTCAATGGTACAGAGAAGTTCAATCAAAAAATTATTGTACCTAATTTTGGTAGAAAAGAAAAGCATATATTACAAGTGTCAGCATGTACTATTCTGAACTCCATCCATTCTAATTCAAGAAAATTCAGTTCTTCATGTAAAATCTGGAATGACAAGGTTTCACTAATCAACGTCTCAATATAGTAACTGTTATAATTTTGTCTCAGTTAAATAACTAACTTGTCTGAATCAAAACTTATGTTTCAAAGTATTATATATAACTATTGGATGTGTTGATAACTTCTGGAAAATAATTAATACCTTCTATGGAGCAAAACATCATGCTAAGATACAGAAGAATAGACGCTAGCTTGACTCACATAACAGCAGGTGCATAAAGTAAATCTGCTACATAAGACGGCCCACGTAATTAGCTCGAGGGTACTTTGTTTTTAGTTGTGGCCATTGCACAAATAACTGATCAGCCATGTGTAGTTTGTAAAGAAGCAAGCCACTCAAAGATAGCCTCCTCACTCTAGCTATGCTCTCAACATAGAAGATGGACGACCATCTAATCCCGAGAACCTGAAAGATGCATTTAAAAGTTATTTAATAAAAAAATTAGCATGGGCTGTTCCCAACCTTTAAGGTAGTCAGTGCGAGAATTAATTTTTGCAATGCATAATGGCCTCTAAGAAATAAGAAATAAAATGGACAATGGAGTTAACGCATTCAAACCTTGAAAATAAATGCAATTGCACATAGGGGTATACAAGTTCCAGGGCCATTGCACAAAATCTGGGAAAAGAATGTAGCAGTAAGTTATGTACTAAGAAAATAAAATTTAAAACAACATAAAGGACAGTCACAATACCACTTGGGGCCGCATCTTAACCATTAGCCACAATGCATGCGCTATAGCAACCACGGTTGTTCCAATAGAAGTTATGTACGATTGACCAACCTCTCTGCTCCTATATATTTGCATGAAATGAGCAGTTCCAACCATGTCGACGCCTGCCTAAAACAAGAGAAGCAAACATAAAGGACAAAACAATAATACCTGGGCAACGGCAGAAACATGACACTCATCACTACCACTAATCCTTCAAATGCAGATTTGACTCCCCAATACATGAGATATAAGATACAATCAAAATTTATTAACAAAAAACACAATGTACACTGAAAAGGCTAGTTCTGACATCTCAAACATGCGAGAAGATGTGACAGAAAAGGATTCATTCTTTTCTGTTGCATTTAAAATCTTAGTTTTGAAAGGCTGGTAAACCGTAAGGTTAAAAAAAAAATTTTAAAAATACATACGTATGTACGTACTTTTTTCACTTGTGAGAATCAATCCAGAACCAGAATTGTAGTGTTTCTTAATAAAGAGCTAAGTATGATAGATTCTTAGAGAGGAAGTCATACTGTGATTAAAATATCATCTTGCCTGCATTCTTAATTAATAAACTGTATATTCACCCTATGCATGGATCCTTTGAGACCATATAATTGTGTTTTGAATTCTTCAGTTTTAAAATTTTCTGTGTTTGTTCATTGTTCAAGATCCAAGGAGGGATTAATTTTTGTTTCTTGAATTCCATAAACTAGCAGAAGAAATTTGGACTTTGCATATCATGCATCCTCTGACCTAGAATACCCTTTTCCAGTTTAACAAAAAATACTTTTTTCAATATTGCACTATTTTCACTTTTTCCAATATCGATTTTTTGTTGAAAAACTTTAGTTATCCTAATACTAGCATGCTATCCCTGAATCCCCTGCCCAGGCATCCATTGCTGACTCCTAAGTTTAATAATTCACATATCTGAGAAGCCTAGATTCACACATGTCAAATAATATAGGACGTTACATACCTCATCCACCAGGGAATCCTCGAGGACACGGGCCTTTTGAAGACTCATATTATCAGTTGCAGCAGCAACATAATATCTTGGCTTAAACCTTTCTTTCTGTAACACTGCTAACAAATTTAGCATCTCTGCCGTATGGCCACCTACATTAGGATCAAATAACACCAACATTTAAATGCAGTAAATAGAACTATAAAATGAAACTCTCAAATTCTGTCCCCAGATGCCTGGAATGGGGAACTTTGAATTGGAAGATAAGTGAGCTAGTTTAATATAAACTGATTGTCCAACCAACTTCTATGCAAAGGCCGGATCAAACTTGAAACGTGAAAAATACAGAAACAGACTACTTTATATACCTGAGCCCAGAACAATTAATGTACTGAGGGGTCCTGGTGATCTAGGATAAAGAGCTTTGCAGCTGCGGTATAAAACATAAAAAACGCGAACTATAATTAAGGTGATGATGCCAACAACCAGGAGGATATAAACAATTGGGAAATCCATGTTGGACAAGAAACAGCCATTGCTATTATCCATTGCAAGAAGCTTTCAATATTTCAGCCTCCTACATTAAATTACACAAATCATTAGCATAACCCTAATAAGAGTTAATGATCAATTAAACTATGCAATTTAAAAGTCCAGCCTTTCCACAAATATCTGAAAATAAGAACTAAAATTTACAAGTAAACATTTGATAATTATAAATATAAAGAACAAAATATCAAAATATTGAGTTAGTTTGACATACTCTTGATTCTAATTCTTGATTCGGGGCTTAGATCCATCGCTTCCCCCTTTGAAACATTATGAATCTCCTTCAAATTTTTTATTCAAAACTTCACTTAAATGCAGTCTTCATATAATCCGGATGGTATTATTCACAAAGAAAAAGGAAAATGTGTCTTTAAGTTTCTTCTGTGAAACACGTTTTACAAGAAAAGCATTATGTATGGGCAATTGGGCGAAAAATAAGGACACCGTCAAGCAGGCCGATCCACTGGGCCATTTCGAATATTTTGAGCCTAAGCAGTCTGTTACAAATAAAGGTCTTTCCAATTCTTTGGATTAAATTGGGCCCAGGTTACAAATGCACTTTCGACTTCGATGTATGGCATGAAGTGTTCATAGCTCATCATGTCCATGTGATTGCTCCTTATTCTTTGTCTCTAATTTATCCACCATCAACAAGCACAGAACACAAAAGAAACCTTCAAGTTTGTAGGTTACAAGCTGGGGCGGACCTGGGGGTGGCCTGGGGGGGCAGGTGCCCCCCACCCCCTCCCAAAAAAAAAAATTTTTTTTTTTAAAAATATGAAAGGAAATTCTTTTGTGTTCTGTGCTTGTTGATGGTGGATAAATTAGAGACAAAGAATAAGGAGCAATCACATGGACATGATGAGCTATGAACACTTCAAGTTTGTAGGTTACAAGCTGGGGCGGACCTGGGGGTGGCCTGGGGGGGCAGGTGCCCCCCACCCCCTCCCCAAAAAAAAAAAATTTTTTTTTTTTTTAAAATATGAAAGGAAAATGAATCAACATTCATTTCAAACCAATGTTTTCTCTCGCCTGAGTCTCCTCTTCTTCATGGTAAAATTAAGGTTGTATATTGTTAAATGGATACGAGAATGATTGTGATAATACTGAATGACTGAACAAGAATAGTTCAAAACTTCAAATCTCATTTATCTTTATTTAAATGATTTATAGTTACTCTCAAAGAGTGGAAATTGCATTGCCAAATGAAAACAGTGAAAAGTCTGTCTCCATTCTATAGTCATTTCAAGTTCAATTGCGACAAAGAATTCTAAGATCTGACCCAAGGAAAAAAGCTAGTGGGCAAGGCTTTCGTGAGCTATAGTGCTGAAACTGGTACTAAACGAAGTAATTAGTGTAAAACTAAAATGATTGTATACTTGGATTAGATCAATGAATAGGAATAGAAGAATTCTTAGTTGAATTTAGTTACGTTCTTGTAATGCATGAGATTCACGAGTGAAATTCTTAGTTGAAGTGACATTTTTAAGGAAATTTCGAGAGCCTTTTAGCCTATGAGAATCTAATCCGACCGAATGTAATCAGAAGAAAGAGTTATGCAATATGATTGAACTTGAATGAGCAATAATTGTTTCTCGGGTATTTGATGTATCGAAAATAAGTCTGGCTTTTACCATTTCCTAATCCCTTGTTGATTTACTTGTTGCATCTGTTAAATAAGTTTCAGAATTTAAGAAATGTACATATAAATCTGTGACTTGGATTCTATCAAAATTTGTGTAGCTCTTGATGACCAAGATTGTATACTTAATTTCTTTGTTGATTTGAATTACGAAATTACATTAAAACGTTATCAAAATAGGAGAATACGTAGAGAACAATTGTAATAAAATATCTCTTACTTTAATTTTTTCGTCACTTTTTGAACCCCCCCCCCCAACATAAAAAGTCTGCGTCCGCCCCTGGTTACAAGAATATTCAAACAAAAAGAAGAAAAATTTACAGCTAAAATTTCTGAACTATTCAAACAAAATCTGAGATCGCAATTTGCAATAAGCATAGAATTCGACCAAATAAAGATAAAGAACATAATAATTAACAAGTACTAGCCCCCGTTTGGTACACATTTTGAAGGTAATAATGCATTTTTACTGGAAAATATGTGGTTGAAAAAGAAGAAGAAGATATTGATGTGATGGAAAATATTATTTTATTGCAGAATATGTGTTTGAAAATGAGAATGAAAAAAATAATATGGATCAAACATGCTAGATATCTATGAATTTATAAAGACCCAATTAAAAAAATTAGTAAAATAGTTCTAACCTTGGAATGAAATCAAGGGCGTTTCGGTATGAAAGAGTAAGAAGACATACTCAATTAGTTCTGCCCAATTGAATATTGCAGTCTGCTGGGCATATTCGATAGTCGGAGATGCGGAGAGAAACATGTTAATTTCATCAATGGCCACCTAACTTTATACTTATCGTCATCATGGTCATCTAATTT
This sequence comes from Fraxinus americana, assembly GCA_035079005.1. Classification (NCBI taxonomy): domain Eukaryota; kingdom Viridiplantae; phylum Streptophyta; class Magnoliopsida; order Lamiales; family Oleaceae; genus Fraxinus; species Fraxinus americana. Next base: position 35,586,198 of record CM068709.1, on the reverse strand, counting down.
CGTATAACGTTTCACCATGATCATCTAATTTCATATAACATTTTACCATGACCGCCCAATTTTTTTCACCATTTATTTTCACTAATTTTAAAAATGGCAAAATAGCAACTTTTTATTATATATATATAAAATAATTTTTTTTAAAAAAAATAAAAGTTTTCTTAAAAATTTTAAAAACATTTTTTAAAATAAATTTTTATTTTATTTTATTTTATTTTCTAAGTAACTTTTTTTAAAATAAGTTTTTATTTTAAATTTATTTTTTATATATAATGCAAAGTAATCGTTTTACCTTCTTTAAAATTAATGAAAATGGTAAAAAGAAATTGGATGGTCATGATGAAACTTAATATGAAATTGGATTGCCATGATGAAATAAAATTAAATTGGGTGGCTATGGTGATACTAAATATAAAGTTGGATGGTTATGGTGAAATAAAATCAATTTGGTGACCATAATGACACCAAATATAAAGTTGAATGGCCATTAGTGAATTTAACCCGAGAGAAACACAACGAAGAGAGAATCGGAGACGAAGAGAGATGGATCAAGATGTTTGGGCTTGGGTTGGGTATGAGAATTGGGCAATGGCAGGTTTTAAGATTTTCATTTTTATTGTTTTAATTTTTTGTGTGTGGAATTTACACAGGTGTTTAAAAATTACATTGAAATTGTGGTTCAATGTATCTGATTGCATGGACTTGAGGGTGATGGTTGATAGTAGCCTTCCACAGTAGAGGGGACTTGAATTTAACGATATCTCTATCCATCCGCATTAATGATGCATATCCAACAGCACAAATGGCTATCCTTAATTGGTCAGAATGAAGTTCTTACACAATGGATTAGATTTTTTTTTTTTTCCCTAATGTATCCAACAATGGTTAGTGGTGTTAGAGGTTGCCATATGGATATGTAACGTCAAGCTATCAAAATGTCACCCACCAATGAAAATTCAGATAATGATTTCTTTAGATCAGGACCTTTGCTGCGCAATTCATATAAATTCCTTTACTGGGCTACCATGGAACACAAGCCAAATATACCAAACAATTTTCATTGATCAGTGTAGCTTTCTGTTTAATTTAGTCTGCAATGGCTGCATCGACAATGGCTCTTTCTTCCCCATCCTTTGCCGGGAAGGCAGTTAAGCTTTCACCGTCAGCTCCTCAGATCACAGGTAATGGAAGAGTCTCCATGAGGAAAACTGCTACCAAGCCTATTTCATCCGGCAGTCCATGGTACGGCCCTGACCGTGTCAAGTACTTGGGTCCATTCTCTGGTGAGCCACCGAGCTATCTCACTGGTGAGTTCCCTGGTGACTATGGTTGGGACACTGCTGGACTCTCAGCTGACCCTGAGACATTCGCCAAGAACCGTGAACTTGAGGTGATCCACTGCAGATGGGCTATGCTTGGAGCCCTTGGATGTGTTTTCCCTGAGCTCTTGGCTCGTAATGGAGTTAAGTTCGGTGAAGCCGTGTGGTTCAAGGCTGGATCCCAGATCTTTAGTGAGGGTGGACTTGACTACCTAGGTAACCCAAGCTTGATCCATGCACAGAGCATTTTGGCCATCTGGGCTTGCCAAGTCATCTTGATGGGAGCTGTTGAGGGCTACCGTGTAGCCGGAGGGCCACTTGGTGAAGTAGTCGACCCACTTTACCCTGGTGGCAGTTTCGACCCATTGGGTCTTGCTGATGACCCTGAAGCTTTCGCTGAGCTCAAGGTTAAGGAAATCAAGAATGGAAGATTGGCCATGTTCTCTATGTTTGGTTTCTTTGTTCAAGCTATTGTAACTGGAAAGGGTCCTTTGGAAAACCTTGCTGACCACCTAGCAGACCCCGTTAACAACAATGCTTGGGCATACGCCACAAACTTTGTTCCCGGCAAGTGAGCACGAAAAATCCAGCTGAATCATAATTTGTGTGGTGTGGTGTGGTGTGGTGTGGTGTGGTGTGGTGTGGGAAATGTTAATGTATATGGATTTGTTCTAATGAAAAGTGTGTTTTTTTGCATCTTTGAGTACCAATTTCAGAATGAATATCTGTATAATGCAGGTTTAATATTTGAAAATGCTCAAGTATAGATCGAACTAGCAAAATTGATGACGATTAAGATAAATAGAAAGGGAAATGAGAGAACTCAATTGTCTTATTTTATATCGTCTTCTGTTTGTATCAAATTGTTTATATCCTTGCCTTCTGAAGTAGAAAGATTAAGTCATAATTATCTAACCGTCAAAGGAGTCTGGATTACTGGAAATCAGCACATTTAAGGCGATAACATTACAATTATTTGTCGTGGGAAAGGAAAAACAAAAAGTAAAAATGAAAAATAAAAATCTCGTGCTCCAAACACGAATGCATTGAGAAATTTGAATTATAAATGCTTCTTTAATAGGAAATTCTCTTGTTTACAACTGCCATGCCAAGGGTGTAAACCAGAATACAATATCTATTCTTCAACTAAATATAGAAATGCAGCATAATTTAGGCTAGGCTTCACTGATAAATTGTATTGCACTTGTTTTTTCCTTCACTTTCCTTGTATTCGAAAACAAGCAAGCAGCTAGGATGCAGCCATTGCAGGATTGTTGCATTATGAGGCTAAGTTCAAATGATAAAGTATTCACCGCAGGAAGTTCACATCATTTTACGTAGCTTTAAGAGGGAAGATAATACTTTTTCCATGTCAGATCGATTCTCAGGATCTGGGCTGGTGCAGGACAATGCTAAATGGAGAAGCCCTTCTAGTACCTCTTGTTTCTTGGTAGTATACGACACTAAACGAGGATCCACAATTTGAAGTAGGCCATTGATTCCATATGCAAGTGCTTTCTGCACAAGTTGAGACAAGGTAATTGGCAATCCTTCTCCTGTAAGTCCTGTTGGCCTTTTTGCTGTGATCAGCTCCATCACTATAATACCGAAGCTGAAGATGTCCACTTTTGTCGTTACTTTCCTCATGTATGCAAATTCTGATGCATAGAAAAGCATGTTATTCATAAGATAGGGTCCAACATCAGAAAAGGGCATGTAAGAATGAGCATGAAATGTTTGTCCCCCACGCGAAAGATGATTTAGTTGTATATCATATTCTTGAATTTTCATAGTGCTAGTACCAATATATATTTACACAAATCATTTGAACTTGGAAAACTAGGTAGAAAATCTTCCTAGAACACCTCGTGTGAATTACTAAAACATGCCAAATGTACAGAAAAGCATTACCTGGGGCCATGTAGCCAATAGTCCCTTCAAATGCTGACGCTGACGAGATGCTGCTTCCATCCTCCAGGTGAATTCCAAGCATCCGTGCCGTGCCAAAATCACTCACGTGTGCTTCCATCTTAACATCCAAAAGAATGTTAGAAGGCTTCAAGTCACAGTGCACTATGGGAAAATCGTAACCGGAGTGCAAGTACACCAACCCACTTGCAATGGAAACTAAAGAATCAATCCTCTCTATTAGTGTCCAACTGGGATTGTCCTTTTCTGAGTCATGTATAATTTTTTCCAAGTTACCATTTTCCATGAATTCCAAAATTAATGCTTTAAGCTTACGACTCTCCCAAGCATAGCCCAGCACCTTAACCAAATTCTTGTGCCTCAGTTGGCCCAAAATCTTGACTTCCGTGTTGAAGCATTTATCTGAAACTTCCAAGAACTGGTGTATATTCAGTTTCTTCACGGCTATTGCCTTTCCATCTTCCAATGTGCCCTTGTACACAGTACTTACACTGCTTGCACCAATAACATTATGCTCACTGAAGAAATTAGTAGCAACCTCTAAATCCTTTGGACTAAATCTTTTGAGGGTCAATGCTGACGTGAAATCCAGCTTCGGATTCTCAAGCTTTTCGGTTTTCTGCTTCTTGATCTTTCGGCGTACAGCATAAATTGCCAATAGCAGAATAATAAGGATAAATACACAACCAAGTGCTGAAAGGATGAACAATATCTTCTTTCCGAGATGATGGAAACTTTTCAGATTATTCCTGGTACTACATGACTTGAAAAATTTTGTTCCACAAAGAGCTGGATTTCCTTGTAAACTAGTTGAACTTATGTTTCCAAATACACCAGCTTCAGGAACACGGCCTTCAAGCAGATTGAAAGAAAGATTGAGAAATTTCAAACTGAATATATTGGCCAAGCTTTCGGGAATGATGCCCTCAAACTCGTTTTGGGACAGATCAAGGGACGAAAGATGCCTCAGACTTGTCAAATTTTCAGGAAGTGCACCATTCAATTGATTCCTGGAAAGGTTCAGGTTCACAAGTTCACTAAGTTGAGGAAAAATTTCGTCGGGGAGTTGGCTAGAGAAATTGTTCCCTGAAAGATCTAGGGAGATCAAATTTCTGCAGCCCTTTAGTGCTCTTGGAATGCTTCCAGACAAATTATTGTTTGACAAGTCAATAACTTGTACCATGTTCAACATGCTAATCTCGTCCGGGATTGTCATGTTCATGAAATTGTATGAGAGATTAAGGGAGATTTGCAAATTCTTCACACTTGCAATCAGTGACCCTGGAATAGATCCACTAATATGGTTGCGGGAGAGATCTAATGTTATCAATCTCCTAAGCCGTGCTAAGCTTTTTGGCATTGTCCCATTAAGCTTGTTTCCGCTGAGGTCCAAGTAAGACAATGATTCAAGTTTTGAAATAGCACGAGGAATTGGCCCGACAAATTTATTGTTCTGTAACTGGAGATCAGTAAGTTGTTCGAGCTCAGACAGATTTTCTGGGATTAATCCTTCCAGCTCATTGTCATTCAGTGCAAGGCCCTGGAGGAGTGTTAGTTTTGAAAGTTCTGGAGGAACTGGACCCGAGAACCTATTTCCGTGAATCACCAAATCTATCAGTTGGCTTAGATTACCGATCTCACTTGGGATTGGCCCGAATAATGAATTATCACGTGAGCGCAGAATTCTGAGACTCACCAGTCTGCCAATGTTCGGGTTGAGGGTACCACTAAAGTTGTTTTGGCTTAGATCTAGTGTTTCAAGCTTTGAACAGTTGAAGAGGTCATCAGGTATGTTATCTGAGATTTTATTGTTCCCTAAAGATAAATACGTAAGATTTGACAATTGCCCCAATCCCTCTGGTATTTTTCCAGTAAATCTATTACTTGTCAAAGTTATCACAAGAAGACGCGTACAATTGATAATACTAGATGGAATGGATCCCTCGAGGAGATTATCATTCAAGGTTAAATTCTTCAAATTGTACAAGAATCCAATATCTTTAGGAAGTGGCCCTGTCAGTGAATTGAAGCCTATAGACAAATATGTCAAGTTCCACAAGTTTGTTATTGTTGAAGGGATCTCACCGGTGAACCTATTTGAATGGAGAGTCAGCACTTCTAGTGCACTCAAAGAGCCGATTTCAGAAGGTATATTACCAACCAACTCATTCCGGGAGAGTTCCAAATGAGTTAAAGATTTCATCCTAAACAATGAGTGTGGAATTGTGGAGTTCAACTTGTTATTGTATAGCCTCAAGGCTTCTAAGTTAACCAAATTTCCCAGTTCCACGGGGATGCCACCAGTGAACTGATTGCTATATATGTTGAGCAAGGTTAACTTTGTACAATAGCCAAGTTCTGGAGGGATTTTTCCAGAAAGAAAGTTGAAATACAATTGAAGCATTTCCAAGTTTAACATATTTCCAATTTCTTGAGGGATTTTTCCAAATAGCCGGTTGTTACTTAAATCTAGAGCTTGCAATGCCTTCAATGTACCAATAGAAGAAGGTATGGAACCTTCTAAATTGTTATCATAGGCGACAAAAATTTGAAGGTTTTCAAAGTTACCAATTTTCGAAGGAATTACCCCCGTGAGATTGTTGTATACGAGACCGAGTTGTAATAACCCCGTGCAGTTGCACAAGCTATCAGGGATGCTTCCGTTCAAGAAATTATTTCCAAAGTCTATTGTCTGCAAATTTTTCAGAATTCCAAGTTCTGCTGGAATAGAACCGGTAAGATAGTTCTGATAAAGGACTAATTGAGTAAGCTGTGTGCATGATCCCAATTGAGGCGGGATTTTTCCTGTGAACAAATTCAGAGTTAGATCAAGAACCTGAAGGCTGGAAAGGTTCCCTAGAAATGGAGAGATTTCACCCCCCAGCTGCTTGTCGACCAGAGAAATGGAAACGACGTGACCAGATGATGTATCACATTCAACCCCAGACCAGTTGCAATGATAGTTGGCTCCATTCCAATTGACAAGTGCGCCAAATGGATCATTGGCGATTGAGTTTTTGAATGCTTTTAAAGCTTCCACCTCAACTTTCAAGTCCATTCCTTCAGAAAGAATCCCAAGTAGGCAAGTGAAACATATGAAAACTGAAAACGTAACTCTTCGAAACACCATTGCTTCTATAGATACAATTGATATTGCATGCATAGCTTGAGTGTGGATTTTCACATAGGTTTAGCAGAAATATATATAGTCCATTACTATCTCTCTATCAACAGGGAAGACATTCAGTCAGTGGACAGAACAAAGCACTGCAATTATGACTTTTAATTCTAATTCTCAAGAAAAAGTTGCCAGTAGTTGACTCATTTATTTTTTCTTAATACCGACTATGGCCAATGTATCTTTGCCAAAATATTCGAGAAAGTCCACAAAATCAACTTGCAAGTCCACTCACGGCCTCCGCCAAAATAGATGGTAACATATTGTAAATGTGGAAAAAATCCTCTAGCCTACCTACCATATTAAGGCACCGTTTGGTAACCATTATTTTAGAAAAAATGTATTCTTTGTGTCAAATCACACATTTTTTGTGGTTGAAAATGAAGGATAAGGTATTGATGTGATGGAAAATATTATTTTATTGATGAATGTGTGGTTGAAAATTAGTAGAAGAATGAGAATGAAAAAAAGAATGGTTACCAAACGGTGCCTAAGACAAAATCTAAGGCTCCGTTTGATTGGCAGAGTTTTTCAGGGAAGTAGGAAAATATTTTCCTACTTTCACTTTTTTGACTGTTTGATACGGGAAATTTTCCACAGAAAATGTTATCCTCCCTTTTTCTAGGTACAACCTTTTGATGCACAAATGGTGGAAAATGTTTTTTCACCTAATAGGTGGGAAAACATTTTCCACCATTTTTTTTTGTTTTTTTTTTTTTGCAATGAGAACAAATTCTAGACACAATGGTAAAAAAAATTCACTTTTATCGACAACTTTCATGCAAAATAAAGTCAAACGAATGATAATCGGTATGGTAAAATTTTTTTTTTCATAATTTTTTTTTTCAAAATTTTTTTTTGACAATGAGAACAAATTTAGACTCAATAGTAGAAAAAATTATCATTTTAATAGACAAATTTCATAAAAAACGAAGTCAAATGGACACCAAATTTTCAACATTTTCCATGGAAAATTATACAAATCAAACACAATTAATTACAATTCCTAGTAAAACATTTTCTAAGAAAATCAATTCCCTGTAAAATATTTTCTTTCCACCCATTTTCCACCCTTGCAATCAAACGGACCCTAAATATTCCCACGTCCAAAACAAGTCCCAAAATTTCAACTGAGTATACGTAGGGAAAAATAAAACTATTAATTTTAGATCAGCAATAAACCTTTTTAAACTTTGTTTTAACTCGGAAAGGACACTTTCATGTCTGTATATAGTCAACTTGAAGATTAAGCTAAAAATAAGTACTGATGCCCCTATGGCACATCTCCAAGTAATAAAAGGGGAAGGTGGAAAAACTTCAACTTTGCTTGAGGCTGTCGCGTCAAGGGTTCGAATCCTGAAATATGAATTTGGCCATTGGGTAAGTGCAAGTTTATAAGCAGCCTTCCACCTTATACCCTTGGAGACATAACCTGCGATTTACATCATTCACCAAGGCTCAGGACAGTGCAGGTGGGGACGATCAAGAATGCGACTCATCCTTTTAAAAATAAGTACTGATTTGTATATAACCCTTCTACTGTTCTTTCTCGATCTGTCTGTAAATGCAAGTTGGTAGAAAATGTCAAGTGGATTGGATGGATATTGTGATGATTATTGGATGGTGGTAGTTCATTGAAATCAGCCCCTTTATGATGGATATTCATATCCTCATCTAAAGTGCCCCCATACCCCACACGGGTGTTTGGTTCATTTAAGACCAAAACCGTTTCCAAAGAATTGATTCACAGAAAATGATTGTTGGGTTCTTAAAAAATGGAAAAAAATTAATATGAATCCAAATATTCGTTCCAAGTATATAACTACGATTGTATGTATACTCTCTTTTTCTCTGCTGATAGCTCGTTTTCATATTTAAGAGTTCATTTGCAACAATTCTGAAGCTTAAGAAACTATGACAGAAAGCCTCAAGACTTTCCTTTTTGCATATGCTTCGTGTCAAATATAGATTATTTTTTGTTGCCTTCCATAATTCCATCAATTTATTTCACAAAATCGTGGTTTTCAGCACCCCCTTATGATAATAGCAAGCGCAATGCACGTAAAATTTTGGAAGAAAATGTAAATAATAAGGCAATAAATATTAAGTAAAAGATTACTACATTGCCCTTGCTTGACAAAGCTTTTTGAGATTATAAACTAATGGGTCCCATAAAATGTGGATCAAAATGCAACTAAAAATTGTGAGTCCAATAAAATATATAAATAAAGTCTAACCAATTTATAATCTCAAAAAGTTTTGTCAAATGGGCAAAATAAATAGCACCCTCTTTAGCCATAATGGACATCTAATCCAGTATCACGTGCAATGAAAAATAAGATATATATGCATGTAGTGTAAAAGAAAAAGGCTACAAAGCAGGGAAAGAAAACACACGGAATTACTTATCTATTGACTATTGTTATAGCGTCTGACATTACAATGAAACAAACAAGCAAGAAATTGGACATAGTACAGAGATGGAAACAGATTAAGCCTAATACAAATCAACTGTCGTCCATAATACCTGGGAACGTTTTACATTCATTCTGTTCACATACTTAGAAGACCCTTGAGGCTGGAATGTCTGTGGGAACCTAAGCATCATCAAACTTTTACCACGGCCAGATGTGTAGATACAAGATAACGTCTTGTAACAAATATTGAGAGAGAGAGAGGAAGGCTTCAGGTGCATCTACGAGCTCCCGAACTTTGTCAGGGTACATCAACTCAGAGTTCATGGCTTTACGAAACTAACTGATCTGGTTACTAAAACGACTGCATTCGTCATTGCTGCAGGGGATATTATTCAAGTATATTTCGTTGAATTTCCAACTCCCATTTCCTGCACTTCAACCCTGAGAGACTTCAGGTACCTAACAGCTTCATCGAGAACAGCTACAGTACTCATCTGGTTGGCACCGGGAACAATACTTCTTAATGCATTCACCATTTTCCTCATCTTCTGATTCTTGTCATTAGAAGACTTCTCAGAAGGAGGTGACCTCCTCTTTCTAGACAGAGATTCATAATTAGAACATGAATCTGAAGAATCACTCTCATAGTTTGCATCCATTCGAGCTGTGCTCACCTCATCATCTTCGTATTCTTCAGTTTCTTCATATTCTGTGCTCAACAGCGCATCAATATCATCAGAATCTTCTTTAAAAGAAGTTATTTCTTCATCTTCTTTCTTATCCTTCCAACCAATGTTGTCTAGGTAATTAGACACACCAACACCACCAAAATCAAAATGAGGAAACTTAGAATCAATCTCGGGATGGAACAATATTTGGCTTCTATTATTTGTTTGGTCAAAGACTATAAAATTCCTCGGGCATGCTTCAGAGGTCTGAAAGTCAACACCATGTAAGGGCATAGAAGGTTTTATACCCGAGGGTAGAATTGTTCCACCAAAGATGGATGCAATAGGAGTCTTGCTCATGCAGTAATTACCCACTTGATCAGGAAGAGGAAGGATGGGATTTTGAGGAAAAAATTTCCGGTCACTATGCATTTGGAACAGTTAACAACTTCAATGATATACAAGTCTGCAGCTTCCAAAAGGGTTCTCTTTGATTTCAAATTGGACGAAAGTTTTACAGTAAAAAACTAACTAAAAAGACGTTTGTGGTACAACTAAGGTGTATCCATCTTAGTGAAAGAGAGCTGTCTGGTCCGTTCGATAGTTTTTGCGTTCAATGCTAATTCGAAAAATTTCAACACAACCAATTACCAAAAAAGAAGGCCACCAATCCCAGTCTTACAAGGTGATTACCGAACAGACTACGTAACAGGTTTAAGCAACTGACGGAAATATTCAGCCTGTAAGCAAAAGATATTCATGAGCTAGCTTATCCAATAATATCTTGGAATTAAAAGGCCCGAACAAGAGAAAGAAAGAAATTCTGATCCATGAATCCATAAAAAAATATGACACAATAGAAATAAAATTTTCGAAAAAATAAGCATCAACAAGAGAGAAACAAATTGGAGCCCAATGACTTGAGATAAGTTTAGTAGTACTTATTAATTTGATCTCAAACTGAGATTAAAGCAAGATACCCGTGCAACAAAATAACTGCAAACAGGAAGCACACTCACCTGACGAACTTGCATCAATTGATAGAAAGCAATAGCTCCAACATTCATCTTAAGTTTTCCAACTTCCGTTACTTTACTATGTTTCTTTTGGGTAACTGCAATGTACATTCTCACTGCTCCAACCAAATTTACGTAGATCGCTATAGAAGTAAATAGAAATTTCGCCACTGAACAAGACACCTGTAAAATATTCCCACCTTAGAATTGTTATTGACACATGAAAAGGGTAAAAAATCATAGAATTTAAAATATCAACCTCCAGTGTTGGCAACTAATCATAGCAGTTAACAAAAAACAACGTTCGGAATATAGAAAACACTATAGCCCAGCTTAAGCTGAATCACAATAAAGATTTTATTTATTTTTTCAAAATTCTCAAAAATTCTCAGGATGCACTCAGCAGAGTAAAATTGTAGCCTTGGAAGTGAATTTGGAAACAATTTCCTCACAATTACAAGTGCGCATGTAAATCTTGCACAAACTTTAGTGTTTATCTAAATCAGTTTAACGTACTGCCAGTTTTTTATTGGAGTACCCATTAGTGTGATGTTGAACATTCAAACCAAATCCCAATATACACAAATGAACACCTGGAGACATTAGGCATAATAATGGGTGCATGACATCTCAGTGTCCGCCTATCAATACAAAGGATTGTGTATGGAAAACATGTGAATATTACAGAAGTGTGAATTTTTTCAATAGAATATTCATACTAATAATGATATTAAACATACATATACAGAGAGAGCTTCTGAGAAAGTGATAGGAAGGAGGAAGGAATCTCACCAAATGAAATCAAATTACACAATAACCCAAAAGAATGCCACCAATCGCACACACTTTCCACAATAACGAGACGTCCAAGACATGTTTATCCACTTCTTCAGCCCAGATTGCAGATTCAACACAAACCTATTCTGAAGTGAAACAATTGGAACCACATATTAACATAAGCACAAAGAAAGATCAACAACCAAATGGCTAGCCTTTAATAAATACTAGAAAGAATAAGTACACTTCAGAAAAATCTTAATAATAAGCCAATTCTTAAGGCAACTTCAAAACAAATTTAAGGACGAGAGAAAGTCGAAAACCAAGAAAAGCAGGTAATAAAAAATTTAACAAAGATATTGAGGAAAAAAAAAAAGCAATGTCCAAATTGTGAATATAGAAGACACATACGTATATCAGAAAATCGAAGGCAAAACCCATAAAAATAAGAAACGATATTCACAGATCAGCCATAGAATAATATTAAAATCTAATCTTTCTCTTCTATAACAATCTAAATTAACCCATACAGATATTCATACTCATCAAAGATTCATAATTTGTTATACCCCCAGACTCTCAAATATAATAGAAACATACAAAATTCAGAATCGGAGTAAAACAACACTCACAACGGTATAATATTCATACTCATCCAAGATTCATCAATTTGTACACGCATGTTCAAAAATAAAATCATGTTCATAAAGAAAATATTCCAAGAAACTAATAAAAACAGTCGAAGAGTGAAATTTGAGAATACCCAAAAGAAAAGACAGAAGATTTAACCAAGAGGGTTCTTGTGATGAGCTTCAAGATGAGGAATAACTTTTCTTTTCTTGAAAAATAAAGCAACACGAGTGTGAAATAATAGGGGGTGTGAAAGTATGGTTATGGGAGAGTGAATTTAACGCAGTAACAGCGTGGGGGGTATATAGGGAAATGTGAGGGGAGTCAAAGGAGGGGAATCAGAACCGTTGGATTGCGGAAAGAAGGACTCTTTCCGCGTAATCCGGATGGAGTTTCGGCCCTTGGATCATAGAGCACGCGTGAAGAAAAAAGGTAGGTTTGACAAAATGCGTATCTACTATTGGAAATCGAAATCTCTTGGGTAAATGCACTTTTCAGAATTTTATTTTATTTTGCTACGTTGTTTCCTCTTTTCAGTTATAAAATTCCAATTTCAATTATGTTCAGTAATGATATTATCCAGTTTATTTATTATTCCTCAAGTTATGAATTAATTGAAGAATAAATTTATCGAAAAGATAAAATAATTTTGAAGAAATGGAAAATAGTAAATAGTTTTTACCCTTTAATGTAATTGTGAAAAATGTGGTAAAAATATAAAGTTGTAGTAGATCCATCACATTCACATGTTTGATAATCTATTTGAATGATATCTTCATTAGACTGTCATTTCTTTAAAATAAATGATGCATCACGCGGATATAAATTCTACCTTGTGATAATGTGCATTTATTAAAAGTCAATGACCTACCTAACCAGTTGTTGCAAACCTAGCTGCTGCTGCTACTACTACTAAACTAATATTATAAACTAAGCAACACAATAATAATTTCTCACTTCATTTTTAACTCAATACTCTTTTTTCAATTTTTAGTCGCACGTTCTCCATCAATCAACTATTATAAAACATTTGTGATTTTAATCAAACATCTGTGTCGCTCAAGTGAATTGGTTTCGAGAGCATTTCGTCAATTCTTTACGACTTTCACTTTCACATTTAGTAAGAAGTAAGGAGACCGTACATCATTGTATTCAACGAACCATACATCCTAGAAGATCCGATTGCCTTAGGCTTCTATTGGTTCATCGCCATACGTCACAAACTCTTAACTTAGTTGTTCAGGTTCTGGTTTGAAGTATGAACCGGTTCTCCACTTCTTTTAACCGGGTTTTCATCTGCAATTTTTTATGTGTAATTTGAACGACTTCTTGATATGATCATACGTTATTATATTAGCAATATTTTTTTTACTTATATGAAGAACATGTTTTACTTATTTAGATAAACTAAGATGAAATGATTAATTCCAATAATAAGTTATACTTCAAATAAACTGCAATAGGGAACATTTGAATGGGGTCCGTGGAATTATAATTTGTGTAAGTGATTGGCTTGGAATTTAATTTAATCCTATAAAATAAATCCCCCCCTTTTTTCTTCGCAATGCTATCTTTTTCAAATGCTGTCTTGTCCTTGGTGTTTTTAAATGGGATTGATGCGCATGCCCAAAAGCACGCTTGTGACAGCACCATTCCAAATCAGCCTCTCATGTTCAAGGGAACATTATCACTTATAAGTTGCTTTTTCTCTTTTGTTTTTATTATATGACTTCTAAATGTCGTTTTGAATATGTTAAAAGTAACTTAGCAATTGTTGTAACATTTTTTTTAAAGTTTTAAACTTTCACAATAAATATTAAACTTCAGTTTTGATTTTTAATATTAACTTTTAATACAAAATTAAATCTCATAATTTAGACTTTTAACTTATACTTAAAAATGATTTATTTTCATGAATGTGGTGTGGGGTTAAATTTGTTCCTATAAAGGGAGTTGTTTTCATTGTTTTAGAAAAAAAAAACTCGGGAAAAACACAATTTGAAAAAAAAAAAAAAAAACCGCATATATTTCATACTATATTTCTATACTATTTTGGCAACTCAATAAAGTCGCGTTCTTTCTCTCCCTGTTGTCGTGCCTATAAAAGAAGAACCGGTTGTGAGCTATGTGAATTTTAACTTGGAATCGTATTGTGCCAAAATACCCGTACGAAGGGAAGGCAACACAATTTTAGAACAACATCCTTGACGTGACTCTCTAAAGCTTATTTTTCTAAATATTTTCTCATCTTTATGTTATATTAAGCTAATTGTTTATTATTGAATTATAATGTTTATGCTATTTGATTTGTTGTGTTAATATATAGTCTATGGACAAATCATCCATTTTCGCCAACAATCTAAAGTTGTTATTAGGTGATTTGTATGTAAACAATTTTTGTTATGATCTTTTATAGGTAATGTCATTGTGTATGTTTTTGCTTGTCGTTTTACTTGTTTTCAGTTATAATCAAGTCAAAATTTTCAAAACTAGTTTTGGTTGTTTTCAAAACAAATTTTCAAAAAAAAAAAAACAACATATTTTCAACAATCTCAAAATGAACACTCAAAACATAAAACTGAAACATAAAAAGAACATAATCTAAATAAAGGTGATGTTTGTATAAAATGTGAATTCCTCGAGGAAAGTTAAGAATATGGCACCATGATAATTTGGGATTTACTGAATACTGATACGTTTTTTTGTGGATAAGATCGACTGATAGTTGAATATGTAACTCTTTCAATAGATGTCTCGATGACATATCAGCAATAGCATTAGCCAAGCTTCTGAATTTGACTTCGAATGGTCTGTTGTTTCTTTGACGACTATAGATTATTATTTTGTGCGTGGTTGCAGCTGACTTATTTGCTCATGGTTTTATCTTCTCTTGGGTCCCACAAGGTATACTAAACCACAAAGTGAGACATCGCTTACTAAATTAATATCAAGTAATCAGGAGGTTATTTTCTTGAAACTGGATTCAGAATTCTGAGAAGGCTGAATTAATATTTATCTATTCCTTTATGAAATGTTAGGTTCATCTGGTGTAATATACTAGATTTTCTTAATTGAGCAACTTGATGTTCAACAGATTTTTCTGACAATAATTCAAGCCTTTGAAAATTAAATGGAAAGAGACGCTTGAAAGGTCATGCAACGGCTGTCCACATAAATGTTTATTATTTGTCTAAGTTTGAAATAATTCGGTAGATAAAATTTGTTGCTCATTCCCGTGGGATGGGTCCTAACGAGTTGTGGCATTGAAGGTCCACTGGTCATTGATAGAGCCAACGGTTCTAAGTGCACCATATCTTGTATCGTGTTGAACGGGCTTACTGTTATAAATGTGATTTTCGAATAATTACTGATAACTATTCCCACATCTCATTTTAGTTGAAGTTGTCGCTCTTATCTGAAATTTACTACTATCGTATATTTGTGAATTGTTCTTCAACATGATGCTAGCATATTCGATTTGTTCCTAAACTCCATTATATTATTTCATATGAGTTACTTTTCTTTCGTTGAAAAATTAGATTTTAGATAAGAACCTCATTATTTGGGGTATAAAACTAATCTCGATGGCTTCATGAGAGAGAATAAAGGAGCAGCACTCCTTGCCCTCGAAAGGGTCAAGAAAGGTGGCCTCTATGTCACGTCAATAGAGATCATATATTTACTCAATTCTAGTTGGGTATATATTTTATAATTTTATTCTTAGTTTTAAACTTGACTCTTGAAAAGTACTAAAAATTTAATTGTAGACATGCAAGTGAAGTACAAGATAACGTGTCTGCTCACACTTTTTTATTAGGGTCTGTTTGATTCTCGTTACTGCAGAATAAGAATGAAAAATATAGTTGTTATTGGACCCTACACAAGAGATATAAATTCCAAATTGATGACTTGATGTGATGGATAACAGTCATATTTTTCATTTTTATGCATAAAAAATGAGAAATAAACGGGGGCTAAATGTCAATATTAGAAATTTCATATGATTATTTTATTATACTTAAATATGCTATATTAATATTTTGATAAGTTTAGAAGACTTTGCAAATGTGTAATATGCAGGCGGAGATTAAGAGTTCTACAAATTGATGATACCAAATTGTTGTCCAAGAGAGACATCATTAAATTGTAGTTCGAGATGGACATACATAAATCATCGAGAGGGTGGGTTTAAGCCCACAACGGAGTCACATTCGAGAGTAACCTAATCTCTGCGATTGAAAATCCCATGAAGAATGTTCAATATGGTAGAAATAATACATACTGCATGACTTGTAATAGCACTATTTTATTTGTGTTCATCCCTATGGTAATAATGTTAATATTGATATGATGTTACGAAGGGTCTAACCCTGAATAAGTACCGAGACAAAAAAAAAATTGCGATGTATGGATCACACACACCTTTAGAGGACTCACATATATAAGAGTTATCATAGGCCTTGTATGGGAGGGATTAAAATCGGATTAAAATTGAAAATATAGCCGTTATTGTTGACTTTTATTAGACGAGTGGGATCCAATAACGGTCATATTTTCAATTTTAATTGGCTTTTAATTCCTCCCGAACGGGGCCATAATAAGGTCATGGCTATGAGATTGGGCTATTCCCTAGAAACAATTTACTACAATCAAGATCATAATATATTGCCATTAACAGCGTTACCCGTTATGAACTGAGTCAAAATCGATACTCTGTGTGTGGCAATTGAAGTTTGGCCAAAGGGACCTAATTCAATGCTTAGTCTATTATGGCTCCCTCAAATAAAATTTTTTATCACTAAGTGAGGTTCGTCCAAGAGATGCCTACTCCTATTGCACAATATTTGTTGTCACTATTATATATATAATTATATATTTTGAAAGTTTAAAACTTGTGAGGGATTGTTGTAACATTTTTTTAAAGTTTTAAACTTCCGCAACAAATATTAATTTTCAATTTTGATTTTTAATATTAACTTTCAATACAAAATTAAATCCCATAATTTAGATTGTAACTTATACTTAAATATGATTTATTTTTATAAATGTAGGGGTTAAATTTGTTCCTATGAAAGGGAGTTGTTTTCATTGTTTTAGAAAAAAACACAATTTGAAAAAATACTCTTTCTATATTTTATACTATATTTATATACTATTTTGAAAACTCGATAAAATCTCGTTCTTTATATCCTTATAATCGTGTCCATAGAAGAAAAATCGACTATGAGCCATATTGATTTTATCTTGGAGTTGTATAGTGTCGAAAATACTTGTATCAAAAGGAGGCAGCATGACTTTAGGATATCGCCCTCGACGTTATATTTATTATTGAATTATAATGTTTATGCTATTGTAATTTGTTGTGTTAATATATAATTTGCACACAAATCACCCATTTTTCTAAGCAATAAAGTCTCAGTTCAAGAACTAAATTTTTTATTACTGACTAATTATGAGCATCAGGAAAAAGAGAAAATTGGGACCAATGATACATAATGATCTGAAACTGACACTCCAACTAATTATTTTAAACTGAAGAAGCCTAATCTCTGCTATAAAATCAACAACTAATCTAATAATTAAACATAATTAAGAATCCCAAAAAATAATTAAGCTAGTTGAAACTTGACACCAACTGCGAATGACAGCAAATTATCTCCAATCATGATACTGTGTCCACCAGATGGTAACAAATGGTATCCTCTGTAGTTAACAAGCCCAAAACTCTTGCATGCATTCAACTGAAACTTCACCTTTTGGCTTCCTCCTGCAGGCAGGAAAACTTTTTGGAACCCAATCACTTGCTTAATGGGACCCTCTACAATTCCCTTTGGTGGGACCCAGTACACCATTACAACTTCACTTCCGTCGACTGTTCCAGTATTCGACACCTTGACCTCGAACACGAGGTTGTTGTCGTCGCATTGTAAGTCTGATGTTAGGATTGCTGGACATGGGGGCTTGAAAGTGTCATCAGTGTAGTTAAGGTCCCGACAGTGCTGGAACTTGTTCAATTGTATGTTCAAATTTTTGTCAGCAGATGTTAGTGAGTAGGCAAATGTGGTGTAGCTTAAGCCGGATCCGAAGGGAAAAACTGTGGAGCCATTGAAGAATTTGTATGTTCTTCCAGGGTACCCTAAGCTGTCAACTGGCCTTAAGGACATTGAGGTCATTGGTAGCATATCAACATAACTTCCTTCATGCCATGTGAGTGGTAATCTTCCACCTGTTTAGCGAAAAATTCAACTTTTAGTACATGTTTGATATATAGTACGAGACAAAATAATAAATGTTTACCAGGATTGTGTTTCCCAAAGATGACGTCTGCAATGGCTCGACCTCCTTCTTCACCGGGGTATCCAGCCCAAACGATTCCTTTGACATTATCACTGTCTCTAGCGAAAGAAATATCGACTCCACCACCAGACATGATTACAAGAATGACTGGACCTTTGGCCACTTGAGCAACTTGAGTGATTAGCTGAGCTTGGTAACCAGGAAGAAGCAAATCTATTCTATCCCTACTCTCAGCCTCAATTGATAAATCAATCCCTGCAACAATAACAGTTGCATGTGCATTCTTTGCTGCTTGCATTGCTGGGAATATCAAGCTCGCATTCTTGCACATTACATCTGCGCAGCCCGTTGCGTATTTCACTTCTGCGTATTTTGAGAAGCCATCAAGTGGAGATGTATATTTACACGGGATGCCTGCGATTTTTGACCAAAAATTTGGGAAGACTCGATGCGAAAGATCAACAATTGAAAATTGTTAGACCGGGACATTTATACCTGCATAATTCCCAATCATGGCAGTGGTAGCATTTGCATGTGGCCCAACAACTGCTATTGTTTTAATCTCTTCTGCGTTCAAAGGCAGAGTTCCGTTAATGTTCTTGAGAAGAACCATTCCTTCTCTTGCTGCTTGAGTTGCCAGTTCAATGTTTTCATCAGAACACACATCCTGCTTGCCAAGAGACTCGTATTTTGAGCTTCCATCGAAAAATCCAAGTCTCATTAGCACAATATAGAGGTTTTTGAGGGCCTCATCTATGTCTTTCTCACTAATTTTTCCTTGTATTACTGCCTTGTCGGCATAATTCGTGAAGTAATTCCCGCAATCCAAATCCAAGCCTAGATGAATAGAAAGAATCAGATCATATAATTGGTCAAAACAAATAAAAATTTAAAAAATAAAGGATAGACAATGACGAGCCTGCTTTCAAAGCTTGTGAAACAGCGTCTTCTGGTTCATCATGGAGCCATTTTTGATTGTCTACCATTACTTCAACAGAATCACAATCCGAAACTATGTATCTGCAATGCAAAATTTGTTATTCAATTAAATTTATGCTGCAATATGATAAGATATTTAAAAAAATTGAATTTTTTCTATATGAATACCCGTGAAGATCCCATTCTCCCCTAAGAGTATCCTTCAGAAGCTTTCGATCGGCGCAAGCTGGAATGCCATTGATGTTATTGTAAGAGCACATAACACTCATAACATCTCCTTCTTTCACACACATTTCAAAGGGTTTTTGGAATGTCTCCAACATGTCTTGTTCAGTTACCTTCACACAGAAACAAACAAAAGATTAAACTTATGTAAGAATATAACTTGATAAAAGAGTCATTTTTACATGTTTATTTTACCAGTGCATCGTAACTGGTGCGATCAACCCCGAGCCAACTATCGACATCATAAGCCGCATAATGCTTGCAGCAAGCCGCAACCTTAATAGGTCTGGAGTTAGGATCATCAGTACTTTCATGCCCTTCAACATCCTGCAAACCCCTAACATAGTTTGCTGCATATGTTCCAACAACGAATGGATCTTCACCGGGTGTCTCTATAGTTCGTCCCCATCGAGGATCTCGTACGACATTAATGTTTGGACTCCAGAATGTCAGTCCAGCATGTCCTAGATTATACATAGCTCTTGCTTCATTCGACACAGCCTGCAAATGTAAAAAGAACATTACTCTATTTCATATTATTCAATACTACATACTGAATCACATCTAGTCCTATGTATCAAACATAATCCAAAATTACCTGGCCAATGGTTTTCCACAATGTCTGATTAAAAGATGCAGTTGTTGTTATGGGACAAGGGAAGCTTGTTGCACCAGGGACAATGTCATCAAAAAACGTGGCCTTGCTATTCCACTGGCCCACGTTGGAGACACCGTGCAATGCCTCCGACCACCACTCATACTTAGCAAGTCCAATCCGGGGAACCCCATAAGCTGTATCCCCAATCTGCTGCACCTTTTCCGTCAATGTCATTCTATCTATCAAATCCTTAACCCGAACACCATACGACAACGATGAATCACAGTAGCTAAAATCATCCATGTCCAATCCAAGGTCATTAAACCTTTGTGGATCACAAATCTTTGTGTAAATTTTGGTAAGATTGGACGGTGAATCATTGATTGTGGCAATTGAAGGGGCATTTCTTGCCTCAGAAATGGCGAAAAGAACAAGTATAGAACAGAGAAGAAAATAAAATTTGGCCATTTTTTATAGTTACATAATGTATAGTGTAGGAATGGCCTATTTATAGGATTTGGAAACTTATCCATTTTCATTTTAGATTGAAATTAGATAGGATAAAATTATCTCAAAATATTTGTTTGACATTCTGTTGATTTCAAAATCCATATTGTTTGACAATCTGTTGAATTCCAAATCGTTCAAAATCCTGAAATACAAAATATCATGATATGAATGGAGTAATTTGTAAACAATAATGATTTTTAAATTATTATAAATTGTTGGATATAATAACATAATGATTGTCAATTGTGTAATATCCAACAGAAAAATAATATCTTTTATAAGATTCCAACTTCTAACTTCCACCATCATTAATACAAATTAAGGCTTTGTTAAAAATATAATTAATAATTAAATTAATTTCTATTTGAATCATCTAATTCCATAAGCATGTTTGACAACGTAAATTAAATAATACTATCGAAGATAGGCTAAAATTTTACTTTATTAAAATATTATGTTTTAATTCATTATACTTTATTAAAATATTATGTTTTAATTCATTTTTATGTACGTATCTTCACGTGCTATCTCGATATAACAAATTATTAGGAATAGATAAAAATTATCCAATTTTACACACAAATTCAAATTTATTGAAAGGTAAGATTTAACTAGACTTTATACCCCAATTAAAATTTTTTTAAGATAAGATTTTTTCCATAAATTGAAAAAAAATATATATCCAAATTCAGATTTACTAAAGATAAGATTTTACAACAACCAAAAATTTTTTACTCCAACTCCTATAACAAAAATTTAACAACTCCAAACCCATTCCCAGCTACAAATAGTCAATATACATCAAAACAAACAAGTTTTTATCGACACGGTTTAAAAAATTAAATTCATAATGTACCTAAAAAAATTAATAAAATCTGATATGTACAAGAATTGATAATATGCAAAAATGCATAATCTATTAAAAACTAAATCTCACTTAACCCCTGTTTGAGTCAAATTATTTTTTTTATTCTTATTTTTCTACTCATTTTCAACCACACATTTTTCAATAAAATAATATTTTTCATCACATTAGTAACTTTTCCTTTTTTTTTTCAACCACATATTCCCCCCACCACATCAACAAAAAAATGCATTCTTGACTTCAGAATGTACACCAACAGGGGCTTAATATAAATGTTTACAAGTCGTCACTTATCATCACATGCATACTATTTATCAACTTCACTTATCCCACTCTTGCTTGATGGGCTACTACCTTCTTTGTATTTATACTTTTACCACTTTGGCATGTGTGGTGTAGATTAATCAAAATATTAAGTCCATAGAACTCTCTCTATAACAATAGACAATTCTTTTTCGAAAAATAAATAAATTATAGTAACGCTCTAGTGTGTTTTTTGGTAGAATTAGCAGTAATGATTGTTCTGGTATGTTAACACTTAAATTGGTTAAAATCATAATCCCGAACCTAACATGTACATAGTAGATGATATATGTTTTGCAATGGTCACATATTTGTTTAATTACCACAACAATTACTTAGGAAAATGGGTGGCGAACTGATTGAGCCACTCGAGGGCTCGGCTCAGCCATCCTGGTTCGATCCACTTGCGGTTCGTGCTTGATTTTAGAGGAGACATGGGTTAAGCTGAACACCTCTGTTTCACGGCCAATGAGCCAGCTCGATTTTGGACTATTTTCATTAAAATTTATTTAAAAAAATAACCCGATCCATGTGCTGTCTCGTTTTGACTTGTTTCCTTAATTTTTTCAACAAGAATGAATTGTGCTATGGGCTCATGAACAACTTAGCTTGACGAAGAGATCCCAATAACTAAAAGTTGTTAAATTTTCATCAACAAAATAACCGAAAAAAGATCACGTCGTTTATGATCTGACTAGTTCAGTAATCGATAAATTTTATTTTGATTTTTAATACAATTAAATTATAATTCAAACACTCTCAAACAAGCAATTAATAATGTAACGTGTATTATAATAAGGTCAACAAATTAAATTTACACTCAAGTCTCAAGGGATTTAAAAAAAATAAAAATAATTAATTTAATTTCTATTTGAATCATCTCATTACATGAGCAGTTTTAATACCATCGATGATAAGCTAAAAAAATTAATTTAATATAATATTATTTTTCTACGCATTTATATTTATGTATCTTCGCGTGCTATGTCGGCAAAAACATATTATTAGGAATAGATAAAAATTATCCTATTTGATAAAGTATTCATACAGTCAAATTAAATAAGATTTAACTCGACTTATTTCTAACCCAATTCAAATTTGTTTAAGATAAGATTTTACCCGAAAAGTTAGAAATATATTCAAATCCAATTTATTGAAGATAACGTTTTTACTCCAAATCTTATAACAGAACTATAACAACTTCAGAACTCATTGATAGCTACAAATCGTCTTGGGCAACACACATCAAAGCAGACACGGTTAAATTTGTAATATACAGAAAAAAAATTAATAAAAATTGAATTGTACTGGAAATGATAATGTGTAATAATGCATATTCTGAAAATCACGATCATGTATACAGTAGAAGAAATATGCTATGGAATCTTCCCCAAATTTGTTTACTGTACCAAACATACCCCAACAACTAGTTAGGAGTATGGGTGGCAAACTCATCGAGCAACTTGCGGGCACGCTCGGCTCGACTCATCTTGGTTTGATCTGTGTGTGGTTCATGCTTGATTTTAGATGAGACATGGGGCCCACCAGAACACCTTTCTTTCATGGCCCATGAGCCGGCTCGTTTTTGGGCTATTTTCATTAAGTTCTTTAAAAAACATGGGCCCATGTGCTGGCTTGTTTTTGACTTGTTTCCTTAATTTGTTTAGAAAAACGAATCGTGCTATGGACTCGTGGACAACTCAACTCAGCGCAAAGTCCCACGGGACCAAGCCAAGTTGCCACCCCTAATTAGGAGTGGTGGAGTACATAGCTCTCCTCCACTTGAAGAGAGAGGACAAACCCGTTATTAAATTACGACCTTAGAGACCTTTTCTATATGAAAGTTGGAAGAAAAAGAAAAAACGTAAAAAAATCAAAACATCTAATAACAAGAGAGTATACAACATAAAAGGCATTTATTACTGATGATGCCAAAAATCGTACTTGTTGGCCCCGAGCCTGACGACTGAGAACGAGCACGATTGAGGCCCTCCAGTACCTGAAACAAAGGCAACGAGGTGTGACCTCGTCGCCCCTCCGATGCTTAAGTCAGCAAGAGGGAAAATATAAGCGTAAGGCTATAAGTTTAATGTAAAGCATACCTGAATAATGAGCTGAGGGTCCATATTTAAAGGGGTATGTAGTATAATCCTTTTAGGAGACAAGACACTCCTAATATGACTGAATTAGTTGAATCTCCTTATCCGTAAGAGTTCTACTTGAGAAGAGTATCTGACTTGTACTATAATTGTAAGTGCACTTATAATTTAGGAGTATAGTTGAGATAGAGACCTTCTAGGAGTAGGAGTCTTAGTTGGGTCACACAGAAATTGTACATATCATAGGCCCCCGTGCATCCATGTTAGGAGCTCGTGCGCAATGTGGGAGTTTCTGGCATGAGATGCACAAGTATATTGAGTTCAAAAATAGGCATGCTCAAGTCGAGTTGATAGGCCCCCGAGCACACAGATCTAGGGTAGAAGTTTCGGGCTTGTAAGATCGATCATTTTAGTTGATGTGCCATGAGGGCCAAACAGGGCTTGTGATGGCCTACAGGGCTCTTTGTGGGTACTTGGCCATATTTTCAGGCAAGTAGCTCGAGGTTTTATTGATAGGGCTCGAGTTGTGTACTTGGCCATATTTGCAGCTAAGTAGCTCGAGACTTTGTAAGTAGAGCTCGAGCTGTGTACTTGGCCATATTTTCAGGCAAGTAGCTCGAAGCTTTGAAAGTAGAGCTCGAGCTATGTACTTGGCCATATTTTCAGGCAAGTAGCTCGAGGTTTTGTTGATAGGGCTCGAGCTGTGTACTTGGCCATATTTTCAGGCAAGTAGCTCGAAGCTTTGTAAGTAGAGCTCGAGCTGTGTTACTTGGCTGATTTTATGCCAAGTAGCTCAAGTGATGTTGTAATGAGCTCGAGACGTGTTACTTGGTTGATTTTATGCCAAGTGGCTCAAGTCATGTTTTGTTATCACTTCGAGACGTGTAACTTTGGCTAGTTGGCCAAGTAGCTCGAATGATGTTGTAATGAGCTCGAGACGTGTTACTTGATTGATTTTATGCCAAGTAGCTCGAGTAATGTTTTGTAATCACTTCGAAACGTGTGACTTGGCTAGTTGGTGAAGTAGTTCGAGTGATGTTGTAATGAGCTTGAGACATGTTACTTGGCTGATTTTATGCCAAGTAGCTCAAATCATGTTTTGTAATCACTTCGAAACGTGTGACTTTGGCTAGTTGGCCAAGTAGTTCGAATGATGTTGTAATGAGCTCGAGACATGTTACTTGGCTGATTTTATGTCAAGTAGCTCGAGTCATGTTTTGTAATCACTTCGAAACGTGTGACTTGGCTAGCTGGCCAAGTAGTTCGAGTGATGTTGTAATGAGCTCGAGACGTGTTACTTGGCTGATTTTATGCCAAGTAGCTCGAGTCATGTTTTGTAATCACTTCGAAACGTGTGACTTGGCTAGTTGGCCAAGTAGCTCGAGTGATGTTGTAATGAGCTCGAGACGTGTTACTTGGCTGATTTTATGCCAAGTAGCTCGAGTCATGTTTTGTAATCACTTCGAAACGTGTGACTTGGCTAGTTGGCCAAGTAGTTCGAGTGATGTTGTAATGAGCTCGAGACGTGTTACTTGGCTGATTTTATGCCAAGTAGCTCGAGTCATGTTATTTATGAGGCAGTCTCGAGCTCGAGCATCGTTTGGGGACATTTCAGTCCGATACCCATTTTTGGAATGGTCGTGCTCGAGGTAGGTTTTTAAGGTGGGTGGTCATCGCATGTTTTAAGGTGCATGCTCGTGACATGACTTTTGTTAGCCAACTCGTGATAGGGCTTTACGTGCCTGCTCGTGACAGAGCTTTCGTTGGCCTGCTCGTGACAGGGCTTTAGGTGCCTGCTCGTGACAGGGTTTTAGTTGCCTGCTCGTGACAGTGCTTTAGGTGCCTGCTCGTGACAGGGCTTTTGTTGAGCCTGCTCGTGACAGGGCTTTAGGTGCATGCTCGTGACAGGGCTTTTGTTGGGCCTGCTCGTGACAGGGCTTTAGATGCCTGCTCGTGACAGGGCTTTGAGGTGCTTGCGCAGGGCAAGGCTTATGTGCTTGCTCGGGGCAAGGCTTGGAAGTGCTTGCGCGAGGCAAGGCTTATGTATGCTTGCTCGGGGCAAGGTTTAGCGGTGCTTGTGCGGGACAAGGCTTGAGGTGCTTGCTCGGGGCAAGGCTTGAGATGCTTGCACGGGGCAAGGCTTTGAATGCTTGCACGGGGCAAGGCTTATGTGCTTGCACGGGGCAAGGCTTTGTGCTTGCGCGAGGCAAGGCTTATGCTTCTGACAATAAGAAATCCACAAGGTAGGGCTCACCTTAACAATAAAATCACGAGCTAGAGCTCGCCTTCAATAAAAGAAAACCATGAGCCAGTGCTCGCCTTCAAAGATGCAAGATACCCAAGACATCTAAAAACAGGTAGAAACAACCAATATATGTCAAATCTTCATTTATTCAAAGAACGATGACTCCAAGATATTCTCTTCCTTTATTCAAGGAATGATGATACCAATTAAACCATGTAAAATTTTACCAACTGATGATTGGGATGGAGCAAATGTGGTGCAGGCCATAGTTTTTATTTGTTTTGGTGGCATCAGCTCATGTCCATTTAGGAGGCCTTCACTTAAATCAACGAAAAATTCTGGATGGTGTTGAAAATAAAAATATGGTTCAATGAAGATGTAATATATATCAAATGAACATGATGAAACCAAAATGGTGCTTGCCACCGTATATAATAGTTCCTGTCTTCATGCCAGAAAAAATTCAATAGAATCACATGTAAAATAATAGAGAGGCTAAGTAACTTGTTGACTTGGAATGTGTGGGCTGAAGTGAAGAGCCAAGGGCGGCCCAACCAATAATCAGGCCCAACAAAGCTCATAAACTTAAAAGGCAGCCCAAAAAAGAAAGTGACAGCCAAGTGAAATAACCATAGCCATATGCCAATTCTTCAATAAATTCCAATGAAAATGGCCTATACATAAGATATTTTGTACCAATAAAAATAAATTCCAAGCCCATTTTATATAAATTGTTGGCCCAATACCCATCAACTAACCTTTTAAAAAATTGGTAGCATCTGGACTCCTCTAGCACCTTTTTGTTCAGTTGCTAGTTTATTTTGAAAATGTTCTTACTGTAGCTGTGGTTTCCAATACTCAATCTATTGTAGTATTGTGTACCCATGTAAAACCAGCCCTTTGCTCTCAATTCAATGCCCTTTAATTGGGACGAAAAAAGGCTGACTTAGTTGTTTTCCATTTAAAAATAAGTTGAACAATCCATGAGCAAGGCCACTTTTAAGTGGAAATTAAATAGGCCTATCTCCTATTGGGATGATGGGATCATGCAACAAATGGGTTGACCCTCTCCAGTAGAAAGGCAACAAATGAACCATGTAGTAGCCGAAAATTAGGTTGCTATAAAGTCAAAAAAGGACAATTCTAAAAAGCATACTTGTATGCTAGCAAATCAATCTGCAAAAACTGCATGGACAACATATTTTTGGTTTAAATTGCAAGCCACCACCATGTTTATTCAGTGGACAAAAGCAAGACCCATGTATTGGATCCATTGTGATGCCGGCGGTTTATCTTAACAGATGTCACCGAAATTTTTCCTGAAATGCAATGGCTGTTTTTATCTACCTAAAAGGCTGCAACTAGGGGCTGAATATTGGTTGAGATATTTCCTCGAGCAGGTGGCAGATAAGGCTTCATAATGAATTGACTTTTCAAGCTAGAACTATCTCGTCACAGATTTTTGTATTTCCTTCCAAAAATTGTTTATAGTTCACCCAAAATATAACCATCTCAAAAATTCAAGGAAAATGGAAAATTCTCATTCATACAAGCAATCGAGAGTTCGAGGTTGAAATTCAAACCGTATAGTGCTACTCTGTTGCCGTTGTCAAAGTTGACTGCTATGAGGATAGATCGAGATGCCACCGCCATGACAACAGTTGTCGAGGGCTAAAGCTGCCTACAGATGCCTCAATATTCTCGATCGGTGTTGTAGATGCTTTGACTGTCGACGGTAAAGATAAGTACCATACACTTTGGTGGAAGGAGCTAGGGTCTTCCCACATCTTGTCTGTAGCTTTTCATTGGGTGCAAGAAAATTGCTATATCTTTCCTAATCTTCTCACTTCCCGGTGGTCTTTTATGCCAGAATCTCCCTTTCCCATATATATCTCCTTTTTTTTTTTTTTAGCCATTTCGATGGGCAGAAGAAATCACCATTATTTTTAGAACTTTTTTTTTTTTAGATCCTCGTCCAGTCGCCCCATTTTCTTCACTTTTTTGAAAATATTTGGTAGCTGACTTTGATTTTTCTGTAGAAGAAACTGCTCGGAAAATCCTTTATCTTGCGCTTGAACAAATTGCCCACGACAAATAATCTTTTCCAGCGACTTTTTGGTATGCGGTAAAATATGGTTAATGTATCGATTCCCACAGACGGCGCCAATGATGATGCCAAAAATCGTACTTGTTGGCCCCGAGCCTGACGACTGAGAACGAGCACGATTGAGGCCCTCCAGTACCTGAAACAAAGGCAACGAGGTGTGACCTCGTCGCCCCTCCAATGCTTAAGTCAGCAAGAGGGAAAATATAAGCGTAAGGCTATAATTTTAATGTAAAGCATACCTGAATAATGAGCTGAGGGTCCATATTTAAAGGGGTATGTAGTATAATCCTTTTAGGAGACAAGGCACTCCTAATATGACTGAATTAGTTGAATCTCCTTATCCGTAAGAGTTCTACTTGAGAAGAGTATCTGACTTGTACTATAATTGTAAGTGCACTTATAATTTAGGAGTATAGTTGAGATAGAGACCTTCTAGGAGTAGAAGTCTTAGTTGGGTCACACAGAAATTGTACATATCAATTACTATCCTTGTGTACAAAAGTTTAGGCTGTTAGATATGTTTGCTTGGTTAAGCTTCAAATAGTAAAAATTACTTTTAAGAAGAAAAAGGTTACCTATTTCAAAATTAACTTTTACGATGATGTCAAAACAACTTACTTATTATCAACTTTAAAATATCTTTTATAAAGATTTTTGAAAACGTGGGTGCGTTTGGGTGATTACACTAACAAATACTAGTGCTTATAAACCAACTCAGTGCATTTGCAACTGGGAACAATACATTTCTAAGGTGTTTACTTTACACCATTTCAAAAGTACAAAAACAAGTTTGAACTTCCAAAAATCAGGTTTTTTAAATTTTAATTTATGAAATAATAAAGTATTAAATCAATTTATTATTACCTATTTAATTATAATATAACATAATTATCCCCACTCCACCTCCACCACCCATACCGTGCCAGGGACTATTCCGATCACCGTTCCGGTCACAACTCTTCTCCGACGATTATTCCGACGACTGCTCCGATTCTGGCAAATATATTAAGGTCACAAATATATTTAATTTGGTCACAATTCAAAAAAATTTAAGTCACAATTCTAAATTTTCATAGATCACAATTTATTCATTTTGTGTATCGATCACTAATCACAAAATTCATAAGTCACGCCACTTATTTTATGGTCACAAACATAAATTATATTTAAGTCACAATTTATTAAATTATTGGTCACAAATTTTTAGGTCACTAAGTCACAGTTTATCTAATGCATTAGTCACGTATTATTTATTGGTCACAAACTAACCAAATTATTGGTCACAAATAACCTAATCATTTGTGACCACCACCAAACAAGTCATTTCTGACCACCGTTCGCCACTGCCTCTACCAGCGGCAACACCACCGTCGCCGCCTAATAGTAACATCAACATTTCAAACAAATCAAACCTCACCCCCTCCAACCACCACTTTCACCACCCCCAAAAACCACATCCACCATGAAAACCACCACAACCTCACCATCACCACGACGGCAATAAAACGATGCCACCAACACCAACACACGGAACCACTGCCACTAACACTCCAACAATAAGAAAAACCACGATCTCAAAACACTAAACAACAAAAAACCCGTCGCTAGAACCGCCATAGCCAACCACAAAAATCCCAAGAATTTTCTAATTGACACTGGGAATTGAATCTTATCGATCGGGCGGCGTCATTGGAAACAAGAATTGACTACATAAGGGAGAAATTGGAGATGATGATGGAGAAATTGGATGGACAGAACGAAGATCGAAGAGGCTGGATCTCGCAACGCTAGCCGCAACAAGAATGCTACGTAACATTGGGACCATTGGATACGAGACCACTCACCACCAACCGCACAATTTCAACTACATCTCGCAACGCTATCGAACAACCGCGAGCAACGATGAGTGCTGCGGTTTGGGTGGAGAGACAGAGAGGAGAAGATGAGAATAGGTAGAGTAAACGGCAGTGAGAATAGAGAAGGTGGAGGCAGCATCATTTATTTCTCCGACGATGGGAAGAACAGTCGGCTGTCGTGGAGGAGGAGGAGGCGGCGGCGGCGACGTCTGAGCAGAGAGAGTGGAGAGGGGTTTGATTTTAGGGTTTGATATTAGGGAGATATGGTGGAGAGGGTATATAAATTAATTTAATTTATATTGTATATAAATAAAAATATAAAAATAAAAATATAAAAAGATTAAATTATTAATTAAAACCTGATTTTTGTATTATGAAACTTGATTTTTGATTTGTGAAAATGGAAATCTAAAACTAGGGCTGGGTGTAATTTCCTCTTTGCAACTTTGTATTTGCCGGTCCATCCCATATGGACTCAGCCCAATTAGTCAGTGCTAGGTTATGGGCTGCTTAAAATGTGAACACGGCCTGTTTGACACTTCACTATTATTTAGCCCTTATTTGGTCTCCATTTTGAAAAAAATATGGGCATATTCTTTTTACTATTTTCAAGTCATTTTCTATTTTCGATTTTTCAAGATGGTGAAAATGTGTTCTCTTCCCTATTTTTGAAAACATATTTTTAAAAACAAGTTAAAAATTTACAAAAAAAAACTCAAAATGACAAATTTGTGTCGTTTTGGGTGTTTACAGTTATAATCAAGTCAAAATTTTCAAAACGCGTTTTAGATGTTTTCAAAACAATATTTCAAAATATCAAAAAGAACACATTTTCAACAATCTCAAAATGGATACTCAAAATACAAAACTCAAAATGAATTCAAAAGTCAAAACACAAAACTGAAATACAAAGAGAACAGCCCCTACAATTTTCTTCTTCTTATTTTCAACAATATTCTCTAATTAAATAATATTACACGTAAACCCAAAAGTTTACCCTATTTTTTAATGATACATTCTCCAAAAAAATATTATTTCAAAATACATTTTTCCCTCAAAATTTATTTTTATTGGAGACCAAACAAGGGCTTATTAGATTGAAATTTTCACATACTAAATTTTCAATAAAGACTAATTTTGAGGGGTTGATCAATTGATCAGGCATTGGGTTTGCTCCCCAATGGTCATCAGTTCGAGTTCTCTCATGGCCACTGAGGTGAGTATTTAGCTGTAAATTTCAGGGTTTCGTGGAATTAGTCGAGGTGCGTTCGAATTGGCCTGGATATCCAAGGTTATAAAAAAGAAAAAAAAATCAACAAAGACCAAACAAAGGGCGTGACCTAATGAGCGGAGTGGGTGCTCTTTTCCTAAAAATGAAAGAATCAATCCAATCGTACATTATTGAATTGATTTCTCGTCGTTTCTTATATTTAAGAATTCAATTCAATTTCTTTTATTCTTACTTTTTCTCTACCAATAATGATTCTTGGAAACTCGACATACCTTAGAGGGTACTTTTGCTAATGTATGTCTTTGTAGTTTGTATGTACTCAAGTTGGCGTTCAGTGGCAGACCCAACACTCGACGAGGGGTTACGGCCACCCGTGCTAGATTCGTCGAAACTTTTGTATTTTGGAACCGATAGCCGCAGTTGGCAACAGTAGACTCGACTAGTGAAATGGTGCAGGGGCAGTGCAGAGGAACTGAAGAAGGTGAAGTGATATTGGTTTGGGCCCTTTTTTGCTTAATTTTAAATAGTGGGCTTGAATTGCTTTAGGCCCCTTTTTATAACATTAAGCCCATTGGTAATGGCCCAAAATCCAAAACTCTGATTAAATATGTAATCAAATAGAACTAAAACAAATACAATTTTCACCAAATTTCCGTTCTTTCTCTTATTCTCTGTGCATCGCCCGTCATCGTCGTGGCCATGGAATTGCATGTGAGTTTGTGACAGCGTGACCTATCGTGCCTCTAACTTCCTCCATTGGAATTTTTGTACGTAAGTCTATAATTTGTGCAAAGATTGATTTGGAATTTTGGTTTTTGTCGCAGCAGCGTCGCACGACGCTGCTGCGACACCTACAACAGTGTCGAGCAACGCTACTTTGGTCGCGATCGACCTCTTTGTGTGTTTTGGGGGGGTTCTGTGGTGTTGAGGTGTGCGGTGGTTGGGTTATGTGGTGTTGAGGCGTGCGGTGGTGTTAAGGCGTGCGGTGGTTGGGTTCTGTGGTTTGTGGGGTTGTTGTACTCCTTTTCACTATTCAATCATATAAACTACCTAAAATATCCCTAAAACCAATAATTGCAACCGAAGCTATCAAAATAAGAAAAGAATACAATCAAGTCCTAGTTTATAAAATGACTAATAAAAGTTATAAAAAATCAAGAACTAAAAGAGGACCATATAAAATTAAAAAGATAGCTAAAGATAAAAAGGAAATTGAATTTGAAAATAAATTTGATAAGATTGGATCCAGTGGTGGAGGTGAGTTTTGGTGGTCGGTGTTTTGTAAACGGTGGTGGTGGTGGTGATTGTGAAGATTTTGGTGGTGGCGATGATTGTGCAGATTTTGGATCTTTGTTTTGCGGTGGTCCTGCAGTGATTTTGTTGGCGATGACCGTGTTGGCGGTGGTTGTTACGTGGATGTAATATTTTGGTGGTGGTTGGCTGTGGCGGTGGTCGTGGGTGTCTGTGACCTAAAAATTGTGACTGTGACTCACTGAAATAGAGTTGCGACAAATAAAAGTTTTGATTTTTTTTTCAATCTATGACCTAAGTGGGTGTCTGACCTAGAAATTGGGACTGTGACTCGCTGAAATAGAGCTGTGACCCGTAAAAGTTTTGAATTTTTTTAATCTGTGGCCTATAAAAAATTACCTGTAACCTTAAAATTCTTGATTTGTGACCAACGAAGTTAACTGTGACCTATAATTTTTTTATCAGTTTTGATCTGTGACCTCGAAATATTCAATGACCCACCTCCATATATCTGTGACCTTAACAATTGTAGGAATCGGAGCAGTCGCCGGAATTAAGTGCGGCCGGAGAACGGTCGTTGGAGTAGTCAACGGAATTCAGTGCGGCCGGAGAACGGTCGCCTGAGCAATGGGGGTGGTGGAGATGGAGTTTGGTGGGGTGGGGTTAATTATATTATATTATAGTTGCAATTTTAAATTTTGGGACCTGATTTTTGATTTCCTAAAAGTAAATCCCTAAACCATGAATTTTTCCCTTCTGGTCTCCCCATGCCTATTTTTGTGGAAGGAAAGACGGGAAGAAGAAGACCAGTTTGGGCCCATTTTTATTTATTTATTTATTTTTTTTAGTGTTGGGCATTTTGTTTTGAATAATTTTGAATATTATTTAATTAAATATTAATAAACAATCGATCACTGATTGTCAACAGTCAATAGTTAACAATCACCATTCAGTCCGCCCATGCTAAAATTTTGTGATGGGTCCGCCCATGTTGGCATCTACTTCTTTTTTGCAAAAAGTTCGATGCCATTTGCTTATTTAATTGACAACCTATAAATATTTTGAGCACGTAATTTTTCGTTTCCTTCACCTGACCAACCAAATCTTTATAGTAGGCCAACATAGTTGGCTTGACAACAATTACAAATATAAATGGAAAACAAGAATTAGTTGGGATCATGGCTTGTTGGAGACGAAAGACTCACGGGCCCGGACATTGACCATGAACAGTTGAACTTGCATTACAATAACGATTGTTTCTACAATAATTTAGTCACATAATTTGAATTTTTCAAGAAACTTTATTGTTTCTACCATAATTTAGTTCCAAGAAACTTTATTGTTTCTACAATAATTTAGTCACATAATTTGAATCCTTCTTTTTAGGATTTTTTTTATCAACTTATAAAGTAAAACCCGTTGTCGATAGTACTACTACTACTACTGTCGTAAAAAACCGGGTCTTGAGCACTGTGGACACCGTTTTCGGAGGTAAAGCATTTTTGAAAAGACAATTATGCAAGTTTCATTATTTCTTTTAGGCACCGTTTGATTCGCCTTATTTTTCATGGATTTCATTTTGCAACTTTTGTAGTGTTTGATAGGCAAAATTTTCCCGAGAATTTTTTTCCCACCTTTTCTCATTTTCCACCTTTTCGAGAAAAATAAATTCTTGATGTTTTGGTGGGAAAAAAATTTCCAGTTTTTTTTTTTTTTTTTGGCAATTGGAAAAAAGTCTAGATACAATGGTAAAAACATTTATCACTTTTATTAACAATTTACATGCAAAACAAAGTCAAACGAATGATATTCGCTATAATAATTTTTTTTCAATTTGAACAAATTCTAGACTCAATGGTAGAAAAAATATCGCTTTAATGGAGAATTTTCATAAAAAACGAAGACAAACGGATATCAAACTTTCAATATTTTCCATGAAACATTACGCCAATCAAACTCAATTAATTACAATTCTCAATAAAATAATTTCTAGGCAAATCAATTTCTTATAAAACATTTTATTTCCACCAATTTTTCACATTTGTAACCAAACGGACTCTTAATGTATGTCTCTTGGCCCCTGTTTGGTACACATTCTTTCAAAATTAATTTTCAACCACACATTTTTCAATAAAATAATATTTTTCATCACATCGATAACTATTCATTATTTTTAAATCACATATTTCACATCATATCACTATCTAAAATACATTATTTTCTCAATAATATTCATCAAACACACTCTTAATCACTCGAGTGTATACTTATTGATTTTAGTAACAATTTCTACTCGTGTTGAATTGTTGTCACTCGCTTGTACGTTATATTAGACAATTTGATTAAACAAAGATCAGTAGAATGTGAAGTTGTCTAATTGTTGGCAAATGTAAGAAAACAAAGTCATGAGGCCGTCAATAGGAGGATTATTCAAGGCATTAGTATCATGCAAAGATCCAACTCATATTTGTCCAAAGCTCAATTGTAAAGTCGGCAATAATGGTATAATACAGTTTGGTATATGCTCATTTTGTTTTTCATATGAATTAAAAAATATTATTTAATGTTATTGAAAAAATAATTTTTGCCAAAAACGTTCATAGTTTACCCTTATCTAATTATCGATAATTAGTAGTAAATTATTATTGAAAGTAGTAAAAAATAAGGGTATATTAGTAAACGAACAAAATAAAACATTTTCAATCAGAAAATAAAGTAAGTGAGCTTTTATATAAATGAGTCGGATGGAGTATTAAAAAACATTGCGTACAGTCAGGACAGTTCCTTAAATGACAAACTTGGTTTGTGAGCTCTGGTTTGCCTGCAAGATTTGGAGAATTTCTTTAAACCGTGTGCATAATGTATAAGAAACTCTATCACATCTTTATTAATTTTGTAGAAGATGACAACTGGTTCCAATATAGTTTGTAATCGAGTATCACCATAAGATTATACACTCAAACCCCACCCCACCCCAACCCCTATCCAAGCGAAGGAAAATTTTTCATTGGAGGTCAACCAACTTATATATCTATTTCATGTTGATCACTTTAATAAGTTTCATATTGACAGCCCCATTTACACATCGACTTCGGTTTGAATGTTTGACATGAAAGTTGAAACTCGCTTAACGACAAATCAGTAGTTTCTACCAACAATAAAAGGTGAGATGAATGAATTAAGAAACCTAAATTCGCTCTTGTCCAAATTTCATTTCAATTTGTTTGGCAAACTAAATGTCGGTAGCAATTATGCATCATTTTATTAGTCTTCCACCATTATAGTCAAATTGAAATAAAAATGTAAATTATAAATTGAAATAAATTGAAGTTGGGTGACTAGCATGAAACAAACTCGAAAGTTAAGTTACGTCGAGTAAAATTTCCCCAATAACAAAAAGAGCACAATAAAAATGATTTATATAGGTAACCAAATCGTAAAAGAAAGAAAAAGGAACAAACTAATACAAAACCCAAAAAGGAGAGAACAAATTATTAAAGGGCACATTTGTCATACCGAATCAAAAAGTTGCAAAGGACTGAAATAAAGGAAAATATTAAAAAATTGTATGTCATTCTGTATATGAAAATTCTATTTGTACATCAACTTTTGTAAATAAGGGACTACACTCTCTTCATATGGAGGAGGGACCCACTGCATAAAATATTTTTTTATTTAAGCGGGTCTCACCCCCATGTGAGGGTGGTGTACACCCCGATGTACATTGTGATGTACAAGTACCAAAGTCATTCTGTATAATATTGTCTGATAAGGCCAACAAAATAGCGTGACTTCTGGCGATTAAAAAAATGTTCATTTTAAAGTGGTGGATCAAACAAATTAAGAGAACATTTTTTTTTTTTTTTTGAGGACTCCAGTTTGTATCGAATATTGTAGTGGGTTCAAAAGTAGTGCAAATTCCTCCTCTTTTTCGCCTTTTATTTTGGTATCTTTCATATACCCTTTTCACTAAGTGAAGTGAATAATTGTAAGCGGTATGATTTGTTAGTATTATCGCAATTTTCCAGTAAGAAGATTCCCTTCCCTTTTATTAGTGTGCCACTAGCACCTGTGAAGGCTTTATCCTTAGATTTTTTTTTAAGAAAAACAACGAATTTGACAATAGAAATTGGAAAGAAGTATAGGATTCGATCTCAATGCTTTCGAATGTTATCAAGTCTTAAATGTGAAACCAAGTATTTCGTAATATTTGTCATGAAAAATATTTAAGATAAGTTTATGTTTGAGTCAATATAGACTGATTTTTATGCTTTGTTGCTTCAATGTTTTTATGTTTTACTGCAGTGCCTATATATTTTTTAAAAAGCCATAAAAGGGAAGATCAAAAGGAAGTAAATAAACCAAATTTATATATGTCCACTACTTAACATGTCTATTAATAGTGACAACTGAATTTGTTTGGGACTTAGTGCGTTAATAGATCTCGCATTCACTCATCTTCAAGTTTATGTTACCTGCACACTTGAAATTACGCGTTACTTGCACAAGATTTGAGCCTCTCTAAACTCAAAAGGGTTTGGGGATGCCACAACCACATGCGATCCAACACTCAATTCAATCACAAAAGCACAAAAGTGTATAGAGTGTGGGAGTGATTCTTGAAGAAGAGACTATAATTTGGAGCCGAGTTTGTATTTTGAGAGAGTGTGAAAATACGCATTTATTACCATTGGATGACACTAAATATTATTTTTTAGGCATTGTTTAATTTCAATTTTTTTTAAAAATGCATTTTTCTCTATCTTCTTTTCAATTTCACATTCTTCATTAAAATAATATTATGCATATATCAAAAACAATTTCTTCCTTTTTAACTACATATCCTCCATCATTCTACTATTTCCAAATAATTTTTTTTTTTAAAAAAGGGCCTCAAACACTTTCTTATAGATGGAAAAAATGAATGAAGGCTCCCTAAATGCTTGACATGTGGCCTCGTTCAAAGACTCGCTAGTCAAATTCCATCATGTAAGCACATCGCTTTCTAGGCATCAATAGATGAGTGATCCAGCAAATTGTCCTAGACTAGTAAAAAAAATGTCTACATTCAATTGTCATTGCAAGTAACGTTACATCTGTCGTTTTTCACGTAACTCGATAAATCAAAACCATAATTTACATGAGGGCTAAGGGTCAACCTCCATTGCTTCGATCATGGAGTTCCATATTATGTCGTTAAGTATTATGAATCCAGAGATCACCTCAAAGAAGAAAACTAACGATCCCGCACAAAGTCTCAAGGCATCAACGACTATGTTAACGATGAGTTAAGATGCCCTGCATCGCCTAGGAATATAGGCTATTGCCTCAAAAGGCACGCAGGTAGTATCCTTATTTACCCCGGTTCGGATTAAAATCTGATTTTAATCCAAGTCAAATCAAACAATCAATATTAACCACATCTTTTATAGGTCTCACAACTTTTCAATCACACATTTCAAAAGCTTCTATCACAGTTTACTAAAAATCT
The DNA here is from genome assembly GCA_035079005.1 of Fraxinus americana. Lineage (NCBI taxonomy): Eukaryota > Viridiplantae > Streptophyta > Magnoliopsida > Lamiales > Oleaceae > Fraxinus > Fraxinus americana. The sequence continues at coordinate 35,548,247 of CM068709.1, read as the reverse complement.
AATTTTAATCTCCACAAAACACCCTCTTAAACTATTACTTAACTAGTAACCAAGTGAGCATGTTATTATTAGCATTCCCGTTAATAGTTTTAAATGAAAAATATAAATGTAGATTAATGGACTAACGTTTGAAATTGTTAAGATGATTTGACCAGGTCATCATTTGTTTCATTCCGTTTTAAACCTGTAGTTAGGAACACAATTTTTCTTTTTCATATTTTTTGAGCAAACGGTCCTGCTGTTAAGTCACAAGTGTACTGTGATAAATAAATATGTAATTAGATTTCTACACATAATTGAAAAGAAAAATAAAGAAATAAAAAGAGTGACTTAAGTTTCTTAGGTATGCTAAAATATGCTTTGCATTCCATTCGTTAGGAAATCAATTCGAGAACCTTAATGTCTATGCTAGATAAATAGATTCCCATTCATGACATAGGTTATAGATATACTTACTTGAACACAAGTCTCGTGGAATTGACGTGAGGGATAAGGATGACTTTTCGGAAGTGAAAATGACTTTAGACAGGATATTTAATTTTATTTTCACATTTCATTTAGTTCAGTCTATGTAACACGAAATATGTCATAATGCTCATCAAAAAAAAAAAATGTCATAATGGAAATTATTAGCGTTAATTTATTTAAACCCAGAAGAAGAATTATGCAATTAAATATTTCCAGGACCCACAACCCACCCAGTAGCACGTCACCCACTTTTGACCCACGAATACGCGTAACGGTTGAATTCATCGTTAACTACGTACCCCATCATCAGCCTATTTTATTCCTCCTCCCCTGTCCAACCTTAAGTCCTAAGAAACCTCGAATATCATAGAACCCGTCGATCCCAAATTCCTTAAAAACTATCTCAAGTTTTCTGAAATTTGATACGTTTTCCATACATTAAGAGAGAGAAAGTTATGGTGAAGAAACCTTCTAACTTTTTGTTCTTCTTCAAGAGGCTAAACAAGAAAGTGAGCGGTGGCGAAGGCCGAGACGGTGGCAGTAGTGGTGGTTCAAGCAGGTGGAAGTTCAAGAGCTCCACCGGGCTGCGGTGGAAGAGCCGGTTCAGCTTGCATCTTTGGTTCGTGGATGATATTCTTTTCAAGATTGTGTCCATTTTTGAAGCCATAATTCTGGTTGCGACTCTCTGTTTCTTCTTCCTCTGCTGCGGCTGCCACTTCTGATCATTCTCTTGATAATCCACCCTTATTGCTTATTTCAAAATCTTGAATTTTAACATGTCAGGATGTTTTTAATTTTATGGGCCAATAAAAATCGAATGTCAATGATAGTGTAAAGAATCATTCTTTCGACTTGGCTACTGCATTTTTTTAATTAGTTTAATGGTTATAGTTTTCATTATTCTTGTTAATGTTTGAGTTCACTTCTCTGTAGATTCAATGATTAGTGATGTAAAGAATCTAATTTAACTAAACAGAATTTGGAAAATTTTCCAAGGCAAATTTCCTCCGTCTCATCTCTCTGCTACGACTCTACATTGTTAAGAAGAAATATCAAGGTTACTTCAAAGAATGATGATACGATGCTTGTTTTTGATAGTCGAATTGTATACCTAAGCGAAATTACTTTTGGATCGTTTTGAAATATGACAGTTGATTTAATTAATTTTAATATAGGGAGCTTAATGTTAGCTAGCTTTGTTAATAGTGTTGAAACAGTAAACAAAAGATAATTATATAAGGTGGTTGCTGCGACAATTTATTAGAGAAATCAAGCTGCTCAAGTCCACGTCAGAGAGAGAGAGAGCTCTGATCGATTGACTTGTATAATTATTTATACACAAAAACACGTCTGCCTGTCTGTCCGGCTATGAGTAGGAAGGCTCCTCGTGCATTTTGTGGAAGTTTCTAATGTAAGTCTAGCATTCAAATTTCATACTTGCAAATAAAATGCGCAATGAATTTGTCAAGCAAGAAATATTTTGGATTATTTTAAGTTGTGTGGAAATGACTGAAATTTTAGTTAATGTTGGGTTGGCCAAGTTTAAAATGTTTACTTATAAGTAAAAATTAAAAAGAAAACACTATCATGGGTCAAAAACAAAACGAATATGTTAATCAATTTATAGTAATTTCAAAACCATAACCATTTTTTAGTAGGAAAAAATAATGTAGATCGAATTTTTGAAAAGTCAAAAGTTGCTTTTAAAATTAAGAAGTTACTTTCAAATTTATTTTAATGATTTTTTTGAAAGTTCTTTGCCCGCTACTTTTAAAAGAATATGTTCTAAGATAATTTTAACAAGAAACTCTTTTTGCAGAAACAAAATCGAACCCTGCCAAATGAGTCCTAACTTATTTTAACCAAACATGCTTCAAAAGTTTTAAAAGTCCCTTTTTATGAGTTTACAAAACATACTTTTTTAAGCTTAGCCAAACGATGGACAATATGACTGCTTTGCTATCAAATTAAGTAACTTACAACCATGGGCGGAGGTAGCGGGGGGCCGCCCTGCCCCCCCAACTCATATGGAAAATTTAGACTTTAGAGACAAAAATTATTAAGAGTGTGTTTGGTAGGGATTTTTTGGGGAAGAATTGATTTTTGAATAGTGATATGATGGGAAATGTGTGGTTGAAAAAGAAGAAAAAAGTATTGATGTGATGGAAAATATTATTTTATTGAAGAATGTGTGGTTGAAAATGAGAATTGACTTACTGTAGAAAATGAAAATCTGTACCAAACAGGCCCTAAATTGTGTTAGTCCAACTTTGAATTATAACTCAAGTCCAGTACTCATTTATTCGATTTTTGCTAAAGAGATTACAAAGCCCAACCCTGCCCTCCAGCCTATAGGGAAAATTTAGATACGACAATTATTAAAGGGAACAATACATAAGTAAGGTATTGAGTATCACCCATTTTAAAATTAAGGATATATGTCTTAAATTTCAAAAATTAGATTTTTATTAAAATTTATTTATGATTTAATTAATTAATTATTTTATTAATTAAATATATTAAGGTCACATATTTATGCAATTTGGTCACAAATTAACCATTTAATTAGTTCCAAATTATTTTTGGATCACGAATCAAAATTTTTAAATGTGTCAAACTATTTTACGGTCACAATTCAAAAATATTATATGTCACGATTTGTTCATCGGTCACAAATCACAAATATTATAGGTCACAACTTATTATACCGTCACTGATTATTAAATTACGGTCACAAATTAATATTTTTTAGGTCACACATTATTTTTTAGTCACGAATTAAAAAATTTTATAGGTCACAGATTATTCATTGATGACAAAATCAAAACTTTTATTGGTCACGACACGATTACAACTTAATAAATTGCGAGTCACTTTCACAATTTTTAGGTCGCATATCATTTATTTGTCAAAAATTAACCAATTATTTGTCATAATCAACCAAATAATTGGTCAGTGCGCCGCCAACGCCACAACACTGTCGTTAAACACCATCACTACATAGCACAGCACCGCACGTCCTACCTCCATTGCACCATCACGTGTATAGCAACACCGCCACAATGCCAAAAGCAGTACCGCCATCAAACACCACCATCACACCGTACCACAGCCTCCATCCACCACGCCACAATCCCCATCCACGAACTGAAAACAGATCTGCACCATCACCGCGCACAGCACCACCTCCATAATGTCAAAAACAGAACTGCCATCAATCACCACCATGACACCGCACAACTCCACCTCCACTGCACCACAATCCCCATCCACCGTATCACAGCCCCATCCACCGCACCACAGTCCACATCCACAAAAAAAAAAAAAAATAAACAGGTATGCATTGTGCTCAAACCATGGATCGCATAAGGGCGCCGTCACGACGCGGCTGAGCCTCTGATGTCGGATTGCTATTTCGTCGGATCGAAAGAGAGAAGAAGTGAGAGAGAGAGAGAGAGAATAAAATGAAAATGATTAATTCGAATTTGTAATATAATTATTAATATTAAATTTTTTATTATAACTTGATTTTTGAATAAACAAACTTTGGACATGATTTTTGAAATTTGATCTTCAAACATAGGACTGAGTGTAATTTTCTCATTATTATATTGTTTTAGCCCAACTCTAGCTTGAATTATAATCTAAGTCCAATGCTCGTTTATTTAATTTTTATTAAAGAGACTACAATTATTAAATAGTCTTTCATGATATTCACGAATGGTGAATATATTATTGTCGATTTAAGCATTTTATTTAATGCATGTTTGACTAAATTTACTTATGATAATTAAGTGAATTTTATAAATGATAATAAAAATAAATTACGTATTTTAATAGTTAGAGACACTATATGTTTTGCTAAGCTTAAAAGTAATTAAATGTTTAATTCTACGGATGTTTTCATATATTACTTATTCATATTTATATATATATATAAAATCTTTTCGATCGTGAAATGGACATTATGATCAAAATAAATAACTTGCTCTAAATTCTATTTTGTTAATAAAAGAATATTTGTTAAAGTTTGTTTATTTATAAATTGATCTATATATAAATATATTCTTGAAACTAGGGGTATCCAAAAGTTCCGAACTGAATCGAGCGGTTCTTCATAAATTAAATACCTGAACGGATATCCAAATCGAGAACCGATGGGTTTGGGTCGGGCATCGAGTCTAGACCAAGAACCGAAAAACCGAAACTAAATAATTTTTTTTTATTTTTTATATTGAATTAATTAAATTATTTTATTTTTTTAAACAAATTAGCAAATTAATTAAATAAATCAGATTATTTCATAATTTTAATTTTAAAGTCCAAATCATTTTTAAAGTTCATTAGCCAATTTTAATTTGCTCATGACTATTTTATGTAGTGTTGCTATAATATTAATATCTACTTTTTTGTATTTGTATACATTGAATTAATTTTATTGGACGGCTAGTTATTTATATATTTTTGAATTTGGCTACGTTAATTTGTAAAAGTTACGAATGAAATGTCATTAACTGTATTTATGTAATATTGTTGTAAATATTAAAAAAATTAATTATCGTTTGGAACCGAACGTAACGGGATGGAACGGAACTCGAACGGTTCCATAATTATATTTGGACCCGAGGTTCCATTTATTAAATACCCGAAAGTTTTGGGTCAGTTCAGTTCTCTTTAGAACAGAACCGACTCACGGACAGCCCTACTTGAAACTGAGCCAAACATGATTATGAATTGAATCTAATTTTCTTGGACCCTCATAATTCTTAATCAATTTTTCTCACTTTGGATGAGATTATTCACTTATTATGAAATGAAGTGATATAAAAGAATGACGTTCACACCAAATAATATTTTGAGACAATAACATATAATGATGTATTATTGATAGCACGTCTCGGCCAAAGCTTTAAATTGTTTGGGAAAACTGGTCGTCAAATTTTTTTATAATAGTAGTTATTAAATAATTTCTTAATTTTTTATTAGTGGATATGTATCATTTGCTTATTTCGATAATGGTTTGGTCAAGTTATATTTTTTAACCCATGTGTTGATTTTCTATTTGGAAAGAAAATAGAAAAAGATCGAGTAAGACATCTTATGATGAAACATTTAGACTTCTTTTATTTCATTGAGTGTCGTACACTCTTTGTCATGAATTTAGTCTCTTATGGCACGAGTTCATTCGAAATTTTTAAAATTTCTGCAAATTCTAATGTTATTTTCTGACTCCACCCCTCCTTACAACTTATGTATAAAACCAAAATACCTTTTGATCACAAAACGTGTAAAAAATTACTTGTATATAGATATGAACTATTCCAATGTTCAACAAAACATTCTCCGGATCCCATGAACAAAACTGAATATAAATCCCATCTAATCAGAAATCAGTTCAAAATACCATCCAACGGAAAATTGATAACAGATCTAAGACTAAATTATTATGGAAAATAACAAATATACTCCAGGAACAAATCCAGCAACTTGCAGAATAAATATGAAGCAGCCGCGGTTATCCAAATACAGCTAGGATGAGCGAGATTGCTACTACAAAGAGAATCAATACGAACAGATCAGGGCTGGAATGCAGAAATCGCCACCACAGAGTTGTGTCCACCAAATCCGAATGAATTTGAAATGGCTGAAATTCATAGCATGCACAAAATAATTAGAAGCCATTCTTAAGAACGTAGTTCGAGGGAATTTAAAATTTTCTTCTACAGTTGAAGCATCCAAATCGAATAAGAGATGGCAGGGAACATGTTAAAATCATCTTACCAACGTCGACTTCATGCTGCTGCTTTTGGTTTGCAACAGTGTCAAACTCAACGGAAGGCTCTGGGTTCTAAAAACATGCATAAAAATCGGTATCAAGCTAATAAAAAGGACAGATAATCAGTTTCAAATGAGCTTGCAACACAAATACAGCATAAAACGGAAGAATTAAAGAGAAGTGAAATAAAAGTTGAAGAAAATTGATATCAGCTATCAAGAATGAAATTGAACTTACAAATTGATTTATTGTAGGATGCAGCCAGCCTGTTGTTATGGCTTTCACTGTTGCAATAGCTTCCAGACCACCAGCAGCACCAAGGCAGTGCCCGATCATAGACTGGTACAGAACAAGAAGTGAGAAGCAAACAATGACCTAAAAACTATCACTCTATGATCTGCTCGAATTAATAATTGCACATAAATATTATCTGCTTTAAGGTAAAAGTATAAAACTGAAAATTCTGCAGAAAATTAAAGATGCACGTGCTTCTGTCTGTCTGTACACACGTGTTAAGTGTGAGACCTGAACTGTGCAAGAAGCGGACTCACCTTAGTTGCATTCATTTTGATCTGTGAAGTGTTCTTGAATACCTTCTTAACAGCATTCACCTCTGCTAAGTCACCTACTATTGTGGAAGTTGCGTGGGCATTAATGTAGTTAACCTGAAAAGAAAGACATCCTGATCTTGTTAGTTACTTGGTTTCCTTAAAAATTCCTGGAAGAGAAACAAAAACAAATTTATCGGAGTCAATTTAAGATGTTCATACTGCATATGGTGACATACAGCAATAATTTAGTTCATGAAAATTTTTCAAATGAATTTATGATTTGTTTTTCTTTCTTGACGATTCTTCAGTTCAATTCTTTTATATAGATCACCAAATTCTCTGAGGAATTACTTGGTGTATGAATAGAAAAACAGACTATAGGTAAGGATTAGCCTAAGCCTTCCGCTGGGAATAGAGTTCACTTTTCCACTTGAAGCTTAAAATATGGACTTAATTTGAAGTGCAATATCAATTATTAGCCCTAGGGGAAAATATGAAATGATGTGTACATAACAAGTTAAAAATTGAGTTTGGCAGCAGAAATTACAGTATAAACTGATGAAAGGAATGAAATAATACCTCTTCTGGTGAGACACCAGCATCTTTGAGGGCACTCTGGATGCATGAAGACACACCAAGTCCATCAGATCGGGGATCAGTCATGTGATAAGCATCGCAGTTCACCGCACCTCCCAAATACTCAGCAATTATTGGTGCATCTCGTTTCATTGCATGTTCCAAACTTTCCATCACCTGTAAGAATGCAAAGGAAACTATTTAGAAACTAAAAATTTCAAAGAAAAAAATTTAGAAACTGCAAGTTTCATTACACTCCCAACCATATATCTCTTAATCAGCTAAATGGTGAAAAAGGGAAGGGAAGAGGACAGACAAAAGCGTTAATGCACCTGTCAGCACCCAAAATAGGTTTCTACTTGAAAAGTCCTTCTATTTCACATTTCAAAATACTAAAACATAAGATGGGAGAAATGGCATTGAGAAGATAGAAGGTATTAGTCTAATATCAAGTTCCATAGATTGTATCAAATGCATTGAGAAAACAGAAGTACCTAGTCTAAGATGCTTTGAGAAGCATATGTCCGGTGAACTACAATAAACCATATCACAATTCATTTTTGAATGGACTAAGAAGAGTTCAGTTACCACATAGGCGGAGAAGCGTCAGCAATAATAGAAAAGCTGTTACCCATAGTAAATATCACATGAGTGTTCCATTCATGCGGCACAACGGAAATTAAATATTTGATTAAAGAAACAAAAATCACTATACTCACCAAGACTCCAGCACCTTCACCCATAACAAAGCCATCTCGATCCTTGTCCCAAGGCCTAGAAGCTGTTTGGGGATCATCATTTCTCTGAGACAAAGCTCTACATGCAACGAAACCTCCCAATCCAATAGGAATAATGGCAGCTTCAGTTCCACCAGCTAGCATCAAATCAGCCTCGCCTCGACGGATGTGATTGGCAGCCGCATAGAAACAATAATTGGAGGTAGCACAAGCAGTTGAAATTGAGTAATTAGGTCCCATCAATCCAAGATCAATTGCAAGCAAAGCAGAACCCATATTTGTTATGGCATAAGGTATGAAAAATGGAGTGATTTTCCTGTGACCTTTCTCTATTAAAGCTTGAACACCATCTGAAAACACTGTAAGACCACCCATTCCAGTTCCAACCAGAACACCAGCTCGCACCTTATCAATCTGTGACGAAAAGAAAGGCAAATGAACCAGACCAGAAGAATATGTCTATGTCTTCAAATCAAGAACGAAAGAAACATTTACAATAAAACTACAGGAATCAGCATCCTGGCTTTCAATCAGTGCCACAAACTGAATTCAATTAAATTAATCAATAAAGGAAACAAACAATGAACTCTTAAGAAAAGTAATATAAACAAAATAAAATGATCTTGCTTGAGGATAGAATCTCAACACCAAATCATGAACTCTTAAATTAATTAATAAAGGAAACAAAAAATGAAATCTTGAGAAAAGTAATATAAACAAAAGAAAATGATTTTGCTCAAGGATAGAAGCTCAACACCAAATTATGAAATTTCACATTAACAGTTAAACTAATTCCATAAAACCTAAAAACACTAAAAACTATGAACAGAATTCAATTAAACAAATCAAAAAATCTTTAATTTTGATGGTAAAATAGCTACTGCTTTTGACTGCATAGAACAGCCAGTAATAGAGTAACTCAAAACAAGGGATATAACACCAGCTCAACAATCCAACAAAATCAATGATTTCATAATTCAGCTCAATTATGCCTCTAAACTCACATACCTTCCCCAAATCTTCTCCACCTAGACCGGCATTTTCGAGGGCTTTTTTCCCAGCAACAATGCAGTATCTAAGACTATCATCAAGCCTCCGATCGTTCTTCCCATCAATATAACCCTCGGCTTTGAATCCCCGAATCTGTCCGCCGAACCGGGTGGGAAATTTCGATGCATCAAATCGGTCTATGGCGGTGATACCACTCTCGCCCGCGAGAAGTTTGTCGTAGTAAGCATCGACGTCGTTTCCGAAAACGGAGACCAGGCCCATGCCCGTAATGACCACACGCTTTTTGGGGTCAGTCTCGCGCTTGGGAGCTGAAGAAGCGGAGATGGTGAAGGGGTGTTTTTTGGTGTGTTGATTGGGTGGTTTGGCATTGTTGGCACTGGTAAACAATGGGTTACGGAGAGGGTCCAGAGGGGAGGGGCGGAGGGCGGCAGAGTGGACGGCTTGCATGGTTGCGGTGGTGGCGGGTATTGAGATTGTCGATGAGTACGATGTGGATGTTTGGTGGGAGTTGAGTGTGCAGCTGCTTCTGTTTCCAAACGAGAAAATATAAAAAAGAAAAGGAAGAAACTCCTTTTATTATTTCCTTGATGGATGTATACAATTAATATTTTATTTGCCCCTCTGCTGACTTTATTTTTTTAAAACATTGTTTTCTATATACTTATTTTGAATCATACATTAATACAAAAAAAAATAAAAAAATTTGCATGTAGATTCAAAATTATTTTCTATTTGTTAATCATGAATTCTCCAAAAATTTACTATTCAATACATTATTTTTCTTGATTTTTCTTGAATAATGGCCATACGCAAGGGCTTAACATGTATCATTTTTTACTGAATCGATTTTTAAAGAGATATTTGAAATCGAAAAAAATATTTGTAAAATTATTTTTTGAGGATTTTGTAAAAATATTTTTTTTCTTTTTAGAATAGATTTAATTAATTTTTTTTTTTAAAGGAACAAATAGCTAAAGGAAAATTTTAAATTTATATTCATAATTATTTTAGTTAAAAATATATATTTAAAACAACATAAATCTTAAATAACGAAGCTCAAATAGAAGCTTTCTAAGTTGGTCTTGAGAGTGCATAACTAGAGGTGAACAAAATCCGGCCGAACCCGCCAAAATCAAACAAACTCGACCAGTTTCTGGTCTTTTTTTTGTTATTTTTACACGAATTTGGTGGGTTGGTTGAGTAGGCGAGTTGAGTTGTGTCGGGTTATGGATTAACTCATAAATATCGAATAAACCGCCCAACCCAAATCGACTATATTTATAAACTTTGCAAATGATATGATGTTGTCTGGACAAAATTGAGTCACTCTGTTTCTTTACATAATCTTCAGGAGCTATTTAGAAAAACATATATTAAAATTTTGTGCAATAGGTGAAAAGTTTGAGGAAATCATATACAAATTATATACTACTAATTAATTGGGTTCTATATACGCAAATGTGATACACGAGAAGTCTTGAATATGACATAAGATATGAAAATTCTTAAAATAATATTATAAGATTTGGATTGAGTGCATTATATGAAAAATAGTATAAGCAAATACACATTCAACACAAAAACATTTTATTTGCCAAAAACATTTATTGGCTTCATATAATTTTAATATCAATCTGTCCATATAACACTTTCGGTCATGAAGTGCCAAAATAATTCAGATTTTTTGGTCATTGCAACTATAGAGACCTAATATTATATAAGTTGTGAGTTAATTATAAATCCGCTCAACTCGACCCGCATACTTTAATCTTTGTTAACAAGTCGTTCCAAACCGATTAACCCAACTTGACCGATACTTGATTGTGTTGGTTGGTTTATATTTCAATATTTACACGGGTTGTGTTCGATTAAATTATAATCAAACCGATCATATTTGATTGAGTTTAAATTTAGACAAAAATCGACCCATCCTAACCGATGCCCACCCTTATGCATAGCAACATCAAAATATTAACTCGATTAAGATAATTTTTTATTAGTTTTGATAAAAGATCACTTATAATTGAAGAGATTTTTTAATCATGGAAGAAAGGAATTTTAAAAATGGGTAAAGCTACTTGTACGGGATATTTCACCTAAGTGCTCTGGAGGCAACATTGACCAAGATAGAAAGTGTTTCCTTGATCTTGGTCAGGACATAATTTCTAACTTGAATAATACCAAGTACACAAATGTCTCCCTAGACGTGTACACGATGAATCACTTTGTACATGTAGCATAATCTCTTAAAAATTTCATCAAAAAGTATATCAGTTCGGAAGCTCCTCTTCTGAATTGCCAAAGGAATAGATGTGATTATAGGATATGTTTGAGTTCCTTTGTATGTAAAAAATAAATTGTCATAGTAATTTTCTTGAAAAATACGTGATTAGAAAGAAAGTAGAAAAAAATTTGAATTTACATTTAAAATTTATTTTATTAAAATAATGTATAATTGAAAATGAATTTTAAAAAGGAAAATGCTATTTTGACAATTGAGGTTGACAACTTCTCACATGTGTGTGGGGTACGCATGTTCAAACAATTAAAAAAAAAAATTCATGTGTGAATTGTTGTCAACCGAGATTCGTACAAATAGCAATTTCCTTCAAAAAAAAAAAAAGGGGTCAGTCTATGTTTTGACTGCAGTCCTCGTTGCACAGCACAGATCAGTCCCCGAGTCCAAACGCGCCTCCGTTCCCGCCAAAATGAACCCCTTTTCCGTGTTTGTTTGCCGCCAAGTCTCAAAGCCCTAGATGCAAAATACAGAAAAATTCCTCTCACTCTACCTCTCTCAAAATCAATTCACACATACATTCTCACACAGTGACTCAGAGGCGAAGAAGCCATGGATCTGAGTGACGAAGTCAGGACCACGCACAAGCGAACTTTCCTTAAGTTCTTCGAACAAACTGTAAGACTCAAAAATTCATAATTTCTGTAAATGAAATCTTTGTTTTCGTAAAAGCAAGTAAAAACTTGTTAATTGATTTCCAGGAACTAAACATAGAGCTGAAAAAGTCATTTGACAAAATGTTCGCTCAAAATCGCCGCCGGTGTATCATCAATCTTGCTCATTTCTACCACTTCAGAGAAGGCACCGATCTGGCTCGTAGGTATGTACGCATATACACGTATATGTTTATATGTTTAAAATACATAGGTAATACCGCTCATGATTTAATCAAGGAATTCCCAATTTTTAATGATTTAAGTTGTTTTCCTGTGCTTTTTGTTAAAATTGGTAGGCTTCTGCAGAACCCGAGCGAATATATGCAGCCTCTTTGTGATGCTGTGACCGATTTGGTCCGGGGTATGAATGCTAAGTACCTGAAGGAAGGGGAGCAAATCCTGGTCGGGTTAGAGGGTCCATTTGTTTCGCGGAGGGTAACCCCCAGAGAACTCTTGTCGGGGTTTATTGGTTCCATGGTCTGCGTGGAGGGAATTGTTACTAAATGTACTTTTCGTTTGCACTTGAAAATCTCATGCTCATTTCATTCAATTGTATACAAATATGTGCTGTATTTTGTGCTTGATTCTTTCTTTAGGTAGCATAGATGGAAATTTCTGAATTCTGTATGTTGGAGTTGGGCAATGGGTTTTAAACTGCTTCATCACCAGTGGGGTTAATTATTATTGCTTCAAGTTGTTTGAAAACTAAAGAAATTTAGATGCCGGTCTTTAACATCAGACCCAGGTAGAAAGACTCTGATGCATTATGTTTTCCTTAAAGCGAACGGTGCACTGTGTTTTCAGTGTTAGCCAATGGCGGGTCCATAATATTCTTCATCTTGACAAGGCAATGCCAAGTAAAGTTAGTAACATCAGAATATATTTGATACAAATCACGAATAATTGATCCAGAATCATTGTCAAACGCTCGTAGACTTCAGTTTCCGTGTATGCCCTAGTTACTCACTTTCTCTGCCTGGAAATCTTCGGCATCACTTATGGTTCAGTATCAAGTTCAACAGGAGGTTCTTAGTAATGTTAGGATGAAGGAGGTGAATTGGTGAAAGAATTGTGGTTTTTACTTGAGGCGGTTCATAAAATATATATTTTTGAACTCTGAAAATGATTACTTATTATTTTCTTGTTTTTAAGTTATTTAAACTGGTATATCTACTTGCAGCATTTACATTTCTTTTGGTGCTTGTGTTCTAACCTTGCATTGGCATGGTGTCTGTTACAGCTTTAGCCCTGTAGAATGCCATTATCATTATTATGACTTTTGCTACATCTTTTCAATGGTCTTAATGTGTACTTTTACTGCAATTGACTAGAAACACTAAATATCAAGTTGCAGGAAAGCAAATTCTTGTAGCTGGGATCAAGCTTTAGAGTAATAGACGCTGTTATGAAGCTGATTAATTATTTTTTCATACTGAAATATGCTGCTATGCAGATGGTTATGTTTTATCTTTTATTGTGCACTTCCCAGATCCTTCTCTGATAACAGAGATCCCCTTTACCTTTTGAATGACTGTACTAGGCATATGAGGTGAAATAGAAGTTGCACTTATGCTAGCTTAATCATTTTTAAAGAGGCAATTTTATGTTGTTTGGACACATCTTATGTGCCTACTGTTCCATGTTTAGGTTCTCTTGTAAGGCCAAAGGTTGTTAAGAGTGTCCACTTCTGCCCCGCTACAGAAAAATTCACACTTCGCGAATACAGAGACATTACATCCAACATAGGCTTGCCAACTGGTTCAGTGTATCCAACACGGGTAACCTCCACGGTTGTCTTTTCTTTCCCCCTTCCCCTGTACACATCCTTTCTGATTTCTGACAAAAGGGAACTCTTTATGGCATTAATATGTTCAGGATGAGAATGGCAACTTGTTAGTGACTGAGTTCGGGCTATGTACTTATAAGGACCACCAGACATTATCAATGCAAGAAGTGCCAGAGAATGCTGCTCCTGGTCAACTTCCAAGAACGGTGGATGTCATTGTAGAAGATGACTTGGTGGATTCATGTAAGCCTGGAGACCGTGTGGCAATTGTTGGCATTTACAAAGCCCTTCCTGGAAAAAGCAAGGGTAGTGTGAATGGAGTATTCAGGTCACTATGTGTATAAACAATAGTCTGTAATCATTTATTTCACCATTGTTTTATTAATTATACTTAAAAAATCTTGATTACCAATTTTGTAGGACTGTCCTCATAGCCAATAATGTCTCTCTTCTCAACAAAATGGCACACAACTTACAGTATTCAAGTGACGACATGAAAAACATTAGAAAGATCTCTGAAAGAGATGATGTATTTGATGTGCTTGCTAATTCACTTGCACCTTCTATATATGGGCATCTATGGATAAAGAAAGCAGTGATTCTATTGATGCTTGGAGGAACCGAAAAGAACTTGAAAAATGGAACTCACTTGCGGGGGTAATACTAGTTCTTGAATTGGCTAGAACAAGCACTGTGTAATTATATCCCAAATTTTTTATGCATAGTTGTAAGAATGTCTTTTCCCGCTTTATTTATTCTCATGTTTCTACATGCTAGACATATTTGCATAAACCTCATATAACATATTTGGTTGAGTCCTCACAAATAAATCATGTTGATTATAGTGATATAAACATGATGATGGTTGGTGATCCTTCTGTTGCCAAATCCCAGTTGCTGAGAGCTATCATGAACATTGCTCCTCTAGCCATCTCAACAACTGGTCGGGGTTCTTCCGGAGTTGGTTTGACAGCTGCAGTCACTTCTGACCAAGAAACAGGTAGGATATTCGCAGAAAAATGCAGGCTTTATTTGGTGATTACTTATGAGATTTTTATTCTTGATATTAGGGGAAAGAAGATTAGAAGCTGGAGCCATGGTTCTTGCTGATCGAGGCATTGTTTGTATTGATGAGTTTGACAAAATGAATGATCAAGATCGGGTTGCAATACATGAAGTGATGGAACAACAGACTGTAACAATTGCCAAAGCTGGTATTCACGCATCCTTGAATGCTCGGTGCAGTGTAGTAGCAGCTGCAAATCCAATTTATGGAACTGTAAGTCCCTCAAAGCATATGGGGAAGAAGGAACGTTAACTTGCATCTTATATTTCATTTAATTTGTCTTCTGCTTCATGTGTACAGTATGACCGTTCGTTAACTCCGACAAAGAACATTGGACTTCCAGACTCTTTGCTTTCTCGTTTTGATTTATTGTTCATTGTTTTGGATCAAATGGATCCTGGGATTGATCGTCAAATTTCTGAACACGTGTTGCGTATGCACCGATTTCGTTCAGTGGTAGATGGAGGTATGCAGCTTTAGTTTTTGATTGAAATTTAGACGATGTTCTAAATTATTTGACATTCCGTAAGCAAAATGCTGTATATTTTAGGCAGCTCAATTTTAGATGGCAATTCAAGATATGAACAAGAAAATGAAGCCGAGACAGGTTCGACCATCTTTGTCAAGTACAATCGAATGCTACATGGGAGAAAATCTGACAGAGGTCGTAAGCGTGATACCCTCACCATCAATTTTCTTAAGAAGTACATTCATTATGCAAAAAACAGGATTCAGCCTGAGCTTACTGATGAGGTGATGCTTCTTTAAATACCAATCCGCAAAAGGCATAACTACTACATGTTTGTTCAAACTGAGATTCATTTGATCCGTTCTGTGAAATTTAAAGTTTGGAAAGCCTGTCCTACGCTAGTGATGGCATGTAGTTAGTGGAACTTCATTCATTCCTTGAGATTCTCAAATCACCTTGTTATGGCTCCCCCCTGATTTTATCTTATACAAATCATCCTCTCTAGGCTTCAGAGCACATTGCAATTACATATGCAGATCTAAGAAACGCGAGTTCAAATGCAAAGGTTGGTTTCTACTGGTCATATTAGCTGAAATTTATATTTGGCTGTTTTAAGCTATTGCTATCATTTACAAATTATCTTATCTGATCATTTATTAGACTGGAGGAGGAACACTGCCAATTACTGCTAGAACATTAGAAACAATAATACGTCTATCAACTGCCCATGCCAAGCTGAGGCTTAGGAGACAGGTAATGTTTATTTTCGGTTCATTATCCATTTGGAAGTAGCAAAGTGGCATCAGGCATGATTTGCCTAAAATTGAATAATCAATTTAATAATTTAAACTTGTGTATGGTCTTCATTCGCTAATGAAAGTATCCACCAGTTTATTGAAAACTATGTACGTACCTCTCAGCATGGTTTTGATGGTTTTCAAGTGTAAACCCTGTTTTGCTGTTGAAAAATAATGTCTCATGAACTGAATTGAGAAGGTTTTGAAGTCTGATGTTGAAGCTGCTCTTCAAGTTCTAAACTTTGCTATATATCATCAAGAGCTAAATGATATGGAGGAGCGAGAGCAAGAAAGGCAGAGGGACATGGAGCGAGAACGTGAAATAGACCATGATGCCACTGACAACAATACAGGTCATAGTGGTGGTAGAAATGGACCTACCAACGGAGGTTCTACTACTGCTAGAGGGTAAGTGAAATTAATCATCTACTATCTACTGTTAAATGTGGGAATTTCTTAGCAACATGATTTCTAGTATGGTTTCTGGGAAAGTTATTACAATCAATTAGTATTATCTGAGAGCAAAAAATGTTTTCTCTTTGCTGGCACTACAGATATTTTTAATGAGATTGTGCTCGTTGAAATGAATGTAACAAATAGGGACCGATTTATTGTCTCGTGGATGTATGAAAGATCGATTCATCAAACTTCTTGCATATCATCAAGCTAAGTGCTTGTTTGTATTTGATTACAATCATATTATAATTTAATGGTCAAAGTCAAACTTTAATTTTAATCACTCTAGGACACACAACTACCGACTCATCCACTAATTTTTTATCACATTATAGCTTCATTAACTTATATACAAATCCAAACAAGCACTAAGTACAAGTTTCATCTTTGTGCGTGTTTTATTATCTGCTTCATTCTGTTTTCCCTTTTCTTGAATCCTTTTCCTGTCCTATATAAATCTTTTTACTACCTGTCAAAGAATATAGGAATTTATATTCAAGGAGGCTGTGTTTGAGATGGTTGTTAGACTACTATTATTATGTATTAGGCTGTTTGCTTGGTTTCTTTGATGATCATTGTTTTATCAATGTGATTATGTTGATATTACTTCTTTTTATTACTTTGGCAAGTGAAACGGAAGCCATGGATGTGGATGCACCGCCTGCAAGCGAAGTCGATATATCCCCAGAGAGGTTTGTTGCTCATACACTACAAGTATCATCAAAATTTTTATCTTTAAATATCTCTAATACAATGTTATCTTGCTGCCAAGTTGGGGTCTAATGTTTTATGTTGGTTTAATGCTTTCATTTTGCTTGAAGATTGGAAGCATTCAAGGCTGCATTGGGGAGGTATAGGCATGCACAACATATAGAACAAATGTCAATTGCTGACATTGAGGGGGTTGTTAACCGTGGGGAACCTGTGCCTTACTCAGCAGCAGAGATTATGTCCCTTCTGGAGGTAATGTTGAAATTTACTAACACTTTCATTCATCTTTTTAGATGAGTATTTAAGAGGTTTGTCAGTAAGAGGCTTCCCTTTGGGAGTTGGAAGTTAAAAGAGTTGTGTGGCTTAGACCACAACTAATAGCAAAATAAAAAATTTCCATCTCTCTACAGATAATGCACGAGAAAGGCAGCTTGATGCTAGTCAAGGATATGAATGCAGTGTACTTTATGTGAAGCAGTCCGATTGAAGCTTTTCTGTTCTGTGATGATATGCCATTCTTCAATATGTAGCCTAATTTTCTGCTACGAATTTTTCCGGTGGTTTTCTGTCCTCATTTTGCAGACTTTCCTGTACAAACTTATTTAATAGATCATTGAGCATGACCAAGCCTTTTAGCCAAGTCAAACCATATTCATGAATCTTTTAATTCACTTGCATTCTAATTAATACATCAAAAAAATTGTTGACATGTAACAGATAAATAGTGATAGATTCTAATATTTTAGTAGTTGCATAGCTTTGGTTGTTAATTATCAGGGAAGTATGTTTAGTTAGTCAGAGAACCAGCAAACTGTGGAAAGGAAGCTGGATTTGAATACATGTGGTGGAGCTGAGGAGCATGACTTGCTTGATGTAGAAAAATCTGTATTAGCGTGATAAGATCACGTCCTTGTGCATTAGAATCTTAAAATTGCTATTTGAACTGTGTTTTGATGGTGTATGCACCAGTGGTTTCAGCATTACTTGCAATTTCTTATTCGCACTTGATACAAAGATGAAGCAAACAAAACCACAGGAAGCTCTTCTTGCTTATCAATTTTTATGCTGCGAGTTTGCATTTGACTAGGTTTGATTTTTTAAGCAATCAAACTCAACACGGCGTGTCTATTAGGGTAGATCACCCGTGAGGCGACTCATCCGAGTTTTGTTAGGCTTTGATCATTTCGGTTTTGGTCTTTTTATCCCACTAATTTATTTTCATCTAATCATGGCGTGTGTCCACCATAGCGAGCTGATCGTTTTTTGTGGTATTTTTCAGGCAGACTACGTTTATTTTAAAAAAAAAAAAAAACTATATTATTAGTGAGCGCTACACGTATGCTTTCTATTTCACAAGACATTTAACTATATATATATATATATATATATATATATATATATATATATATATACACACACACACACACACTAGGTTTAAGCACTTTTTATTTCACAAGACATTTAACAATATATATATATATATATATATATATATATATATATATATATATATATATATACTAGGTTTAAGCAACGTGCAATGCACTTTTGCTTAGTTTATATATAATTTTTTTAGTTAAGAATTAAATTTTTATTAATAAAGATGTAATTCTTTTTGTTTAATTAAATAATTAATGATGTAATGTTTATATATTGATAAATAATTACACACTGTGATATATTAAAAAAAGAGTATTAATAGAATTTATAGCATGATCCTATAAATAGACATCGCTTATAGTTTTATGAAATTTGGTTGAGATAATTTTGATTCTAAGATAACGATTCAGCATTTTTCTCATTTTGCACTACTTCAATAGAGAGGAAATGACATTGTCTATATTTTTTTCCCTTTAGTTTCTCTGAATCTACATAAATTTGAATCTTCTAAATTTCTTTTGATAATTTCTCTACAAGTTTACATAGTTAATAAAAAAATCAAATTATTTTTTAAATAACTCATTATAATAAAAATCAAGTTTTGAAGAAAAATTTAATATATACCTCTCCAACATGTCCCATCAATTCAATTGTTGAACAACCAAGTGCCTGTTCTGCTACTTCACCCAACATAGTGTTCTGCTACTTCACCCAATATAGTAGCAGCTAGTTTTCCAGTATTATCTTCCAGTTCAACATATCCTCTAATACTTTAAATGCGTTGAATATATTAATTTTAATTTGAATAGTGTTAAATTCTAAATTAAATTAGACATCAATTTTAAATTAAAATTGTAAGATACATATCGTAGTTTGCAGACACCCTGACTTTTGCAATATATATACAAACGAAGCTTTCATTGTATTTATATCCAGTTCCTTTATTACAGTCAATGCATAACGTGTAATAAAATATTTGAGCAAACTCAATCATATTTATCTTCGCCTATATCCAGAATTTTACTTTTACATTAAATCATAATCAATTTTTAGAATGAATGTTAGTGTAAAGACAAAAAAATGTATAAGTTTGTGTTTTGTACTATTATATTATATCAAATTTTGCACTTAATCATTAACCTTTTGTACATAATAAAATAATAGATAACATTAGAATACAAAACTAAATAAATAAATATTTTTTCTTCATTGAGTTCAATGTACCTTATCAAATAAATTATTAGCATTTTTAAATTGATAATCTCCACGTTTATTTTGTTTTTTTAGTTTAATTTTTTTCCTAGTGACTAAAATGTAGTAGTACAAAGCCTTTTGCATTTTTCATTCATTTATTATTAGATAATGAAATTTCAACATACACAACATCAATGGCCACGAACGGTGACTTAATTGCTATTTAATGAAAATAATAAAACTAACGGTGAAAAAAAATTCTGCCTTAGTTGTAGAATTTAATAAAATATTGAGAAAGTAAAAAAAAGTAAAAATAACAAATCGGCATGAAATCTGTAATATTGGCAGGTATGCAGGCCGTCCAATTCAGAGATTTGGAAAATTGTTTGCTCTAGGCTCAGATAATTTTATAGATGGTCTAGTTCAGCACCCGCCGGTGCGTGACGCAGGCATAATGCGGGCAATCCAAGCCATCTATTGAGTGCTTCATCGGTCAATGCTTCAAAGCTATTTTTTAAGTAAATGAAGGATAGTTACAATTATTGTGTGGGATCCACAATTTATTTATTTTGAACTACCAAATCTAGTAACCTCCCAATTTTGATACATTTTGAATGCAATGCAGTTCGTTACGGTTCTAGTAATGAGTCCCTATGTCAAACCGAGACCCGCATTCCACGTCACAGCCACGTCACCACACCTTATAGTTGAGGATCCGATGAGCCGAGGTGAATACCACATGATAATGTACGTGTCTTAGTCGTCGAAGAGATTCGGGGTTGGTACAGATAATGATGAAGTGACATGGCTGGGAGACACGCCTATTGATACGAGTCGCAACGCCTCAGCGCGATGCACAGATCTTTTGTACAAATATCTGCCCAAAATAAAATCTTTTGAATGATGGACGTGATATCTTTGCAGCATGCGCCAAAATGCCAACTCGAATTTATTTTGTTAGGAAGCATTAAATGCCATCCACTTATGGAGTGACTGATTGACGTCTAGGAAGAAACGCGTCGACCGGTAGATAAGGCCATGTGTCTTCCATCTAACGATCCTTACTCTTCCTCTATAAATACTCATACTTTGTACCTTTATAAAGGTAATGCAACTCCAACTCCATAACTTAATTGTTTCCTCCCCACATTATAAGTGATATCCATATTCTGGCGGTTCCCGTCATCGAAATTCCCAATCTTCATTTATCATTTTACTGACTTGATCGTCGGAGTGTTCGCGGCCACTACCACTGTCACCGAAAAGATCATGAGCGACTAACGTGTGTTACAAGTGCGCAGGGAGGAACCTACGTGAAGTTGCTTTCTGTTGGCCACGTGTCGGTCCATTTAACGGGTTCTACACACTATTTATTTATGAAGTTTATTTTATATTTCGTTGGAAGATTAGAGACTTAGGTGCAACTTGTATTAGTCTTCATATTAGGACAGGTTAGCCAAGACAATATCTGTTATTTGGTTTTGTTTTGATTGAATTTTATGAGATATTGGTGTATGATTTCATTTCTTAAATCTTGATTTAAATACATTTTTTATATTCGATTGGATGAATGAGTATTGATTAGTCATTTCTCGATATTTTATTAAAATAATGAAAACTTGATGTTGATTCGATTATTTATCACGATTCTTAGCTGTATCTGACCTCCTCAAATGTAACTATAAGATGGAATATTGTACTCTAACAAAATTTAAAACTGTACCTTTGGCCGTTACAGATATCCAAACAACCAATACACGATTCACATTACCACATTTATAAGCAAAACGTTGTGGTGAAGATACTGATTTCTTAACTAATATTGGTGTCATCAACTAAGGCTTCTTACTATGAGCATGTCTGTTGTAGATTTTCTCCCCAATTAGAATTGATTTTCTTCCCGTTAAACCACAAGGCAGCCTACCATTTTTGAACTTTCCTCTCTAAGGTGGCCCCCACCTGTTGACTTAAACGGTCTAATTTTCACTCAAATTTTGGAGAAAATCTCCAACAGACAGCCCCTATAAGTCGATAGTGGAAAGAGCAAGGGCTACTTGAGCGATCATCAGAGCGCGGCTCAGGAATCGTATGGCCTCGGACACACACTTGAAACGAAAGAAGTCGTGGACAACCAGACTATAATTAAATAACTCGAGGTGAAATGATACATATCATAACCTACACTCCACTTACAATACCTCAGTCGCAAATCCTTTAAGAGAGCAGAAACATGACGGAATCAAGGTAGCTAGAAAAATGCTCGGTCCTGTGTCATGTAGACCAATGGTGGACAAGGTAGGTCCTAGTGGGTCACGTGACTCACAAACTTCAAAGGGTTTTTCTTAAAAAAAATAAAATCAGATTAATTAAAACATTTCTGAATTTCATTTGCATTCACTGAATTTCCAAGGAAATTTTAATTGGATTATTAAGTTTTACTTTGTCACAATTGGATCATTTAACTTTAATTTAATTTCTAATAAGTACTCTATCTATGTCACATTATCCTTCTGTAACATAAATCTACGAAAATTGCTTAGTTGATAGTCATCTGTAACATATCATGAATTTGCTCTGTAGCATTTCATATCATCTTTAGGTAATGGTAGAAATATTGTTTGACAAGTTATATTTTTTATTTTAATATAATACTTTTTGTGGACAAGTAATGAATTGGCATTCCAAGATGCAATTATGCACAACATCATTTTCCTTCAATTTGGGTTACATCAAGGGGCAAATACGAAAAAGTGGTGAAATTTGAAACAAATTAATGTCTTGTAACTCAATTGATACAAATTGAAATTTAATGATTCAAATTGAGTTAAATAGTGACTTGTTTCTTTGTGTTGCGTGTTTGTGTCCAAATAATTTATTTGCTGCTTTTGACAAGATATGAAATTCTTTAATCTTTGAGGCAATAAGATATAGAATGCTTTAATTTTTTCACAACTGTTTTTCAAGTTTGATTGTGTTCCTTAACTCAAAATATCTACATCCGCCACTAATGCAGAGATCGAAATAAATACGGTGAATATCACGAAGATCATGGGCATGATACAGAACGACACAGGTCGTTTAATCGATTTAAACAGGAGGGCAAACTCGTCATTTCAAGGATTTGCAATTAAAGTGAAATGTTGAGGATGTCTATTTCTTAAAAAAAATGTTGAGACGAGATTAATAAAGTTCTTGGTGGATAAGATTCATTAGCAATGGATAAGCTTTTATGTAGATTTGTTAAGTAGCTAGGTTGCTAGTTTATCTCTTAAGTTGTTGTTTTCGATGACTCGGTAAAACAGTTCAGTTGGATTTTCTCCACGGCACAGACCCACCCAGATACAGTAGTACATTATCTTCCTTTAGAGGTCAATTCAGTATCAGAAAAATATGGAGAAAGTAATCAGCTTGGCGTGTGGTTCTCAACAAATTTAAGGATGCATTGATGTCTTTTCTCACAACTACGTCTATTTTTCTGGATATGTCACTGGGATTCACCGTTATGCTATATCTCAGAATAGATCATATGGATACGAATTTTTTAAATCTTTCAATTCTTTTTTTTTTCCCGATATTTCTTATCAGATTTTCGAGGTTAAGGTATTTAGGAGTTATGCCAAAGAATGGAAACTTTCTAAATAGTTGGAATTGCAAAAGTCGGATCATCAAATGAAGTTTTGACGAAATAAATCATGTTTCTGGGTGGTGATGATCATATCGTTTACTTATTAATATTATTGAGCATTTTTTTATTTCGTTATTAAGTTTTGTTTTAGATAGACCGAATATTTTTATTTATGCATAAAATTATAATTTAAATACTAATATTTAGATATTAAAATTTCCTCTCTAATAATCAAAGCAGGCTGCTCAAATGACAAGATTCTCAGGTTTGGGACATTTTGATACATAAACTGTATTTTTGCTGTTAAAGGAAAGGCTCTAATTTTGGCTGCCTTGTTTATGTGTGCATTATCCAAGGAACTACGATCACGTATTTTTATTAATGCAACACATTTTAATTGAATGAAAATTTATAATATTTATCTGTTACACACTCTAATTATCAACTTTTTTCACACTCTTCATTTTTAACATTTTATTAGTTTACACATCTTATTCTTTATGGCGATTTTCATCCAAAAAAATCCATTAAAGCGATTAAAAAGACTTATTTAATACTTGTATATTTAAATAAGTAAAAAAAATTGTGACCAAATATTTACCACTCACTTTTATGTACGCTAGCTGACAGGATTTTAGGACAAAATATCATTATTAGCGATAAGAAGCTAATGAAAAGTTAATGATAAGAATGTGATGGAGAAAGTAGGAACATAATGTATATCGACTAAAGGTTATAGACCTTCAATACGGTTAAAACATAGTGCATTTATTAAGAAAAATGACATAGGTATAACTACCAAATAGAAATGGACCAACGCAAAATTTACTTATTACACCATATTATAGGGTTAATTCCCTAAATATTCACTAGACTTTTCGTAAAGTTCCCACGGGATCATTGAACTTCCAAATTGTCCCCGCTAGTCACTAAACTTTGAAAACTGAAATCTCATCCATCACCTAGTAAATGCCACTTGCAAAATTGGAAAGATTTGATGACGTATCTAATGCTATGACTGACGTAGCAGGTCATTGTACTAAAAAGCAGTGTTCTAAAAAAGTCGTATAGGTAGCGCCTAGACGCTATTTTTTTTTAATTCCTAAACAGATGGATTTTTTCTTCCTCTCTTTCGTCTTCTCTAGATGCGCTTTATTAGTTTTTTTTCTTTTTTTTTAAAGTCTTTTATTTAACTTTACCTTATTAAACTTTTATATTTAAAAAATAATTCTTTTAACTTTAATTTCAAGTTTTTAAAAGATTTTATCTATACAAAAGTTAAAAATGACTTTATTTAAATAATTAAATAAGATTTAAGCTATGATGTTATCTATATTATGCAATTATGATCTTGAAACTATTTATTTTATTGAAAACTCCAAACGCATGTATAATTTTTTTTTATAAATCTATTAAATAGGATTTGTCTAGTTAAAAATCAAAACTATGAAAAATATTCTAATTTTTGAATTTTTAAAATTTGAAAATTGTATAATTGACTAATGATAGGAATTATTAAGTAATATAATATTTTATAATTTTAGACGTTTGATATGCATTATTTTAATTATTAAATAATTTTTAAAATGATTAAAAATTTAAAATAATATTAGCTCCTATTTGACCCCCATTAAATTAAAATTCATTTTTCTCTATCTTATTATTAATCACACATTTTTCGATAAAATAAAATCACATGTAAACCTAAAAACAAGATTTTAACAATATCAATAGTCGATTTGAAATAACAATATAATAATATTTACAAGATCTTTTCGAATATTTCTTTTTTCATAATAATGATATCCCATATGTCAACTAATTTTCAAAATCATATACCTTCCTTCAAAATTCAAAGGTTATACAAAAGGGATGACCACAAGGATCCCGTTGACGACTTTCGAATAAGAGTAATGCTACATGAACCAGGGTCATTGACATATTTTATTTACAGGGGGCACGTGTCAAATTGTGATTGAACAATTAATAAAAAAAACAGCCAAACACGTGCTAACAACACAGCACCCGTCAATGTCGCTGTCTACTAACACTGTTCAAGCAGCATTGCACTTTGAATAATGGGATGCGTACAAAACAAGAGCTAGGCGTGATAGGACATGAAGGGATGTACCTTTTTGTATACACCATTATCGACATTATCCAACTTGTCAACAAATGATTGAACCAAAAAAATGTTTTGTTTTTAAATTGTTCAATAATATGTTGCCACACGATAAAGTGTCAAACTTGATGGACACCATGATGCACACCAGGCATGATTGTTAAAATATTTCGTGTAAAGTCACAAAGTCACGTTTTATTATATACATATATATATATATATATACATATATATATATATATGACGGGGACTGATTCTAGAAATTCGTACAAGAACCATATTTGCCGGTTTCCATTCCACCCACTACACATTTATACATCGTCTCCTGCCTCTGCCATGCAATACATTGGCATGTAAAACTGCATGTTGACAGTAACAATCCCCACTACAAAACAACTTTCAATACACTACAAAACACATGTCCGTTTCATTTTCAAAAACTTACTTTTAGCAATTAATCATATTTTCACTTTTTATAGTTACTTATAACTGTTCTTTCTAATTATATAATTACAATGACATTTAAAACAATATAATACTATATTATAATGTAAAATTTAAAGAATTTTGTATTGTTGTCAATAAATAATTGAATGAAAAATTTATATTTTTAAACTGTTCAATTAGATAATATCATATGATAAAGTGTAAAAAATAGTGTACACCTCGATATACAATATGTTGTCGAAAATTCGACTATCCCAATCGAAAGAACAAATAAAAAAAAAACAGGAAAAACGAAAAAAAGAAGAAGATGAAGCGAGGTATGCCAAAGCAAATCTTCTTAAGACAGATTTCGCCCCCCAACAACGTGCAAACAGGATTATGGACGTCTGTCTCCCAAGATACAACGCTTTTCCCAAAGTCGATATTGCACAATACCTACCTTGACGGTCGAACCAAATAATGATCGTACTCGAACGAAATAATCACGAAAATATCGAAGGAATTTTAGCAGAATATGGAGTGAGAAGAATTTAGAAATCAAGAATATATTAATTGATTTTGGTGTCCAAAAAACGAATTTGGAGGTCTCTATTTATAGAGATTGAAGTGTCTCCTTGAAAGGGTGTGTAACATTTCATGAATTGGTGCACCACTTGATCTGATCTGTTTTAGCCATTGGATCGCACTCTTTCATAATCTGACGGACCAGATTAAACCACGAAATGTAGTGTCCATTCATCATGCCTATTCACCAATTTCGAACAAATACCAGCCATGCAGTTGCCACGCGTACGTCCAACAGGACCAACCGCCATGCAGGACGAAGTGACGTGACCTGTTACGTGTGTGCCACCTAGGATGCCAACTCATCGAGCCTCTCATCGCCATGACTCCATTTCTGAAAACTATAAGGCTCCTCAACTCCTCTAAAGCGCCCAATGCGTACTTTGCGACGTGCGACGTGCGCGGGCCCGGACCGGGACCGGGGCGTGGCGTGAGTGGTGCGAAGCACCACTCTCGTGGTGACTAGTTAGCTAGCCTTTGGCTAGCTAATAGTTAGTCAAGTTGTAGGTCACTTATTAAATTATAACTTATACACATATCCCACTATATAAACAAGTCTATTTTCTTGTAAACTTTCGATGTGGGATTCCTTACCATATATAAGACACTTAAATGGGCTTATAACATATGAGCCTATATTGGAGACTTTTCCAATTCACCCAAATTAATTACAACGGCCCACATCATTAAATAACATATTTAATGACCCAAATAAACATCATTAAATAACATATTTAATGATCCAAATAAATCAATTAATTCCAACACAATAAGCACGATTGTTCAATATTTAACTCTAAATGATTATTCACCAGCTTTAACATTGCTTTCACGCAACTTGAAAATAAGGGTGCCAAAACGTGAATACACAATGCAACAAAAAATTAAAATTTCTTTTTTATTGCTATTGCATTGTTATATAATATGTTTTTAGTTCACTTGATAATTAATATTTAATAGTATACTTGCGTGAATATTTTCCTCCATTAATTATGCTGCATGCATGCACGTTCCTTCTTTTTGAGTGATTTGAAACTATTCCGAGTATGAGTTTAGAATTATCTTTATATAGCCAAAGAGAAAGAGTTCTTTCTTTTTGGGGGTTTTCCCCTTGCTTTGCTAGTCATTCAGTTATATGGTTTGAATGTTAATATTAAGACAAAAAGAGAAGTCGGATTAATGCATAAAGAGTACACTACGGTGGCATTATCAGCCTTCAATATTAAAGCATAGTACTATTCAAGAAAAACGTCTTGCTTATGCTCCACTACAATAATCCACGGGAACCATCTGGAGAATGAAATCCATTATGAACCTTGTGTTCCACTCATCGATGCACTGTTAAAAATAAAAGAGCGTTACAAATTAATTTCGATAAATATAAAAACAAATTAAAAGAATAAGAAGTAGAAGTTACCATGATTGCAAAACCAATAAAGCTCACCATTGATAAACAAACCCCTTTGATTACGTGATCCGTTACTTTAGTATCTGTAAAATAGCCTACAGAGACACTTGTGCATTGTAATATAAAGGCCTTCATAAAGATAAGTGGATCGTCCCCAGTATTAGAATTCCACATTGTTTGAGAAAATATAAATGATCCACTTTATAAGGTGAGGGCAATCCTCCCCTAATAAGCCGGTTTTATTATGTGGAGTTAGACCCAATATTCCTAACTTGGTATCAGAGCTAGGCCCGATTATGCAATGTTGGGTGCCACCCAATATCGATTTCTTCACAGTTGTTTGGCATGGTCCACGCTGTGCGTGAGGGGGCGTATTAGAATCCCACATTGCTTGGGAAAATATAAATGATCCATTTTATAAGGTGAGGACAATCCTCCTCTAATAAGCCGATTTTATTAGGTGGAGTTAGGCTCAATATTTCTAACACCCAGCAGTAGACTTAGCAAAACATATTAAAGCTAGAGCAAAAACAGTAAAAAAGAAAAAAAACTCGTCTGACTCTCTATAAAGTTGAACAAGTGCAGTATGTGTAGCAGTGTTTCCTATAGCAAAGAGAAACTGATATTTCTCTGGTAAGCTTTCTCAAAGCCAAGTTTAGAAAAATTATCACCACGCAGATAACTGTGAGGATGACGAAATCAACTTTGGAATTTTTTTCAATCATCAATCTAATTAGACAATAAGAAGAGAAAGCTAATAATAAACAACCGCGCTACGTGTACAAAGTTACTTGACAAAATAGGTTGTCAAAGTGATGTGGCATCAATTACAAAAAAAAAAAAAAATCTTAAAAATCCGAAATTAGAAAACCCAACATCATTCTCTCTCTCTCTCTCTCTCTCTCTCTCTCTCCCCCCCAAATCAACTTAAACCAAACCCTTCCTCCCAAATCACAAACCTCCGGCAGCTACTCAGGTCCAGCAACATCCGTACCTCCAGCGTCAACCCCACCTCTGGCAGCCGGTCAACTTCACATATTTAAGAGCAAGTTCACAGCTCAATTTCTTTCTCATGTTTTTGCTTTCAATAACTTTTTTGTATCCTAAGTTCAGTGTGTTGTTAGCTGTCCTCACTGTTATGCACCAATTCTATTGGAGGGTAGAGGTGGCGAAGGAGCACCATTGTTATGGAAATGTTGGTGTAGAAGGTTGTCCTGGTTCTGGCTGTGGAGGTGGTGACATAGTGTGGAGAATGCTGAGAGAAAGTGGATAGAAATAGATAACTTTGTGTCACCGTATGGATTAATTCAGTGGGATTATAGGTGCTTAAAACTTATCATCACCCTGCAAATCTGATGCTTTTGCTCCAACTCTGGCGGAAGCAAAATATTTCTATCCTATGACTATAAAAAAATCAATATGCTTAAACTTAGGACATATCGCTCGGGTATGAATTGTTCTGAATCTCAGTGGCTCAATCCAGAGACAGAGGTGGCCTATCACATTTTGGATATGAGTACATGACTTTCGGTCCAGTAGAAATTTATAATTATTTTGCCATGACTGAAGATTTCCCTTTTCCCATCAGCCTAATCTTGCAGTCCAATTTTTGCCTCTGTAAATAGCGAAGATGAAGAATGAGTCAACTACTTTTTGCCTCTGTATTGCCTCATCAAATTGGGAGGAAATGAGTTAGGAGGAGGAGATTGATTTGGAGGAAATGGTGAGAGCCGGAGAGAGAAAATGGTTTATTCTGCAAACAGATATTTTTATTTTTTTCCCACAAAGATTTCTCATTTTGGCGCCCTCAGCTTGGTGTAAAATTAAATCACAGCCGTCCACTGCCATTTGATCTCCACCCTACACGAATCTTTGTCAACAACTTTTGTCAAGCAACTTGGTACAAATAGCATTTTTGAATAATAAAATAGAAATAACAAAGAAAGTACGTTTTAAACAATCTTTCCTTCTATTATAATCACGTTGCTTTTTAATAGAAGCAGCATGGGCTTCTTGCTCCGACGACACAGGAAGAGTATTGATAGGATGAAGCCGCCCAACACTTGAAAAGGTTCGGCGTAAAACATTGTGATGGTGAAAATTTTTGGGGAAGTGTGACGGGGAATAATGAGGGATTTGGACTTGTGTAGTGGAAAGATCGAGGCGAGTGAATGGTGGTAGAGGAATCACCCTGGGTGATTCAGTTCGTATAAGGATTGGTGGACTGGGAGAACTAGTGGGTTGAGTTTGATTATGAATAAAAGTTGAAGTTGAGGCTGAAAATGGTGAAGAAGGAAGAGCAGTATAGGCAGAAGAACTAGCAGTGGATTGAGTGAATAGTGGCCTGGAGAAAGGGAAAGATGTGGTTGCCACTGGTGGCCACATACTGAAGGGGGTGATCGGTTTTCTGGGGAAAACGTAAGAGAAATCGGGAAGGGAAGGTGGGGTTGGAATACGCCAGCGCACAGTGGGAGGAAGGGGAGAGGAAGACGTGCGACGGTGTAAAGTGGAAGTAATGTAGCTGTCTCTCCTTGGGTCGTTAACATTCGCCATTATAGTTTTAGTGAAGAAAAGGAAATAAGTATTCAGCTAGCTGGTTAGGATAAAGTCCAAAAGGCGAGGCTACCTTTTTATAGAAATAAATATACGTGTGCTCTCTCCTCCTCTCTCTTCCGAGTGTTTTGTACGGTAAAGTTTAAAAGGATATTTTCCATTTGGATTAAGGACCACCTTACAGAAATTTTCCCACAGGAAATGACGCAGGATTTTAAATTGTATAAAGGCTTTTTTGACAAAATTTGGACACCAACATGACGTGACAGATTATGATTGGCCTGTTTGTTTAAAAAAATTTCCACCCTCCAATCCAATGAATTCTCTCCAAGTGTGTCTGTCAAGAGATTCCGATCAATATTCCCTGTTTTTCTAGCATTGTTCTTTTAAATTTAGAATGGAGTAGGCCCCATGTGATTAAAAAGTTGGAAAAAACTCCCCCCACCCACTCCTGTTGTCTGTTCTCTAGCAGGTAGTACCCCAGGCATGGTAATGTTATATTTAGCCCCCAATTCTCTCTCACTCTCTCTCTGCACGCGTCTCCCTCTTCCTATCTAGGTTTTCTATCACCACGTACCTCTTTTACCCCCTATTCTCTCGTATCAATATGTTAGATGCCTTGCATTTTATTATTTTTAAAAATATATTTTTTTCTCTTTTATTTTCAATTATAAAATTTTCAATAAAATAATATTAAACGTAAATTCAAAATTTTTTCTTATTTTTTGACTACACATTCTCTATCAAAATACTATTTCAAAATACATTACTGAAAAAAATGATACAACAAATGCAGGGGCGGAGCAAGGAATGTGTCGTATGGGGGGCAAAATTTTTTAAATTGAATGTATGAATAAAATTCACATATTTGCTTTCTTTTTCCTGAATCCCGTTCAATAGAATCAAGTGGTTCCACAATAAGGGTAAATAAACTAAAGTATCTTAGGATAATAAATTTTATTCTATTTTTATATTTTGATCTCTAGTTACTACAACGTAAAGCATTATAAACTCGTAAAAAAATTATAAGGAGTGGCCGCAACAACCTATATAGGCAAGCCAACTTATGTGTTAAAAGGGTTAGATAGTCGTATGAGACACTTGATTTATCATAAGTCTCAATTTTTAGAATTTACATATTTTTCATTTTTTTTTTTGTGAAGAAATTATGTTGTTAGTTAATAACATTAAAAAATAATTAAAGGTTATGAACGACTTTTTATTTAGCAATATTAAAAAAAAAAAAAAAGTTGTTTAACAAATTTAATTTATATATAAAAAAATTATTCAGTAAATATATTAAGAAAAATGTAAAATTAAATGTCGAAAATTATTCGGGAGCAAGGTAAAGTTAAAATTAAAATATAAGTTAGTAATTTTATAAGAAAAAAATTGAAAAATATTTTAACTTATTTGTCAATATTTTATGAAAATAAAAAAAATATATAGAAATATTAAAAAGTTTGTGAGTGACACCAACGACTTACTGATGGCCCAAGCTAAAGCGTCGCCAGTAATTCTCGACAACATTAGTTTCTCTAATCATAATGTTGTCAGTAAAATCGTCTAAATAACCAACACGTATAGATTTTAATCAGAATCATCTAAAGTCATAAACGTTGACGATCAATTACAACTTCTCATTAGTGTTTGAAGGATCATAGGTGATTACAATGATATTGTTGTTCATAATTGCTGATGAATGCGTGTCGATAATGACCAATGATATCACTGTTAATAATTCAAGTCGAAACTAATTGCACTTGGGTTGGGTATCTTACATGCTATGTCGAATTGCTCATGGGTAAAGCATCTTACATGTTGGGTAATTCAAGTACGACGAATGTTAAAGCTCGTTAGATAAGATTATTTTGACTCAAATTAGGATTATTATCTTTCAATCATGATTTGCAATGTGTTTGGTAGTAGGTAAAATGGACCATTCTCGACTAACAAGTATTTAGATTTTTAGGCCTCCCATTTTGGCCCAAGGCTTTCTCCCTACCAAAAAATAATAAGGGAAAAATTCATTTCTCCTACTTTATCTTTACCCTATTTCAAAAATAACAAAACAACTTTCACATTTCAAAAATTAGATTTTTTAACCTGTACATACACACATATATATAAATATTTATTTATATATATAAATATATAAAAAGATATAAATAAATAAATAAATATAATTAACCCACTCCCACTCCTACCCCACCTCCACCAACCCCACCCTACCACTCCGGTGACTACTCCGATTTCGGTGACCGTTTCGGCGACTGCTTCGATTCTGATGACTCAGGTCACAAGTCATAGCTCAGGTCACAAGTCACAGTTTAGGTCACAACTCAAGTCACAGGTCACAGTTTAGGTCACAAATCAGAATTTTGTTCATAATCACGAGTTATTATTATTATTTTTTTATAAGGATCACATGTTATTTTCAAATGATCACACGTAAATTTTCCGATGACAACTTAATTAATTTTGAGTCACAATTCGAATTTTAAGGGTCACAGTTAACTAATTGGTCACATGTCAACTACTGGATCATGTACCACCATCACTTCCAAATGTCTCCACAGCTACCGCTCCGGCTGTAAACCATGACAATCTCTAGCACCAATAATATCGCCGCCATCACCACAAAAATTATAAGATCCACAAAACCACCACCCCGCCACTACAGATACATACTTCATCACCACCACAAATCTTCGAATTTAAGGGTCACAGTTAAATAATCGGCCACAGGTCAACTAACGGGTCACATACCATTACCACCTCCAATGTCTCCACCATCACTTGCGACCATCCTCACACGGTGGCCGACAACGCCACCACCACACCACCAACACCACCAACACCAACAATCACTCCACTGCCACATCAAAGCCACCACCCTACCAACAAAATCCCCAACCCCAACACCAACACTACCATCTACACATACACCACAAATCAGTCCCCAACTCCACCATTTTCAAGTCAGATCTGCGAAAAAACTAACCACTGTCAACGATCGTGTGCAAAATAGATTAAATTCGTTGCAGCTCCGGTGACTGCGCAGGCGCTCTTCAGTTGTGGGTCCTCGCCGCAGCAGCTCCGATCCTGATGTTGCAGCTCCCAATTCGGCTCAGTGAAGGAGACGAGAGAGATGGGAAGATGAGAGAATAAGCAGCGGCAGTGGTGGCGTGACAGCAGCGACGGCTGTGGTGGCCTTTTCATGAGAGAAGAGATGAGGTATGGAGAAAGAGAGAAACGAGACGGGAGAGGAGTTAAAGAGAGAGAAAGAGATGGGGAGAGGAGAGAATCAGGGTTAGGGTTTGATAATTAAATTTTAGGGGTGGGTGTATATAAATTATTTTTTATAATATTATTATTAATATTTAATTAAATATAAAAATCTATATATATCTATAAAATATCTGATTTTTGAACATTAAAACTTAAAATCTGATTTTTGAACTTGCATCTTGAAAAATAGGGATACATATAATTTTCACAAATAATAATTATTTGTGAAATTTTTTTTATAGGGGCTGGACTTGGGTAAGGGTTAGCTACAGCCCACTCCAGCCGAGCCCAGCCCACCTCACCCCTATCTCCGCTCATGAATAAATGCCTTCAAAAGAGAAAATATACCGTGTTTCAAATTAACAAAATAGTATATTTAGTTCATTTTACAAAGTTAAATTCACCAATAGTCACCAAACTTCATATTTAGTGTCACCGTCACGTCCATTCAATTTGATTTTGTTTCATCATAGACACTGAACTTTATATTTAGTATTATCATAGTTATTTCACCATAACCATCCAATTAAATATAACGTTTAACCATGATCATTTAATTTCATATAAAGTTTTACAATGACTACCCAACTTCTTTTAACTAATTTTAAAAGACGTAAAACATTAACTTTGTATTATATATATAAATAAAATAAAATTATTATTTTTAAAAAGTTACTTAAAAAAAAATAATAATTCTTTTTAAAAAGTTATATATATAATGTAAAGTTACCATTTTACCCCTTTTAAAATTATTGAAAAGGCTGAAAAGAAGTTGGTTGATTATGGTAAAACGTTATATGAAATTGGATGGTCATGGTAAAATAAAATCAAATTGGGTGATCATGGTGACGATCTCAGTTGTTGAGCAGTGGTTGGTCGCTCGAGCGACCTCCTCGCGGATAGCGAGCTCTAGCACCCCCATTTTGAGCGCTCGAGCTGTTGCTTAGCGCGTAACGGGTGTTAATATGATTCTTTATTCTCCTTGCACGATTTCTTCTTCTCCGATTGCAACTTGATTCTTTCAAGTTTAACACAAATCTTCAATTCCCAGTTAAACTCAAATTGAATTTCAACTAGTATTTACAAATAGACTTCAACTAGAATTTCTAAGTCGACTTCAAATAGAATTCCCAAATATTCTTTCAAATAGAATTCGAGTTATACCCTAATTCTAACATCGTTGTTAGTGGTGATTTGGATCACTAAATGTTAACTGATTTATTTATTTATTTATAAATGAATTGTGTTTAAAACAAGAATGACACAACCTTTTATCTAACCATTAGAATGTGCTTCAAATTTAGCCTGGATTAAAATCAAATGTTTAGTAAATTTTGATAAAAGTTGTTATTTGAAATACGTGATTAAACATAATTGTTAATTTTAACTTAAATTAAAACTGAATTTTAATTTCTACAAAACAAAGACTTAATTATTATATATATTTTTCAATAAAATTATTAAATTTTTCATATTAATGCGTATTATAAAAATGAGTATGGTATCCCCCAATGCAAATTGTTTTAAAACTTGTGCCTAGTATGCAAAATAGAGAATGTCTATATGAATATCAATGTCATATACATTTTTCTTTTACTATATTATATATATTGAGTGTCTAGTAATTTAAGTAATATAACCAAAAATGAGATATATTAATCGAATTTCATTCTTGCTAATTAAAATGAAGACGGAGAGACTCTCCATCACTTGACTTTTATGATTTCAA
This sequence comes from Fraxinus americana, assembly GCA_035079005.1. Classification (NCBI taxonomy): domain Eukaryota; kingdom Viridiplantae; phylum Streptophyta; class Magnoliopsida; order Lamiales; family Oleaceae; genus Fraxinus; species Fraxinus americana. The sequence continues at coordinate 35,512,578 of CM068709.1, read as the reverse complement.
TGATCTTTTTAAACGCAATATCTTCAAAATAATTAAAGTGTTTATTGTTTAGATAAACACAATGGTAAGGTTTTTCCCTAAGAGTAAACCTTTTAGTCAATGTTTTGAAAGTCGACTCGAGCATCATCTCGAAGAAGGTAAATGATGAAGGTTCGAAAGGTCGAACCGAGGTCCAATCGGTCATAATAAATAATTAAATATATAAATATACCGTAAAAATTTAAGAAAAATAAGTTAATTTGTTAATATTAATTAACACATGTCGATAAAAGACTTTTGAACTTGTCTATATTAATTTTCATTATACTAACTTCTAATCTCAAAAATAATAATAAAATAAAATAAAATAAATGAGACGATTAATGTAGTTAAAGTTTCAACATATAATTTGTATAGCATTTTAGCCTATGTTTAGATTTCATTTTTTCTACTACAAACTTATAAGTTACCTTTCAAAGTCAAATTTTGATATTGACCACATATTTCATGAAAATGAATTTATTTTGAAAAACAAACTTTAATATTCACTTATTCAAATAAAAATAACACTTCATTTCTTAAAGTATTACCAAAAGTTGTTAAAAAGTTTAAAGGTGTTCCATTTGTAATGTTAAACAATCCCACGTCGAAACTAGTAAGGAAAAAGGTGGCCCCCATGGCATATCTCCAAGTTGTGAAAGGGGAAGGTGGAAAAACTCCAACTTTACTTGAAGCTGCCGCGTCAAGGGTTCGAATCCTGAAATATGGATTTGGCCATTGGGTAAGTACAAGTGTATAAGCAGCATTCCATCCTATATCTTTGGAGGCATAACTTGCGATTTATCTCTTTCACCAAAGTTCAGGGCAGAACAGGACAGGTGAGGGCCGTCTAGGATGCGGTTCATCCTTTTTTTAGTAAGGAAAAAGGTGAAAGAAAAATGTCCAGCAAATGGTTGGAAAATAATAAAATTTTGGGCATCCAACTTTTTTAACATTGGTAGTTTTGTTTTTTCAATTAAAAAAATTAACCGGTCGGATGGAAGAAATCGAAGCCGTGTCAGGTCATTGGTTTGTGATTGGACCTTTTTTGGCCAGTTTTTTTACGGCTATTATTTTATAGGTTTTAATTCATAATTAAACGGGTTTATTATTCGGTTCATATGCTTTTCGGTTGAACTGATTGGTCTAGTCCAATTTTGACAACATTAATTTTAGCTAATCTAATTAAAAATAATAACTAGAAGACAGTTTGGTGGAGCATTTAGTGGTTAAAAAAAATAAATTAAGATCCATTACCACTGAATGAATTTTTACGTGTAGTTTGGTAGGGGTGAATTTAACCACCATTTATATATCATAAACAATACAACGTAATTTAATTTTTAAATAAAGTTTTACTGGGGCTGGGTAAATTTATCAATCACAAGATCTATTTTGTTCATTTAAATCGGAGAGTAAATTCGTCATTTTACGTAGATTACTAAAAATGAACGAAATCAGGAATGTCTGGGATTAAAAAAAAAAGGGTTGAGAATGGATTAGTAACCTCTTTGGTGGATAAGATCTACCATGCTAATTTGACTTCAAATAAAATCAATGACTACATCTTCTTCTCCATTTACTACGCTAGTTTATCTCTTAAGTTGTTGCTTTACTTGACTGGGTAAAACACTTCACCTGGATCTTCTCCACGGCATACACAGTGAGGAGTATAATAGCTTAGCTTTCATTCGGAATTCAATTCAATAGCAGAAAAATATATACGTAAATCAAATCAGTCGTAATGAATTTGATCTTGGCTAACAAGATCAAATTAATTTTCATGATTTCACAATGAGAAATATTCTTTTGAGTGGTGAAGACTTGAGTCTTCAATAGGAGATTATTTTAGCACTCTTGAAATTTGGAGTATATTAAATAATTGAGAATCATTATTTAATTGAAATTCAAACACGAATAAATACTACAGACGTCGAGTGATTAGTTGTCAAGAGTATTGAGTTCCATATTCTAAAATTAGAGATTAGGTTAAAGTTACACCATTCTTTAGCTATTATTTCTTAATTTATCTGCAAGTTTGTTACTAAAATCTTGGACAAATTATTATCTTAATTATTAGTCAAAACTAAAACATTAATACACAAAAATATAGTAAGTACTTTTGATTCATTCATTTTACGACAAAATTTATATTATAACTTAAGCTTGTTAAACATACTTTTATCCATTCATTTTACGAACCCCAAACTTACTTTTTGTAAAATTTTACGCGACAAACTATTATAGGACCTGCTGCCTACTTCCATTTTACATTACTCAAAATCAAAGGTAAAACAAAATAAGTTGTATCCTCGATTCTCTCAAAACAAAGCAATGCCCAAACACAAATGAATAGTCAACAATAGTAAACAAAATTTGCAGAAACTAAGTTGTTCCAAGTTTAACAGACGATCAGACCAGTTACATAAACAAGTTGGGTCTTGATGCTTTGTAAGTTGTCTTGAGCTTCCTAGTAGGTGGTCGGACCTTCCTGCACACCAAAGGAAACTTGATCTTAGAGTTATGGAACTGTTTAGTACTCTCCCTCTTGCAAAGTTTAGCCGGGATAGTGCCTGTCTTGATAATTTGGATGCAATGATGGCGAACCCTATGACGAGAAGCCATTTCAGTGTACATCTGTTCTACGCACCGTTCAAAGTTGTATCACGGTACTCTTTGTATATGTTATGATAACCAGTCCTACTTTGGTACCGTAACCAGATACCATAGTTCTTGATTGTGGTCGGGTTCTTCTCAAAGATCTATTCACAAAAGCATGGAGAGGAATGTAAGAAATAAATGATCAATCAATAAAAATTAGACAGAACAAACAATGTTTACTTACTGGTGGAATGAATGGTTAATTTTGAAACAATGGATTAGGAGCTCAAATGAAAGCAGCAGGATAGATTTGTGCAGGAAAAAAGAGAGAGGAACCGTTAATTTTAAAATAAAGGATTAGAAGCACAAATGAAAGAAGCAGTATAGATTTTTGTGGGGGGGAAAAAGAGATCTTTGGCATAAAAAAAAATGCGTAGGCACCCAAGAGTATACATCTCTTCAGGGTGGTTAATTAATATATATAGATCAAAAGTATAAATTAAAACAACCTGGACCTCTGGGAAACATTATTCAAATCTGTCTCATTATGAATAAACTAAGTTGCCGACTATTGGAAAGATTATATAACATTCTCCGAGTATGCAGTAGGAACTAATGCAACCTTTCACAGAGGGCTGGGAAATGGGGAACTGAAGATGGCTTACACCATCGCAATTAAACAAATAAATAACAGTTGTTTTGAAGGCATAACTACAACTACCATACATAATCACTATTTTTGTAGTAACAGTCTATCGAGTCTGTTACCTACTCTATCCGCCAACTACTACTATACGTTTTTAGGTGGAGAGAAATAATTTCCAGCCAAAGATTGGAATTCATTAAGATACAACAATTGCTACTCAGTATATAAAATATTCTTTTAGCATATGGCTCAATCATCCCTTATTCTTGTCCCATATAAAGAACCGTTCTTGGCGAGATAAAGAGTGCAAATGAAACGAGAACCAAAATCTGAGCATTTTAATACTCGTAATGACTGATTTAAGAATTCAGGAAGAGACCAAGCTAGAAGCTCTAGATCTGGGGCAGATTTATTTATTAAATTTTCAAAAAATCATAGCATTTACTAAAGAATTAACAGAAAACATACACATTACGTTCATTTTCTGCAATGCAAAATGGAAGTACTCCATCAAACATACTAAAATAGCATCAAAATATCCAATTTCTCAATAATTGAAATCGGTAAAATATAAGCCTTCAATAAATTAAAAATGAAGGCGCACCTCGTTAATAGCAAGGACTTGGCCGTTGCTCTTCATCACCTTCTTAAGCTTCCTCAGGAAATACTTATAAAATCAAAATAACAATTCGTTTCACTATATAATCACCTACAGAACCCATCTATACAATCACATTGAATTAAATATAAACAGTGTAGGCTATATATTAATTATATAGTAGGTCGAACCAGAATTTGGACTTGGCGCGGACGTCATTGGTGGCCCAGAGCTTCATCCGGTAGATCTTCGGGTGCTCATCTGTCTCCGTCGGTAGAGCTCTCCCCACCACTTGGTACTGATGAAACTGCAATATCTACAAACATGCCCAAAATTCATATATCAAATATATCGAAATCTCAAAACACTAATTTCATTAAACAAACACCACATACATATAAAGTGGAGGAATTACCTTGTAAGTCACCATTTCTGACGAGATTTTCTTCCGGTGGGGTGTGTGTGGGATTGTTTGAAAAGCGCGTAGGGTTTGGTGTTTATACGAAATGTGGAAGCCCTACTTCGTAATGGGCTTTGTCGTGCTGCTTGGTTTCTTGGGCTTTATTTTGGCTTTCCGGCGGAACTTGTTGTGCTTTCATTAGGTTTAGACCCTATTTGATATAGTTCAAGGGCTGTTTTTTGGTAGAAAAAAGAGTTTTGAATAGTGATTTTTAAGATAGAGTGGTTAGAAAGTACCAATTTTTTTTTTTGATATGAGTGTAGAATATTTTATTGGTGTGAATATGTCGTTGAAAATGATCATGTACCAAATCATAAAATAAATTTTAAAGTATTAAACATGCACTAAATTTTGATACAAATCGATGAAATATGTGGTTGAAAAATCGGGAATCTCATTAATTTTGATTAAAATTAATTGTTGATTTTGACTTTATATTTTTTTATCAACTTTTAATCTACATCAAACGGGGACTTAATGAGTGACTTTTTTCCTACCCACATAATCACTTCTAGTAATAATAGCACCTCACAACAAGAACGAATTGGATAATAGGTTGCATGCTCTCTCTCTATCTTTCTGATACTAAACTGCAATATATGGACTAAGGTAAAATAAATAAATAAAGCATATAAATCTTTTTATTAACCCAATGTTTGATACTCAACTGCAATAATGGTTACAACATCTTATCACATCAAAGGCATGCCTACAACTGCTTCGTTACTTCTGGATGATCAAATCTGGAAAGAAAAATGATAAGATTAATTATAAAAATATATTAGTTACAAAAATCCTCATACAAAATTACAAAAGGTACCTTTATTTGGGATATGGGAATATTGTCTAGAACCCGCGGCTTCTGAAATGGTTTATATAAACCTCAATGAAATGGAACCATGCTCTTCTCCAGTGAGGATTTATGTACAGAATAACAGCAATGCAAAGCACTACAGATACATAAGATACGATGAAGCTTATGTAGAAGCACTCCATGTCCATGAAACCGAGCTCCTCACTTTCATCATCAACAGATGGCAGGACAGGTCTTGATCCAGTGCTAGTACAATCGACAGATAATGGACGACCACAAAGATGAGGATTTTCCAGATAGCTATCTTCGTTAAAGGTTCCAAACTGACGTTTATCAGGTATCCTACCTGTTAAATTGTTATGCGTCACATTGAAGACTTCCAAAGCATATAACTCGATCAGACCAGTGGGGATCCTCCCACTTAAGCTGTTATAGGAGAGATCTAAGCTCTCAATCTGATGTAAGTTTGAGAATGTTGCTGGAATTGTTCCAACAAGATTGTTGTGGGATAAGTTCAGTGAGTGGATCTCGTTTAAGTTACCAAGGGAATCCGGAATTTCACCATGTAATTTATTAGAAGAGAGATCAATTCCTGACATGTAATTGAGGATGTTGCCTTTATAAGAATAAGAATTTCTCTTTGTCACGAATGTCGCTGTAATTGGCAGATCGGCTAATAGGAAATAATCATCATCGTTTTGAAATTGCACATGATAGTCCATTTCGAACTCAACCTTGCCCATATAAGATTGCAATGCAAAAAATGTAGAACCGATTTCAAATGCAACCATTTCAAACGTCGCCTTGGTTACCTCCAGCTTTATGCTACCAAAGCAGTGCGGGATTTGACCCGAAAGCCAATTAAAAGAAAGGTCGATCATGCTTAGTTTGTTCATCTCACAAAATTGGCGAGGGATTGTGCCTTCAAAATGGTTACCTCCAAGAAGAATAATGCGCATGCTTGATAGAGTGCCGATCCATTGAGGGATACTTCCAGTGAAATTATTCTCTCTAAGATCCAGTAACACCATAGAAGAGCTATTGTAAAATGCATATGTAAGCTCACCTTCCAATTGGTTATTGTTTAGATAGACATGTCTTATATCCGATGGATTGAAGCAAGATGGGACTGAACCACTTAACTTGTTCTCAGATAAATCTAAGAGGAGAAGATTATCGAGATTGCAAATTTCGACCGGGATTGGACCCTCAAGTTGGTTAATAGACATAGAAACGTGACTCAACATTGTCATATTACCCAATGATGTGGGAATTCTGCCAGACAAATTGTTGTTACTAATGTCTAAAAACCTTAGAGGGCTGACAAACAAGCTACTTGGAATGGTGCCCGAGAACTCATTGCTATCTAGATATAAAAATTCCAAGCTTAGTAGGTTGGTAGATTCTGGAAATATTTGTCCTTGCATTTTATTATCTGATAATTTGAGAAAAAACAGAGAAGAGCATCCCATAACTAATTCTTGAGGTATTGTGCCTGACAAGTTATTATTAGACAAGTCTAAATAACTAATAGATTTTAAGTCACCAAAACTAGAAGGTACACGCCCATCAAACATATTTGTCGACATGTTTAATTGATCCAAATTTGGAAAAAGTGAAGTTATATTAGTTGGAATATGTCCATTTAACTTATTATTAGATACATCAAAAATCTCCATGTTGGGATTGGTGCTTGTTGGCAACTTGAGAGTTCCTGTGAAAGCATTATCCCTCAGGTGAAGTCCCCTAAGTTTTGTGTTGTTCTCTAACAACCAAGTTGGAAAATTCCCTCCTATGTTGTTCTTGTCGAGAATGAGAAATTTCAAGTTGGATTGATAGTAAAAGAAGTTGGGTAGTATTTGAAGGCCACTAGAATTTGACATACTAAAAACCTCAAGTTGAAAACTGGGAACCGAATTTCCCGACTCCTTTTCATTTATTATTTCATTATTTTCCAAAAATATAAACTTGAAGTTTGAATGATTAAAGAACGCCTTGAAAGAAACTGGAACTTGAAAGTTATTACTTGAAAGGGAGAGATATTCAAGTGATGTGAGTTTAGAAAGTGGAGACGAGGCAATATTTCCAGTGAACTTGTTGTAAGAGAGCTGAATCAATCTAAGAGATGTCATGTTTGCAACACATGAAGGAAGTATTCCTTCGTACTCATTCCAACTCAGATCTAGTTCTTGGAGGTTTTTAAGTTCACACCACCCTGCATGCAAATCAAATGACATCACTACTTCAAAACTCATCAAAGAAATAGGGAATATAAAAAGGCCTTGCTTATAAGAGGAAAGCAACTTTTTTTTCTCTAAACTTACTTTTAAGCCCGTGTAGTGGAATTAAAATTTGATTTTTAATAGATTTTTATAAAAGTTTTTAAAATGTGTGGATGAAAAGTTGTGGGACCCATAAAATATATTGTTAATATTAATTGTTTGATTTTGACTTAAATTAAAATCTGATTTAAATCAATACCAAACGAGGGCTAAGTAAGAAAGTTACTTTTTAAAATCGAATTTTTTATTTGTGAAAGATGGAAATTAGTTTTGAATATAAATCTTATCTTACTATCAGGATAAGTAACTTATTTTCACTCACCAATTAAAAAAAATTATAGATTGTTAAACTTTATTACTTTTAAGTTACCTTTTAATGTTAGCCTAACCTCTTAAATTATATTAATTATAAACTCGGTCGTGTTACCTCTTAAAAATCACTATTCAAAACATTGTTTTTATCGAATAATGATTGTCAAATATGGGCTAAAAGAGATACAATCATGAGATGACTTTGCATTCATTTACCAAAAGTTCAACTGAGATGCAAGAAAAGTTTTAAAATTGAGCGAATAAAAATAATTGAAGAAACAATTTATTTATTAGCATGCTAAGTCATGGAAAACATTGTTTACGAAACAAGCCATTGAAGTTTACCTTCTAAGGGAAGGGTGCCATTGAGTCCGCACCAAGACAGAGATAAAATTTTGAGGGAAGTCAATGCTCCAATACTTTGTAGAATGTTCCCATCCACGGAAGAATAGTCCAAGAACAATCCCTCCAGCCGTCTTAAACGTCTCAAATCTTATACACGAAAGCAATGGAATGTGCATGAGAGTTGGAATTAGTAATATAATTTTTGTGAATATAATGATTGTGAAATCAGTTTTATTTGAGCAAACAAAGAACAATGAGGATTTCTAAGTTGTAGAACTAACCTTTCATTTGGATGGTTCCTTTTAGTTCATTGCCAGAGAGATCTAGAGATTTGAGTGATGATAGCCCTTGAAGTGAGGAGAAAATGCTACTATTAAAGGAATTCCCTCTTAAATTGAGGACCTTCAAATATTTTAGACCTGTTTGTATAACCAAATCCACAATAAGTTGCAATACAATATCTACGATGCAATGCAATAAACAACAACAAAAAAAAACTGTTATTTTAGTTAAAGGGGTGGAGCAAAATAATACGAATGTTTCTACTAATACAGAATAAGGCAGAAGTGAAGTATAAAAACAAAAGGAAATTAACAATAAATGAGGACAAATGAGCATGACATACCAGAAATGGTACCCAAACTTCTAAATTGATTATCAAATAGGTCGAGCTCCTTCAAATTGATAAAGTCATTCAGATCTGTCGAAAAATACTAGAAAAGATATTAAAAGGTCCTCTGACCTAAAAACAATAATCACGCTTGTGAAAAGAAGACTCACTTAGCACCGATAAAATGTCGTCATCGCTAATACCAGTATTACTCGCGAAATCAAGAACTTCCAGCTTGGTCAATCCAAAGAGTCTTTCACTGCCTACACAATGATCTTTCTTAAAAAATAATAAAGAATTTGTTTCGTCAAGTTATTAAAAACTTTTGTGATGCCTCAGAGGAAATCAACGCTGACTGAGAGTACTTACACAAGCATAATGGATTGAAATCATGAAAATAATATTATGGCTTCTACAGTAAGGTGTATTACAACACTGGGTTGATTAGAACTACTAATATATATATATATATATATATATATATCTCAATACGATAAATTAACATTATTATGAAGGGACAAATGGAAATTTTTTTGATTTAATAGGAGAGCAAATAGCATAATTTTCAAGTTACAGAATGGTAAATATATGAAACCAGGATGAATAATGTGAAAGATCAGTTTATAATAATTGGTTTTTTATCTATAATTTTAATAGAGAAAACTAAAGATTTTGAGAAATTGATTATCTGTAACAAGAAAAGTTTTAATTACTATAATAAGTTGACTTATTTCCCAAAGGGTTGATTATTTGATAACCACGTGATCTAGCAAAGAACCACCAGAGTACATGATATATCGAACTTACTGTTGTTGAAGTAATTTTTTCTCTCTGAAAAGAAGATTACTTGGAGACTCAGATACTTGAGAGAAGAAAGCCGACTAAGAGATGACAAAATTTTGCGATCAAATGAATTGTAACTCAGATCAAGAGCCTCCAAATTTCTCAAATTTGACAATCTATCAATACCTGCAACAAAGTTCAATATATCTATATTATCAATCAAAGAAAAAACTTACTAAATAAAATAGGAAAGATTGTAGCACACCTTCATTCTCAATCCATCCTACTAATTTACTCCACCTCAAGGAGAGATTCCCGAGGTCTTGAAAGGGAAGAAATAGAGAGGCATTAAAATACCAATCTCCAAATTTAGAATTCACACTGAAATCAAGATTAAGTTCGATTACTCGTGCAGTGATGTTGCTGCATTTAACTTGTTCCCATTGACAACAATCTGATGCAGTCTCATTATCCACCCACGAAGGCAGCGATTTTCCAGCTGTAAAGTTCATATTGGCTTTGAGGTTCAAAAGAGCAACCCTCTCTTCCTCCCAACACCCTAAACAATACCATCCATTTAGCACCATCATCACTAAAATTAATTGTAACTTACTTCCCATCTTTCTTAACTACTAAGCCACTAATTCTTGCTTTTTTATGCATAAAACAAGGTTGCAAAATCTCCAATTTATAGCGCCAAGTGGAGATGCTGTCATTTTTAATTAAAGACTTTTCCTCATAGTTGTAAAATTCGTAGCACTTTCTTATTGTCTTCTTTCTATTAGTTTGACCTAATATTCCTCAAATTCCGTAAGTAATGATTAACCAAACCCGAAACTTAATTTTATTACACTAATTATTCTTAATTTGGCAAGTTTCCGAGTTGGGGGTTTCCCTTTTTATATAAGAAGAAGTGGATTTATTGATCATTCTCTAATTAATACTGATTTACTTAAAATTCTATATGTTTACTATATTTTTTTATTATGAGTGCATAAATATCTATACATGCTTTCTAGAATGTTGGGGTTTGTTTCAGGACTACATCAGAAAAAAACAAAATGTTGTAAATTAAACCTCCTTTGACTAAATAATTAAACTACATTTTTAATCATATTTTTTAATGAATTTGCAAGTAATATCCATTATAACTACTTATTTAAATAAATTATTTATTATGCCCTCATTTGGGCTTCATTAAAATTTTGATTATTTTTCTCTCTTCTTATTAATTATACATTTTTCAATAAAATAATATTACACGTAAATTCAATTTTTTCCCATTTTTTAACAAAACATTTTTGAAAAAGTTTGCTATTTAAATTTTTTTTTTTTTTTTTAAATCTCGTTAAAATGAATCCCTAACAAGCGTATAGTTTCTTCCTAAACAGAGATTAGGTTACACGCCCATTTAATCAAATGATGGCAATAGCTTAGCTTAGGATATACGTTTGAGAAAATGGTACAAGTTCCAATCGATCATCAGTTTGATTTGACTTCAATTGTTGAAAATGTCAACTTTCTACTGGAAAAATTGGACACGGCTGTTTCTTAGAAAAGAATGTGGTTATTGGGTAATGATCACAAAACGTCCATTTCGTCTGTCTATTTTACCCAGATCATCCTTATTGTTTTGATTTGAATATATGAGTCCTCAATCGATCAAATCTTGCACAAATCATCCATACCGTCGATTTATGATAAATTTCTCATCTCTTTAAATAAAAAAATAAAGAAAAGAAAAGAAATAATAATAATAATAATAATGACAGCTAGAGTCTCATTTTTTTCAAAAATTGAAGACGGGTCCCAATTAAAACAAAGTTAAATTTATATTAACCAAAAAATAAAAATAAAAAAAATTCATCTCCTTGGCCTACGCACCTACCCCCATCCCCACTCTCACCGTAGACTGCTAGGTTAACATGAACTAGAAAGTTGTTCGTGATTTTCGTGTTCTCGCGCTTTTATAAACGTTAGTCTACATCAATAATCAAAGGACTTTAAATTGTTTGTTTTATTTTCTTTTTGAATTAGCTAATAGATGAATTTATAACAGCATATTTATAAATAATTCTAACTTTGTAGTGAACTTTGTCAGAACCATATAGACTTGGGAAATGACATTTCTACACTCTAAAATGTACATTATGTTTGACATTTGTCTTGTTGTTAAAAAATGATTGGACGAAAAAATATTTAGTTTTTAATGCTATCAAACTTGGGGTATACCAAGCATGATTGAGCAGGGGGAACATTCTGACCTTAGTTCTAAAGTTACAAGAGATACAAATATGGAAAAAAAAAAAAAACAAATGATTGAAACAAAAGTAAAACCACTCCTTTCAATCAATCCAGGACTTTTAGGGCATGTTCTCTTTATTACTTTCAAGCTATTTTTATTTTTGAATTTCCTAAATAGTGAAAATGCGTTTTCTTTCTTATTTTCGAAAATGCGTTTTTGAAAACAAGTTAAAAATTTACAAAAAAAAACTCAAAACGATAAATTTGTCGTTTTGGGTGTTTTCAGTTATAATCAAGTCAAAATTTTCAAAACCCGTTTTTAGTGTTTTCAGTTAAACCACCAACAACCACCTCCATTGCTATTTGCACATACCACCTGCACCACACTGCCGCACCTACCGTCGGCGACGTCACAACCACTACAGCAGAAGAAGTCGACGACGCCACTACCCAAAACCACCACAGTAGAAGGAGCTCACCACGCCACCGCCCAAAAACACTACACTACAAGAAGCCCACCATTCCACCGCCCAAAACCACCGCTCTAGAAGAAGCTCACCACGCCACCGCCCAAAACCACTGCACTAGAAGCACCAAGCCAAGGGTCGTTATTTATTTTGACATTAGCCCTCCAACTTAAGGCATGCAATGACTCAGATTGGGAGCATTTTTGGATACGCGAAGATCAATAATGGGATATTGCGTTTTCATTGGCTACTCTTTGATATCATGGAAATCAAAGAAACAAAATACCATCTTTAGATCATCAGCAGAAACTGAATATAGAGCAATGGCCAGCTTTTGTTGTGAACTATCGTGGCTTAGATACTTATTACATGATTTACAAGTAGCTCATCTTCAAGCTGCCTTGCTATCTTGTGACAATCAGGCAGCGCTACATATAGCAATCAATCCTATTTTCCATGAGAGAACCAAGCATATAGAGTTTGATTGTCACCTGGTTCGAGATAAAATTTAAGAGGGAAGCGTAATTACAAATTATTTGAAAAGTGATTTGCAAGTTGCAGACATATTGACAAAATCATTGTGTTCAAGTAACTTTTATTACCACATGTTCAAGACGGGAGTAGAAGATATTTACTCTCCATCTTGTGGGGGTCTATCAAAATGTGGGAAGGAAGCCAAGAATATTAGCTAACACAGTTGGCCATGGCAGCAACATTATGGAATCAGCAATGCCAAACCGTATTGGAAGATTCTGGAAGAAGATGACATGGAGGAAATGCACATGCTTTCTATTTTTTTTTCTGCCCTCTTTCTGTTATGTAATTTTGTTACAAGATTCTCCATTTGATTGTATAAATAGAGCAGGCGAGATACATTGTAAATGAGAAGAATTGGAATTCATTTGTTTTGTACCTTCTTTATAAATTAGTGATATTATTCTTTCCTACATTTATCCTAGTTTTTGCTTTCATATTTCTTATACTCTTCCTCCCAACACCCTAAACAATACCATCCATTTAGCACCATCATCACTAACATTAATTGTAACTTAGTTCCCATCTTTCTTAACTACTAAGCCACTAATTCTTACTATAAACAAGGTTGCAAAATCTCCAATTTATAGCGTCCAAGTGGGGTTGCCGTGTTAGGCGGTTCATTTTTAATTATAGACTTTTCCTCAAAATTGTCAAATTCATAGAACTTTCTTATTGTCTAATTGATTATATGAAAATTGCTCATACTAGAAGTTGATTGATTGAGAGTCAGACGAACAAAGAAAACTCTTATTGAATTTCTGCACCACATTTTCAGTCTACTTGTTTGACTTGTTGTTCCTCCAATTAGAATTTTCACACCAAGGAAAACTGTGAAATGCTTTCCATCTCAATTCATGACTCTTGGGCTTCTAGTTCCTCCTTAAATTCAACCAATCACGGCATCAACACCAAGATGGAATTAGTCACAAATTTATCTCCTATTTGCAGTAGAAGTCCTCCAAAGTTGGCAATTTTGAGGCAAATCCCATCAAGTACCGACTCCCATTAGCCCCTGTTTGGTATCCATTATTTTAATACTTTTTTTACTATAAGATCATTTTCAACCACACATTCAACACGTAAACCTAAAACTTTTCATGCTTTAAACATCATTGGACAAAATTCATAAATTATTTATAAATAATCAACATCAATAACATATTTTTTAATAGACCTATAAGTTATGAAAATTTCTACATTAAACCGATTTTTTAATCAATAATGACAATAGCTTAGGATTTGCGTTCGAAAAATTTCTACATTAAGAGTGTGTCTGGTTCTTATTTTTTGCATATTAAAATTACAAAATTGACCGATACCTTATCCATGAGGGCCCCATATGAGAGAAAGTCAGTCAACTATTACGGTTGGAACTCATGACAACGGTTAGATAATGGCTAAAAATTAGAAAAAAAAAAAAATTAGACAATTAAAGTTATCCACCAGAAGACTTTGACCTCTAGTCAATGTCGAAAGTGTCCACTTTCGACTGGGAAAAATGGATGGGAACGTGGAATTATTGGTAATTTCCACAAAATGCTTGATTATTTGTCTATTTTGTACAAATTCCAATTATTATTTTAATTTTGCAATTTGAGCCCTCAGATTGACCAAATCTTGTGCAAGTCGTTCATGCCGTCAATTACTCCATTAAAGCGTTTTAAAATGACGAACTTACTCTCTTGACATGGAAAAAAAAAATATTGCAGCTATAATCTTACATTTTTCAAAAGCAAACTTTATAGAATTGACCCGTATTTTGTAGAGGATCCCCAAATTTAAATTCAAGATTCCTAATTGACCCGTATTTTGTATAGGATACTTTATTACTATTTATAAAAGCAAACTTTACATTCCGATTTTATTTTTTCTTGTCACCGGGATAGAATTATAGAATAGCGTTGTAATTTGAAATTACGTTCATACATCAAACAATTCATTATGATAGCGAAGAAAGATACACTTAGATGCATGAACGGATTTAGGGAGGACCGGTCGTGTCCCTGTAATTTTTTAGTGTAAAAGAAATGACTAAAAAAAAATGTTTCCTCGTAAATTTTTTTTTTTTGTGTGTAAATTTAATTTTTTTCGACATATTTTTTTTCCGTCTTGCTTAGATGGCAATTTAACAAATTGAAAACCTCGAGTTGAAACATAGGGACCCAATTTCATAACTTAGTACTTGCTATTACTTTATTTTCTTTGGCAAATGTGAAACTAAGACTTGAATGATTAAAGAAAGGCTCAAAGGAAATGGGCGCTTGAAAGTTGTTACTTGAAGTATAAAGATATTCAAGTGAGGTGAGTTTTAAAAGCGGAGACATGGCAATATCTCCAAGAACAAGTAGTAAACAATTAAGAATTAAGGGGTCAAACTGGCATTAAAAAAATTAATTTTGGAATGAATCGATAATATGAGATGACGTCATCATATGAAACACAGTAAACGGCTGGAATGGTATTGGATATTGGAAATTAAAAACTTCACTTAGTAGGAGAGGACCTCGAGAGAAAATCTATAACATATCCAATATGTTAACTGGCGGATCTCTTGAAGGAGTTACAATGAATTAAATAAATATTCAGCTTTTACATTGCAAGTTTATTTAATCCAGAAATATCTTTAACTCCCATAATTAATCAATTTGAAAGCTAACGTCACTACACATACACAAAAAAAAAAAAAAAAAAAGACAGCTAGAGTCTTGATTTTCTCAAAAAGTGAAGACGAGTCCCAATTAAAACAAGGGAAAATTGTACCAGCGATACCAAACATTTTATTTTGTTGCAAATTTTGGCCAAATCTTTAATTTGTGTCATTTAGGGTACCAAATATTTCATTTGTATAATCCATGATACCAAACCTTTTCAAAATGCCGCAGTTGAAGTCCAAATAGATGGTTTCTGTTAGTTTGACCGTTAATTGATCAAATAATTGATTTTGACAATAATTTTGACCAATTTTAAAATGTTAAAATGGTGATTTTACATTTTTTTATAATGAAATAACTAAAATCAAATAATTAAAATCAAAAATCAAAAAATCAACTTTATCTTCTCCATCCAAAGTTACTTTATTATAACAAATACAAAGTTACCATTTTAACTTTGATACGCTGTTAATTCTCCAATTAATATTGGTGTATGTAAAATTCTCTATGTTTACTACGTTTTTCTATTATCAACCAATTGAGAATTGATTGATTGCATAAATATCTATGCATGCTCTCCATCAATGTTGGAGTCTGCTGCAAGATCACATCAAAAAAAAAAATGCTGTGAAATTGACCAAATTTATAAATTATTTATAAATGATCAAATTTCATTTTTAATCAAATATTTTTAAGCAGACATATAAGTAATATCGACCATTATCACGTATTACTATTTATTTATAAATAAATCGTTTATAATTTTTTTTCCAAACAGAGGTTAAGTTAGTTTTGGGAAAATTTCTACACTACACCCATTCTTTAATCAAATAATGCAATAGCTTAGGATTTACGTTTGAAAAATTAACACTATCTACTGGAAAAATCATCCACTAGAAGACTTTGACCTCCAGTCAATGTTGAAAATGTCCACTTTCTATTGGAACAATTGGTTTCTTTGAAAAGAAAGTGGGATTATTGAGTAATTGATACGAAATGTCTTTATCATTTTTCTGTTTTGTTCAAATCATCTTTAATATGTTAATTTTGGCATATGTACCCTCAAATCATATGTTTTATTATTATTATCAACCAATTGGATCGAGTGACTTTTTAAAGTTCTATGCATGCTTTCTATAAATATTGGAGACTTTTTCAAGATCACGTTTAAAGGTAAATTAAACATCATTTCACAAAATTCATAAATTATTTATAAATAATCAAAATCAATAACATTTTTTTAATGGACATGTAAGTTATGAAAATTTCTACATTAAACCCATTTTTTAATCAATAATGACAATAGCTTAGGATTTGCGTTCGAAAAATTTCTACATCAAACGTCAATTGCAATTAAAGCTATCCTACAGAAGACTTTGACCTCTAGTCAATGTTGAAAATGTCCACTTTTGATTGGGAAAAATGGATGGGAACGTGGAATTATTGGTAATTTCCACAAAATGCTTGATTATTTGTCTTATTTTGTACAAATTCCAATTATTATTTTAATTTTGCAATATGAGCCCTCAGATCGACCAAATCTTGTGCAAATCGTCCATGCCGTCAATTCCTCCATTAAAGCGTTTTAAAATTGTGAACTTACTCTCTTGAAATAATAACAATAAAAAAAAATATTGCAGCTATAATCTTACATTTTTTGAAAAAAAAAATTAAAACAAAATCCAATTAAAATAATTTAAATTAATATTTTTCCAGAATAAAATAATTTACTTATGAAAAAATGGTGAGGGAAGCATGAAGCTCTATAATCCTGAAATTCATCAAAAGATGAGCAGAGAAAAGAAAGGTATCTTCTGATTTGTCATCTACTTGCCTTTCTATTATAATTTAATTTAATCAAATATCTATTCACCAATAACAAAAAGTATTTTAATATTAATTACTAAGGAATTAAACAGTAAAACCAATGATCATAAGATCATGAAACACAATTACATGTGCTGTGATGATGCGAATCCACACATCTTTTGTTAACTTTTACGTGCTCTCAAATAAGAAGGATCTCCAAATTTAAATTCAAGATTCTTAATTGACCCATATTTTGTATAGGATACTTTATATTACTAATTATAAAAACAAACTTTACATTCCGATTTTATTCTCGTCATCGGGATAGAACTATAGAAGAGCGTTGTAATTTGTAATTACATTCATACATCAAACAATTCATTATTATAGCAAAGAAAGTAAGGTACACTTAGATGCATGGACGGATTTTTTTTTTTTTTTTTTTTTTGGTGGGGGGTAAATTTTTTTAGTGAAAAAAAAATTTACGAGAATTTATTTTTTTTCTACATATTAATCCAGTTTGTAGTTTGGTCCTAGATCCGTCCATGCTTAGATGGCAATTTAACAATCTGAAAACCTCGAGTTGAAACTTAGAGACCCAATTTCGTAACTTAGTACTTGCTATTACTTTATTTTCTTTGGCAAATATGAAATGGAGACTTGAATGATTAAAGAAAGGCTCAAAGGAAATGGGCACTTGAAAGTATCTCCAAGAGAACTTATTCCTCGAGACCTTAATCAATCAAAGCGATATCATATTTTATAGACATGATGAAATTATTTATTCATGCTCATTTCCACTCAAACCCAGCTCCGCGGGTTTATTAAGTTGACACCCAAGCAAAGAAAAGACATTTAGAGAAGTCATTACTCCAATGCTATAAAGGAATTAAAAACTTCACTTAGCAGGAGAGGATCTTGAGAGAAAATCTATAACATATCCAATATGTTAACTGGCAGAACTCTTGAAGGAGTTACAATGAATTAAGGGTGTGTTTGAACCACATTATTTTGGAAGAATGTATTTTGAAATAGTAGATTGATGGAGAACGTGTGATTGAAAAAGAAGGAAAAGTTATTGATATGATGAAAAATATTATTTTATTGAAAAATGTGTGATTGAAAATGAGTAGAAGATTGAGAATGATAATTTTAATGGAGCTCAAACATGGACTAAATAAATATTCAACTTTTACATTGCAAGTTTATTCAATCCAAAAATACTACAATAAATGGAGTAAAAATGATAATAAAAAATATCAATTTGAAAGCTAATGTCACTCCACAAAAAAAGCCATATCACCCCCATCGACCCCAAATCTTGCCCAAGAATTCCCGAATCATCGTTGATTGTGTTTTAAACGATCCATGATAGAATGTCACGTAACATTGGTCAAGTGTGTTAGATATTTATACAATAAATATATTATGTGAAAGAAATAATTAAATTAGATAAAGTGTCCATTTAGTTAAATTTGTGTGGGAGGTCGAGGAATCGGCTCACATCCCATGTGATAATTAAAAAGTCTTTGATTGGGATTTGGGGCATTAGGCTCTTGGACTTCCTTGATTAAAATAATAGTGTTTTTTAGTGGTAATTACATCAAACCAAAATTTTTAAGATTCAATTTCAAAAATCAAATATAAAATTTGTTTATACAAAAATCGAATTTTAATTTTTAATTCAAATATTTAATATTATTTATGTGGACAAGTAATGAATTGGCATTCCAAGATGCAATTATGCACAACATCATTTTCCTTCAATTTGGGTTACGTCAAGGGACGAAATACGAAAAAGTGGTGAAATCGAAACAAAATTATTGTCTTGTAACTCAATTGATACAAATTGAAATTTAGTGATTCAAATTGAGTTAACTTGTTTCTTTGTGTTGCTTGTTTGTGTCTAAATAATTTATTTGTTGCTTTTGACAGGATATGAAATTCTTTAATCTTTGAGATAATAAGATATAGAATACTTTAATTTTTTTACAACTTTTTTTCAAGTTTGATTATGCCTCTTAAGTCAAAATGTGTGCATCCACCCCCGATGTAGAAATCTAAATAAATATCGTGAATATCACCAAGATCATGGGCATGAAACAGAAAGACGCAGGTCGCTTAAGTGATTTAAACAGGAGGGTAAAATTCTTCATTTTAAGCGATTTGCAATTAAAGTGAAATGTTGAGGATGTCTATTTCTAAAAAAAAAATGTTGAGACGAGATTAATAACGTTTTTGGTGGATAAGATTCAATAGCAATGGATTAGTTTTGATGAAGGCAAAGCAATAATTTCATTTAATTTCGGGTTTATTCGTTTTTGACGAATTGTTAGTCTAATTTGATTGGAAACGGGCCAATGATCACAACTCAGGGCCTTTGGTCCTGATGCACGTCAAATTTTGGGCAAATTCTATCGTTTAGGCCCTCAATTAAGTGTTTTTACTGTTTATGGTAATTTTTGTTTTGGCAATCTCTTAGTCAAATAAACTCAAATTTGATTTCCGTTTGTTGGGAGATGATCTTGATGATTAGGAGAATCAAGATCCGTCATTATCTCAATTTTTTTCATTTTTGGAAAAAAATAATATTTTTTATTATTAGATAATTTCTTTCCAAATTTTCTTAGGGTTTCCCTATTTAAATGTTATAAGCCCTTTGAGGCAACTCAATTTTGAATGAAATAAAGTTTTTCCTTGAATTTCTCATGATTGGAATTCTTTTTGTGAGATTTTTGTCTTTCCTATAATTTTCCCTGCATCAGTTGGTATCAGAGACGAAGTCGTTTCTTCACCATGCCGTCAAGGAGACGTCAAGAAGCCTGTGAAACCCTAGTAGATGAGATACATAGACGTGATAAAATCGCACAACTGCGTCAACAAGTGGAGTTGCTGACCCAGCAAGTTGCTGCACATATGCCGCAGCAACATGCGCCTAGAGGTCGTGGTCGTCGTGAGCAGGTTCCGATTGAAGAAGTCCAACATCGTGATCATAATATTCAGGATGTCACGATTGAAGACATTGAAGAAACAATAGAAGATGAAGAGTTTGATTATGACGGTCTGTCTGTATTTGACAACGAAGACATTGAAGAAGCAACAGATGAGGAAGAGTTTGATTATGAAGGTCCGCCTGTATTTGACAATGAAGACATTGAAAAAGCAACAGATGAGGAAGAGTTTGATTATAAATGTCTACATGTATTTGACAATGAAGACACTGAAAAAACAACAGAAGAGGAATAGTTTGATTATTACGGTCCGCCTGTATTTGATAGTGAAGGTGTAGAAGAGGCAGTAGAGAATGAGGAGTTTGGGGTTCGTGATGTGGGTCAAGTATTGGTGGTGAGGCGGAGTTTTCTGACTTCCCTGGAAAATAACATTGACTGGTTGCGTACTAATCTCTTCCAGTCAATGTGTACTATTGGGGAAAAGAAAAGTGTGCTGCTTCCAGATAAGGGCTCAGTAAAAACAGTTGGGGATGACGTCAATTTACTGACCAGAGTGAAATTCGAGACAAATATGGAAGGATATGGGATAGTGTATGTGCTGGTGGAAAAGTCGGTTGACAGTGAGCAGGAGGTTACTCGCAAGATTCAGTCATTGCTAGAGGAATTTCATGAGGACTTCCCGGAAGAGCTTCCAGATGGATTGCCTTTCGTGGTGATAATTCTGATGATGATGAGGTTTCTACCCCGTCAAATTCGAGGGCGAATTTTTCTCAACCCGTGAAGAATGATGAAGCAAAATAATAATTTCATTTAATTTCGGGTTTGTTCATTTTTGACGAATTACTAGTTTAATTTGATTGGAAACTGACCAATGATCACAACTCAGGGCCTTTGGCCCTGATGCATGTCAAATTTTGGGCAAATTTCATCGTTTAGGCCCTCAATTAAGCGTTTTTGCCGTTTATGATAATTTTTGTTTTGGCAATATCTTAGTCAAATAAACTCGGATTTGATTTCCGTTTGTTAGGGGGATGATCTTGATGATTAGGAGAATCAAGATCCTTCATTATTTCAATTTTTTCCATTTTTGAAAAAAAATAATATTTTTTATTATTAGGTAATTTCTTTCTGAATTTTCTTAGGGTTTCGCTATTTAAATGTTGTAAGCCCTTTGAGACAGCTCGGTTTTGAATGAAATAAAGTTTTTCCTTAAATTTCTCGTGATTGAAATTCTTTTTGTGAGATTTTTGTCTTTTCTATAATCTTCCGCTGCATCAAGCTTTTATGTTAAGTAGCTAGGTTGTTTTCGATGACTCGGTAATACAGTTGAGTTGGATGTTCTCCACTGCACAGACCCACCCAGATACAGTAGTATATCATCTTCATTTAGAGTTCAATTCAGTATCAGAAAAATATGGAGAAATTAATTAGCTTGGTGAGTGTGGTTCTCAACAAATTTAAAGATGCATCGATGTCTTTTCTCACAACTACGTCTATTTTTCTGGATATGCCACTGTGATTTGCCGTTATGCTATATCTCAGAATAGATCATATGGATACTGATTTTTTAAATCTTTCAATCCTTTTTCTTCGATATTTCTTATCAGATTTTCGATTTTAAGGTATTTAGGAGTTATGCCAAAGAATGGAAACTTTCTAGACCGTTGGGCCCCTTTTCTGTGCATGGATTGTTGGAGATTTCCTCCCTCCGACTGGCCTCAGATAGTACCGCCAATTGTTCAGGATGGGAGAGCACCAGCAACAACAAGAAGACATTCAAATTTAAATATTAATCAGACTTTTGTCATAAAGGTGTTGGTGAACCGTCCAAATAGTTGGAATTGCAAAAAAAATTAAAAAAAAAAAATTACCATACCGAATATCATTCGTTTTTGATTTTGTTTTACATGAAAATTGTCAATAAAAGTGATAATTTTTTTTTACCATTGTGTCTAGAATGTTTTTCATTTGCCAAAAAGAAAATAAATTAAAAATTTAAAAAAAAAACCTGGAAAATGGATTCTCATCAAAACCTCAAGAAAACAATTTCCACCAAATCCTAGAAAAGCTGGCGCGTGAGGCAACTTCAAGAAAACATTTTCCTAGCAAAATTTATCCAATCAAACACACCAAAACTTGGAAAATGGAAAAAACTTTCCTACTTCCCTAAAAAATGTGTGCTATCAAACATACCCTAATGGATTTTAAGTCACCGAAACTAGAAGGCACACGCCCATCAAACATATTTATTGACATGTTTAATGCAACCAAATTTGGAAAAAACTGAAGTTTTTTTAGTTATAATATGTCCATTTAACTTATTATTAGATACATCAAAAGACTCCATGTTGGGATTGGTGATTGCTGACAACTTAAGAGGTCCTGTAAAAGCATTGTCTCGCAAGTCCCCTAAGTCTGTTGTTCTCTAACAACCAAGTTGGGAAATTCCCTCCTATGTTGTTCTTTGCGAGATAAAGAATTCTCAAGTTGGATTGATAGTAAAGGAAGTTGGAAAGTGTTGAACGGCCTCTAGAATTTGACATACTATAAACCTCTAGTTGAAAATTGGGAACCCAATTTCCCTTATTTATTATTTCATTGTTTTTCAAAAATATAAACTTCAAGTTTGAATGATTAAAGAATGCCTAGAAAGAAATTGGAACTTGAAAGTTGTTACTTGATAGGGAGAGCTATTCAAGTGATGTCAGTTTGGAAAGTGGAGAAGAGTCGATATTTTCAATGAAGTTATTGTGAGAGAGGTCAATCAATCTAAGAGATATCATGCTTACAACACATGAAGGAAGTATTCCTTCGTACTCATTCCAACTCAAGTCTAACTCTTGAAGATTTTTAAGTTCATTCCACCCACAAATCAAATGATTAAAATCACAACTTCAAAACCTACCAAAGAAATTGGGAATTTAAAGGCTTTGCTTATAGAAGGAAAACAACTTTTTGCCCGAACTTACTTTTTAAGTCAGAAAGTTACTTTTCTGAAAGTGTTTTTTTTTTTATTGGTGAAAGATGGTAGTAAGTTACTTATTTTGAATGTAATTCCTCCTTACTATAAAAAAAAAAAAGTAGCATACTTATTTCCACTCTCAACAATTAAAAAAACTATAGTTTGTAAAACTTAATTACTTTTAAGTTTAGCATAACCGCTTTAAAATGCTAATTGACAAGTTAAATTCTTCTGTTGTTACAAGAGCGATGTTTTGGTTCATTTTTATTTGTCACAATAATTTTTAGTACTGGACAAAACTCTCAAATCGAACCATACTGAATTGAATTGAACGATTCTTCTTAAGTTAAATACCCGAACGAGTATCTAAATCGAGAACCGACGAATTTTGTTTGGTTTTCGGTTCTAAACCAATAACCGGAGAATCGAATCTCCCCATTTTTTTTTAATTTTAAATAAGCCAAATTATATTATTTTTTTTGAATAAATTTGTTAACTAATTAATTTAGCTCAAATTCAAAATATGATTTTCCTATTTCTAATTTAAAGCCCAAACCCAACATAATCAAATTGACATAAGTTTTACCCAAATATTTTATTCTCACTTTGTGCCGTTCTAGAGAAATCGAATTGGAAACTTGGCTGCACCTCTCTTCATTAGTGTGAGCTCGCTATCTTATTCTTTCTGTGATTTCAACATCTAAATCTATGAAGAACTCAACAAAAAGAGGTACAAAAAATATCACGAGACTTGACTACGTTATTTTGTAAGAACTCAAATTGAACATGTCATTAGTTGAATTAATGTAGCGTGGTGAAAAATATTAAAGAAATTGATTATTGTGCGAAAATCGAGAACCGAATGGAACCGAACCCAAACGGTTATATAATTAAATTTGGACCCGACAATTCTACTTATTAAATACTCAAAAGTTCGGGTTTGGTTCGATTCTCTTTAGTACGAACCGAACCGAATCGAATCGGACCATGTCCGGCCCTAATATTTTCCTATATTTGATCTACTTATGTTTTTTTTGAAAAATCTTATAGTTACTAGTTACTACCTCCATTAGAAGAGATGCATTCGTGGGATGACTTTGCATTCTTTAACAACAATTGTGAAAATAGAATTAATTGAATAAACAATTTATTAACGAGAAAACATTGTTTACCAAACATGCCGTTGAAGCTTACCTTGAACGGGAAGGGTGCCATTGAGTCCACATCTAGACAAAGATAAAATCTTGAGGGAAGTAAATGCTCCAATACTTTGTAGAAAGTTCTCATCCACAGTAGAATAGTTCAAGAACATTCCCTACAGCTGTCTTAAACGTCTCACCTCTTAAACACGAAAGCAATGGAATATTCATGGGAATTGGAGTTCATATTACTAATATTATTTTGAGTAATGTTACCCTATGTGGTATACATGTGACGATTAGTGATTTGATGTCTTAATGTAGTAGTTTTTTATTGCCTCATATATCAAATCATTAACCATCACATGTACGTAGTGTAGGTTGATTACAGTAGTAAGCGATTGGAAATACCATTATTCTATTATTTTTGTGACCAAGAATTACATCTCTTTTGGCTTACCATAAATTCCAATACTCCCGTTTACATAATTGTACTGGAAATAGACAGGGCCGGGCCTGGCCCAAGACCACTGTCTGCCACAAATTTTTAGGGGCTACAAAAAAAAACCCAATACACTCATTATGTCCCTAACCAAAAAAGTCCCAGTCCAAAAAGTCCAATAAAAACCCTCAAATATCCTTTACATCATCTTCATTCTTCAACTCTTGGCTCTCGATCTCTTGTGAGTTGTGACTCTTCAGTCCATTGAATCATTCTTCTTGACTTCTTCAAGGAATCAAGCTCAACAGTCAAGACTTCAAAATAATCAACAATGTAAACGGTAAACCTCGACCTAACACTCCGTCTCCGACCTCCGTTCTTACTTTATTTTGATTATTTGATACTTAGTTTCTCTTTTAAGATTATTCTGAAATATGAAATTCACTCATCGATTATTGGCATTTTTCTTCTTCTTCTGGTTAGCAGTTTCTGGAAGCTTTTGTAGTGAGCAGAATAAATGGATTTTTGTAATTGACGGTTACTGGAATTTGGTAAGTATTGGCATTGCTTTAGTTTTTAGTTTTAAAAGATGTTGTCGTCAGTTCATCACCATAGCCACTTTTTTTTTTTTTTTCAACTATGCGGGTCAAATTTTCCATTTTTGGAACAATTATTATGATAAATTATTTTTCTCGTTAAAACTGTGGATCCTTTCAATGGTAGAGACAATGGTCATAATATGAAAACCAGTTCTAATTAAATTGACTTGTTCCAATTGCGAATATTACACTGCAAAGATTCATTTATGTTGGATGTCCGAAAGCATTAGTTCATCGAATATGTAGCTCAAATTTTTGAAGGTTCTATATTCTGTTTATATATTGACACTGGTAGCTTTTTTTTTAGTTTTACATCTGGAAGGATGGCTAGGAAGGATGGGAATTGTGTTTTACTAAGTCATCCTCATCACAGTTTGCTGTTAAATAGGCTTGTAATCCTTTTTGTAAGGACATATTCTTGTTTCTAGTGAGGATTTGTATAGTTGACAATGTAATAACTTTCTGATACTTGAACCAGATGCAGCTAGTTTCAATATATGAACTATTGATAAGTCTTATCTTCGATCAACCATATTACAAGAGCGATTGAATGGATTAGCAGTGATTTCAATTGAAAAAAATATGTTGGAAAAACTTGATTTAAGTAGTTTGATTACTGATTTTACATCTCAAAATGTGAGAATGTTAAATCTTATGCTAGCATAATCTTTCGGGTTGTGAGAAGTTTTAACTTGTTACTCTATCGTTTGAATTTTATAAAGTCTTTTTTTTAATATAAAAGTGTTATTTATTTAAATATTTAAATTTTGCTACACTTGTGAAAAAATGATTATGTTGGAGGGCCTCATAATAATTTGTCGCCTAGGGCCTCTAAATTTTCAGGGTCGGCCCTGGAAATAGAAGTGCTTGACGTATGACGATGCCTTCAAAGATTGCACCACGTTGCTAATGTTGGAGACACTTATGCCCTTTAATTTTAGCACTTGGAGACGATGCATACTTCTGAAGCATGAAACAGAGAACTCACTAGGGTAATATTCAAGTATAAGCGTATTAAAGTTCATTATTCTAAAAATAGAAACTTAAAAATTTTAGTTGAGTGCCTATTGGTGGTGTGAAGTTGTCGATCTCATTATAACTTAGATGAAGCTCCACCAAATTACTCAAAGCATGTAAATCTAGATGGAAGTACAAGAAAAATGTGAATTATTGAGAGCGAAGTCAGTTTTGTTTGACACCAAAAAGAAAAAGAAAAATGAGGAGTTCTAAATTATATAATTAACCTTTCATTTGGATGGTTCCTTTTAGTTTCCAAGAGAGATCTAGAGACTTGAGCAGTGATAACCTGTGAAGTGAGGAGAAAATGCTATTATTGAATTTATTTGATTGTAAGTTAAGGACCTTTTATTTTGGACCTCTTTGTATAACCAAATCCACTATAAGTTGCAATATAATATCTATGGCACAATGCACTAAACAACAAACTACTATTTAGTGAAAGGGGAAGGACCCGGGAGAAAAATAACACGAATGCTTCTGCTCATACATAATAAGGCAAAAGTGAAGTAGAGAAAGAAAAGCAAATTAACTAAGAATGAATTATCAACATCATGGACAAAGAATGAAATGAGATGATATACCATAAATGGTACCCCAGCTTCTTAAGTTATTTGAAGTTAGGTAGAGCTCCTTCAAATTGATAAAATCATTTAGATTTATATAAAAAAAACAAGTAAAATTATTAAAAGGCGATAACAATATGACTCTTCTGACCTAAAAAAATATACTATGCTTGTGGAAAAAGACTCACCTAGCACCGATAGAATGTCACCCTCGTTGAGCATCTCATAATTATATCAAAAATCAAGTACTTTCAGCTTGGTTAATTCGAAGAGTCTTTCACAGCCTACAAAATGATCTTTTTAAAAAAATAATAATATGTTTCGTCAAGCAATTAAACAATTAAATGATGTCCAGAGGAAATCAATGTTGACTGCGAGTACTTACACAACAACAATGGTCGTAAATCATGAAAATAATATTATGGCTTCTGTAGTAAGGTGTATTACAATATTAAAGATGAAAAAAAGATAAAAAAAAAAAAAAAAAATCTTATTTGTTGTATTGTCTAGTACCAAACATGCCCTTAATCTATTTAGTAATGCTAACCTTATCAGGAAGGGACAAATGACAAATGATTAGATGTAACAGGATAGGAGAGCAATTAGCAAAATTTTCAAGTTACAGTGGTAAATAGATTTATCTAAAATGAAACCTAGATGAAAAATGGTCTTTCTTTACATTAAGCAACTTAAATTAATGATAAAATCCCAAGTTGAGCTTCTAGCTTTTAAATAGTTTTTTTCCATGGACTCTCTTTTTGCATTCATAGAATCAGTGAAAGTTGGAACTCCGTTATCTTGACTTGTCTTCACTCTTAAAATGTCGTATAGTTACTGTATTTTCCTCTATTTGCTTTTCACGTAATACAGATTAGTTTAATAAGCTTAAATTGATTGTTTGATCTATCCTTTTAATAGAGAAAATTAAAGATTTTGAGAAATTGCTTATCTTATACTGCAACAAGAAAAAGTTTTAATTATTATAATAAGTTAATTTATTTCCTAAAGGATTGATTCTTTGATAATCACGTGATATAGAAAAAACCACCACGATCCAGAATATATTGAACTTACTCTTAACGTAAATTTTTTCCTTGAAATTTTCTCTTGAAATCTCACATGCTTGAGAGAAGAAAGCCGACTAAGAGATGATAAAATTTTTGCGTTTAAATGAATTGACACTCAGATCAAGGGCTTGTAAATTTCTCAACTTTAACAATCTATCAGTACCTGCAACAAAGTTCAATATATCAATATTATCACTCAAAGAAAAAACTTATAAAACTAAAGAAAATAAGAATAATAAAATTGAATCAGCTGGCTGTCTAATTAAGAAGAGGTGACAACATACCTTTATTCTCAATCCATTCTACTAAATTATTCCCCATAAAGAGAGATTTCTGAGCTCTTCAAAAGGAAGAAGTAGGGAGGCATTAAGATACCAATCTCCTAATTTCCACTCCCTAGTGAAATCAAGATTAAAGTTGGATCACTCGCGCAGTGGTGTTGCTGCATTCAACATGTTGCCATTGACAACAGTCCGCTGCAGCCTCATTATCCACCCATGAAGGCAATGATTTTCCATCTGGAAAGTTTGTATTTGCTTTGAGGTGCAAAAGAGTAACCCTCTCTTCCTCCCAACACCCTAAATAATACCATACCTTTGGTAATGAAAGCACCATCATCAATAACGTCACCAATAACTTAATTCTTATCTTTCTTAACTGCTAATCCACTAATTCTTAATTTTTTTTTATGGAAAATTAAGGTTGCAGAATCTCCAATTTGTAACGTGGAGTTGCCATGTTATATGACTCATTCTGAATTATAGACTTTTCGTCAAAGTCGTAAAGTTATCTAATCGATTAATTGAAATTTTTCCATCTTTATTAACTATCAGCACGCTAAGTGAACGGAACTGTTTCATAGAAAAAACGTGGGATTATTGGGTGAAAATTTAGTGTATTTCTTTTCACTTGTCACGAAAAAAAGACAAAACAAAAACTAAAAACCGTGTCACATTCCTGTGATTGAATCTACACCGTGTCATATATTATTTTAGATTTACCGGTAAAGTGATCAAATTTTATTTTATTTTTTATATGCTTCTAGAAATAAACATGGAAAGCGCGATCACTTGGCATGTCCCACTTTCTTTATTTCTTTGTAAAGCAAAGTTGAATTGAAATAGAAGAAAAATAGTGAAATTCAAATCTGAAAATAGAAATAATTGTAGAAACACAAACTCAAACTCAAACTCAAACTCAAACTCGTGGACGTATGGTATGAATAAAGAAATTGAGACGTGAGAAGTTACCTCGTTGGTAAGGGTGCCATTGAGTCCACACTAGCAAAGATAAAACCTCCAGAGAAGTCATTACTCTAATGATTTGAAGTTTGAATAAAGCTTGCATCTAGCCTCCAGCTGGCTTAATTGCCTCAACTCCGTGCATGATAAACATTGGAGAGTGTCAACAAAACCACCCACCCCTGTGAACTCTCACCTGAACGAGTAACATGATCGTAAACAATCTTGATTGTTGCTTATTATTTAAGAAAATTATTAAATTTAAATTTTTTTTTTTTTGATATGTATTAAATTTAAAAATTGATCAGCTTATGGACTCGTAAAAGGTAAATAGTTAAAAGATAACGGGTCATATCTGCATTAAAAAAGAAATTTTGGAGTGAATCGACCAAAATGAGATGATGTCATTATATGAAAACAATAAACTGCTGGAATAGTTTTTGTCGACTTAAAAAAGAGTAATGTCACTACGGTAGTCTTTCTATATGGCATACAAGTGGTGATTTGTGATTGGATGAATAAGTCAAGGAAAAACTATTGATGAACGAAGTAGCAGATGATGATTGAATTTGAATTAAATGCGTGAAATGTGAAATGTGTTGTGAGATTATATCAAGTGTAAATTCGGAAACCAAGGTGTAAAGAAAGACGTACATGTAGCAAGATTGAATGCACCAAATCACGAACCAGGACAATAACACTGTAAATTCGGAAACCAAGATGTAAAGACAGACGTACATGTAGCAAGATTGAATGCACCAAATCACGAATCAGGACAATAACACTAACACGTGGCATTTTAATTTGGCCTTTTATTTTTGGCCCATTTGATTAGTTCCTGTCCCATAGAATTTTGTTATAGATTGTTGGACGATTCCTTTTAACCCATACTGCCAACCGTGTAGAGCCAACAACTGCCGTCCATTGACCGTCGCCCTTTCCATGGTTCACAAGCTGCTTTTAGTGTCCGTAATGAAATAGAAATATAATGGCCTGTAACGGCTAAATTTATGTTTAAAAAAAAATAAAATTGAATTCAGCATTGTAAATTAAGGACATTCAAATTTCTGAGTCATGTTTGTATATCAAAATCTGCACAAGTTGTGTCATCAATTTTATCAATGATGTTGCGACTGTTGAAATACGGAACAAAAATACCTAGTAAATAAATCTTTTCTTTAATAAACAATTTAAGATCCTTACTATATATTAAATTATACGTTATAATCGAGAAATAAAGATAAAGACTTTACCCAAAATCGATAAAACAAAATAGATCTTACGAAATGTGTGGTTAAAATTAATTTTTTATTTTAACTTAAATTTTTATCAATTTTTTTTAATTTGACAAAACAGGGGATTAATTAATTAGTGAATAAATATAATATTTAGGGTATTTTGTTATACAATAACATCTGACACCAATAGCAAAAGAGCAATACCAACAGGAAATTGATTGCCAATGCTATCACATATTTCAGTTTTAATTTTTAGCATTTTAATTTTTAGCAAACAAATAATTACCTATTTGTTTCCCAGACCTTAGCGGAATATGTCGGAGTTAGCGACGGTTCTTGTTCCGTTGCTAATTTCCACTGTTGATAATCCTGATTCTAGTAGTGATAGTATATTTTCTAGAAAATCTATTTTTAAGTAAAGAGTAATGTTATTCATCCCCAGTAGGGATGAAAATACTGTCTATGTGGTATTAAATGATAGGTTAAATGAAATGTGAAATTAAATGAATTATTTAATTTCACATATCATTTAAATTCCATATTAGGGCCACATAGACTGTGTTTTCATCCCTTAAGGAGAGAATAGATAAGTTTTAAATAATAATATTTTATTGATTAAAGTTTAAAATATGAAGTCGTTTGACATTAAAATAAGCATTCTTTAAATCATTCATCAACGTAACTTGAAAATAAGGCACTTGATTATGCATATAACAAAACACTATGTTTTAAAATGCACTATCTTAAAACTATAAGGGGCTGTTATTTTCGTATTTCAGTTTTTAGTTTTTAATTTTTAATTTATTTTGGATTTTGTGTTTTGAATGTCCATTTTGAGATTGCTGGAAACGAGTTCATTTTGTCATTTTGAAAAATTGTTTTCAAAAATTAAAAAATGAAGTTTTGGCGTTTTCCTTTTTTTTTGTAAATTTTAAACTCGTTTTTGGAAATTCGTTTATGAAATTAGGTAAATAAACGTATTTTCAGTATTTTCAAAAACTGAAAAATGATCAGAAAACAGTAAAGAGAACATGCCTTAACTTATTTTAAAATTTTTGCTTTTAGTTAATCAAATCGTCGAGCCATTAAACTTTGAAATGATGCCCCCCCGAGGTGATGAATTTTGATTAAGACTACTTACACAAGCCCAATATACGGGAATCATGAAAATTATATTATGGGTGCTCTTGCAAGATTTATTACAATATTAAAGAATAAAGATAAAAATATTTTATTTATATTCGAATCTTATCTAGTATCAAACATTTGAATTTGAAATTTGTTGAATATGATATAAAAATTACTCAGTATGCCCAGAGATTAGATTTATCTAAATGAAAAACGGTCTTTTTTTTTTTTTTTCACATTTTCCTTCTTTTTCAAACAACTTAAATTAATGAGAAAATCTCCAATTGAGCTTCTAGCTTTTAAATTGTTGATTCCATGGACTCTGTTTTTTCATTCATAATCAGTGAAAAGTTGAAAATCTGTTTGTTTTTTTTTTCTTCACTGTCCAAAAATTCTTGCACTTATTGTAAGTTTTTCTCAAATAAGGTTTTTTGCTTGAAATTTGTATTGTTTCTATATTTTAAGACTATATCCTCACTCTGCTTTTTCTCCTTAAAAAAAAACTGTTTGACAATAAAATGGTTGTTTGATCTATACTTTTAATGGAGAAGACTAATAAGATTCTTAATTTAGACTTTAGCCATTAAAAAAGAACTATTTGAGAAATTGCTTATCTTATAACACAAGGAAAGTCAAAATTATTATAATAAGTGAATTATATTTCTGAAAGGGTTTATTCTTTGATGATCATATGGTCCACCAAAGAACCACCACTAATGTCACTGTAATTTTTTTGCTTGAAAAGTTATATCAAAATCTCATATGCTTGACATAAGAAAGCTGATTAAGAGATGACAAAATGTTGCGATCAAATGAATTGTCACTCAGGTCGAGGGCCTCCAAATTTCTCAATTGACAATCTATTGAAAATCTGTTGGAATATTAACTGAGCCTCCAGTTCATCAGCTCATCATCGATCACCAAAGAACCAAAGCCTTCAACAACAAGACCAAAGAACCCATGTTCTTCAAAGAAAGCACAAGAAAGAACACTGCAGAATCTAGAGATAAAATGATGCTGCCTTCAACTATAATTCCCGCCTGAATTTAACTGATTCTAGCTTATTCTAGATACTTCCTTAGTTTGTTATCTTGTTAGTTTATTAGATAATTGGTTAACTATTTTCTCTATAAATAGAATAGATTGCCTTGTAATTTCCTTAAACTTGAATGAATGAAATTTCTTCATCTTCCCTGCATCCAGCAGGCCTATCCATTTTCTCTGTTTGTTAGTTTAGTTCCTTTAATTTCAGCTTCGAATCTCAGATTCCTCCTTGATTTTATCATGGTATCAGAGCAGGAAAAAGAAAAAAAAATATTATGTCAAAAATTACATCAGCAACTTGGAAAGAGAAAAATGAGCACAGGGGCTCACGTTGTGGAAATTGCTTGTGAGGTCAAGCCAACGATGTGAATACACCGAAATGCCCTCCGATAACTCAAACATGAGAGAGACATTCTCTACAGAAATGTCCTGTGCAATGGCATATTCACACAGCCACTTAAGCCCCTCCAAAAGACACTGATCGACAGCTTTCAGAAGATCTTGTGCAATATCCAAAGTGACATCAACAGAACCTGTGTATATGTACCTCATTATCAACTCAAGAACATCTCCAACAATGACTGAAAACTCCTGATCAGATTGTCGATCAAAGGGAATCAAAATGAAATTGAATCTGCTGAACAGTAGAAAACTAAAACCGAGAAACAAGAAATTGAAGATAGAACCTACTGGAATGGTAGGCTTCTCAAGATCTTCACAGAGTGGTTGATTTATTCCCAGATAGGGAATCAAAATGAAACTGAAATGAAATTGAAGATTGAACCTGCTGGAATGGCAGGCTTCTCAAATTGATTTTATCTTCTGAATGAAGATATGAAGATTTTGAAAAAAGGTTTTGAAGATATTCCTTCTCAAAAGAGAAGGAAGATAAAGCATGATCCAATGCAGACGAAATGTTTGTGATGAAGAAAACTGAAATTGATGCGAAACAAGATGCTCCTTGATTGCATCTCTACTCTCCTTCTCTATGGTTCAAGATGTTCCATCTTGAGGGAGGAGTGTTGGAATATTAACTCAGCCTCCAGTTCATCAGCTCATCTGATCACCAGCAACCAGCAGCTTCAACAGCAAGATCAGCAACCCACGTTCTTCAGCAAAGCACAGCAGCAACACAGCAAAATCTGGAGATAAAATGCTGCTGCCTTCCACTATAATTCCCACCTGAATTCAGCGGATTCTAGCTTATTCTAGATACTTCCTTAGTTTGTTATCTTATTAGTTTGTTAGATAATTAGTTAACTATTTTCTCTATAAATAGAATAGATTGCCTTATAATTTTCTTAAGCTTGAATAAATGAAAGTTCTTCATCTTCCCTGCATCTAGCAGGCCTATCCATTTTCTCTGTCTGTTAGTTTAGTTCCTTTAATTTCAACTTCGAATCTCAGATCCCTTCTTGATTTTATCAAAATAATGTGACGAGATGAATCAACACAAATACGTCTACAAATGATGGTAATGGAGCAACTGAATGGATGGAATAGCCATGCCACAAATTGATGTGTTGAAGTTAACGGTTTTCTATCTCGATAATTTGACAATCACAAAGATGCAGTGTGTGCAAATTGGCGGAGGAGGAGACAAACGCCTTTTGTTCCTTTAAATACCAAGCCAGAATCGGACATCGACGGTGATAACATCTCACTTTTTTATGATGTTGTAATTGATAAATTCTAACATGATGAAAGTTACGATGGCCCTCCTATGTGGGATGAGAAACCTATTGAAGTATTCTGGGAAATCCAACCTTAAAGCTGTTGAAGTACTGATAAGGCTAGTTTTGAAAATTTGTTTGGTGAAGTTGGCTACTTTTACAACTAATCAAAAATTTCACTTCAATTGTTCTCTAATCTAGAATTTTGCAATGATGTTGATTAGTTTGCACATATAGTGTAATAATGAAAGTTTTTTCTTAATTTTAGATTTCAAATATTACAAATTTGGACTTCAGTTCTGGTGATATTGACATGTTAACAATTTCATTTTAGTAAATTTCTATTGCTTTTCAACGAATTATATTATAGATACGCCACCAATATCAATTGAAAATCGTAGAATATGGAAAAAAATTCTACTCTGTGTGACAAAAAGACCACATTTTTTTTAGATTATGAAAAAGCTCTTTCCATTTGCAATCGTGCGTTAGAAATTGCTAAATTCTCCTGTTAACTTTTTATATATGTTAATATTTCTATTATTTTATAACAATTGTCATCACATTACATTCAATTAATTAATTGAAATTTATAGTGTAAAGCAACAACTAACGAACCAACTGTATTTAAGCACTAATACAGCTACGGAACATCATTCCTTAAATAATAAATTATTAAAGACAAGAACATATACACGAGCTCTAATGATGTCAACCCTTCAACATCTAATCATATCAAAGGCAAGCAAACAACTGCTTCAGTACTTCCTAGTGAAGAAAAGTGACAAGATTGATTAGATATATTGTAAGGATGTATAGTTGATTTCATGTCTTTGGTGGGCATGATAAAGTTTATCCCCGTTGACGTGGCAACGCCGCATCACCAAGGCAAAGCTGCAATTTTTAACTTTTTCAATGACACGTCAACAAAGTAAAGTCATAGTTTTTAACCAAAAATAAAAAATAAAAATTGGTTGATCGATAACGTGCCACGTCAACTATGGGCATTATAAACCACTACCCACTAGGATGAGGAGATGATTTCTATATAAAGATATATTAGTACATAATGATCTTCATACAGAATTAAAGCAGGTACCTTTATTTGGGATATGGGAATATTGTCCAGAACACGCGGCCTAAAAATTGTATCATATAAACCTCCATGAAATAAAACCACGCTCTTCTCCAGTGAGGATTTATATATAGAACTGTAACAATGCAAAGCACTGCAGATATATAAGATATCGTGAAGCTTATGTAGAAGATCTCCATGTCCATGAAAACACACTCCTCACTTTCATCATCAGCAGATGTCAGGACATGCGTTGGTCCGGTGCTTGTGCAATCGACAGGTAATGGGCGACCACAAAGATAAGGATTTCCCTGATAGCTACCTTCATCAAATGTTCCAAATTGACCTTTATCTGGTATCATACCTGTCAGATTGTTATGAGCCACACTGAAGACTGCCAAAGCATTTAACTCGCTCAAACCAGTGGGGATCCTCCCACCTAAGTTGTTATAGGAGAGATCTAAGCTCTCTATCTGAAGTAGGTTTGAGAATATTGCTGGAATTGTTCTAGTAAGATTGTTGTGGGACAAGTTGAGTGCATGGATCTCACTTACTTTCCAAGGCCATCCGGAATTTCACCATGTAATTTATTAGAAGAGAGATCAATTCCTGACATGTAACTGAGGATGCTACCTTTGTAAGAATAAGAATTTCCCTTTGTCACGAATGTCACCGTAATTGATACATCAGTTAATTTGAAATCTTCAGTTTTGTGGAAAGACACGTGATAGTCCCTTTCTAACTCAACCTTATCCATGCAAGAAATGAATGAAAAAATTGAAGAGCTGATAAATTCCAGAACCAATACAAACTTCTTCGTGGTTACCTCCAGCGTAATGTTACCAAAGCAGAGCGGAATTTGACCTGAAAGACTATTGAAAGAAAGGTCTATCATGCTTAGTTTTTTCATCTCACAAAATTGGTCAGGGATTATGCCTTCAAAATGGTTACCTCTGAGAAGAATAATGCTCAAGCTTGATAGATTGCCAATCCATTGAGGGATACTTCCATTGAACTTATTCTCTCTAAGATCCAATGACACCAAAGAAGAGCTATTATGAAATGCATGTGTGAGCTCACCTTTCAATTGGTTATCGTTTAGATAGACATGACTTATGCTTGATGGATTGAAGCAAGATGGAATTGAACCAGATAACTTGTTCTTAGATAAATCTAAGAGGCCAAGAGAATCGAGATTGCAAATTTCCACCGGGATCGGACCCTCAAGCTGGTTATTAGACAAAGAAACTTGCTCCAATCTTGTCATATTACCCATCGATGAGGGAATTCTCGCTGCACAAATGGTTGTTACTAATGTCTAACACTACTAGAGGGCTGGTAGACAAGCTACTTGGTATGGTGCCCGAGAACTCATTGCCCTCCAGATATAAATATTTCAAGCTTGGTAGGTTGGTAGATTCTGGAAATATTTGTCCTTGCATTTTATTATCCGATATCTTGAAAAAAAACAAAGAAAAGCATCCCATACCTAATTCTTGCGACATCATGCCTGTCAAGTTATTGACCGACAAGTCTATAAATTTTATAGATTTTAAGTCACCGAAACTAGAAGGTACAGACCCATCAAACATATTTGTTGACATGTTTAATGCAACCAAATTTGGAAAAGCTGAAGCTACGTTAGTCGGAATATGTCCATTTAACTTATTATTAGATACATCGAAAGTCTCCATGTTGGGATTGGTGCTTGTTGATAACTTGAGAGGTCCTGTAAAAGCATTATCACTCAGGTAAAGTCTCCTAAGTCTTGTGTTGTTCTCTAACAACCAAGTTGGAAAATTCCCTTGAATGTTGTTCTTTGGGAGATAAAGAATTCTCAAGTTGGATTGATAGTAAAAGAAGTTGGGTAGTGTTGGAAGGCCTCTAGAATTTGACATACTAAAAACCTCTAGTTGAAACTTAGGAACCCAATTTCCCAACTCATTTTCATTTATTATTTCATTGTTTTCCAAAAATATGAACTTCAAGTTTGAATGATTAAAGAATGCCTTGAACGAAATTGGAACTGTAAAGTTATTACTTGATATGGAGAGGTATTCTACGGATGTGAGTTTGGAAAGTGGAGATGAGGCAATATTTCCAGTCAACTTATTGTGAGAAAGTTCAATTAATCGAAGAGATGACATATTTGCAACACATGTAGGGAGCATTCCTTCGTACTCATTCCAACTCAGATTTAACTCTTGGAGGTTTTTAAGGTCACACCACCCTGCAAATCAAACAATTAAAATTACCACTCCAAAACCTATCGTACTGATAGGGAATATAAAGGCTTTGCTTATAAAAGGAAAGCAACTTTTTGTGCCCAAACTTACTTTTTAAGGAAGAAAGTTACTTTTTAAGAAGTGAATTTTTTTATAGAAGAAAGATGGCGATAAGCTAATTATTTTGAATGTAATTCGTATTTTACTATATCAAAAAAAAAAAAAAAAACTTACTTATTTCCACTATAACCAATAAAATAAAAAACTATAGGCTGTAAAACTTAATTACTTTTTAAGTAATTTTTTATGGTTAGCCTAACCGCTTTATATTATATTAATTATAAAATGCAAACTGACGAAGTTAAATACTTCTTTTGTTACAAACTTATGTTTTAATTCATTTTATTAAGTCACAAACTTTTTTTCCTATATTCGATATTGAAGCAATCAATATCAACTTGTGTTTTCTGTGAAGTATTATAGTAAATCAACCGTGTGATTAATAAGCTTTCATTAACCAAAAATTCAGCTGAGACGAAAGGAAAATTGTAAAATTGTGAAAATAAAAATACTCGAAACAATTTATTAATCAACATGCAAAGTCATGGAAAACAATGTTTACCAAACAAGCCGTTGAAGTTTACCTCGAATGGGAAGGGTGCCATTCAGTCTGCATCTAGGCAAAGATAAAATCTTGAGGAATGTCATAGCTCCAATACCTTGTAGAAAGTTTCCATCCACGGCAGAACTGTCCAAGAACAACTTCTCTAGCGTTCTTAAAAGTCTCAACTCTTATACACGAAAGAAACGGAATGTGCATGAGAACTGGAGACTATGCATACTTTTGATGTCTGAAACGGAGAACTCTCCAGTGTAATATTCAAGTACAAGCGTATAAAAGCTCATTATTCAGAAAATAGAATAATGAAAAACTTAGCAGAGTACCTATTGGAGTTGTGAAGTTGTCGATCTCATTATTACTTAGATCAAGCTCCTCCAAATTACTCAAAGCATGTAAATCTAGATGGAGGTAGAGAAATAAACATGTACAAGAAAAATGTGAATATAGAGATTAAAAACTCAAAAAGAAAAATAAGGAGTTCTAAATTGTAGAACTAACCTTTCATTTGGATGGTTCCTTTTAGTCCATTCCAAGAGAGATCTAGAGACTTGAGTGATGATAGTCCGTGAAGTGAAGAGAAAATGCGATTATCGAAGTTATTTGATTGTAAATTAAGGACCTTCAAATAT
The DNA here is from genome assembly GCA_035079005.1 of Fraxinus americana. Lineage (NCBI taxonomy): Eukaryota > Viridiplantae > Streptophyta > Magnoliopsida > Lamiales > Oleaceae > Fraxinus > Fraxinus americana. The sequence continues at coordinate 35,473,783 of CM068709.1, read as the reverse complement.
TTTGGACCTGCAAATCCACAATAAGTTGTAATAATATCTATAATGCAATGCAATCAACAACAAACTAATATTTTAGTGAAAGGGGAGGAGCCAGGAGCAAAATAACACGAATGCTTCAGCTCATACATACATACTAAGGCAGAAGTGAAGAAAGAAAAGGAAATTAACATAGAATGAATTCATATCAACATCATGGATAAAGAATGAACTGAGATGACATACCATAAATGGTACCCGAGCTTGTAAATTGATTGTCACTTAGGTCGAGCTTCTTCAAATTGATAAAATCATTTAGATCTATGAAAAAAAAATTAAAAAATGATATTAAAAGATGATAACACTATAGTCTTCCCTGACCTAAAAGCAATATATCACGCTTGGGAAAAGAAGACTCACTTAGCACCGATAGAATGTCGCCATCGCTAATATCATTATTACCCATGAAATCAAGAACTTCTAGCTTGTTTAATCCGAAGAGTCTTTCACGACCTACACAATGATATTTTTTACAAAATAATAATATGTTTCGTCAAGTTACACAAGCACAATGAACGGGAAGCATGAAAATAATATTATGGCTTCTTTAGTATAGTGTATTACAATATTAAAGATTAAAAATGTCTTATTTGTTGTATTGTCTAAGTACCAAACATGCCCTTAATCTTTTACATTTGAATTACTTGGGTTTAGCGCTTTTAATAACTCATTCTTGTTCTTGACTCGATATTTGAGATGTTAGAGATAAAAATTTAGGGCACTCTAGTAAGTAATGGAGAAGAACTGATGAATTGAGAGAAGTTGCAAGTTGGGGGCAATGGGAATTTTGTTAGTGGTTGTTGTTGGCGGTGATGGAGATGGCGACGGCGGCGGCGGCTCTAGGGTGTAGAAGAAGATGAATGGGGTGTTGGTGGGGGTGGGGGTGGGGGAAGAGAGGTGAAGAAAATGAATAATAGTTTTTTTTATTTCTTTTCTTTTCTTTATAATCATTTAAATGTAAAATACAAAGTTACCATTTTGTCCTTAATGAATTTGATCAATTTTGACTTTTTTGGTCAACTAACGGTCAATTGGACGGAAACCGTCCATTTGGACTCCGGGTGTGAATTGTTTATAGGTTTGGTACCTTGGATGATACAAAACAAAAGTTTGGACAAAATCTATAAAAATATAAAAGATTTGGCATTGTGACTGCAACTTTCCCTAAATCAAAACAATGAAATTTCGGCGTGATAAAGACGAGAAATTGGCTGCAGTTAAGATGTCATTTGGAAGGACAAATGGCAAATCTTTTGAAGAAATGGGCATAATTTTCATGCTACAGTATTGTAATTAGATTTATCAAAAATGAAAACACGACGAAAATATAAAAGATCGGTTCAATTGATTTTTTGATATATACTTATAATAGAGGAAACTAAAGATTTTGAGAAATCGTTTATCTTATACTGCAGCAAGAAAACTTTTAATTATTGAAATAAGTTGATTTATTTCCAAAAGGTTGATTTTCAGACAATCACATGATCTATCAAAGAACCAACAAAATACATGGTATATTTAACTTACTATTGCCGTAATTTTTTCTCCTTAATGAGTTGTATCTAAATCCCAGATACTTGAGAGAAGAAAGCCGACTAAGAGACGACAAAATTTTGCGATTGAAAAAATTGCTACTCAGATCAAGGGCCTCCAAATTTCTCAACTTTGATAATCTATCAATACCTGTAACAAAATTTAATATATCTATATTATCGCTCAAAGAAATAGGAATGATAAAATTGAATCAAAATAATAAAATAGAATCAGTTGTCCACCTAATTAAGAAGAGATGACGGCATACCTTCATTCTCAATCCATCCTACTAAATTATTCCCCTCTAAAGAGAGATTTATGAGCTCTTCAAAAGGAAGAAATAGAGAGGCATTTAAATACCAATCTCCTAATCTTCGAATCCTTGCATAATAAAGATTAAGTTCGATTACTCGTGCGGTGATGTTGCTGCATTTAACTTGTTCCCATTGACAACAATCTGATGCAGTCTCATTATCCACCCACGAAGGTAGCGATTCTCCATTTGGGAAGTTCATATTTGCTTTGAGGTTCAAAAGAGCAACCCTTTCTTCCTCCCAACACCCTAAACAATACCATCCATTTAGCACCATCATCACTAACATTAATTGTAACTTAGTTCCCATCTTTCTTTACTACTAAGCCACTAATTCTTACTATAAACAAGGTTGCAAAATCTCCAATTTATAGCGCCCAAGTGGGGTTGCCGTGTTAGGCGGTTCATTTTTAATTATAGAATTTTCCTCAAAACTGTCAAATCCATACGACTTTTCTTTAAAAGAAAATTGCTCATACTAGAAGTTGATTGATTGAGAGTCAGATGACTATTTCACGATATTTTCCGTCTAATAGTTTGACTTATTGTTCCTCCAATTAGAAAAAAAATCAAAGATGAAATAACTAATTTAATTTCGATAGCGTTATGTGTTAAATGTCAGATTGAACAGAATTGAATATTGTTACATTCGGTTCCACGAAGTCGACTATACATCTATACACAAAAGGGCCAAAACGCTTTAATGGGTATATTAATTTCAATTTTTAACATAAATAAGAAAGTATTCCTAAGTATTGATCCAAGAATAATTTGTAACTTTGGATCCAGGTCACATTAGAAAAAAATGCAGTAAATTAAATGTCTTCTGACCAAATTTATAAATTATTTATAAATGATCAAATTCAATTTTTAATCAAATATTTTTAAGCAGACATATAAGTAATATCGACCATTACTACGTATTACTATTTATTTATAAATAAATCGTTTATATTTTTTTTTTTTCCGAACCGAGGTTAAGTTAGTGTTGGGAAAATTTCTACACTACACCCATTCTTTAATCAAATAATGCAATAGCTTACGATTTACGTTTGAAAAATTAACACTATCTAGAAGACTTCGACCTCCAGTCAATTTTGAAAATGTCCACTTTCTACTGGGAAAAAATGGTTTCTTTGAAAAGAAAGTGGGATTATTGAGTAATTGATACAAAAAGTCTTTATCATTTTTCCGTTTTGTTCAAATCGTCTTTAATATGTTAATTTTGGCATATGTACCCTCAAATCATATGTTTTTTTTTTTTTTCTTATCAACCAATTGGGAACTTTTTAAAGTTCTATGCATGCTTTCTATAAATATTGGGGACTTTTTCAAGATCACGTTTAAAGGTATATTAAAAATCATTTGACAAAATTCATAAATTATTTATAAATAATCAACATTAATAACATATTTTTTAATGGACCTATAAGTGATGAAAATTTCTACTTTAAACCCATTTTTTAATCAATAATGACAATAGCTTAGGATTTGCGTTCGAAACAATTCTACATTAAACGTCATTAGACAATTAAAGCTATCCACCAGAAGACTTTGACCTCTTGTCAATGTTCAAAGTGTCCACTTTCGACTGGGAAAAATGGATGGGAACGTGGAATTATTGGTAATTTCCACAAAATGCTTGATTATTTGTCTTATTTTGTGCAAATTCCAATTATTATTTTAATTTTGCAATTGGAGCTCTCAGATTGACTAAATCTTGTGCAAACCGTCCATGCCGTCAATTCCTCCATTAAAGCGTTTTAAAATTGTGAACTTACTCTCTTGAAATAATAATAATAAAAAAATATTGCAGCTATAATCTTACATTTTTTGAACAAAAAATGCAAACAAATTCCAATTAAAATAATTTAAATTAAATATTTTTTCTAGAATAAAATAATTTACTTATGAAAAAATGGTGAGGGAAGCATGAAGCTCTATAAGCCTGAAATTCATCAAAAGATGAGCAGAGAAAAGAAAGGTGCCTTCTGATTTGTCATCTACTTACCTTTCTATTATAATTTAATCAAATATCTATTCACCAATAATAAAAAGTATTTTAATATTAATTACTGCGGAATTAAATAGTAAAACCAATGATCATAAGATCATGAAACACAATTACATATGCTGTGATGATGCGAATCCTTTCACTTCTTTTGTTAACTTTTACGTGCTCTCAAATAACAAGGATCCCCAAATTTAAATTCAATATTCTTAATTGACCCATATTATGTATTAGGATACTTTATATCACTATTTATAAAAGCAAACTTTACTTAGAGCTTGTTTGTGATGGATTTTTGGGGGAAGAATTAATTTTGAATAGTGATATGATGGGAAATGTGTGATTGAAAAAGAAAAAAAAAATTTTGATGTAATGGAAAATATTATTTTATTGAAGAATGTGTGGTTGAAAATGAGAATTGATTTACTGTAGAAAAATCTAAATCCCTTCCAAACAGGGCCTTAAACTTTACTTTTTGATTTTATTCTCGGGATAGAATTATAGAAAAGCGTTGTAATTTGTAATTACATTCAAACATCAAACAATTCATTATGATAGCAGTAAGGTACACTTATGGACAGATTTAGGGGGGGATCGGTCCTATCTCTTTAATTCTTTTTAGTGAAAAAAACAAGTATGTGTAAATTTATTTTTTTTCTACATATTCTGGTTTGTAGTTCGGTCCTAAATCCGTCCATGCTTAGATGGCAATTTAACAATCTGAAAACCTCGAGTTGAAACTTAGGGACCCAATTTCGTAACTTAGTACTTGCTGTTACTTTATTTTCTTTGGCAAATATGAAACGAAGACTTGAATGATTAAAGAAAGGCACAAAGGAAATTGGCACTTGAAAGTATCTCCAAGAGAACTTATTCCTCGAGACCTTAATCAATCAAAGCGATGTCATATATTATAGACATGATGGTGAAGTTTTCCTGGTTTCTGGGTGGTGACGATATCGACTACTTATTAATATTATTGAGCATTTTTTATTAATAATGTTTTTATTTCGTTATTCAAGTTTTGTTTTAGATAGACCGTATATTTTTATTTATGCATAAAATTATAATTTAAATACTAATATTTAGATATTAAACTTTCCTCTCTAATAATCAAAGCAGGCTGCTCAAATGACAAGATTCTCAGGTTTGGGACATTTTGATACATAAACCGTATTTTTGCTGTTAAAGAAAAGGCTCTAATTTTGGCTGCCTTGTTTATGTGTGCAATATCCAAGCAACTACGATCACGTATTTTTATTAATGCAACACATTTTAATTGAATGAAAATCTATAATATTTATCTGTTACACACTCTAATTATCAACTTTTTTCCCACTCTTCATTTTTAAAATTTTATTAGTCAACACATCTTATTCTTTATGGCGATTTTCATCCAAAAAAATCCATTAAAGTGATTAAAAAGACTTATTTAACACTCGTATATTTAAATAAGTAAAAAAAATTGTGACTAAATATTTACCACTCACTTTTATGTACGCTAGCTGATAGGATTTTAGGACAAAATATCGTTATTAGAATAAGATGCTAATGAAAAGTTAATGATAAGAATGTGATGGAGAAAGTAGGAACATAATGTATATCGAATAAAGGTTATAAACCTTCAATACGGTTAAAACATAGTGCATTTATTAAAGAAAAATGACATGGGTATAACTACCAAATAGAAATGGACCAACGCAAAATTTATTTATTACACCATATTATAGGGTTAATTCCCTAAATGTTCACTAGAATTTTCGTAAAGTTCCCACGGGATCATTGAACTTCCAAATTGTCCCCGCTAGTCACTAAACTTTGAAAACTGAAATCTCATCCATCATCTAGTAAATGCCACTTGCAAAATTGGAAAGATTTGATGACGTATCTAACGGTATGACTGACGTAGCATGTCATTGTACTAAAAAGCATTGTTCTAAAAAAGTCGTATAGGTAGCGCCTAGACGCTATTTTTTTTTAATTCCTAAACAGATGGATTTTTTATTCCTCTCTTTCGTCTTCCCTAGATGCGCTTTATTAGTTTTTTTTTTTTTTTAAAGTCTTTTATTTAACTTTACCTTATTAAACTTTTATATTTACAAAAAAATTCTTTTAACTTTAATTTCAAGTTTTTAAAAGATTTTATCTATACAAAAGTTAAAAATGACTTTATTTAAATAATTAAATAAGATTTAGGTTATGGTGTTATCTATATTATGCAATTATGATCTTGAAACTATTTATTTTATTGAAAACTCCAAACGCATATATAATTTTTTTATAAATCTATTAAATATGATTTGTCTAATTAAAAATCAAAACTATGAAAAATATTATAATTTTTGAATTTTGAAAATTTGAAAATTGTATAATTGACTAACGATAGAAATTATTAAGTAATATAGTATTTTATAATTTTAGACGTTTGATATGCATTATTTTAATTATCAAATGATTTTTAAAATGATTAAAAATTTAAAATAATATTAGCTCCTATTTGACCCCCATTAAATTAAAATTAATTTTTCTCTATTTTATTAGTAATCACATATTTTTTGATAAAATAAAATCACATGTAAACCTAAAAACAAGATTTTAACAATATCAATAGTCGATTTGAAATAACAATATAATAATATTTACAAGTTCTTTTCGTATATTTCTTTTTTCATAATAATGATATCCCACATGTCAACTAATTTTCAAATCATATACCTTCAAAATTCAAAGGTTATACAAAAGGGACGACCACAAGGATCCCGTTGAGGACTTTCGAATAAGAGTAATGCTACATGAACCGGGGTCATTGACATATTTTATTTACAGGGGGAGCGTGTCAAATTTTGATTGGACAATTAATAAAAAAACAATCAAACACGTGCTAACAACACAACACCAGTCAATTTCCCTGTCTACTAACACTGTTCAAGTAGCATTGCACTTTGAATAATGGGATGCGTACAAAACAAGAGCTAGGCGTGATAGGACATGAAGGGATGCACCTTTTTGTATACACCATTATTGACATTATACAACTTATCAACAAATGATTGAACCAAAAAAATTGTTTTATTTTTAAATTGTTCAATGATATGTTGTCACGTGATAAAGTGTCAAACTTGATGTATACTATGATGCACACTAGGCACGATTGTTAAAATATTTCGTATAAAGTCACAAAGTCACGTTATATATATATATATATATATATATATATATATATATATATATATATATATATATGACGGGGACTGATTCTAGAAATTCGTACAAGAACCATATTTGCCGGTTTCCATTCCACCCACTACACATTTATACATCGTCTCCTGCCTCTGCCATGCAATACATTGGCATGCAATACATTGACAGTAACAATCCCCACTACAAAACAACTTTCAATACACTACAAAACACATGTCCGTTTCATTTTCAAAAACTTACTTTTAGCAATTAAACATATTTTCACTTTTTATAGTTACTTATAATTGTTCTTTCTAATTATATAATTACAATGACATTTAAAACAATATAATACTATATCATAATGTAAAATTTAAAGAATTTTGTATTGTTGTCAATAAATAATTGAATGAAAATTTTATATTTTTAAACTGTTCAATTAGATAATATCATATGATAAAGTGTAAACAATAGTGTACACCTCGATATACAATAAGCACGATTGTTCAATATTTAACTCTAAATGATTATTCACCAGCTTTAACATTGCTTTCACGCAACTTGCAAATAAGGGTCAATTTTGTGTAAATTGTGAATGAAACTTCTCAAACAAACCACAGTGCTCTTTCTAAATATTTACAAATACGTGAATACACAATGCAACAAAAAATTAAATTTTTTTTTTTATTGCTATTGCATTGTTATATAATATGTTTTTAGTTCACTTGATAATTAATATTTAATAGTATACTTGCGTGAATATGCTGCATGCATGCACGTTCCTTCTTTTTGAGTGATTTGAAACTATTCCGAGTATGAGTTTAGAATTATCTGTATATATCCAAAGAGAAAGAGTTCTTTCTTTTTGGGGGTTTTCCCCTTGCTTTGCTAGTCATTCAGTTATATGGTTTGAATGTTAATATTAAGACAAAAAGAGGAGTCGGATTAATGCATAAAGAGCACACTACGGTGGCATTATCAGCCTTCAATATTAAAGCATAGTACTATTCAAGAAAAACGTCTTGCTTATGCTCCACCACGATAATCCACGGGAACCATCTGGAGAATGAAATCCATTATGAACCTTGTGTTCCACTCATCGATGCACTGTTCAAAATAAAAGAGCGTTACAAATTAATTTCGATAAATATAAAAACAAATTAAAAGAATAAGAAGTTGAAGTTACCATGATTGCAAAACCAATAAAGCTCACCATTGATAAACAAACCCCTTTGATTACGTGATCGGTGACTTTAGTATCTGTAAAATAGCCTACAGATACACTTGTGCATTGTAATATAAAGGCCTTCATATAGATAAGTGGATCGTCCCCAGCAGTAGACTTAGCAAAACATATTAAAGCTAGAGCAAAAACAGTAAAAAAGAAAAAAAACTCGTCCGACTCTCTATAAAGTTGAACAAGCGCAGTATGTGTAGCAGTGTTTCCTATAGCAAAGAGAAACTGATATTTCTCTGGCATTGTAGCTGTAAGCTTTCTCAAAGCCAAGTTTAGAAAAATTATCACCCCGCAGATAACTATGAGGATGACGAAATCTACTTTGGAATTTTTTTCAATCATCAATCTAATTAGAAAATACGCAGAGAAAGCTAATAATAAAATAGAAATAACAAAGAAAGTACGTTTTAAACGATCTTTCCTTCTATTATAATCACGTTGCTTTTTAATAGAAGCAGCATGGGCTTCTTGCTCCGACGACACAGGAAGAGTATTGATTGGATGAAGCCGCCCAACACTTGAAAAGGTTCGGCGTAAAACATTGTGATGGTGAAAATTTTTGGGGAAGTGTGACGGGGAATAATGAGGGATTTGGACTTGTGTAGTGGAAAGATCGAGGCGAGTGAATGGTGGTAGAGGAATCACCCTGGGTGATTCAGTTCGTATAAGGATTGGTGGACTGGGAGAACTAGTGGGTTGAGTTTGATTATGAATAAAAGTTGAAGTTGAGGCTGAAAATGGTGAAGAAGGAAGAGCAGTATAGGCAGAAGAACTAGCAGTGGATTGAGTGAATAGTGTCCTGGAGAAAGGGAAAGATGTGGTTGCCACTGGTGGCCACATACTGAAGGGGGTGATCGGTTTTCTGGGGAAAACGTAAGAGAAATCGGGAAGGGAAGGTGGGGTTGGAATACGCCGGCGCACAGTGGGAGGAAGGGGAGAGGAAGACGTGCGACGGTGTAAAGTGGAAGTAATGTAGCCGTCTCCCCTTGGGTCGTTAACATTCGCCATTATAGTTTTAGTGAAGAAAAGGAAATAAGTATTCAGCTAGCTAGTTAGGATAAAGTCCAAAAGGCCAGGCTACCTTTTTATAGAAATAAATATATGTGTGCTCTCTCCTCCTCTCTCTTCTGAGTGTATGTACGGTAAAGTTTAAAAGGATATTTTCCATTTGGATTAAGGACCACCTTTAGAGGTGTCAATCCGGGTGGTCCGGGCCGGGTCGGCCCGCCAACATGTGAGCTCGGTAATGGCCCGCGTGAAAAAAAGCCCGCCCGTTGCGGGTTCCGGGCCGGTTACGGGTCGGCCCACAATTTTGGACTACAACCCAGGCCCGCCCGCTGACCCATCCGGGTCGAGCCCATGCGGGTCACGGGTCGCGGTTCGTTCCGATTTTGGCCCGTATGATTGTATAAATAAAATTATAAAAATATAGAATTTTTCATATTTATAGCAAAAAATATATTTTTTTATTAAATGTAAACTAAGAATTGAATAAAATGATAAATTCATAATTATATCAAGAAATTTTTACATAGAATTCAAATTTAATGTTACATGAATTATTTATAACTTTGCAAACTTTTACAACATTATCATCTTCTAAATAGATTGGAGAGCAACTATTATTGAAAATAGGATTTTGAGAAAAAGAATCGTGAGAATCTATAATATAGTAGGATTAAAAAATTTAGTAGTGACTAGTGAGAATCGAGAAGAAAGAAATATAATCAAGATGATGATGATATTTGCAATTGAATAATTGTAATTATAGTAAGGCAGTAATAAGTATGAACTATAAAGTATAAATGTATAATAACTAATGAGAGGGTATTATAAAAATAATCTCTCCCCTTTTTTTTAATTTTTTTTATTTTTTTTAATTTTTTTTTACGGGTCGCGGGTTAACCGCGGCCCGTGGGGGTGCAACCCGCGAAACCCGCGGGTTACATCTCCTTGGCCCGTGAACCGCCCGCACGGGTCACGGGTCGGCCCGCGGTCCCGGTTTTCACGGGCCGGTTTTTACGGGTCATGGCCGGCCCGTCCGTCTTGACACCTCTAACCACCTTACAGAAATTTTCCCACAGGAAATGACACAGGATTTTAAATTGGATAAAGCCCCTCAAACAGGCTTTTTTGACAGAATTTGGATACCAATATGACGTGACAGATTGTGATTGGCCTGTTTGTTTAAAAAAATTTCCACCCTCCGATCCAATGAATTCTCTCCAAGTGTGTCTGTCAAAAGATCCCGATCAATATTCCCTATTTTTTCTAGCATTGTTCTTTTAAATTTAGAATGGAGTGGGCCCCATATGATTAAAAAATTGGAAAAAACTCGCCCCACTCGCCCCTTGTTGTCTGTTCTCTGGCAAGTAGTACCTGCAGCATGGTAATGTTATATTTAGCCCCCAATTGTCTCTCTCTCTCTCTCTCTCTCTCTCTCTCTCCACGCGTCTCCCTCTTCCTATCTAGGTTTTCTATCACCACGTACCTCTTTTACCCCCTATTCTCTCGTATCAATATGTTAGATGCCTTGCATTTTATTATTTTTAAAATATATTTTTTTCTCTTTTATTTTTAATTATAGATTTTTCAATAAAATAATATTAAACGTAAATTCAATATTTTTTCTTATTTTTTGACTACACATTCTTTATTAAAATATTATTTCAAAATATATTATTGAACAAAAAATGATACAATAAATGCAGGGGCGGAGCAAGGAATGTGTCTTGGTGGGGAGGGGGGGATTTTTTAAAATTGAATGTATGAATAAAATTCACATATTTGTTTTTTTTTCCTGGATCTCGTTCAATAAAATCAAGTGGTTCCACATTAAGGATAAATAAACTAAAGTATCCCAGGATAATAAATTTTATTCTATATTTATACTTTGATCTCTAGTTACTACAACGTAAAGCATTATAAACTCGTAAACAAATTATAAGTAGTGGCCGCAACAACCGATATAGGCAAGCCAACTTATGTGTTAAAAGGGTTAGATAGTCGTATAAGACACTTGATTTATCATAAGTCTCAATTTTTAGAATTTAAATATTTTTCATTTTTTTTTTGTGAAGAAATTATGTTGTTAGTTAATAACATTAAAAAATAATTAAAGGTTATGAACAACTTTTTATTTAGCAATATTAAAAAAAATTGTTCAACAAATTTAATTTATAAAAAAAATTTATTCAGTAAATATATTAATAAAAATGTAAAATTAAATGTCGAAAATTATTTCGGGAGCAAGGTAAAGTTAAAATTAAAATATAAGTCAGTAATTTTATAAGAAAAAAATTGAAAAATATTTTAACTTATTTGTCAATATTTTATGAAAATAAAGAAATATATAGAAATATTTAAAAGTTTGTGAGTGACACCGACAACTTACTGATGGCCCAAGCTGAAGCGTCGTCAGTGATTCTCGACAACATTAGTTTCTCTAATCATAACGTTGTCAGTAAAATCGTCTAAATAACCAACACATATAGATTTTAATCAGAATCGCCTAAAATCATAAACGTTGACGATCAATTACAACTTCTCATTGGTGTTTGAAGGATCGTAGGTGATTACAATGATATTGTTGTTCATAATTGCTGATGAATGCGTGTCGATAATGACCAATGATATTACTGTTAATAATTCAAGTCGAAACTAATTGCACTTGGGTTGGGTATCTTATAGGCTATGTCGAATTGCTCGTGGGTAAAGTATCTTACATGTTGGGTAATTCAAGTCCAATGAATGTTAAAGCTCGTTAGATAAGATTATTTTGACTCAAATTAGGATTATTATCTTTCAATCATGATTTGCAATGTGTTTGATAGTAGGAAAAATGGACCATTCTCGACTGACAAGTATTTAGATTTTTAGGCCTCCCATTTTGGCCCCAGGTTTTCTCCCTACCAAAAAATAATAAGGGAAAAATTCATTTCTCTTACTTTATCTTTACCCTATTTCAAAAATAACAAAACAACTTTCACATTTCAAAAATTAGATTTTTTAACCTATATATACACACACATATATAAATATTTATTTATATATATAAATATATAAAAAGATATAAATAAATAAATAAATATAATTAACTCACTCCCACTTCCACCACCCCCACCCTACCACTCCGGTGACTACTCCGATTCCGGTGACCGTTTCGGCGGCTGCTCCGATTTCGACGACTCAAGTCACAAGTCACAACTCAGGTCACAACTCAGGTCACAAGTCACAGTCCAGGTCACAACTCAAGTCACAGGTCACAGTTTAGGTCACAAATCAGAATTTTGTTCATAATCACGAGTTATTATTATTCTTTTTTTATAAGGATCACATGTTATTTTCAAATGATCACACGTAAATTTTTCGGTGACAACTTAATTAATTTTGAGTCACAATTCGAATTTTAAGGGTCACAGTTAACTAATTGGTCACAGGTCAACTATTGGATCATGTACCGCCATCACTTCCAAATGTCTCCACAGTTACCGCTCCGGCTGTAAACCATGACAATCTCCAGCACCAACAATATCGCCACTACCACCACAAAAATTATAAGATCCACAAAACCACCACCCCGCCACTACAGATACATACTTCATCACCACCACAAATCTTCGAATTTAAGGGTCACGGTTAAATAATCGGCCACAGGTCAACTAACGGGTCACATACCATTACCACCTCCAATGTCTCCACCATCACTTGCGGCCATCCTCACACGGTGGCTGACAACGCCACCACCACACCACCAACACCAACAATCACTCCACTGCCACATCAAAGCCACCACCCTACCAACAAAATCCCCAACCCCAACACCACCATCTGCACATACACCACAAATCAGTCCCCAACTCCATTTTCAAGTCAGATCTGCGAAAAAACTAACCACTGTCAACGATCGTGTGCAAAATAGATTAAATTCGTTGCAACTCCGGTGACTGCGCAGGCGCTCTCCAGTTGTGGGTCCTCGCCGTAGCAGCTCCGATCCTGACGTTGCAACTCCCAATTCGGCTTAGTGAAGGAGACGAGAGAGATGGGAAGAGGAGAGAATTAGCGGCGGCAGTGGTGGCATGACAGCAGCGACGGCTGTGGTGGCCTTTTCATGAGAGAAGAGATGAGGTATGGAGAAAGAGAGAAACGAGACGGGAGAGGAGTTAAAGAGAGAGAAAGAGATGGGGAGAGGAGAGAATCAGGGTTAGGGTTTGATAATTAAATATTAGGGGTGGGTGTATATAAATTATTTTTTATAATATTTTTATTAATATTTAATTAAATATAAAAATCTGTATCTATCTATAAAATATCTGATTTTTGAATATTAAAACTTAAAATCTGATTTTTGAACTTGCATCTTGAAAAGTAGGGGTACATATAATTTTCAAAAATAATAATTATTTGTGAAATTTTTTTATAGGGGCTGGACTTGGGTAAAGGTCAGCTACAGCCCACCCCAGCCGAGCCCAGCCTACCTCACCCCTATCTCCGCTCATGAATAAATGCCTTCAAAAGAGAAAATATACCATGTTTCAAATTAACAAAATAGTATATTTAGTTCATTTTACAAAGTTAAATTCACCAATAGTCACCAAACTTCATATTTAGTGTCATCGTCACGTCCATTCAATTTGATTTTGTTTCGTCATAGACACTCAACTTTATATTTAGTATTATCATAGTTATTTCACCATAACCATCCAATTAAATATAACGTTTAACCATGATCATTTAATTTCATATAAAGTTTTACAACGACTACCCACCCAACTTCTTTTAACTAATTTTAAAAGACGTAAAACATTAACTTTGTATTATATATAAAAATTAAATTAAATTATTATTTTTAAAAAGTTACTTAAAAATAAAATAAAATAAAATAAAATAAAATAATTCTTTTAAAAAAGTTATATATATAATGTAAAGTTACCATTTTACCCTTTTTAAAATTATTGAAAAGGGTGAAAAGAAGTTGGTTGATTATGGTAAAACGTTATATGAAATTGGATGGTCATGGTAAAATAAAATCAAATTGGGTGATCATGGTGACGATCTCAGTTGTTGAGCAGTGGTTGGTCGCTCGAGCGACCTCTTCGCGGATAGCGAGCTCTAGCACCCCTATTTTGAGCGCTCCGGCTGTTGCTTAGCGCGTAACGGGGGTTAATATGATTCTTTATTCTCTTTGCACGATTTCTTCTTCTCCGATTGTAACTTGATTCTTTCAAGTTTAACACAAATCTTCAATTCCCAGTTAAACTCAAATTGAATTTCAACTAGTATTTACAAATAGACTTCAACTAGAATTTCTAAGTCGACTTCAAATAGAATTCCCAAATATTCTTTCAAATAGAATTCGAGTTATACCCTAATTCTAACATCGTTGTTAGTGGTGATTTGGATCACTAAATGTTAACTGATTTATTTATTTATTTATAAATGAATTGTGTTTAAAACAAGAATGACACAACCTTTTATCTAACCATTAGAATGTGCTTCAAATTTAGCCTGGATTAAAATTAAATTTTTAGTAAATTTTGATAAAAGTTGTTATTTGAAATACGTGATTAAACATAATTGTTAATTTTAACTTAAATTAAAACTGAATTTTAATTTCTACAAAACAAGGACTTAATTATTATATATATTTTTCAATAAAATTATTAAAATTTTCATATTAATGCGTATTATACAAATGAGTATGGTATCCCCCAATGCAAATTGTTTTAAAACTTGTGCCTAGTATGCAAAATAGAGAATGTCTATATGAATATCAATGTCATATACATTTTTCTCTTACTATATTATATATATTGAGTGTCTAGTAATTTAAGTAATATAACCAAAAATGAGATATAATAATCGAATTTCATTCTTGCTAATTAAAATGAAGACGGAGAGACTCTCCATCACTTGACTTTTATGATATCTTCAAAATAATTAAAGTGTTTATTGTTTAGATAAACACAATGGTAAGGTTTTTCCCTAAGAGTAAACCTTTTAGTCAATGTTTTGAAAGTCGACTCGAGCATCATCTCGAAGAAGGTAAATGATGAAGGTTCGAAAGGTCGAACCGAGGTCCAATCGGTCATAATAAATAATTAAATATATAAATATACCGTAAAAATTTAAGAAAAATAAGTTAATTTGTTAATATTAATTAACACATGTCGATAAAAGACTTTTGAACTTGTCTATATTAATTTTCATTATACTAACTTCTAATCTCAAAAATAATAATAAAATAAAATAAAATAAATGAGACGATTAGTGTAGTTAAAGTTTCAACATATAATTTGTATAGCATTTTAGCCTATGTTTAGATTTCATTTTTTCTACTACAAACTTATAAGTTACCTTTCAAAGTCAAATTTTGATATTGACCACATATTTCATGAAAATGAATTTATTTTGAAAAACAAACTTTAATATTCACTTATTCACATAAAAATAACACTTCATTTCTTAAAGTATTACCAAAAGTTGTTAAAAGGTTTAAAGGTGTTCCATTTGTAATGTTAAACAATCCCACGTCGAAACTAGTAAGGAAAAAGGTGGCCCCCATGGCATATTTCCAAGTTGTGAAAGGGGAAGGTGGAAAAACTCCAACTTTGCTTGAGGCTGCCGCGTCAAGGGTTCGAATCCTGAAATATGGATTTGGCCATTGGGTAAGTACAAGTGTATAAGCAGCATTCCATCCTATATCTTTGGAGGCATAACTTGCTATTTACCTCCTTCAGCAAAGTTCAGGGCATGACAGGACAGGTGAGGGCCGTCTAGGATGCGGTTCATCCTTTTTTTAGTAAGGAAAAAGGTGAAAGAAAAATGTCCAGCAAATGGTTGGAAAATAATAAAATTTTGGGCATCCAACTTTTTTAACATTGGTAGTTTTGTTTTTTCAATTAAAAAATTAACCGGTCGGATGGAAGAAATCGATGCCGTGTCAGGTCATTGGTTTGGAATTAATCTATTTGTACCAAGTTTGTTGACAAAGATAGTTGACAAAATTAGGTGTACGGTTTGGATGAATTGTAATTGACGGATGAGATTGAATTGTCCATTATCTTATTATTTATTTCTTTATATGTTTTAGTTATTGTCTATTATACCCTTACCTTTATATTTTAATTGTTTTTCCGCATTTTACCCCTATAATTGGTATCAGAGCCTAGTAACGAACCTAAAGAAAATTTTTAAAATGAATAGAAAAGATAAAATGATTTTAGAAGAATTACAAAATATTAGTATTTTAACTAATACTAATCGAATTAAATTACAAGAATTAGCAACAAATTTAAGTATTAAATATAAATATCTAAGTGAAGAAATAAAACAAGTAAATAGTCCTCAACATTTAGCAGAAATAAAAAATAAAGGATTACAAATATTAGTAGATGAATTTTCTGAAAATGAAGAAGAAGATATTATTATAAATCAATTTTTGAAACAATATGATAATTTTGCTCAACCTTTAGGAGAAACGGATATTTTAAACCAAGATGTTTTAACTCATATAAAAAATATCGAATCTAATTTGGAAATTGTTAATGACAATATTAAAATAGGACCAAAAATCCTATATAAACAAATTGAATCTAAATTTAAAGAATCAAAATTTAAGGATTCTTATATATCAATTGAACCACCTTTACCGGCATATGTTATAGAAGAATTAGAAACTAAATTCTATGAAGCCACAGAGAAGAATTAGAAGCTTATAAACAGAGTTTAGAACAATTAGCTATTCAAACTGAAAATATTTATATGAATGATCCACCCAAAGAAGAAACTACTGAAATTAATACTCCACCTTTAAACCAACAAGTTGAACCACAAACATTAGTTGGAGAAACTAGTAGAACTAATGATTGGATTCAAGTCGAGTCTGATGACTGGAATTTTGAATGGATGAAAGAGCATGGAATAACGAAAGAACGAGAAAATTATAATTTTAGAAAAGGAGCTAGAGCTACATCAACCAAACCTATACACCTTAGGGATAATAATCCAGTTTAAATTGTTTACTGAACAAATTCCTACACAGGAATATGGCTAGATGTTGATGATAGCAATAATAAAGGCGAAATTATTGACTCATGGGCAAAAGCTACTGATTTAGCTGTTGCTTTTCATAAATGGAATACTACTCAAGCATACAACTTTATAATCCATACCTTTAGGGGAATCACTTCAGATATCTGGAGAAGAACTTCTGAAGAAACTAAAAATCAAATTAAATATGGAGAAAAATCTACAACTACTATAGATAGCAATGAAAGCTTAGATGCTGAAAACTTTAAGGAAATTCTAAAACGAATGGAAAATTTCTTTAGACACTTACTCTTAGGAGAAGTTATACCAGAAACTAAAATAGATATGATCACTCAAGAAGCCTTACAAGCAGAAAGAGAAATGGAATTATTAAAGATCTGTGATATGTGTGAATTAAACGAATATACTAAGAAATTCGAAAAGATATACATCAAAGCATCTAAATCCATAAAAGAATGGAATCTATCAGAAGAAGATAAAAAACTACTTAATAGATATTTTCTTAAACTGCCTTGGCCATGGGGTCAGAAATTATTTGAAGATTATCAAACTTATTGGAATAAAATAGAATGGGAAAATCCAAATCATAGAGCTGATACCTTAGGAATGAGAACTTCATTCGCTAAAAGAAAAATATCAGAATGGTGTAGAAAATCTATGTATCAACACCTATTTAGGAAACATGGTAAGAAAGCAAGTTTATGTTGTTATGGAGAGATAGCAGCAGTGCCACAATTTGGTTGTCACCAACCACCTAGGAAACCATATTATAAAAAGAAATTTAAGAAATATCTTAAACCCTGGAAGAGAAACAAAGGATTTAAGAGTCATAAGAAGTATTTTAAGAAGAAAAAACCTTGGAAAAGGGAATATAACCAACATAAAAAACCTCAGAAGAAATCTAAGGAAGAATTTTATAAAAAATGCAAATGTTTTACATGTAATGAAATAGGACACATATCTCCCAACTGTCCTAATAGAAATAAAAGAGAAAATGTTAAAGCCATTAGAATAATGGAAGAAGTAGAATCTGACTCAGACTATGAAATAATCGAAGATTTAGATGAATTATCTGAAACAGACTCAATCTATGAGCTAGATATAGAAGAAATTGAGGAACCAGAATTTGAACAAATTTATATGAATCAAGAAATCATTGATATGGAAACTACCTTAGATAATGAAGAAGGGACTTCACAAACAGTAGTATTTGATGAAGAGAGATATGGAGCAATAAAAGAAAAACAAATATTTTTAAGAGATAAAGACGTTTTGTAAGACCAATATTACCTTGGTTTAACAAAAACATATATATTGCAAAATATGATGAAGTACCTATTAATATCGAAAATGTTAAAGGCAACACTACTATACCTCTAGTAACTAAAGAATGGGTTAATCGAGAATTAGCAAAAATAAATAGATCCACTAGAGAAAGATTAAAAAATATTGTGATAGGAGGAATCCAAATTATGGTGAAAGGATATTTTAGAGAAGGAATGGATATTCCTATACAAATGTATTTGATGGATAACAGAATACATCATGATCCTATGGATGCTCTATTAGGAGTAGTCTCTGGAAATCTTGTATATAAGAAAATTATATTTACTATAAGACCTGGATTTGCCATGTCCTTACTAGACGAAAATTTAAGTATGGGATTAAATCTATATCATAGAATTGATAGATTAATTATGCCACCAAGAAGTAAAGTCAGAACCTTACATTGTAAAGCTCTATATGCATTTACTACTACACACCAAAAGAAATCAATAAAGTCTCAGAGACTTTATACAAATCCATGAAGATTTTAAAGACTTAGCACAATTTACTCCACCAAGAATGTTGAGTAATAACAACATTTCCTTACCACAAGATATATTGCTTGATTTTCATCAGCAATCTAGAAGAATAGATAATAATGTAGGAAATCAAGGATTAGTTACCTTGAATACCTCTGGACAACTTATAGCCAGAATGCCTAGTAGAAGAATAGAAAGAAGTATTAGTACTAGAGAACTCGCAAGCTCTAGTAGAACATCTAAAAGTAGAAATTACCCAATAATGCCTAGAAATAGCATTGATATTGATCTTAGAAAGTGTGAGGAAGATAATTTCCTTATCTTAACAGAATATATCAATAATCAAAATAACTATGAAGAAATTATAGCCCTTGTTAATACAGGAGCTAGTACTAGTCATATAAGAGCAGACTTAGTTGATCATTTAGTAGAAGAAAACCTACCCCAAGGAATAACTCTTACAGACTATCATGGAATTAAATATGAAATTAAAACATTTGTTAATTTAGAACTAAGTTTTATAGATATTGAAGGAGAACAATTTAAATTAAATCTTAAAATTCATAAAGACTGTAGAAAAGGAAATGATTCTAGTCCAATATTACTTGGAATGAACTTTCTTGAGAAAGTCTCACCATTTCATATACAAAAGAATACTCTACAAATAACTATAGAAGGCAAACAAAAAATGATTCCTAAAATTACTAAAACTAAAGAACCAATTTATATGATACAAGGAATCAGATCAATCAAAACTAGTATACTTAGTCCATATATTGAGATAACACTCAATTTACCAGACTATTGTATGATAAAATTTCATGCCATAATTGATACTGGATCAGGTATTTGCCTATGTAAAAGAAATGTGTTCCCAGAACATTATTATAAAAGAGATTATAAGAAAACAACGTATGGTCAAACAGCAAGCGATATTGTAGAAATCTATAGAGATTTTGTAGAAAATGTTCCTATTATTATAGGAAATAGAGAATGTTTTATTCCTAGAATATATGCAACAGATAAAATCGGATGTGATATCCTTTTAGGAGAAAATTTTATCTATACATATAGCCCTTTTACACAATATAAAGATAGTTTTGAATTTACTACGCCTTGTAATCACAAAATTAAAACACCAAAAATCTATAAAGCTATTGGAATTGCACATCAACCTATTCACCATAGACCTAGACATCAGAGTTCTACAGGTAATCGTAGTGGATGTTATACAGAAATTAATCAAAAACAAAAAATTCCAGTATTAAGAATTGAAAATTTAGAAGAAGAATTAGAAAATATTAAGTCAGAACTAAAAGAATGTTATCATGAACATCCCTTAGCTAAATGGGACAAAGATAAACCTATGGCAACCATTGAGTTAAAAGATCCAAATGCTAAGATATCAGGAAAACAATTTCCTTATAGTGAAGAAGATAAGAAAGAATTTGAAATACAAATTAAAGAACTCTTACAATTAGGAGTAATAAGAGAATCGACTAGTCCATATAATAGTCCAGCATTTATGGTTAGAAATCATAGTGAAATTAAAAGAGGAAAAGCTAGAATGGTAATTGATTATAGAGACCTAAATTCTAAGACAATACCAAATAGTTATAAACTACCAATAAAAGATTTGTTAATAAAACAAATACAGGGAAGTAAAATATATTCTAAATTTGATTGTAAATCAGGATATTGGCAAATAAAATTAGATGAAGCCTCAAAACCTTTAACTAGTTTTACTACACCTAATCCATTAGGACAATTCGAATGGAATGTTATGCCATTTGGATTAATGAATGCACCTGCAATATTTCAACAAAGAATGGATAAGATTATTAGACCAATAAAGAATTTCTGCATTGTTTATGTAGATGATATTCTTATTCATAGTAAAAACTTAAAAGAATATATTGAATATCTTAAGAAGTTCAACTATATTGCTAATAAGTATGGATTAGCCTTATCAGAAAGAAAAGCAGAAATAGCTAAAACTGAAATTGAATTCTTAGGATATATTTTTACCGAAGAAAAAATACTTCAACAACCTCATATTGGTAAGAAGATTATAGAATTTTTAGAAGAAATTAGAGACAATAAAGAATTACAAAGTTTTATTGGATTATTAAATTATTCCGAAAAATTTATAAAAAATTGTGCTAAATATAAAGTCCACTTTACCAAAAAACTGAAGAAAGGAGTTGTATGGGAATGGACACAAGAAGACGTAGAAATGATAAACAAAATTAAGAAAATATGTGAAAATCTACCTGAATTAAATATTCCAAATGAAGAAGATTTCTTTATTTTGGAAATTGATGCCTCTTTATTACACTGGGGAGCAATACTTAAAAGAAAAGAAAACCATAAAGAGTTTCTTTGTAATCCATTGTGTAAATGCCCAGAAGAGCTTGTTGCTTATACTTCAGGCACATTCAAAGATGTCGAAACTAGGTATGATATTAATCGTAAAGAATGTTTAGCAGTTAAGAAAGGAGTAGCAAAATTTGAACCATACTTGCTACCTAGAAAATTTCTTATTAGGACAGATAATACTCAGGTAAAACCATTGTTAACAAATAAACTTGGAACAAGTGCAGCTGAAAGACCACTTATTAGAATGCAAATGTGGTTTGCACCATTTAAATTTGATATTGTCCATATTAAAGGGAAAGACAATTTTATTCCAGATTTCTTAACCAGGAATGGAGCCAATCAGGAAGGAGCTAGAAATATTGAAGTTCGAAATGAACATGAAGATTGCTGCCATAGAATCCAAGATAACTCTAATGGAGATGGGCTGTCGCCAAGACAAGATTCGAGAAGGCCAACATGGCTATATTATCTCAAGGCCCTAATGCCAATAAATTTGAAGGCCTCGGTGCCAATATTGAACCGTAAGCATTGAAGCTTCATAAACTTTCGATTAGAGAGAATACTACTTTGTCTCCCTCACAGAGAAAATATTTACAAAGGATAGTATCTCCATTCCGGAGCTTAATAGCTCAAATATCATCAAAGCACTGCAACACTCATGGTGTTATGGACATCAAAAGTAAAAACGATTTTATTTTGGCATATGTATTGTTTAATCTCGCTTTGTTGTCGGTTTACCAAGATTGGAGGATGGATGAAGACCTTAACATATGGAACCTATAACAAAGTTAACCTCTATCCAGGAGCCCCAGCTTATTGGGTTCGTGCTCTTTATGAAATGGGAAATATAATTTGTATTTACCCATCAGAATCTTTAAAAGAAATTTCTTTGTTACCAAAAGAAGTAGTCCGAGCTATTGAAAGGTATTGCCAAGTTCTTAAACATAAGAACATATATATCAGGTTTTTCTCTCATCGTCCGAATGGGATAATGAAGAAGATAGGCTACGCGCCATTAGCCATGTCATAAGGATTGCCACTACTTCCAAGCATCTTCAGCCTGAGAAGAGTGAAGTCCATGAAACTACACCAGAAGATGTTATCAGGATGACAACCTTCCGTAGAGCCAAGGGATATAAGGAGCAATTTGAGCATATCCAGAAAGTTATTGAAGAAAATCAAAATATTTGGGTATATGAATCACAGGACCACTTGATTTACAGTAAAGCTGTGGCACCCACTAAACAAGAAGATTGGCACTATCTCGATATTTGGTGTGATCATATTTTTGGAGGAAAGACCAGTGGAACACAGAAGACAAAAAATGAACTGTGTAAACAGTTTTGGCGTTATCCAAACCATAAGTGCGAGTACTGTAGCAATGAAGAAGATGGTTCACCAATCTCACTAGATCCAGAGGAATTTCCGGATGAGTGGTTTGAATCTCATATGGAAAAGTAATGGACCCCCTTTATCACTACTTTGTCAAAGTTACTTTGATAAAGAAAAACTGTGGGGTTTCACCTACATTATTTTCCATGTTAAGACAAAGAACTTTAGGCCACAGTAAGATTCTCACAAAGAACACAACAATAATGAAGACCAGCTGTAGAGCTTTTTCGAGTCTATAAAAGGAAGACTAATTCTCAGAAGAAGGCATCCCATCCTTAAGCAAAAAACTATCTTTCTCTCTAGAATTTTCGAGTCTTGTAACCATTTCAGTTTATCTCTTTCATTTGAAGCTTGTAATGAGGTAATCTCTATGGAGTTCTAATCTCTTTAGAGAAAGTACCAAGAGTGTAGCCGAAATATGTATGTATACTCTTATGCAAGAGATATTAGTGTGATGAGTTTATGAAATCAAAGTTGTTTGAAAATACTGTCTTTTTATTCTTGTTATTTTCTCAAAAACTCTTATCTTACTTATACTCCAACGGTGAGAACTTTGAGGGTTGTGCTAGTATCTTGTTGCCGTTTAGCCGTGTGTTGACATTTGAGGCGTTGTTAGAGAAAGCCATTAGAACCCTGTTATCTTTCAAAGGTGATGTTTTAACAAGGAGTTGAAAGGAAAGCTGTGATTCCGTGTGATCCATTGTGAGATTTGCAAAAGAGTCGAGAGAAAAATAATAAGAGTACGGAAGTCGTGTTGGACCATAACCCACTTTCTTAAACTCAAATAACATCGATCACTTATATCTGAGTATACAAGCATACGGGAGCAAGCTCGAGGGAAATCTCGTTGATATTATTCTATCATTACCTTCTGCTTCAGTACTGTAAGATCTTTCTTATTTATGTTAAATACTTGCATTAATATTTGCACTTATGATATTTATGAAGTTTTAGTTACTATTATTCAATATTTAGAAATTAACTGCGAAAGGAAAAAGGAAGAAATTAAATTATTTTATACTGTGCTTGATTACTTTCTGAAAAATAGTAGAAATATACCTGTGCCTTTATATTTTACAGAAAATATAGTTAGAATTAATAAAGAAATTAATAAATTAGAAAATAAAATTAGAATATTAAACGATTGTTTTAATAAAAAATATATTGATAAATACGAGCATAATTGGCTTTTTCATTTATTAGGAGAAATACATCAAACTTATCCTATATTGGGAATTGAAAACCTTGATTTAACTGAGGAATAGAGGAAGGACTTTTTAGTCTTTTAATTCCTGCCACCTCACTTTGTAAACCGAGTTTGTCAAGCCACTTTGTACAAGTAGCATGATCGATTGGTTTGTGATTGGACCTTTTTTGGCCAGTTTTTTTACGGCTATTATTGTATCGGTTTTAATTCATAATTAAACGGGTTTATTATTCGGTTCATATGCTTTTCGGTTGAATTGATTGGTCTAGTCCGATTTTGACAACATTAGTTTTAGCTAATCTAATTAAAATTAATTACTAGAAGACAGTTTGGTGGAGCATGTAGTGGTTAAAAAAAATAAAATTAAGATCCATTACCACTGAATAAATTTTTACGTGTAGTTTGGTAGGGGTGAATTTATAACCACCATTTATATATCATAAACAATACAACCTAATTTAATTTTTAAATAAAGTTTTACTGGGGCTGGGTAAATTTATCAATCACAAGATCTATTTTGTTTATTTAAATCGGAGAGTAAATTCGTCATTTTACGTAGATTACTGAAAAAATGAACGAAATCAGAAATGTTTGGTATTGAAAAAAAAAAAGTTGAGAATGGTTAGTAACCTCTTTGATGGATAAGATCTACCATGCAAATTTGACTTCAAATAAAATCAATGACTAAGATCTTCATCTCCATTTACTATGCTAGTTTATCTCTTAAGTTGTTGCTTTACTTGACTAGGTAAAACACTTCACCTGGATCTTCTCCACGGCACAGACAGGCATACACAGTGAGCAGTATAAAAGCTTAGCTTTCATTTGGAATTCAATTCAATATCAGAAAAATATATACGTAAATCAAATCAGTTGTAATGAAGAAAGCAATGAGCTTGGTGAATGTGGTACTCAACAAGTTTAAGGATGCATTGATGTCTCTTCTCACAACTACGTCTATTTTTCTGGATATGCCACTGGGATTCGCTGTTATGTTATATCTCAGAATAGATCATATGGATACTAATTTTTTAAATCTTTCAATTCTTTATTCTTCAATGTTTCTTATCAGATTTTCGAGGTTAAGGTGTTTAGGAGTTATGCCAAAGAATGGAAACGTTGTAGAGCGTTGGGGCCCTTTTCT
The DNA here is from genome assembly GCA_035079005.1 of Fraxinus americana. Classification (NCBI taxonomy): domain Eukaryota; kingdom Viridiplantae; phylum Streptophyta; class Magnoliopsida; order Lamiales; family Oleaceae; genus Fraxinus; species Fraxinus americana. Next base: position 35,448,495 of record CM068709.1, on the reverse strand, counting down.
GCGCATGAATTGTTGGAGATCTCCTCCCTCCGACTGGCCTTGGATATTACCGCCAATTGTTCAGGATAGCAGAGCACCAGCAACGACAAGAAGAAGAAATTCAAATTTAAATATTAATCAGACTTTTGTCGTAACGGTGTCGGTGAACCGTCCAAATAGTTGGAATTGCAAAGTTCGGATCATCTGATGAAGTTTGCCTGCCAACAAAATCAAGTTCCTGGGTGATGATGGTATTGAGTACTTATTGAATCATTTTTCCATTAATAAAATTTTCATTTCCGTTGTTCAAGTTTTGAATTATATAGACTTACTGAATATATAAATTAATTATTAATAATTTAGATGATAAAATTTCCTAGTTCTCTTTAATGAACCTAATCAAAGTAGGCTGCTCTAATGGCCAGATTCAAAGGTTATTTTTCAACTATAAGACCATCTGAATTTGAAATGGAAATTCTCTTCAGTTGTTGACCCTTTAGCAATTAAAAATTTCTTATTCTTTTCCAATAACATGACATTTTGTCCAAAAATATTGAATTCGTGGGCTTTACGTTGTGATTTATGAATTTCAGACAGTTCCATCTATCTAAATATCTGGACAATGCAACCGTTTGACAATTCTAAACATCAAAATTATGCTATGGGATGTAGCGTCTCGACAATATGATAATTTTAAATGTCTAGAATTCCATATTCTAAATTGACGTTAGCTCGACAATGTATATTTCAAATATGGTCAGAATTATTAGCCCCTATTTGATCCACATTATTTTTTTCATTCTCATTCTTCTTCTCATTTTCAACCACACATTTTTCAATAAAATAATATTTTTCATCACATCAATAACTTTTCCTTCTTTTTCAACCACATATTCCCCATCACATTACTTTAAAAAGATGCATTCTATCATTTTAATGTGCATTCTATCGTTTTATTATATCTTACAATGGAGAGTTCTAAGAAAGATGTTGAATGAAATGACATGACACGACTGCAACATTGCATAAACAACTTTTCGTGTTAGCATCATTTTGTGTTGATTTAAAAAAGAAATCAAAATAATGTAGCCTCATCCTTCTATTCTCAACCGGAATCTCACAAGAGAATTGCACCCCATGTCGTAGATGAAGAAGTAAGTCCATAGAAAATTCATTGTAGAAAGAGGTCTAAACATGGGTATAAAGGCAAAAAATTATGGTTATATTACTCGGAGCAAATTCCATGTAATTTGTGTCAATTTTCCTCCTATTTACAATTCATTGTCATTGAATAAATTATTCTTACGCATATTTGTACTTCTTTATTGATTTTTGTCGAATAAATTATGCTAAACTTACGGTAAAACTTGAAAATTCTATCGAGGGTTGTAATGTAAAGATTAGAAAAAGGACATGAACTAGTAAGTTAATAATCTGAATTATTTACGTCCAACAATAAAATAAAAATCAATTTTATTTGGTACAACAAACAAGTCTAACTTCCTAGTCAATATTATGAAGATCAAATTCAAATATTACTCGCATTCGTATAATTGAGAATCATTATTTAATTGAAATTCAAACACAAATAAATACTACACGTCAATTGATTAGTTATTGAGTTCCATATTCTAAAATTAGAGATTAGGTTAAAGTTACCCCATTCTTCAGCTATTATCTCTTAATTTATCTGCAAGTTTGTTACTAAAATTTTGGACAAATTATTATCGTAATTCTTATTCAAAACTTAAAAACTTTAATACACCAAAAATATGTAAGTACTTTCGATTAATATATTGTGTATGTTCTACAAAATTTATTTTATAATTTAGGCTAGTTAAACATATTTTTATCCATTCATTTTACGAACCCCAAACTTTATAATCCACACACTTCTTGTAAAATTTTACATGGCAAACTATTATAGGTTATGCTGCCTACTTCCATTTTACACGACTCAAAATCAAAGGTAAAACAAAAAGGTTCGATCCTCAATTCTCTCAAAACAAAGCAATAACCAAACACAAATGAATAGTCAATAATAGTAAACAAATTTTGCAGAAACTAAGCGGTTCCAAGTCTAACAGATAATCAGACCTGTTACATAAACAAGTTGGGTCTTGATGCTTTGTAAGTTGTCTTGAGCTTCCTAGTAGGTGGCCGGACCTTCCTGAACACCAAAGGAAACTTGATCTTAGAGTTATGGAACTGTTTAGTGCTCTCCCTCTTGCAAAGTTTAGCCGGGGTAGTGCCTGTCTTGATAATTTGGATGCAATGATGGCGATGACGAGAAGCCATTTCAGTGTACATCTGTTCTACGGCACCATTCAAAGTTGTATCACGGTACTCTTTGTACATGTTATGATAACCAGTCCTACTTAGGTACCGTAACCAGATACCATAGTTCTTGATTGTGGTCGGGTTCTTCTCAAAGATCTATTCACAAAAGCATAAAGAGGAATGCAAGAAATAAATGATCAATCAATAAAAATTATAGACAGAACAAACAATGTTTACTTACTGGTGGAATGAATGGTTAATTTTGAAACAATGGATTAGGAGCTCAAATGAAAGCAGCAGGATAGATTTGTGCGGGAAAAAAGAGAGAGGAACCGTTAATTTTAAAATAAAGGATTAGGAGCTCAAATGAAAGAAGCAGGATAGATTTTTGTGTGGGAAAAAAAGAGATCTTCGGCATAAAATAAAAATGCGTAGGCACCCACGAGTATATATCTCTTCAGGGTGGTTAATTAATAGATATAGATCAAAAGTACAAATTAAAACAACCTGAACCTCTGGGAAACATTATTCAAATCTTTCTCATTATGAATAAACTAAGTTGCCGACTATTGGAAAGATTATATAACATTGTACAAGTATGCAATAGGAACTAATGCAACCTTTCACAGAGGGCTGGGAAATGGGGAACTGAAGATGGCTTACACCATTGCAATTAAACAAATAAATAACAGTTGTTTTGAAGGCATAACTACAACTACCATACATAATCACTATTTTTGTAGTAACAGTCTATCAAGTCTGTTACCTACTCTATCCGCCAACTACTAATATACGTTTTTAGGTGGAGAGAAATAATTTCCAGCCAAAGATCGGAATTCATTAAGATACAACAATTGCTACTCAGTATATAAAATATTCTTTTAGCATATGGCTCAATCATCCCTTATTCTTGTCCTATATCAAGAGCCGTTCTTGACAAGATAAAGAGTGCAAATGAAATGAGAACCAAAATCTGAACATTTTAATACTCGTAATGACTGATTTAAGAATTCAGAAAGAGACCAAGCTAGAAGCTCTAGATCTGGGGCAGATTTATTTATTAAAATTTCAAAAAATCATAGCATTTACTAAAGAATTAACAGCAAACATACACATTACGTTCATTTTCTGCAATGCAAAATGGAAGTACTCCATCAAACATACTATGTGATCAAATAGCATCAAAATATCCAATTTCTCAATAATTGAAATCGGTAAAATATAAGCCTTCAATAAATTAAAAATGAAGGCGCACCTCGTTAATAGCAAGGACTTGGCCGTTGCTCTTCTTCACCTTCTTAAGCTTCCTCAGGAAATACTTTTAAAATCAAAATAACAATTCGTTTCACTATATAATCACCTACAGAACCCATCTATACAATCACATTGAATTAAATATAAACAGTGTAGGCTATATATTAATTATATAGTAGGTCGAACCAGAATTTGGACTTGGCGCGGACGTCATTGGTGGCCCAGAGCTTCATCCGGTAGATCTTCGGGTGCTCATCTGTCTCCGTCGGTAGAGCTCTCCCCACCACTTGGTACTGATGAAACTGCAATATGTACCAACATGCCCAAAATTCATATATCAAATATATCGAAATCTCAAAACACTAATTTCATTAAACAAACACCACATACATATAAAGTGGAGGAATTACCTTGTAAGTCACCATTTCTGACGAGATTTTCTTCCGGTGGGGTGTGTGTGGGATTGTTTGAAAGGATGCGTAGGGTTTTCGGTTTGGATAAAGCTACTCGTACAGGACTTTTCTTACACAAGGCTTACAGGAATTCAAAAAAACGGATGTGGCACCTGCGTGGTTGATTATTTACTGACAGCCGCAGCAGCCCCTATTACCCACCCCGACACACGTTACACATCCACCACTTTTCCCTTTTTCTCTTTATTCGTGTATCAAATTTCGAAATTATTATAGGAATATAAAACAAAGTCGAAATATTAAATTCTTAACACTATTTTGAAATGCTCACGACCTAATTTATCGCATCTTTAAGAGCATGCGAAATGGCCAACCGTAGCCAAAGTTACCACTCGTCGAAATAGACCGTTTCAAAATATATAAATGATTTTTCTTTTTTTTTGTTTGTCTCAACTTTCGGGATTATTACGGGAAGTCAAATGAAATCGAAATATTGCATTCTTAATACAATTTCGAAATGCTCACGGCCTAATTTGTCGCATTCTTAACCACATGCAAAACGGCCAATCGTAGCCAAAGTTACCACTCCGAAAATTGAGACAAAAAAAGAAAAATCATTTATATATTTTGAAACGGCATATTTCGACAGGTGGTAACTTTGGCTACGGTTGGCCGTTTCGCATGTGGTTAAGAATGCGACAAATTAGGCCGTTAGCACTTTGAAATTGTATTAAGAATCCAATATTTCGATTTCGTTTGACTTCCCGTAATAATCCCGAAAGTTGAGACAAAAAAAAAAGAAAAATCATTTATATATTTTGAAACGGTCTATTTCGACGAGTGGTAACTTTGGCTACGGTTGGCCGTTACGCATGCTCTTAAAGATGCGATAAACTAGGCCGTGAGCATTTCGAGATGATGTTAAGAATGTAATATTTCGACTTGATTTAATATTCCCATAATGATTTCGAAAATTGAGACAAAAAGGAAAAATCATTTATATATTTTGAAATGGCCTAGTTCGACGAGTGGTAACTTTGGCTACGGTTGGCCGTTTCGCATGTTGTTAAAGATGTAATAAATTAGGCCGTGAGCATTTCGAAATGATGTTAAGAATGTAATATTTCGACTTGGTTTAATATTCCCATAATAATTTCGAAAATTAAGACAAAAAAGAAAAATCATTTATATATTTTTAAACGGTCTATTTCGACGAGTGGTAACTTTGATTACGGTTGGTCGTTTCGCATGCTGTTAAAGATGCGATAAACTAGACTGTGAGCATTTCGAAATGGTGTTAAGAATTTAATATTTCGACTTTGTTTTATATTCCCATAATAATTTCGAAATTTGATACATGAATAAAGAGAAAAAGGGAAAAGGGGTGGGTGTGTAACGTGTGTTGGGGTGGGTAAAAGGTGGCTGCTGTGGCTGTCAGTAAATAATCAACCACGCAGGTGCCACGTCCCTTTTTTTGAATTCCTGTATGCCTTAGGTAAGAAAAGTCCTGTACGTGTAGCTTTATCCTTTGGGTTTACACGAAATGTGGAAGCCCTACTTCGTAATGGGCTTTGTCGTGGTGCTTGGTTTCTTGGGCTTTATTTTGGCTTTCCGGCGGAACATGTCGTGCCTTCATTAGGTTTAGACCCTATTTGATATAATTCAAGGGCTGTTTTTTGGTAGAAAGAAGACTGTTGAATAGTGATTCTTAAGAGAGAGTGGTTAAAAAGTACCAATTGGTGTGAATATGTCGTTGAAAATAATTATGTATCAAATCATAAAATAAATTTTAAAGTATTAAACATGCACTAAATTTTGATATAAATTGATGAAATATGTGGTTGAAAAATCAGGAATCTCATCAATTTTGATTAAATTTAATTATTGATTTTGATTTTGACTTTCCTTTTTTTTTTTTATCAACTTTTTAATCTACATCAAACAGGGACTTAATGAGTGACTTTTTTCCTACCCAATATTACGTACATACGTGACACAATCACTTCTAGTAATAGTAGCACCTCACAACAAGAACGAATTGAATAATAGGCTCCATGCTCTCTCTCTGATACTAAACTGCAATATATGCACTAAAGTAAAATAAATAAATAAAGCAGCACTAATATAAATATTTTCATTAACCCAATGTTTGATACTCAAATGCAATAATGGTTACAACATCTAATCACATCAAAGGCATGCCTACAACTGCTTCGTTACTTCCGGATGATCAAATCTGGAAAGAAAAATGATAAGATTGATTATAAAATATGTTAGTTACAAAAATCCTCATACAGAATAACAAAAGGTACCTTTATTTGGGAATGTTAGTTACAAAAATCCTCATACAGAATAACAAAAGGTACCTTTATTTGGGATGTGGTAATATTGTCTAGAACACGCGGCTTCTGAAATGGATTATATAAACCTCAATGAAATGGAACCATGCTCTTCTCCAGTGAGGATTTATGTACAGAACTATAGCAATGCAAAGCACTACAGATACATAAGATATGATGAAGCTTATGTAGAAGAACTCCATGTCCATGAAACCGTTCTCCTCACTTTCATCATCAGCAGATGGCAGGACAGGTCTTGATCCAGTGCTAGTACAATCGACAGATAATGGACGACCACAAAGATGAGGATTTTCCAGATAACTATCTTCGTTAAAGGTTCCAAACTGACGTTTATCAGGTATCCTACCTGTTAAATTATTATGCGCTACACTGAAGATTGCCAAATCATTTAACTCGATCAGATCAGTGGGGATCCTCCCACTTAAGCTGTTATAGGAGAGATCTAAGCTCTCAATCTGATGTAGGTTTGAGAATCTTGCTGGAATTGTTCCAACAAGATTGTTGTGGGATAAGTTGAGTGAGCGGATCTCAGTTAAGTTCCCAAGGGCATCCGGAATTTCACCATGTAATTTATTAGAAGAGAGATCAATTCCTGACATGTAATTGAGGATGTTGCCTTTGTAAGAATAAGAATTTCTCTTTGTCACGAATGTCGCTGTAATTGGCAGATCGGCTAATGGGAAATAATCATCGTTTTGGAAATGCACATGATAGTCCATTTCTAACTCAACCTTGCCCATATAAGATTCCAATTCGAAAAATGTAGAACCGAGTGCAAATACATCCATTTCAGACTTCACCTTGGTTACCTCCAGCTTTATGCTACCAAAAGCAGTGCGGGATTTGACCCGAAAGCCAATTAAAAGAAAGGTCGATCATGCTTAGTTTGTTCATCTCACAAAATTGGCGAGGGATTGTGCCTTCAAAATGGTTACCTCCAAGAAGAATAATGCGCATGCTTGATAGAGTGCCGATCCATTGAGGGATACTTCCAGTGAACTTATTCTCTCTAAGATCCAGTAACACCATAGAAGAGCTATTGTGAAATGCATATGAAAGCTCACCTTCCAATTGGTTATTGTTTAGATAGACTTGTCTTATCATCGATGTATTGAAGCAAGATGGGACTGAACCACATAACTTGTTCTTAGATAAATCTAAGAAGAGAAGATAATCGAGATTGCAAATTTCAACCGGGATTGGACCCTCAAGCTGGTTATTAGACATAGAAACGTAACGCAATCCTGTCATATTACCCACTGATGTGGGAATTCTGCCTGACAAACGGTTGTTACTAATGTCCAACCCCATTAGAGAGCTGAGAAACAAGCTACTTGGAATGGTGCCCGAGAACTCATTGCTATCCAGATATAAAAATTGCAAGCTTAGTAGGTTGGTAGATTCTGGAAATATTTGTCCTTGCATTTTATTATCTAATAATTTGAGAAAAAACAGAGAATGGCATCCCATAACTAATTCTTGAGGTATTGTGCCTGACAAGTTATTATTAGACAAGTCTAAAACTGTAATAGATTTGAAGTCACCAAAACTAGAAGGTACACGCCCATCAAACATATTTGTCGACATGTTTAAGGTATCCAAATTTGGAAAAAGTGAAGTTATATTAGTTGGAATATGTCCATTTAACTTATTATTAGATACATCAAAAATCTCCATGTTGGGATTGGTGCTTGTTGGCAACTTGAGAGTTCCTTTGAAAGCATTATCCCTCAGGTAAAGTCCCCTAAGTTTTGTGTTGTTCTTTAACAACCAAGTTGGAAAATTCCCTCCTATGTTGTTCTTTTCGAGAATGAGAAATTTCAAGTTGTATTGATAGTAAAAGAAGTTGGGTAGTGTTTGAAGGCCACTAGAATTTGACATACTAAAAACCTCCGGTTGAAAACTGGGAACCGAATTTCCCGACTCCTTTTCATTTATTATTTCATTGTTGTTCAAAAATATAAACTTGAAGTTTGAATGATTAAAGAACGCCTTGAAAGAAACTGGAACTTGAAAGTTATTACTTGAAAGGGAGAGATATTCAAGTGATGTGAGTTTAGAAAGTGGAGACGAGGCAATATTTCCGGTGAACTTGTTGTTAGAGAGCTCAATCAATCTAAGAGATGTCATGTTTGCGACACATGAAGGAAGTATTCCTTCGTACTCATTCCAACTCAAATATAGTTCTTGGAGGTTTTTAAGTTCACACCACCCTGCATGCAAATCAAATGACATCACAACTTCGAAACGAAATAAGGAATATAAAGGCCTTGCTTATAAGAGGAAAGCAACTTTTTTTTTCTCTAAACTTACTTTTAAGCCCCTGTGTAGCGGAATTAAAATCAGATTTTTAATAGATTTTGATAAAAGTTTTTAAAATGTGTGGATGAAAAGTTGTGGGACCTATAAAATATATTGTTAATATTAATTGTTTGATTTTGACTTAAATTAAAATCTGATTTAAATCAATACCAAATGAGGGCTAAGTAAGAAAGTTACTTTTTAAAATCGAATTTTTTATTTGTGAAAGATGGCAATTAGTTTTGAATATAAATCTTATCTTACTATCAAGATAAGTAACTTATTTTCACTCACCAATTAAAAAAATTATAGATTGTTAAACTTAATTACTTTTAAGTTACCTTTTAATGTTAGCCTAACCTCTTAAATTATATTAATTATAAACTCTGTCGTGTTACCTCTTAAAAATCACTATTCAAAACATTGTTTTTATCGAATAATGATTGTCAAATATGGGCTAAAAGAGATACAATCATGAGATGACTTTGCATTCATTTACCAAAAGTTCAACTGAGTTGCAAGGAAAGTTTTAAAATTGAGTAAATAAAAATAATTGAAGAAACAATTTATTAATTAGCATGCTAAGTCATGGAAAACATTGTTTACGAAACAAGCCATTGAAGTTTACCTTCTAAGGGAAGGGTGCCATTGAGTCCGCATTCGGACAAAGATAAAATTTTGAGGGAAGTCAATGCTCCAATACTTTGTAGAATGTTCCCATCCACTGTAGAATTGTCCAAGTACAATCCCTCCAGCCGTCTTAAACGTCTCAAATCTTATACACGAAAGCAATGGAATGTGCATGAGAGTTGGAGTTAGTAATATAATTTTTGTGACTAGGAATTACAGCTCTTTTGGCTTACCATAAGTTCCAATACTTCCGTTTACATAATTGTACCGGAAATAGAAGTGCTTGATGTCTGAGAATTCCTTCCAAGCTTGCATCATGTTGCTAATGTTGGAGACACGTAGGTCATCTAGTTTTAGCACTTGGAGTCGATGCATACTTTTGCTGTCTAAAACGGAAAACTCTCTAGGTAATATTCAAGTAGAGGGGTATTAACATTCATTATTTGAAAAATAAAAACTTGAAAAACTTAGCTAAGTACCTGTTGGAGGTGTGAAGTTGTCAATCTTATTATCACTTAGATCAAGCTCCAACAAATTACTCAAAGCATGTATATCTAGATGGAGGTACAAGCAAAATGTGAATATAATGATAGTGAACTCAGTTTTATTTGAGCAAACAAAGAACAATGAGGATTTCTAAGTTGTAGAACTAACCTTTCATTTGGATGGTTCCTTTTAGTTCATTGTGAGAGAGATCTAGAGATTTGAGTGATGATAGCCCTTGAAGTGAGGAGAAAATGCTATTATTAAAGGAATTGTATCTTAAATTGAGGACCTTCAAATATTTTAGACCTGTTTGTATAACCAAATCCACAATAAGTTGCAATACAATATCTACGATGCAATGCAATAACCAAAAAAAGAAAGAAAAAGCTATTATTTTAATTAAAGGGGTGGAGCAAAATAATACGAATGTTTCTGCTCATACAGAATAAGGCAGAAGTGAAGTATAAAAACAAAAGGAAATTAACAATAAATGAGGACAAAGAACGAAATGAGCATGACATACCATAAATGGTACCCAAACTTCTAAATTGATTCCACCTTAAGTCGAGCTCCTTCAAATTGATAAAGTCATTCAGATCTGTCGAAAAATACTAGTAAACATATTAAAAGGTCATGTGACCTAAAAACAATAATCACGCTTGTGAAAAGAAGACTCACTTAGCACTGATAAAATGTCGTAATTGCTAATATCATAATTAGCCGAGAAATCAAGAACTTCCAGCTTGGTCAATCCAAAGAGTTTTTCACTGCCTACACAATGATCTTTCTTAAAAAATAATAAAGAATTTGTTTCGTCAAGTTATTAAAAACTTTTGTGATGCCTCAGAGGAAATCAATGCTGACTGAGAGTACTTACACAAGCATAATGGATTGAAATCATGAAAATAATATTATGGCTTCTACAGTAAGGTGTATTACAACACTGGGTTGATTAGCACTACTAATATATATATATCTCAATACGATAAATTAACATTATTAGGAAGGGACAAATGGAAAATGTTTTGATTTAATAGGAGAGCAAATAGCATAATTTTCAAGTTACAGAATGGTAAATATATGAAACCAGGATGAATAATGTGAAAGATCAGTTTATAATAATTGGTTTTTTATCTATAATTTTAATAGAGAAAACTAAAGATTTTGAGAGAAATTGATTATCTGTAACAAGCAAAGTTTTAATTACTATAATAAGTTGACTTATTTCCCAAAGGGTTGATTATTTGATAATCACGTGATCTAGCAAAGAACCACCAGCATACATGATATATCGAACTTACTGAAGTAATTTTTTCTTCCTGAATAGAAGATTCCTTGGAGTCCCAGATACTTGAGAGAAGAAAGCTGACTAAGAGATGACAAAATTTTGCTATCAAATGAATTGTCACTCAGATCAAGAGCCTCCAAATTTCTCAAATTTGACAATCTATCAATACCTGCAACAAAGTTCAATATATCTATATTATCAATCAAAGAAAAAACTTACTAAACAAAATAAGAGAGATTGTAGCACACCTTCATTCTCAATCCATCCTACTAAGTTACTCCACCTCAAGGAGAGATTCTTGAGGTCTTGAAAGGGAAGAAATAGAGAGGCATTAAAATACCAATCTCCTAATTTATAATGCCTAGTTGAATCAAGATTAAGTTCGATTACTCGTGCAGTGATGTTGCTGCATTTGACTCGTTGCCATTGACAACAGTTCGATGCAGTCTCATTATCCACCCACGAAGGCAGCGATGTTCCATTTGGAAAGTTTATATTGGCTTTGAGGTTCAAAAGAGCAACCCTCTCTTCCTCCCAACACCCTAAACAATACCATCCATTTAGCACCATCATCACTAACATTAATTGTAACTTAGTTCCCATCTTTCTTAACTACTAAGCCACTAATTCTTACTATAAACAAGGTTGCAAAATCTCCAATTTATAGCGCCCAAGCGGGGTTGCCGTGTTAGGCGGTTCATTTTTAATTATAGAATTTTCCTCAAAATTGTAAACCATAGCACTTTTTTATTGTTTAATTGATTAAATGAAAATCGCTCATACTAGAAGTTGATTGATTGAGAGTTAGACGAACAAAGAAAACTCTTATTCTATTTCTGCACCATATTTTCTGTCTACTAGTTTGACTTATTGTTCCTCCAATTCCCATGTTAGAATTTTCACACCAAGCAAAACCTTGAGGCTTGAAATACTTTCCATCTCAATTCATGACTCTTGGGCTTCTAGTTCCTCCTTAAATTCAACCAATCACGGCATCAACACCAAGATGGAATTAGTCACAAATTTATCTCCTATTTGCAGTAGAAGTCCTCCAACGTTGGCATTTTTGAGGCAAATCCCATTAAGTACCGACTCCCATTAAGAGTGTGTCTGGTTCTTATTTTTTGCATATTAAAATTACAAAATTGACCGATACCTTATCCATGAGGGCCCCATATGAGAGAAAGTCAGTCAACTATTACGACTGGAACTCATGACAACAGTCAGATAATGGCTAAAAATCAGAAAAAAAAAATTAGACAATTAAAGCTATCCACCAGAAGACTTTGACCTCTAGTCAATGTCGAAAGTGTCCACTTTCGACTGGGAGAAATGGATGGGAACGTGGAATTATTGGTAATTTCCACAAAATGCTTGATTATTTGTCTATTTTGTACAAATTCCAATTATTATTTTAATTTTGCAATTTGAGCCCTCAGATTGACCAAATCTTGTGCAAGTCGTCCATGCCGTCAATTACTCCATTAAAGCGTTTTAAAATGACGAACTTACTCTTTTGACATGGAAAAAAAAATATATTGCAGCTATAATCTTACATTTTTCAAAAGCAAACTTTATAGAATTGATCCGTATTTTGTATAGGATCCCCAAATTTAAATTCAAGATTCCTAATTGACCCGTATTTTGTATAGGATACTTTATATTACTATTTATAAAAGCAAACTTTACATTTCGATTTTATTTTTTCTTGTCACCGGGATAGAATTATAGAATAGCGTTGTAATTTGAAATTACGTTCATACATCAAACAATTCATTATGATAGCGAAGAAAGTAAGATACACTTAGATGCATGAACGGATTTAGGGAGGACCGGTCATGTCCCTATAATTTTTTTAGTATAAAAGAAATGACTAAAAAAAAAATTTTCCTCGTAAATTTTTTTTTTTGTGTGTAAATTTAATTTTTTCGACATATTTTTTTTCCGTCTTGCTTAGATGGCAATTTAACAAATTGAAAACCTCGAGTTGAAACTTAGGGACCCAATTTCATAACTTAGTACTTGCTATTACTTTATTTTCTTTGGCAAATGTGAAACTAAGACTTGAATGATTAAAGAAAGGCTCAAAGGAAATGGGCACTTGAAAGTTGTTACTTGAAGTATAAAGATATTCAAGTGAGGTGAGTTTTAAAAGCGGAGACGTGGCAATATCTCCAAGAAAAAGTAGTAAACAATTAAGAATTAAGGGGTCAAACTGGCATTAAAAAATTAATTTTGGAGTGAATCGACAATATGAGATGGCGTCAGCATATGAAACACAGTAGACGGCTGGAATGGTATTGGATATTGGGAATTAAAAACTTCACTTAGTAGGAGAGGGCCTCGAGAGAAAATCTATAACATATCCAATATGTTAACTGGCGGATCTCTTGAAGGAGTTACAATGAATTAAATAAATATTCAGCTTTTACATTGCAAGTTTATTTAATCCAAAAATATCTTAACTCCCATAATTAATCAATTTGAAAGCTAACGTCACTACACACACAACAACAAAAAAAAAAAAAAAAAAGAAGACAGCTAGATTCTCAATTTTCTCAAAAAGTGAAGACGAGTCCCAATTAAAACAAGGGATAATTGCACCAGCGATACCAAACATTTCATTTTGTTGCAAACTTTGGCCAAACCTTTAATTTGTGTCATCTAGGGTACCAAATATTTCATTTGTATAATCCATGATACCAAACCTTTTCAAAATGCCGCAGTTGAAGTCCAAATAGATGGTTTCTGTTAGTTTGACCGTTAGTTGACCAAATAATTGATTTTGACAATAATTTTGACCAATTTTAAGATGTTAAAATGGTAATTTTACATTTTTTATAATGAAATAACTAAAATCAAATAATTAAAAGTAAAAATCAAAAAATCAACTTTATCTTCTCCATCCAAAGTTACTTTATTATAAAAAATGAAAAGTTACCATTTTAACTTTGATACACTGTTAATTCTCCAATTATTATTGGTGTATGTAAAATTCTCTATGTTTACTACGTTTTTCTATTATCAACCAATTGAGAATTGATTGATTGCATAAATATCTATGCATGCTCTCCATCAATGTTGGAGTCTGCTGCAAGATCACATCAAAAAAAAATGCGGTAAATTAAACCTCTTCTGACCAAATTTATAAATTATTTATAAATGATCAAATTTCATTTTTAATCAAATATTTTTAAGCAGACATATAAGTAATATCGACCATTACCACGTATTACTATTTATTTATAAATAAATCGTTTATAATTTTTTTTCCAAACAGAGGTTAAGTTAGTTTTGGGAAAATTTCTACACTACACCCATTCTTTAATCAAATAATGCAATAGCTTAGGATTTACGTTTGAAAAATTAACACTATCTACTGGAAAAATCATCAACTAGAAGACTTTGACCCTTTCTATAGGAACAATTGGTTTCTTTGAAAAGAAAGTGAGATTATTGAGTAATTGATACGAAACGTCTTTATCATTTTTCTGTTTTGTTCAAATCGTCTTTAATATGTTAATTTTGGCATATGTACTCCCAAATCATATGTTTTTTTTTTTTTTATTATTATTATTATCAACCAATTGGATCGAGTGACTTTTTAAAGTTCTATGCATGCTTTCTATAAATATTGGAGACTTTTTCAAGATCACGTTTAAAGGTAAATTAAACGTCATTTGACAAAATTCATAAATTATTTATAAATAATCAAAATCAATAACATTTTTAATTTAATCAAATATCTATTCACCAATAACAAAAAGTATTTTAATATTAATTACTAAGGAATTAAACAGTAAAACCAATGATCATAAGATCATGAAACACAATTACATGTGCTGTGATGATGCGAATCCACACATCTTTTGTTAACTTTTACGTGCTCTCAAATAAGAAGGATCTCCAAATTTAAATTCAAGATTCTTAATTGACCCATATTTTGTATAGGATACTTTATATTACTAATTATAAAAACAAACTTTACATTCCGATTTTATTCTCGTCATCGGGATAGAACTATAGAAGAGCGTTGTAATTTGTAATTACATTCATACATCAAACAATTCATTATTATAGCAAAGAAAGTAACGTACACTTAGATGCATGGACGGATTATTTTTTTTTTTTTTTTGTGGGGGGTGAAAAAAAAAATTTACGAGAATTTTTTTTTTTTTTCTACATATTAATCCAGTTTGTAGTTTGGTCCTAGATCCGTCCATGCTTAGATGGCAATTTAACAATCTGAAAACCTCGAGTTGAAACTTAGAGACCCAATTTCGTAACTTAGTACTTGCTATTACTTTATTTTCTTTGGCAAATATGAAACGAAGACTTGAATGATTAAAGAAAGGCTCAAAGGAAATGGGCACTTGAAAGTATCTCCAAGAGAACTTATTCCTCGAGACCTTAATCAATCAAAGCGATATCATATTTTATAGACATGATGAAATTATTTATTCATGCTCATTTCCACTCAAACCCAGCTCCGCGGGTTTATTAAGTTGACACCCAAGCAAAGAAAAGACATTTAGAGAAGTCATTACTCCAATGCTATAAAGGAATTAAAAACTTCACTTAGCATGAGAGGATCTTGAGAGAAAATCTATAACATATCCAATATGTTAACTGGCAGAACTCTTGAAGGAGTTACAATGAACTAAGGGTGTGTTTGAACCACATTATTTTGGAAGAATGTATTTTGGAATAGTAGATTGATGGAGAACGTGTGATTGAAAAAGAAGGAAAAGTTATTGATATGATGAAAAATATTATTTTATTGAAAAATTTGTGATTGAAAATGAGTAGAAGATTGAGAATGATAATTTTAATGTGGCTCAAACATGGACTAAATAAATATTCAACTTTTACATTGCAAGTTTATTCAATCCAAAAATACTACAATAAATGGAGTAAAAATGATAATAAAAAATATCAATTTGAAAGCTAACGTCACTCCACAAAAAAAGCCATATCACCCCCATCGACCCAAATCTTGCCCAAGAATTCCCGAATCATCATTGATTGTGTTTTAAACGATCCATGATAGAATGTCACGTAACATTGGTCAAGTGTGTTAGATATTTATACAATAAATATATTATGTGAAAGAAATAATTAAATTAGATAAAGTGTCCATTTAGTGAAATTTGTGTGGGAGGTCGAGGAATCGGCTCACATCCCATGTGATAATTAAAAAGTCTTTGATTGGGATTTGGGGCATTAGGCTCTTGGACTTCCTTGATTAAAATAATAGTGTTTTTTAGCGGTAATTACATCAAACCAAAATTTTTAAGATTCAATTTCAAAAATCAAATATAAAATTTGTTTATACAAAAATCGAATTTTAATTTTTAATTCAAATATTTAATATTATTTATGTGGACAAGTAATGAATTGGCATTCCAAGATGCAATTATGCACAACATCATTTTCCTTCAATTTGGGTTACGTTAAGGGACGAAATACGAAAAAGTGGTGAAATTGAAACAAAATTATTGTCTTGTAACTCAATTGATACAAATTGAAATTTAGTGATTCAAATTGAGTTAACTTGTTTCTTTGTGTTGCTTGTTTGTGTCTAAATAATTTATTTGTTGCTTTTGACAGGATATGAAATTCTTTAATCTTCGAGATAATAAGATATAGAATACTTTAATTTTTTTACAACTTTTTTTTCAAGTTTGATTATGCCTCTTAAGTCAAAATGTGTGCATCCACCACCGATGTAGAAATCTAAATAAATATCGTGAATATCACCAAGATCATGGGCATGAAACAGAAAGACGCAGGTCGCTTAAGTGATTTAAACAGGAGGGTAAAATTCTTCATTTTAAGTGATTTGCAATTAAAGTGAAATGTTGAGACGAGATTAATAACGTTTTTGATGGATAAGATTCAATAGCAATGGATTAGTTTTGATGAAGGCAAAACAATAATTTCATTTAATTTCGGGTTTATTCGTTTTTGGCGAATTGCTAGTCTAATTTGATTGGAAACGGGCCAATGATCACAACTCAGGGCCTTTGGTCTTGATGCACGTCAAATTTTGGGCAAATTCCATCGTTTAGGCCCTCAATTAAGTGTTTTTACCGTTTATGGTAATTTTTGTTTTGGCAATCTCTTAGTCAAATAAACTCAGATTTGATTTCCGTTTGTTGGGGGATGATCTTGATGATTAGGAGAATCAAGATTCGTCATTATCTCAATTTTTTTCATTTTTGGAAAAAAATAATATTTTTTATTATTAGATAATTTCTTTCCAAATTTTCTTAGGGTTTCCCTATTTAAATGTTATAAGCCCTTTGAGGCAACTCAATTTTGAATGAAATAAAGTTTTTCCTTGAATTTCTCATGATTGAAATTCTTTTTGTGAGATTTTTGTCTTTCCTATAATTTTCCCCTGCATCAGTTGGTATCAGAGATGAAGTCGTTTCTTCACCATGCCGTCAAGGAGACGTCAAGAAGCCTGTGAAACCCTAGTAGAGGAGATACATAGACGTGATAAAATCGCACAGCTGCGTCAACAAGTGGAGTTGCTGACCCAGCAAGTTGCTGCACTTATGCCGCAGCAACATGCGCCTAGAGGTCGTGGTCATCGTGGGCAGGTTCCGATTGAAGAAGTCCAACACCGTGATCATAATATTCAGGATGTCACGATTGAAGACATTGAAGAAACAATATAGGAGGAAGAGTTTGATTATGACGGTCTGTCTGTATTTGACAATGAAGATATTGAAGAAGCAACAGATGAGGAAGAGTTTGATTATGAAGGTCCGCCTGTATTTGACAATGAAGACATTGAAAAAGCAACAGATGAGGAAGAGTTTGATTATAAATGTCTACATGTATTTGACAATGAAGACACTGAAAAAACAACAGAAGAGGAATAGTTTGATTATTACGGTCCGCCTGTATTTGATAGTGAAGGTGTAGAAGAGGCAGCAGAGAATGAGGAGTTTGGGGTTCGTGATGTGGGTCAAGCATTGGTGGTGAGGCGGAGTTTTCTGACTTCCCTGGAAAATAACATTGACTGGTTGTGTACTAATATCTTCCAGTCAATGTGTACTATTGGGGAAAAGAAAAGTGTGTTGCTTCCAAATAAGGGCTCAGTAAAAACAGTTGGGGATGACGTCAATTTACTGACCAGAGTGAAGTTCGAGACAAATATGGAAGGATATGGGATAGTGTATGTGCTGGTGGAAAAGTCGGTTGACAGTGAGCAGGAGGTCACTCGCAAGATTCAGTCATTGCTAGAGGAATTTCATGAGGACTTCCCGGAAGAGCTTCCAGATGGATTGCCGCCAGAGTTGCCATTTCGTGGTGATAATTCTGATGATGATGAGGTTTCTACCCCATCAAATTCGAGGGCGAATTTTTCTCAACCCGTGAAGAATGATGAAGCAAAATAATAATTTCATTTAATTTCGGTTTTGTTCATTTTTGGCGAATTACTAGTTTAATTTGATTGGAAACGGGCCAATGATCACAACTCAGGGCCTTTGGCCCTGATGCATGTCAAATTTTGGGCAAATTTCATCGTTTAAGCCCTCAATTAAGCGTTTTTGCCGTTTATGGTAATTTTTGTTTTGGCAATATCTTAGTCAAATAAACTCGAATTTGATTTCCGTTTGTTAGGGGGATGATCTTGATGATTAGGAGAATCAAGATCCTTCATTATCTCAATTTTTTCCATTTTTGAAAAAAATAAGATTTTTTATTATTAGGTAATTTCTTTCTGAATTTTCTTAGGGTTTCGCTATTTAAATGTTATAAGCCCTTTGAGGCAGCTCGGTTTTGAATGAAATAAAGTTTTTCCTTAAATTTCTCGTAATTGAAATTCTTTTTGTGAGATTTTTGTCTTTCCTATAATCTTCCGCTGCATCAAGCTTTTATGTTAAGTAGCTAGGTTGTTTTCGATGACTCGGTAATACAGTTGAGTTGGATGTTCTTCACCTACGCACTCCACCCGTGACATGTAGTATATCATCTTCATTTAGAGTTCAATTCAGTATCAGAAAAATATGGAGAAATTAATTAGCTTGGTGAGTGTGGTTCTCAACAAATTTAAGGATGCATTGATGTCTTTTCTCACAACTACGTCTATTTTTCTGGATATGCCACTGTAATTTGCCGTTATGCTATATCTCAGAATAGATCATATGGATACTGATTTTTTAAATCTTTCAATCCTTTTTCTTCGATATTTCTTATCAGATTTGCGATTTTAAGGTATTTAGGAGTTATGCCAAAGAATGGAAACTTTCTAGACCGTTGGGCCCCTTTTCTGTGCATGGATTGTTGGAGATTTCCTCCCTCCGACTGGCCTCAGATAGTACCACCAATTGTTCAGGATGGGAGAGCACCAGCAACAACAAGAAGACATTCAAATTTAAATATTAATCAGACTTTTGTCATAAAGGTGTTGGTGAACCGTCCAAATAGTTGGAATTGCAAAAAAAATTAAAAAAAAAAAAATTACCATATCGAATATCATTCGTTTTTTATTTTGTTTTACATGAAAATTGTCAATAAAAGTGATAATTTTTTTTACCATTGTGTCTAGAATGTTTTTCATTTGCCAAAAAGAAAATAAATTAAAAATTTAAAAAAAAACCTGGAAAATGGATTCTCACCAAAACCTCAAGAAAACAATTTCCACCAAATCCTAGAAAAGCTGGCGCGTGAGGCAACTTCAAGAAAACATTTTCCTAGCAAAATTTATCCAATCAAACACACCAAAACTTGGAAAATGGAAAAAACTTTCCTACTTCCCTAAAAAATGTGTGCTATCAAACATACCCTAATAGATTTTAAGTCACCGAAACTAGAAGGCACACGCCCATCAAACATATTTATTGACATGTTTAATGCAACCAAATTTGGAAAAAACTGAAGTTTTTTTAGTTATAATATGTCCATTTAACTTATTATTAGATACATCAAAAGACTCCATGTTGGGATTGGTGATTGTTGACAACTTAAGAGGTCCTGTAAAAGCATTTTCTCACAAGTCCCCTAAGTCTGTTGTTCTCTAACAACCAAGTTGGGAAATTCCCTCCTATGTTGTTCTTTGCGAGATAAAGAATTCTCAAGTTGGATTGATAGTAAAGGAAGTTGGAAAGTGTTGAACGGCCTCTAGAATTTGACATACTATAAACCTCTAGTTGAAAATTGGGAACCCAATTTCCCTTATTTATTATTTCATTGTTTTTTCAAAAATATAAACTTCAAGTTTGAATGATTAAAGAATGCCTCGAAAGAAATTGGAACTTGAAAGTTGTTACTTGATAGGGAGAGCTATTCAAGTGATGTCAGTTTGGAAAGTGGAGAAGAGTCGATATTTTCAATGAAGTTATTGTGAGAGAGGTCAGTCAATCTAAGAGATATCATGCTTACAACACATGAAGGAAGTATTCCTTCGTACTCATTCCAACTCAAGTCTAACTCTTGAAGATTTTTAAGTTCATTCCACCCACAAATCAAATGATTAAAATCACAACTTCAAAACCTACCAAAGAAATTGGGAATTTAAAGGCTTTGCTTATAGAAGGAAAACAACTTTTTGCCCGAACTTACTTTTTAAGTCAGAAAGTTACTTTTCTGAAAGTGTTTTTTTTTTTATTGGTGAGAGATGGTAGTAAGTTACTTATTTTGAATGTAATTCTTCCTTACTATAAAAAAAAAAAGTAGCATACTTATTTCCACTCTCAACAATTAAAAAAACTATAGTTTGTAAAACTTAATTACTTTTAAGTTTAGCATAACCGCTTTAAAATGCTAATTGACAAGTTAAATTCTTCTGTTGTTACAAGAGCGATGTTTTGGTTCATTTTTATTTGTCACAATATTTTTTAGTACTGGACAAAACTCTCAAATCGAACCATACCGAATTGAATTGAACGATTCTTCTTAAGTTAAATACCCGAACGAGTATCTAAATCGAGAACCGACGGATTTTGTTTGGTTTTTGGTTCTAAACCAATAACCGGAGAATCGAATCTCCCTATTTTTTTTAAATTTTAAATAAGCCAAATTATATTATTTTTTTTGAATAAATTTGTTAACTAATTAATTTAGCCCAAATTCAAAATATGATTTTCCTATTTCTAATTTAAAGCCCAAACCCAACATAATCAAATTGACATAAGTTTTACCCAAATATTTTATTCTCACGTTGTGTCGCTCTAGAGAAATCGAATTGGAAACTTGGCTGCACCTCTCTTTATTAGTGTGAGCTCGCCATCTTATTCTTTCTGTGATTTCAACATCTAAATCTATGAAGAACTCAACAAAAAGAGGTACAAAAAATATCATGAGACTTGACTAAGTTATTTTGTAAGAGCTCAAATTGAACATGTCATTAGTTGAATTAATGTAGCGTTGTGATAAATATTAAAGAAATTGATTATTGTGCGAAAATCGAGAACCGAATGGAACCAAACCCAAACGGTTACATAATTAAATTTGGATCCGACGATTCTACTTATTAAATACTCGAAAATTCGGGTTTGGTTCGATTCTCTTTAGTACGAACCGATCCGAATCGGACCATGTTCGGCCCTAATATCTTCCTATATTTGATCTACTTATGTTTTTTTGAAAAATCTTATAGTTACTAGTTACTACCTCCATTAGAAGAGATGCACTCGTGGGATGACTTTGCATTCTTTAACAACAATTGTGAAAATAGAATTAATTGAATAAACAATTTATTAACGAGAAAACATTGTTTACCAAACATGCCGTTGAAGCTTACCTTGAACGGGAAGGGTGCCATTGAGTCCTCATCTAGACAAAGATAAAATCTTGAGGGAAGTAAATGCTCCAATACTTTGTAGAAAGTTCTCATCCATAGTAGAATAGTTCAAGAACATTCCCTACAGCTGTCTTAAACGTCTCACCTCTTAAACACGAAAGCAATGGAATATTCATGGGAATTGGAGTTCATATTACTAATATTATTTTGAGTAATGTTACCCTATGTGGTATACATGTGACGATTAGTGATTTGATGTCTTAATGTAATAGTTTTTTATTACCTCATATATCAAATCATTAACCATCACATGTATGTAATGTAGGGTGATTACAGTAGTAAGCGATTGAAAATACCATTATTCTATTATTTTTGTGACCAAGAATTACATCTCTTTTGGCTTACCATAAATTCCAATACTCCCGTTTACATAATTGTACTGGAAATAGACAGGGCCGGCCCTGGCCCAAGGCCACTGTCTGCCACAAATTTTTAGGGGCTACAAAAAAAAACCCAATACACTCATTATGTCCCTAACAAAAAGGGGAAAATTAGCATAGACAAGGTGTTTAGTTTTCACTTTTAAAAAATCAGGTTTTGGTCTTTTTTAATCAAAAATCAGGTATTAATTTTACAATTAATATTAATAATAAGATTTTAAAATTATATTACTCTATATACCCACCCCTACCCTCACCACCTATCCTACCAACATTATTTATATATCATCCAAACCCTAATCCATTTTATATTTCCTCCCACTCTCACCGCCGCCGCCGCCGCCGCCCGTCGTCGTCGGCGCCCCTTCTTCCTCCCCCCCCATCTCGTCTCTTCCCTTTCTTCCCCCCAGACCCCTTCTCACCATTTCCCTTCAACCTCGCCGCCTCCACCGCTCGCGCCGTCTCTCTCCCTCCCTTCTCCCTCTCCCGCCTCCACCGCCACCACTGATATTATAGCAACTAGCAGTAGTTCCAGTTCCTCCGGATCGGTGTCGGGTCGTAGCACTGCAGAGGTTCACTTGACTCCTCCGAGAAAATCCGATTCCAACAATACCAGTATTTCCGGCGAGCATTCGAGTTGTGCCCTAGATAGTTTCCTGTCGCGACATGTAACTTCAAACTGAGTCATAACCGCACCGATTCGGGCGGTAGTCACCACACGTTGGCGACTACATTTAGGTATAGATCTGTGTGATGGTGGTATGACAGACAAAATTGCATAGTGGTGGTGCGAATCTACACGGTGGTGTGGTGGAGATGATGCGGTTTATCTATGCACGCAGTGGTGGAACTAGGTCAGAATTGGATTTGGTGGCTGTTCTGTGGAGGTGAAATGGTGGTGGATCGAGATTGGCGTGATATTTTGGTGGTGGTTGGCTGTGGCGGCGGTCGTGGGTGTTCGTGACCTAGGAAATGTGTCAGTGACCTGTGTGGTGGTGTCCGTGACCTAGAAATTGGGACTATGACCTGTGTGGTGGTGTCCGTGACCTATAAATTGGGACTAGAAATTGGGACTGTGACCTGTGTGGTGGTGTCCGTGACCTGGAAATTGGAACTGTGACTCGTTGAAATAGAGCTGTGACCCGAAAAAGTTTTGAATTTTTTTAATCTGTGACCTTTGAAAAATTATCTGTGACCTTAAAATTTTTTATTTGTGACCAACGAAGTTAACTGTGACCTATAAATTTTTTCATCTGTGACCTCGAAATAATCCTACACCAATTAATTTGATAAGCTGTGACCTGAAATTAATTTTTAACCAATTAATAAGATATAAGCTATCAAATTACACAATTAAATATTTAATTAATTAATAAAAAGTAGAAACCTGATTTTTAAAATTTTAAAGTTTAGCAACTGATTTTTTAAAATGGCAAACAAAACAACTGACACGTGAACTTTTCCCAACAAAAAAAGTCCCAGTCCAAAAAGTCCAATAAAAACCCTCAAATATCCTTTACATCATCTTCATTCTTCAACTCTTGGCTCTCGATCTCTTGTGAGTTGTGACTCTTCAGTCCATTGAATCATTCTTCTTGACTTCTTCAAGGAATCAAGCTCAACAGTCAAGACTTCAATAATCAACAATGTAAACGGTAAACCTCGACCTAACACTCCGTCTCCGACCTCCGTTCTTACTTTGTTTTGATTATTTGATACTTAGTTTTTCTTTTAAGATTATTCTGAAATATGAAATTCACTCATCGATTATTGGCATTTTTCTTCTTCTTCTGGTTAACAGTTTCTGGAAGCTTTTGTAGTGAGCAGAATAAATGGATTTTTGTAATTGACGGTTACTGGAATTTGGTAAGTATTGGCATTGCTTTAGTTTTTAGTTTTAAAAGATGTTGTCGTCAGTTCATCACCATAGCCACTTTTTTTTTTTCAACTATGCGGGTCAAATTTTCCATTTTTGGAACAATTATTATAATAAATTATTTTTCTCGTTAAAACTGTGGATCCTTTCAGTGATAGAGACAATGGTAATAATATGAAAACCAGTTCTAATTAAATTGACTTGTTCCAATTGCGAATATTACACTGCAAAGATTCATTTATGTTGGATGTCCGAAAGCATTAGTTCATCGAATATGTAGCTCAAATTTTTGAAGGTTCTATATTCTGTTTATATATTGACACTGGTAGCTTTTTTTTTAGTTTTACATTTGGAAGGATAGCTAGGAAGGATGGGAATTGTGTTTTACTAAGTCATCCTCATCACAGTTTGCTGTTAAATAGGCTTGTAATCCTTTTTGTAAGGACATATTCTTGTTTCTAGTGAGGATTTGTATAGTTGACAATGTAATAACTTTCTGATACTTGAACCAAATGCAGCTAGTTTCAATATATCAACTATTGATAAGTCTTATCTTCGATCAACCATAATACAAGAGCGATTGAATGGATTAGCAGTGATTTCAATTGAAAAAAAAATGTTGGAAAAACTTGATTTAAGTAGTTTGATTACTGATTTTACATCTCAAAATGTGAGAAGGTTAAATCTTATGCTACCCTAATATTTCGGGTTGTGAGAAGTTTTAACTTGTTAATCTATCTTTTGAATTTTATAAAGTCTTTTTTTTTAAATTTTGCTACATTTGTGAAAAAATGATTATGTTAGAGGGCCTCATAATAATTTGTCGCCTAGGGCCTCTAAATTTTCAGGGTCGGCCCTGGAAATAGAAGTGCTTGATGTATGACGATGCCTTCAAAGATTGCACCACGTTGCTAATGTTGGAGACACTTATGCCCTTTAATTTTAGCACTTGGAGACGATGCATACTTCTGAAGCCTGAAACGGAGAACTCACTAGGGTAATATTCAAGTATAAGCGTATTAAAGTTCATTATTCTAAAAATAGAAACTTAAAAAAATTTTAGCTGAGTGCCTATTGGAGGTGTGAAGTTGTCGATCTCATTATAACTTCGATGAAGCTCCACCAAATTACTCAAAGCATGTAAATCTAGATGGAAGTACAAGAAAAATGTGAATTATTGAGAACGAAGTCAGTTTTGTTTGACACCAAAAAGAAAAAGAAAAATGAGGAGCTCTAAATTATATAATTAACCTTTCATTTGGATGGTTCCTTTTAGTTTCCAAGAGAGATCTAGAGACTTGAGTGGTGATAACCTGTGAAGTGAGGAGAAAATGCTATTATTGAGATTATTTGATTGTAAGTTAAGGACCTTCAAATATTTTGGACCTCTTTGTATAACCAAATCCACTATAAGTTGCAATATAATATCTATGATACAATGCACTAAACAACAAACTACTATTTAGTGAAAGGGGAAGGACCCGGGAGCAAAATAACACGAATGCTTCTGCTTATACATAATAAGGCAAAAGTGAAGTAGAGAAAGAAAAGCAAATTAACTAAGAATGAATTATCAACATCATGGACAAAGAATGAAATGAGATACCCCAGCTTCTTAAGTTATTTGAAGTTAGGTAGAGCTCCTTCAAATTGATAAAATCATTTAGATTTATATAAAAAAAACAAGTAAAATTATTAAAAGGCGATAACAATATGACTCTTCTGACCTAAAAAATTATACTATGCTTGTGGAAAAAGACTCACTTAGCACCGATAGAATGTCACCCTCGTTGAGCATCTCATAATTATAGCTAAAATCAAGTACTTTCAGCTTGGTTAATCCGAAGAGTCTTTCACGGCCTACAAAATGATCTTTTTTTAAAAATAATAATATGTTTCGTCAAGCGATTAAACAATTAAATGATGTCCAGAGGAAATCAATGTTGACTGCGAGTACTTACACAACAACAATGGTCGTAAATCATGAAAATAATATTATGGCTTCTGTAATAAGGTGTATTTCAATATTAAAGATGAAAAAAAGATACAAAAAAAAAAAAATTCTTATTTGTTGTATTGTCTAGTACCAAACATGCCCTTAATCTATTTAGTAATGCTAACCTTATCAGGAAGGGACAAATGACAAATGATTAGATGTAACAGGATAGGAGAGCAATTAGCAAAATTTTCAAGTTACAGTTTGGTAAATAGATTTATCTAAAATGAAACCTAGATGAAAAATGGTCTTTCTTTACATTAAGCAACTTAAATTAATGATAAAATCCCAAGTTGAGCTTCTAGCTTTTAAATATTTTTTTCCATGGACTCTCCTTTTGCATTCATAGAATCAGTGAAAGTTGGAACTCCGTTATCTTCACTCTTAAAATGTCGTATAGTTACTGTATTTTCCTCCATTTGCTTTTCACGTAATACAGATAAGTTTAATAAGCTTAAATTGGTTGTTTGATCTATCCCTTTAATAGAGAAAATTAAAGATTTTGAGAAATTGCTTATCTTATACTGCAACAAGAATTTTTTTTTAATTATTATACTAAGTTAATTTATTCCCTAAAGGATTGAATCTTTGATAATCACATGATATAGAAAAAACCACCACGATACAAAATATATTGAACTCTCTTAATGTAAATTTTTTCCTTGAAAAGTTTTCTTGAAATCTCATATGCTCGAGAGAAGAAAGCCGACTAAGAAATGGCAAAATTTTGCGTTTAAATGAATTGACACTCAAAACAAGGGCATCTAAATTTCTCAACTTTAACAATCTATCAATACCTGCAACAAAGTTCAATATATCAATATTATCGCTCAAAGGAAAAACTTATAAAACTATAGAAAATAGGCATACTAAAATTGAATCAGCTGACTGTCTAATTAAGAAGAGGTGACAGCATACCTTTATTCTCAATCCATCCAACTAAATTATTCCCTCTAAAGAGAGATTTCTGATCTCTTCAAAAGGAAGAAGTAGGGAGGCATTAAGATACCAATCTCCTAATTTCCACTCCCTAGTGAAATCAAGATTAAAGTTGGATTACTCGCACAGTGGTGTTGCTGCATTCAACTTGTTGCCATTGACAACAGTCCGCTGCAGCCTCATTATCCACCCATGAAGGCAATGATTTTCCATCTGGAAAGTTTGTATTTGCTTTGAGGTGCAAAAGAGTAACCCTCTCTTCCTCCCAACACCCTAAATAATACCATCCCTTTGGTAATGAAAGCACCATCATCAATAACGTCACCAATAACTTAATTCCCATCTTTCTTAACTGCTAATCCACTAATTCTTAAATTTTTTAATGGAAAAATAAGGTTGCAGAATCTCCAATTTGTAACGTGGAGTTGCCATGTTAGATGACTCATTCTGAATTATAGACTTTTTCGTCAAAGTCGTAAAGTTATCTAATCGATTAATTGAAATTTTTCCATCTTTATTAACTATCAACACACTAAGTGAACGGAACTGTTTCATAGAAAAAAACGTGGGATTATTGGGTGAAAATTTAGTGTATTTCTTTTCATTTGTCACGAAAAAAAGACCAAACAAAAACTTAAAACCGTGTCACATTCCTGTGATTGAATCTACACCGTGTCATATATTATTTTAGATTTACCGGTAAAGTGATCAAATTTTATTTTATTTTTTATATGCTTCTAGAAATGAACATGGAAAGCACGATCACTTGGCAGTTGGCATGTCCCACTTTCTTTATTTCTTTGTAAAGCAAAGTTGAATTGAAATAGAAGAAAAATAGTGAAATTCAAATCTGAAAATAGAAATAATTGTAGAAACAAAAACACAAACTCGTGGACGTATGAATAAAGAGATTGAGAGGTGAGAAGTTACCTCGTTGGTAAGGGTGCCATTGAGTCCACACTAGCAAAGATTAAACCTTCAGAGAAGTCATTACTCTAATGATTTGAAGTTTGAATAAAGCTTGCATCTAGCCTCCAGCTGGCTTAATTGCCTCAACTCCGTGCATGATAAACATCGGAGAGTGCCAACAAAACCACCCATGACGCACCCCCTGTGAACTCTCACATGTACGAGTAACACGATCGTAAACAATCTTGATTGTTGCTTATTATTTAAGAAAATTATTAAATTTAAAAATTGATCAGCTTATTGACTCGTAAAAGGTAAATAGTTAAAAGATAACGGGTCATATCTGCATTAAAAAATAAATTTTGGAGTGAATCGACCAAAATGAGATGATGTCATTATATGAAAACAATAAACTGCTGGAATAGTTTTTGTCGACTCAAAAAAGAGTAATGTCACTACGGTAGTCTTTCTATGTGGCATACAAGTGGTGATTTGTGATTGGATGCATAAGTCAAGAAAAAACTATCACATTAATGCACCAAGAGTTAATCTATTTGTACAACTTGCTTTATTGATGACCGAAGTAGCATATGGATGATGATTGAAATTGAATTAAATGCGTGAAATGTGAAAGGTGTTGTGAGATTATATCAAGTGTAAATTCGGAAACCAAGGTGTAAAGAAAGACGTACATGTAGCAAGATTGAATGCACCAAATCACGAACCAGGACAATAACACTGTAAATTCGGAAACCAAGATGTAAAGACAGACGCATGTGTAGCAAGATTGAATGCTCCAAATCACGAATCAGGACAATAACACTAACACGTGGTATTTTAATTTGGCCTTTTATTTTTGGCCATTTGATTAGTTTCCTGTCCCATAGAATTTTAGAGGAAATAGTGGAAAATACCCGGTTGACCCGACCAATTTTGCAAAATAGCCGTTGACCACGTAAAAAAAAAAAAAAGGAAAAAATAAAAAACAAGCAAAAACTCATTTTTCCCTAAATACCCTTGTCATTTGAAGAGTGAGTGAGAGGAGAGAGCGAAAAAAACCCTGATCGAGGCCCCACCATTTCTTCACCGACGACCTGGACGCCGAGAATCACCATTTTCAGTTGAAGAAGGTGAGTGTTGGGAACAATAATATGATTTTTTTACAAATGATGATTGTATTTTTAAGTGTATAAAGAATAAATATAGGATTTGTTGATTATCTTTATAGAATGTGTTGTGGATATAGGAATTATTGAATAAAATGATGTTTTTGGAGTGATTGGGAGGCGGAGATCGCCGGAAATGGCGATCTCCACCACCGATGATGTGAGGGAGAAGACGGTCCGGGCGTCTGAGCTTTTTCGCTCGGACCGTCCGGGGCCAGATGGCTGGGGCATTTTACTAGACCGTCTGGGCCCGGACTGTCCGGGTAATTTTCGCCCGGACCGTCTGGGCCCATACGGTCTGGGCCTTTTTTGCCCAGATCGATTGGGCCCAGATGGTCTGGGCCTGTTTTGAACTTTTTAAATAATTTATTTATTTTATTTATTTTAATATTATAAAAAATAAACAATTTAAAATAAATTATTTCATTTAATTCTTTAGTTATAAAATAAATTATTTCATTTAATTCTTTAGTTATAAAATAAATTGTTTATTTAATATTCTAATATTTATAATTAAATATTATATAAACAATTAAAATAAGGAATTTAATTATAAATTCTTCTATTACTTTGAAATATTAAGTGAACAATTACAATAATTAATTTAAAATAAATTATTTTAAATTACGTATTGAAATTGTTCAGAAAATATTAAATAAATAATGTAAAATAAATTATTTCATTTAATTGTTTAGTTATAAATATTAAAAAAATTAATAGTTAGTTTAATATGTTTACAAAAAAGAGTGTAGTAGTTAATGTCATTCGATTATTCCATTATTGCATTATTTGTTGTTTCATTATTTATTGATTTTTACGGATAGTAATTAATATCATTCAGTTAGTTTAATTTTCGAATATTTTTTTTTTTTATTATCTCTTGCACAAGATTATAACATTGTAAATGATGCAGGATGAATTACCACTTAGATGATGCGGTCAGACAGATCCCATGCAAAGTTACAACGTACTGTAACTTTGCCATCTTTACAGTGGTATTAGACTTGCTGGACGAGCAGCATGCAGATATATTGAGGCAATCCTGCTTATGCCATTGTATTCATTGGCTGGCGTACAGTTTTCTGGTCAGCTGCTCGATGCGTTGCTACGTCGGTTGCTTAAACCAGTTGACGGAGATGCCCTCCATTTTGATCTTGGGGGCAAGATAGTTAGATTTTCTATATACGAGTTTGCTCTCATCACCGGATTGATGTGTATGGGGGAAGAAGCAGCCCGAGCCCGTATTCCGAGAAACAAAAGACTGTTGAATGAATATTTTCATGGGCACACAACGGTCACTCCGGGGCAGTTGATGGACGCATTCAAGGCATGCGAGGATATGTCTGATAGGTTGAAGCTGGGTATGGTGCTTATCCTCGAGAGCGTACTCAGGTGTCATCACAAGAAGACGTCGATCGACCTTTTCCATTTGGAGGTTGTTGATGACATTGATACGTTCAACAACTATCCGTGGGGGCAGAGATGTTTTGCGGATACCTTACGACACTTCAGGAGGGGATATTCGGTGCCCAAGGGGGATAAACCCGAGCGCAAGTACGATGCTTATGGCCTGCCGTTGGCTTTGCAGGTAAATATTCAACATAATTAATTATCTATTTTTTATATTAAATTCTATATATAATAATTGTAACTGTTGCAGATATGGATATACGAGACTGTTCCCATATTGGCTGGCCGGTACGCAAGGAGAGTGGGGACGAGTTGCCCTCGGATTTATCAATGGAGAGCACAGGACAAGCCATCTGCAAAACACATATCAGCTCTCCCGACGATCCTGAGGTACGTATTATACATTTTGCGATTTATATAGCATGTACTTTCTAAAAATCGATACATGGTCATTAACCCATTTAACTGTCAATATTTTAGGTTGAAGTCCTCTCTGAGTTGACCCCGTCGATAGAGGAGGAGGGACAGAGTTACATGCGTTCCTTGTCTATGCAGGCCGTGTCAGATGATCTATTGCCCGAGTCCATCGTTGATCGGGATAGGGTATGTTCATTGAATATAATATGTTGATTGTTATAATGGTTTTTGAATTAAATTAATAATTCGGACTATTAATTTTTCAGGTGTATCGTCAGTATCACCTCAGTTGCGGAGATTGCCACCTCCGCCGTCGCGGAGATCACCTCCACCGCGGAGATCACCGCCGCCGCCGAGATCATCTCCACCGCCTCAGAGATCACCTCCACTGCCGAGATCACCTCCGCCACCGAGGGTCTCACCACCGCCGCTGAGGGCCTCACCACCGCCGCCGATCAATTCACCTTTTCCCTTGTCCACTGATCTATATACCCGCCTTACCGAGTTTATGCGTCAAGAGTTGGCACGACAGGTGGACGATCAGTATGCCAGATTGTCAGAGGATATAGGCGAGATACGGCGAGAGCTCAGGGGACAGATCAACGATGTATATAATGATGTATTCGTTCTACGTCGCCACGTAGTAGATGTGCAGCGCAATATAGAAAACATTCAGACTGAGGTCTGTACGTTAAGGGGCGACGTAGCAGCCCTACGAGGGACTAGCAGTCATCGAGATGGAGGGGGTGACGGTGGAGCTAGACAGATGGGGTATGATGATCTGTCGTGGCTGGGGGAAGATTATGACTCTTTTTTTGATGGGGTACCGGAGGAGGGGGTACCGATGGAGGAGACGGACGGGAGGGTACCGGTACCGACGAGGTCCGAGGGGGTACCCGCGGAGGTGGATGTGATACCGACGGGTTCCCAGGGGGTACCGACGGAGGTGGAGGGAGGGACGACGGATGACGAGGGGGTACAGGCGGAGGTGGAGGGGGTACGGACAAAGTCTGAGGGGGTACCGACGGAGGTGGAGGGAGGTACCGGCGGAGTCCAATGGGGTACTGACGAAGGTAGAGAGTGTACTGGCGGAGGTGGAGAGGATACCGACGGAGTTCGAGGGGGTACCGATGGAAGTGGAGGGGGGGAAATGGCCGAGGCGGATGACGTAGTTTTTGTGTCGGAGGGGACTATGGAGCTGAGGAAGGGTACTAAGCGTGATGTTGACGTGACACCGTTGGTGGTTGGTAAGAGACCGAGATTTCCGTCACAGTACATTATTTCTCCCTTCACGGTCGAGGCGAAGAGACAGACGTTCTTGGACGGGACGTTCCCCAATCTTTTCCGCGAGGTCAACCCGGTTCGGCAGAAGGCGTTTCATGACTGGTTCAAATCCCTTCAGCATGAGTAAGTATTTTATGATTTATCTAAAGTACATACGAAATCATCTATACTTTTTGTAACAATTCACTAATTTCATTTTTGTAGGGATAAATATAGTATAGGGGCGACGACCATCTCGAACGCAAAGAAGTGGTTCAACGATGTACTGACGAGAGGTGCTTGGCTCGCCGATGATGTAAGTGCATTCTCATTGTTATTTGTTGTTTTATTTAATTTAATTATTTGTTATTTTATTTAATTTAATGACCATCTACTTTTTATTGGTTTCAGCACATCGACTTAGCTATGGAACTATTGCGCGATAGAGCTCGGAGACACCCGAGATCTTTTGACATTCCTAACAAAGTCATCCTTAGCTCCGTGTTCGCACGTGCCCTAGATATTGATCACAGCACCCTCTTACTCCAAGGAAATGGATATGTGGTGCCTGACTACATGATGGAGTGGGTAATTAGGCTGGAGCCGAGATACGGGAAGCCGTGGACGGATTGTACACATATGTACATTCCATAGATTGCGAACTCACACTGCTTTGCAGTGGAGATCGTATTCGCTGATTCGACTATATATGTGTACGACTCCGACCATAGCTGTTTGACCCAAGGGCAACTGGAGCAGATACTGGAGCCGATGCGTGTGATCATTCCCATGATGGCTAGACATGCGGATATTGAAGTAAATGACAGATTAGCCATTATGCGGGACACGACGACGGCGAGACAAGGAACATCGTAAGAATTTACAAGTTTTTAATTTGATAATTTAGTTTTTAGCTATATATGTTATCGAACTAATATATTTTTATTCACTTGCAGGGGCGACTGTGGGATGTTTGCTATAAAGTATACATAATTTTTGAGTATTCGCAATGTTGATACAATAAATCAATCTTTGATAGACATGTGGAGGTTGAAGCTGACTTGTGATTTGTATGAATATAATTGTGATCCTTAGTACATTGTATAATTGTGTAATTAATATACAATATTTTATTTAACTGTTTATTTAATATTTCATTAATTATAATTGTGATATATTACATAAACGACAATTAAATTAATGTAAGTAAATAATTTAATTAATCAATAAATATAATTGACATTTTTAAATTAATTATTGAAATAAATGTTGAGCGACATAATTTACGTAAGCAAATTAATTATATTGAATATTTAACGACACTAAATAAAAACATATTATTCAGTTATAGATATTAAACTATTACATAATATTACACATCCGTTGAATTGTGTTGTAGAGGAATCTGACTTGTACAAAATTGACGAGTATACCCTGTTACGCCGCATCGTCACACTTACGAGGTCGGGGAAATTCTTCGGTGGATGGTATTCTAGAGGTACGTCTACGTCCCGGGGCACGTGGTCCGATTTGAGGTGGCAACAAATTATTAAGTGGGAGAATATGGTCGGGAACTTCCCATTCGGCTTCATTTGGCAAGGGAAATATCGTTTCGACATACGCCGCTCTCCAAAAATCAGTCATGTAATAATAACTGTATAAGGTGTGTGGAGGAATTCCTCTACACATAGTCACTGCCACTGCATGCGCACATGGAAACATTTCCAACTGAAACTTTCTACACGTGCATGTGTTATCATTCAAGTCCACGATGTATCCGATATTACGTCCACATCTCACGGAGAAGCAAAACTGATCCTATGGTTCCACGCATACCTTCCTCGCAACCTTTAGTGTTTTGAAAAGATTATCTTCCTGAGCCGGAGTCAGCACACTTGTGCAGTTCTGTGATTCCTCACGTCGGTCAAGAAACCACTGCTGCAACTTGTTACGAATTTGCTCAATCATTGCGAGAATTGGTAACTCTCGATCCTTCTTGAATAACGCATTGAGCGACTCAACATTGTTTGACGTCATCATGTTGTGTCGACGTCCTGGAAAATGTGATCGTGCCCAATGTTCGTTCCCCATATCTGTTAGATAAACCCATGCAGCATGTGATTTACTTTCTATTTCGACCATGTACTTTTCAAACTCTTCAAAACTGTACGCCTCTGCAGCTCTCCTAAACAATGGAACGATATCACTGCTACGAAATTTCGTCTTTAAGTTACCCTGTATATGGTACATACAATAACTGTGATATCATTAATTATTGACTGCCCCCTGTCAGTTACAAATGCAAGGTTCTCGACGTCTCCAATTACTTCCCTTAACTTCGTAAAGAACCAACGCATCGCTAAGTCATTCTCTCCATCGACTATACCGAACGCAAGAGGGTAAATTTGGATGTTGGGATCTTGACACGTAGCAATAATCAACTTGCCTTCGTATCTGGCCTTAAGGGTTGTACCGTCGACTAGAATTACGGGTCGCATCGCTTTCCGAAATCCTCGAATGCACCTGGCCCAAGTGGCCATGAAAAAATACTTGAAGCGATTCCCGTCCTCTGTATCAATATAAAATGCCGATCCGGGATTAGTTTTCTCCATGTTGTGGCAATATTTAGCCAATTTAGCGTAACTTTCCTCAACCGAACCCATTAAGTCCTCCAATGCGCATTCTTTGGCCTTCCAGGCTTTCTGATAGCTCATGACCACCCCGTAATCTCGACGGACGTCGTTGATGATGTCCGAAGGTCTGTAGAACGTTCGTGGGTCCCGAAACTTGTCCATTATTTGTCGACCAATGAACCATACTCGGGCCTGCCTGTGATCATTTCGACGAATACCCACTTCGCAAGTATGTTCCCGGCATACTTACGAATTACAAAGAACTCATTCGTGTCCATTTTCGTTGCTCGCAAACGCCAGTGGCAACTGTCATCAATGCAAATAATTGTGTACGTCGACTTGTCTGATTTTTTAATTTTAAACTCAAAATTGCGTCTCAAAGCTATTCGGTGCACAGCTTCCTGCAAATCTTTCTTTGTTTCGAACAGTTGCTCGACATATAAATCTTTATCGTCAGGAACTGTACGAGAACAATTAGAGGTACGTGAGTTCATCCCACCATGTGAACTCGACCCATGTCTTCGACCGGATAAAGCAATCAAATCCTCATTCGTAAATTCATTTTCATTCTCGTTGTCATCAACTATCGAGGGAATTCTGTCTGTAACGGTGATACCATGATGATGAACAATTGTAGTAGGAATAACCACATCATCCTCACGAGCTATCTCCACTGTGTTCCAAAAACCATTCACATTACGATCCCCTCCATCGAGATCTTCGTGTTCACTTTCGGGGACATTCTTTTTTACTAAAGTTACGCAAACATGAGTAGTCATGCGATCTTCGTTCAATGCAATTAAAGCTTTGATGCCATTTCTAGAAGTAACATTTGTAGGTGGAATTTGAATGGATGTATGCTCATTGTTGAATAAAAATCTTAATTCAATGTCGTACTGGAGGGATTGATGTTGAGCACGTCCTGTATCTCACTGTACATTTCTACATACTATGTATTCGATGTCAATACAATTGAAATTGAGCCATGTATATCACCTGTCAATTTCCAGACCCATAGACCATTTTCATTTTCTTCAAATTCACCAAAATAAAGAACCGGTATTGCAACCATATCTGCTGCATTAAAAAAAAATTAATTTGTTATTAACGTGGAAAAAAAATAAATATCGACGACCCACACTCCCCGGAATTCCGGGCAGTCCGAGGACGGTCCGGCCCGGACGGTAGGTCCGGACAGTCCGGGACCTACCGTCCGGGCCGAACTTACAGTCCGGGCATTCCGGGTCCGGGCCTTCCGGGTCCGGACTGCCGGTCCGGACAATCCGGGCCGGACTTCCGGGTAGTCCGGGCCCGTAATACCCGGACGTCCGGGGACGGTCCGGTAGTCCGGGCCGGACGTCCGGGTAGTTTTTCTTCGACCACTGATCTGAAAATCTCATGCAGATGAATTTTTTTTTCTCGTTTTTATTTAAAAAAAAAAATCGATTATAGGTCTATTTTAAGATCATAAAATTTTCATATACATAAGATTTAAAGAATAAAAAATGTACTTAATTGAAACGAAATTAAAAATACGTAAAAATATACTTACTGATTTCACTGATGGCTGTGAATAATATTTCTTTTTTATGCGTTTGATAAATTTATCTCTTTTCAAGTTTGAAGTAGAGGAAAAATGAAATAATTTTTATCTGTGTTGGAGTAAACAGATAAAGAAAGTGGTTTCGAAATTTTAAGTGAAAAGTGTTGGAATTTTTTATAACTTAAAAAAGGGTATTATTTTCTTTTAAATAATACCATTTTTTGTAATTTATATAACATTTTAAGGGTATTTTCGATTTTTCAGCCTTTGAAGGCTATTGTGGTGAATGGTAAAAATTTTTGGACAAAATGAAAAATGGCACGTTTGACAAGGATAAACTGAAAAGTATCCCTAGAATTTTATTATAGATTGTTGGACGATTCCTTTTAACCCATACTGCCAACCGTGTAGAGCCAAAAACTGCCGTCCATTGACCGTCTCCCTTTTCATGGTTCACGAGCTGCTTTTAGTGTCCGTAATGAAATAGAAATATAATGGCCTGTATTAACCTATCGTTTCGACTATCAAACAGTTTGTATGAGATCACATTTTAATGTAACGGCTAAATTTATGTTTTAAAAAAAAAAATTGAATTCAGTATTGTAAATTAAGGACATTTAAATTTCTGAGTCATGTTTGTATATCAAAATCTGCACAAGTTGTGTCATCAATTTTATCAATGATGTTGCGACTTTTGAAATACGGAACAAAAATACCTAGTAAATAAATCTTTTCTTTAATAATCAATTTAAGATCCTTACTATATATTAAATAATACGTTATAATTAAGAAATAAAGATAAAGACTTTACCCAAAATCGATAAAACAAAATAGATCTTACGAAATGTGTGGTTAAAATTAATTTTTTATTTTAACTTAAATTTTTATCAATTTTTTTTAATTTGACAAAACAGGGGATTAATTAATTAGTGAATAAATATAATATTTAGGGTATTTTGTTATACAATAACATCTGACACCAATAGCAAAAGAGCAATACCAACAGGAAATTGATTGCTAATGCTATCAGATATTTCAGTTTTAATTTTTAGCATTTTAATTTTTAGCAAACAAATAATTACCTATTTGTTTCCCGGACCTTAGCGGAATATGTCGGAGTTAGCGACGGTTCTTGTTCCGTTGCTAATTTCCATTGTTGATAATCCTGATTCTAGTAGTGATAGTACATTTTCTAGAAAATCTATTTTTAAGTAAAGAGTAATGTTATTCATCCCCAGTAGGGATGAAAACACTGTCTATGTGGCATTAAATGATAGGTTAAATGAAATGTGAAATTAAATGAATTATTTAATTTCACCTATCATTTAAATTCCATATTAGGGCCACATAAACTGTGTTTTCATCCCTTAAGGAGAGAATGGATAAGTTTTAAATAATAATATTTTATTGATTTAAGTTTAAAATATGAAGTCGTTTGACATTAAAATAAGCATTCTTTAAATCATTCATCAACGTAACTTGAAAATAAGGCACTTGATTATGCATATAACAAAAGACAATGTTTTAAAATGCACTATCTTAAAACTATAAGGGGCTGCTGTTATTTTCATATTTCAGTTTTTAGTTTTTAATTTTGAATTTTTTATGGATTTTGTGTTTTGAGTGTCCATTTTGAGAATACTGAAAACGAGTTCATTTTGTCATTTTGAAAAATTGTTTTCAAAAATTAAAAAATGAAGTTTTGGCGTTTTCCTTTTTCTTTTTAAATTTTAAACTCGTTTTTGGAAATTCGTTTCTGAAACTAGGTAACTAAACGTGTTTTCAGTATTTTCAAAAACTGAAAAATGATCAGAAAACAGTAAATAGAACATGCCTTAACTTATTTTAAAATTTTTGCTTTTAGTTGATCAAATCGTCGAGCCATTAAACTTTGAAATGATGCCCCCCCGAGGAGATGAATTTTGATTAAGACTACTTACACAAGACCAATAAACGGGAATCATGAAAATTATATTATGGGTGCTCTTGCAAGGTGTATTACAATATTAAAGAATAAAGATAAAAATATTTTATTTATAGTATATTCGAATCTTATCTAGCATCAAACATTTGAATTTGAAATTAGTTGAATATGATATAAAAATTACTCAGTATGCCCAGAGATTAGATTTATCTAAATGAAAAACGGTCTTTTTTTTTTTTTTTCACATTTTCCTTCTTTTTCAAACAACTTAAATTAATGAGAAAATCTCCAATTGAGCTTCTAGCTTTTAAATTGTTGATTCCATGGACTCTGTTTTTTCATTCATAATCAGTGAAAAGTTGAAAATCTGTTTGTTTTTTTTTTCTTCATTGTCCAAAAATTCTTGCACTTATTGTAAGTTTTTCTCAAATAAGGTTTTTTGCTTGAAATTTGTATTGTTTCTATATTTTAAGACTATATCCTCACTCTGCTTTTTCTCCTTAAAAAAAAACTGTGTGACAATAAAATGGTTGTTTGATCTATACTTTTAATGGAGAAGACTAATAAGATTCTTAATTTAGACTTTAGCCATTAAAAAAGAACTATTTGAGAAATTGCTTATCTTATAACACAAGGAAAGTCAAAATTATTATAATAAGTGAATTTTATTTCTCAAAGGGTTTATTCTTTGATGATCATTTGATCCACCAAAGAACCACCACTAATGTCACTGTAATTTTTTTGCTTGAAAAGTTATATCAAAATCTCATATGCTTGACATAAGAAAGCTGACTAAGAGATGACAAAATGTTGCGATCAAATGAATTGTCACTCAGGTCAAGGGCCTCCAAATTTCTCAATTTGACAATCTATTGAAAATCTGTTGGAATATTAACTGAGCCTCCAGTTCATCAGCTCATCTGATCACCAGCAACCAGCAGCTTCAACAACAAGACCAGCAACCCATGTTCTTCAGCAAAGCACAGCAGCAACACTGCAGAATCTAGAGATAAAATGATGCTGCCTTCAACTATAATTCCCGCCTGAATTTAACTGATTCTAGCTTATTCTAGATACTTCCTTAGTTTGTTATCTTGTTAGTTTGTTAGATAATTGGTTAACTATTTTCTCTATAAATAGAATAGATTGCCTTGTAATTTCCTTAAACTTGAATGAATGAAATTTCTTCATCTTCCCTGCATCCAGCAGGCCTATCCATTTTCTCTGTTTGTTAGTTTAGTTCCTTTAATTTCAGCTTCGAATCTCAGATTCCTCCTTGATTTTATCATGGTATCAGAGCAGGAAAAAGAAAAAAAAATATTCTGTCAAAAATTACATCAACAACTTGGAAAGAGAAAAATGAGCACAGGGGCCCACGTTGTGGAAATTGCTTGTGAGGTCAAGCCAACGATGTGAATACACCGAAATGCCCTCCGATAACTCAAACATGAGAGAGACATTCTCTACAGAAATGTCCTGTGCAATGGTATATTCACACAGCCACTTAAGCCCCTCCAAAAGACACTAATCGACAGCTTTCAGAAGATCTTGTGCAATATCCAAAGTGACATCACCAGAACCTGTGTATATGTACCTCATTATCAACTCAAGAATATCTCCAACAATGACTGAAAATTCCTGATCAGATTGTCAATCAAAGGGAATCAAAACGAAATTGAATCTGCTGAACAGCAGAAAACTAAAACCGAGAAACAAGAAATTGAAGATAGAACCTACTGGAAAGGCAGACTTCTCAAGATCTTCACAGAGTGGTTGATTTATTCCCAGACAGGGAATCAAAATGAAACTGAAATGAAATTGAAGATTGAACCTGCTGGAATGGCAGGCTTCTCAGATTGATTTTATCTTCTGAATGAAGATGTGAAGATTTTGAAAAAAGGTTTTGAAGATATTCCTTCTCAAAAGAGAAGGAAGATAAAGCATGATCTAAGGCAGACGAAGTGTTTGTGGTGAAGAAAACTGAAATTGATGCGAAACAAGATGCTCCTTGATTGCATCTCTACTCTCCTTCTCTATGGTTCAAGATGTTCCATCTTGAGGGAGGAGTGTTGGAATATTAACTCAGCCTCCAGTTCATCAGCTCATCTGATCACCAAGAACTCAACAGCCTTCAATAAAGAAGATCGGAACTCCACGTTCTTCAGCAAAGCACAGCAGCAACATAGCAAAATCTGGAGATAAAATGCTGCTGCCTTCCACTATAATTCCCACCTGAATTCAGCGGATTCTAGATACTTCCTTAGTTTGTTAGATAATTGGTTAACTATTTTCTCTATAAATAGAATAGATTGCCTTGTAATTTTCTTAAACTTGAATAAATGAAAGTTCTTCATCTTCCCTGCATCTAGCAGGCCTATCCATTTTCTCTGTCTGTTAGTTTAGTTCCTTTAATTTCAGCTTCGAATCTCAGATCCCTTCTTGATTTTATCAAAATAATGTGACGAGATGAATCAACACAAATACGTCTGCAAGTGATGGTAATGAAGTAACTGAATGGATGGAATAGCCATGCGACAAATTGATGTGTTGAAGTTAACGATTTTCTATCTCGATAATTTGACAATCACAAAGATGCAGTGTGTGCAAATTGGCGGAGGAGGAGACAAACACCTTTTGTTCCTTTAAATACCAAGCCAGAATCGGACATCGACGGTGATAACATCTCACTTTTTTATGATGTTGTAATTGATAAATTCTAAGATGATGAAAGTTACGATGGCCCTCCTATGTGGGATGAGAAACCTATTGAAGTATTCTGGGAAATCCAACCTTAAAGCTGTTGAAGTACTGATAAGGCTAGTTTTGAAAATTTGTTTGGTGAAGTTGGCTACTTTTACAACTAATCAAAAATTTCACTTCGATTGTTCTCTAATCTAGAATTTTGCAATGATGTTGATTAGTTTGCACATATAGTGTAATAATGAAAGTTTTTTCTTAATTTTAGATTTCAAATATTACAAATTTGGACTTCAGTTCTGGTGATATTGACATGTTAACAATTTCATTTTAGTAAATTTCTATTGCTTTTCAACGAATTATATTATAGATATGCCACCAATATCAATTGAAAATCGTAGAATATGGAAAAAAATTCTACTCTGTGTGACAAAAAGACCACATTTTTTTAGATTATGAAAAAGCTCTTTCCATTTGCAATCGTGCGTTAGAAATTGCTAAATTCTCCGGTTAACTTTTTATATATGTTAATATTTCTATTATTTTATAACAATTGTCATCACATTACATTCAATTAATTAATTGAAATTTATAGTGTAAAGCAACAACTAACGAACCAACTGTATTTAAGCACTAATACAGCTACGGAACATCATTCCTTAAATAATAAATTATTAAAGACAAGAACATATACACGAGCTCTAATGATGTCAACCCTTCAACATCTAATCACATCAAAGGCAAGCGTATAACTGCTTCAGTACTTCCTAGTGAAGAAAAGTGACAAGATTGATTAGATATATTGTAAGGATGTATAGTTGATTTCATGTCTTTGGTGGGCATGATAAAGTTTATCCCCGTTGACGTGGCAACGCCGCATCACCAAGGCAAAGCTGCAATTTTTAACTTTTTTAATGACACGTCAACAAAGTAAAGTCATAGTTTTTAAACAAAAATAAAAAATAAAAATTGGTTGACTCGATAACGTGCCACGTCAACTATGGGCATTATAAACCACTACCCACTAGGATGAGGAGATGATTTCTATATAAAGATATATTAGTACATAATGATCTTCATACAGAATTAAAGCAGGTACCTTTATTTGGGATATGGGAATATTGTCCAGAACACGCGGCCTAAAAATTGTATCATATAAACCTCCATGAAATAAAACCACGCTCTTCTCCAGTGAGGATTTATATATAGAACTGTAACAATGCAAAGCACTGCAGATATATAAGATATCGTGAAGCTTATGTAGAAGATCTCCATGTCCATGAAAACACACTCCTCACTTTCATCATCAGCAGATGTCAGGACATGCGTTGGTTCGGTGCTTTTGCAATCGACAGGTAATGGGCGACCACAAAGATAAGGATTTCCCTGATAGCTACCTTCATCAAATGTTCCAAATTGACCTTTATCTGGTATCATACCTGTTAGATTGTTATGAGCCACACTGAAGACTGCCAAAGCATTTAACTCGCTCAAACCAGTGGGGATCCTCCCACCTAAGTTGTTATAGGAGAGATCTAAGCTCTCTATCTGAAGTAGGTTTGAGAATATTGCTGGAATTGTTCCAGTAAGATTGTTGTGGGACAAGTTGAGTGCATGGATCTCACTTAACTTTCCAAGGCCATCCGGAATTTCACCATGTAATTTATTAGAAGAGAGATCAATTCCTGACATGTAACTGAGGATGCTACCTTTGTAAGAATAAGAATTTCCCTTTGTCACGAATGTCACCGTAATTGGTACATCAGTTAATTTGAAATCTTCAGTTTTGTGGAAAGACACGTGATAGTCCCTTTCTAACTCAACCTTATCCATGTAAGAAATGAATGAAAAAATTGAAGAGCTGATAAATTCCAGAACCAATACAGACTTCTTCGTGGTTACCTCCAGTGTAATGTTACCAAAGCAGAGCGGAATTTGACCCGAAAGACTATTGAAAGAAAGGTCTATCATGCTTAGTTTTTTCATCTCACAAAATTGGTCAGGGATTATGCCTTCAAAATGGTTACCTCTGAGAAGAATAATGCTCAAGCTTGATAGATTGCCAATCCATTGAGGGATACTTCCATTGAACTTATTCTCTCTAAGATCCAATGACACCAAAGAAGAGCTATTATGAAATGCATGTGTGAGCTCACCTTCCAATTGGTTATCGTTCAGATAGACATGACTTATGCTTGATGGATTGAAGCAAGATGGAATTGAACCAGATAACTTGTTCTTAGATAAATCTAAGAGGCCAAGAGAATCGAGATTGCAAATTTCCACCGGGATCGGACCCTCAAGCTGGTTATTAGACAAAGAAACTTGCTCCAATCTTGTCATATTACCCACTGATGAGGGAATTCTGCCAGACAA
The DNA here is from genome assembly GCA_035079005.1 of Fraxinus americana. Classification (NCBI taxonomy): domain Eukaryota; kingdom Viridiplantae; phylum Streptophyta; class Magnoliopsida; order Lamiales; family Oleaceae; genus Fraxinus; species Fraxinus americana. Next base: position 35,405,156 of record CM068709.1, on the reverse strand, counting down.
ATGGTTGTTACTAATGTCTAACACTACTAGAGGGCTGGTAGACAAGCTACTTGGTATGGTGCCCGAGAAATCATTGCCCTCCAGATATAAATATTTCAAGCTTGGTAGGTTGGTAGATTCTGGAAATATTTGTCCTTGCATTTTATTATCCGATATCTTGAAAAAAAACAAAGAAAAGCATCCCATACCTAATTCTTGCGGCATCATGCCTGTCAAGTTATTGACCGACAAGTCTATAAATTTTATAGATTTTAAGTCACCGAAACTAGAAGGCACAGACCCATCAAACATATTTGTTGACATGTTTAATGCAACCAAATTTGGAAAAGCTGAAGCTATGTTAGTCGGAATATGTCCATTTAACTTATTATTAGATACATCGAAAGTCTCCATGTTGGGATTGGTGCTTATTGATAACTTGAGAGGTCCTGTAAAAGCATTATCACTCAGGTAAAGTCCCCTAAGTCTTGTGTTGTTCTCTAACAACCAAGTTGGAAAATTCCCTTGAATGTTGTTCTTTGGGAGATAAAGAATTCTCAAGTTGGATTGATAGTAAAAGAAGTTGGGTAGTGTTGGATGGCCTCTAGAATTTGACATACTAAAAACCTCTAGTTGAAACTTAGGAACCCAATTTCCCAACTCATTTTCATTTATTATTTCATTGTTTTCCAAAAATATGAACTTCAAGTTTGAATGATTAAAGAATGTCTTGAAAGAAATTGGAACTGTAAAGTTATTACTTGATATGGAGAGATATTCTAGTGATGTGAGTTTGGAAAGTGGAGATGAGGCAATATTTCCAGTCAACTTATTGTGAGAAAGTTCAATTAATCGAAGAGATGTCATATTTGCAACACATGTAGGGAGTATTCCTTCGTACTCATTCCAACTCAGATTTAACTCTTGGAGGTTTTTAAGGTCACACCACCCTGCAAATCAAACAATTAAAATTACCACTCCAAAACCTATCGTAGTGATAGGGAATATAAAGGCTTTGCTTATAATAGGAAAGCAACTTTTTGTGCCCAAACTTACTTTTTAAGGAGGAAAGTTACTTTTTAAGAAGTGAATTTTTTTATAGAAGAAAGATGGCGATAAGCTAATTATTTTGAATGTAATTCGTATTTAACTATATCAAAAAAAAAAAAAACCTTACTTATTTCCACTATAACCAATAAAATAAAAAACTATAGGCAGTAAAACTTAATTACTTTTTAAGTAAATTTTTATGGTTAGCCTAACCGCTTTATATTATATTAATTATAAAATGCAAATTGACGAAGTTAAATACTTCTTTTGTTACAAACTTATGTTTTAATTCATTTTATTAAGTCACAAACTTTTTTTCCTATATTCGATATTGAAGCAATCAATATCAACTTGTGTTTTCTGTGAAATATTATAGTAAATCAACCGTGTGATTAATAAGCTTTCATTAACCAAAAATTCAGCTGAGACGAAAGGAAAATTGTGAAAATAAAAATACTCGAAACAATTTATTAATCAACATGCAAAGTCATGGAAAACAATGTTTACCAAACAAGCCGTTGAAGTTTACCTCGAATAGGAAGGGTGCCATTGAGTCTGCATCTAGGCAAAGATAAAATCTTGAGGAATGTCATAGCTCCAATACCTTGTAGAAAGTTTCCATCCACGGCAGAACTGTCCAAGAACAACTTCTCTAGCGTTCTTAAACGTCTCAACTCTTATACACGAAAGAAACGGAATGTGCATGAGAACTGGAGATCATATTCTAATTAGTAATATAATTTTTTTACGAGAAATTACAGCTCTTTTGGCTTACCATAAGGTCCAATGTTTCCGTTTATATAATTGTTCCGGAAATACAAGTGCTTGAGGTTTGAGAATACCCTCAAAGATTGCACCATGTTGCTAATGTTGGAGACACTTATGTCATCTAATTTTAGCACTTGGAGACCATGCATACTTTTGATGTCTGAAACGGAGAACTCTCCAGTGTAATATTCAAGTACAAGCGTATAAAAGCTCATTATTCAGAAAATAGAATAATGAAAAACTTAGCAGAGTACCTATTGGAGTTGTGAAGTTGTCGATCTCATTATTACTTAGATCAAGCTCCTCCAACTTACTCAAAGCATGTAAATCTAGATGGAGGTAGAGAAATAAACACGTACAAGAAAAATGTGAATATAGAGATTGAAAACTCAAAAAGAAAAATAAGGAGTTCTAAATTGTAGAACTAACCTTTCATTTGGATGGTTCCTTTTAGTCCATTCCAAGAGAGATCTAGAGACTTGAGTGATGATAGTCCGTGAAGTGAAGAGAAAATGCGATTATCGAAGTTATTTGATTGTAAATTAAGGACCTTCAAATATTTTGGACCTGAACCAAATCCACAATAAGTTGTAATAATATCTATAATGCAATGCAATCAACAACAAACTAATATTTTAGTGAAAGGGGAGGAGCAAAATAACACGAATGCTTCAGCTCATACATACTAAGGCAGAAGTGAAGAAAGAAAAGGAAATTAACAAAGAATGAATTAATATCAACATCATGGATAAAGAATGAACTGAGATGACATACCATAAATGCTACCCGAGCTTGTAAATTGATTGTCACTTAGGTCGAGCTTCTTCAAATTGATAAAATCATTTAGATCTATGAAAAAAAAATAAAAAAATGATATTAAAAGATGATAACACTATAGTCTTCCTTGACCTAAAAGCAATATATCATGCTTGTGAAAAGAAGACTCACTTAGCACCGATAGAATGTCGCCATCGCTAATATCATTATTACCCATGAAATCAAGAACTTCTAGCTTGTTTAATCCGAAGAGTCTTTCACGACCTACACAATGATATTTTTAAAAAAATAATAATATGTTTCGTCAAGTTACACAAGCACAATGAACGGGAAGCATGAAAATAATATTATGGCTTCTTTAGTATAGTGTATTACAATATTAAAGATTAAAAATGTCTTATTTGTTGTATTGTCTAAGTACCAAACATGCCCGTAATCTTTTACATTTGAATTACTTGCACTGTTAATAACTCAATATGAATTTATTAGGAAGGACAAATGGCAAATCTTTTGAAGAAATTGGCATAATTTTCATGCTGCAGTATTGTAATTAGATTTATCACAAATGAAACCACGACGAAAATATAAAAGATCGGTTCAATTGATTTTGTGATATATACTTATAATAGAGGAAACTAAAGATTTTGAGAAATCTTTTATCTTATACTGCAGCAAGAAAACTTTTAATTATTGAAATAAGTTGATTTATTTCCAAAAAGTTGATTTTTAGAGAATCACATGATCTATCAAAGAACCACCAAAATACATAGTATATTTAACTTACTATTGCCGTAATTTTTTCTCCTTAATGAGTTGTATCTAAATCCCAGATACTTAAGAGAAGAAAGCCGACTAAGAGATGACAAAATTTTGCGATTGAAAAAATTGCTACTCAGATCAAGGGCCTCCAAATTTCTCAACTTTGATAATCTATCAATACCTGCAACAAAATTTAATATATCTATATTATCGCTCAAAGAAATACGAATGATAAAATTGAATCAAAATAATAAAATAGAATAAGTTGTCTGCCTAATTAAGAAGAGATGACGGCATACCTTCATTCTCAATCCATCCTACTAAATTATTCCCCTCTAAAGAGAGATTTATGAGCTCTTCAAAAGGAAGAAATAGAGAGGCATTTAAATACCAATCTCCTAATCTCCGAATCCTTGCGTAATAAAGATTAAGTTCGATTACTCGTGCGGTGATGTTGCTGCATTTAACTTGTTCCCATTGACAACAATCTGATGCAGTCTCATTATCCACCCACGAAGGTAGCGATTCTCCATTTGGGAAGTTCATATTTGCTTTGAGGTTCAAAAGAGCAACCCTCTCATCCTCCCAACACCCTAAACAATACCATCCATTTAGCACCATCATCACTAACATTAATTGTAACGTAGTTCCCATCTTTCTTAACTACTAAGTACTAATTCTTACTATAAACAAGGTTGCAAAATCTCCAATTTATAGCGCCCAAGTGGGGTTGCCGTGTTAGGCTGTTCATTTTTAATTATAGACTTTTCCTCAAAATTGTCAAATCCATACGACTTTTCTTTAAATGAAAATTGCTCATACTAGAAGTTGATTGATTGAGAGTCAGATGACTATTTCTGCACGATATTTTCCGTCTACTAGTTTGACTTATTGTTCCTCCAATTAGAAAAAAATCAAAGATGAAATAACTAATTTAATTTTGATAGCGTTGTGTGTTAAATGTCAGATTGAACAGAATTGAATATTGTTACATTCGGTTCCACGAAGTCGACTATACATCTATACACAAAAGGGCCAAAACGCTTTAATGGGTATATTAATTTCAATTTTTAACATAAATAAGAAAGTATTCCTAAGTATTGATCCAAGAATAATTTGTAACTTTGGATCCAGGTCACATTAGAAAAAAATGCAGTAAATTAAACGTCTTCTGACCAAATTTATAAATGATCAAACTCAATTTTTAATCAAATATTTTTAAGCAGATATATCTACATATTACTATTTATTTATAAATAAATCATTTATAATTTTTTTTTCCAAACAGAGGTTAAGTTAGAGTTGGGAAAATTTCTACACTACACCCATTCTTTAATCAAATAATGCAATAGCTTAGGACTTACGTTTGAAAAATTAACACCATACACGATAAGACTTTGACCTCCAGTCAATGTTGAAAATGTCCACTTTTTACTGGAAAAAAATGGTTTCTTTGAAAAGAAAGTGGGATTATTGAGTAATAGATACGATACGTCTTTATCATTTTTCTGTTTTGTTCAAATCGTCTTTAATATGTTAATTTTGTCATATGTACCCTCAAATCATAAGTTTTTTTTTAATTATTCTTATCAACCAATTGGGGACTTTTTCAAGATCACGTTTAAAGGTATATTAAAAATCATTTGACAAAATTCATAAATTATTTATAAATAATCAACATCAATAACATATTTTTTTAATGGACCTATAAGTTATGAAAATTTCTACATTAAACCCATTTTTTAATCAATAATGACAATAGCTTAGGATTTGCGTTCGAAACAGTTCTACATTAAACGTCATTAGACAATTAAAGCTATCCACCAGAAGACTTTGACCCCTAGTCAATGTTCAAAGTGTCCACTTTCGACTGGGAAAAATGGATGGGAACGTGGAATTATTGGTAATTTCCACAAAATGCTTGATTATTTGTCTTATTTTGTGCAAATTCCAATTATTAATTTTGCAATTGGAGCTCTCTGATCGACCAAATCTTGTGCAAATCGTCCATGCTATCAACTCCTCCATTAAAGCATTTTAAAATTGTGAACTTACTATCTTGACATAATAATTAAAAAAAAATATTGCAGCTATAATCTTACATTTTTTGAACAAAAAATGCAAACAAATTCCAATTAAAATAATTTAAATTAAATACTTTTCTAGAATAAAATAATTTACTTATGAAAAAATGGTGAGGGAAGCATGAAGCTCTATAATCCTGAAATTCATCAAAAGATGAGCAGAGAAAAGAAAGGTGTCTTCCGATTTGTCATCTACTTACCTTTCTATTATAATTTAATCAAATATCTATTCACCAATAATAAAAAGTATTTTAATATTAATTACTACGGACTTAAATAGTAAAACCAATGATCATAAGATCATGAAACACAATTACATGTGCTGTGATGATGCGAATCCTTTCACTTCTTTTGTTAACTTTTACGTGCTCTCAAATAACAAGGATCCCCAAATTTAAATTCAATATTCTTAATTGACCCATATTATGTATAGGATACTTTATATTACTATTTATAAAAGCAAACTTTACTTTTTGATTTTATTCTCGGGATAGAATTATAGAAAAGCGTTGTAATTTGTAATTACATTCAAACATCAAACAATTCATTATGATAGCAGTAAGGTACACTTATGGACAGATTTAGGGGGGATCGGTCCTATTTCTTTAATTCTTTTTAGTGAAAAAAACAAGTATGTGTAAATTTATTTTTTTCTACACATTCTGGTTTGTAGTTCGGTCCTAGATCCGTTCATGCTTAGATGGTAATTTAACAATTTGAAAACCTCGAGTTGAAACTTAGGGACCCAATTTCGTAACTTAGTACTTGCTGTTACTTTATTTTCTTTGGCAAATATGAAACGAAGACTGAATGATTAAAGAAAGGCACAAAGGAAATGGGCACTTGAAAGTATCTCCAAGAGAACTTATTCCTCGAGACCTTAATCAATCAAAGCGATGTCATATATTATAGACATGATGGTGAAGTTCACCTAGTTTCGGGGTGGTGATGATATCGACTACTTATTAATATTATTGAGCATTTTTTATTAATGATGTTTTTATTTCGTTATTCAAGTTTTGCTTTAGATAGACCGAATATTTTTATTTATTCATAAAATTATAATTTAAATACTAATATTTAGATATTAAAATTTCAGCTCAAATGACAAGATTCTCAGGTTTGGGACATTTTGATACATAAACTGTATTTTTGCTGTTAAAAAAAGGCTCTAATTTTGGCTGCCTTGTTTATGTGTGATTTCGAGTTTGATTCTTGTGCATTATCCAAGGAACTACGATCACGTATTTTTATTAATGCAACACATTTTAATTGAATGAAAATTTATAAAATTTATCTGTTACACACTTTAATTATCAACTTTTTTCACACTTCATTTTTAACATTTTATTAGTTAACACATCTTATTTTTTATGGCAATTTTCATCCAAAAAAATCCATTGAGTGATTAAAAAGACTTATTTAATACTTGTATATTTAAATAAGTAAAAAAAATTGTGACTAAATATTCACCACCCACTTTGATGTATGCTGACAGGATTTTCGGACAAATTACTATCGTTATTAGCGATAAGATGCTAATGAAAAGTTAATGATAAAAATGTGATGAGAAAGTAGGAACATAATGTATATTGAATAAAGGTTATAGACCTTCAGTACGGTTAAAACATAGTGCATTTATTAAAGAAAAATGACACGGGTATAACTACCAAATAGAAATGGACCAACACAAAATTTACTTATTACACCATATTATAGGGTTAATTCCCTAAATGTTCACTAGACTTTTCATAAAGTTCACACGGGATCATTGAACTTTAAAATTGTCCCCGCTAATCACCAAACTTTGAAAACTGAAATCCCATCCATCACCTAGTAAATGCCATTTGCAAAATTGGAAAGATTTGATGACGTATCAACGGTATAACGGACGTAGCAGGTCATTGTACTAAAAAGAAGTGTTCTAAAAAAGTCGTATAGATAGCGCCTAGGCTTGAAACTCGTATAGGTAGCGCCTAGAGGCTATTTTTTTTTTTTTTTCAATTCCTAAACAGATGGATTTTTTCTTCCTCTCTTTCGTCTTCTCTAGATGCACTTTATTAGTATTTTTTTTCTTTTTTTTTTTTAAGTCTTTTATTTAACTTTAACTTATTAAACTTTTATATTTAAAAAAAAAATCTTTTAACTTTAATTTCAAGTTTTTAAAAGATTTCATCTGTACAAAAGTTAAAATGACTTTATTTAAATAATTAAATAAGATTTAGGCTATGGTGTTATCTATATTATGCAATTATGATATTGAAACTATTTATTTTATTGAAAACTCCAAACGCATATATAAATTTTTTTTTATAAATCTATTAAATAGGATTTGTCTAGTTAAAAATCGAAACTATGAAAAATATTCTAATTTTTGAATTTTGAAAATTGTATAATTAACTAACGATAGGAATTATTAAGTAAATATAGTATTTTATAATTTTAGATATTTCATATGCATTATTTTAATTATTAAATGATTTTTAAAATGATTAAAAATTTAAAATAATATTAGCTCCTGTTTGGCCCCCATTAAATTAAAATTCATTTTTCTCTATCTTATTATCAATCACACATTTTTCGATAAAATAATATTATATATGTAAACCTAAAAACAGGATTTTAACAATATCAATTGTCAATTTGAAATAACAATATAATAATATTTACAAGTTCTTTTCGTATATTTCTTTTTTCATAATAATGATATCCCATATGTCAACTAATTTTCGAAATCATATATGCACGTCCCCTTCTATCAAAATTCAAAGGTTATACAAAAGGGATGACAACAAGGATCCCGTTGAGGACTTTCGAATAAGAGTAATGCTACCTGAACTAGGGTCATTGACATATTTTATTTACAGGGGGCACATGTCAAATTTTGATTGGGCAATTAAAAAATTAGCGAAACACGTGCTGACAACACAGCACCCGTGTCAATATCACTGTATACTCCAACTACAACTATGCTGTTCAAATAGGGTAGGAGACCGACTCAAAAACAGAGAGCTGAGGTGCCATCAGCTCAGCCCTCGATTTGAATTCATGTGGGGCACCTTTTTTTTCAAATCAGGGGCTGAGATGATCAGGAACGGATCCAAAATTGAATCCAAGACCGAGCTACAAACATTCAAACTGCGCTAATACGCGAAAAAAAAAAAAAAATTTACTCAAGAAAAACTGTTGTTAAAAAAAAAAAAAAAAGGAAACTTACAAATTTTTTTTTTTTTTTTGGCCTTTAGTGGGGCTACATCCCAGCCCAGCCCCCTGTATCCGTCCCTGGAGGTGATGATACCTCAGCCCCCTATTTTTGGGGTCGGTCCTTGACCCTGGACAAGCAATTAATTCCTGTCTATTAACTCTGCTCAAGCAGCATTGCACTTTGAAGTTTGAATAATGGGATGCGTACAAAACAAAAGCTAGGCGTGATAGGGCAAGTAAGGGATGCACCTTTTTTTTTACACCATTATTGACATTATTCAACTTGTCAACAAATGATTGAACCAAAAAAATGTTTTGTTTTTAAATTGTTCAATTATTACGTCATTATTGCCGACAAAAGATCAAACTCTGTACACCATGATGCACACCAGACATGATTGTTAAAATATTTCATATAAAGTGAAAGTCACGTTTTATTATATATTTAAAATAAGATTTATATTAAAAATATAACTAGTAAAATATGATGGGGACTGATTCTAGAAATTCGTACAAGAACCATATTTGTCGGTTTCCATTCCACCCACTACACATTTATACATTGTCTCCTAACTTTCAATACACTACAAAACACATGTCCGTTTCATTTTCGAAAATTTACTTTTAGCAATTAAACATATTTTCACTTTTTTATACTTACTTATAATTGTTCTTTCTAATTATATAATTACAATGATATTTAAAACAATATAATACTATATTATAATGTAAAATTTAACTTCTTTAATACTATTCTTTAACAAAATCGTCCTCTTGATCAAACAATCCAAAATTATATTAATAGTCCAATATGCATGAATTCTAATTTTCAAGCTCCACCTGTCAAAGTACAAATATAAATATCTTTTAATAAAACGTGAGGAAGAGCATATTTGGCTATGCTTGAACATACAAAACATTTTTCGCTTCTTTTATAGATTTAAAGAAAATCAAACATGATCTTGAATATACCTTAATGTTGAAAGTCAAAGTTGAAAATAGTTCCTTTTGAAGAAAACTCTTTTTTTACATACTCATTTTCAACCACACATTCACATAATAAAATATTCTGCACGTAAAATGAAAATTTTCCTACTTTTTAACCATACATTCTCCTAGAAATTATTATTCATAAATAATGATTGTCAAACGGGGGCTTAACCAATTATATTTTTAGCAAGGATGGAAACGATCATATCTGTTTTATGCCGTATAATAGAACAAATTCAGGAAGTATAGTCTAAGATTTTCGGAGGAACAATATTCGAATTTGAATTCATAACTCTCTATTCTTGAATTTTTAAACTCAATATAAACTACTAATTAAATGAAGTTCACGAAACCCAAAAGGGGAGGTAAAACAATGTTCGTAATTGAATTCATAACTAAATAGGAATTTTAATTTAAACTTTTATCAAAGTCGTAGTCAATAATTAGTTTTAATAATATACTTCATGAATTTCATAACCTTTGAAACACATAATTCATAAACTTTCATTAAAATTTATTAAAAATCTGATTTTAATATCAACAAAAGGTAGCTCAACAATTAGCCCATGTTTGGTATCGATTAAAATTCATATTTTAATTTAAGTCAAAGTCAACAATTAATTTTAACCACATATTTTATTGGCTTCACAACTTTTCAACCACACATTTAATTTATCTACTTTTATCTAAATCTACTAAAAATTTGATTTCAATCCCTATCAAACAAGGGCTTAGCTTCCTTCCTCCTAACACCCCACCCGATGCACAAAATGATAGAGGTGTCTAAATCATAGATGCAGAAATTCAATTCGTTCCCTGTTTGACATGGCAATGCAGAAGTTTCTCAGATTTATACCGTTAGTACTCTGATTTTTTACATCATCTTTGACTTTTATATTGTTGTCAATAAATAATTGAATGAAAATTTTATATTTTTAAACTGTTCAATTAGATAATATCATATGATAAAGTGTAAACAATAGTGTACACCTTGAAATACAATAAGCACGGTTGTTCAATATTTAACTATAAATGATTATTCACCAGCTTTAACATTGCTTTCACGCAAGTTGCAAATAAGGGTGCCACGAAAAAATAAAATAAAATTTGTGTAAATTGTGAATGAAACTCCTCAAACAAACCACAGTGTTCTTTCTAATTAATACTTAAAAACATATTTTCATGAAGTTCTTTGTAATTCATTTAGGAACTAAACAGGTTTATATGTCAGTTATACTTGTTCTTGCTAATTAATATATTTACAAAAACGCGAATGTGTAATGCAAAAAAAAATAAATTAAAATTTCTTTTTTATTGCTACTGCATTGTTATTTTAATGTTTTAGTTCACTTAATAATTAATATTTAATAGTATGCTTGCGTGAAAATTTCCTCCATTCATTATGCATGCACGTTCCTTCTTTTTGAGTGATTTGAAACTATTCCAAGTATGAGTTTAGAAATAGGGGTTATTCCCCTTGTACCGAGGGGGATAACCGAATGGTGTCCCCCCCCATGGGACGCGGACCCCACGTGTTTTTAAAAATGTCGGCTCGTGGTCCCCATCTCTTAATGTGAGTGGGGTGTAAAAGATTAGGTAAAAAATTATGCACGTAGCATAACACTGTAATTGAATTAGTGAGAACACTCAATTATCTGTATATAGCCAAAGAGTTGTTTCTTTTTAGGGTTTTTCCCCTTGCTTTGCTAGTCATTGAGTTATATGGTTTGAATGTTCAAACTATAACTATACAAGTTCATATTAAGACAAAAAGAAGAGTCCGATTAATGCATAAAGAGCACACTACAATGGCATTATCTGTTGGGAAGTAAACTTGATTTTGGAGTTAGTAATACGGGCTTAAAAATTTTGCTCATAGACCCAATTCAATTAAAAAGCCCAACAAAATCTAACATTTCTAGAAATATTTTCTAGAAAGATCCATATAAATATCTATGTAAAAGATGTGATTATAAATGTGATAATGTGTCAGTAGATTATGTGGTTCTAGAGATTCTATCTAGAATATTCTAGGAAAATATTTAGTTCAAATATGTAGTCTAGAAGTCTCATGAAAATATGAAGTCCAGAAGGCTCTAGGAAAATACGCGGTGCAGAAGTTTCATGTAAACTCTATATAAAGGGATAGAGTCCCTCCATTTTGTAACAAGTCAAGTCAAGTGTATAAATTTTGAAGTGGAGAAATTAAGGGCGGCAACAGAGCCGGGCGGCTCGTCAACTCATAAAAAACTAGCCACGAGCCATTCAGGATTTCAGGTTCGTCAAAAAAAAGTATATCTTAAAAAAAAAATATTAACGAGCCACGAGCTCACGGGCCGAGCCTACCAGAATAAACGACCCACGAGCTCGGCTCTTGACGAGCACGAGCCGAGCTTGTGGGCATACTCGGCCCGACCTATTGCTATCCCTATGAGAAATATAAGTTACATTTTTATTTACTTACCTTTTTCCTATTAGTGTTGTCCTTCTTATCAAGCCTTAGTCAAATCAAGTTAATAAACCTCTCTTTCCTCCAACATTATGAGCCTTCATTAAAGCATAGTACTATTTAAGAAAACGTCTTGCTTATGCTCCACCACGATAATCCACGAGAACCATTTGGAGAATGAAATCCATTATGAACCTTATGTTCCACTCATCGATGCAGTGTTAAAAATAAAAGAGCGTTACAAATTAATTTCGATAAATATAAAAACAAATTAAAAGAATAAGAAGTAGAAGTTACCATGATTGCAAAACCAAGTAAGCTCACCATTGATAAACAAACCTCTTTGATTACGTGATCGGTGATTTTAGTATCTGTAAAATAGCCTACAGAGACACTTGTGCATTGTAATATAAAGGCCTTCATATATCTGAGTGGATCGTCCCCAACAGTAGACTTAGCAAAGCTAGAGCAAAAATAGTAAAAAAGAAAAAAAAAAAAAAAAAAAAAAACTCGCCCGACTCTCTATAAAGTTGTATTAAGGGATAGAATCTCATATCAAATAAAGACAAAAATATAGACCAATTTATAAAGGATTGTTCTACTCTTCTTAATAAGGTTAATATTTTAAGATAAAATTACAATTCTTAATATTGTATGAGAGCCCATTAAACTCCAACGAGTGATTCGATCAGATTAAGACTAAAAAAAATTGAGCACACGAATTTCAAGATTGGTCTGCTCAAACGAGTCACCATCTTGTGGGGGCATATTAAAGGATAGAATCTCACATCGAATAAAGATGAAAATATAGACCAATTTATAAAGGATTGAGCTCCTCTCAATAAGGTTGACATTTTAAAATGGAATTTCAATTCTTAACAAGTTGAACAAGTGCAGTATGTGTAGCAGTGCTTCCTATAGCAAAGAGAAAGTGATATTTCTTAGGCATTGTAGCTGTAAGCTTTCTCAAAGCCAAGTTTAGAAAAAATAGCACCACGCAAAAAACTATGAGGATGACGAATCAACTTTGGAATTTTTTTCAATTATCAATCTAATTAGACAATACGCAGAGAAAGCTAATAATGAAATTGAAAAAACAAAGAAAGTACGTTTTAACCAATTTTTTCTTCTATTAAAAAGCAACATCTATTATAATCACGTTGCTTTTTAATAGAAGCAACGTGGGCTTCTTGCTTCGACGACACAAGAAGAGTGTTGATTGGATGAAGCCACCAACACTTGAAAAGGTACGGCATAAAACATTGTGATGGTGAAAATTTTTGGGGAATTGTGACGGGGAATAATGAGGGATTTGGACTTGTGCAGTGGAAAGATCGAGGCGAGTGAATGGTGGTAGAGGAATCACCCTGGGTGATTCAGTTCGTATAAAGATTGGCAGACTGGGAGAACTAGTGGGTTGAGTTTGATTATGAATGAAAGTTGAAGTTGAGGCTAAAAATGGTGAAGAAGGAAGGGAAGTATAGGTAGAAGAACTAGCAGTGGATTGGGTGAATAGTGGGCCGGAGAAAACGAAAGGTGTGGTTGGCACTAGTGGCCTCATCATGAAAGGGGGAATCGGTTTTCTAGGGATCACATAAGAGAAATTGGGAAGGGGAGGTGGGGTTGGAATACGCAGGCGCAAAGTGGGAGGAAGGGGAGGTGGAGTTGGGATATTGATTGAGGAGGAAGATGTGCGGCGGCGTAGAATGGAAGTAATGTAGCTCTCTTCCTCTAGGTTGTTAACATTCTCCATTAGAGTTTGAATGAAGGGGGAAAAAAAAAGTATTCAGCTAGCTAGTTAGGATAAAGTCGAAAGGCAAGGAGGCAACCTTTTTTAATATATAGAAATAAATAGGATCATGATATATGTATCGAATCTTTATCGAATATTTTACCTACTACTCACGATGAAGGTGAAGACCACATTGTTAAAATTTTTAAATACACACGAGAAGTAATCCATTATGTACAAATCATTATATACAAATAGATTAGCCCAAATAAATATATGTGTGCTCTCTCCTCTCTCTTCTCTGAGTGTTTGTACGGTAAAGTTTAAAATGATATTTTCAAATTTTATAAACCACAAAAATGTTATATTAGTAAAATATAATTGATTGTTTATTGAAACTAGTAACTATTAGCCCATGTTTTGATACATTATTTTTTTCATTCTCATTCTTCTACTCATTTTTAATAACACATTTTTCAATAAAATAATATTTTCCATCACATCAATAACTTTTCATTCTTTTTTAACTACATAATCCCTATCACATCACTTCAAAAAAATGCATTCTCTCATTTTTAATATGCACCAGACAAGTAATTAATAACAATTGTCTCTGTCTTTCTCTATCCACGCTTCTCCCTCTTCCTATCTAGGTTTTCTATCTCCACGTACCTCTCTCACCTCTTTTCTCTCGTATTGACATTAGATAGTCCTTGGTTCCATTATTTAAAAAAAAAAAAAATTCGATTATATAATTTTTAATAAAATAATATTAAACGTAAATTCAAATTTTTTTCTTATTATTTAACCACACATTTTCTATCAAAATACTATTTCGAAATACATTATTGAACAAAAAATGATGCAATGAATACCTTTAAACGAGAAAATATACAATGTTTCAAATTAACGAAATAGTATATTTAGTTCATTTTACAAAGTTAAATTCATCAATAATCACCCAACTTCATATTTAGTGTCACCACGTTCATTCAGTTTGGCTTTGTTTCATCATAGACATTCAACTTTATATTTAATGTTGCCATAGTCACCCAATTTAATTTTATTTCATCATAACCACCCAATTAAATGTAATGTTTCACCATGATCATTTAATTTCATATAACATTTTATAATGGCCACCCAACTTCTTTTAACTAATTTTAAAAGGGATAAAACGATAATTTTATATTATATATATAAAATAAAATAAAATTTTATTTTGAAAAAAAAGTTACTTAAAAAAATAAAAACTTATTTCAAAAAAAATATTTTTAAAATAAAATAAAAACTTATTTTGTTTTTTATTTTAAAAAAATAAAATAAAATAAAAACTTTATATATAATGTAAAGTTACCATTTTGCCCCGTTTAAAATTATTGAAAAGGGTGAGAAGAGGTTGGGTGATTATGGTAAAACATTATATGAAATTGGGTGACTATGGTAAAATAAAATCAAATTGGGCGACCATGGTGATACTAAGTATAAAGTTGGGTGGCCAGATGACACTAAATATAAAGTTGAATGGTCATTGATGAATTTAACCCTCATTTTACATCATCATCATCTCTATGATCCATTCAATTTAGATTTTTGAAATTAAATTTTATTAAAAATAATTTTGTTGGATTATAAATGATTAAAAATAGATAGAGCTCTTGTTTAGTTTCTATTATTTTCAAAATTCATTTTTATCTCTTATTTTCAACCACAATTTATTTAATAAAATAATAATATACACAAACTTAAATTTTTTCCTTATTCATTAAACGCACATTCTCTATTAAATCAATATACCAAAATGCATTTTTGTCCAGAGAGATATTAATATAATTATTTAAATAAAAACATAAAGATTAAAATCAATTGAAAGGAAAACAGTCATAGGCCAGTCGAGACTAGTGACTAGTCGGGTTAAAAATGAGTTGGAATGCCCTTCTGTATAAATTAAAATTAAGATTTTAATTCAAGTTAAAGTCCACATTAATTTCAATCACAACTTTACAGGATCAACACTTTTTCAACTATACAATTCTTCAATTTTTATCAAAGTTTACTAAGCCCTTGTTTGATTCTCATTATTTCCAAAATACACTTTTCTCTCCAATTTTTTTAACCACACATTTTTCGATAAAATAATATTATACGCAAATTCAAAAATTTTTCTTATTTTTTAATCACACATTCTTCATTAATCTACGATTTTAAAATGTATTCTTACAATAAAATAGGGCTCAAATAGAATTTAAATATTTGATTTTAATATCCAAAGGGAACTACACAGGAAACATTTGCTATGGACCAGTTCAGGTTGTTCCACCACAAAGTATGGGCTGTGTTCGGTGATATTTTTTTCATAGACTACGTTTAAATAAATTGTACTATTACTAGTAAGTGCCAAATGTAAAGTTTTTTATTTTTAATTTTGCTGTATGTACATTAAGTTTGATAATTTGATTGACATTATTTGGTATGACAGATATGGTGACCATTGATTTTTGCAACATTAATTCAAATCACATATTATTGTGTAGAATGTGAATATTGATTTTTGTAAAGATTTACTTCGTATATGTAGTGTAAACAAGAGCCTAAAATGTGGTGGAGTTCTACTATAATAAATCTATACAATAATGGAGTTTTTGAGATAAAATAGAATGTAAAAAATTGCCAAAAACAAGAACATTTCATAATTCGAATAAAACCACCTCTCGAGCGACGATCTCAGTGGTTGAGCAGTGGTCGGTCGCTCGAGTTGCCTCCTCACGGATAGTGAGCTCTGGCACCCCTATTTTGATCGCTTGAGCTGTTGTTGAGCGCGTAGCGAGCGTTAATATGACGCTTTCTTCTCCTTGCACGATTTCTTCTTCTCCGATTGCAACTTATATTCTTTCAAGTCTAATACAAATCATCAATTAACAGTTAAACTCCCAAATTGAATTTCAACTAGAATTTACAAATAGACTTCAACTCGAATTTCTAAGTCGACTTCAAATAGAATTCCCAAATATTCTTTCAAATAGAATTCGAGTTATACCCTAATTCTAACAGCGTTGTTAGTGGTTATTTGGATCACTAAATGTTAACTGATTTATTTATTTATATATGAATTGTATTTTTAACAAGAATGACACAACCTTTTATCTAACCATTAGTATGTGCTTCAAATTTAGCCTCTATTTGATAAGGATTAAAATCAAATTTTTAGTAAATTTTGACGAAAGTTGTTGTTACTTGAAATATGTGATTAAACATGTTAATTTTAACTTAAATTAAAACTGAATTTTAATTTTTACAAAACAATGACTTAATTATTATTTATATTGTTCAATAAAATTATTAATTTTTTTTTTCATATTAATGCGTATTATACAAATGAGTATGGTATCCCCCAATGCAAATTGTTTTAAAACTTGTGCCTAGTATGCAAAATAGAGAATGTCTATACAAATATCAACGTCATATACATTTTTCTTTTACTATATTATATATATTGAGTGTCTAGTAATTTAAGTAATATAACCAAAAATGAGATATAATAATCCAATTTCATTCTTGCTAATTAAAATGAAGACGGAGAGACTCTCCATCACTTGACTTTTATGATTTCAATGATCTTTTTAAACGCAATATCTTCAAAATAATTAAAGTGTTTATTGTTTAGATAAACACAATGGTAAGGTTTTTCCCTAAGAGTAAACCTTTTAGTCAATGTTTTGAAAGTCGACTCGAGCATCATCTCGAAGAAGGTAAATGATGAAGGTTCGAAAGGTCGAACCGAGATCCAATCGGTTATAATAAATAATTAAATATATAAATATACCGTAAAAATTTAAGAAAAATAAGTTAATTTGTTAATATTAATTAACACATGTCGATAAAAGACTTTTGAACTTGTCTATATTAATTTTCATTATACTAACTTCTAATCTCAAAAATAATAATAAAATAAAATAAAATAAATGAGACGATTAATGTAGTTAAAGTTTCAACATATAATTTGTATAGCATTTTAGCCTATGTTTAGATTTCATTTTTTCTACTACAAACTTATAAGTTATCTTTCAAAGTCAAATTTTGATATTGACCACATATTTCATGAAAATGAATTTATTTTGAAAAACAAACTTTAATATTCACTTATTCAAATAAAAATAACACTTCTAACTAAATATAAAAGAGTGAGTTGGGGGTTACTGTTCACAAGCCGTGAGCCGAGCCGAGACAAATGGCTTACGGCTCGGCTCGGCTCATTTTTTTTTTTTTTTTTTTTTTTTTAACGTTTGATTCAGTATTTTAAGTTACAGATATTCGTTTTAAGCGATTTAAAATTCTTTGAAAATGTTGAAGTGCGACCATGATAAATATATGATTGATAAATTTTAAATATCAAAAATTGAAGTGCGGCCATAATAAATATATGATCGATAAATTTTATATATCAAAATAATTTTACATTAATTGTGAAACGTAAAGTCGTGATTATTTATGTTTCTTTTCCATCACAACCTCATTCTAATATCTTTTTTTGAACTTTATTTTTTCACAATTTTTCGTTTGATTCGATATTTCACGATATGAATACCCATTTGGATCGATTTCAATTTTTTAAAAAAAATTTCAAATGTGATAATAATAAATATATTGTTGATTAAGTTAAAATATAAAAATGGTTTTATAGCTCGACTTGGCTAAGCCTTTTTTTTTTTTTTTTTTACGTTTGATTAGTTTTTTTCAATTTCTTTGGGTTTATTAGTTATTTTAACCTTTTTTTCTCGATTAAGTTAAAATATAAAAATGGCTTTACGGCTCGACTCGGCTAACCTTTTTTTTATTAGTTTTGTTTACTATTTTCCAGCCAAATGACTTGACGACTCGACTCAGTTAAGCCATTTTTATTTATTTATTTTTTACGTTTGATTCAATATTTTAAGTTACAGATATTCGTTTGAAGCGATTTAAAATTTGTTGGAAATGTTGAAGTGCAGCCATAATAAATATATGATCGATAAATTTTAAATATCAAAATAATTTTACATTATTTGTGAAACGTAACATCGTGATTGTTTATATTTCTTTTCAATCTCAACCTCATTCCAATGTCCTTTTTTCGAACTTTATTTTCATACAATTTTTCGTTTGATTCGATATTTCACTATATGAATATCCATTTGGATCGATTTCAATTTTTTTAAAAAAAACTTAAAATGTGATAATAATAAACTTCTTTATTTTGAGTTTTTTCCCCTGTTATTTTATTTAAAAATTGATTAGGGGTTTATGAAATAAATGACAATGACTGAACATCGGGGATTGGTGAGAAGACATTTTTCGATAACTGGAGGCTGTGGTGGAAGGTGAGCCTCGATTTCTTCAATAACTGTGGGTGTGATTTTTTCATCTCCACATTTAATGTTGCCTCGAAACATTTAGTAACTTATAAGAAAATTTTATGTAACTAATGTTTGACATAGATATTTGTTTTTAATACTTATGCTATTACGTACTCAACTACATCATAGCACGTGCATTGCACGTGCTTCTGACTAGTCATTTCTCAAAGTATTACCAAAAGTTGTTAAAAAAGTTTAACGGTGTTCCATTTGTAATGTTAAACAATCCCACGTTGAAACCAGTAAGGAAAAGATGGCCCACAGCACATGACACATCTCCAAGTTGTAAAGGGGAATGCGGAAAAACTCCAACTTTGTTTGAGGCTGCCGCGTCAAAGGTTTGAATCCAAATATGGATTTGACCCTTTGGTAAGTGCAAGTGTATAAGCAAGATTCCATCTTGTATTCTTGTAGGTATAACTTGTGATTTACCTCCTTCACCAAAACTCGCGATAGGATGACGGAGTGGGAGCCGTTTGGATGCGATTCATCCTATTTTAAGTAAGGAAAAAGGTGAAAGAAAGAAGCTGTAAAATGTCCAGCAAATGGTTGGAAAATATTAAAATTTTGGGCATTCAACTTTTTTAACATTGGTCTAAGGAGTTTTGTTTTTTGAATTAAAAAATTAACCGGTCGGATGGAAGAAATCGATGTCGTGTCAGGTCTTTGGTTTGTGATTGGACCTTTTTTGGCCAGTTTTTTTACGGCTATTATTTTATAGGTTTTAATTCATAATTAAATGGGTTTATTATTCGGTTCTATGCTTTTCGGTTGAACTGATTGGTCTAGTTCAATTTTGACAACATTAATTTTAGCTAATCTAATTAAAATTAATTACTAGAAGACAGTTTGGTGGAGCATGTAGTGGTTAAAAAAAATAAAATTAAGATCCATTACCACTGAATAAATTTTTACGTGTAGTTTGGTAGGGGTGAATTTATAACCACCATTTATATATCATAAACAATACAACCTAATTTAATTTTTAAATAAAGTTTTACTGGGGTTGGGTAAATTTATCAATCACAAGATTTTTTTTTTTTTTTTATTTAAATAGGAGAGTAAATTCGTCATTTTACGTAGATTACTAAAAAAATGAACGAAATCAGGAATGTCTGGGATTAAAAAAAAAAGGGTTGAGAATGGATTAGTAACCTCTTTGGTGGATAAGATCTACCATGCTAATTTGACTTCAAATAAAATCAATGACTAGATCTTCTTCTCCATTTACTACGCTAGTTTATCTCTTAAGTTGTTGCTTTACTTGACTGGGTAAAACACTTCACCTGGATCTTCTCCACGGCATACACAGTGAGTAGTATAATAGCTTAGCTTTCATTTGGAATTCAATTCAATAGCAGAAAAATATATACGTAAATCAAATCAGTCGTAATGAAGAAAGTAATCAGCTTGGTGAGTGTGGTTCTCAACAAGTTTAAGGATGCATTGATGTCTTTTATCACAACTATGTCTATTTTTCTGGATATGCCACTGGGATTCGCCGTTATGCTATATCTCAGAATAGATCATATGGATACGAATTTTTTAAATCTTTCAATCCTTTTTTCTTCGATATTTCTTATAAGATTTTCGAGGTTAAGGTGTTTAGGAGTTATGCCAAAGAATGGAAATGTTGTAGAGCGTTGGGGCCCTTTTTGGTGCATGGATTGTTGGAGATATCCTCCCTCCGACTGGGCTCGGATAGTACCGCCAATTGTTCAGGATAGGAGAGCACCAGCAACGACAAGAAGAAGAAATTCAAATTTAAATATTAATCAGACTTTTGTCGTAACGGTGTCGGTGAACCGTCCAAATAGTTGGAATTGCAAAGTTCGGATCATCTGATGAAGTTTGCCTGACAACAAAATCGAGTTCCTGGGTGATGATGGTATTGAATACTTATTGAATCATTTTTCCATTAATAAAATTTTCATTTCCGTTATTCAAGTTTTGAATTATATAGACTTACTGAATATTATAAATTAATTATTAATAATTTAGATGATAAAATTTCCTAGCTCAAATGAACCTAATCAAAGTAGGCTGCTCTAATGGCCAGATTCAAAGGTTATTTTTCAACTAATCTGAACTTAAAATGGAAATTCTCTTTAGTTGTTGACCCTTTAACAATTAAAAATTTCTTATTCTTTTCCAATAACATGACATTTTGTCCAAAAAAATTGAATCCGTGGGCTTTAAGTTGTGATTTATCAATTTCAGACAGTTCCATCTATCTAAATATCTGGACAATACAGTCCAGTGCAACCGTTTGACAATTCTAAACATCAAAATTATGCTATGGGATGTAACGTCTCAACAATATGATAATTTTAAATGTCTAGAATTCCATATTCTAAATTAACGTTAGCTAGAGAATGTATATTTCGAATAATGGTCAGAATTATTATTTTTATTATATCTCACAATGGAGAGTTTTAAGAAAGATGTTGAATGAAATGACATGACACGACTGCAACGTTGCATCAACAACTTTTCGTGTTACCGTCTTTTTGAGTTGATTTTTAAAAAATTCAAAATAATGTAGCCTCATCCTTCTATTCTCAACCGGAAATTCACAAGAGAATTGCATCCCATGTCGTTAATTTGTGTCAATTTTCCTCCTATTTACAATTCATTGTCATTGAATAAATTATTCTTACGCATATTTGTAGTTGTTTATTGATTTTTGTCATATAAATTATGCTATAATCCAGTGCTGTAATGTAATGATTAGAAAAAGGACACGAACTAGCAAGTTAATAACCTGAATTATTTACGTCCAACAATAAAATAAAATAAAAATCAATTTTCTCTGGTACAACAAACAAATCTAACTTCCTAGTCAATATTAGGAAGATCAAATTCAAATAGTTTGGGAAGTTGAAATTACCAAACTGATTTTGGCTAACAAGATCAAATTAATTTTCATGATTTCACAATGAGAAATATTCTTTTGAGTGGTGAAGACTTGAGTCTTCAATAGGAGATTATTTTAGCACTCTTGAAATTTGGAGTACCGCATTATATAATTAACACGTATATTAAATAATTGAGAATCATTATTTAATTGAAATTCAAACACGAATAAATACTACACACGTCCAGTGATTAGTTGTCGAGAGTATTGAGTTCCATATTCCAAAATTAGAGATTAGGTTAAAGTTACACCATGCTTTAGCTATTATTTCTTAATTTATCTGCAAGTTTGTTACTAAAATTTTGGACAAATTATTATTGTAATTCTTAGTCAAAACTTAAACATTAATACACAAAAATATGGTAAGTACTTTCAATTCATATATTGTGTATGTTCGACAAAATTTATATTATAATTTAAGCTAGTTAAATATACTTTTATCCATTCATTTCACGAACCCCAAACTTTACAATCCACACTTTTTGCAAAATTTTACATGGCAAACTATTATAGGACCTGCTGCCTACTTCCATTTGACATGACTCAAAATCAAAGGTAAACAAATGAGTTTGATCCTCGATTCTCTCAAAACAAAGCAATGCCCAAACACAAATGAATAGCCAATAATAGTAAACAAAATTTGCAGAAACTAGCGGTTCCAAGTTTAACAGACAATCAGACCAGTTACATAAACAAGTTGGGTCTTGATGCTTTGTAAGTTGTCTTGAGCTTCCTAGTAGGTGGTCGGACCTTCCTGAACACCAAAGGAAACTTGATCTTAGAGTTATGGAACTGTTTAGTACTCTCCCTCTTGCAAAGTTTAGCCGGGATAGTGCCTGTCTTGATAATTTGGATGCAATGATGGCGAACCCTATGACGAGAAGCCATTTCAGTGTACATCTGTTCTACGCACCGTTCAAAGTTGTATCACGGTACTCTTTGTATATGTTATGATAACCAGTCCTACTTTGGTACCGTAACCAGATACCATAGTTCTTGATTGTGGCCGGGTTCTTCTCAAAGATCTATTCACAAAAGCATAGAGAGGAATGTAAGAAATAAATGATCAATCAATAAAAATTATAGACAGAACAAACAATGTTTACTTACTGGTGGAATGAATGGTTAATTTTGAAACAATGGATTAGGAGCTCAAATGAAAGCAGCAGTATAGATTTGTGCGGGAAAAAAGAGAGAGGAACAGTTAATTTTAAAATAAAGGATTAGAAGCTCAAATGAAAGAAGCAGTATAGATTTTTGTGGGGGGGAAAAAGAGATCTTTGGCATAAAAAAAAATGCGTAGGCACCCAAGAGTATACATCTCTTCAGGGTGGTTAATTAATATATATAGATCAAAAGTATAAATTAAAACAACCTGGACCTCTGGGAAACATTATTCAAATCTGTCTCATTATGAATAAACTAAGTTGCCGACTATTGGAAAGATTATATAACATTCTCCGAGTATGCAGTAGGAACTAATGCAACCTTTCACAGAGGGCTGGGAAATGGGGAACTGAAGATGGCTTACACCATCGCAATTAAACAAATAAATAACAGTTGTTTTGAAGGCATAACTACAACTACCATACATAATCACTATTTTTGTAGTAACAGTCTATCGAGTCTGTTACCTACTCTATCCGCCAACTACTACTATACGTTTTTAGGTGGAGAGAAATAATTTCCAGCCAAAGATTGGAATTCATTAAGATACAACAATTGCTACTCAGTATATAAAATATTCTTTTAGCATATGGCTCAATCATCCCTTATTCTTGTCCCATATAAAGAACCGTTCTTGGCGAGATAAAGAGTGCAAATGAAACGAGAACCAAAATCTGAGCATTTTAATACTCGTAATGACTGATTTAAGAATTCAGGAAGAGACCAAGCTAGAAGCTCTAGATCTGGGGCAGATTTATTTATTAAATTTTCAAAAAATCATAGCATTTACTAAAGAATTAACAGAAAACATACACATTACGTTCATTTTCTGCAATGCAAAATGGAAGTACTCCATCAAACATACTAAAATAGCATCAAAATATCCAATTTCTCAATAATTGAAATCGGTAAAATATAAGCCTTCAATAAATTAAAAATGAAGGCGCACCTCGTTAATAGCAAGGACTTGGCCGTTGCTCTTCATCACCTTCTTAAGCTTCCTCAGGAAATACTTATAAAATCAAAATAACAATTCGTTTCACTATATAATCACCTACAGAACCCATCTATACAATCACATTGAATTAAATATAAACAGTGTAGGCTATATATTAATTATATAGTAGGTCGAACCAGAATTTGGACTTGGCGCGGACGTCATTGGTGGCCCAGAGCTTCATCCGGTAGATCTTCGGGTGCTCATCTGTCTCCGTCGGTAGAGCTCTCCCCACCACTTGGTACTGATGAAACTGCAATATCTACAAACATGCCCAAAATTCATATATCAAATATATCGAAATCTCAAAACACTAATTTCATTAAACAAACACCACATACATATAAAGTGGAGGAATTACCTTGTAAGTCACCATTTCTGACGAGATTTTCTTCCGGTGGGGTGTGTGTGGGATTGTTTGAAAAGCGCGTAGGGTTTGGTGTTTATACGAAATGTGGAAGCCCTACTTCGTAATGGGCTTTGTCGTGCTGCTTGGTTTCTTGGGCTTTATTTTGGCTTTCCGGCGGAACTTGTTGTGCTTTCATTAGGTTTAGACCCTATTTGATATAGTTCAAGGGCTGTTTTTTGGTAGAAAAAGAGTTTTGAATAGTGATTTTTAAGATAGAGTGGTTAGACAGTACCAATTTTTTTTTTATATACGTGTAGAATATTTTTTTGGTATGAATATGTCGTTGAAAATGATCATGTACCAAATCATAAAATAAATTTAAAAGTATAAAACATGCACTAAATTTTGATACAAATTGATGAAATATGTAGTTGAAAAATCGGGAATCTCATTAATTTTGATTAAAATTAATTGTTGATTTTGACTTTGCATTTTTTATCAACTTTTAATCTACACCAAACAAGGGCTTAATGAGTAACTTTTTTCCTACCCAATATTTACATACTTACGCGACGGAATCACTTCTAGTAATAGTAGCACCTCACAACAAGAACGAATTGGATAATAGGTTGCATGCTCTGTCTCTGTCTCTCTGATACTAAATTGCAATGTATGGACTAAGGTAAAATAAATAAATAAAGCAGCACTAATATAAATCTTTTCATTAACGCAATGTTTGATACTCAACTGCAAGAATGGTTACAACATCTAATCACATCAAAGGCATGCCTACAAAACTTACGTTACTTAGGATGATCAAATACGGAAAGAAAAATGATAAGATTGATTATAAAAATATATTAGTTACAAAAATCCTCATACGAATAACAAAAGGTACCTTTATTTGGGATGTGGTAATATTGTCTAGAACACGTAAGCCTTCAATGGATTATATAAACCTCAATGAAATGGAACCATGCTCTTCTCCAGTGAGGATTTATGTACAGAACTATAGCAATGCAAAGCACTACAGATACATAAGATACGATGAAGGTTATGTAGAAGCACTCCATGTCCATGAAACCGTGCTCCTCATTTTCATCATCAGCAGATGGCAGGACAGGTCTTGATCCAGTGCTAGTACAATTGACAGATAATGGACGACCACAAAGATGAGGATTTTCCATATAGCTATCTTCGTTAAAGGTTCCAAACTGACGTTCATCAGGTATCCTACCTGTTAAATTGTTATGCGTCACATTGAAGACTTCCAAAGCATATAACTCGATCAGACCAGTGGGGATCCTCCCACTTAAGCTGTTATAGGAGAGATCTAAGCTCTCAATTTGATGTAGGTTTGAGAATGTTGCTGGAATTGATCCAACAAGATTGTTGTGGGATAAGTTCAGTGAGTGGATCTCGTTTAAGTTACCAAGGGAATCCGGAATTTCACCATGTAATTTATTAGAAGAGAGATCAATTCCTGACATGTAATTGAGGATGTTGCCTTTATAAGAATAAGAATTTCTCTTTGTCACGAATGTCGCTGTAATTGGCAGATCGGCTAATAGGAAATAATCATCATCGTTTTGAAATTGCACATGATAGTCCATTTCGAACTCAACCTTGCCCATATAAGATTGCAATGCAAAAAATGTAGAACCGATTTCAAATGCAACCATTTCAAACGTCGCCTTGGTTACCTCCAGCTTTATGCTACCAAAGCAGTGCGGGATTTGACCCGAAAGCCAATTAAAAGAAAGGTCGATCATGCTTAGTTTGTTCATCTCACAAAATTGGCGAGGGATTGTGCCTTCAAAATGGTTACCTCCAAGAAGAATAATGCGCATGCTTGATAGAGTGCCGATCCATTGAGGGATACTTCCAGTGAAATTATTCTCTCTAAGATCCAGTAACACCATAGAAGAGCTATTGTAAAATGCATATGTAAGCTCACCTTCCAATTGGTTATTGTTTAGATAGACATGAGTTATCCCCAATGTATTGAAGCAGGATGGGACTGAACCACTTAACTTGTTCTCAGATAAATCTAAGAGAACAAGATAATCGAGATTGCAAATTTCGACCGGGATCGGACCCTCAAGTTGGTTATTAGACATAGAAACGTAACTCAATATTGTCATATTACCCACTGATGTGGGAATTCTGCCAGACAAACTGTTGTTACTAATGTCT
The DNA here is from genome assembly GCA_035079005.1 of Fraxinus americana. Classification (NCBI taxonomy): domain Eukaryota; kingdom Viridiplantae; phylum Streptophyta; class Magnoliopsida; order Lamiales; family Oleaceae; genus Fraxinus; species Fraxinus americana. The sequence goes on along the minus strand of CM068709.1, from coordinate 35,378,345 downwards.
AACACCATTAGAGGGCTGACAAACAAGCTACTTGGAATGGTGCCCGAGAACTCATTGCTATCTAGATATAAACCTTCCAAGTTTAGTAGGTTGGTAGATTCTGGAAATATTTGTCCTTGCATTTTATTATCTGATATTTTGAGAAAATACAGAGAAGAGCATCCCAAAACTAATTCTTGAGGTATTGTGCCTGACAAGTTATTATTAGACAAGTCTAAATATGTAATAGATTTCAAGTCACCAAAACTAGAAGGTACACGCCCATCAAACATATTTGTCGACATGTTTAATGTATCCAAATTTGGAAAAAGTGAAGTTATATTAGTTGGAATATGTCCATTTAACTTATTATTAGATACATCAAAAATCTCCATGTTGGGATTGGTGCTTGTTGGCAACTTGAGAGTTCCTGTGAAAGCATTATCCCTCAGGTTTAGTCCCCTAAGTTCTGTGTTGTTCTCTAACAACCAAGTTGGAAAATTCCCTCCTATGTTGTTCTTGTCGAGAATGAGAAATTTCAAGTTGGATTGATAGTAAAAGAAGTTGGGTAGTATTTGAAGGCCACTAGAATTTGACATACTAAAAACCTCAAGTTGAAAACTGGGAACCGAATTTCCCGACTCCTTTTCATTTATTATTTCATTATTTTCCAAAAATATAAACTTGAAGTTTGAATGATTAAAGAACGCCTTGAAAGAAACTGGAACTTGAAAGTTATTACTTGAAAGAGAGAGATATTCAAGTGCTGTGAGTTTAGAAAGTGGAGACGAGGCAATATTTCCAGTGAACTTGTTGCCAGAGAGCTCAATCAATCTAAGAGATGTCATGTTGGCAACACATGAAGGAAGTATTCCTTCGTACTCATTCCAACTCAGATCTAGTTCTTGGAGGTTTTTAAGTTCACACCACCCTGCATGCAAATCAAATGACATCACAACTTCGAAACCCATCAAAGAAATAGGGAGTATAAAGGCCTTGCTTATAAAAGGAAAGCAACTTTTTTTCTCTAAACTTACTTTTAAGCCCCTGTGTAGTGGAATTAAAATTAGATTTTTAGTAGATTTTGATAAAAGTTTTTGAATGTGTGGTTGAAAAGTTGTGGGACCCATAAAATATATTGTTAATATTAATTGTTTGATTTTGACTTAAATTAAAATTTGATTTAAATCTATACCAAATGGGGGCTAAGTAAGAAAGTTACTTTTTAAAATTGAATTTTTTATTTGTGAAAGATGGCAATAAGTTTTGAATATAAATCTTATCTTACTATCAAGATAAGTAACTCACTTATTTTCACTCACCAATTAAAAAAAATTATAGATTGTTAAACTTAATTACTTTTAAGCAACCTTTTAATGGTAGTCTAACCTCTTAAATTATATTAATTATAAACTCAGTTGTGTTACCTCTTAAAAATCACTATTCAAAACATTGTTTTTATCGAATAATGATTGTCAAATATGGGCTAAAAGAGATACAATCATGAGATGACTTTGCATTCATTTACCAAAAGTTCAACTGAGATGCAAGAAAAGTTTTAAAATTGAGCGAATAAAAATAATTGAAGAAACAATTTATTTATTAGCATGCTAAGTCATGGAAAACATTGTTTACGAAACAAGCCATTGAAGTTTACCTTCTAAGGGAAGGGTGCCATTGAGTCCGCACCAAGACAGAGATAAAATTTTGAGGGAAGTCAATGCTCCAATACTTTGTAGAATGTTCCCGTCCAAGGCAGAATTGTCCAAGAACAATCCCTCCAGCCGTCTTAAACGTCTCAAATCTTATACACGAAAGCAATGGAATGTGCATGAGAGTTGGAATTAGTAATATAATTTTTGTGAATATAATGATAGTGAAATCAGTTTTATTTGAGCAAACAAAGAACAATGAGGATTTCTAAGTTGTAGAACTAACCTTTCATTTGGATGGTTCCTTTTAGTTTATTGGAAGAGAGATCTAGAGATTTGAGTGATGATAGCCCTTGAAGTGAGGAGAAAATGCTATTATTAAAGGAATTCCATCTTAAATTGAGGACCTTCAAATATTTTAGACCTGTTTGTATAACCAAATCCACAATAAGTTGCAATACAATATCTACGATGCAATCCAATAAACAACAACAAAAAAAAACTGTTATTTTAGTTAAAGGGGCGGAGCAAAATAATACGAATGTTTCTACTAATACAGAATGAGGCAGAAGTGAAGTATAAAAACAAAAGGAAATTAACAATAAATGAGGACAAATGAGCATGACATACCAGAAATGGTACCCAAACTTCTAAATTGACTATAACTTAGGTCGAGCTCCTTCAAATTGATAAAGTCATTCAGATCTGTCGAAAAATACTAGAAAAGATATTAAAAGGTCCTCTGACCTAAAAACAATAATCACGCTTGTGAAAAGAAGACTCACTTAGCACCGATAAAATGTCGTCATCGCTAATACCATAATTACCCGCGAAATCAAGAACTTCCAGCTTGTTCAATCCAAAGAGTCTTTCACGGCCTACACAATGATCTTTCTTAAAAAGTAATAAAGAATTTGTTTCGTCAAGTTATTAAAAACTTTTGTGATGCCTCAGAGGAAATCAATGCTGACTGAGAGTACTTACACAAGCATAATGGATTGAAATCATGAAAATAATATTATGGCTTCTACAGTAAGGTGTATTACAACACTGGGTTGATTAGCACTACTAATGTATATATCTCAATACGATAAGTTGACATTAGTAGGAAGGGACAAATGGAAAATGTTTTGATTTAATAGGAGAGCAAATATCATAATTTTCAAGTTACAGAATGGTAAATATATGAAACCAGGATGAATAATGTGAAAGATCAGTTTATAATAATTGGTTTTTTATCTATAATTTTAATAGAGAAAACTAAAGATTTTGAGAAATTGATTATCTGTAACAAGAAAAGTTTTAATTACTATAATAAGTTGACTTATTTCCCAAAGGGTTGATTATTTGATAATCACGTGATCTAGCAAAGAACCACCAGAATACATATTATATCGAACTTACTGTTGTTGAAGTAATTTTTTCTTGTTGAATAGAAGATTTGTTGGAGACTCAGATACTTGAGAGAAGAAAGCCGACTAAGAGATGACAAAATTTTGCGATTAAATGAATTGCCACTCAGATCAAGAGCCTCCAAATTTCTCAAATTTGACAATTTATCAATACCTGCAACAAAGTTCAATATATCTATATTATCAATCAAAGAAAAAACTTACTAAACAAAATAGGAGAGATTGTAGCACACCTTCATTCTCAATCCATCCTACTAAGTTATTCCCCCTCAAGGAGAGATTCCCGAGGTCTTGAAATGGAAGAAATAGAGAGGCATTAAAATACCAACCTCCTAATTTATAATCCCCAGTGTTAAAAAGATTAAGTTCGATTACTCGTGCAGTGAAGTTGCTGCATTTAACTCGTTCCCATTGACAACAATCCGATGCAGTCTCATTATCCACCCACGAAGGCAGCGATATTCCATTTGGAAAGTTTATATTGGCTTTGAGGTTCAAAAGAGCAACCCTCTCTTCGTCCCAACACCCTAAACAATACCATCCATTTAGCACCATCATCACTAACATTAATTGTAACTTAGTTCCCATCTTTCTTAACTACTAAGCCACTAATTCTTGCTTTTTTATGCATAAAACAAGGTTGCAAAATCTCCAATTTATAGCGCCAAGTGGAGATGCTGTCATTTTTAATTAAAGACTTTTCCTCATAGTTGTAAAATTCGTAGCACTTTCTTATTGTCTTCTTTCTATTAGTTTGACCTAATATTCCTCAAATTCCGTAAGTAATGATTAACCAAACCCGAAACTTAATTTTATTACACTAATTATTCTTAATTTGGCAAGTTTCCGAGTTGGGGGTTTCCCTTTTTATATAAGAAGTGGATTTATTGATCATTCTCTAATTAATACTGATTTACTTAAAATTCTATATGTTTACTATATTTTTTTATTATGAGTGCATAAATATCTATACATGCTTTCTAGAATGTTGGGGTTTGTTTCAGGACTACATCAGAAAAAAACAAAATGTTGTAAATTAAACCTCCTTTGACTAAATAATTAAACTAAATTTTTAATCATATTTTTTAATGAATTTGCAAGTAATATCTATTATAACTACTTATTTAAATAAATTATTTATTATGCCCTCATTTGGGCTTCATTAAAATTTTGATTATTTTTCTCTCTTTTTATTAATTATACATTTTTCAATAAAATAATATTACACGTAAATTCAATTTTTTCACATTTTTTAATCATACATTTTTGAAAAAGTTACTATTTAAAAAAATATATTTTTTTCAAAATCTCGTTAAAATGAATCCCAAACAAGCGTATAGTTTCTTCCTAAACAGAGATTAGGTTACACGCCCATTTAATCAAATGATGGCAATAGCTTAGCTTAGGATATACGTTTGAGAAAAGATTTATGCTTCTTGTACCAGGGGGGTGTACAACCCCCCCTACCGGCCCCTCACATGAGGGGGGGCCCACAAAATGTGGGCCCCCCCTCATGTGAGGGGCCGGTAGGGGGTTGTACACCCCATTTAATAGCACGTTTCTTGAGAAAATGGTGCAAGTTCCAATCGACCATCAGTTTGATTTGACTTCAATAGTTGAAAATGTCAACTTTCTACTGGAAAAATTGGACACGGCTGTTTCTTAGAAAAGAATGTGGAATTATTGGGTAATGATTACAAAACATCCATTTCGTCTTTCTATTTTACCCAGATCATCCTTATTGTTTTGATTTGAATATATGTGGGCCCCCCCTCATGTGAGGGGCCGGTAGGGGGGGTTGTACACCCCCGGTACGAATAGCACGTTTCTTGAGAAAATGGTGCAAGTTCCAATCGACCATCAGTTTGATTTGACTTCAATAGTTGAAAATGTCAACTTTCTACTGGAAAAATTGGACACGGCTGTTTCTTAGAAAAGAATGTGGAATTATTGGGTAATGATTACAAAACATCCATTTCGTCTTTCTATTTTACCCAGATCATCCTTATTGTTTTGATTTGAATATATGAGTCCTCAATCGATCAAATCTTGCACAAATCATCCATACCGTCGATTTATGATAAATTTATCATCTCTTTAAATAAAAAAATAAAGAAAAGAAAAAAAATAATAATAATAATAATGACAGCTAGAGTCTCAATTTTTTCAAAAATTGAAGATGGGTCCTAATTAAAACAAAGTTAAATTTATATTAACCAAAAAATAAAAATAAAAAAATTCATCTCCCTGGCCTACGCACCTACCCCCATCCCCACTCTCACCGTAGACTGCTAGGTTAACATGAACTAGAAAGTTGTTTGTGATTTTAGTGTTCTCGCGCTTTTATAAACGTTAGTCTACATCAATAATCAAAGGACTTTTAAATTGTTTGTTTTATTTTCTTTTTGAATTAGCTAATAGATGAATTTATAACAGCATATTTATAAATAATTCTAACTTTGTAGTGAACTTTGTCAGAACCATATAGACTTGGGAAATGACATTTCTATACTCTAAAATGTACATTATGTTTGACATTTGTCTTGTTGTTAAAAAATGATTGGACGAAAAAATATTTATTTTTTAATGCTATCAAACTTGGGGTATACCAAGCATGATTGAGCAGGGGGAACATTCTGACCTTAGTTCTAAAGTTACAAGAGATACAAATATGAAAAAAAAAAAAAAAACAAATGATTGAAACAAAAGTAAAACCACTCCTTTCAATCAATCCAGGACTTTTAGGGCATGTTCTCTTTATTGCTTTCAAGCTATTTTTATTTTTGAATTTCCTAAATAGTGAAAATGCGTTTTCTTTTCTATTTTCGAAAATGCGTTTTTGAAAACAAGTTAAAAATTTACAAAAAAAAAAAAAAAACTCAAAACGATAAATTTGTTGTTTTGGGTGTTTTCAATTATAATCAAGTCAAAATTTTCAAAACGTGTTTTTAGTGTTTTCAGTTAAGCCACCAACAACCACCTCCATTGCTATTTGCACATACCACCTGCACCACACTGCTGCACCCACCGTCGGTGACGTCACAACCACTACAGCAGAAGAAGCTGACGACGCCACCACCCAAAACCAACACAGTAGAAGGAGCCCACCACGCCACCGCCCAAAACCATCGCACTAGAAGCACCAGGCCAAGGGTCATTATTTATTTTGACATTAGCCCTCCAACTTAAGGCATGCAATGACTCGGATTGGGAGCATTTTTGGATACACGAAGATCAATAATGGGACATTGCGTTTTCATTGGCTACTCTTTGGTATCATGGAAATCAAAGAAACAAAATACCATCTTTAGATCATCAGCAGAAGCTGAATATAGAGCAATGGCCAGCTTTTGTTGTGAACTATCCTGGCTTAGATACTTATTACATGATTTACAAGTAGCTCATCCTCAAGCTGCCTTGCTATCTTGTGACAATTAGGCAGCGCTACATATAGCAATCAATCCTATTTTCCATGAGATAACCAAGCACATAGAGTTTGATTGTCACCTGGTTCGAGATAAAATTTAAGAGGGAAGCGTAGTTACAAATTATTTGAAAAGTGATTTGCAAGTTGCAGACATATTGACAAAATCATTGTGTTCAAGTAACTTTTATTACCACATGTTCAAGACGGGAGTAGAAGATATTTACTCTCCATCTTGTGGGGGTCTATCAAAATGTGGGAAGGAAGCCAAGAATATTAGATAACACAGTTGGCCATGGCAGCAACATTATGGAATCAGCGATGCCAAACCGTATTGGAAGATTCTAGAAGAAGATGACATGGAGGAAATGCACATGCTTTCTATTTTTTTTTCTGCCCTCATTCTGTTATGTAATTTTGTTACAAGATTCTCCATTTGATTGTATAAATAGAGCAGGCGAGATACATTGTAAATGAGAAGAATTGGAATTCATTTGTTTTGTACCTTCTTTATAAATTAGTGATATTATTCTTTCCTACATTTATCCTAGTTTTTGCTTTCATATTTCTTTTACTCTTCCTCCCAACACCCTAAACAATACCATCCATTTAGCACCATCATCACTAACATTAATTGTAACAAGTGGAGTTGCCGTGTTAGGCGGTTCATTTTTAATTATAGACTTTTCCTCAAAATTGTCAAATTCATAGAACTTTCTTATTGTCTAATTGATTATATGAAAATTGCTCATACTAGAAGTTGATTGATTGAGAGTCAGACGAACAAAGAAAACTCTTATTCTATTTCTGCACCACATTTTCAGTCTACTTGTTTGACTTGTTGTTCCTCCAATTAGAATTTTCACACCAAGGAAAACTGTGAAATACTTTCCATCTCAATTCATGACTCTTGGGCTTCTAGTTCCTCCTTAAATTCAACCAATCACGGCATCAACACCAAGATGGAATTAGTCACAAATGTATCTCCTATTTGCAGTAGAAGTCCTCCAAAGTTGGCAATTTTGAGGCAAATCCCATCAAGTACCGACTCCCATTAGCCCCTGTTTGGTATCCATTATTTTAAAACTTTTTTTTATTATAAGATCATTTTCAACCACACATTCAACACGTAAACCTAAAACTTTTCATGCTTTAAACATCATTTGACAAAATTCATAAATTATTTATAAATAATCAACATCAATAACATATTTTTTAATGGACCTATAAGTTATGAAAATTTCTACATTAAACTGATTTTTTAATCAATAATGACAATAGCTTAGGATTTGCGTTCGAAAAATTTCTACATTAAGAGTGTGTCTGGTTCTTATTTTTTGCATATTAAAATTACAAAATTGACCGATACCTTATCCATAAGGGCCCCATATGAGAGAAAGTCAGTCAACTATTACGGTTGGAACTCATGACAACGGTCAGATAATGGCTAAATATCAGGAAAAAAAAAATTCGACAATTAAAGCTATCCACTAGAAGACTTTGACCTCTAGTCAATGTCGAAAGTGTCCACTTTCGACTAGGAAAAATGGATGGGAACGTGGAATTATTGGTAATTTCCACAAAATGCTTGATTATTTGTCTATTTTGTACAAATTCCAATTATTATTTTAATTTTGCAATTTGAGCCCACAGATTGACCAAATCTTGTGCAAGTCGTTCATGCCGTCAATTACTCCATTAAAGCGTTTTAAAATGACGAACTTACTCTCTTGACATGAAAAAAAAAATATTGCAGCCATAATCTTACATTTTTCAAAAGCAAACTTTATAGAATTGACCCGTATTTTGTATAGGATCCCCAAATTTAAATTCAAGATTCCTAATTGACCCGTATTTTGTATAGGATACTTTATATTACTATTTATAAAAGCAAACTTTACATTCCGATTTTATTTTTTCTTGTCACCAGGATAGAATTATAGAATAGCGTTGTAATTTGAAATTACGTTCATACATCAAACAATTCATTATGATAGCGAAGAAAGTAAGATACACTTAGATGCATGAACGGATTTAGGGAGGACCGGTCGTGTCCCTATAATTTTTTTAGTATAAAAGAAATGACTAAAAAAAAATTTTTCCTTGTAAATTTTTTTTTTTTGTGTGTAAATTTAATTTTTTCGACATATTTTTTTTCCGTCTTGCTTAGATGGCAATTTAACAAATTGAAAACCTCGAGTTGAAACTTAGGGACCCAATTTCATAACTTAGTACTTGCTGTTATTTTATTTTCTTTGGCAAATGTGAAACTGAGACTTGAATGATTAAAGAAAGGCTCAAAGGAAATGGGCACTTGAAAGTTGTTACTTGAAGTATAAAGATATTCAAGTGAGGTGAGTTTTAAAAGCGGAGACTTGGCAATATCTCCAAGAACAAGTAGTAAACAATTAAGAATTAAGGGGTCAAACTGGCATTAAAAAATTAATTTTGGAGCGAATCGACAATATGAGATGACGTCATCATATGAAACACAGTAAACGGCTGGAATGGTATTGGATATTGGGAATTAAAAACTTCACTTAGTAGGAGAGGACCTCGAGAGAAAATCTATAACATATCCAATATGTTAACTGGCGGATCTCTTGAAGGAGTTACAATGAATTAAATAAATATTCAGGTTTTACATTGCAAGTTTATTTAATCCAGAAATATCTTAACTCCCACAATTAATCAATTTGAAAGCTAACGTCACTACACACACACACCAAAAAAAAAAAAAAAAAAAGACAGCTAGAGTCTCGATTTTCTCAAAAAGTGAAGACGAGTCCCAATTAAAACAAGGGAAAATTGTACCAGCGATACCAAACATTTCATTTTGTTGCAAATTTTGGCCAAATCTTTAATTTGTGTCATCTAGGGTACCAAATATTTCATTTGTATAATCCACAGTACCAAACCTTTTCAAAATGCCGCAGTTGAAGTCCAAATAGATGGTTTCTGTTAGTTTAACCGTTAGTTGATCAAATAATTGATTTTGACAATAATTTTGACCAATTTTAAGATGTTAAAATGGTAATTTTACATTTTTTATAATGAAATAACTAAAATCAAATAATTAAAAGTAAAAATCAAAAAACCAACTTTATCTTTTCCATCCAAAGTTACTTCATTATAAAAAAGTGGTAATTGGGGAAAATGGTCTATTTCATAATATAGTTTGAGATTTTAGCCTTTGACCACAATTAATGATTTAATATAAATATTTTAATTCAAAATTAATAGATTACCTAAATTACCCATATTACATCACAGTGAATTCTTCTACTTTCATACACAATTTAAAACCAACAGTAAAATGACATACTGCCGTTTTAAACGACTGAATGCCGTTTTAACTAATTTTATGTTTGTATCAATTTATATTTCCTCGTATCCACATAAAAATTAATGAAAACATGTTTTAACAATATTTTGAGCGAAATTGAAAATTCGTGACCCAAAACGACATGTTGTCATTACAAACGGTTCGATGACGTTTTAACTAATCTAGCATTCGTTTCACTTTATATTGTCTCGTACCCACATAAAAATAAGCGTAAACAAGTTTTCACGATATTTAGAGTGACATCGAGACCTCGTAACCCAAAATGTCAAGCTGCCGTTTTAAATGTTTTGCTGTCATTTCAACTAATTTCATATCTGTTTCACTTTATTTGCACTCGTTTGCACAAACAAAAGCAAGTTTCATTACATTTGAACATCAATGTCTATACAAATTTCACTCGATAATGACCAACACCGTTATTCTGTGAGTAAACTACATTATACTTACTACGAATAAAGGCAAGTAACCCAAATTCCATATATTCCAATTATAGGATAAAAATACTCAATAAATTAGCTCATTTTAACTTGTATAAGTCTTCCAGATGGTTCAAGATTTTATTGATTTTTTGGGGAGTGAAATCAAGGTCCTGTGATTAGGGATGGAGTTAGATCATGAAAGTAAGGTGGCCTAGAGGTATAGGTGAAGGGTTGGGGTTTACGGGGGTTCGGGGGCAGCGCCCCCGAATTTTTTTTTTTTAATACGTTATTAACAAAAAATCAAGAAACGTATAAAAGAAAGTACTAATATTTAATTTAACAAAATCATACCTTATTACAAGCGTTCCCTTCGAGCCTGGTATCCAAAACATAGCACGTTTAGTCGTTCAATGTGTACGAGTCTGGTATCCAAAACATAGCACGATTGCATGTGTTATGTTGTGTATACCATATTTGTTACATTTTTCTTGGTGGTTAAGTGTAGTATAATTTCCAATCGGATGTATGATGTGACTCGCCATAGTTTGAACTTTGAGTGGACTGTGACGTTTAAATCTAGTCATGTGAAAACGAGCGAGAATGAAGTGAAACGAACACGAAATTAGCAAAAATGATATGCATACGTTTAAAATGACTACATGCCATTTTGGGTCACGGGCTCTCAATTTTTCTTCGCCAGTAAAAACAATGTTTGGAATATCATAGATTAGTTGTACATATTGAACGATTGCACATGCTATGTTTTGTATACATTTTCCTTGGTGTCAAGTGTAGTGTAATCTCCCGTCGGACGTATGATGTGACTCACTATAGTGATCAAATGCCGTTTAGGGTCACGGGAAATTGATTTCACTCCGAAACTAGCAAAACAGTATTTGAAACATCACACATGACTAGTACATATATAGTTAAAACTTTCTACCCTAAAATTTAATGTGGTTAGAGTGTGAATGAATCGAAATGAACACTAAATGAGTAAAAGCGTCAGAAATACGTTTAAAATGACCGGATGTCGTTTTGGGTCTCAGGGTCTGGATTTCACTCAAAAACTAGTCGATCATGGTTTGAAACATCTTAGAAGACTTATACATGTTGAATTAGCTAATTTGTCGAGTATCTTATCTCACAATTAGAATATAATAGAATTTGTATTACTTACGTTTATTCATAGTGAAGTAGAGTATAAATAACTTACAGAACGATAGTGTTGGTTATTATCGGATGAACTTTGTAACTAACGTGTTGTTCAAATACGGTAAAAATTTGAATTCATTTAATTTTTATATAAATATAAGTGAATATAAAGTGAAATTAATACAAAACTAGTTGAAATGGCAACTGGCCATTTAAAATGTTAGCATGTCATTTTGGGTCACAGGGTCTCGATTTCACTTTAAAACCATTCGATCATATTTTTGAACATCTTAAAAGATTTGTATAAGTTAAACAAACTAATTTTTTGAGTATCTTATCTATAATCGAAGTATAATAGAATTTAAGATACTTACCTTCATTCATAGTGAAGACTAGTATAGTTTATTCATGGAAAATGTTGTTGATCACTATCGGGTGAACTTTTTTTTTATCGATCTTGGATGTTTAATGTTACTTATCGATTTTACTCTAAATGTAATGAAATTTTTTCTACTTTCATTTTCATGTGGGTACGAAAGAATATAGAGTGAAACAAATACAAAATTAGCTAAAACGTTATCAAATCATTTATAACGATGGCATGCCATTTCGATTCTGAATCGTAAATTTCACTCCAGATGTAGTAAAACATATTTTTCAATAATTCTCATATGGATACGAGGGAATTTAAAGCTAAATGAATACAAAATTTGTTAAAATGACACTTAGTCGTTTAAAAAGGCATGTCGAACAATTATATATTTTTTGTTTTGCAAACCCTAAACCCTGAAATCTAAACCCTAAACGGCAACCCTCCCTTTAAAATGATTAGATGCCGTTTTGGGTAAGGAGGTATCGATTTCACTCCGAAACTAGTAAAACAGTGTTTGAAATGTAGTACTGTAGTGTAGTTTCCAACCGAATTATATAGCAACTCGCTATAGTTCTGACAAATGTGTCGACCGTAACGTCGAAATGTAGTTAAAACTCTCATCCACAAACTTTCAAGTGGTTACGGGTATGAATAAATCAAAACGAGCACGAAATGAATAGAAACTTCATTGGTACGTTTAAAATGACCAGATGCCGTTTTGGGTCACGAGGTATCGATTTCACTCCGAAACTAATAAAATTGTGTTTGAAACACTATACACGACTCGTACATATTAAACGACTACACGTGCTGTGTATTTGATACCATATTTCCTACTTACGTTTTTCTTTATTGTCAAGCGTAGTGTAGTTTACTACCGGATTATGGAGTGACTTACTATCATTTGAATAAATGTGTCAACCCTAACGTCGAAATGTAGTTAAAACTTTCATCCATAAACTTTCACGTGGTTACGGGCGTGAATGAACCAAAACAAATACTAAATGAGTAAAAATGTCATCTATACATTTAAAACGTCCAGATGCCATTTTGGGTCACGAGGTATTGATTTCACTCCAAAAGTAGTAAAGTTGTGTTTGAAACATCATATATGACTCGTACACATTGAACGACTACACGTGCTATGTTTTTGATACCATACTTGCTACTTACGTTTTCTTTATTGTCAAGTGTAGTGCAATTACATAGTGTTGGTCATTATCGGATGAACTTTGTAACTAACTTCTTGTTCAAATATGGCAAGAATTTGAATTCGTTTAACTTTATATGAGTATAAGTGAATATAAAGTGAAATGAACTCAAAACTAGTTGAAATGACAGCTAGCCATTTAAAATGTCAGCACGACATTTTGGGTCACAATGTCTCAATTTCACTTTAAAACTATTTGATTACGAGGTTTTGAACATCTTAAAAGACTTATATAAGTTAAACAAACTGATTTTTTAGTATTTTATCTATAATTGAAATATAATAGAATTTAGGATAGTTACATTCCTTTATAGTGAAGAATAATATAGTTTACTTATGGAACAATGTTAATCACTATCGGTTGAACTTTTATTTTTTTTTATTTTTTTATCGATCTTTGAGATTTAATGTTGTTTATCGATTTTACTCTAAATATAGTGAAATTTTTTCTACTTTCATTTTCATGTGGTTACGAGAGAATATAGAGTGAAACAAACACAAAATTAGTTAAAACATCATCACATCGTTTATAACAATAGCACGTCATTACAGTTACGAACTCTAAATTTCACTCCAAATATGATTAAGACATATTTTTCATTAATTTTCATGTGGATACGAGGGAACATAAAGTGAAACGAATACAAAATTTGTTAAGACGGTACTTAGTCGTTTAAAAAGACATGTTGAACAATTACATGTTTTTCTCTTTACCATATACCCTAAAATCTAAACCCTATACCCTAAAACCTAAACCCTAAACAACAACCTTTTGTTTAAAATGATAAGATGTCGTTTGTGATCACATGGTATTTATTTCACTCTAAAACTAGTAAAACAGTGTTTGAAACATCATACATGACTCGTACACATTGAACGACTACACGTACTATGTTTTAGATACCATACTTGCTATTTAGTTTTTCTTTATTGTCAAGTGTAATGTAGTTTACTACCATAGAGTGAATCACTATAATTTGAATAAATGTGTCGATCGCAACGTCGAAATAGAGTTAAAACTCTCATCCCTAAACTTTCATGTGGTTATGGGCATGAATGAACCGAAACGAATACTAAATGAGTAGAAACGTCAGCCATACGTTTAAAATGACTAGATTCCGTTTTGGGTCATGGGGTATTGATTCACTCCGAAATTAGTAAAATATGCTTTGAAACATCATACATGACTCGTACATGTTGAACGACTACATGTGCTACGTTTTAAATACCATACTTGCTACTTAGTTTTTCTTTATTGTCAAGTGTAATGTAGTTTACTACCATAGAGTGACTCACTATAGTTTGAATAAATGTGCCGATCGCAACATCGAATTAAAGTTAAAACTCTCATCCCTAAGCTTTCATGTGATTATGGGCATGAATGAACCGAAACGAATACTGAATGAGTAGAAACGTCAACCATACGTTTAAAATGACTAGATTCTGTTTTGGGTCCTGGGGTATCGATTCACTCCAAAATTAGTAAAATATGCTTTGAAACATCATATATGACTCGTACACATTGAACGACTACACATGCTATGTTTTCGACACCGCACTTCCTACTTATGTTTTTCTTTATTGCCAAGTATAGTGTAGTTTCCTACCAGATTATGGAGTGACTTGTTATAGTTTGAAAAAATGTGTCGAATACAACGTCAAAATATAGATAAAACTTTCATCCCTAAGCATTCATGTGGTTATAGACGTGAATGAACCGGAACGAACACTAAATGAGTAAAAATGTCAGACATGTGTTTAAAACGACCATATGCCATTTTGGTTTTAACAAACGGATGATCTTGTTATAGTTACCAAAAACCTTATCAAAACAACTATCAAAATTTACCAAAAATCATAATTTCAAGATTAAATTCAACAATTAACATTCATGTATCCATAACAAACGCGAATGAACATAATTGAACACTAAATGAGTAAAAACGTCAACCATACATTTAAAACGATCCGATGCCGTTTTATATCGCATTGTGTGATTTCTTCAAAAACTAGTCGATCATAGTTTGAAACATTTTAGAAGACTTGTACATGTTGAATTAACTAATTTTTTGAGTATCTTATCTCACAGTTGGAATATAGTGAAATTTGTATTACTTACCTTTATTCGTAGTGAAGTAGAGTGTAAGTTACTTACAGAACAATAGTGTTGGTTACTATCGGATGAACTTTGTATCTAACTTGCCGTTCATATATGATAAAAACTTGAATTTGTTAATTTTTATATAAATATAAGTGAATATAAAGTGAAATGAATACAAAACTAGTTGAAATGACAACTAGTCATTTAAAATGTCAGCATGTCATTTTGGGTCAAAGAGTCTCAATTTTATTTTAAAACTATTCGATCATATTTTTTTAACATCTTAAAGACTTATATAAATTAAATAAACTATCTTTTTGAATATCTTATCTATAATTGAAACATAATGAAATTTAGGATATTTACCTTCATTCATAGTGAAGAATAATATAGTTTACTCATGGAACAATATTGTTGATCACTATTGGGTGATTTTTATGTCGGTATGAGAGAATATAAAGTGAAATAAATACAAAATTATTTAAAAGGTCATCAAATAGTTTATAACGATAACATGTCATTTTGATTACCAACTCTAAATTACGTTTTTCATTAATTTTCATGTGGATACGAGGGAACATAAAGTGAAATAAATACAAAATTTGTTAAAACGGCACTTAGTCGTTTAAAACGGCAGCATGTCATTTTGTCGTCGATTTTAAATGGGGTATTATGAAAAGCGAGAACAAAACTGGGACTTCATGTTATGGGATTTTGGTAAATTTTGGTTTGAAATTGTACAATTTAGACATTTCAAATGAAGGGTATTTATGACTTTTAAAACATGATAAAATAGGCTAAAGGTTATTTTACCAAACATTATTGAAAGAGGTTATTTTACCAAACAACATTGTTGACTAGACTTTTTAAGCAAAAATCCCTATAAAAAATGAAAAGTTGCCATTTTAACTTTGATACACTGTTAATTCTCCAATTATTATTGGTGTATGTAAAATTCTCTATGTTTACTACGTTTTTCTATTATCAACCAATTGAGAATTGATTGATTGCATAAATATGTATGCATGCTCTCCATCAATGTTGGAGTCTGCTGCAAGATCACATTAGAAAAAAATGCGGTAAATTAAACCTCTTCTGACCAAATTTATAAATTATTTATAAATGATTAAATTTCATTTTTAATCAAATATTTTTAAGCAGACATATAAGTAATATCAACCATTACCACGTATTACTATTTATTTATAAATAAATCGATTATAATTTTTTTTTCCAAACAGAGGTTAAGTTAGTTTTGGGAAAATTTCTACACTACACCCATTCTTTAATCAAATAATGCAATAGCTTAGGATTTACGTTTGAAAAATTAACACTATCTACTGGAAAAATCATCCACTAGAAGACTTTGACCTCCAGTCAATGTTGAAAATGTCCACTTTCTACTGGAACAATTGGTTTCTTTGAAAAGAAAGTGGGCTCATTTTTCTGTTTTGTTCAAATCATCTTTAATATGTTAATTTTGGCATATGTACCCTCAAATCATATGTTTTATTATTATTATCAACCAATTGGATCGAGTGACTTTTTAAAGTTCTATGCATGCTTTCTATAAATATTGGAGACTTTTTCAAGATCACGTTTAAAGGTAAATTAAACATCATTTCACAAAATTCATAAATTATTTATAAATAATCAAAATCAATAACATTTTTTTAATGGACATGTAAGTTATGAAAATTTCTACATTAAACCCATTTTTTAATCAATAATGACAATAGCTTAGGATTTGCGTTCGAAAAATTTCTACATCAAACGTCAATTGCAATTAAAGCTATCCTACAGAAGACTTTGACCTCTAGTCAACGTTGAAAATGTCCGATTGGGAAAAATGGATGGGAACGTGGAATTATTGGTAATTTCCACAAAATGCTTGATTATTTGTCTTATTTTGTACAAATTCCAATTATTATTTTAATTTTGCAATATGAGCCCTCAGATCGACCAAATCTTGTGCAAATCGTCCATGCCGTCAATTCCTCCATTAAAGCGTTTTAAAATTGTGAACTTACTCCCTTGAAATAATAACAATAAAAAAAATATTGCAGCTATAATCTGGCAAACAAATTCCAATTAAAATAATTAAAATTAATATTTTTCTAGAATAAAATACTTTACTTATGAAAAAATGGTGAGGGAAGCATGAAGCTCTATAATCCTGAAATTCATCAAAAGATGAGCAGAGAAAAGAAAGGTGTCTTCTGATTTGTCATCTACTTACCTTTCTATTATAATTTAATCAAATATCTATTCACCAATAATAAAAAGTATTTTAATATTAATTACTAAGGAATTAAACAGTAAAACCAATGATCATAAGATCATGAAACGCAATTACATGTGCTGTGATGATGCGAATCCACACATCTTTTGTTAACTTTTACGTGCTCTCAAATAAGAAGGATCTCCAAATTTAAATTCAAGATTCTTAATTGACCCATATTTTTTATAGGATACTTTATATTACTAATTATAAAAGCAAACTTTACATTCCGATTTTATTCTCGTCATCGGGATAGAACTATAGAAGAGCGTTGTAATTTGTAATTACATTCATACATCTAACAATTCATTATTATAGCAAAGAAAGTAAGGTACACTTAGATGCACGGACATAATTTTTTTTTTTTTTTGTGGGGGTAAATTTTTTTAGTGAAAAAAAAAAAATTACGAGAATTTATTTTTTTTCTACATATTAATCCAGTTTGTAGTTTGGTCCTAGATCCGTCCATGCTTAGATGGCAATTTAACAATCTGAAAACCTCGAGTTGAAACTTAGAGACCCAATTTCGTAACTTAGTACTTGCTATTACTTTATTTTCTTTGGCAAATATGAAACGAAGACTTGAATGATTAAAGAAAGGCTCAAAGGAAATGGGCACTTGAAAGTATCTCCAAGAGAACTTATTCCTCGAGACCTTAATCAATCAAAGCGATATCATATTTTATGGACATGATGGAATTATTTATTCATGCTCATTTCCACTCAAACCCTCCGCGGGCTTATTAAGTTGACACCCAAGCAAAGAAAAGACATTTAGAGAAGTCATTACTCCAATGCTATAAAGGAATTAAAAACTTCACTTAGCAGGAGAGGATCTTGAGAGAAAATCTATAACACATCCAATATGTTAACTGGCAGAACTCTTGAAGGAGTTACAATGAATTAAGGGTGTGTTTGAGCCACATTATTTTGGAAGAATGTATTTTGGAATAGTAGATTGGTGGAGAATGTGTGGTTGAAAAAGAAAGAAACGTTATTGATATGATGAAAAATATTATTTTATTGAAAAATGTGTGATTGAAAATGAGTAGAAGATTGAGAATGATAATTTTAATGTGGCTCAAACATGGACTAAATAAATATTCAACTTTTACATTGCAAGTTTATTCGATCCAGAAATACTACAATATATGGAGTAAAAATGATAATAAAAAATATCAATTTGAAAGCTAACGTCACTCCACAAAAAAAGCCATATCACCCCCATCGACCCCAAATCTTGCCCAAGAATTCCCAAATCATCGTTGATTGTGTTTTAAACGATCCATGATAGAATGTCACGTAACATTGGTTAAATGTGTTAGATATTTATACAATAAATATATTATGTGAAAGAAATAATTAAATTAGATAAAGTGTCCATTTAGTGAAATTTGTGTGGGAGGTCGAGGAATTGGCTCACATCCCATGTGATAATTAAAAAGTCTTTGATTGTGATTTGGGGCATTAGGCTCTTGGACTTCCTTGATTAAAATAATAGTGTTTTTTTAGTGGTAATTACATCAAACCAAAATTTTTAAGATTCAATTTCAAAAATCAAATATAAAATTTGTTTATACATAAATCAGATTTTAATTTTTAATTCAAATATTTAATATTATTTATGTGGACAAGTAATGAATTGGCATTCCAAGATGCAATTATGCACAACATCATTTTCCTTCAATTTGGGTTACGTCAAGGGACGAAATACGAAAAAGTGGTGAAATTGAAACAAAATTATTGTCTTGTAACTCAATTGATACAAATTGAAATTTAGTGATTCAAATTGAGTTAACTTGTTTCTTTGTGTTGCTTGTTTGTGTCTAAATAATTTATTTGTTGCTTTTGGCAAGATATGAAATTCTTTAATCTTTGAGATAATAAGATATAGAATACTTTAATTTTTTCACAACTTTTTTTCAAGTTTGATTATGCCTCTTAAGTCAAAATGTGTGCATCCATCACCGATGTAGAAATCTAAATAAATATCGTGAATATCACCAAGATCATGGGCATGAAACAGAAAGACGCAGGTCGCTTAAGTGATTTAAACAGGAGGGTAAAATTCTTCATTTTAAGTGATTTGCAATTAAAGTGAAATGTTGAGGATGTCTATTTCTAAAAAAAAAAACGTTGAGACGAAATTAATAACGTTTTTGGTGGATAAGATTCAATAGCAATGAATTAGTTTTGATGAAGGCAAAATAATAATTTCATTTAATTTCGGGTTTGTTCGTTTTTGGTGAATTGCTAGTCTAATTTGATTGGAAACGTGCCAATGATCACAACTCAGGGCTTTTGGCCCTGATGCACGTCAAATTTTGGGCAAATTCCATCGTTTAGGTCCTCAATTAAGCGTCTTTGCCGTTTATGGTACTTTTTGTTTTGACAATCTTTTAGTCAAATAAATTCGAATTTGATTTCCGTTTGTTGGGGGATGATCTTGATGATTAGGAGAATCAAGATCCGTCATTATCTCAATTTTTTTTACATTTTTGGAAAAAAATAATATTTTTTTATTATTAGGTAATTTCTTTTCGAATTTTCTTAGGATTTCCCTATTTAAATGTTGTAAGCCCTTTGAGTCAACTCAATTTTGAATGAAATAAAATTTTTCCTTGAATTTCTCATGATTAAAATTCTTTTTGTGAGATTTTTGTCTTTCCTATAATTTTCCCCTGCATCAGTTGGTATCAGAGACGAAGTCGTTTCTTTACCATGCCGTCAAGGAGACGTCAAGAAGCATGTGAAGCCCTAGTAGAGGAGATACATAGATGTGATAAAATCGCACAGCTGCGTCAACAAGTGGAGTTGCTGACACAACAAGTTACTGCACTTATGCAGCAGCAACATGCGTCTAGAGGTCGTGGTCGTCGTGGGCAGGTTCCGATTGAGGAAGTCCAACACCGTGATCATAATATTCAGGATGTCACGATTGAAGATATTGAAGAAACAATAGAGAATGAAGAGTTTGATTATGACGGTCTGTCTGTATTTAACAATGAAGACATTGAAGAAGCAACATATGAGGAAGTGTTTGATTATGAAGGTCCGCCTATATTTGACAATGAAGACATTGAAGAAGCAACATAGGATGAAGAGTTTGATTATGAATGTCTACATGTATTTGACAATGAAAACACTGAAAAAGCAACAGAGGAGGAAGAGTTTGATTATTACGGTCCGCATGTATTTGATAGTGAAGGTGTAGAAGAGGCAACAGAGAAGGAGGAGTTTGGGGTTCGTGATGTGGGTCAAGCATTGGTGGTGAGGCGGAGTTTTCTGACTTCCCTGGAAAATAACATTGACTGGTTGCGTACTAATCTCTTCCAGTCAATGTGTACTATTGGGGAAAAGAAAAGTGTGTTGCTTCCAGATAAGGACTCAGTAAAAACAGTTAGGGATGACGTCAATTTACTGACCAGAGTGAAGTTCGAGACAAATATGGAAGGATATGGGATAGTGTATGTGTTGGTGGAAAAGTCAGTTGACAGTGAGCATGAGGTCACTCGCAAGATTCAGTCATTGCTAGAGGAATTTCATGAGGAATTCCCGGAAGAGCTTCTAGATGGATTGCTGCCAGAGCCGCCATTTTGTGGTGATAATTCTGATGATGATGAGGTTTTTACCCCGTCAAATTCGAGGACGAATTTTTCTCAACCCGTGAAGAATGATGAAGCAAAATAATAATTTCATTTAATTTCAGGTTTGTTCGTTTTTGGTTCATTGCTAGTCTAATTTGATTGGAAACTGGCTAATGATCACAACTCAGGGCTTTTAGCCCTGATGCACGTCAAATTTTGGGCAAATTCCATCGTTTAAGCTCTCAATTAAGCGTTTTTGCCATTTATAGTAATTTTTGTTTTGGCAATATCTTAGTCAAATAAATTCGGATTTGATTTCCGTTTGTTAGGGATGATCTTGATGATTAGGAGAATCAAGATCCGTCATTATCTCAATTTTTTCCATTTTTGGAAAAAATAATTTTTTTTATTATTAGATAATTTCTTTCCGAATTTTCTTAGGATTTCGCTATTTAAATGTTGTAAACTCTTTGAGGCAGTTCAATTTTGAATGAAATAAAGTTTTTCCTTGAACTTCTCACGATTGAAATTCTTTTTGTGAGATTTTTGTCTTTCCTATAATCTTCCGCTGCATCAAGTTTTCATGTTAAGTAACTAGGTTGTTTTCGATGACTCGGTAATACAGTTGAGTTGGATGTTCTCCACTGCACAGACCCACCCAGATACAGTAGTATATCATCTTCATTTAGAGTTCAATTCAGTATCAGAAAAATATGGAGAAATTAATCAGCTTGGTGAGTGTGGTTCTCAACAAATTTAAGGATGCATTGATGTCTTTTCTCACAACTACGTCTATTTTTCTGGATATGCCACTGTGATTTGCCGTTATGCTATATCTCAGAATAGATCATATGGATACTGATTTTTTAATCTTTCAATCCTTTTTCTTCGATATTTCTTATCAGATTTTCGAGG
Source organism: Fraxinus americana (assembly GCA_035079005.1). NCBI lineage: Eukaryota > Viridiplantae > Streptophyta > Magnoliopsida > Lamiales > Oleaceae > Fraxinus > Fraxinus americana. The sequence goes on along the minus strand of CM068709.1, from coordinate 35,356,491 downwards.
TTAAGGTATTTAGGAGTTATGCCAAAGAATGGAAACTTTCTAGACCGTTGGGGCCCTTTTCTGTGCATGGATTGTTGGAGATTTCCTCCCTCCGACTGGCCTCGGATAGTACCGCCAATTGTTCAGGATGGGAGAGCACCAGCAACAACAAGAAGACATTCAAATTTAAATATTAATCAGACTTTTGTCATAAAGGTGTTGGTGAACCGTCCAAATAGTTGGAATTTCAAAAACAATTTAAAAAAAAAATTATCATACCGAATATCATTCGTTTGACTTTGTTTTATATGGAAATTGTCAATGAAAGTGATAATTTTTTTTACCATTGTGTCTAGAATGTTTTTCATTTGCCAAAAATTAAAAAAAAAAAAAACCTGGAAAATGGATTCTCACCAAAACCTCAAGAAAACAATTTCCACAAAATCCTAGAAAAGCTGGCGCATGAGGCAATTTCAAGAAAATATTTTCCTAGCAAAATTTATCCAATCAAACACACCAAAACTTGGAAAATGGAAAAAACTTTCCTACTTCCCTAGAAAATGTGTGCTATCAAACATACCCTAATAGATTTTTAAGTCACCGAAACTAGAAGGTACAGACCCATCAAACATATTTGTTGACATGTTTAATGCAACCAAATTTGGAAAAGCTGAAGCTATGTTAGTCGGAATATGTCCATTTAACTTATTATTAGATACATCAAAAGACTCCATGTTGGGATTGGTGATTGTAGCGGTGGCAACGAGTCGAGCCGAGCCGAGCCTGAGTCGGGAAAAAAAAGCTCGGGTCGAGCTTTTTTCGGCCCGAGCCGAGCTGAGCCGGGCCCAGCCAAAAAAAATGAGGCTCGGCCTGAGCTTTCGGCCCGAGCCTTAGCGGGCCGAGCCGAGCCGGCTCGGGTTTTTTTTTTCTTTCTTTCTTTTTTTTTTTTTTTTTGTAAAAATTCATTACATGGATATTTGCTTATTGAAATGGACAGTGAACGTTGCAATTTGCATTCTTTCCACCTTTAGACAATGACCTTTACATAAGAAAGTTATAAACAAAAATCTAATTGGAACGATTCTTTGAAGTTTGAACATAATATATAATGAAGTTTTAAAAATCTACATTTTAAAAAAATCTACTTTTTTGGTGGCACCTTATAGCCTAATATCGGAAAACATGTTAGATTTATAAATGACTAAATGAGTGACTATCCATTATAACAAAGTGATAAATCTTTTTTAATAACCGATTTGAAATTTCTTACAAATTTTAGTGGCCATTGCGGCATTGCCCATTGGTGAAATTAGCTCAATTTTTAAATGTAATCAAGTAATATAGATCACTAATAATTTCACTTAATGATTAATATAGAAGAATAAACGTGTGTAAATGAAAAAAAATTCTTACTTTAAATATTTAGGCACTTAGATTAATGAAATAGTAATAATGCAATAAATATTAAACAAACAAATATCACACATTTTCCAAAATAATCTAGTTGATAAATTATGAGATAAAATTGTAGCTTATAATTAGTTTATTAGTTTCATGATGAGAAGAATAAGTTGATTAAGTAAATTGTGATCATTTGTTTTAATTTAAGCCATTCATCCCCAATAATTTATGGTGTAAAATAAAAAGTGTTGGGCAAATTTTTTTTTTTTACGGGCCGACCCGCGAACTCCTCAACATGAGGCTCGGCCCGAGCCGGGCCCGGCTCGGGCTTTTTCATAGCCGAGTCCGAGCCGCCGAGCTTTTTTGACATCCCTAGGTGATTGTTGACAACTTAAGAGGTCCTGTAAAAGCATTTTCTCGCAAGTCCCCTAAGTCTGTTGTTCTCTAACAACCAAGTTGGGAAATTCCCTCCTATGTTGTTCTTTGCGAGATAAAGAATTCTCAAGTTGGATTGATAGTAAAGGAAGTTGGAAAGTGTTGAGCGGCCTCTAGAATTTGACATACTATAAACCTCTAGTTGAAAATTGGCAACCCAATTTCCCTTATTTATTATTTCATTGTTTTTCAAAAATATAAACTTCAAGTTTGAATGATTAAAGAATGCCTCGAAAGAAATTGAAACTTGAAAGTTGTTACTTGATAGGGAGAGCTATTCAAGTGGACAAGTTGGGAAAGTGGAGAAGAGTCGATATTTTCAATGAAGTTATTGTGAGAGAGGTCAATCAATCTAAGAGATATCATGCTTACAACACATGAAGGAAGTATTCCTTAGTACTCATTCTAACTCAAATCTAACTCTTGAAGATTTTTAAGTTCATTCCACCCACAAATCAAATGATTAAAATCACAACTTCAAAACCTACCAAAGAAATTGGGAATTTAAAGGCTTTGCTTATAGAAGGAAAACAACTTTTTGCCCAAACTTACTTTTCAAGTCAGAAAGTTACTTTTCTGAAAGTGTATTATTTTTTTTACTTGGTGAAAGATGGTAGTAAGTTATTTATTTTGAATGTAATTCCTCCTTACTATAAAAAAAAGTAGCATACTTATTTCCACACTCAACAATTAAAAAAACTATAGTTTGTAAAACTTAATTACTTTTAAGTTTAGCATAACCGCTTTAAAATGCTAATTGACAAGTTAAATTCTTCTTTTGTTACAAAAGCGATGTTTTGGTTCATTTATATTTGTCACAATATTTTTTAGTACTGGACAAAACTCTCAAATCGAACCATACCGAATTGAATTGAACGATTCTTCTTAAGTTAAATACCCGAATGAGTATCTAAATCGAGAACCGACGGATTTTGTTTGGTTTTCGGTTCTAAACCAATAACCGGAGAATCGAATCTCCCTAATTTTTTTAATCTTAAATAAGCCAAATTATATTATTTTTTCTGAATAAATTTGTTAGCTAATTAATTTAGCCCAAATTCAAAATATGATTTTCCTATTTCTAATTTAAAGCCCAAATCCAACTTAATCAAATTGACATAAGTTTTACCCAAATATTTTATTCTCACGTTGTGCCGTTCTAGAGAAATCGAATAGGAAACTTGGCTCCACCTCTCTTCATTAGTGTGAGCTAGCTATCTTATTCTTTCTGTGATTTCAACATCTAAATCTATGAAGAACTCAACAAAAAGAGGCACAAAAAATATCACGAGACTTGACTACGTTATTTTGTAAGAGTTCAAATTGAACATGTTATTAGTTGAATTAATGTAGCGTTGTGATAAATATTAAAGAAATTGATTATTGTACGAAAATCGAGAACCGAATGGAACCGAACTCAAACGGTTATATAATTAAATTTGGACTCGACGGTTCTACTTATTAAATACTCAAAAATTCGGGTTTGGTTCTATTCTCTTTAGTACGAACCGAATCGGACCATGTCCGGCCCTAATATTTTCCTATATTTGATCTACTTATGTTTTTTTGAAAAATCTTATAGTTACTAGTTACTACCTCCATTAGAAGAGATGCAATCGTGGGATGACTTTGCATTCTTTAACAACAATTGTGAAAATAGAATTAATTGAATAAACAATTTATTAACGAGAAAACATTGTTTACCAAACATGCCGTTGAAGCTTACCTTGAACGGGAAGGGTGCCATTGAGTCCACATCTAGACAAAGATAAAATCTTGAGGGAAGTAAATGCTCCAATATTTTGTAGAAAGTTCTCATCCACAGTAGAATAGTTCAAGAACATTCCCTACAGCTGTTGTTAACGTCTCACCTCTTAAACACGAAAGCAATGGAATATTCATGGGAAATGGAGTTCATATTACTAATATTATTTTGAGTAATGTTACCCTATGTGGTATACATGTGACGATTAGTGATTTGATGTCTTAATGTAGTAGTTTTTTATTGCCTCATATATCAAATCATTAACCATCACATGTATGTCATTTAGGGCAATTACAGTAGTAAGCGATTGGAAATGCCATTATTCTATTATTTTTGTGACCAAGAATTACATCTCTTTTGGCTTACCATAAATTCCAATACTCCCGTTTACATAATTGTACTGGAAATAGACAGGGCCGGCCCGGCCCATGGCCACTGTCTGCCCAAGGCCACAAATTTTTAGGGGCCACCAAAAAAAAAAACCCAATACACTCATTGTGGCCCTAACAAAAAAAGTCCCAGTCCAAAAAGCCCAATAAAAAACTCTCAAATATCCTTGACATCATCTTCATTCTTCAACTCGGCTCTCGATCTCTTGTGAGTTGTGACTCTTCAGTTCATTCAATCATTCTTCTTGACTTCTTCAAGGAATCAAGTTCAACAGTCAAAACTTCAACAATCAACAATGTAAACGGTAAACCTCGACCTAACACTCCGTCTCTGACCTCCATTCTTACTTTATTTTGATTATTTGATACTTAGTTTCTTTTTTAAGATTATTCTGAAATCTGAAATTCACTCATCGATTATTGGCCTTTTTCTTCTGGTTAACAGTTTTTGGAAGCTCTTGTAGTGAGCAGAATAAATGGATTTTTGTGATTGACGGTTACTAGAATTTGGTAAGGATTGGCATTGCTTTAGTTTTTAGTTTTAAAAGATGTTGTCGTCAGTTCATCACCATAGCCACTTTTTTTTTTTCAACTATGCGGGTCAAATTTTCCATTTTTGGAACAATTATTATAATAAATTATTTTTCTCGTTAAAACTGTGGATCCTTTTTATGGTAGAGACAATGGTCATAATATGAAAACCAGTTCTAATTAAATTGACTTGTTCCAATTGCGAATATTACACTGCAAAGATTCATTTATGTTGGATGTCCGAAAGCATTAGTTCATCGAATTTGTAGCTCAAATTTTTGAAGGTTCTATATTCTGTTTATATATTGACACTGGTAGCCTTTTTTTTAGTTTTACATGTGGAAGGATAGCTAGGAAGGATGAGAATTGTGTTTTACTAAGTCATCCGCATCACAGTTTGCTGTTAAATAGGCTTGTAATCCTTTTTGTAAGGACATATTCTTGTTTCTAGTGATGATTTGTATAGTTGACAATGTAATAACTTTCTGATACTCGAACCAGATGCAGCTAGTTTCAATATATGAACTATTGATCAAGTCTTATCTTCGATCAACCATCTTACAAGAGCGATTGAATGGATTAGCTATGATTTCAATTGAAAAAAATATGTTGGAAAAACTTGATTTAAGTAGTTTGATTACTGATTTTACATCTCAAAATGTGAGAAGGTTAAATCTTATGCTAGCCTAATCTTTCGGGTTGTGAGAAGTTTTAACTTGTTACTCTATCTTTTTGAATTTTATAAAGCCTTTTAATATAAAAGTGTTATTTATTTAAATATTTAAATTTTGCTACACTTGTGAAAAAATGATTATATTGAAGGGTCTCATAATAATTTATCGCCTAGGGCCTCTAAATTTTCAGGGTCGGCCCTGGAAATAGAAGTGCTTGATGTATGACGATGCCTTCAAAGATTGCACCACGTTGCAAATGTTGGAGACACTTATGCCCTTTAATTTTAGGCTTTTAGCACTTGGAGACGATGCATACTTCTGAAGCCTGAAACGGAGAACTCACTAGGGTAATATTCAAGTATAAGCATATTAAGCCCCTGTTTGGTACCCATTAAAATTTTCATTCTCATTGTTCTACTCATTTTCAACCACACATTCTATCAAAATAATATTTTCCATCACATCAATAACTTTTCCTTCTTTTTCAACCACACATTCTCCATCAATCTACTATTCCAAAATACATTTTTTTAAAATAATATCCATCAAACAAAGTTCATTATTCTAAAAATAGAAACTTAAAAAAATTTTAGTTGAGTGCCTATTGGAGGTGTGAAGTTGTCGATCTCATTATAACTTAGATGAAGCTCCACCAAATTACTCAAAGCATGTAAATCTAGATGGAAGTACAAGAAAAATGTGAATTATTGAGAGCGAAGTCCGTTTTGTTTGACACCAAAAAGAAAAAGAAAAATGAGGAGCTCTCAATTATATAGTTAACCTTTCATTTGGATGGTTCCTTTTAGTTTCCAAGAGAGATCTAGAGACTTGAGTGGTGATAACCTATGAAGTGAGGAGAAAATGCTATTATTGAATTTATATGATTGTAAGTTAAGGACCTTCAAATATTTTGGACCTCTTTGTATAACCAAATCCACTATAAGTTGCAATATAATATCTATGGCACAATGCACTAAACAACAAACTACTATTTAGTGAAAGGGGAAGGACCCGGGAGCAAAATAACACGAATGCTTCTGCTCATACATAATAAGGCAAAAGTGACGTAGAGAAAGAAAAGCAAATTAACTAAGAATGAATTATCAACGTCATGGACAAAGAATGAAATGAGATGATATACCATAAATGGTACCCCAGCTTCTTAAGTTATTTGAAGTTAGGTAGAGCTCCTTCGAATTGGTAAAATCATTTAGATTTATATAAAAAAAACAAGTAAAATTATTAAAAGGCGATAACAATATGACTCTTCTGACCTAAAGGAATATACTATGCTTGTGGAAAAAGACTCACCTAACACTGATAGAATGTCACCCTCGTTGAGCATCTCATAATTATAGCTAAAATCAAGTACTTTCAGCTTGGTTAATCCGAAGAGTCTTTCACGGCCTACAAAATGATCTTTTATAAAAAATAATAATATGTTTCGTCAAGCAATTAAACAATTAAATGATGTCCAAAGGAAATCAATGTTGACTGCGAGTACTTACACAACAACAATGGTCGTAAATCATGAAAATAATATTATGGCTTCTGTAGTAAGGTGTATTACAATATTAAAGATGAAAAAAAGATACAAAAAAAAAAAAAAAAATTCTTATATGTTGTATTGTCTAGTACCAAACATGCCCTTAATCTATTTAGTAAAGCAAACCTTATCAGGAAGGGACAAATGACAAATGATTAGATGTAACAGGATAGGAGAGCAATTAGCAAAATTTTCAAGTTACAGTGATAAATAGATTTATCTAAAATGAAACCTAGATGAAAAATGGTCTTTCTTTACATTAAGCAACTTAAATTAATGATAAAATCCCAAGTTGAGCTTCTAGCTTTTAAATATTTTTTTCCATGGACTCTCCTTTTGCATTCATAGAATCAGTGAAAGTTGGAACTCCGTTATCTTTACTTGTCTTCACTCTTAAAATGTCGTATAGTTACTGTATTTTCCTCCATTTGCTTTTCACGTAATACAGATAAGTTTAATAAGCTTAAATTGGTTGTTTGATCTATCCTTTTAATAGAGAAAATTAAAGATTTTGAGAAATTGCTTATCTTATACTGCAACAAGAATTTTTTTTAATTATTATAATAAGTTAATTTATTTCCTGAAGGATTGAATCTTTGATAATCACATGATATAGAAAAAACCACCACGATACAAAATATATTGAACTCTCTTAATGTAAATTTTTTCCTTGAAATCTCATATGCTCGAGAGAAGAAAGCCGACTAAGAAATGACAAAATTTTGCGTTTAAATGAATTGACACTCAAAACAAGGGCATCTAAATTTATCAACTTTAACAATCTATCAATACCTGCAACAAAGTTCAATATATCAATATTATCACTCAAAGAAAAAACTTATAAAACTAAAGAAAATAGGAATAATAAAATTGAATCAGCTGGCTGTCTAATTAAGAAGAGGTGACAGCATACCTTTATTCTCAATCCATCCTACTAAATTATTCGCCCTAAAGAGAGATTTCTGAGCTCTTCAAAAGGAAGAAGTAGGGAGGCATTAAAATATCAATCTCCTAATTTTCACTCCCTAGTGAAATCAAGATTAAAGTTGGATTACTCGCGCAGTGGTGTTGCTGCATTCAACCTGTTGCCATTGACAACAGTCCGATGCAGCCTCATTATCCGCCCATGAAGGCAACGATTTTCCATCTGGAAAGTTTGTATTTGCTTTGAGGTGCAAGAGTAACCCTCTCTTCCTCCCAACACCCTAAACAATACCATCCATTTGGTAATGAAAGCACCATCATCAATAACGTTACCAATAACTTAATTCCCATCTTTCTTAACTGCTAATCCACTAATTCTTAATTTTTTTATGGAAAAATAAGGTTGCAGAATCTCCAATATATAACGTGGAGTTGCCATGTTAGATGACTCATTCTGAATTATAGACTTTTCGTCAAAGTCGTAAAGTTATCTAATCGATTAATTGAAATTTTTCCATCTTTATTAACTATCAACACACTAAGTCAACGGAACTGTTTCATAGAAAAAAAGTGGGATTATTGGGTGAAAATTTAGTGTATTTCTTTTCATTTGTCACGAAAAAAAGACAAAACAAAAACTTAAAACCGTGTCACATTCCTGTGATTGAATCTACACCGTGTCATATATTATTTTAGATTTACCGGTAAAGTGATCAAATTTTATTTTATTTTTTATATGCTTCTAGAAATAAACATGGAAAGCACGATCACTTGGCATGTCCCACTTTCTTTATTTCTTTGTAAAGCAAAGTTGAATTGAAATAGAAGAAAAATAGTGAAATTCAAATCTGAAAATAGAAATAATTGTAGAAACAAAAACACAAACTCAAACTCAAACACAAACTCGTGGACGTATGAATAAAGAGATTGAGAGGTGAGAAGTTACCTCGTTGGTAAGGGTGCCATTGAGTCCACACTAGCAAAGATTAAACCTTCAGAGAAGTCATTACTCTAATGATTTGAAGTTTGAATAAAGCTTGCATCTAGCCTCCAGCTGGCTTAATTGCCTCAACTCCGTGCATGATAAACATTGGAGAGTGTCAACAAAACCACCCAGGACCCACCCCCTGTGAACTCTCACATGTACGAGTAACACGATCGTAAACAATCTTGATTGTTGCTTATTATTTAAGAAAATTATTAAATTTAATTTTTTTTTTTTTTGATATGTATTAAATTTAAAAATTGATCAGCTTATTGACTCGTAAAAGGTAAATAGTTAAAACATAACGGGTCATATCTGCATTAAAAAATAAATTTTGGAGTGAATCGACAAAATGAGATGATGTTATTATATGAAAACAATAAACTGCTGGAATAGTTTTTGTCGACTTAAAAAAGAGTAATGTCACTACGGTAGTCTTTCTATGTGGCATACAAGTGGTGATTTGTTATTGGATGCATAAGTCAAGAAAAAGTTGTTGGTGAACGAAGTAGCATATGGATGATGATTGAATTTGAATTAAATGCGTGAAATGTGAAATGTGTTGTGAGATTATATCAAGTGTACATTCGGAAACCAAGGTGTAAAGAAAGACGTACATGTAGCAAGATTGAATGCACCAAATCACGAATCAGGACAATAACACTAACACGTGGCATTTTAATTTGGCCTTTTATTTTTGGCCCATTTGATTAGTTCCTGTCCCATAGAATTTTGTTATAGATTGTTGGACGATTCCTTTTAACCCATATTGCCAACCGTGTAGAGCCAAAAACTGCCGTCCATTGACCGTCTCCCTTTCCATGGTTCACAAGCTGCTTTTAGTGTCCGTAATGAAATAGAAATATAATGGCCTGTATTAACCTATCGTTTCGACTATCAAACAGTTTGTATGAGATCACATTTTAATGTAACGGCTAAATTTATGTTAAAAAAAAAAAAAAATTGAATTCAGTATTGTAAATTAAGGACATTCAAATTTCTGAGTCATGTTTGTATATCAAAATCTGCACAAGTTGTGTCATCAATTTTATCAATGATGTTGTGACTTTTGAAATACGGAACAAAAATACCTAGTAAATAAATCTTTTCTTTAATAAACAATTTAAGATCCTTACTATATATTAAATTATACGTTATAATCAAGAAATAAAGATAAAGACTTTACCCAAAATCGATAAAACAAAATAGATCTTACGAAATGTGTGGTTAAAATTAATTTTTTATTTTAACTTAAATTTTTATCAATTTTTTTTAATTTGACAAAACAGGGGATTAATTAATTAGTGAATAAATATAATATTTAGGGTATTTTGTTATACAATAACATCTGACACCAATAGCAAAAGAGCAATACCAACAGGAAATTGATTGCTAATGCTATCAGATATTTCAGTTTTAATTTTTAGTCCCAGACCTTAGCGGAATATGTCGGAGTTAGCGACGGTTCTTGTTCCGTTGCTAATTTCCACTGTTGATAATCCTGATTCTAGTCCCAGACCTTAGCGGAATATGTCGGAGTTAGCGACGGTTCTTGTTCCGTTGCTAATTTCCACTGTTGATAATCCTGATTCTAGTAGTGATAGTATATTTTCTAGAAAATCTATTTTTAAGTAAAGAGTAATGTTATTTATCCCCAATAGGGATGAAAATACTATCTATGTGACATTAAATGATAGGTTAAATGAAATGTGAAATTAAATGACCTATCATTTAAATTCCATATTAGGGCCACATAGATTGTGTTTTCATCCCTTAAGGAGAGAATGGATAAGTTTTAAATAATAATATTTTATTGATTTAAGTTTAAAATATGAAGTCGTTTGACATTAAAATAAGCATTCTTTAAATCATTCATCAACGTAACTTGAAAATAAGGCACTTGATTATGCATATAACAAAAGACGATGTTTTAAAATGCACTATCTTAAAACTATAAGGGGCTGCTGTTATTTTCGTATTTCAATTTTTAGTTTTTAATTTTGAATTTATTTTGGATTTTGTGTTTTGAGTGTCCATTTTGAGATTACTGAAAACGAGTTCATTTTGTCATTTTGAAAAATTGTTTTCAAAAATTAAAAAATGGAGTTTTGGTGTTTTCCTTTTTCTTTGTAAATTTTAACTCGTTTTTGAAAATTCGTTTCTGAAATTAGGTAAATAAACGTATTTTCAGTATTTTCAAAAACTGAAAAATGATCAGAAAACAGTAAATAGAAAATGCCTTAACTTATTTTAAATTTTTTGCTTTTAGTTAATCAAATCGTCAAGCCATTAAACTTTGAAATGATGCCCCCCCGAGGAGATGAATTTTGATTAAGACTACTTACACAAGCCCAATATACGGGAATCATGAAAATTATATTATGGCTGCTCTTGCAAGGTGTATTACAATATTAAAGAATAAAGATAAAAATATTTTATTTATAGTATATTCGAATCTTATCTAGTATCAAACATTTGAATTTGAAATTTGTTGAATATGATATCAAAATTACTCAGCATGCCCAGAGAGATTAGATTTATCTAAATGAAAAACGGTCTTTTTTTTTTTTTTTCACATTTTCCTTCTTTTTCAAACAACTTAAATTAATGAGAAAATCTCCAATTGAGCTTCTAGCTTTTAAATTGTTGATTCCATGGACTCTGTTTTGTCATTCATAATCAGTGCAAAGTTGAAAATCTGTTTGTTTTTTTTTTCTTCACTGTCCAAAAATTCTTGCACTTATTGTATGTTTTCTCAAATATGGTTTTTTGCTTGAAATTTGTATTGTTTCTATATTTTAAGAATATTTTAAGACTATATCCTCACTCTGCTTTTTCTCCTAAAAAAAAGATAACTGTTTGACAATAAAATGGTTGTTTGATCTATACTTTTAATGGAGAAGACTAATAAGATTCTTAATTTAGACTTTAGCCATTAAAAAAGAACTATTTGAGAAATTGCTTATCAAGGAAAGTCAAAGTTATTATAATAAGTGAATTTTATTTCTCAAAGGGTTTATTCTTTGATGATCATATGATCCACCAAAGAACCACCACTAATGTCACTGTAATTTTTTTGCTTGAAAAGTTATATCAAAATCTCATATGCTTGACATAAGAAAGCTGACTAAGAGATGACAAAATGTTGCGATCAAATGAATTGTCTCTCAGATCAAGGGCCTCTAAATTTCTCAACTTTGACAATCTATTGAAAATCAGTTGGAATATTAACTCAGCCTCCAGTTCATCAGCTCATTTGATCACCAACAGCTTCAACACCAAGACCAGCAACCCACGTTCTTCAGCAAAGCACAGCAACAACACAGCAGAATCTGGAGATAAAATGCTGTTGCCTTCAACTATAATTCCGGCTTGAATTCAACTGATTCTAGCTTATTCTAGATACTTCCTTAGTTTGTTAGACAATTGGTTAACTATTTTCTCTATAAATAGAATAGATTGCCTTGTAATTTCCTTAAGTTTGAATGAATGAAATTTCTTCATCTTCCCTGCATCCAGCAGGCCTATCCATTTTCTCTATCTGTTAGTTTAGTTCTTTTAATTTCAACTTCGAATCTCAGATTCCTCCTTAATTTTATCATGGTATCAGAGCAGGAAAAAGAAAAAAAAATATTCTGTCAAAAATTGCATCAGCAACTTGGAAAGAGAAAAATGAGCACAGGGGCTCACATTGTAGAAATTGCTTATGAAGTCAAGCCAACGATCTGAATACAACGAAATGCCCTCCGATAACTCAAACATGAGAGAGACATTCTCTACAGAAATGTCCTGTGCAATCGCATATTCACACGGCCGCTTAAGCCCCTCCAAAAGACACTGATCGGCAGCTTTCAGAAGATCTTGTGCAATATCCAAAGTGACATCAACAGAACCTGTGTATATGTACCTCATCATCAACTCAAGAACATCTCCAACAATGACTGAAAAGTCCCGATCAGATTGTCGATCAAAGGGAATCAAAACGAAATTGAATCTGCTGAACAGCAGAAAACTAAAACTGAGAAACAGGAAATTGAAGATAGAACCTACTGGAATGGCAGGCTTCTCAAGATCTTCACAGAGTGGTTGATTTATTCCCAGATAGGGAATTAAAATGAAACTGAAATGAAATTGAAAATTGAACCTGCTGGAATGGCAGGCTTCTCAAATTGATTTTATCTTCTAAATGAAGATATGAAGATTTTGAAGAAAGGTTTTGAAAATATTCCTTCTCAAAAGAGAAGGAAGATAAAGCATGATCCAAGGCAGACGAAGCGTCTGTGATGAAGAAAACTGAAATTGGTTCGAAACAAGATGCTCCTTGATTGCATCTCTACTCTCCTTCTCTATGGTTCAAGATGTTCAATCTTGAGGGGGGAGTGTTGGAATATTAACTCAGCCTCCAGTTCATCAGATCATCTGATCACCAGCAACTAGCAGCTTCAACATCAAGACCAGCAACCCACGTTCTTCAACAAAGCACAACAGCAACACAGCAAAATCTGGAGATAAAATGCTGCTGCCTTCCACTATAATTCCCGCCTGAATTCAGCTTATTCTAGCTTATTCTAGATACTTCCGTAATTTGTTATATTGTTAGTTTGTTGGATAATTGGTTAACTATTTTCTCTATAAATAGAATAGATTGCCTTGTAATTTCCTTAAGCTTGAATGAATGAAAGTTCTTCATCTTCCCTGCATCTAGTAGGCTTATCCATTTTCTATGTCTGTTAGTTTAGTTCCTTTAATTTCAGCTTCGAATCTCAGATCCCTTCTTGATTTTATCAAAATAATGTGACGAGATGAATCAACACAAATACGTTTGCAAGTGATGGTAATGGAGCAACTGAATGGATGGAATAGCCATGACACAAATTGATGTGTTGAAGTTAACGGTTTTCTATCTCGATAATTTGACAATCACAAAGATGCAGTGTGTGCAAATTGGTGGAGGAGGAGACAAACACCTTTTGTTCCTTTAAATACCAAGCAAGAATCGAACGTCGACAGTGATAACATATCACTTTTTTATGATGTTGTAATTGATAAATTCTAAGATATACATATGATGAAAGTTACGATGGCCCTCCTATGTGGGATGAGAAACCTATTGAAGTATTCTGGGAAATCCAACCTTAAAGCTGTTGAAGTACTCATAAGGCTAGTTGTGAAAATTTGTTTGGTGAAGTTGGCTACTTTTACAACTAATCAAAAATTTCACTTCGATTGTTCTCTAATCTAAAATTTTGCAATGATGTTGATTAGTTTGCACAAATAGTGTAATAATGAAAGTTTTTTCTTAATTTTAGATTTCAAATATTACAAATTTGGACTTCAGTTCTGGTGATATTGACATGTTAACAATTTCATTTTTGTAAATTTCTATTGCTTTTCAACGAATTATATTATAGATACACCACCAATATCAATTGAACATCGTACAATATGGAAAAAAATTCTACTATGTGTGATAGAAAGACCACATTTTTTTTAGATTATGAAAAAGCTCTTTCCATTTGCAATCGTGTGTCAGAAATTGCTAAATTCTCCGGTTAACTTTTTATATATGTTAATATTTCTATTATTTTATAACAATTGTCATCACATTGCATTCAATTAATTAATTGAAATTTGTAGTGTAAAGCAACAACTAACGAACCAACTGTATTTAAGCACTAATACAGCTACGGAACATCATTCCTTAAATAATAAATTATTAAAGACAAGAACATATACACGAGCTCTAATATGTCAACCCTTCAACATCTAATCACATCAAAGGCAAGCGTACAACTGCTTCAGTACTTCCTAGTGAAGAAAAGTGACAAGATTGATTAGATATATTATAAGGATATATAGTTGATTTCATGTCTTTGGTGGGAATGATAAAGTTTATCCCCGTTGACGTGGCAACGCCGCATCACCAAGGCAAAGCTGCAATTTTTAACTTTTTCAATGACACGTCAACAAAGTAAAGTCATAGTTTTTAACCAAAAATAAAAAATAAAAATTGGTTGACTCGCTAACGTGCCACGTCAACTATGGGTATTATAAACCACTACCCACTAGGATGAAGAGATGATTTCTATATAAATATATATTAATACATAATGATCTTCATACAGAATTAAAGCAGGTACCTTTATTTGGGATATGGGAATATTGTCCAGAACACGCGGCCTAAAAAATGTATCATATAAACCTCCATGAAATAAAACCACGCTCTTCTCCAGTGAGGATTTATATATAGAACTGTAATAATGCAAAGCACTGCAGATATATAAGATATTGTGAAGCTTATGTAGAAGATCTCCATGTCCATGAAAACACACTCCTCACTTTCATCATCAGCAGATGTCAGGACATGCGTTGGTTCGGTGCTCGTGCAATCGACGGGTAATGGGCGACCACAAAGATAAGGATTTCCTTGATAGCTTCCTTCATCAAATGTTCCAAATTGACCTTTATCTGGTATCATACCTGTTAGATTGTTATGAGCCACACTGAAGACTGCCAAAGCATTTAACTCACTCAAACCAGTGGGGATCCTCCCACCTAAGTTGTTATAGGAGAGATCTAAGCTCTCTATCTGAAGTAGGTTTGAGAATGTTGCTGGAATTGTTCCAGTAAGATTGTTGTGGGACAAGTTGAGTGCATGGATCTCACTTAACTTTCCAAGGCCATCCGGAATTTCACCATATAATTTATTAGAAGAGAGATCAATTCCTGACATGTAACTGAGGATGCTACCTTTGTAAGAATAAGAATTTCCCTTTGTCACGAATGTCACTGTAATTGGTACATCCGTTAATTTGAAATCTTCAGTTTTGTGGAAAGATACGTGATAGTCCCTTTCTAACTCAACCTTATCCATGTAAGAAATGAATGAAAAAATTGAAGAGCTGATAAATTCCAGAACCAATACAGACTTCTTCGTGGTTACCTCCAGCGTAATGTTACCAAAGCAGAGCGGAATTTGACCCGAAAGACTATTGAAAGAAAGGTCTATCATGCTTAGTTTTTTCATCTCACAAAATTGGTGAGGGATTATGCCTTCAAAATGGTTACCTCTGAGAAGAATAATGCTCAAGCTTGATAGATTGCCAATCCATTGAGGGATACTTCCGATGAACTTATTCTCTCTAAGATCCAATGACACCAAAGAAGAGCTATTATGAAATGCATATGTGAGCTCACCTTCCAATTGGTTATCATTCAGATAGACATGACTTATGCTTGATGGATTGAAGCAAGATGGAATTGAACCAGATAACTTGTTCTTAGATAAATCTAAGAGGCCAAGAGAATCGAGATTGCAAATTTCCACCGGGATCGGACCCTCAAGCTGGTTATTAGACAAAGAAACTTGCTCCAATCTTGTCATATTACCCACTGATGAGGGAATTCTGCCAGACAAATGGTTGTTACTAATGTCTAACACTACTAGAGGGCTGGTAGACAAGCTACTTGGTATGGTGCCCGAGAAATCATTGCCCTCCAGATATAAATATTTCAAGCTTGGTAGGTTGGTAGATTCTGGAAATATTTGTCCTTGCATTTTATTATCCGATATCTTGAAAAAAAACAAAGAAAAGCATCCCATACCTAATTCTTGCGGCATCATGCCTGTCAAGTTATTGACCGACAAGTCTATAAATTTTATAGATTTTAAGTCACCGAAACTAGAAGGCACAGACCCATCAAACATATTTGTTGACATGTTTAATGCAACCAAATTTGGAAAAGCTGAAGCTATGTTAGTCGGAATATGTCCATTTAACTTATTATTAGATACATCGAAAGTCTCCATGTGGGGATTGGTGCTTGTTGATAACTTGAGAGGTCCTGTAAAAGCATTATCACTCAGGTAAAGTCCCCTAAGTCTTGTGTTGTTCTCTAACAACCAAGTTGGAAAATTCCCTTGAATGTTGTTCTTTGGGAGATAAAGAATTCTCAAGTTGGACTGATAGTAAAAGAAGTTGGGTAGTGTTGGAAGGCCTCTAGAATTTGACATACTAAAAACCTCTAGTTGAAACTTAGGAACCCAATTTCCCAACTCATTTTCATTTATTATTTCATTGTTTTCCAAAAATATGAACTTCAAGTTTGAATGATTAAAGAATGCCTTGAAAGAAATTGGAACTGTAAAGTTATTACTTGATATGGAGAGATATTCTAGGGATGTGAGTTTGGAAAGTGGAGATGAGGCAATATTTCCAGTCAACTTATTGTGAGAAAGTTCAATTAATCGAAGAGATGTCATATTTGCAACACATGTAGGGAGTATTCCTTCGTACTCATTCCAACTCAGATTTAACTCTTGGAGGTTTTTAAGGTCACACCACCCTGCAAATCAAACAATTAAAATTACCACTCCAAAACCTATCGTACTGATAGGGAATATAAAGGCTTTGCATATAAAAGGAAAGCAACTTTTTGTGCCCAAACTTACTTTTTAAGGAAGAAAGTTACTTTTTAAGAAGTGAATTTTTTTATAGAAGAAAGATGGCGATAAGCTAATTATTTTGAATGTAATTCGTATTTTACTATATCAAAAAAAAAAAAAAAAAACTTACTTATTTCCACTATAACCAATAAAATAAAAAACTATAGGCTGTAAAACTTAATTACTTTTTAAGTAAATTTTTATGGTTAGCCTAACCGCTTTATATTATATTAATTATAAAATGCAAATTGACGAAGTTAAATACTTCTTTTGTTACAAACTTATGTTTTAATTCATTTTATTAAGTCACAAACTTTTTTTCCTATATTCGATATTGAAGCTATCAATATCAACTTGTGTTTTCTGTGAAGTATTATAGTAAATCAACCGTGTGATTAATAAGCTTTCATTAACCAAAAATTCAGCTGAGACGAAAGGAAAATTGTAAAATTGTGAAAATAAAAATACTCGAAACAATTTATTAATCAACATGCAAAGTCATGGAAAACATTGTTTACCAAACAAGCCGTTGAAGTTTACCTCGAATGGGAAGGGTGCCATTGAGTCTGCATCTAGGCAAAGATAAAATCTTGAGGAATGTCATAGCTCCAATACCTTGTAGAAAGTTTCCATCCACGGCAGAACTGTCCAAGAACAACTTCTCTAGCGTTCTTAAACGTCTCAACTCTTATACACGAAAGAAACGGAATGTGCATGAGAACTGGAGATCATATTCTAATTAGTAATATAAATTTTTTACGAGGAATGACAGCTCTTTTGGCTTACCATAAGGTCCAATGTTTCCGTTTATATAATTGTTCCGGAAATACAAGTGCTTGAGGTTTGAGAATACCCTCAAAGATTGCACCATGTTGCTAATGTTGGAGACACTTATGTCATCTAATTTTAGCACTTGGAGACTATGCATACTTTTGATGTCTGAAACAGAGATCTCTTCAGTGTAATATTCAAGTACAAGCAGAGTACATTAGCTCATTATTCAAAAAATAGAATAATGAAAAACTTAGCAGAGTACCTATTGGAGTTGTGAAGTTGTCGATCTCATTATTACTTAGATCAAGCTCCTCCAAATTACTCAAAGGATGTAAATCTAGATGGAGGTAGAGAAATAAACACGTACAAGAAAAATGTGAATATAGAGATTGAAAACTCAAAAAGAAAAATAAGGAGTTTTAAATTGTAGAACTAACCTTTCATTTGGATGGTTCCTTTTAGTCCATTCCAAGAGAGATCTAGAGACTTGAGTGATGATAGCCCGTGAAGTGAAGAGAAAATGCGATTATCGAAGTTATTTGATTGTAAATTAAGGACCTTCAAATATTTTGGACCTGAACCAAATCCACAATAAGTTGTAATAATATCTATAATGCAATGCAATCAACAACAAACCAATATTTTAGTGAAAGGGGAGGAGCCAGGAGCAAAATAACACGAATGCTTCAGCTCATACATACATACTAAGGCAGAAGTGAAGAAAGAAAAGGAAATTAACAAAGAATGAATTAATATCAACATCATGGATAAAGAATGAACTGAGATGACATACCATAAATGGTACCCGAGCTTGTAAATTGATTGTCACTTAGGTCGAGCTTCTTCAAATTGATAAAATCATTTAGATCTATGAAAAGAAATTAAAAAATGATATTAAAAGATGATAACACTATAGTCTTCCCTGACCTAAAAGCAATATATCACGCTTGTGAAAAGAAGACTCACTTAGCACCGATAGAATGTCGCCATCGCTAATATCATTATTACCCATGAAATCAAGAACTTCTAGCTTGTTTAATCCGAAGAGTCTTTCACGACCTACACAATGATATTTTTAAAAAAATAATAATATGTTTCGTCAAGTTACACAAGCACAATGAACGGGAAGCATGAAAATAATATTATGGCTTCTTTAGTATAGTGTATTACAATATTAAAGATTAAAAATGTCTTATTTGTTGTATTGTCTAGGTACCAAACATGCCCTTAATCTTTTACATTTGAATTACTTGGGTTTAGCGCTTTTAATAACTCATTCTTGTTCTTGACTCGATATTTGAGATGTTAGAGATAAAAATTTAGGGCACTCTAGTAAGTAATGGAGAAGAACTGATGAATTGGGAGAAGTTGCAAGTTGGGGGCAATGGGAATTTTGTTAGTGGTTGTTGTTGGCGGTGATGGAGATGGCGACGGCGGCGGCGGCAGCTCTAGGGTGTAGAAGAAGATGAATGGGGTGTTGGTGGAGGAGGGGGTGGGGGTGGGGGAAGAGAGGTGAAGAAAATGAATAATAGTTTTTTTTATTTCTTTTCTTTTCTTTAATCATTTAAATGTAAAATACAAAGTTACCATTTTGTCCTTAATGAATTTGATCAATTTTGACTTTTTTGGTCAACTAACGGTCAATTGGACGGAAACCGTCCATTTGGACTCCGGGTGCGAATTGTTTATAGGTTTGGTACCTTGGATGATACAAAACAAAAGTTTGGACAAAATCTATAAAAATATAAAAGATTTGGCATCGTGACTGCAACTTTCCCTAAATCAAAACAATGAAATTTCGGCGTGATAAAGACGAGAAATTGGCTGCAGTTTTGTACACAGTACGCATACACACTTCTGACAGGTTCACCACTCGGGTTTGGATTAAACTAGTTAAGATGTCATTTGGAAGGACAAATGGCAAATCTTTTGAAGAAATTGGCATAATTTTCATGCTACAGTATTGTAATTAGATTTATCAAAAATGAAAACACGACGAAAATATAAAAGATCGGTTCAATTGATTTTTTGATATATACTTATAATAGAGGAAACTAAAGATTTTGAGAAATCCTTTATCTTATGAAAAATGCTATTCATCCCCAGTGAGGATGCATCCCCAATTTATGTGGATGTAAATGATTGGTTAAATGATAGGTGAAATTAAATGACTTATTTAATTTCACATATCATTTAATGCCACATTAACGCCAAATAGACTGGGGATGCATCCCCAGTGGGGATGAATAGCATTTCTCTTATCTTATACTGCAGCAAGAAAACTTTTAATTATTGAAATAAGTTGATTTATTTCTAGAAGGTTGATTTTTAGACAATCACATGATCTATCAAAGAACCAACAAAATACATGGTATATTTAACTTACTATTGCCGTAATTTTTTCTCCTTAATGAGTTGTATCTAAATCCCAGATACTTGAGAGAAGAAAGCCGACTAAGAGATGACAAAATTTTGCGATTGAAAAAATTGCTACTCAGATCAAGGGCCTCCAAATTTCTCAACTTTGATAATCTATCAATACCAGCAACAAAATTTAATATATCTATATTATCGCTCAAAGAAATAGGAATGATAAAATTGAATCAAAATAATAAAATAGAATCAGTTGTCCGCCTAATTAAGAAGAGATGACGGCATACCTTCATTCTCAATCCATCCTACTAAATTATTCCCCACTAAAGAGAGATTTATGAGCTCTTCAAAAGGAAGAAATAGAGAGGCATTTAAATACCAATCTCCTAATCTTCGAATCCTTGCATAATAAAGATTAAGTTCGATTACTCGTGCAGTGATGTTGCTGCATTTAACTTGTTCCCATTGACAACAATCTGATGCAGTCTCATTGTCCACCCACGAAGGTAGCGATTCTCCATTTGGGAAGTTCATATTTGCTTTGAGGTTCAAAAGAGCAACCCTCTCTTCCTCCCAACACCCTAAACAATACCATCCATTTAGCACCATCATCACTAACATTAATTGTAACTTAGTTCCCATCTTTCTTAACTAAAGCACTAATTCTTACTATAAACAAGGTTGCAAAATCTCCAATTTATAGCGCCCAAGTGGGGTTGCCGTGTTAGGCGGTTCATTTTTAATTATAGACTTTTCCTCAAAACTGTCAAATCCATACGACTTTTCTTTAAATGAAAATTGCTCATACTAGAAGTTGATTGATTGAGAGTCAGATGACTATTTCACGATATTTTCCGTCTACTAGTTTGACTTATTGTTCCTCCAATTAGAAAAAAAATCAAAGATGAAATAACTAATTTAATTTCGATAGCGTTATGTGTTAAATGTCAGATTGAACAGAATTGAATATTGTTACATTCGGTTCCACGAAGTCGACTATACATCTATACACAAAAGGGCCAAAACGCTTTAATGGGTATATTAATTTCAATTTTTAACATAAATAAGAAAGTATTCCTAAGTATTGATCCAAGAATAATTTGTAACTTTGGATCCAGGTCACATTAGAAAAAAATGCAGTAAATTAAACCTCTTCTGACCAAATTTATAAATGATCAAACTCAATTTTTAATCAAATATTTTTAAGCAGATATATAAGTAATATCGACCATTACTACATATTACTATTTATTTATAAATAAATCATTTATAATTTTTTTTCCAAACAGAGGTTAAGTTAGAGTTGGGAAAATTTCTACACTACACCCATTCTTTAATCAAATAATGCAATAGCTTAGGACTTACGTTTGAAAAATTAACACCATACACGATAAGACTTTTGACCTCCAGTCAATGTTGAAAATATCCACTTTCTACTGGGAAAAAATGGTTTCTTTGAAAAGAAAGTGGGATTATTGAGTAATTGATACGAAACGTCTTTATCATTTTTTTTTTGTTCAAATCGTCTTTAATATGTTAATTTTGGCATATTTACCCTCAAATCATATGTTTTTTTTTTTCTTATCAACCAATTGGGGACTTTTTAAAGTTCTATGCATGCTTTCTATAAATATTGGGGACTTTTTCAAGATCACGTTTAAAGGTATATTAAAAATCATTTGACAAAATTCATAAATTATTTATAAATAATCAACATCAATAACATATTTTTTAATGGACCTATAAGTTATGAAAATTTCTACATTAAACCCATTTTTCTATCCACCAGAAGACTTTGACCTCTAGTCAATGTTCAAAGTGTCCACTTTCGACTGGGAAAAATGGATGGGAACGTGGAATTATTGGTAATTTCCACAAAATGCTTGATTATTTGTCTTATTTTGTGCAAATTCCAATTATTATTTTAATTTTGCAATTGGAGCTCTCAGATTGACTAAATCTTGTGCAAACCGTCCATGCCGTCAATTCCTCCATTAAAGCGTTTTAAAATTGTGAACTTACTCTCTTGAAATAATAATAATAATAATAATAAAATATTGCAGCTATAATCTTACATTTTTTGAACAAAAAATGCAAACAAATTCCAATTAAAATAATTTAAATTAAATATTTTTCTAGAATAAAATAATTTACTTATGAAAAAATGGTGAGGGAAGCATGAAGCTCTATAATCCTGAAATTCATCAAAAGATGAGCAGAGAAAAGAAAGGTGTCTTCCGATTTGTCATCTACTTACCTTTCTATTATAATTTAATCAAATATCTATTCACCAATAATAAAAAGTATTTTAATATTAATTACTACGGAATTAAATAGTAAAACCAATGATCATAAGATCATGAAACACAATTACATGTGCTGTGATGATGCGAATCCTTTCACTTCTTTTGTTAACTTTTACGTGCTCTCAAATAACAAGGATCCCCAAATTTAAATTCAATATTCTTAATTGACCCATATTATGTATAGGATACTTTATATTACTATTTATAAAAGCAAACTTTACTTTTTGATTTTATTCTCGGGATAGAATTATAGAAAAGCGTTGTAATTTGTAATTACATTCAAACATCAAACAATTCATTATGATAGCAGTAAGGTACACTTATGGACAGATTTAGGGGGGATCGGTCCTATTTCTTTAATTCTTTTTAGTGAAAAAAACAAGTATGTGTAAATTTATTTTTTTCTACACATTCTGGTTTGTAGTTCGGTCCTAGATCCGTTCGTGCTTAGATGGTAATTTAACAATCTGAAAACCTTGAGTTGAAACTTAGGGACCCAATTTCGTAACTTAGTACTTGCTGTTACTTTATTTTCTTTGGCAAATATGAAACGAAGACTGAATGATTAAAGAAAGGCACAAAGGAAATGGGCACTTGAAAGTATCTCCAAGAGAACTTATTCCTCGAGACCTTAATCAATCAAAGCGATGTCATATATTATAGACATGATGGTGAAGTTCACCTAGTTTCGGGGTGGTGATGATATCGACTACTTATTAATATTATTGAGCATTTTTTATTAATAATGTTTTTATTTCGTTATTCAAGTTTTGCTTTAGATAGACCGAATATTTTTATTTATGCATAAAATTATAATTTAAATACTAATATTTAGATATTAAAATTTCAGCTCAAATGACAAGATTCTCAGGTTTGGGACATTTTGATACATAAACTGTATTTTTGCTGTTAAAAAAAGGCTCTAATTTTGGCTGCCTTGTTTATGTGTGATTTCGAGTTTGATTCTTGTGCATTATCCAAGGAACTACGATCACGTATTTTTATTAATGCAACACATTTTAATTGAATGAAAATTTATAAAATTTATCTGTTACACACTTTATGTTGGGAATTTACTTAACATGCACAGCGGAAATAAAACAATTTTCAATTCCCAAACGAGGATCTGCAATGTGTTTAGATAGAAACTGTGATGAGAATGATACCTTTGATGAATTCCACAAACTCTTTTGCTTTTTCTTGAACTCCAATGATCACGATCTAATCCAAGTCATTCAATTGTCCAGCCTCCAATGGTGATCCACACAGAGAACAAGAATGACGGCTAGGGTTTTCTTTTCTTGTGCTAGCAAGAATAATAAAAATTCTCTACGGTTTTCAAACCCTAGTAGTCTATTAATATAAGTCCAGATGGGCTCGGCCCATCTATTAAACTTAACCCGGTCCAAGATTTAATTAATCAAATTAATTAAATCTGGTCCATGAATTAATTAATCCAATTAATTAATTCGAGCCTATTAATAAACAACCCAATTAATTAATTATCCAACACTTGTCAATTAATTAATTGGTAAATCTCATTCTTCTGATTCTCTTTTGTGTGTGACCCATTAGGTTCCCGATCACGATGCCGAACGACGTGAATTATTATTTTGATCTAATCAAAATCGATAAATTAAAACGCCCCTTTTAATTTATCAGTAATTCATTTTCGTTGTCCCAGATTGACATCTAGTAATGTATCAGGGCAATACATGTGACGGGAAATATCACGTAGCATGACAAAACCAAACTTGTTCGTTTACCGTGAAACTATAATCCTTTCGTCAATATGATCCGATCAATTATGAGATATGGATATGTGTCAATCTCAATTATCGATCATATCTTTTTATCCCACTGTTAAGTCAATGTACGTCGAAAACTCTTTTCCGACTTATGAGTTCACCTTGGCCAAGGATTTCATTATTAACTTAATTGGATAAAATGTAGATCATAATCTCTTACTATCTAAGAGTGACGAATCCTCTATTGATCATTCACAACCTTCATATGATTCTTGACATATCCGAACAATGCTGTATTAGCGACCCTTGACAGAGCAACATCCAACACCACCAAAGTATGTCTGCCTTCATATAAGGTACTATGATGACCTCAAGTCAAAGGACCAATTCCACTACCGAACGTTAGAGATTAACCACTAACACTTAGATAGTTATCCATGTGGAATCTCTCAGAGGGTCTCCAATGTTTTGTTCTATAACAAAACATCCACGTGTTCATTCAAGTGTCACCACACTTTAGCTTGTGAGATCAGCTACTTACTTCACAAGTAAGAATGCCACACGCGATAGTCTATCCGTAATAACGATATTCGTATCTCGTTATTACTTCGACCACGGACGATTTAAGATTCAGTCATATGTAATTTGTATCCCACAATCACAACTCCTTGTGATTAACAAATCACTAAGATTTGAATCTACGGATTCTATTATTTAATTTATTAGAATATTAATTCAATTAAATAATAGATATTGCCACATATATGCATTGATTATATATATTCAAAGTGTTTATGTCCAAAGTTGATTGGACCTAGGGCATAACACTTACAAACTCCCACTTGCACTAGATCCAATCACTTATGTATCTTATACCATAAGAGTCTACATGACGATCATGTTTATGCTGCGACAACTCTTTGTCAGTGGATCTGCAATTTAATAACTTGTGGGAATTCGTTCTTTATTTACGTCATTTCTTTGTATTATCTTTTCAATGAGATAACACTGCCTTAACATATGTTTAGATCATTGATGAGACCTTAGTTCCTTCGCTTGCACGATGGCTCCATTGTATCACAATGCATAAGCGTGTGATCAACAATGTTAGGAACTACTCTAAGTTCAGTAATGAACTCCCTGATCCGACCACAACTTTTGTTGCTTTGTAAAGCAATGATGTATAAGGCTTCCATTATTGAATCAACGGTTATTTGGAACATTTCCAACACACCGCTTAAGAGTAAACCAATATCCTATTTGAGATGTGCTATTATTCCAATCTGACTAGAAGTTAGCATCATTCTATCCATGAACTCTCAGTTCATTTTCTCCATATAAAATCTTCTCGAGATTTTATCTGTATAGATTGGGATGAGTTAAGCAATCTTCTAGATCTATCTCTATAGATCAACTTGCTTCTCCCACATCCATCACAGAGAAATTATTTGACAACCATAATTTCAACAATTGAAATATAGAGACGTCGTTTCCTATAATATGTCTCATACATATAATATCAGGAATGCGACAATGCTCCCACTATCTTCTTGTAAACGCACATTTCGTCTTCATTTTTGATAAAATCAAACATTTTGACTTTTTGTATCAAATCGAAGATTCCAGCTCCAAGAGGCTTGTTTCAATCCATATTGACATTTTCTTGTAAACCCATTTACAACCTATGGGTTCTAATCCATTAGGCAAGTCGACCAAGGTCAAACCTCGGTTACATACAACAAGTCCATCTCTTTAAGTCAACACTTGACTTTATTTCTATGTAATTAGTAGGTTCATTATCCTTGATTAGTAATCATGGATTCGTACCTTCTAGGAGGTCAAATGATCCTATAAGATTTACACTGAGCTAACGTGTCCTCAGAAGTCTCCACTTCCTGATCAAGAGTATGTCCCTCGAATTTGGTGTGGGATAAGACTCAGGTTTATCTATTCGGTTAATTATATCCGTGGACTCTTGAACTCTTTCAAGATTTATTCTACTCCCACTGTCTCTCTTAGAGTAAACACTTTCTCTAAGAGTATGACATGTCTTGAGATGAACATCTTCTTCTCAACGAGATTATAGAATTGATATCCAATTATCTCTTGGATATCCACAAATATATAATTATCGGATTTAGTCTCAACCTTATCCGATTCAGTGCGCTTCACATAAGTGTCACAACCCAAACGTTCATATGAGATATGTTGGGCCATTCCATAACTCGTATGGAGTTTTTGTCAACCGATTTAGATGGGGCACGATTTAGTGTGCAGCACGTGGCAATCAGTGCATGATCTCAAAACGATTTTTTTTTGAATGCTTGCATGGCTTGTTCTCAATTGCACTATATCTAATAGTGTACTATTCCTCATTTCAGATGCATCATTATGTTGCAATGTATGTGGAGGAATCCATTGCATGAGAATCTAATTCTCTTTTAGATAATCTAAAATTCTCCATTTTAGATATTCTTTACCTCGAACAAGTCTTAGTGTAAGAATATATTTACCTATTTGTTTATCAACTTTTAGTTTGAATCCTTTGAACATTTCAAGAGATTCATGCTTGAATTTCATCAAATATATATGATAATTTCTGAAATGATCATTAGTAAATGTGATGAGATAAGATAAACTTTACCTGACATTAATTGATATGGATCTACATACATCACTATGTATTAGACCTAATAATTGTGCAGATCAATTTCCTTTTCAAGTAAAAGGAGATTTGGTCACTGTGTCTTACAGACATGATTCGCATTTGTCAAATGATTCAAAATTATTTGACCCAAATATACATCTCCATGTAAGTTTGGAATTGCATTCTCATTTATGTGATCAAATCTGCAATGCCAGATATAGGTGTTATTCAGACTATCATTTTTATGTCTTTCAATTTCTATACTCATTATAGAACACTCAATATTTAGAATATAAATGTCATTTTGTAATTTACCATAACCATTAAAATCTTATCAAGATAAAAAGGAACAACAGTTGTCCTTAACATTAGAATAATTCATGTCAAAACATGAAATTTATTTAATGCTCTTGGTAATGGTGAAAACAAAATTAACATTTCTCTAATTCTAATATCAAACATAAAGGCAATGGCAAGAAATATGCTTCTACAGGCAATGCAACAACTTTTGCTCATTTTCAACGTGTAGGTCAACTTCTCCCTTTTGCAGCGATCTACTTTTATTTAGTTTCTGCATATTTATACAAATATGAGATCCATATCTAGTATCTAATACCCATGAAACTAAGGAAGTAGATATAAGCCTTACAATTTCATTTCCAATGATCTACCATTCCAAAATGATAATAAGGATCATCAGATTTGGTATTGTCCTTATTTGCTTTAACCGTCTTAGTCATCTTGGTTGCTTTCCTAAAGCATCCTTTAGACTTCCATATAGGAATTTATGACTAAGATTTGTCCACTACAAACACAGATGTTGGACTTAACAGTTTTAAGCATGTTCAGCATCTCAATGAGCGTGCTTCGAGTTTATTCATATTAAATTCATAATTAGTTATGAACAACTCTCTGACAGAGATTGCAGAACCAAGTCTATACTTAGTTCATTGTTCATGACTGAACGCAATCAAGACAACTTCTCAAAGTAGTCTGCATCTTCAGTACACAAGCACCGACTGAAGATTCTTCTGTCATTAAGCACTTTGGTATAGTTCTTTGGGAAATATCATATATTTCCTCGTATGATTGTTCATCATTCAACATATTGAGATGAAAAATCATGTGTTAGCATCTATACTCTTATGTTGCTTTGTAACTCAGGTGACATAGTTACAAACATCACATATGTTGTAGTACTATCGTCATCACTGTGTTTATTATAGCAGCCACCTCTTCTTTTATCGAGTCATCAACAGGTGTCTCTAGAAAGGACTACTCAAGGACACAACCAATTTTTCATGCCTGAGAACAATTCTCAGATTGCGGCGTCAATCAAGAAAATTTCCTTTGGTTGTTGGCATACAATATGCCTCTTAAATACATATGGTTACACATGATTCAATAAATGTAAACGACGAAAAGTAAAAGAAATAATATATATATAATGCATGAATTAATTTAACATGGCCTTAAATTAATTTCGCTCCCACTGTTTAACTCAAATTTATGACCCTCTCACATAAATTCATGGAATCCATACTTGATTCCCAGTGGGCTGGAATCCCATTTGTTATATTAAAACCTTGAGTGTACTCAACAAGCCCTAATAAAACATTTGGGTAGATACTATTATCAATTGTATCTCCATACAACTCCCAGATCATTAAGCTGACAACTCTTTGTCTTCACACATCTTATGTGTTAGCTTAACATGCCTCTAAGATTCATCTCCTTGAGTGTACTCAACAAGAGATAAATATTAGTTAAGTCAAACCCATCATTCAGAAATATCTAATATTTCATAGTGTCAAACATATCCCTAATAGACCAGCCTTGAGTGTACTCAACAAGCTAAGATCGATTTAGGACTCTCGTTTTTCACTATAATGGTGGAAGGCGAATATAAATATGACTTAATATTTTAACATGCCTCTAAAATTTATCTTCTTGAGTGTACTCAACAAAAGATAAATATTAGTTAAGTCAAACCCATCATTCAGAAATATCTAATATTTCATAGTGTCAAATATATCCCTAATGGACCAGCCTTGAGTGTACTCAACAAGCTAAGATCGATTTAGGACTCTCGTTTTTCACTATAATGATGGAAGACCAATAACAAATTGACTTAATATTTTTAACGAGGGATTTTCATGCAAAAGGTTTCATCGTAATAATTATATATATTTTATTATACATCTAACATGCAAATAAACATACATATAATAGTGTGGACGATTATGGACTTATACTATCTAGTCTTCCCGAGCCATAAGGAAGACTAGTCGGTCGATTCCTTAGGGGTATAGCATTGATTCATACAATGCTCCATCTCTATGGTCTCCTCCTCTTCTTGTATCTCCAATTAGTCCAGCTGCAACTTGTATCCTATACTAGTTGGCACGCAGGCCTAAATAATATTGACACGTAGGCCCATAATAATAACAACGGACTCGCAGGTCCAAAATAAATAAGAGCTCGCAGACCCATAAAACAACAAGAATAAAACTAACCATTCAACACATCCACATGGTCGAGTCCATAATCATCCACTAATAAAACATTCATCATATAAATGCATTCCTATAATATCTAATATTATATGCAAACATGTTTCAAGTTTCTAGCAATTAAAGTCGTCTAAACTAATTTAGACAAATGGATCGGAACAATTAAATTATTAATTAATCAAATTAATTAATTAATTTAATTAGCGGACTTATTTAATTAAAATCAAATTTCAATTAAATATCAAATTAGAGTCCAACTCTAATTCTACAGATATAGGGCGGGACTATTTAATTAAAATCAAATTTTAATTAAATACCAAATTAGAGTCCAACTCTAATTCCAATAAAATTTTAGGGCAAAACAATTTAATTAAAATCAAATTTTAATTAAATGTCAAATTAAAGTTCAACTCTAATTATAATCAAATTAATACGGTTGAATTTAATTAAAATCAAATTTTAATTAAATACAAAATAAGAGTCAAACTCTAATTCCAAAATATTAGGGCGAACATATTTAATTAAAATCAAATCTTAATTAAATACTAAATTAGAGTCCTACTCTAATTTTAGGCCGAGACAATTTAATTAAAATCAAATTTCAATTAAATGTCAAATTAGAGTCCAACTCTAATTTCAAGAATATATTTGGGTGAATAATTTAATTAAAATCAAATTTTAATTAAATATTATATTAGAGTCCAACTCTAATTTAATTGAATTAAAATTTTAATTTAGGATAAAACTCCTAAATAAAATAAAATTCAATTCAGGGTCAAAGTTTAATATTTAAGTTAAAATCCAATTTTAACGAAAATATAAAAGATCGTTAATTTTTAAATAAAATTTTAAACGGGTCAATTTTGAAATTTTAGATCAAACCCATTTGAAATACAAGTTTAAAATCATTTTAATATTTAAATTCAAAAACCATTTCAAATTTAAATTCAAAACTCATTTTTGAAAATTGCAAAGTTGACCCCGGTTTAAAATTACAAACAGAGCCTCCAAATTTCATAAATAGCAGAATAGGCCCTTTTCAAATAATTGCAAACTTGACCCCTTTTTCCATTATTGCAGGCGGGGGCCTGAAATTTCGAAAATTGCACAAGAGGCCCCCGCCTCCACCCTCTCACCCGTCTGAAAACCTAAAACCTTACCCCTTTTTTTTTCTTGGCGGCGCCGAATCTGCCACGTGAGATACATTCTTCGAGGACGTCGCCATTGTTTTACAATGGACAAGCGCGCAATAAGACGTTTGTCATTTGCTGATCGTGAACGATGCGATCAGCGAGATCGCAGCGGCGACAATCGCCGCTGAGATTGTCGCATTGCCGCCACCAGATCGTGACTGCGCGAACGTCGCGTGTGCAGATCGCAGCGACGACAATCGCCGCTGCGATTGTCGCCGCTGCTCAGCGGCCCGTGCGCTGCAGGGTCCGGCGGCGGTGCTGCCGCCGGCGACGCCCCTTCGACCCAAATATTTTTTTTTTTTTTTTTTTTTTTAAAAATTAATTTTCGTTTCCAAATCAAATTTAGAATCAGAAATCAATTTTCTTTAAAAGCTAGAAACGAGAAAAATAATAACAATCAACTTTTGATTGTTATATGATGCAAAACAATTTCTAACAAACACAAAGTATGCTCTGATACCACTGTTGGGAATTTACTTAACATGCACAGCGGAAATAAAACAATTTTCAATTCCCAAACGAGGATCTGCAATGTGTTTAGATAGAAACTGTGATGAGAATGATACCTTTGATGAATTCCACAAACTCTTTTGCTTTTTCTTGAACTCCAATGATCACGATCTGCAATCCAAGCTGTCCAATTGTCCAGCCTCCAATGGTGATCCACACAGAGAACAAGAATGACGGCTAGGGTTTTCTTTTCTTGTGCTAGCAAGAATAATAAAAATTCTCTACGGTTTTCAAACCCTAGTAGTCTATTAATATAAGTCCAGATGGGCTCGGCCCATCTATTAAACTTAACCCGGTCCAAGATTTAATTAATCAAATTAATTAAATCTGGTCCATGAATTAATTAATCCAATTAATTAATTCGAGCCTATTAATAAACAACCCAATTAATTAATTATCCAACACTTGTCAATTAATTAATTGGTAAATCTCATTCTTCTGATTCTCTTTTGTGTGTGACCCATTAGGTTCCCGATCACGATGCCGAACGACGTGAATTATTATTTTGATCTAATCAAAATCGATAAATTAAAACGCCCCTTTTAATTTATCAGTAATTCATTTTCGTTGTCCCAGATTGACATCTAGTAATGTATCAGGGCAATACATGTGACGGGAAATATCACGTAGCATGACAAAACCAAACTTGTTCGTTTACCGTGAAACTATAATCCTTTCGTCAATATGATCCGATCAATTATGAGATATGGATATGTGTCAATCTCAATTATCGATCATATCTTTTTATCCCACTGTTAAGTCAATGTACGTCGAAAACTCTTTTCCGACTTATGAGTTCACCTTGGCCAAGGATTTCATTATTAACTTAATTGGATAAAATGTAGATCATAATCTCTTACTATTTAAGAGTGACGAATCCTCTATTGATCATTCACAACCTTCATATGATTCTTGACATACCCGAACAATGCTGTATTAGCGACCCTTGACAGAGCAACATCCAACACCACCAAAGTATGTCTGCCTTCATATAAGGTACTATGATGACCTCAAGTCAAAGGACCAATTCCACTACCGAACGTTAGAGATTAACCACTAACACTTAGATAGTTATCCATGTGGAATCTCTCAGCGGGTCTCCAATGTTTTGTTCTATAACAAAACATCCACGTGTTCATTCAAGTGTCACCACACTTTAGCTTGTGAGATCAGCTACTTACTTCACAAGTAAGAATGCCACACGCGATAGTCTATCCGTAATAACGATATCCGTATCTCGTTATTACTTCGACCACGGACGATTTAAGATTCAGTCATATGTAATTTGTATCCCACAATCACAACTCCTTGTGATTAACAAATCACTAAGATTTGAATCTACGGATTCTATTATTTAATTTATTAGAATATTAATTCAATTAAATAATAGATATTGCCACATATATGCATTGATTATATATATTCAAAGTGTTTATGTCCAAAGTTGATTGGACCTAGGGCATAACATTTACACTTTAATTATCAACTTTTTTCACACTTCATTTTTAACATTTTATTAGTTAACACATCTTATTTTTTATGGCAATTTTCATCCAAAAAAATCCATTGAGTGATTAAAAAGACTTATTTAATACTTGTATATTTAAATAAGTAAAAAAAATTGTGACTAAATATTCACCACCCACTTTGATGTATGCTGACAGGATTTTCGGACAAATTACTATCGTTATTAGCGATAAGATGCTAATGAAAAGTTAATGATAAAAATGTGATGAGAAAGTAAAAACATAATGTATATTGAATAAAGGTTATAGACCTTCAGTACGGTTAAAACATAGTGCATTTATTAAAGAAAAATGACACGGGTATAACTACCAAATAGAAATGGACCAACACAAAATTTACTTATTACACCATATTATAGGGTTAATTCCCTAAATGTTCACTAGACTTTTCATAAAGTTCACACGGGATCATTGAACTTTAAAATTGTCCCCGCTAATCACCAAACTTTGAAAACTGAAATCCCATCCATCACCTAGTAAATGCCATTTGCAAAATTGGAAAGATTTGATGACGTATCAACGGTATAACGGACGTAGCAGGTCATTGTACTAAAAAGAAGTGTTCTAAAAAAGTAGTATAGATAGCGCCTAGGCTTGAAACTCGTATAGGTAGCGCCTAGAGGCTATTTTTTTTTTTTTCAATTCCTAAACAGATGGATTTTTTCTTCCTCTCTTTCGTCTTCTCTAGATGCGCTTTATTAGTATTTTTTTTCTTTTGTTTTTAAGTCTTTTATTTAACTTTAACTTATTAAACTTTTATATTTTAAAAAAAAATCTTTTAACTTTAATTTCAAGTTTTTAAAAGATTTTATCTGTACAAAAGTTAAAATGACTTTATTTAAATAATTAAATAAGATTTAGGCTATGGTGTTATCTATATTATGCAATTATGATATTGAAACTATTTATTTTATTGAAAACTCCAAACGCATATATAAATTTTTTTTATAAATCTATTAAATAGGATTTGTCTAGTTAAAAATCGAAACTATGAAAAATATTCTAATTTTTGAATTTTGAAAATTGTATAATTAACTAACGATAGGAATTATTAAGTAAATATAGTATTTTATAATTTTAGATGTTTCATATGCATTATTTTAATTATTAAATGATTTTTAAAATGATTAAAAATTTAAAATAATATTAGCTCCTGTTTGGCCCTCATTAAATTAAAATTCATTTTTCTCTATCTTATTATCAATCACACATTTTTCGATAAAATAATATTATATGTAAACCTAAAAACAGGATTTTAACAATATCAATTGTCAATTTGAAATAACAATATAATAATATTTACAAGTTCTTTTCGTATATTTCTTTTTTCATAATAATGATATCCCATATGTCAACTAATTTTCGAAATCATATATGCACGTCCCCTTCTATCAAAATTCAAAGGTTATACAAAAGGGATGACAACAAGGATCCCGTTGAGGACTTTCGAATAAGAGTAATGCTACCTGAACTAGGGTCATTGACATATTTTATTTACAGGGGGCACATGTCAAATTTTGATTGGGCAATTAAAAAATTAGCGAAACACGTGCTGACAACACAGCACCCGTGTCAATATCACTGTATACTCCAACTACAACTATGCTGTTCAAATAGGGTAGGAGACCGACTCAAAAACAGAGAGCTGAGGTGCCATCAGCTCAGCCCTCGATTTGAATTCATGTGGGGCACCTTTTTTTTCAAATCAGGGGCTGAGATGATCAGGAACGGATCCAAAATTGAATCCAAGACCGAGCTACAAACATTCAAACTGCGCTAATATGCGAAAAAAAAAAATTTACTCAAGAAAAACTGTTGTTAAAAAAAAAAAAAAAAGGAAACTTACAAAAATTTTTTTTTTTTTTTTTGGCCTTTAGTGGGGCTACATCCCAGCCCAGCCCCCTGTATCCGTCCCTGGAGGTGATGATACCTCAGCCCCCTATTTTTGGGGTCGGTCCTTGACCCTGGACAAGCAATTAATTCCTGTCTATTAACTCTGTTCAAGCAGCATTGCACTTTGAAGTTTGAATAATGGGATGCGTACAAAACAAAAGCTAGGCGTGATAGGGCAAGTAAGGGATGCACCTTTTTTTTTACACCATTATTGACATTATTCAACTTGTCAACAAATGATTGAACCAAAAAAATGTTTTGTTTTTAAATTGTTCAATGATATGTTGTCACGTGACAAAGTATCAAACTTGATGTACACCATGATGCACACCAGACATGATTGTTAAAATATTTCATATAAAGTGAAAGTCACGTTTTATTATATATTTAAAATAAGATTTATATTAAAAATATAACTAGTAAAATATGATGGGGACTGATTCTAGAAATTCGTACAAGAACCATATTTGCCGGTTTCCATTCCACCTGCCATGCAATACATTGGCATGTAAAATTGCATGTTGACAGTAACAATACTCACTACAAAACACATGTCCGTTTCATTTTCGAAAATTTACTTTTAGCAATTAAACATATTTTCACTTTTTTATAGTTACTTATAATTGTTCTTTCTAATTATATAATTACAATGATATTTAAAACAATATAAGACTATATTATAATGTAAAATTTAACTTCTTTAATACTATTCTTTAACAAAATCGTCCTCTTGATCAAACAATCCAAAATTATATTAATAGTCCAATATGCATGAATTCTAATTTTCAAGCTCCACCTGTCAAAGTACAAATATAAATATCTTTTAATAAAACGTGAGGAAGAGCATATTTGGCTATGCTTGAACATACAAAACATTTTTCGCTTCTTTTATAGATTTAAAGAAAATCAAACATGATCTTGAATATACCTTAATGTTGAAAGTCAAAGTTGAAAATAGTTCCTTTTGAAGAAAACTCTTTTTTTACATACTCATTTTCAACCACACATTCACATAATAAAATATTCTGCACGTAAAATGAAAATTTTCCTACTTTTTAACCATACATTCTCCTAGAAATTATTATTCATAAATAATGATTGTCAAACGGGGGCTTAACCAATTATATTTTTAGCAAGGATGGAAACGATCATATCTGTTTTATGCCGTATAATAGAACAAATTCAGGAAGTATAGTCTAAGATTTTCGGAGGAACAATATTCGAATTTGAATTCATAACTCTCTATTCTTGAATTTTTAAACTCAATATAAACTACTAATTAAATGAAGTTCACGAAACCCAAAAGGGGAGGTAAAACAATGTTCGTAATTGAATTCATAACTAAATAGGAATTTTAATTTAAACTTTTATCAAAGTCGTAGTCAATAATTAGTTTTAATAATATACTTCATGAATTTCATAACCTTTGAAACACATAATTCATAAACTTTCATTAAAATTTATTAAAAATATGATTTTAATATCAACAAAAGGTAGCTCAACAATTAGCCCATGTTTGGTATCGATTAAAATTCATATTTTAATTTAAGTCAAAGTCAACAATTAATTTTAACCACATATTTTATGGGCTTCACAACTTTTCAACCACACATTTAATTTATCTACTTTTATCTAAATCTACTAAAAATTTGATTTCAATCCCTATCAAACAAGGGCTTAGCTTCCTTCCTCCTAACACCCCACCCGATGCACAAAATGATAGAGGTGTCTAAATCATAGATGCAGAAATTCAATTCGTTCCCTGTTTGACATGGCAATGCAGAAGTTTCTCAGATTTATACCGTTAGTACTCTGATTTTTTACATCATCTTTGACTTTTATATTGTTGTCAATAAATAATTGAATGAAAATTTTATATTTTTAAACTGTTCAATTAGATAATATCATATGATAAAGTGTAAACAATAGTGTACACCTTGAAATACAATAAGCACGGTTGTTCAATATTTAACTATAAATGATTATTCACCAGCTTTAACATTGCTTTCACGCAAGTTGCAAATAAGGGTGCCACGAAAAAATAAAATAAAATTTGTGTAAATTGTGAATGAAACTCCTCAAACAAACCACAGTGTTCTTTCTAATTAATACTTAAAAACATATTTTCATGAAGTTCTTTGTAATTCATTTAGGAACTAAACAGGTTTATATGTCAGTTATACTTGTTCTTGCTAATTAATATATTTACAAAAACGCGAATGTGTAATGCAAAAAAAAATAAATTAAAATTTCTTTTTTATTGCTACTGCATTGTTATTTTAATGTTTTAGTTCACTTAATAATTAATATTTAATAGTATGCTTGCGTGAAAATTTCCTCCATTCATTATGCATGCACGTTCCTTCTTTTTGAGTGATTTGAAACTATTCCAAGTATGAGTTTAGAAATAGGGGTTATTCCCCTTGTACCGAGGGGGATAACCGAATGGTGTCCCCCCCCATGGGACGCGGACCCCACGTGTTTTTAAAAATGTCGGCTCGTGGTCCCCATCTCTTAATGTGAGTGGGGTGTAAAAGATTAGGTAAAAAATTATGTACATGTAGCATAACACTAGAATTAGTGAGAACACTCAATTATCTGTATATAGCCAAAGAGTTGTTTCTTTTTAGGGTTTTTCCCCTTGCTTTGCTAGTCATTGAGTTATATGGTTTGAATGTTCAAACTATAACTATACAAGTTCATATTAAGACAAAAAGAAGAGTCCGATTAATGCATAAAGAGCACACTACAATGGCATTATCTGTTGGGAAGTAAACTTGATTTTGGAGTTAGTAATACGGGCTTAAAAATTTTGCTCATAGACCCAATTCAATTAAAAAGCCCAACAAAATCTAACATTTCTAGAAATATTTTCTAGAAAGATCCATATAAATATCTATGTAAAAGATGTGATTATAAATGTGATAATGTGTCAGTAGATTATGTGGTTCTAGAGATTCTATCTAGAATATTCTAGGAAAATATTTAGTTCAAATATGTAGTCTAGAAGTCTCATGAAAATATGAAGTCCAGAAGGCTCTAGGAAAATCTGTGGTCTAGAAGTTTCATGTAAACTCTATATAAAGGGATAGAGTCCCTCCATTTTGTAACAAGTCAAGTCAAGTGTATAAATTTTGAAGTGGAGAAATTAAGGGCGGCAACAGAGCCGGGCGGCTCGTCAACTCATAAAAAACTAGCCACGAGCCATTCAGGATTTCAGGTTCGTCAAAAAAAAGTATATCTTAAAAAAAAAATATTAACGAGCCACGAGCTCACGGGCCGAGCCTACCAGAATAAACGACCCACGAGCTCGGCTCTTGACGAGCACGAGCCGAGCTTGTGGGCATACTCGGCCCGACCTATTGCTATCCCTATGAGAAATATAAGTTACATTTTTATTTACTTACCTTTTTCCTATTAGTGTTGTCCTTCTTATCAAGCCTTAGTCAAATCAAGTTAATAAACCTCTCTTTCCTCCAACATTATGAGCCTTCATTAAAGCATAGTACTATTTAAGAAAACGTCTTGCTTATGCTCCACCACGATAATCCACGAGAACCATTTGGAGAATGAAATCCATTATGAACCTTATGTTCCACTCATCGATGCAGTGTTAAAAATAAAAGAGCGTTACAAATTAATTTCGATAAATATAAAAACAAATTAAAAGAATAAGAAGTAGAAGTTACCATGATTGCAAAACCAAGTAAGCTCACCATTGATAAACAAACCTCTTTGATTACGTGATCGGTGATTTTAGTATCTGTAAAATAGCCTACAGAGACACTTGTGCATTGTAATATAAAGGCCTTCATATATCTGAGTGGATCGTCCCCAACAGTAGACTTAGCAAAGCTAGAGCAAAAAT
Source organism: Fraxinus americana (assembly GCA_035079005.1). NCBI lineage: Eukaryota > Viridiplantae > Streptophyta > Magnoliopsida > Lamiales > Oleaceae > Fraxinus > Fraxinus americana. Next base: position 35,318,065 of record CM068709.1, on the reverse strand, counting down.
AGTAAAAAAGAAAAAAAAAAAAAAAAAAAAAACTCGCCCGACTCTCTATAAAGTTGTATTAAGGGATAGAATCTCATATCAAATAAAGACAAAAATATAGACCAATTTATAAAGGATTGTTCTACTCTTCTTAATAAGGTTAATATTTTAAGATAAAATTACAATTCTTAATATTGTATGAGAGCCCATTAAACTCCAACGAGTGATTCGATCAGATTAAGACTAAAAAAAATTGAGCACACGAATTTCAAGATTGGTCTGCTCAAACGAGTCACCATCTTGTGGGGGCATATTAAAGGATAGAATCTCACATCGAATAAAGATGAAAATATAGACCAATTTATAAAGGATTGAGCTCCTCTCAATAAGGTTGACATTTTAAAATGGAATTTCAATTCTTAACAAGTTGAACAAGTGCAGTATGTGTAGCAGTGCTTCCTATAGCAAAGAGAAAGTGATATTTCTTAGGCATTGTAGCTGTAAGCTTTCTCAAAGCCAAGTTTAGAAAAAATAGCACCACGCAAAAAACTATGAGGATGACGAATCAACTTTGGAATTTTTTTCAATTATCAATCTAATTAGACAATACGCAGAGAAAGCTAATAATGAAATTGAAAAAACAAAGAAAGTACGTTTTAACCAATTTTTTCTTCTATTAAAAAGCAACATCTATTATAATCACGTTGCTTTTTAATAGAAGCAACGTGGGCTTCTTGCTTCGACGACACAAGAAGAGTGTTGATTGGATGAAGCCACCAACACTTGAAAAGGTACGGCATAAAACATTGTGATGGTGAAAATTTTTGGGGAATTGTGACGGGGAATAATGAGGGATTTGGACTTGTGCAGTGGAAAGATCGAGGCGAGTGAATGGTGGTAGAGGAATCACCCTGGGTGATTCAGTTCGTATAAAGATTGGCAGACTGGGAGAACTAGTGGGTTGAGTTTGATTATGAATGAAAGTTGAAGTTGAGGCTAAAAATGGTGAAGAAGGAAGGGAAGTATAGGTAGAAGAACTAGCAGTGGATTGGGTGAATAGTGGGCCGGAGAAAACGAAAGGTGTGGTTGGCACTAGTGGCCTCATCATGAAAGGGGGAATCGGTTTTCTAGGGATCACATAAGAGAAATTGGGAAGGGGAGGTGGGGTTGGAATACGCAGGCGCAAAGTGGGAGGAAGGGGAGGTGGAGTTGGGATATTGATTGAGGAGGAAGATGTGCGGCGGCGTAGAATGGAAGTAATGTAGCTCTCTTCCTCTAGGTTGTTAACATTCTCCATTAGAGTTTGAATGAAGGGGAAAAAAAAAGTATTCAGCTAGCTAGTTAGGATAAAGTCGAAAGGCAAGGAGGCAACCTTTTTTAATATATAGAAATAAATAGGATCATGATATATGTATCGAATCTTTATCGAATATTTTACCTACTACTCACGATGAAGGTGAAGACCACATTGTTAAAATTTTTAAATACACACGAGAAGTAATCCATTATGTACAAATCATTATATACAAATAGATTAGCCCAAATAAATATATGTGTGCTCTCTCCTCTCTCTTCTCTGAGTGTTTGTACGGTAAAGTTTAAAATGATATTTTCAAATTTTATAAACCACAAAAATGTTATATTAGTAAAATATAATTGATTGTTTATTGAAACTAGTAACTATTAGCCCATGTTTTGATACATTATTTTTTTCATTCTCATTCTTCTACTCATTTTTAATAACACATTTTTCAATAAAATAATATTTTCCATCACATCAATAACTTTTCATTCTTTTTAACTACATAATCCCTATCACATCACTTCAAAAAAATGCATTCTCTCATTTTTAATATGCACCAGACAAGTAATTAATAACAATTGTCTCTGTCTTTCTCTATCCACGCTTCTCCCTCTTCCTATCTAGGTTTTCTATCTCCACGTACCTCTCTCACCTCTTTTCTCTCGTATTGACATTAGATAGTCCTTGGTTCCATTATTTAAAAAAAAATTCGATTATATAATTTTTAATAAAATAATATTAAACGTAAATTCAAATTTTTTTCTTATTATTTAACCACACATTTTCTATCAAAATACTATTTCGAAATACATTATTGAACAAAAAATGATGCAATGAATACCTTTAAACGAGAAAATATACAATGTTTCAAATTAACGAAATAGTATATTTAGTTCATTTTACAAAGTTAAATTCATCAATAATCACCCAACTTCATATTTAGTGTCACCACGTTCATTCAGTTTGGCTTTGTTTCATCATAGACATTCAACTTTATATTTAATGTTGCCATAGTCACCCAATTTAATTTTATTTCATCATAACCACCCAATTAAATGTAATGTTTCACCATGATCATTTAATTTCATATAACATTTTATAATGGCCACCCAACTTCTTTTAACTAATTTTAAAAGGGATAAAACGATAATTTTATATTATATATATAAAATAAAATAAAATTTTATTTTGAAAAAAAAGTTACTTAAAAAAATAAAAACTTATTTCAAAAAAAATATTTTTAAAATAAAATAAAAACTTATTTTGTTTTTTATTTTAAAAAAATAAAATAAAATAAAAACTTTATATATAATGTAAAGTTACCATTTTGCCCCGTTTAAAATTATTGAAAAGGGTGAGAAGAGGTTGGGTGATTATGGTAAAACATTATATGAAATTGGGTGACTATGGTAAAATAAAATCAAATTGGGCGACCATGGTGATACTAAGTATAAAGTTGGGTGGCCAGATGACACTAAATATAAAGTTGAATGGTCATTGATGAATTTAACCCTCATTTTACATCATCATCATCTCTATGATCCATTCAATTTAGATTTTTGAAATTAAATTTTATTAAAAATAATTTTGTTGGATTATAAATGATTAAAAATAGATAGAGCTCTTGTTTAGTTTCTATTATTTTCAAAATTCATTTTTATCTCTTATTTTCAACCACAATTTATTTAATAAAATAATAATATACACAAACTTAAATTTTTTCCTTATTCATTAAACGCACATTCTCTATTAAATCAATATACCAAAATGCATTTTTGTCCAGAGAGATATTAATATAATTATTTAAATAAAAACATAAAGATTAAAATCAATTGAAAGGAAAACAGTCATAGGCCAGTCGAGACTAGTGACTAGTCGGGTTAAAAATGAGTTGGAATGCCCTTCTGTATAAATTAAAATTAAGATTTTAATTCAAGTTAAAGTCCACATTAATTTCAATCACAACTTTACAGGATCAACACTTTTTCAACTATACAATTCTTCAATTTTTATCAAAGTTTACTAAGCCCTTGTTTGATTCTCATTATTTCCAAAATACACTTTTCTCTCCAATTTTTTTAACCACACATTTTTCGATAAAATAATATTATACGCAAATTCAAAAATTTTTCTTATTTTTTAATCACACATTCTTCATTAATCTACGATTTTAAAATGTATTCTTACAATAAAATAGGGCTCAAATAGAATTTAAATATTTGATTTTAATATCCAAAGGGAACTACACAGGAAACATTTGCTATGGACCAGTTCAGGTTGTTCCACCACAAAGTATGGGCTGTGTTCGGTGATATTTTTTTCATAGACTACGTTTAAATAAATTGTACTATTACTAGTAAGTGCCAAATGTAAAGTTTTTATTTTTAATTTTGCTGTATGTACATTAAGTTTGATAATTTGATTGACATTATTTGGTATGACAGATATGGTGACCATTGATTTTTGCAACATTAATTCAAATCACATATTATTGTGTAGAATGTGAATATTGATTTTTGTAAAGATTTACTTCTCGTATATGTAGTGTAAACAAGAGCCTAAAATGTGGTGGAGTTCTACTATAATAAATCTATACAATAATGGAGTTTTTGAGATAAAATAGAATGTAAAAAATTGCCAAAAACAAGAACATTTCATAATTCGAATAAAACCACCTCTCGAGCGACGATCTCAGTGGTTGAGCAGTGGTCGGTCGCTCGAGTTGCCTCCTCACGGATAGTGAGCTCTGGCACCCCTATTTTGATCGCTTGAGCTGTTGTTGAGCGCGTAGCGAGCGTTAATATGACGCTTTCTTCTCCTTGCACGATTTCTTCTTCTCCGATTGCAACTTATATTCTTTCAAGTCTAATACAAATCATCAATTAACAGTTAAACTCCCAAATTGAATTTCAACTAGAATTTACAAATAGACTTCAACTCGAATTTCTAAGTCGACTTCAAATAGAATTCCCAAATATTCTTTCAAATAGAATTCGAGTTATACCCTAATTCTAACAGCGTTGTTAGTGGTTATTTGGATCACTAAATGTTAACTGATTTATTTATTTATATATGAATTGTATTTTTAACAAGAATGACACAACCTTTTATCTAACCATTAGTATGTGCTTCAAATTTAGCCTCTATTTGATAAGGATTAAAATCAAATTTTTAGTAAATTTTGACGAAAGTTGTTGTTACTTGAAATATGTGATTAAACATGTTAATTTTAACTTAAATTAAAACTGAATTTTAATTTTTACAAAACAATGACTTAATTATTATTTATATTGTTCAATAAAATTATTAATTTTTTTTTTCATATTAATGCGTATTATACAAATGAGTATGGTATCCCCCAATGCAAATTGTTTTAAAACTTGTGCCTAGTATGCAAAATAGAGAATGTCTATACAAATATCAACGTCATATACATTTTTCTTTTACTATATTATATATATTGAGTGTCTAGTAATTTAAGTAATATAACCAAAAATGAGATATAATAATCCAATTTCATTCTTGCTAATTAAAATGAAGACGGAGAGACTCTCCATCACTTGACTTTTATGATTTCAATGATCTTTTTAAACGCAATATCTTCAAAATAATTAAAGTGTTTATTGTTTAGATAAACACAATGGTAAGGTTTTTCCCTAAGAGTAAACCTTTTAGTCAATGTTTTGAAAGTCGACTCGAGCATCATCTCGAAGAAGGTAAATGATGAAGGTTCGAAAGGTCGAACCGAGGTCCAATCGGTTATAATAAATAATTAAATATATAAATATACCGTAAAAATTTAAGAAAAATAAGTTAATTTGTTAATATTAATTAACACATGTCGATAAAAGACTTTTGAACTTGTCTATATTAATTTTCATTATACTAACTTCTAATCTCAAAAATAATAATAAAATAAAATAAAATAAATGAGACGATTAATGTAGTTAAAGTTTCAACATATAATTTGTATAGCATTTTAGCCTATGTTTAGATTTCATTTTTTCTACTACAAACTTATAAGTTATCTTTCAAAGTCAAATTTTGATATTGACCACATATTTCATGAAAATGAATTTATTTTGAAAAACAAACTTTAATATTCACTTATTCAAATAAAAATAACACTTCTAACTAAATATAAAAGAGTGAGTTGGGGGTTACTGTTCACAAGCCGTGAGCCGAGCCGAGACAAATGGCTTACGGCTCGGCTCGGCTCATTTTTTTTTTTTTTTTTTTTTTTTTTAACGTTTGATTCAGTATTTTAAGTTACAGATATTCGTTTTAAGCGATTTAAAATTCTTTGAAAATGTTGAAGTGCGACCATGATAAATATATGATTGATAAATTTTAAATATCAAAAATTGAAGTGCGGCCATAATAAATATATGATCGATAAATTTTATATATCAAAATAATTTTACATTAATTGTGAAACGTAAAGTCGTGATTATTTATGTTTCTTTTCCATCACAACCTCATTCTAATATCTTTTTTTGAACTTTATTTTTTCACAATTTTTCGTTTGATTCGATATTTCACGATATGAATACCCATTTGGATCGATTTCAATTTTTTAAAAAAAATTTCAAATGTGATAATAATAAATATATTGTTGATTAAGTTAAAATATAAAAATGGTTTTATAGCTCGACTTGGCTAAGCTTTTTTTTTTTTTTTTTTTTTTTACGTTTGATTAGTTTTTTTCAATTTCTTTGGGTTTATTAGTTATTTTAACCTTTTTTTCTCGATTAAATTAAAATATAAAAATGGCTTTACGGCTCGACTCGGCTAACCTTTTTTTTATTAGTTTTGTTTACTATTTTCCAGCCAAATGACTTGACGACTCGACTCAGTTAAGCCATTTTTATTTATTTATTTTTTACGTTTGATTCAATATTTTAAGTTACAGATATTCGTTTGAAGCGATTTAAAATTTGTTGGAAATGTTGAAGTGCAGCCATAATAAATATATGATCGATAAATTTTAAATATCAAAATAATTTTACATTATTTGTGAAACGTAACATCGTGATTGTTTATATTTCTTTTCAATCTCAACCTCATTCCAATGTCCTTTTTTCGAACTTTATTTTCATACAATTTTTCGTTTGATTCGATATTTCACTATATGAATATCCATTTGGATCGATTTCAATTTTTTTAAAAAAAACTTAAAATGTGATAATAATAAACTTCTTTATTTTGAGTTTTTTCCCCTGTTATTTTATTTAAAAATTGATTAGGGGTTTATGAAATAAATGACAATGACTGAACATCGGAGATTGGTGAGAAGACATTTTTCGATAACTGGAGGCTGTGGTGGAAGGTGAGCCTCGATTTCTTCAATAACTGTGGGTGTGATTTTTTTCATCTCCACATTTAATGTTGCCTCGAAACATTTAGTAACTTATAAGAAAATTTTATGTAACTAATGTTTGACATAGATATTTGTTTTTAATACTTATACTATTACGTACTCAACTACATCATAACACGTGCATTGCACGTGCTTCTGACTAGTCATTTCTTAAAGTATTACCAAAAGTTGTTAAAAAGTTTAAAGGTGTTCCATTTGTAATGTTAAACAATCCCACGTTGAAACCAGTAAGGAAAAAGATGGCCCACAGGCACATGACACATCTCCAAGTTGTAAAAGGGGAATGCGGAAAAACTCCAACTTTGTTTGAGGCTGCCGCGTCAAAGGTTTGAATCCTGAAATATGGATTTGACCCTTTGGTAAGTGCAAGTGTATAAGCAGCATTCCATCTTGTATTCTTGTAGGTATAACTTGTGATTTACCTCCTTCACCAAAACTCAGGACAGGACAGGTGGGAGCCGTCTAGGATGCAGTTCATCCTTTTTTTAGTAAGGAAAAAGGTGAAAGAAAGAAGCTGTAAAATGTCCAGCAAATGGTTGGAAAATATTAAAATTTTGGGCATTCAACTTTTTTAACATTGGTCTAAGGAGTTTTGTTTTTTGAATTAAAAAATTAACCGGTCGGATGGAAGAAATCGATGTCGTGTCAGGTCTTTGGTTTGTGATTGGACCTTTTTTGGCCAGTTTTTTTACGGCTATTATTTTATAGGTTTTAATTCATAATTAAATGGGTTTATTATTCGGTTCTATGCTTTTCGGTTGAACTGATTGGTCTAGTTCAATTTTGACAACATTAATTTTAGCTAATCTAATTAAAATTAATTACTAGAAGACAGTTTGGTGGAGCATGTAGTGGTTAAAAAAAAAAAAATTAAGATCCATTACCACTGAATGAATTTTTACGTGTAGTTTGGTAGGGGTGAATTTATAACCACCATTTATATATCATAAACAATACAACCAAATTTAATTTTTAAATAAAGTTTTACTGGGGTTGGGTAAATTTATCAATCACAAGATCTATTTTTTTTTCTTTAAATCGGAGAGTAAATTCGTCATTTTACGTAGATTACTAAAAAAATGAACGAAATCAGGAATGTCTAGGATTAAAAAAAAAAGGGTTGAGAATGGATTAGTAACCTCTTTGGTGGATAAGATCTACCATGCTAATTTGACTTCAAATAAAATCAATGACTAGATCTTCTTCTCCATTTACTACGCTAGTTTATCTCTTAAGTTGTTGCTTTACTTGACTGGGTGAAACACTTCACCTGGATCTTCTCCACGGCATACACAGTGAGTAGTATAATAGCTTAGCTTTCATTCGGAATTCAATTCAATAGCAGAAAAATATATACATAAATCAAATCAGTCGTAATGAAGAAAGTAATTAGCTTGGTGAGTGTGGTTCTCAACAAGTTTAAGGATGCAGTGATGTCTTTTATCACAACTACGTCTATTTTTCTGGATATGCCACTGGGATTCGCCGTTATGCTATATCTCAGAATAGATCATATGGATACGAATTTTTTAAATCTTTCAATCCTTTTTTCTTCGATATTTCTTATAAGATTTTCGAGGTTAAGGTGTTTAGGAGTTATGCCAAAGAATGGAAACGTTGTAGAGCGTTGGGGCCCCTTTTTGGTGCATGGATTGTTGGAGATATCCTCCCTCCGACGGGGCTCGGATAGTACCGCCAATTGTTCAGGATAGGAGAGCACCAGCAACGACAAGAAGAAGAAATTCAAATTTAAATATTAATCAGACATTTGTCGTAACGGTGTTGGTGAACCGTCCAAATAGCTGGAATTGCAAAGTTCGGATCATCTGATGAAGTTTGCCTGCCAACAAAATCGAGTTCCTTGGTGATGATGTTGAATACTTATTGAATCATTTTTCCATTAATAAAATTTTCATTTTCCGTTATTCAAGTTTTGAATTATATAGACTTACTGAATATTAAGATTATAAATTAATTATTAATAATTTAGATGATAAAATTTCCTAGTTCTCTTTAATGAACCTAATCAAAGTAGGCTGCTCTAATGGCCAGATTCAAAGGTTATTTTTCAACTAATCTGAACTTAAAACGGAAATTCTCTTTAGTTGTTGACCCTTTAGCAATTAAAAATTTCTTATTCTTTTCCAATAACACGACATTTTGTCCAAAAAAATTGAATTCGTGGGCTTTAAGTTGTGATTTATCAATTTCAGACAGTTCCATCTATCTAAATATCTGGACAATACAGTCCAGTGCAACCGTTTGACAATTCTAAACATCAAAATTATGATATGGGATGTAGCGTCTCGACAATATGATAATTTTAAATGTCTGGAATTTCATATTCTAAATTAACGTTAGCTAGACAATGTATATTTCGAATAATGGTCAGAATTATTATTTTTATTATATCTCACAATGGAGAGTTTTAAGAAAGATGTTGAATGAAATGACACAACACGACACGACTGCAACGTTACATCAACAACTTTTTGTGTTACCGTCTTTTTGAGTTGATTTTTAAAAAATTCAAAATAATGTAGCCTCATCCTTCTATTCTCAACCGGAAATTCACAAGAGAATTGCATCCCATGTCGTTAATTTGTGTCAATTTTCCTCCTATTTACAATTCATTGTCATTGAATAAATTATTCTTACGCATATTTGTAGTTGTTTATTGATTTTTGTCATATAAATTATGCTATATAATGAAATTTACGGTAAAACTTGAAAATTCTATCCAGTGCTGTAATGTAATGATTAGAAAAAGGACATGTTATTAAATTTATTTACGTCCAACAATAAAATAAAATAAAAATCAATTTTCTTTGGTACAACAAACAAGTCTAACTTCCTAGTCAATATTAGGAAGATCAAATTCAAATAGTTTGGGAAGTTGAAATTACCAAACTGATTTTGGCTAACAAGATCAAATTAATTTTCATGATTCATGAACACCAATTTAAGCCGTTCACAATGAGAAATATTCTTTTGAGTGGTGAAGACTTGAGTCTTCAATAGGAGATTATTTTAGCACTCTTGAAATTTGGAGTACCGCATTATATAATTAACGCATATATTAAATAATTGAGAATCATTATTTAATTGAAATTCAAACACGAATAAATACTACACACGTCGAGTGATTAGTTGTCAAGAGTATTGAGTTCCATATTCTAAAATTAGAGATTAGGTTAAAGTTACACCATTCTTTAGCTATTATTTCTTAATTTATCTGCAAGTTTGTTACTAAAATCTTGGACAAATTATTATCTTAATTCTTAGTCAAAACTAAAACATTAATACACAAAAATATAGTAAGTACTTTTGATTCATATATTGTGTATGTTCGACAAAATTTATATTATAATTTAAGCTAGTTAAACATACTTTTATCCATTCATTTTACGAACCCCAAACTTACTTTTTGTAAAATTTTACGCGACAAACTATTATAGGACCTGCTGCCTACTTCCATTTTACATGACTCAAAATCAAAGGTAAAACAAAATAAGTTGTATCCTCGATTCTCTCAAAACAAAGCAATGCCCAAACACAAATGAATAGTCAATAATAGTAAACAAAATTTGCAGAAACTAAGGGGCCGTTCTCTTTATATTTCAGTTTTGTGTTTTGAGTTTTGAATTCGTTTTGTGTTTTGTGTTTTGAGTGTCTGTTTTGAAATTTCTGAAAATGCGTTCTCTTTGCCATTCTGAAAAACTGTTTCCGAAAACATAAAAATGGAAAACTCGTTTACTTTGAAATTTTGAGAATTTTTTTTAAGAATATTTTATTCAAAAAAACTGATTATTCAATAAATTTTTATTGTTTAATGTTAATATAGTATTAAATAACATATAAATTTTGAAGTTGGTGAATTTTGAAATATTTTTTTCCAAATATAAAAAAAGGCAACCTAAATTAAATTTGACAAGTCCTTATTTTTGTCCTTGTACATAATTTGTGACAAAATTAATTAGCATCAAGTCACAACCAAACCTAATCAAGTTGCAAAAAATGGGAGCACTGATCTCATGTTGACATGATAATAAATATTTTGAAATCAATCTTATCGAGTTCATGTTAGTTCTCACAATTATTGTCAAATACAATTTTGATCATTTAAACACGATGACTATCATCAGTGATAATAGATAACATTACTCCTTGATTATAGATAAACCACTTACAAGTAAAAATGCAACATAAGCACACAGGCTTTAGAAAATGCAATGATGCATTAACATCGGCCTATTGCAACATATCTTTTCAAATCAGAGTTCAAATTTCAATCTCTCACAAAGTAAAATTAACAAAAAATAAAGCACAGTTACACTAGAATACAACGATAGATGTAGATCCAAATTTATGAATCTCTCAACTTAAATCATCTACAATGTTGATTGATTTGAGAAAGTGATTGACGTTGCCTTCAAACGCTATATGCAGCGATTGAAGAAACTCTGTCCCACATAGCCACCAGCCATTGAGATGGTCCTCATGATTTGGTTCCTGCACAAATACAAGTCCCTAGTTAGAGAGTAGGATTAAACTAAAATGAGCAAAACTAAAATCGGGCCTTTTGATGTATAAATCTACAATCAACTATTTACCAAATCAACCAACTTGCATCAAACGTGAAGCAAATGATTATAAAAATGATGAACGTCAATCTTAAACCAATATGAGATGAATTACCCAACTTAAGCAAATGATTATAAAAATGATGAACGTCAATCTATAAACCAATATGAGATGAATTACCCAACTGAATTGGGGATTGGCATGTTACATCAACTAACAAAGGCTCCTTGCTAAAGGTAGAGAAAACGATCCATTTCCTTGAATGATTTTACTAGAATTTAGCACAAATATGAAAAATCATCTCATCATTTTTCGCCAATTTATGCAGTTCATTACTAAATCTACCGGAAATTATAACAAAAAGAGGAAAAATCATTTCTTCCTTTGTACAATGGAGCTTGTGAATTATATTTGATCATCAAATCGAAATTGACTAAATTGAACCCTTAGCAGAACCAAAAACAAAGTTGGAAATCAATATACCAAGTAGTACAAGTTTCTGAATATGCTTCTCTGCCTTTGTTTCTTGCTCAATTCGCCTTTCTATTTTTGCAGTCTGACATTCATGTCAAAAACTAATTGCCATAATGATATGATTCATAGAAAAGAGGAAACTTGTGTGATATTATAAAATCATTAGGTAAAATTCCCATGGAGAAATAATGAGTTTGGTAAAATTCAAGAAAGAACCATGCCCTTTTGGCCTTTCAAGTCTTATCTGAAGCTTTCTAGTTTTTAGGATCAATAAAACAAGTGAGTGCAAGTCCACAACAGGTTCAAATGAATAGGGATAACATCAGGAAATGAAAGGACCAAATTCAATCTTTATTCACGAGCAAGAACAAACAAAGATAAGAGTTTGGGTGTGCCCAGAGAAAAATACCAGAAACTTACTCTGCTTGGATGAAAAATTGGGTCGTTGCAAAGAGAATCTTGAAAGAGCTGAGGAGAGATGAGAAGCCATCTCTCTCAATATCTACCTTATATCTGTATATGTGTCTTCGTCGCTAACTAATCCGAGAGAGATTCTCAGTCACTCTTGGTGTGGTCTGGTATTTTGTCATGATTCTCAGTCACCTGGTATGCCTTCATTGATTCGTCACCTGCCTCCTTTCTATCATTGCTCGTCTTAAACTCAGCAAGATATCGGTAGTAATCCCCTTTCCTAAAACAAAATCCAATACCAGATCCCTAATTTAAACCATAATTTGCATAAAACGTCCAAACACAACAAGCCACAAGATGCACATGAATTCCAATAAAAATACCCACATTTTGTAGAAAAACACAGTGGATTCACCGCCTGATGAAGAAGGAATCAAATGCTCATCAATCACAGTCATAATATCACCACAAATATTGGACAATTCTGATGTTACCTTCTGCCACCAGCCACCACCGGTCACCACCATTGCCACCAGCACTGCCGTCTCCAACCACCAGCCACCACCGGTCACCACCATTACCGGTCACCACCATTACCACCACCACTGCCATCTCCAACCACCAGCCACCACCGATCACCACCATTGCCACCACCAACCACCAGCCTCCACCATTGAAAAAACCAAAAAGCCCCCACCGCCCGTCACCACCACCACTGCCATCACAACCACCACTGCAATTTCCAATCAAAACAACCGAAATCAATGGGTAGTCACCAATCAAGACATCCGAAATCGAAAAACCCAAAAGAACCCCAAAATTGCAGATCGAAAATCGAGAGAACTTTACCTTTGCCCTACCAATTGGTCGCCGACGTCGAAGAGGGAGGAGGCAGAGATGGGCTCCGGTACCGGCGTCCACAGAGAGGAGGAGGAGAGGGTTTCGATTGGAAGAATACCGGAAGAGAGGGGATGGATTGGATATTGAATTACTGTACCCGTTTTCATCCTTTCGCGTGTTTTGAGTTTTTGGCCTGAAAATTCTTGAAAACGTGGAAAACGATGTTTTCATCATTTTGTGTTTTGTGTACAAATTTTTGGTCGTTTTCAAAAACGCGTTTTCGAAAATAGGAAAGAGAACGCGTTTTTGTTGTTTTGAAAAACTGAAAACAGAAAACGACCCAAAACAGCCAAAGAGAACGGCACCTAAGTTGTTCCAAGTTTAACAGACAATCAGACCAGTTACATAAACAAGTTGGGTCTTGATGCTTTGTAAGTTGTCTTGAGCTTCCTAGTAGGTGGTCGGACCTTCCTGCACACCAAAGGAAACTTGATCTTAGAGTTATGGAACTGTTTAGTACTCTCCCTCTTGCAAAGTTTAGCCGGGATAGTGCCTGTCTTGATAATTTGGATGCAATGATGGCGAACCCTATGACGAGAAGCCATTTCAGTGTACATCTGTTCTACGCACCGTTCAAAGTTGTATCACGGTACTCTTTGTATATGTTATGATAACCAGTCCTACTTTGGTACCGTAACCAGATACCATAGTTCTTGATTGTGGTCGGGTTCTTCTCAAAGATCTATTCACAAAAGCATAGAGAGGAATGTAAGAAATAAATGATCAATCAATAAAAATTATAGACGGAACAAACAATGTTTACTTACTGGTGGAATGAATGGTTAATTTTGAAACAATGGATTAGGAGCTCAAATGAAAGCAGCAGTATAGATTTGTGCGGGAAAAAAGAGAGAGGAACAGTTAATTTTAAAATAAAGGATTAGAAGCTCAAATGAAAGAAGCAGTATAGATTTTTGTGGGGGGAAAAAAGAGATCTTTGGCATAAAAAAAAAATGCGTAGGCACCCAAGAGTATACATCTCTTCAGGGTGGTTGATTAATATATATAGATCAAAAGTATAAATTAAAACAACCTGGACCTCTGGGAAACATTATTCAAATCTGTCTCATTATGAATAAACTAAGTTGCCGACTATTGGAAAGATTATATAACATTCTCCGAGTATGCAATAGGAACTAATGCAACCTTTCACAGAGGGCTGGGAAATGGGGAACTGAAGATGGCTTACACCATCGCAATTAAACAAATAAATAACAGTTGTTTTGAAGGCATAACTACAACTACCATACATAATCACTATTTTTGTAGTAACAGTCTATCAAGTCTGTTACCTACTCTATCCGCCAACTACTACCATACGTTTTTAGGTGGAGAGAAATAATTTCCAGCCAAAGATTGGAATTCAATAAGATACGACAATTGCTACTCAGTATATAAAATATTCTTTTAGCATATGGCTCAATCATCCCTTATTCTTGTCCTATATCAAGAACCGTTCTTGACAAGATAAAGAGTGCAAATGAAATGAGAACCAAAATCTGAACATTTTAATACTCGTAATGACTGATTTAAGAATTCAGGAAGAGACCAAGCTAGAAGCTCTAGATCTGGGGCAGATTTATTTATTAAAATTTCAAAAAATCATAGCATTTACTAAAGAATTAACAGCAAACATACACATTACGTTCATTTTCTGCAATGCAAAATGGAAGTACTCCATCAAACATAGCATCAAAATATCCAATTTCTCAATAATTGAAATCGGTAAAATATAAGCCTTCAATAAATTAAAAATGAAGGCGCACCTCGTTAATAGCAAGGACTTGGCCGTTGCTATTCTTCACCTTCTTAAGCTTCCTCAGGAAATACCTTTAAAATCAAAATAACAATTCGTTTCACTATATAATCACCTACAGAACCCATCTATACAATCACATTGAATTAAATATAAACAGTGTAGGCTATATATTAATTATATAGTAGGTCGAACCAGAATTTGGACTTGGCGCGGACGTCATTGGTGGCCCAGAGCTTCATCCGGTAGATCTTCGGGTGCTCATCTGTCTCCGTCGGTAGAGCTCTCCCCACCACTTGGTACTGATGAAACTGCAATATCTACAAACATGCCCAAAATTCATATATCAAATATATCGAAATCTCAAAACACTAATTTCATTAAACAAACACCACATACATATAAAGTGGAGGAATTACCTTGTAAGTCACCATTTCTGACGAGATTTTCTTCCGGTGGGGTGTGTGTGGGATTGTTTGAAAGGATGCGTAGGGTTTTGTGTTTACACGAAATGTTGAAGCCCTACTTCGTAATGGGCTTTGTCGTGCTGCTTGGTTTCTTGGGCATTATTTTGGCTTTCCGGCGGAACTTCTTGTGCTTTCATTAGGTTTAGACCCTATTTGATATAATTCAAGGGCTGTTTTTTGGTAGAAAAAAGAGTTTTGAATAGTGATTTTTAAGATAGAGTGGTTAGAAAGTACCAATTTTTTTTTTTGATATGAGTGTAGAATATTTTATTGGTGTGAATATGTCGTTGAAAATGATCATGTACCAAATCATAAAATAAATTTTAAAGTATTAAACATGCACTAAATTTTGATACAAATCGATGAAATATGTGGTTGAAAAATCGGGAATCTCATTAATTTTGATTAAAATTAATTGTTGATTTTGACTTTATATTTTTTTATCAACTTTTAATCTACATCAAACGGGGACTTAATGAGTGACTTTTTTCCTACCCACATAATCACTTCTAGTAATAGTAGCACCCCACAACAAGAACGAATTGAATAATAGGTTCCATGCTCTCTCT
Source organism: Fraxinus americana (assembly GCA_035079005.1). Classification (NCBI taxonomy): domain Eukaryota; kingdom Viridiplantae; phylum Streptophyta; class Magnoliopsida; order Lamiales; family Oleaceae; genus Fraxinus; species Fraxinus americana. The sequence continues at coordinate 35,302,242 of CM068709.1, read as the reverse complement.
CTCTGTCTCTCTGATACTAAACTGCAATATATGGACTAGGTAAATCAATAAATAAAGCAGCACTAATATAAATATTTTCATTAACCCAATGTTTGATACTCAACTGCAATAATGGTTACAACATCTAATCACATCAAAGGCATGCCTACAACTGCTTCGTTACTTCCGGATGATCAAATCTGGAAAGAAAAATGATAAGATTGATTATAAAAATATATTAGTTACAAAAATCCTCATACAGAATAACAAAAGGTACCTTTATTTGGGATGTGGTAATATTGTCTAGAACACATGGCTTCTGAAATGGATTATATAAACCTCAATGAAATGGAACCATGCTCTTCTCCAGTGAGGATTTATGTACAGAACTATAGCAATGCAAAGCACTACAGATACATAAGATACGATGAAGGTTATGTAGAAGCACTCCATGTCCATGAAACCGTGCTCCTCATTTTCATCATCAGCAGATGGCAGGACAGGTCTTGATCCAGTGCTAGTACAATTGACAGATAATGGACGACCACAAAGATGAGGATTTTCCATATAGCTATCTTCGTTAAAGGTTCCAAACTGACCTTTATCAGGTATCCTACCTGTTAAATTGTTGTGCACCACACTGAAGACTTCCAAAGCATTTAACTCGATCAGACCAGTGGGGATCCTCCCACTTAAGCTGTTATAGGAGAGATCTAAGCTCTCAATTTGATGTAGGTTTGAGAATGTTGCTGGAATTGATCCAACAAAATTGTTGTGGGATAAGTTGAGTGAGTGGATCTCATTTAAGTTCCCAAGGGCATCCGGAATTTCACCATGTAATTTATTAGAAGAGAGATCAATTCCTGACATGTAATTGAGGATGTTGCCTTTATAAGAATAAGAATTTCTCTTTGTCACGAATGTCGCTGTAATTGGCAGATCGGCTAATGGGAAAACATCATCGTTTTGGAAATGCACATGATAGTCCATTTCTAACTCAACCATGTCCATAAAAGATTGCAATGGGAAAAATGTTGAACCGAGTTCAGATACAAACATGTGAGACTTCTCCTCGGTTACCTCCAGCTTTATGCTACCAAAGCAGTGCGGGATTTGACCCGAAAGCCAATTAAAAGAAAGGTCGATCATGCTTAGTTTGTTCATCTCACAAAATTGGCGAGGGATTGTGCCTTCAAAATGGTTACCTCTGAGAAGAATAATGCTCATGCTTGATAGAGTGCCGATCCATTGAGGGATACTTCCAGTGAACTTATTCTCTCTAAGATCCAATAACACCAAAGAAGAGCTATTGTAAAATGCATATGTAAGCTCACCTTCCAATTGGTTGTTGTTTAGATAGACATGACTTATCCTCGATGGTTTGAAGCAAGATGGGACTGAACCATTTAACTTGTTCTCAGATAAATCTAAGAGGAGAAGATTATCGAGATTGCAAATTTCAACCGGGATTGGACCCTCAAGCTGGTTATTAGACATAGAAACGTGTCCCAATCTTGTCATATTACCCACTGATGTGGGAATTCTGCCAGACAAATTGTTGTTACTAATGTCTAACACCTTTAGAAAGCTGAGAAACAAGCTACTTGGAATGGTGCCCGAGAACTCATTGCTATCCAGATATAAATATTGCAAGCTTAGTAGGTTGGCAGATTCTGGAAATATTTGTCCTTGCATTTTATTATCTGATAATTTGAGAAAAAGCAGAAAATAGCATCCCATAACTAATTCTTGAGGTATTGTGCCTGACAAGTTATTGTTAGACAAGTCTAAAACTTCAATAGATTTTAAGTCACCAAAACTAGAAGGTACAGACCCATCAAACATATTTGTCGACATCTTTAATCTAACCAAATTAGGAAAAAGTGAAGTTATATTAGTTGGAATATGTCCATTTAACTTATTATTAGATACATCAAAAACCTTCATGTTGGGATTGGTGCTTGTTGGCAACTTGAGAGTTCCTGTGAAAGCATTATCCCTCAGGTAAAGTCCCCTAAGTTTTGTGTTGTTCTCTAACAACCAAGTTGGAAAATTCCCTCCTATGTTGTTCTTTTGGAAACGGAGAAATTTCAAGTTGGATTGATAGTAAAAGAAGTTGGGTAGTGTTTGAAGGCCACTAGAATTTGACATACTAAAAACCTCGAGTTGAAAACTGGGAACCGAATTTCCCGACTCCTTTTCATTTATTATTTCATTGTTTTCTAAAAATATAAACTTGAAGTTTGAATGATTAAAGAACGCCTTGAAAGAAACTGGAACTTGAAAGTTATTACTTGAAAGGGAGAGATATTCAAGTGATGTGAGTTTAGAAAGTGGAGATGAGGCAATATTTCCGGTGAACTTGTTGTTAGAGAGCTCAATCAATCTAAGAGATGTCATGTTTGCGACACATGAAGGAAGTATTCCTTCGTACTCATTCCAACTCAAATATAGTTCTTGGAGGTTTTTAAGTTCACACCACCCTGCATGCAAATCAAATGACATCACAACTTCAAAACCCTTCAAAGAAATAAGGAATATAAAAAGGCCTTGCTTATAAGAGGAAAGCAACTGCTTTTTCTCTAAACTTACTTTTAAGCCCCTGTGTAGTGGAATTAAATTTTGATTTTTAATAGATTTTTATAAAAGTTTTTAAAATGTGTGGATGAAAAGTTGTGGGACCCATAAAATATATTGTTAATATTAATTGTTTGATTTTGACTTAAATTAAAATCTGATTTAAATCAATACCAAACGAGGGCTAAGTAAGAAAGTTACTTTTTAAAATCAAATTTTTTATTTGTGAAAGATGGCAATTAGTTTTGAATATAAATCTTATCTTACTATCAGGATAAGTAACTTATTTTCACTCACCAATTAAAAAAAATTATAGATTGTTAAACTTTATTACTTTTAAGTTACCTTTTAATGTTAGCCTAACCTCTTAAATTATATTAATTATAAACTCAGTTGTGTTACCTCTTAAAAATCACTATTCAAAACATTGTTTTTATCGAATAATGATTGTCAAATATGGGCTAAAAGAGATACAATCATGAGATGACTTTGCATTCATTTACCTAAAGTTCAACTGAGATGAAGGAAAGTTTTAAAATTGAGTGAATAAAAATAATTGAAGAAACAATTTTTTTATTAGCATGCTAAGTCATGGAAAACATTGTTTACGAAACAAGCCATTGAAGTTTACCTTCTAAGGGAAGGGTGCCATTGAGTCCGCATCTACGCAAAGATAAAATTTTGAGCGAAGTCAATGCTCCAATACTTTGTAGAATGTTCCCATCCACGGAAGAATTGTCCAAGAACAATCCCTCCAGCCGTCTTAAATGTCTCAAATCTTATACACGAAAGCAATGGAATGTGCATGAGAGTTGGAATTAGTAATATAATTTTTGTGAATATAATGATTGTGAAATCAGTTTTATTTGAGCAAACAAAGAACAATGAGGATTTCTAAGTTGTAGAACTAACCTTTCATTTGGATGGTTCCTTTTAGTTCATTGTAAGAGAGATCTAGAGATTTGGGTGATGATAGCCCTTGAAGTGAGGAAAAAATGCTACTATTAAAGGAATTGCCTCCTAAATCAGTTTTATTTGAGCAAACAAAGAACAATGAGGATTTCTAAGTTGTAGAACTAACCTTTCATTTGGATGGTTCCTTTTAGTTCATTGTAAGAGAGATCTAGAGATTTGAGTGATGATAGCCCTTGAAGTGAGGAAAAAATGCTACTATTAAAGGAATTGCCTCCTAAATCAGTTTTATTTGAGCAAACAAAGAACAATGAGGATTTCTAAGTTGTAGAACTAACCTTTCATTTGGATGGTTCCTTTTAGTTCATTGTAAGAGAGATCTAGAGATTTGAGTGATGACAGCCCTTGAAGTGAGGAAAAAATGCTACTATTAAAGGAATTGCCTCCTAAATTGAGGACCTCCAAATATTTTAGACCTGTTTGTATAACCAAATCCACAATAAGTTGCAATACAATATCTATGATGCAATGCAATAACCAAAAAATTATAGATTGTTAAACTTAATTACTTTTAAGTTACCTTTTAATGTTAGCCTAACCTCTTAAATTATATTAATTACCTCTTAAAAATCACTATTCAAAACATTGTTTTTATCGAATAATGATTGTCAAATATGGGCTAAAAGAGATACAATCATGAGATGACTTTGCATTCATTTACCAAAAGTTCAACTGAGATGCAAGAAAAGTTTTAAAATTGAGCGAATAAAAATAATTGAAGAAACAATTTATTTATTAGCATGCTAAGTCATGGAAAACATTGTTTACGAAACAAGCCATTGAAGTTTACCTTCTAAGGGAAGGGTGCCATTGAGTCCGCACCCAGACAGAGATAAAATTTTGAGGGAAGTCAATGCTCCAATACTTTGTAGAATGTTCCCGTCCACGGCAGAATTGTCCAAGAACAATCCCTCCAGCCGTCTTAAACGTCTCAAATCTTATACACGAAAGCAATGGAATGTGCATGAGAGTTGGAATTAGTAATATAATTTTTGTGAATATAATGATAGTGAAATCAGTTTTATTTGAGCAAACAAAGAACAATGAGGATTTCTAAGTTGTAGAACTAACCTTTCATTTGGATGGTTCCTTTTAGTTCATTGCCAGAGAGATCTAGAGATTTGAGTGATGATAGCCCTTGAAGTGAGGAGAAAATGCTACTATTAAAGGAATTCCATCCTAAATTGAGGACCTTCAAATATTTTAGACCTGTTTGTATAACCAAATCCTTGCAATACAATATCTATGATGCAATGCAATAACCAAAAAATTATAGATTGTTAAACTTAATTACTTTTAAGTTACCTTTTAATGTTAGCCTAACCTCTTAAATTATATTAATTACCTATTAAAAATCACTATTCAAAACATTGTTTTTATCGAATAATGATTGTCAAATATGGGCTAAAAGAGATACAATCATGAGATGACTTTGCATTCATTTACCAAAAGTTCAACTGAGATGCAAGGAAAGTTTTAAAATTGAGCGAATAAAAATAATTGAAGAAACAATTTTTTTATTAGCATGCTAAGTCATGGAAAACATTGTTTACGAAACAAGCCATTGAAGTTTACCTTCTAAGGGAAGGGTGCCATTGAGTCCGCATCTATGCAAAGATAAAATTTTGAGCGAAGTCAATGCTCCAATACTTTGTAGAATGTTCCCATCCACGGAAGAATAGTCCAAGAACAATCCCTCCAGCCGTCTTAAATGTCTCAAATCTTATACACGAAAGCAATGGAATGTGCATGAGAGTTGGAATTAGTAATATAATTTTTGTGAATATAATGATAGTGAAATCAGTTTTATTTGAGCAAACAAAGAACAATGAGGATTTCTAAGTTGTAGAACTAACCTTTCATTTGGATGGTTCCTTTTAGTTCATTGCCAGAGAGATCTAGAGATTTGAGTGATGATAGCCCTTGAAGTGAGGAGAAAATGCTACTATTAAAGGAATTCCCTCTTAAATTGAGGACCTTCAAATATTTTAGACCTGTTTGTATAACCAAATCCACAATAAGTTGCAATACAATATCTATGATGCAATGCAATAACCAAATAAAAAAAAAACTGTTATTTTAGTTAAAGGGGTGGAGCAAAATAATACGAATGTTTCTACTAATACAGAATAAGGCAGAAGTGAAGTATAAAAACAAAAGGAAATTAACAATAAATGAGGACAAATGAGCATGACATACCAGAAATGGTACCCAAACTTCTAAATCGATTCCCCGTTAGGTCGAGCTCCTTCAAATTGATAAAGTCATTCAAATCTGTCGAAAAATACTAGAAAAGATATTAAAAGGTCCTCTGACCTAAAAACAATAATCACGCTTGTGAAAAGAAGACTCACTTAGCACCGATAAAATGTCGTTATCGCTAATACCATCATTCCACGAGAAATCAAGAACTTCCAGCTTGGTCAATCCAAAGAGTCTTTCACTGCCTACACAATGATCTTTCTTAAAAAATAATAAAGAATTTGTTTCGTCAAGTTATTAAAAACTTTTGTGATGCCTCAGAGGAAATCAATGCTGACTGAGAGTACTTACACAAGCATAATGGATTGAAATCATGAAAATAATATTATGGCTTCTACAGTAAGGTGTATTACAACACTGGGTTGATTAGCACTACTAATGTATATATCTCAATACGATAAATTAACATTATTAGGAAGGGACAAATGGAAAATGTTTTGATTTAATAGGAGAGCAAGTAGCATAATTTTCAAGTTACAGTATGGTAAAATATATGAAACCAGGAAGAATAATGTGAAAGATCAGTTTATAATGATTGATTTTTTATCTATAATTTTAATAGAGAAAACTAAAGATTTTGAGAAACTGATTATCTGTAACAAGCAAAGTTTTAATTACTATAATAAGTTGACTTATTTCCCAAAGGGTTGATTATTTGATAATCACGTGATCTAGCAAAGAACCACCAGCATACATGATATATCGAACTTACTGTTGTTGAAGTAATTTTTTCTCCTTGAAATGAAGATTCCTCGAAGTCTCAGATACTTGAGAGAAGAAAGCCGACTAAGAGATGACAAAATTTTGCGATCAAATGAATTGCCACTCAGATCAAGAGCCTCCAAATTTCTCAAATTTGACAATCTATCAATACCTGCAACAAAGTTCAATATATCTATATTATCAATCAAAGAAAAAACTTACTAAACAAAATAGGAGAGATTGTAGCACACCTTCATTCTCAATCCATCCTACTAAGTTACTCGACCTCAAGGAGAGATTCCTGAGGTCTTGAAAGGGAAGAAATAGAGAGGCATTAAAATACCAATCTCCAAATTTTAAATTCACACTGAAATCAAGATTAAGTTCGATTACTCGTGCAGTGACGTTGCTGCATTTAACTTGTTCCCATTGACAACAATCTGATGCAGTCTCATTATCCACCCACGAAGGCAGCGATTTTCTAGCTGTAAAGTTCATATTGGCTTTGAGGTTCAAAAGAGCAACCCTCTCTTCCTCCCAACACCCTAAACAATACCATCCATTTAGCACCATCATCACTAACATTAATTGTAACTTAGTTCCCATCTTTCTTAACTACTAAGCCACTAATTCTTGCTTTTTTATGCATAAAACAAGGTTGCAAAATCTCCAATTTATAGCGCCAAGTGGAGATGCTGTCATTTTTAATTAAAGACTTTTCCTCATAGTTGTAAAATTCGTAGCACTTTCTTATTGTCTTCTTTCTATTAGTTTGACCTAATATTCCTCAAATTCCGTAAGTAATGATTAACCAAACCCGAAACTTAATTTTATTACACTAATTATTCTTAATTTGGCAAGTTTCCGAGTTGGGGGTTTCCCTTTTTATATAAGAAGTGGATTTATTGATCATTCTCTAATTAATACTGATTTACTTAAAATTCTATATGTTTACTATATTTTTTTATTATGAGTGCATAAATATCTATACATGCTTTCTAGAATGTTGGGGTTTGTTTCAGGACTACATCAGAAAAAAACAAAATGTTGTAAATTAAACCTCCTTTGACTAAATAATTAAACTACATTTTTAATCATAATTTTTAATGAATTTGCAAGTAATATCCATTATCACTACTTATTTATATCTATTTAAAAGTAAATTATTTATTATGCCCTGATTTGGGCTTCATTAAAATTTTAATTATTTGTCTATCTTCTTATTAATTATACATTTTTTAATTAAATAATATTACAGGTAAATTCAATTTTTTCACATTTTTTAATCATACATTTTTGAAAAAGTTACTATTTAAAAAATATTTTTTTTTTTCAAAATCTCGTTAAAATGAATCCCAAACAAGCGTATAGTTTCTTCCTAAACAGAGATTAGGTTACACGCCCATTTAATCAAATGATGGCAATAGCTTAGCTTAGGATATACGTTTGAGAAAATGGTGCAAGTTCCAATCGATCATCAGTTTGATTTGACTTCAATAGTTGAAAATGTCAACTTTCTACTGGAAAAATTGGACACGGCTGTTTCATAGAAAAGAATGTGGAATTATTGGGTAATGAGTACAAAACGTCCTTTTCGTCTGTCTATTTTATCTAGATCGTCCTTATTGTTTTGATTTGAATATATGAGTCATCAATCGATCAAATCTTGCACAAATCATCCATACCGTCAATTTATGATAAATTTATCATCTCTTTAAATGAAGAAAAGAAAAGAAAAAAAAAATAATAATAATGACAGCTAGAGTCTCAATTTTCTCAAAAAGTGAAGACGAGTCCCAATTAAAACAAAGTTAAATTTATATTAACCAAAAAATAAAAATAAAAAAATTCATCTCCCTAGCCTACCCAGCTACCTCCATCCCCACTCTCAAAGTAGACTGCTAGCTTAACATGAACTAGAAAGTTGTTCGTGATTTTCGGGTTCTCACGCTTTTATAAACATTAGTCTACATCAATAATCAAAGCACTTTAAGTTGTCTGTTTTATTTTCTTTTTGAATTAGCTAATAGATGAATTTATAACAGCATATTTATAAATAATTCTTATTTTCTTTTTGAATTAGCTAATAGATGAATTTATAATAGCGTATTTATAAATAATTCTAACTTTGTAGTGAACTTTGTCAGAACCATATAGACTTGGGAAATGACATTTCTACACTCTAAAATGTACATTATGTTTGACATTTGTCTTGTTAAAAAATGATTGGACGAAAAAATATTTATTTTTTAATGCTATCAAACTTGGGGTATACCAAGCATGATTGAGCAGGGGGAACATGCTGACCTTAGTTCTAAAGTTTCAAGAGATACAAATATGATAAAAAAAAAATAAAAAATGATTGAAACAGAAGTAAAACCACTCCTTTCAATCAATCCAGGACTATTAGGACATGTTCTCTTTATTACTTTCAAGCTATTCTTATTTTTGAATTTCCTAAATAGTGAAAATGCGTTTTCTTTCCTATTTTCGAAAATGCGTTTTTGAAAACAAGTTAAAAATTTAAAAAAAAAAAAAAAAAAAAAAAACTCAAAACAATAAATTTGTCGTTTTGAGTGTTTTCAGTTATAATCAAGTCAAAATTTTCAAAACGCGTTTTTAGTGTTTTCAGTTAAGCCACCAACAACCACCTCCATGGCTCCATTGCTATTTGTACATACCACCTGCACCACACTGCCACACCCATCGTCGGCGACGTCACAACCACTACAGCAGAAGAAGCCGACGACGCCACCATCCAAAACCACCACAGTAGAAGGAGCCCACCACGCCACCGCCCAAAAACACTACACTAGAAGAAGCCCACCATTCCACCGCCCGAAACCAGTGCTCTAGAAGAAGCTCACCACGCCACCGCCCAAAACCACCGCACTAGAAGCACCAGGCCAAGGGTCGTTATTTATTTTGACATTAGCCCTCCAACTTAAGGCATGCAATGACTCAGATTGGGAGCATTTTTGGATACACGAAGATCAATAATGGGATATTGCGTTTTCATTGGCTACTCTTTGGTATCATGGAAATCAAAGAAACAAAATACCATCTTTAGATCATCAGCAGAAGCTGAATATAGAGCAATGGCCAGCTTTTGTTGTGAACTATCTTGGCTTAGATACTTATTACATGATTTACAAGTAGCTCATCCTCAAGCTGCCTTGCTATCTTGTGACAATCAGGCAGCACTACATATAGCAGTCAATCTTGTTTTCCATGAGAGAACCAAGCATATAGAGCTTGATTGTCACCTGGTTCGTGATAAAATTCAAGAGGAAACGTAGTTACAAATTATTTGAAAAGTGATTTACAAGTTGCAGACATATTGACACAACCATTGTGCTCAAGTAACTTTTATTACCACATGTTCAAGATGGGAGTAGAAAACATCTACTCTCTATCTTGTCAGGGGCTATCAAAATGTGGGAAGGAAGCCAAGAATATCAGTTAACACAGTTGGCCATGGCAGCAGCATTATGGAATCAGCAATGCCAAATCGTATTGGAAGATTCTAGAAGAAGATGACATGGAGAAAATGCACATGCTTTCTGTTTTTTTCTGCCCTCATTCTGTTATGTAATTTTGTTACAAGATTCTCCATTTGATTGTATAAATAGAGCAGGCGAGATACATTGTAAATGAGAAGAATTGGAATTCATTTGTTTTGTACCTTCTTTATAAATTAGTGATATTATTCTTTCCTACATTTATCCTAGTTTTTGCTTTCATATTTCTTATACTCTTCCTCCCAACACCCTAAACAATACCATCCATTTAGCACCATCATCACTAACATTAATTGTAACTTAGTTCCCATCTTTCTTAACTACTAAGCCTCTAATTCTTACTATAAACAAGGTTGCAAAATCTCCAATTTATAGCGCCCAAGTGGGGTTGCCGTGTTAGGCGGTTCATTTTTAATTATAGAATTTTCCTCAAAATTGTAAACCATAGCACTTTTTTATTGTCTAATTGATTAAATGAAAATTGCTCATACTAGAAGTTGATTGATTGAGAGTTAGACGAACAAAGAAAACTCTAATTCTATTTCTGCACCATATTTTCTGTCTACTAATTTGACTTATTGTTCCTCCAATTCCCATGTTAGAATTTTCACACCAAGCAAAACCTTGAGGCTTGATATACTTTCCATCTCAATTCATGACTCTTGGGCTTCTAGTTCCTCCTTAAATTCAACCAATCACGGCATCAACACCAAGATGGAATTAGTCACAAATGTATCTCCTATTTGCAGTAGAAGTCCTCCAAAGTTGGCAATTTTGAGGCAAATCCCTTCAAGTACCGACTCCCATTAGCCCCTGTTTTGTATCCATTATTTTAAAACTTTTTTTATTATAAGATCATTTTCAACCACACATTCAACACGTAAACCTAAAACTTTTCATGCTTTAAACATCATTTGACAAAATTCATAAATTATTTATAAATAATCAACATCAATAACATATTTTTTAATGGACCTATAAGTTATGAAAATTTCTACATTAAACTGATTTTTTAATCAATAATGACAATAGCTTAGGATTTGCGTTCGAAAAATTTCTACATTAAGAGTGTGTCTGGTTCTTATTTTTTGCATATTAAAATTATAAAATTGACCAATACCTTATCCATGAGGGCCCCATATGAGAGAAAGTCAGTCAACTATTACGGCTAGAACTCATGACAACGGTCAGATAGGTCAGATAATGGCTAAAAATCAAGAAAAAAAAATTAGACAATTAAAGCTATCCACCAGAAGACTTTGACCTCTAGTCAATGTCGAAAGTGTCCACTTTCGACTGGGAAAAATGGATGGGAACGTGGAATTATTGGTAATTTCCACAAAATGCTTGATTATTTGTCTATTTTGTACAAATTCCAATTATTATTTTAATTTTGCAATTTGAGCCCTCAGATTGACCAAATCTTGTGCAAGTCGTCCATGCCGTCAATTACTCCATTAAAGCGTTTTAAAATGATGAACTTACTCTCTTGACATGAAAAAAAAAAATATATTGCAGCTATAATCTTACATTTTTCAAAAGCAAACTTTATAGAATTGACCCGTATTTTGTATAGGATCCCCAAATTTAAATTCAAGATTCCTAATTGAACCGTATTTTGTATAGGATACTTTATATTACTATTTATAAAAGCAAACTTTACATTCCGATTTTATTTTTTTTGTCACCGGGATAGAATTATAGAATAGCGTTGTAAATTGAAATTACGTTCATACATCAAACAATTCATTATGATAGCGAAGAAACTAAGATACACTTAGATGCATGAACGGATTTAGGGAGGACCGGTCGTGTCCCTATAATTTTTTTAGTGTAAAAGAAATGACTAAAAAAAAAAATTCCTCGTAATTTTTTTTTTTTGTGTGTAAATTTTATTTTTTTGACATATTTTTTTTCCGTCTTGCATAGATGGCAATTTAACAAATTGAAAACCTCGAGTTGAAACTTAGGGACCCAATTTCATAACTTAGTACTTGCTATTATTTTATTTTCTTTGGCAAATGTGAAACTAAGACTTGAATGATTAAAGAAAGGCTCAAAGGAAATGGGCACTTGAAAGTTGTTACTTGAAGTATAAAGATATTCAAGTGAGGTGAGTTTTAAAAGCGGAGACATGGCAATATCTCCAAGAAAAAGTAGTAAACAATTAAGAATTAAGGGGTCAAACTGGCATTAAAAAATTAATTTTGGAGTGAATCGACAATATGAGATGGCGTCAGCATATGAAACACAGTAGACGGCTGGAATGGTATTGGATATTGGGAATTAAAAACTTCACTTAGTAGGAGAGGACCTCGAGAGAAAATCTATAACATATCCAATATGTTAACTGGCGGATCTCTTGAAGGAGTTACAATGAATTAAATAAATATTCAGCTTTTACATTGCAAGTTTATTTGATCCAGAAATATCTTAACTCCCACAATTAATCAATTTGAAAGCTAACGTCACTACACACACAAAAAAAAAAAAAAAAGACAGCTAGAGTCTTGATTTTCTCAAAAAGTGAAGACGAGTCCCAATTAAAACAAGGGAAAATTGTACCAGCGATACCAAACATTTCATTTTGTTGCAAATTTTGGCCAAATCTTTAATTTGTGTCATCTAGGGTACCAAATATTTCATTTGTATAATCCACGGTACCAAACCTTTTCAAAATGCCGCAGTTGAAGTCCAAATCGATGGTTTCTGTTAGTTTGACCGTTAGTTGACCAAATAATTGATTTTGACAATAATTTTGACCAATTTTAAGATGTTAAAATGGTAATTTTACATTTTTTATAATGAAATAACTAAAATCAAATAATTAAAAGTAAAAATCAAAAAATCAACTTTATCTTCTCCATCCAAAGTTACTTTATTATAAAAAATGAAAAGTTACCATTTTAACTTTGATACGCTGTTAATTCTCCAATTAATATTGGTGTATGTAAAATTCTCTATGTTTACTACGTTTTTCTATTATCAACCAATTGAGAATTGATTGATTGCATAAATATGTATGCATGCTCTCCATCAATGTTGGAGTCTGCTGCAAGATCACGTCAGAAAAAAATGCGGTAAATTAAACCTCTTCTGACCAAATTTATAAATTATTTATAAATGATCAAATTTCATTTTTAATCAAATATTTTTAAGCAGACATATAAGTAATATCGACCATTACCACGTATTACTATTTATTTATAAATAAATCTTTTATAATTTTTTTTCCAAACAGAGGTTAACTTAGTTTTGGGAAAATTTCTACACTACACCCATTCTTTAATCAAATAATGCAATAGCTTAGGATTTACGTTTGAAAAATTAACACTATCTACTGGAAAAATCATCCACTAGAAGACTTTGACCTCCAGTCAATGTTGAAAATGTCCACTTTCTATTGGAACAATTGGTTTCTTTGAAAAGAAAGTGGGATTATTGAGTAATTGATACGAAACGTCTTTATCATTTTTCTGTTTTGTTCAGATCATCTTTAATATGTTAATTTTGGCATATGTACCCTCAAATCATATGTTTTATTATTATTATCAACCAATTGGATCGAGTGACTTTTTAAAGTTCTATGCATGCTTTCTATAAATATTGGAGACTTTTTCAAGATCACGTTTAAAGGTAAATTAAACATCATTTCACAAAATTCATAAATTATTTATAAATAATCAAAATCAATAACATTTTTTTAATGGACATGTAAGTTATGAAAATTTCTACATTAAACCCATTTTTTAATCAATAATGACAATAGCTTAGGATTTGCGTTCGAAAAATTTCTACGTCAAACGTCATTTACAATTAACGCTATCCTACAGAAGACTTTGACCTCTAGTCAACGTTGAAAATGTCCACTTTCGACTTGGAAAAATGGATGGGAACGTGGAATTATTGGTAATTTCCACAAAATGCTTGATTATTTGTCTTATTTTGTACAAATTCCAATTATTAATTTTGCAATTGGAGCTCTCAGATTGACCAAATCTTGTGCAAATCGTCCATGCTGTCAATTCCTCCATTAAAGCATTTTAAAATTGTGAACTTACTCTCTTGACATAATAATTAAAAAAAAAATATTGCAGCTATAATCTTACATTTTTTGAACAAAAAATGCAAACAAATTCCAATTAAAATAATTTAAATTAAATACTTTTCTAGAATAAAATAATTTACTTATGAAAAAATGGTGAGGGAAGCATGAAGCAGCTCTATAATCCTGAAATTCTTCAAAAGATGAGCAGAGAAAAGAAAGGTGTCTTCTGATTTGTCATCTACTTACCTTTCTATTATAATTTAATCAAATATCTATTCACCAATAATAAAAAGTATTTTAATATTAATTACTACGGAATTAAATAGTAAAACCAATGATCATAAGATCATGAAACACAATTACGTGCTGTGATGATGCGAATCCTTTCACTTCTTTTGTTAACTTTTACGTGCTCTCAAATAACAAGGATCCCCAAATTTAAATTCAAGATTCTTAATAGACCCGTATTTTGTATAGGATACTCTGTATTACTATTTATAAAAGCAAACTTTACATTCCGATTTTATTCTCATCATCGGGATAGAATTACAGAAAAGCGTTGTAATTTGAAATTACGTTCATACATCAAACAATTCATTATGATAGAGAAAAAAGTAAGATACACTTAGATGCATGGACGGATTTAGAGAGGACCAGCATGTCCCCGTAATTTGAATAGTTTGAAAAAAAATAAAAATAAAAATTTTTCCCTTGTAAATTTTTTTTTTGTGTACATTTATTTTTTTTTTCTACGTATTTTTTCATCTGTTTCGTGCGAATTATCGCTAACAATTAAAAGAAAAGGTTCAAACAATTGTGTAAAAATCAAACCTCTTGAGAAGAAATCTTAAAAATGGGTGCTTTATTGATGAAGATTACAATTGGAAATAAACAAAATGCCTCCAAGAGGCGCAAGCACACGAGTACTAAAAAGAGATGTTTTAAAGTTAAATTAAGAAATTGAAATTACATGTTATCTGTCGAGAGTGTTTGATTCAGGATTCTTTCTTCTATGTTTTCTCTTCTTTTTATACTCCTTTGATAGTTTCTTCGTGAAGAATTGTTTGAAAACTGCTTGGTGCTCTATAACTACCACTTTTTTCATGATGTCTGACTTGTCATGGAACTGCCGTCTCTAATTATTGCGATTAATCTTGTTGTTTAACTGCTTACAACCGGGACTCGTGGGTCGTGGGATGTGATAAGGTTGCTTAATAACTTCTTCAATAACTGTTGTACTGGATAACCATAATACCTTATATTCGCTCAGATCCTGGGCGCCTCGAAGGTTTGGGCGAGAATGAGATCATCGCTTTGGGCGATCGTAAGGCACTCCATTCGCTCAAGTTCTGGGCGTCTTGCAAGTTTGGACGATGATGGTACTTTATTCGTGGGCCTCCACTGCATTCATTAATGGTCATATTTGGGCCTTTATCCTGAATTTCCTAATTGGGCTTCATTCCTTGGACTATCCAATTGGGCTACACTTTTTGTATGTCAACAATTACCCTCAATATGACATAATTAATATCAATTATTAATCTTTACCATATTCTTCATTTGTATTTTCTGGCAATATTTGAAATTCCCAAACAAAACAACCCTTATGTTCTTTTAATAAAGCGATTAATTTATTACTAATCTCTTGATCTAGCATCTGGCTGACAAATGTTGGGCGATCTTCCCCTTCGTCGCCAATATTCACCTTAATCAGAGTGTCTTGTGCTTGAGTGTATCCAGGCTTTGTGATCCTCATTAGTTCGTTGTCCATGTTTCTTATAAGCACTTCATCTTCTAAATAATCCACCTTATTAACTTCTTGGCTAATACTCTGCTCCAACTCGAACATTGCCAATTTGTTTCCCAGTGCTTTTAATGCTACTTCTTTTTTTGTCTGGTCTTTACATTCTTTATTGAAAGCCATTAACTTGGCTTTGAAAGCCTGAATGTCGGTCATTTGCCTTTGTTGCTGATAACTCATTTAAAGTTTTTTGATTAATGTTTTGCCAATCACTGGCTCTTCCAGGGCCACTATGTTTGGCCTCATTTGACTGAACATTTCAGTAAGTGCATCCACTGAAAACAGCTCTTCACTCTGTGCAACAATTTGAGTTTCTTCTCCATCTTGGACTACCCTGATAGGTCCATAATTTTCTTCGTACATGAATCTTTCCACTGAGTTTGCTTCTACAACAAAGGGTCTATGATCTGCCTGCACCACTTCTGCTTCGCCCTTGTTGTTCCAAAATACCAAGCACTGGTGGAGGGATAAAGGTATGCAACGACTCACATGGATCCAATCCCTTCCTAGTAGCACGTTGTAACTAGTAAGGCCGTGTATTACAAAGAAAACAGTGGTCCTAGTGGTTGTCCCTACAGTTATGTCCAGTGGCATAACTCCTTTAGCCGAAGTCGCTCCTTCATTGAAACTTGTGAGAATGACTTCTGTTGGAATCATATCACTTTCTGTCTTTGCGAACATCCTCACCATTCTGGACGGGATTGTGTTTATGGCTGCTTCATTATCAATGAGTACTTTCGCCACAGGTATACCATTGACTAAAGCTTTCACGTACAATGGCCTCAAGTGTTTAGTTAATTTTATGGCTGGTCTCTTGAAGATAACTTTTTCAGCAGCATCTATTTCCACTTCCTGTTTGTCCTCTGTTGAATTATTTCCTTGTGATAATTCAACATGCAATATGTCGAACTGAGCTTCTGTTTCCTGAATTCCATTTCTACTGCTTTCTGGTGTTTCTTCTTCAATTACCCATCCTGTAGGGGAAGGTAACCCATATTTCTCAGAGCGAGGCACTCTTCTCTTCCTTTTGGGTGTCCCATACAACACATAGTAATCAAAGGAAAGCCCAGATGGTTCTCCCAACAAGTCTATCTCGAAAACACCTTCTCGATGTAGTTGTTTTAACAACGTATTGTATGACACTCCCCTTTTTCTTCTCTCTGCTTTCAGATCAATTTTCTCTTCGATGTCCGTCATACCATCATCCTCTTCTTCGTCATATGCCCCTCTAAAAGTTTAGCCTTCTTCACACTTTAGCACACATGCTTCCTCTTCGTTATCCTTCATTTCTTCCGCTCCTTTCTCTTTATTTTTGAACTTATTGGCTAGTAAATAGTTATTAGCCATGAAGGAGGTAACGTACCGAAGTAAAAAGTGAGAAGCTGATGTGGATCTTCTTCATCCTTTTTGCCTCGCTCAAACTTTGATCTTCCAGAAGAACTTTCGACAGTTCTTCCATTGATTCACCTGTACCGGTCTCTTTATTATTTTCGAGAACATTTTGACAATCTCTGTTGTTGCCTGATCATTCGTCCATAATTCCATTGAAAATGCCTTTGTTGAGTTCTAGTCACCTCATTGAAGGGAATCACCCTTCTTGCATTATAGTGGAATGAATGACATACATTTGGTTGGTGATGTTGTAGTCTGAATGTCCTCCCATTATTCATTGGTCTGAACTGCCTTGCAAAAGGCGGTCCTCTATAGAATAATGTACCTCACGCTCTAACAGGTTGGGCATTTGGGATAAAATCAGGGTGATGGTGATGCTACCATATTCCTAGCTTCTCTGTATTTGTATTTACATTTGCACTCAATTCTCCTTTACATCTTGCACACAGGATCTTCTTCACCGTCGTCTATAACCAATTTGAATCTTAGCAACTTTTTTTTGAAACCAGTCGTCACCATGTTCACCCCAAGTGGCTGTGGAAAAGGATTTTCATCAACTGTCATTTTCTTCTTATCTTCGAACGTGATTCATCCTAATTCGATAGCATCATGTAACACATGACGAAAGACCAAGCAGTTATTAGTCAAATGTGATCATGCATAATGCCACTTACAATATTTTTTATCGTTAATTTGTTCAAGGCTTGGCAATTCATGCTTATCGCTCAATTTTATCTGCTTATTCTTATACAGTTTGTCGAATATAAGGTCAAATTTGGCCACATCGAACGAGAATGTCCTATTTCGTTTGTTTTTATCTTTTACATGCTCGTTCTTGTTCAACGCTATAGGTTTGACAATTACAGGGCAGGCGTAAGCATCCCCTTTAATCAGTTCAGTCAAACATATTTCAGTTTGATCGTAATATTCATCGTTAATAGTATGAACGTTAAAATTTGTGTCTTTATAATAAGTCTCTTTACTAGAGTTTTTCATTTGTTCTTCTTCTCTTATCAATTGTTCATACCTAATCACGTTCGCAGTGAGTTGGAATAGGTCAGGAAATTCTCTATCCTGAAATTTCTTCTTCAAATCAAAGCTCAAGCAACTTTGAGCGATTTTGACAAATTCCTTATCAGGCAGTGTAACGACCTGGGTCCCACTTAACGGGTTGTCCAGGCCGTTAGATCGACGACGTACTTTCCCCACTGTACCAACATGAGTCTTTTCAGGATGCTTTGTCCTCACTCGCACGCTCCCCGAGAAAACTTCCCAGGGGGTCACCCATCATAGAATTGCTCCAAGCCAGCACGCTTAACTGTGGAGTTTCTAACGATGGACTTCCGGAAAGAAGGTGCACCTTGTTCGTATGAGTAGTACCTATCAAATCTTTTAAACTTTCCTGATCTGGGTATTACAAGCATGAGGTACAAAACATTTACTCTTGACTGTTTTAAACCTTTGAAAGAAACTTTCTGCCCATTTGTTTGGCATTTAACGTAAATTTGCCAAATCGGCCAAGGTGACTTCAAATTCAGTCTTATAAAACTGAGCATGGAACAATTGTTCCAGTTGTTGCCATGTCTGAACAGAGTTTGCTGGCAAATTAATGAACTAAGAGAAAGCTGCTCCTATTAATGAACTAGGGAACAACCTCATTTTATGATAGTCCGTCACTTCACCGCTTTGCAGTGTGAATCACCCTATATATTCTAGAGTAGACATTTCTCCTAAACCAGTGAATAATGAAAATTCTGGTACTTTGTATCCTCTAGGCCATAGATATGCTTAATCTACCCAATCAAGATATGGCTTTGTGTAAGTCGGGCTGATAACATGATGTATTCCTAAAGCCATTTGATCATGTACTATCTCCATGATTTGATTCATCAACATGACGTTGGGATCATATGAAATTCCTACAAGTTGGTTTACTGGTTGATTTATTTGAGACATAATGTTTTGTCCTTGGTTGGCAACAAAATTGCCATTGTTCAGGCCATTATTACCGTTAATCTGAGTATTTACTCCATATTAACACGCGGGATCATATGAAATTCCTACAGGTTGGTTTACTGGTTGATTTATTTGAGACATAATGTTTGGTCCTTGGTTGACAACAAAATTGCCATTGTTCAGGCCATTATTACCGTTAATCTGAGTATTTACTCCATATTAACACGCGGGACGTTTTGTCCGTTATTCTGGACATTATCTCTTATATTTGGATTACCCCCCAGGTTTGTAATCCAATTATTACCATTCAAGTTTGATATTCAATTACCCCCTTGGTTTGAAGTAGATGGACCGAAGGGTGGTTCTAATCCTTGATTTGGATTCAAACCAGAAGAATTATGTGGTGAATTATGCCCCCACAATCTTCCTAGTTTGAAAGTGACTCCCTAGGGGTACAACTGGTTGACATATTTGGCCCACTAATTTGTTCATGATTTTGTTCAAAGTATTCAGTTGTTTGGCCATATTGTCATAATTTGCATTCCCATTTTGGGTAAATCTTTCCATAGTGTGAACGCTTCGAAGATTTACCAGTTCAACGACATCCTGTGTGAGTTCCCCAAGTAATGCGCACATGGTTCGAGGACTCAACTCTATCATAGGTTCATAACGACTTTGTCTGCTTTGACTCCGTCCCTCTGTTCGTGGAGAGCTTTGTTACTCCTCATATCGCTCAATCACAGACTGGACTACTTCCGGCTTGCTGGTTCTCTATCAGAATTCTTATGAGGCATAATGCTTCACTTTTAATATCCTCAAACACCAATATCTCACTGGGCATGCCAAATTATTTCGTGCGGATTATCGCTAACAATTAAAAGAAAATGTTCAGACGATTGTGTAAGGAACAAACCTCTTGAGATGAAGTCTCAAAAATTGGTACTTTATTGATGAAAATTACAATTGGAAATAAACATAATACCTCTAAGGGGCGCAAGCACACGAGTACTAAAAAGAGATGTTTTAAAGTTAAACTAAGAAATTGAAATTACATATTCTCTGTTGAGAGTGTTTGATTCGGGGTCCTTTCTTCTATGTCTTATCTTTCTTTTTATACTCCTTTGATAGTTTTTTTTGTGAAGAACTGCTTGAAAACTGCTTAGTGCTCTATAACTACCACTTTTTTCATGATGGCTGACTTGTCATGGAACTGCCGTCTCTAACTGTTGCCGTTACTCTTGTCGTTTAACTGCCTACAATCGGGATTCATGGATCGTGGAATGTGATAAGGTTGCTTAATAACCGCTTCAATAACTGCTGTAATGGATAACCATAATACCTTATATTCGCTCAGATCTTGGGCGCCTCGAAGGTTTGGGCGAGAACAGGATCATCGCTATGGGCGATCGTAAGGCACTCCATTCGCTCAGGTTATGGGCGTCGTGCAAGCTTGGGGCGATGATGATACTTTGTTGGTGGGCCTCCACTGCATTCATTAATGGTCCTATTTGGGCCTTTATCCTGAATTTCCTAATTGAACTTCATTCCTTGGACTATTCAATTTGGGCTACACTTTTTGTATGTCAACACCATCACTGCTTAGATGGCAATTTAACAAACTGAAAACCTCGAGTTGAAACTTAGGGACCCAATTTCATAACTTAGTACTTGCTATTACTTTATTTTCTTTGGCAAATATGAAACGAAGGCTTGAATGATTAAAGAAAGGCTCAAAGTAAATGGGCCCTTGAAAGTTGTTACTTGAAGTAGAAAGATATTCAAGTTAGGTGAGTTTTGAAAGCGGAGACATGGCAATATCTCCTAGAAAACTTATTCCTCGAGACCTTAATCAACCAAAGAGATGTCATGTTTTATAGACATGATAGAAGTATTTCTTCATGTTCATTTCCACTCAAGTCCAGCTCCTCGAGTTTATTAAGTTGACACCAAGGCAAAGATAAAACATTTAGAGAAGTCATGACTCCAATGCTATGAAGAAAGTTTGCATCCAGAGAAGAGGGTCCAAAAACAATCCCTCCAGCAGACTTAAATGCCTCAACTCTGTGGACGAAAAACAATGAAATGCTAAAACGTGATACTATACTCTGTTATACTACATTAATCTATTCATTCATTTAATATTTTGATGTTGAATACTTTTGATTCAATTTGACTTTATTAATTTAGACAAATTTGATCTATAGATATAGGTGAGATGTTCATCTATTAAATGTTTAATCGTAAGAAATATAGTACGAGTATTATATTGAAAACAATCTGATTGTTGCTTATTATTTAAGAATATTACAAATTGACTTGAAAAAGTAGTTATTCAATTTCCCGCAAGTGCACGGGATCGTGGTCAAGTAATAGAGTAGTAAATAGAGTGTCGAACTCACGAGCACTATGTATTTAATCAGGTTAAAATTAATTGTAACTTTAATTAAATAGCAAATAGATTTTGAGTTTTCTATACTAATATCTAAATTATCTATTAAACTAGAAAGTAAGTAAATGTATTTTTCAAATATGTGAGATGCATTGCTAAAATATCGAATCCCCTTTGTTATTCAATTTTTAGTGTAACAATTAAAGTGACAATTTGAAATCATTTACGTTGGTTAATGTTCCTAATTTAATTGAAAACATCTCTCGATAGCGATCAAATATATTTCCCTCATGTGACATTTCTCTCTCTCGATAAAAGATGCAAACATGATAAATGCATTAACAAGTACTAGAACACCTATTGAAACCATATAAAGTATAGATGTATATCTCTATCCTCTATCAAACCTTAAAATATTTATTATAATGTGCTTCAACCTTATTGTCTCTCTCGATAACAATAAAATCCACTAGCAATTTAGACCCCGAATAAGTGTATGAAATACACTTATCAAATACCCTCAAACTTAAATATTTATTTGTCGTCAAACAAAATTATAACCTAAATAATAATAAACACACAAACATGCAAAACTATTTGGTTAAACAATCTAGATTTTTATCTTAGTATTTAAAATTATAGTACTAAATCTACAAACGGTTTCAAAGTCACAATATCAAATCGATGTCGGCTCTTCCAATGTAGAACTGACGTATGTGTGTGAAAAATTAAATAGACAACCATGAATTTACAAGTTGCTTCACAAATATATTCTTTCACCTCTCGTATGATTCACACCCCCAAACTTGTTCTTTTTTCACTCTTCTCCCAGTGTGTAATCTAAGGTTGAATTTTTTATTACTATCATCATCATCTCTAGTTCAGGTGGACTCTATTAATTGTAAGTCAATATATCAATAAACAATGATTCTCTAATTATTTGATTGCTTCGACCTCTAGGACTAGATTAGGCTAAAAATCTCTTATCAAAAGTCAAATCTTCTCAAACAAGTGTTTGAGGCTTAACCAGAGCATTTGGTGCGTCTTCTGTTTCATGCACTTACTTTTTTTTTCAATTTTTTTTTTTTACACACTTTCTCCCTTAAACTTTCTATATGATCCATGTGACGAGCTTTTGGTCGATTACTCTCAAATCAGATGATTTTAGGGCAACAGGTTGTAAATACCCAAGAAAGCTTAATAACTCGAATCATAAAAGCTACGAAAAGATATCTTTATATATTCTTCTCCCAAAATTAATGCAATGCCCCCTCATTAAACACTTATCTAATCAAACCGACCTCTAATTTAAGATTTTTGCCCAATTTTATCCTATTAATCTAAGACAATCCACACATAAGTTTTCACACAAGAAATCTCAGTTTACATCCGTATCTTCCTACAATTATATCCCCAAACTATGCTAAATTTGGTCTAAAGATCATTAATATAGGATAGTTTTGGGTGTAACATCTATGTTCAACTATATCAACATATCGATTACATGAATCAACTCATAGTATCACACTGTCCAACTTAATTCTAGTGCACGTATAATATCAAGTTTTGTAAGGTTAAGTCTCAATTAGTCTAGCATGCATCATGTCCACAGTCCATAAATCAACATCAAATCTCAAATTTAATCATCATTATCGGTCAGATTATCTAACTCACACAAGCACACAACCTAAAACAAGAAAAAAAAAATTTTGGTTAAAATTTTTCAATTTTTTTTATTATATATTAAAACAATAGCGAAGAACAAACACTCAAAAATACACGAAAAGTAAAAACGTAATGTTTTTTCCACCCCTAAACTTAAAACCGACATTGTCCACAATGTCATAAAGCATAAATAAAAATATGAGGGGAAGGGGAAGAAAATGCGGAAGGTACTCCCCAAATTTTTCTGTTGAACGTGCGAGACATTATGTGTGATGGCTAGACAATCTTCTTCATCATGCTTTCCATTTGGTCTATGTTGGTTTGAGTATTCCGCGAAGTCATGTTCCTGCACATAGCGGTCAAATCAAACATTAAATATTAAATAACCCGGAACATGTGTTACTTAGCCTAAACAATCGAAACAACTAACAATAAATTCAATGGCCTCAGGAAAAAACTTGATAGGATGGTGATACCCTATAAATTGAAATGTGTCTAAGTCTAATGCAAACTAATAATCAAAATAAATCTATGTGCAATGCGGTGCAGAAAACAGAATAAATAAAAGGGTTAGGAAATTGGACTGCCTCCTAATAAGCGCTTAATTTATAGTCTTGAGTTCGACTTTGGCAATTGAATCACGGGCACCTAAAGAAGGCTTTGGATGCCTTGCCCATTTTCCTTCGTTTGGTTTTGATCAACTTTTCATTTAGTCTCCAAACTTCATCTTAACCTTTTTGATGTAATAGGACTTTTTTATTTCATTCGATTCAATTTCAATTATGTAGACTTCCACTTCTATATCGGGCTTAATCACAAAATCAATTTTTGGACAATCAATAAAGTCAAAAAAAATGTGAGTTGATTTCAATCTCATTGATTGACACATCCTCATTTGATTCCGTTGTGATCAACTCGTCATTCTCTTTAATCACTTCGTCCATAGTCGATATATCTTCGAGTTGAATGATCGGTCTACAATCTAGATCCACGGAAGATGAGAAGTCGGTCTTGTTGACCCTTCGAATGGATTGTACCCCCATTGTTGAAATCCGCCTATAAGTTGATAAGCTCAATTTTAAGTGTCTTATATATGGTAAGGAATCCCACATCGAAAGTTTACAAGAAAAAAAAAACTTGTTTATATAATGGGATGTGCGTACAAGTTATAATTTAATAAGTGGTCTACAACCTAACTAACTTTGACTAGCCAAAGGTTAGCAAACTAGCCACCACTAGAGTGGTGCTTCACACCACTTGCGCCGCGCCTCGTGCCCGTCCTCGGTCCGCGCACGTCGCAAAATTTGAATTGAGTGCTTTAGAGGCGAACTTTGCACTTCGTACGTATGCATCGTCGCAAGGAGCTATGGAGCCTTAAAGTTTTCAAAAATTGACTCATGGTTCGATGACATGGTAGCGGGAGACTCGATGAGTTGGCATCCTAAGTGGCACACACGTAACAGTTTGTGTCACTTCGTCCTGCGTGGCAGTTGGTTCAGTTGGACGTACGCATGGCATCTGCATGGCTGGTGACTGTTCAGAAATTGGTGAATAGGCATGATGAATGGACACTACACTTCATGGTTAAATCTGGGCCGTCGATCATGAAACAGTGCGATCCAATGGCTAAGACGTATCAGACCAAGTGGTGCACTAGTTCATGAAATGTCACACACCCATTCAATGAGACACTTCAATCTCTATAAATAGAGACATTCAGATTCGTTTTTTGTACACCAAATCAATTAATATATTCTTGATTTCTAAATTCATTCTCTCTCCATATTCTGCAAAAATACCTTCAATATTTTCGTTGTTATTCCGTTCGAGTACGTTCATTCTTTGGTTCGACCGACAAGGTTGGTATTGTGCAATATCGACTTTGGAAGAAGCGTTGTATCTTGGGAAACAGACGTCCATAATCCCGTTTGTACGTTGTTGGGGGCAAAATCTGTCTTTAGGAGATTTGCCTTGGCATACATCGCTTCATCTCCTACTTTTATTTTCTGTTATTTTTATTTGTTCTTTCGATTGCGGTAGTCGAATTTCCGATAATAGGACCATCTCCCACAAGTTTAATGTCCTCATCCCAATCGTCGGTACAAAATCTCCCACGAACATGTACTCTTTATCAGATTTTTCAATTGTTTGTTTTCTACACATCAAATATTTTCGAAATCTTAGAAGTTTCGGCTTGTGTAAACTAGTGTAAGAGAACAAACATTTCCCAGTACAATACACCGCGTAACAATTTTTACAACTCGGATATCCTCCAAGCATATCTTGACAATTCATGTAGAGATTTGTCATTGCAACAATTTTGTTATTTTACCAATGTCAGAATCATGTATATAAAAAGAAAAAACAAAGAAAAGTAAATAAAATAAAATTGTTAAAACTAAAATTAATTAAATTAGAAATCAAATTAAAAATAAATAAGTAATAAAAATTTAAATTAAAGTTAAAATTAACTAAACGTATTAAAAACAGTAGTTCCGACAAAGACGTCAAAAATTTGATCGTTTGATTTCCCGCAAGTGCAGGGGATCGTCGTTAAGTAATAGAGTAATGAATAGAGTGTCGAACCCACGATCACTATGTATTTGATTGGGTTAAAATTAATTGTAATGCTATAATAACTTTACTGCCATAGTAAGATTAGAAAACAATTACGTAACAAAAAAAATTTCTTTTACACATCAATTTAATTGTGGAATATGAAACAACAATCTTTCCATCTACACAACCCAATACATGTACCGATTGAAGTAAACACTTCCAAATAAGCTTACAAAACAAAATTAATTCATACAATATATCAGCAGATTATGCATGCAGAGAGTCAACTAGATAATTCTAAGGTTGAATGCATTATAATATTTATACATTAATCATTTGTATTCCATTCATAGAATGCTGTTGCGTTGATATGCAGTTATGATAATTAATGCTAAACAAATAGAATATATTAGACGCGTGAACTAATCCTTAGAATATAAATTAGCACGAGAAAATTCGTCTTAGGATTGTTGGATAAATTAGTGCATAAATTATATTCCGTTAATAAAAATATACGTGCATGCAAATATGAATAGAGTAACGACTTACCGAAATCATGGTGCGTGCATAATAATGACCAAGTCGTGACTTACTCAAATGTAAAAATATGAAGGAGATGAAATGAAGCGGTATGTGAATGCAAATCTCCTTAAAATGGATTTCGCCCCTGCATTGGTGCTAATAAGATGAAATGGACATCTGTCTCACAATATACAATGCTTCTTCCAAAATTAACACATCACAATATTAATTTTGTCGGACGAACCAAAGCTTGACTATACTCTTCTAGATAGAAATATATCGAACACAAAATATCGAAGGTGAAACTCAAAAGTAATTTGGAAATTATAGAATTTAGAGAAAGAGAGAATTAGAAATCAATTATTAGGAATTGATTTGGAGTGAAGAAAATTGAATTAGAAGGGTCCTATTTATAGATTTGAGTCTCTTCAAAGGGTCACATCTTATGATCAAATTAATTCTAACCATTAGATGACATAATTTCAAAATTAAGGGTCTAAATCGTACGTTATCAAAAGGTCACACCCATTCGAAACAATTTTTTGATACGCATCATTTGCATTTGAAGAGTTGTGCCACCTATTGGAGACTTATTCCAATTCACTATAAATAATACCAATTATTCCAACAATAATTAGATTGAATTCAAAAAATTTTAAAAAAAAAAATTATGGCCAAATGAGAATCACCCGCCATTTATTCTTCACAAACAGAAAGGCATGAATAGAAAAATGTTTTTTCCAGGTCGACTTGAGCACACATTGTGGTAATTTCATTCTTAGTGTACAGAATGAAGAGCAATTTAGAATCACCACTCCGGTCATTAGGTTTCAATAATGGTAAGAGTACAATACACACCATTAAGTTGTTTGTTTTGGTCTATGTAGATGATATACTCATCACAGGTTCAGATCAAGCTGCAGTGAATCATGTAATTAATCAACTCAGATTAAGTTTCCAACTCAAAGATCTTGGTGAGCTCAGCTATTTTCTGGGTGTTCAGGCCATTAGGGACAAGACATGTCTTCATCTGAGGCAAGCAAAATACATTTCTGACCTATTGGAAAGCACAAGGATGGTTGGCGCAAAGCCACTTGCGTCTCCTACTACATCAGGGACGAAGTTGTCCTCAAGACAAGGCCTACTACTTACTGATCCAACAGAGTATAGGCGTGTTGTAGGAGCTCTCCAGTACTGCACTATTTCAAGACCTGACATATCTTATGCTGTTAATCAACTATGTCAGTTTATGCACAGTCCAAGAGAACTTCATTGGGTGGCTGTCAAACGGGTTCTCAGATATCTCAAAGGAACCATTGATTTTGGTCTCCAATATTCTCCTTCAGGTATTGGTTTAAATGCATTTTGTGACTCGGATTGGGCTGGTAATCCTGATGACAGAAAGAGCACTAGTGGTTATGCCATTTTCATAGGACAGAACTTGGTTTCCTGGTCAGCCAAGAAACAAAATGTCGTGTCTCGTTCAAGCACAGAAGCTGAGTACAGAAGTATGGCGTTGGCTACAGCTGAGATGTATTGGATTCGAATGTTATTAAGGGAATTGCAGATTGTGATCCACACTCCCCCAATTCTATGGTGTGATAACATTGGAGCAATTGCTTTGGCGTCTAATCCCGTCTTTCATGCAAGAACTAAACATGTTGAAATTGATTATCACTTTATCCGAGAAAAAGTGGTCAATGGAGATATTCAAGTTAAACACATTTCTACGCAAGATCAACTAGCAGATGTGTTCACAAAGGGACAATCTGCAGCTCGTTTTCAGTTTCTCAGACACAAACTGAAGGTGTGTTTGCTCCCCATCAGTTTGCAGGGGGGTGTTAGAGTATCATCACACGTGGAAGAAATTAGTGAATCAGCTCCTCAGGATTAGAGATTCAAAAGAAGACCAGATTAGGATTAATTTCTGTTGCAGAATTATCTCAACCTCTTCTTTAATTAGATTAGAATGATGTAACTATAAGTGCTAGTTAGTCTCCTAATATTACTCAATTCAGTTGCTGTAAATACTTATATATACATAATCAGTGTATATGCTTAATAGATTGAAAAAGCTAAACAATTCAAAGTTTATTGTGCCTGTTCATCTCATTTTACAGCAGAGAGCTCGTAATAAATACATGTAATTCCTGAATGGAGTATGCTCAAAGAGAATTCAACAATGAAATGGATTAAGAAAATACTGAAATATAGATATCACGCACGCTGAAACTCTTCTCGAAGCAGATTTGTCTCGTCGTGGAGTATGATTCGCCATATGACCATTGTTGATATTAGCGTATTATATAAGTTCGGTTTGAATTTGAATTTGCACATGTTCAGCATTTTGAATTAATTCCATCCATTTTGCTCAATGTTCAAGATTTCAGTTACACATGAAAATAGGGAAAGTTTATGTTACAGTACTTTACAGTAAAGCCCAAAACTGCCGTCTGTTGCATGGTTCACAAGCTGCTTTTAGTGTCCGAAATAGAGTAGCCCATAATCTCGCGTTGTTTATTATTTCTTTTTCAATTATTCAGTGTTAGGTCGAATATGTTCCTTTTTTTGTCACAGTTACAGTTTGTGTGAGATGACATTTTGATTTAATGAGTTAGTTTATACTTCCAAAAACTAAAAATGAATAATTGAATTCAATATTATCAAAACCCACACAAGCTTTGTCATCAATTTTATCGATTATGTTGTGACCATTGGAATGCAGATCGAAAAAATAATTTTTTTCTTTAATTTAAGAATTCAAGATCGTTACTAGATATTCACGTGCATGTTATAATCAATGAATAAAAATGAATAATTTATTCAAATTCGATGATTTTGCAGTTGTTAACGTTTGAAAATTACAACGCTTTGGCTTACCGTAATTTCTAATTCTTTCTTGAGATATGGGAATGCCCTTAAATATTGTAGCATGTTGCTAATGTTGAGACCGTCATGGTATCTAATGAAGCGGTTGGGTCTTGGAGGCTACGCAATGGTTTGATGTCTGACATGAAAACAATTTGATTCTTCAATAAAATTAGAATAATGTTGTTTTACCAGGCCTGTAAAAGGCCTGTAGAAGGCCTGGTAGAGCAATTGCCCCCACCCCCACCCCCCCCCCACCCCCAAATGTTAAACACCTAACCTCCCCCCCCCCATCTCACATTTGCTCTACCAGGCCATTTCCAGGCCTGGCAGAGCAGCTCGATTCATAAAATTATAGCTTTACTCATTATTGTTCATCCTAATTAGGAGGGTGTTTGGTGGGGATTAAAATTAAATTTTTAGTGGGTTGTGATAGAAATTTTTGAAATGTGTGGTTGAAAATATGTGGGACTCATGAAAGATATAGTTAATAATGATTATTTGACTTTGATTTAGATTAAAATCAGATTTTAATCCGATCCAAACATGTCCTAGGTTCTACTACTCTCAATTGCCTTCGGATTGATCCTTCATCTTCTAAACTCAATCAATTTGGTCCTTCAACTTCTATTTTCTTCAAATTTGATCCTCTAGAGTGTTGAGAATGTTCAAGTAGGTCTCTAAAACTTCTAGAATCATCCAATCAACTCTTCCTCGTCCTTTTAGCTCCAAGTCATTTCCTTTAGATTATTTAATCCTCAATTTAGGATTTTTCACTTGTAAAAGCAATATATAAATTATATTAAGTAGAAACCTGCTCAATAAATCAATATTTTCTACATTTAAAAGCCTATATAATTGTGTAAAACACATTGTCGATCCGTCGCATGCTACTATATACTAGTCAAATGAAACATGTAGTATTTAGTTGGAAATCAATATTAAAACTCAAATTTTAAGAGCTTCAAAATAGGATAGATATTACCTAATTTCCTAATATTGTTCAATTCATTTTTCTTCCTCTTTCTTTTGCCTGTTGGCCCAACTCAGAGCCCCACGCTCACTATTTTTCTCTTTTTACTCGTTCCTAAGATTGGATTATTTACCAAATAATATCAAGAAAAGTTATGGAACTAGTTTGGTTTTGAGTGTTGAGATGGGAGTGATTCCAAGAAAATTATGGTGTGCAAAGGAAATGATGGGGGTGTAACAAGTAGAACTCACCGGGTCGGGTGTCTTACAAGAAGGAAGCGTCAAAGTACTTGTACTCTTGACTCGTATAATAGTTGATTAATGTAGACGAAACTTTCTAGGACAAATGAGACGTGAAAGATAGTTCTTTCTTTGCACAAAGCTTTTTGAGAATTGAAAATTGAATCTAGCGACTTGCAAGGGTTCGACATCGAGTCACACAACATGATTGAATTAGATGGTGCATTGTGGTGAGTTGTGGGATAGAGTGCTTGGCAGGGATGGTTTTGAATTTTTCATTTTCATTTGTTCTCGTATTTGTCTCTCTTCAGCACATCCCGACTCAATGTATTAAATGACATGCCACATATTCGTTATTTTGCCATATGGACGGAAATGTAGTTCCACTAAGGGACTGTTTGATAGGCCATTATTTTTCATGGAAAGTATAAAACAAATTTCAACTTCCACTTTTACCATTGTTTGATACATTTTTTTCTATGGAAAAAACTTTCTTGGTTTGGCTCACATGCTCACATTTTCCTTGATTTTGTGGATTTTCCTTCTTTTTTTTTTTTGGCAATTGAAAAAATTTGTGGACATAATGGTAAAAAAATTTATCACTTTTATTGACAATTTTCATGTAAAACAATGCCAACCGAATAGTATTCAGTATGGTAAATTCTTTTTAAATTTTTAAATATTTTTTTTTGCAATGGGAACAAATTTTAGATCCAATGGTAGAAATAATTACCACTCTAATTGACAATTTTCATAAAAAAATGAAATCAAATGGACACCAAACTTTCAACATTTTTCAGGTGAAAAATTATACCAATCAAACACAATTAATTACAATTTTCAGTAAAACAATTTCTAGACAATTCAATTCCCCGTAAGACATTTTCTTTCTACTTATTTTTCACCTTTGAAATTAAACGGACCCTAACATATCAAAGTGTTTTAATGGAAAAGGAAATCAGCGATCAAATTACCAATAGGACTGAAATAAACTTTACCCAAAGTTAGGTGACCGATAATCTCTCTTACCTCAATTTCAATTATAGTCAGCCAAACAAAATGAATCAAAATTGCCTGTTTTAGTTTGGATTTCAAGCCTTTTGGTTGGCATCAGCTGACACGCCAGGTCCCAAATCACCCTAGTAGATCCGTAACGCTACTTGCACATATGAAAGATGTCAGCTGGACGCTGAACCCACATTCAAGACTAATTTTGACTTGCTATGACTGATATATATAAAATCTTTTTGTAATTTTCTGTAAAAAATTGCAAATTTCACATTCTTTTTTATCTAACCAAGTATTTTTTTTAGATGAAATATACTATTTGTACATTCTAAGTGTACATTAATATTGATATTGTGTGAGATGTATAAATTTGTGTCATTGATTGTTTTAAGTATTGTTAAAATCAATGACAAAAAAATGCGTACCACCTTACACACCGTTAATATTATCGTCAATGTAACATGAATGTTTAGATAGGAATGACAACGGGGTGGATCAGGATTAGGGCAACCGCCCTTACCCCCACCCCCACCCCGTTGGGTAATCTCTCACCCCATACATGTGCCCATTACCCATTTAAGGCAGGGTAAGGTCCTTGCCCCATTTACTATCCGTTTAATTTTTATTTAATTTTTAATTTTTGATAATTTATTTTATTGCTCTCATTCATTAAAGTGAAACAATAATATATTTATTAAATTTTTAAGTTTTTTTATTTTTAAAAATTAATTTATTTAAATATATTTGGTAAACTAAAGCCTTTATTGTTTGTTATATTTCTTATATAATTTTAGTTGTCATCTTCTGTTAAAATTAATGAAATTACGTTGAGTTTTTCATTTAAAATATTAAATTCTTAAAAAAAAATTAAAAATTAGACGGGGTGGAGCCCTTTTTATCCATACCCGTCCCAGGGTGAAGCCCCGTCCCCCAACCCGAGTACCTGATTAAGTGGGTAATCCTCACCCCGTTTGGACGAGCCCCTCGTGTATCGAGTTTAACGAGTTTTTTCGTCATCCCTATTTTTATACATATGTTACAAATAACATTATTGTTTTCCCATATCTTTGAATAATTTATTTTATTTATAAAAATTACTTATTCTAATAGTAAAATAATCATAAAACTTTCTAATTAAGTTACTTGTCATTAACTATGACAAAAATATTACTTATGTACGTCAAGTGAACTTAATTATAAGTAAAATTTAGAATTATCAATTTAAAAATCTACTTATCTTTCCCATTAATTTGTTCTCTATCTTATCAACTTCATTAATCAATGAAATTTCAGAATTATGCTACATGTACAAAGTTGGTTGACAAAATAACATTTATATCAATCATTTTAAAAAAAAGATTTTTAAGTCATTTGAAATCAACGGTCTGAATTTTGTCAACACACTTTGTAACCCAAATTTTATAACTCAACTTTGTACCGATAGCTTTTTGGACACCGAAAAAATGCTGGACGAAAAGTACGTTTTTTAAAACTATCTAATCTTGTTTCAATACGTGGTACGATGTCAAAAAATTGTAAAACGAGATATACGTCAGCATGATTGTCGGCTGAATTATTATGACCCCGTTTGACACCCATTTTTTATCTCATTCTCATTCTCATTTTTCTACAGTACTCATTTCTAACCACACATTCTCCAAATAAAATAATATTACACATAAACCCAAAAATTCTTCTTACTTTTTAACCACACATTCTTTACATCAATCACTATTCAAAAACTCATTCTTCAAAAGAATGGGTGTCAAACACTCCCTATATGTGGAGAGCAAAACAAATGTCCAGATCCAAGTCATCAATCAAAAAGGAAGAGACTTGGCACTGAATAATTAGTTGACTTTCCAACCGTCATTGTCCAAAAAGTTTCAAACTGTCATCAATTACTTTATAAGCATAATCATCTAACATGACAACATTCCTTACATAATAAAGGTTATTAAATTCACAGAAATTAGTTTATTAATCAAATTGTAATTAAGTATTGTTTGATAAAAACAATGCATTATCTTCTTATGATGTTTCAAAAACAAACTTGATACCAGAAAAATTAGACGATATCAATAAAGAAAGATTACATTACCAATACTGATGTCATATTGAGTCATGCCTTATATAACGTATTAATCATAAGTTAGAATGATGCATTGTAAGAATGAATGAGTACAAATTTTATAAGTCAAAGCATACATTATTACCAAGTTGATATGCAATTCAAATATCATTCCAAAAGTTCAAGGCGCAATCCAAACAAATTTCCTATTAATGTTTCCTTCAAGAGAGAACATAATACGTGTTAACAAGACAATAACCAAGATATTTTTTAAGTACTTATTTAAAAGTTTTGTTATGTTACGTACTATCAAAATAATCGGAAATACAATAACTAAGATAATCCACACCTACAAAAATTACGTAAAATAATATGGAAAATGGTGTGAAGAAAAAATTAAAAGAGCACGTTTATAACATTCAAAATGTGCATTTTTAAATACTTATTCGAACGTCTTATTACATTATATGCAGTCAAAAGTAAATTTAAGTATAATCAAACATCAATTCCACCAAGACACAAATATTTTCCACCTCAATCTTATTCCATGGAAGAATCTTGACCACTTGATCATACATACACAAGATGAAAACTAAAAATGAAAAAAGAAACAACAAATAATCAAACCATTTGACCCAAATTTTCTACTTGACTAATACACCCTTGAAAAATCAATCTCCATTTCAAATACAACCGTATAAAAAAATTAAATACAAAGGGTATTTCCGTCATCAAAAAGATGGAAATCGGCTACACCTCTGTGAAAGGAAAATTCTGCAATCGTCCTTAGGAACAATCGTAGGGACATAAGCAATTTCATCACAGCCTTCAGTTCTATCCCTTTTGAAATCAATCAAAGTGGCAAACATCGCAATAAACAACATCAAATGGTTGATGGCGTACCTCTGGCCCACACATTGGTGGGAACCAGCTCCAAATGCTAGAAAGTTCTTTTTATACACCCGGTCCTCGTGCCTCTCCTCCATGAACCTATCCGGATCGAACCGCTCCGGTTCAGTGAACCCTTGGAAAGAAGAGTCAAAAACCGAAGGAAAAACAATAGTCCCCTTGGGAATAACATAATTCTCCGTCAGTGGGAAATCCACTCCAGCAATGTGTGGCACCATAGTCGCCGGAGCTCGGATTCTCAGCACCTCACGCGCCACCGCCTCTGTGTACTTCATCTCCCTAAGCTGCTCTGCCGCTATCACGGTGTCAGACTCTGGTACCCAGTATTGCGCCACCTCTTCCCTCACTCTCTCTAAAACTTCAGGGTGTGAATCCAAGAAAGCCACCGCCCACAGTAAAGATGCAGTTGATGCATCTTGTGATGCAAACAAGAAATCAAATATATGGCCTCCAATTTCTTTATATGTCAATTCAAATGCGTTATTGCTTGTTTCGGTCAATTCCCTTAAATGTTCCTGCATCCAAAAATCAATCATACAACTGGGTTCTTCACCATTCTTCATTTTCTTCTCACTTTCTTCAACACAACCTGCAAGTGTCTCCACCAATCTCTCTACAGCAAGCCTCGCATTTCTAAACGCAAAACCCGGTAAATCAATCGGTAGCTTCATCAACCCGACATTGAAATAATTGTAGTCTATGTTGAACCGCTCACGCGCCACCGAGCTCAAGTAAGGCCCGACAAAAACTGTTTGGGAGGTCTCCAAATTCATGTCCCGGCAGAGGATACGAAGTGGAATAGACCCAGACGATTCATTTCCAGTTTTCTGGCACCAGGATTTAAGGTGATTGAGGATAATCCGCTGCTGGATATTCGTATACGTTTGAAGGGCTCTTGGCGTGAAATTGGGCGCTATACGACGACGTAAATCCTTGTGTTCTTGTCCGAACATATAGATTAAATTATGCTCACCGAAGAGTTTTTTCCCAAAGGGATGGCCGACGAGATGAAAGGCGTCAGGCCGGACATTCGCGAAGATTTTGTGGGAAAGATCGGCGGAGTATATGTAGAGAATGTAGCGGCCGATGATGTAGTTTGCAGAGATGCCAATGGGAGTGGACTTAGCATACGAGGATTGCATGTCCCAGAATTTGGTCGGATTTTTTACTAAGGAAATGGCGTTGCCTATGAATGGAAAAACCAGTTTTGGTCCTGGGAGAAACCGCTTTTTCTTGAGGTAAGAAATCTGTTCGAGAAGAAGAATAAGAGCAAGAAATGAAACAAGATAAGGAATGCATGGCGATACAAAGGACCATACAGACTCCATCTTTGCGTCGTTTTAGTGAAGAATTTTGGGTTATATATAACAGTGGAGGAAGGTCAAAATGGAGATGATGGTCTAATTCAATCTAAGGAAATGAAATCTGATTCTTGCGGCGTCGTAGAATGTGTAGGAACTTTGGTAAAAGACGAAAAAGGAGACCAAATCTGAATTTATTTTCAGAATTGCAGTGTTCGAATAAATGGCAGCGTGTCTGAATTTTAAAGACAAGTAACGTGTCTAATTATGTGCCTAATCTGGTATTGGGTTGGGTTCTTTGGGTTGGCAAGGAGGAAGGTGGTGAAAAACGAGGGACAATTGTTAGTTTTGAACAGATTTCAAAAGCAAACTTAATTTCAGGAAGAAAAAAAAATGACTCTTGGAAATTCATGTCAAAACGGATCTTAATTTACTTTCTTCTGAAAAATTAATAGAAGTCTGACTCAACTGTTCTTATTGCATCGAACTAGGATAGTGCTGTGACCACAAGGAGAAGTAGCCACAATCCGTAGCAGCTAATGCGATGAGAAGAAAGGGGCCGCCCTCTTCTTTGCTAGCGCGGATCTATAGATAGGACAGGTAAAGTTGGTAAAAACTAAAAAGTGGACTTTTAAACCAATTCTAATTAAAACGTGCTCTTGAACACGCATTTTCCTATAAAATAATATTAGACGTAAATTCAAAATATTTTCTTATTTTTTAACAACGTATTCTTTAGAAAAATACTATTCCAAAAATTTTAATCTCAAATAATGAGGGTCAAACAGAGACTTAATATTTATCAATCATTTACAGGTAGTCAATAGTAAATTTTATTGTACCTACTACAAATAATATGAACTTATTTACAATTTATTTATAAATTAAATCGTTTATAAATCTTTTCCGAATGGAGGCTTAGAAATATAACGGGATCACGCAAAGATCAAAAAAAAGGAAGAAGAATTTTGTTGATGGGATACAGTGAACTTATAAAATTGGAAAAAATATATTTTATTCTTGTTGAAGCATACATAGGGTCATTAATCAAAAAAAAAATTGGGCGGCCATGCATAGCAACCAAACACGTGAGACAAGACATTGGATTCGAATTAAAATTAGGAATTTAAGACATAAAATTTGACTTTACTAATGAAATTATGCTACTTATTTCAAAAAAAAATTACATCAGCTATAGCTACCACCACCAACTCCTGGTAATAGGCCGAGCCGGCTCGGCTCTGCTCGTTCCATCGTCCACTAGCTCAGCTCGTGCTCGAGGGTCGGGCTTGGCTAGGCCCGACTCACGAGTTCGTGAGCCGAGCCCATGAGCTCGTGTTTTTTTTCTCTTCTTTTTAAATTTTTAATTTTTTTTAAACTTTTTTTTCTTAAAATTTTTTACGAGCCCACGACCCGAGCTTGTTGGCCGTGCCCACGAGCCGTTGGCGAACTCGACGGGCTTGTGCTTTTGACAAGCTCGAGCCCGAGCCAAGCCGACGAGTTGCCACCACTAACTCCACTCCTGTCTAATAATCGACAATTTGAAACCCACAAATAAATTCGTAAAGTTCGGTAATCTCTCTGACTTTAATAAGAATATAAATGATTGCTCACAAGATTCAATTTCCACAAACGTGCATGTTCAAAGATACTTCAAAGTTTGCTATACCGTCATTAAAGGCAGATCATTTATAGATGCGGTAGGATATCACTATCATCAAATGCGTACTTCTGGACTACAAGATTTGTTCATAAATACGTCATCCATCGCCCGAACTTGGAAAATCCTACTCCGCTCATATTTAAGCCGTGATCCAGACATCTATTCATAAAACGACAGACAAAAAAAAGTTCAATTACTAGTGAGCATTAACCATCAAAATCACATGAAACATATCTGTATCCATTAATTACCTTCTGATCAAAACATTAACAGCTTATATTATCCGCAAAAAGAGGAATGGAATGAAATGCGAGAGTAAAACATCTATAATTCGTCGTACTCCTAGTATGAGATCGTATTTTCGATTCCTAAATTGAAACCATTTTCAATTTAGGATTATAATATTTTGCGTGTGCTGTGTATGTCTATTCTGTGGGTGTAATTGACGAATTTCATTGCTGAGAGGGAATGACACATATCTGACTTCGAAATATACGAAAATATTAACACACCTGTAGGCTGTTTCCAACGAAAAAATAAAATAAAAAAATTGGCCTTTTAGGAAGTTGAATAGCATATCCTGTAGGGTAGTTTTAAGTCATTTTCACTAAGGGTGCGCTTGATTGCAAGCGTGGAAAATAGGTGGAAAGAAAATGATTTTCAGGAAAAACAATTGTCTAGAAAATATTTTGCAGGGAATTGGTAATTATGTGTGTTTGATTGGTATAATTTTCCACCCGAAAAATTTTTAAATTTTCTATTCGTTTGGCTTTATTTTACATGGAAAGTGTCTATTAAAGTGAAATTTTTTCCACAATTGATTATAAAATTTGTTTCCATTGCCAAAAAGTAAAAAAAAAAGGAAAAAAATTGTTTCCTGAAAAATCATTTTTTTCATTAAAATTTAGTGTTCGTTTGATTTTGTTTTACATGAAAATTGTCAATTAAAGTGAAGTTTTTTTTTTACACTTGGTTATGACATTTGTTTCCATTACCAAAAAAATAAATAAATAAATAAATATTGCAACAGCCTCATGGAAAAATTTTTCCCACCAAATTTTCATCCAAAACAAAGAAATAAGGCACGTGGGGGGTTGGGGGAGTAAAAATTTTCCATGGAAAATTATTGTCATCAAACAGTCAAAAAGTGGGAAAATGGAAATCATGGAAAAGCAAGGCCATCCAACATGGCCTTACAATTTTTCAAAATCACTTTCTCAAATTTATCTTCAAGTACATATCCTTTCTACAAAATAAATTTACAACTAAAATCGTAACTCTACATTTCAAAGTTTTTTGATTTTACGCAATGGCAAGTCATTTCATAATCCTGGTCAACCATCACAAGAATTTAGAAAATCTCTTTGCATTTTAGCCAAAAATTTTGCTATTTGTACATCGGGATCGACGTCCTCTCACAATAGAGGGAGGCCCACAACCAATAAAAAAATCTTGAACAAGAAGGATTGTACAGAGCATAGCAAAACCCTTCAGCCAAAGAAAAAATAAATGTCATACTTAATTTACACTGCTTCAACCAAAAATTTAACAATCATCATGTGCAATACCATATAAGTATACCCAATGTCGTGAAGGCAATTAACATGACCAAAATTCTTTCTTTTTTCATACTCATTTTCAACCACATATTCACACAATAAAATATTTCCTAAGTAAATTTAAAATTTTTCTCTACTTTATAGCGACACATTCTTCAAAAAATCACTATTTAAAACATCATTTTCCCCTAATATCTCTTTATAATGGCATCAAACAGGGACAGTTTCATATCTTGACAAATCAAACCAACCTTTAAATGCCCAGACTATATTACATTGAAACTCGATAATGTTACATTTTTTTGGTCCACAATATCATAATATTACAACCCGAGACGGGTTCAATTGCAAATCCACGCAGCAATGTTGAAATCCCTCAAATACAGAACTGAAGTAACAGAACACACTGTTAACTGAATAACCCCGACTTGATATTGTAGACCTCGTAAATATATTTACTTTGCCACCAACAGGTAGCTAGTGAAACGGCTCTCTTACGTTCAGCAAAGCTTATTTGAAAAGCACGTCTGTAGCTACTTTTCAATGAAGTTAAGTAACTTCAAAGCTTAGTCAAACATGGATGATCAATTGGAAGCCAGTGGCCGGCCTCTCCCCAAAGTAAATCCTCTGGTGCCATCAGGCATTCTTGGGCCTGGAGGCGGCTTTGAAGGCTCAATACCATGACTTGAAGCATGTGTTCCATGGCCTGAAAATATATATTTTTTTGAAAAAAGGTCCATAGAAGACAAATAAATTAAGATACCATTGAACAAAAGAAAGAAAATATACTAGTAACTTCTACAATACCATGTTCATTTGTGCTGTAAAGTTTTTGTCTCCTTCCACGCCCTCTGTTTCGACCTTTATTCCCATCTTTCTCTTTAGGTAAATGTGCCCCATTTTTCTCCTTCGCGAAATGCTCCACGTCCTAATATGCATAAAAACAGCAAATTTTTTTACATATTCGACACACTTTTGCTATGCAATCTGCAGAGGGCATCAAGCCTGCACTCGTGAGCTCGTGAATATTTCAGTTATACCAAGTTTTCTATAATTTCTTAACAGGAATCATTTTCTTATTTCGCTACTTCATCCAATAGTTTTTTTTTTTGGAAAATAATACTAATCAAGCAGAACCTTGTTCAGCAAAAACCACTAATATTACTGTAAAAACTGATGTAACTGAACCAAATGTAATTTACCGAGGATGAACGAAGAAAATAGCTTTCTACAAGATTTAATATGCACCTCGTCGTCATGTGAATCGTCATGATGCTCACTTGAATAGAGATTCTCCTCATTCCCTACTGCATCAGACAGTTGAGTGTTGTTACTCTTCTCGGGCTCTGATTCCCTCCAAACTTTTTTCTTCTGTCCAGGCTTGCTCTAATAGGTCAAAAGAAAAAACTAATATTAGTATTGCCAACACTATGTGTGTACATAACATGCTTCCGTCGCCAAAAGGGAAAGGGAGATAATAGGAGCAATTACCGTTTTCTTAAGCAGCTTGACCCTCAATCCGAATCTCCAATCTTGTTCATTATTTAAAGTGACCACCTAATTCAAATTAGCATCGTTAACATGCCAATGTAATAAAATTTTCATTAGAGTCACTAGCACTATAAAAAGGGTTTTGCTTCGCACTCACAGCTTTCTCAGCAGCCTCCACAGTGTCATACTCCACAAGAGCATGTAACTACATGTCGAAACCAGGAGATATTAATGGGTCAACGGGTATTTATTGAAAATTTAAGATAATAATTCTAGATGGTAAATCCTTTCAAGCCAGACAAGCATCTATCTATGTAACTATTTCTCCATGCAAGTGTATTCAGTTCGCAACTCTCTGAGTTTTGTGTGTTTATGTGCCTTTTATTTTACTTACTCAAAAATGTAGGTAGCACTTAATGCATCAGCTATTGTAACTATAACCATTTTTATAAAGACAGCTTCTAGAGTGGGAGGGCACAGAGATGTTATCCATCTTAAGCCTTTTTCCATAAGCTCTAAATAACAACACATCTGAAGTTTGTACGAGTTGGAGCCAGTTTGGGAACTGGAGTTACTTTAATTGAGATTAAGAGCGTACCCAATCTCATCGTACATCGCATTCCCTTTTTGATTAAAAGGAAAACTTATTTACCGTACCTTCCCACTCAGCAGCTTCTCTGCAATTGTGCACTTTTTGGGCTCCCTTGTAGCATGTGGGTCACGGATGGTAATATGCTTTATGCTAAAAATTTGGAAGAAGAAGAACTGTTAAATGGCCAACCAGGGAAGAAGTAACGTGGACACAGCATAAATGAAGATAAGGGAAAGATGCATACTTTCCAGCTTCACCAAACATTCGATGAAGGTTCTCTACTGAATGATCCTCAGGCAAATTCTCCACCAAAACAGTGCACAGCTAGAAGATAGATCAAGACTTAATATCTTCTAAAACCACATGTCAGATTAAAGATATCATGTTTCATTTCACGCAAAAATATTACCATAGGATCCTTGACCTCAGCTAAAGGAAGAGGATGAAGACGCTTCACCTTTTTCCCATTGGTACTAACTAC
This sequence comes from Fraxinus americana, assembly GCA_035079005.1. Lineage (NCBI taxonomy): Eukaryota > Viridiplantae > Streptophyta > Magnoliopsida > Lamiales > Oleaceae > Fraxinus > Fraxinus americana. The sequence continues at coordinate 35,260,742 of CM068709.1, read as the reverse complement.
CTGCAGTCAGCAGGGGCACACTGACTAGTAATAGGAATTTTGGAAAAAATGAAATGATGGCTATGGCAAAAAGAAGACCATTCGAGAAACTAATTAAACTAGGTAACATTAAGGCACCGTTTGGTAACCATTATTCTAGAAAAAAATGCATTTTTTGTGTCAAATCACACTTTTTTTGTGGTTGAAAATGAAGGAAAAGTTATTGATGTGATGGAAAATATTATTTTATTGATGAATGTGTGGTTGAAAATTAGTAGAAGAATGAGAATGAAAAAAAGAATGGATACCAAACAGAGGCTAAGACAATTATCAAGAGTATCATACTTTTTGAAAAATTTGGTCATTAAGAATGCTGTTACAAAGTAAAGTTCCAGAAAAACTAAGTCACTTACAAGATGCTCGGATTCACTGAGGGCTGCCACTATCAATGATATGTCACTTGTGAGCTTCTTCATCTTTCTAAAAGAAGCAATAACTCCAACAGGAACTGGAAGACAGTAAACTTTTTTTTAGAGATGAGAGTAGATATAAACCTCAATTTCTAACATGCACAATAATATATTGCCAGGAAAAGGAAAGGCGGAAAAAAGAAGGGGCACGAGGTAGAGAAAGAGAGATCCTGGATAGTCACTATTTGGTGAATTATGTTAAAGCTTCTATTCATTTAAATGGGCAAAAACTACAAATTTCACTGTGACCACCACCACTTCAAAAACATCTGTGAACGTATATTTCTCCAAGATACAATGGATAGCTTATTGGGCACCAGAGAAAGAGCTGCACCAAGAAAGAACATGGGGAGATTGACTAGTTCACTTGAAGAATAAGCTAAATATTGAGGACAATCAGCTTCAAGCCTTCACACATGGCATGCCAGGAATTTGAGCCAAGTCATCTAGGTTCTGTACTATGCTGTGAAATTCCATTTTATTATCCTAAATAGATAATCATGCAAATATACAGCATTCCATTTGCGTCCCCAATAAGTGGTTCATTGGAATACATAGTAATCTCACACCAGAGAAAATAGTATGCAGTAACAGTTTAAGCTTTTTCTCTAATCAATTTTTACAGATGATAACTTCCCAGATTTCAGAGTACCAACTTCAGCATTCCAATTAGTTAGTTTACCACATTTGGAAACAAAAATTAGATGCAATTTGTAATGATTTAGAATTACCACTTCCCAGTAACACTGGGTAACAGAAGTAACATTGGAAAATGGTAAATTTAATCTATAAAAGAAAAATAACTAGAACTCACCAAACCCTTCAGCATTTTTTGTCACACACTTCATCAAAAAATTGTCATTTGGCAGATTTTCATCGCTGAAATAATATTCTACCTGCAAATTGAAAAAAATTTCAAAAGCATATTTTGATTAACAGATGCACTTAAACTGCAATATTGCTAGAATTAAACTGCAAATGAACCCCATTAAACCCTAAATCATTTCCTTTCCTCACCAATCAGCAAATACCGTGAAAAATCACATGTAATCATCCAGCTATTATATAGGACAAAACTTTTTGAACAGAAAACAAAACACTCTAGGGCCTGACTTGCCTCTTACGTTAAAATTGAAGGCAAAAATCAAGGGAATCTTATACGAAACCATCTCTGGTCCTAATGTACCTAACCACCAGATAAAGAGAAATAAGTGCCTACAAAACTTTTAAACATGACATGAAAAAAATATTACAAAATGTACACTAGTCTCATACTAAACCAATCAAACTCCAAATATCGGAATTTTCAACTTCATAACTAAACAAATTGCTTATCTTAATACCCTATTAACAACTCAAAAATTAAACATTCGCCCTCCACCAATTCAAAACCCTCTTAGAAATGAAAGTCATATGCGCAATAATCATCAGTGATCCTCAACATGCAAGACTTCAAGAACTTGCAGCACAATTTCAGTAACTACTAATAATAAAATCAACATTCTAAAATTTTGGTAACAATTTAAAGTAATAATCAATTTTTTTGATGCTGTACATAAGTTCCTAAAGTCTTGAAAACATCGAGTATCACATATTACTAATAAAAACCTACTACAAATCAGCAATTTTTAAATAAACCCTACTCCAAATCAGCAACTGCTAAAATAACTAAATCAACCGCCCAATTTTTCAGTAACATTTTAAAGTCAAAATCTACGCAATAAAGCAAATTTAAACTGTAAAATAAAAAACTTGCCTGCTTGATGATCTTGTTCCGAAGATCATCAGATAGCACGGAAGCCTGAGGTAGATCGGGCGGCTGGGGGAAGTGAGATTCAGCAAGTTCCGGAGATCCGACCGGTGAGAAATCGGGTTCATGATCATGATCATCATTAAGATCGTGATCGTTATCGTACGGTGGTGATGAAGAGGTGGGAATTAGGGCTTGTTCCATTAGCAGGAGAGAGGAGAGAGAAGGGAATGATCTCTCGAAGGAAAAAATTTTATGTATGGACAAATTTATACAACCTGAGCTCACAGCCAAACCAGACTATTTTCGGTTACGGAATCGAGAGAAGTCTATTATAGTCAATTGTAGAGGAAATTTCTTAATTCTATTTTGGTCAATTTAATTCATCTTTAGTAATTAATTTCTTTTCTGGTCTTTTATTTAGTTCTGGCTCCATTTCTTGACTAAAAAAAAAAATCAAATTTATCAAAATCCACTAAAAATTTAATTTTATTAAAACCAAACATGGGCGTGCTTTTCCCTTTGGATAACTAGCACATAATATTTTTACATTTCAATATTATTGTAGAAGATGTTCTTACTTTTCATTTTTTGGCATTTTCGCACATATTTTCACCTTTCATTGTACGAAATGCCATTTTCATTCATTTTCTTAATTAAAAGATGTGAAATGACGAATATATATATATATATATATATATATATATATATATATATATATATATATATATATATATATATATAAAAAAAATAAAAAGAAAAAAAGAACTAATTGCAACTATAGTCTCAAATTTTTTTAAAAAAAATGCAAATGAGTCCCAAAAAGATTTTTTACATTTCAGTATTATTGTGAAAAAGTCACTACTTTTCATTTTTTGACATTTTCACCATTAATTACATATTTAATTGAGCAAACCATTCTTTTTAATTTATTTTCATTCAATTTCTCAATACAAAAATTGTGAAATGACGAATATACCCTCTTATTTAAATAAAAAAAAGAAAATTAGAGAAAATTATTTTCTTAAAATTTTTAATTTTTTAATAATTTATTTGGGACTCGTTTGCATTTTTTAAAAAAATTTTAGGACTATGATTGCAATTAGTTGTTTCTTTTTCTTTTTTTGTTTAATTTAAATGAAAGGATATATTCATCGTTTCACAGCTTTTAATTGAAAAAAGTTGATGAAAAATACATTTTGCGAAATGAAAATTGAAAATAAAGGTTAAAATGTCAAAAAATGAAAGGTAATAACGTTTTTCACAATAATAGTAAAAGGTAAGGACGTTATATGCTAATTACCCTTTCCGTTTTTCTCTCTTTTTAATCATCAAATTTTCAATTATAACCAAATTGACCCTTTTTGGATGTTTCCCCGATTCCTCAACCTTCCTACGAGCATTTTTTGGTGTTTAAATTAAACCCTTGTTTGAGCCCCATTTTGAGAGGTAAAAAAAATGAATTTTTTGAATGGTGATTTTTGGAGAATGTGTGGTTAAAAATGAATTTTTTTTTTAATTTAAATGTAATATTGTTTTATTAGAGAATTGGTGGTTGAAAGTGAATTTTGAAAAAATATTTTTTTGATAAAATGGAGCTAAAACAAGGCTAAATTTTAAATATAAAAAACTGAGAATGTGTGAATAGTAAGTAAATAATATTTATGAGTATAATGTATAGATAAAAGCACATTTGATTGGTTGAAATAAAACTGCTAGCCTTGAATTTGGCCAAACATGCACTTTATATTACTTTACCCACAGTTTTAATAAAACTGCTAGCCTTGAATTTGGCCAAACTTGCACTATATACTACTTTACCCACAGTTTCTTGGTCTAGAAACTAAAATTTGACATCCAATTATGCCTTTGGTTTGGTTTTCATTACTTTCATAATACTTTTTTTTTTCCTTTTTTTAATCACACATTTTTCACTAAAATAATATTACGCATAAATCTAAAAAATTTCTCTCATAAATTAATTTTACATCAAAATTCAAAACATTTTTTTTATTTTTTAATAACACATTTTGTAACAAAATATTTTTTCAAAATGCGTATTGACCTAAAAATATGGCTCAAACAGGGGCTAAGTCTAGCCTTTTTTAAGAAGGCGGTTCGTCACGGTAGATGGCCCATTCAAATAGGTTTCTATTTTTCTAAATAGAAGTTTTGAAAATGATAAATTCAAAATCGTCTCGAACGATTTTACACATCAAATTACAACTAAAAAAAGCAGCTAAAAATAATTATCTAAAAAGAAAAATAATCGAAAATCAACGCCAAACATATTTAAGAGCGAGTTTAAGTAGGAAAAATTAACTTATTTTGATAGTATCATACTTGATAGTTTGGATAAGAGGCCGTAACACGGGTAAGAGAACACCGAAAGACGTGTACAGAAGCTTGAAGTATTCTTGACAAGAAAACGTGAAGCCAAATCTTCTTTAGTAGCACAAGTGTGCACGACACTTAAAAAAAAAATATTGAAGTTGCAGAAGCTAAAGAAAGTACTGGAACAATAATCCAATGGAAAATTTGAGTTAATGGTCCCTAATTTATGGGGTTTTGCACAAAGGCTCCCTAACTTTCAAATAATGGTATAGACATCCATAACCTTTCGTTTAATGAGCAAAATTGTTCCTTTTGGATAGTTTCTATCCAATTTATGTTTAAATGTCAAACTTTTGATTAAAAGATCAATATGACCTTACTTTTAGTTAAATAAATAAAATAAGTTCAAAAGAAAATTTAAATAAATATGACAAATATAAAGCATAACTCGTCCTACCAACTTGTGCTTCTCCAATGAAGCATGATATTTTTGAAAAATTGTGTCACATGAGCAAAATGAGAAAGAATTTTTAAAAAAAATCAATTCTAATGCAAGTTGATAGATCTGTCAAGATGATGATGATGTAGTAGAGAAAAAATTAGAAATTGAATGACTTTCAATCCGCATGATATTGATTTTTAATAAATAGACACTCAATTTCAATATTAGTTTCCAGTGCATTCTATTGATTATTATTTAGGTAGCTTTCATTTCTCAAAATAATAACAAAGTCGCATTTGAATCTACAAATCTTATCAAGTAGCATGTCTATGAGAACTTTTGAATTTAGACGGAGGATCATGCTACAAGTACATAATCATTTACATAATATATTACATAATTAACATGTGACGCGCATTTATCGGCAGTCTACAATTTTTTACTTTTCCACACTTCACATCCACGGCCGGATTTCTTCCACATGGACCTATGTAATTCATTATGTACAATAATTATGTACATATAGATTTATCCTTAGACGAAACTCTAGAAAATATCTATTTTTCTCCATCACGTCGTGTTGATTGAATCATTGTCACTTGCATTGGAGATGAGTTTTTAAACACATTCTATTTTGTTTTGTTTATATGGCACATTTTTAAAGCAATCCACGGTTGCATTGGGTATGTTATTATGGAGGATTAGGTGACGGGATGAGCTGACTTATCTTTTTATTTTATGTTTTTAAAATTTAAATTTTCACTTATTTATTTAACTAAACTAAGAACATTTTAATCTTTATATCAAAAATTTTTAGCCTTTTTAATATGTTGACATTGAATTCAATATTAAATAAGCAATTTCGATGAATAGTAAAAATTCAACACTGTTTCAGTAATCAATTCCAAATAAAGTATACAAGAGAACAAACCATATTTTAAACTTAGGTGCCTAACACAAGGAAAACACCAAGAAATAAATAAATAAATGCATAGAAAACACCAAGAACTCCAATCCTTCCTATAATGCTAGAAAACAAATGCATAATTAATTCAACTTCTTGGATTATAGGCAACACAATATTTTTTATTATCAACATTAAACAATAGTAGCGCTAAAATTGGATTGAAGTATTGAATATTTAACCACAAAAAACCATCATCTCAATTCCCTGAAAATTAGGGTTTGAAGTGGACAAAATTTTGATTTTTTTGGTTCTAAGTTATTGAACTTGGAAAAAAAAGGGGGGTTTGAGCCAACGGTAAATTTTCAGAAACTTTGAGGGGGCAGTGGCTCCCTCTTGCCCAACATGGCTCAGCTAGTGGATGAAGTCATTGTTTTGTTCCATTGCCCTCGTCTGTCCATTCTTCTAAGGTGTTGGGAGCACATCCCATGCCTAGTCATAGGCCCCACCCTAGGCGATGATACATACAACAACTGTTACATCGTCACTCCAAGGCGTCAACATCGGAGTGACCCAACCCATGGCCACGGCCCCACCACATGTGATAATTTCTGACACCTTGAACAATGTGTGAAATGAGTGATGTGGCACCTACGGCAGATTGTAGTCATATCATTAAGATAGCATGTGAGTCTTTGAGATAAACCATGTGAATGTTATGTGGACCACGTTCCGTGTGAGTGTTATGTGAATCATTATAGACCAAAATTATGTACACATAGCGCTTCTCTTAAATACCTAGCCTATGTATCATTTGAAAGGTGTTGAGATGTATCGAAATCAAACTCCTATATTCTTTCTATTTGTATTTCTCTCATAGTCAAATATAGAATGTCATTTGATTTGAGTGTCAGAGATCATAAAATCATTGCACCTCTCATCTGGAGCGACAATATATGCCTTCTAATGTAGTTGTCCAAATGTGCAGATAATATACACATGAATGAGAGATGGGTTGAAACAGAAATACGTTGACACCCAAATCTCACCAAATTCGAAAGTCAACAAAAAGTTATACATCACATTTAATTCAAGTAATGGATGCTCGATTAATTTTATAAATTTTACATAGTAGTGAAGTATTCATGGGGTACTCCAGAAGAAGAGAAAAGATTGAGAATGGCAATTTGTATGGGATTAATCGGGAACCAGACACATCGAAAGAGGCCAATGCTCCTGTGTAGCAGCAACCGATGGTTCAATGGCTTTGATGAACTAGGATAATCCGAAAATAAGGACTAGACCTTTCTACCCCAAAATAAGTGAATATACCGAGGATGCTTTTGGATACATTAATTAATAAAGATTATGACGAAGCTATAAACCTGTGGCGTTCAATCATTAATATACACAATCTCCTACAAGTATGAATAATGAGCAAGAGAGACACTTCACTCTGTATATGATGACAAGGAATGAGGATAGTTTGCAACTTTGCATGAAGTGTAATTGTTTAATTTATGATTTTACTCTCCATCTTTAAGTGGGATAAGTTTTCTATTTACTTTTCGTGTAAGGGAAAGCAGACCAAAACCTCACTTCAGTGGCTTGTAGACTTGCTGCCGAAAGCTCTTTCTTGCACTCAAGGGCGGTTGGGTTAAGATTAAGAGTTATTCAAAATATCCTGATTTTTGAATGAGAAAGTACTTCATTGTTCAAAAAATGTTTCGCAAAGAAAAGAGATATTTTAACTTTACTGATTTTTGAGTAGATATAGGATTTAAACTATATAAGACGTGGTTGCATTTATTAAACACGTGTGTTGTGCAAATAGCTATAATATTTTTCTTTTCTTTTTTTGCCGTTCTATTCAAAACAGTCAAGGTCCTGCTCTATTAATATGCTTGAACCCAACTCCTACAGTGATGAGTATGAGCACAATTGAAATTCCTGAGGAGTTGTACTTTTGTGTATTGATAAAACCATTCACTATTTCTTGAAACTCTATTGAGCCAGATATGGACTTGGTCCCATCTATGGGGAATTTTTATCTTATATTTATCGTGAGTTGCAGCCTGCAATTTGAATTGAGGACGGGTTTTTGGGGTTAGCTCACCCTCACCCTCACGGGATCGCGACTCTTTGTCACGGCCATTGTAGCACGTGTGTCGCCCAAGGCATAAGAGGCGTGATGACTTGACGTCATCCTCACCTTCTTCCGGCTTATCGTTTAAATTTTGTGGTTGATAAAACTTGCCTGGTTTATTTAAAAATAAATAAAATATGGAAACAGTGAGGACTAGACACGAGCTTAACTGGTTAAGCAAAACTCCGTTCTAGTTTATTAGCATTCCATTTCTCATAGTAATATCAAACCTATAAAACGTGTTTCTCAATCATGCATTAGTAAGGATAAATCATAATCCACGTACCCTTTCAAAGTTAATTCTCCAGACCTTTTTTCAAATACTAATCTTGTGTTTAAAGTTCTTGCTATTTATTTTGGGTTTCCCAGGATTAGACGTGAATCTACTAAAAAAACTATCAGCATATGCCAAATCAGGTCTAGTTGTGATCATAGAAAGCATAAATGAGCCTATAGCATTAACATGTCGAATATTCTTCATTTCCCTCGATTCATTTTCAGTTTTTAGGTGATTGGGTAGAAGGCAGATTCATATGGGCAGCAAGCGGTACATTAACAGACTTAGCATGAATATTAGTTTAATTGTCATATGTTTTTTAAATCATATTGTTAACACACAAAATGTACAGCCCAATTCAAATGGCCCAAGAGAAGAAGCCCATTTAGAGAGATCAGGGTAAAAGCACAACCAAAAATGTCATTAAATATGATGAAAGCCCAAAAACAAAGGTGCGTTGTCGCTCAAGCCTACAGAACGCCCAAATGTTGAGCGAATGAAGTATCCTATAATCGCCCAGAGCGGAAGACCAATTGTAGTCCAAAAATGCTGAGTCGCCCAGAGTCCCAACGATGATTAAAGCTTGTTGTTCTCCAAAGTCACGATTTAAGGCTGTTTGAGCACATCACAATTACGCCCCACGATTTGAGAGAGTTGGTGACAAGCAGTTATGAAGAGGACGTGATAATAGGAGTTACACACGGCAGTTGTTGGCATGATAAAGAAAATGGGTGGTTTCAAGCAGTTTATAAACGATTAAAAACTGACCAAGCCGTATAAAAGAAAGAAGAAGACAACGAAGATAGTCCCGACAAAATTCACTCTCAAACAGAGAATATGTAATTTACATTTTCTTAGATTAACTTTAATTATTTCAATTCTCTCGTACTTGTGTTTTTGCGCCCCTTGGAGGCATCTTGTTCGCGTCCAAACTGTAATCTTCATATTCAATAAACACCCATTTTTGGGACTTTGTTCCAAGAGGTTTGTCCCTTACACAATTATCGTCTGATCCCTTTTTAATTGTTAACAAGTAAACGCACGAAACACATATGATTAATTCTTGATTGATATGTTCTTGAGCATGCTTCAGTTTTTTGAACTCCTGTACTGATTGTATAATCTGTGACTGATACAATACTATTTGTGAAAACGTGACGATCTACACAGATCACAATTTTTTAAAACGGTTTATTGAAACTGTGATGGTAAGTTTGAAGGCGGAACGCCACTATTTCAACTTCCTTTTTTTGAGGTTGAGAGAAGTTCAATTTAGATGACCTCACCTCAGTCTGAGTGCTCTCAACATTTTCAGATTCCTTTATACTTTTCAGTCTTGGACTTTGTTTGAGTCCATACATAACAGTTTGGTTTACCAAACACTCCCCTGCCAGCACATGAAAATCAAGTCATATTACAACTTAACCAAACCACAACCTTAAACCTAAACAAGAAATCAAATGAACAGCAAAATGCTCAAAACCAGAATCAACCCTAAAAATCCTGGGGTAATGCCTTTACACCCTGATTGTTCTACTCTCACATCATCTACTACTGGACCGCATAAAGAGCTCATGTCATCAGTTCTTGTGTTGTAATAAACACTGTAGAATGCGACTCGTGTTCTCTGGGCCTTGGCTGTGAAGTTAAGATTAGCTGTCTGAAATGTAGAGTTGGAATCTGGAGTGTAATGGATGTTCTGGGCTTGATCACCAGCGAAGGCCATGATGGCTAGTGGCTGCTTGCAGGAGTCCCTGGCATGGCCTAATGAAAACGTCAATCTGTAAGGCTTATTAGGCTTGGTTTCGACCATTTGCGAGATAATTCCTTCCTTTCCAGAAAGCAATTCAATGGCTCGTTTGATTCCCGGGACAGAGAAATGGTACGAGTCAATGTAGCGGACGGCTCTGTTTGATTCAACTATCCAACCGGGCAATGAGGACGTCTCTTCATCCAGCTTGGTGGGGAGTAAAACACCAAGTGAAGCATTTCTGAACATCCAAGGGCCTTCTTCGAAATCACCATTAACAACTGCATTATCTGATTATGTTGGAAACATAACTGATTAGCAAGCTAAAATCAGTAATGAACTTTCGAGGAAAAACAAAGGAGCTCATATGCTGAACTTTCGATTTTCGAATGGTAGGTGCTATCAATGAAGAAAATCATGGAAGAATACATAACTATTGTACAGCTCATGCTCATCGATCCTGATCGCACACACCTAAGTTTTTGGCTTACGCAAATGGCATTTAAAAAATCTCAGGAGATTGTTGTCTGTTCAATCAATAATAAGAAGGAACTGAACTTTTGAGTAAAAGAAATATCTTTTCAAGAGTGAAAAAAGAACTTAAATAAAAATGGCACTACTTCAAACAATTATATGCAAATTTGACAGTAAACAATCTTCTAGCTGATGTGTAAGGTAGAGATGTAACAGTGGGGATATCCACTAGTGACCGACTGTAATTTTGATTCACTTGTTGGAGCACATTTGGCTAAGCTCAAGGAAAAAGCAAAACTTCTGTTTAAATAGCTTTTTTCCAAACAGTTTGGACGTGTAGTTTACTTTTCAACTTAGATCAATAAAAATAGTTTATTTTAGAAGTTACTTTGCTTCCTCAGAAGTAAATTACGCAAATTTTTAAGCTTGCCAAACGTGTCTTTACCACACAAGCATCCAATGCTTCCAAGATCCATACAGTGTTGGCCCCACAAATATCTTTCCCTTCTTCTATTAGTTCAACATCATAGCAAACGTGATTTGATTGAAGGATGAATGGCTAAAAGTAAAGTACTGTATTTTAAAATAGAGAATTCTACCAACCTTTGGCGTTATCGGGTACGAAAAGCTTCTTTATAGCGATATTGTCAATGATGGGTCCACAAGTGGGATCATCCTCCATACCAGGATTTCTAAACACCACCGGCACATTATCCTCCTCTGCCTGAAAGGCCCACGCGTATGAATCCCAGCCCTGAACGCTGTACAGAGTCTGCAAATCAATGTTTTGCGACGCCGGCGGGACCGAAACGTTGAGCGACTCTAACTGGGCGCAAGTTCGAGCTGCGCTGAATGTTATCGAGTACAGTGAGCCCTTTTCGACAGCGATTTCTTGGCTAATTTCGGCGTCGTTACCGAACCGCACAGCATGTGCACCCTGCGGCACGATGAGGATCATTCCGCCCTGTTTTTGGCCTGATTCGACCAGTTCGACCGTGCCGTTGGATTTCCAGCTGGGGATTGTTGCCTCGCCCTCGGAAAGTCCGGCTTCTGAGGAGAATCCTCCAGGTGGAGTGGCCTCGAAATCGCCATTGGGAAGTAAGCCTGCAAAAATGTTGCGGCAGCAGTGGTGAATACGGGGGGAATTAATTCATTAATCAGCGTGTAAAAGATTTAGCTCTATTGCCGTTATTTTTTGAAAATGAAAATTTTTTTTTTTTTTTTAGAAAAAGCATTTCATTAAGCTTCAAAGCAGCAAATTTCGGATACAAGAAGGAATTTCCTCCAACACAATTCTCTCCTCAGAGAGTTTAAGTGCTTCCTTTGCTAAAGTATGAGCGACCACATTAACCTGTCTAGGAACATGACTAACAGACCAATAATGAAAGTGACCAAGTAAACTCTGTCTCCTGAATCAATAGGCCGGGGTAGTTCCAGATCTCAAGTTCACCTTTTAGTCCCTTAACAACATTCATCGCGTCCCCTTCTAACATGATAGATTTCAGCTCGAGTTGCCTACATAATTTGACAGCTTCCATAGCTCCAAAAGATTCAGCCAGAAAAGCATCCGGGAGAACGTTCCTATGAGACATCAGGGATGCTTTTATGTTTCCAGTCCAATCTCTCACAACGACACCAATTCCAATACGGCAATTTGCTGAGTCTACCGTCGCGTCCCAGTTTACTTTATGCTTATTCAAGGGCGGCTCGACCCAGCGTTGGGCAGCTTGGTCTCCTCTATTTCGAATTCTGACCGGTAAGGCATTCACTTTTCTGTAGTCCAAAACATTTTGTCGAGCCGTGTTTGCAACTGAGACTGGATCTGTAAATTTGTTCTCAAAAACAAAGGAGTTCCGCCTCTTCCAGATTAGATAGGTCGTGGCTGTGAAAATTTCAATGTCTTCTTCTGACAGTCTATTGAGTAAATGGCACAACAGATCCTTGAAATTCAGCGGCAGAAAAGACATCTTCTGGATCTTCCGTGAGCAAGAACCCCAAACATCTTTGAATGGTAATTTTTGAAAGATACGCGATTGAAGAGAAAAATATAAAATATTTTATTGGATAAATAGATAGTATAAAATGAATATAAAAATAAAGAATTTAAAATAATGATTATCAAAAGAGTTATACTAAAGGCTCGTTTGATCGACATTATTTTTCAGGGAATTAAGAAAATATTTTCCATTTTTTTGATTGTTTGATAGGCCAAATTTTATACGAAAAATAATTCCACCTTTAGCCCACACGTGTGCATTTTCCAACTTTTTGATGAAAATTTTGGTGGGGAAAATTTTTCCACAATGGCTGGAAAAAAATCTTTTTTTTTTTTTTAATGGAAACAAATGTCATAACCAATGGTAAAAAAAGAATTTCACTTTAATGGACACTTTATATATAAAACAAAGTCAAACGAACATTAAACTTTGATAAAAAATGATTTTTTAGGAAGCAATTTTTTTTCTCTTTTTTTTTTACTGTTTGGCAATGGAAACAAATTTTATAACCAATTGTGAAAAAAATATCACTTTAATGGACAATTTCCATATAAAACAAAACCAAACGAATAGAAAATTTAAAAATTTCCCGCGTGGAAAATTATACCAATCAAACACACTTGAAATCATTTTCCCTACAAAATATTTTCTAAGCAAATTTTTTCCCTGTAAAACATTTTCTTTCCACCAATTTTCCACCCTTTCAATCAAACGCACCCTAAGGTTTTAAAAATGGTAAAAAGTAAAAAGCGTGTTTCTCTAAAGTTAAAAGTCAACTTTGATTGATTACAAAATTTATAAATAATCGTCTGAAGCTTAACTAATCCAACATTGAGGTAGAAAGAACATGATTAAAATTATGTAGTCATGCCTTCAAAACACATTGTGACTCATCAACAGGACGAGCTAGCTTAATTTATTGAACTATGAGTTTTTCTTCTCATTTGCTCAAGATAGATGGCAACATGAACTGGTATAGGCATGTTTTGCATGCCTATATATTCAAGCATGAAGCATGGCACAGCTCGATCAATGGCGGACGAAGAACTTAAGAGTTAGGGAGGTATAATCGAACTTGTAAAGAAATTGGGAGAAATTTACAACTGAAAATTTACGTCCAAAAAAATCATATCCCGTGTAATTTTGTAACCGAAAATTTATATGGGATATGACTTTTTCAGATATAAAATTTCAAAAAAAAATTTATATCATATTTCATATAAAATTTCCTAATAAAATAATGAAAATTACATTGAGATATTTGTATTGCAAAAATAATAAAGGTTAGTGGTGCCAGAAATCAGTAATTCTACGTATGAAATCGGGAGATTTTCATAAATGTCAGGTCAACTTAGAGGTTTTAGGTTTTTTATTGACATGCCAATTCTACCCTTAATGAAATGAGTTTTTATTGCAAAACATGTCCTCAGGTTTTATAATAGTTTTAGAAACTAGTTTAACTATTTTTATTCGTCTTCACTGGATATTTCTTTTTCAAAAATTTCTTCATCAGTTTCTATTTCTTCAAAGTTAATTTCTTCACATTCATCTCTAATTTGATCAAAATCTGTAATTAATATCCTAACTTTCCTTTTTGGACATTCGATACTTATATGTCATTATTCATTACAATTTCAACATTTACGTCGTTTTTTATCTAATGGTTTTTTATTATAAAATTTATATTTTCTTTTAACATATTTCATTTTTGGTTTAAAATATTTCTTTTTAAACTTATTATATTTTTTATATTTCTTAGGTTTTATTTTTCTTTTCCATTTATAATCATAGCATCCCCAATTTTCTGGTACTTCAGTATCTCTATAACAAATCATATCTTGCATAAATCCTGATTGTTTATAAATCATTTGATTACTACACATAGTATTTATTTTATCTTTTATAGTTCTTATTATAAATCATAACATATAGCCTTCTTCATTTCTTCCAAATTGTTTTTATTTATTTTTACTTTGAAAATAATTATTCCATGATAGGGGTAATTTTCTAATAAAAACTTCCTTATAATAATTATTATCGGCTCCACTTCCAAACATCATATAATAATATTTACTATATTCACAACAATATTCATTAAGGTAACACATATTACAAATTTGTAAATGTTTCTTCATATTTTTAGCATCTTCTATTTCTTCTATTCTAACTCTAATATTTTCATTTACCCAATCTTCTCCTGCGAATTCTCTATAAATTCTTATAGCGACTCTATTTATACATTTTATTATGATAATTCCAAATCCTACTTCAATACTATCTTTCCAAATACCTTTTGTTATTTCTCCTAATTCTCGATACCAATTAGCTACATTTCCTTTAAAAGTTGCTAATAAATATTCAGTCATATTTTTATTATCGGTATTACTACGATTATTATTGAAATGTGCTATCATATTCGTACTCCATTCATTTATAGGTTTTCTAACATCTAATTCACAATCTAAATTTAAATATGATCCTACAATTTTCATTGGCTTTGATTCTCTTAATATTGGTTTGAATTGGTCTATGTACATTTTTTCTTTACTAATTTTAAAATCAACTTTTGTATTAACTTATCTTCTAGGGTCAATTTCTGCTTCATACCTAGCTGTGCTAATTTCTCCATATTCTTTTTGTTTAACTGCTCGTGGTCCTTCTATTTTTCCAACCATATGATTTTTAGTTATTTCTTCACAAATTTTTAAATCTTCTAAGTCAAATATTAAGCTTTCTATATTTTCGTTCATTATTCTTCTATGACTAATCTTCCTTCTTTTTCTTTTTCTTCTTTTTCTATAAGATTTTCTTTTAATTTTCAAAGATCAATTAATAATATTTCAATATCTTCTTTTAATCTTTCATTAAGTTTTATTAATTCTTCATATTTTTTAATTTTCTTTCTAACTTCTTTAAGTGTTTTGGTGTAATCTGGTTTAAATGATTTTTCTTTGTTTAAATTTTATATTATTATATTTAAAAGATTTTCTATTCTTAAGAAATTATTCCTTTATTTTCCTTTTTCTTCTTCGTAACTTATTTCAACTCTAGTTATTTTTCATCAATTATTTTTATACATTTTCAATTAAATTGATTTTATTATCCATACACATCATTTAAGTCTTTTACAAGGTGGTTTAATAATTTCAAATCCTAATTTATCTAATAGAATATCAATTTTATAATTAATAATATCTAAATTTTACTAATACTATTTACTATTTTTATAATTAATAATATTTAACAATCCATCTGTATTTTCCCATGAGTTTAAATGTTGAAATATAGTCGTATTTCATCATCTAGTTTGATAACTTCCTATTGCTAGTCTAATATTTTCTATTTCTTATTTATCAAATCTTATTTTTGTTGGTAGACTCATATTAATCTGATAAGTTTAAGGGATTTACTATATTATTTATCATTTATTCTATTTCTCTTCTTAATTGTTTTTCTTCTTAATAATTCTCGTTTAATTTTATTCCCATTAAAAATTTATTTTTCGATTTCTCTACTATTATTGTTAGTTATTATTTGTTCTTCTAAAAATTTTATTTTATTATTACAAAATTTTCTAGTTATTACATGCATATATATTTTTTTAATTCTTATACTTCTCTATACCTTTTGTGGTAAAATTTTAAACTAAAATTTTAAAATTCTTAATCATTTTTTGTATATTTTATATATTCTTTTACTTTAATCTATTATTAATTATAGATATATAATCTTATATTCTTATGGTAATCTATTAGAGGTTATCTCATTTATAAGTTTCTAATTAATCTTTTATTTTCTATCATCAAAATTAAGATCAAAATCATATAATTCAGCAATTTCATTATAATTCGCATGATGTTCTATAGTTTCAAAGACTCTTTCACAATCTAACCAAAAAGATATAATTATTTTTATTATTTATTTAGGTAATATCTCTTTTAATCCAAAAGAAGTAATAGTAAAACCTTTTTTATAATATCTAATATCTCTTTTTATGAAATTTATTCATTAGTATAACTATCATATGTTTCTGAAATTTCTATTACGTGTCTATAATCAATACTATTATTATATCTAAAATGTACAATTCTGTAGTAGAATTCATAATTTTCCATAGTAAAAGTTCCTTACAGTATGCAATCTTCTTAAAAATTCTTATATAATAATTTTCATTCAAGTCTTCAGACAATAAATTTCCTAGTAGTTTAAATTAAGGGTTTTACCACGCTTCGCCAAATAGCAAGAATATTAAATGTTCCTGGTCACCTTCGTCATAAGAATTGGCCAAAGTCCGACAACATCACAGGAGAATGGACATAAGGGCACTCAAAACTCCCAAGCAGACTCACTGTATAGAACAACACTCAAAACGTAATAAAATATTTATTTCAAACTCAAACATTTTATTGATCTGATGATAGCTTGAAAGCTATTATACAAAAATTCTATAAAGATTGAAACTCCGAATAGTGGTTTCTACTATCTAATGAAAGAGATTACAAAGATCATTTTAATATGGTGACTTTTAAAACTCTATCTGTGGTTATTTCAGTGGTAATCTCTATGGTCATACCTCTTCAAATGAGAAGAGTCTCAATTTATAGAGAGTCTCGTGCTTCACCGAGAAGCTTTAGCCAATCAAATTTTTACAACACTTGTCAGGCTACTTTATTCTAGCTTTAATAGCTGTCTTCTTCTTTACAGCTCACATTGTCTTGTCTTGGCCTCTTCTTATCGTCATTTACATGTAGACGTGTCCGATCAATCTATAAGCTTCTTTGATACATTCCTCACTTCCAAGGAATTTGTCATTTAAAACTTTATAAATCTTATCTTCAAGGATTTTCGATTCTTTCTCTTCTCTGCAGATAAGGATCCAATTATTACTCATTCCATACACCTTATATTTTTTCCGTAGAAAAATTGCATGTTTGAATAAACTGATTTGATTCCAAGGACTCGCCTGTAAATCATCCATTTTTTATTAATTGTTGGCAATTCTTTGAATATCTTTTAGTAAATTTCCATTATTTTTTCTGATGGTGATAGGATGATATTCTCCATACCATTCTGGTTCTTTATACTCTGCACTGATGATGTAGAATCTCAACTCCACTGGTTATTTATTACTATATTTTTTTAACACAATCGATAAATTCTTTATCAAATTGTTCAATTTCCTTAAAATCGGTTCCTGGGAAGAGTCGATCTAGGAATCCAAATGTTGCTAATTTTCTGACAATGGTTGGATCTGCTCCTTGAATAACACTTATCCTTGGGTAAATTGTCGTAGGAAGAACTGTGAGATAAAGAGAAATTCATTCCCTAAAATTATACACTCATTCTGAAAATTCATAATAATCTTTTTCCATAGGATAGAGATTGTTTCGAACATGATGAATTGTAATTATTCCTCTTCGTGATTTTTTGTCTCCAAAAAATTTTTTATTTTCCTGGAATTCACTGATTACAGTAGGTTGTTCCAGTGGACCTTTCGATAAGGACGTTTCACCTAAAAGGTGAGTTGCTCCTTTTCAACTTTTATAATCTTGAAATTTATTCGAAAGAACCGGTGGTTGCAATTGATATTTTGTTAAAGAAATTTGAGAACTATTCTCAACGGTTCATTTTCTGCTTCCGAATTTCACCAACAGTTTGTTCAAATGGATTGGCGACTGTTGTGGACCTTTGTTAATGACTTTTTCATCTTCAGAGGCAAAAGAGTTAATTCTCTTGAATTTCGATTCTCCACTTTGAATGGATGTATTAATTTCTCTATATGGATTATGACTAATTTTTTTGGCTATATTCGTCTTTTTTTAAAGAAATCCTGACAATAAGCTGCAAAATAATCAAGACATTCTGATAATTTTTCAACTATTTTTTTAGTTCTCATTTAACTTTTCAATCTTTTTCTCATTTTCAACAACTTTGATAAATCACACAAAGTTTGCCTTATGTCCAGATGATCCTCCTGAACTGTAAGATAATTGGTGTTAAAACTTATAAAAAGTTCCTGCAATTCTTTTGTGAATACTTCAATATTTTCCATACTCATAATTCCTGCTCAATAAATCAGCAAATAAGTTATATTTTCTTTTAATATATTCGAATTTAAAATTATAGAAAGATAATAATACTTGTCATCTGTGTAATCTTCTATGTTGAGGTAAATTTGGTAATTTATTTTTTACTAGTTGAGTATTATCAATTTGAACAATAAATTCCTTAGGTAAGAAGAATATTTTGAATTTATTTATTCATTTAACAACTGCTAATAATTCTTTTTCATTAGTTGAATAATTTACTTCAACATTATTAAATATTCCACTAGTATATCTACAAATTTTATTTCTTTATTAAAATTGATAATACTTAACTAGTAAAAAATAAATTACCAAATTCACCTCAACATAGAAGATTACACAGTTGGCAAATGTTATTATCTTTCTATAATTTTAAATTCGAATATATTAAAGGAAAAGATAACTTATTTGCTGATTTCATGGGCAAGAATTATGAGTATGGAAAAAATTGAAGTATTCACACAAGAATTACAAAAACTTTTAACAAGTTTTAACACCAATTATCTTGCAGTTCGGGAGGATCATCTGGACATAAGAAAAACTTTGTGTGATTTATTAAGCAAAGTTGTTGAAAATGGAAAAAGATTGAAAAATTAAATGAGAATTAAAAAAAAATAGTTGAAAAATTATCAGAATGTTTTGATTTTTTTGCAGCTTATTGTCATGATTTCCCTCCTTTGGAGAAGGTGAATATAAGCAAAAGACTAGTCATAATCCATATAGAGAAATTAATATATCCACTCTATGTGGAGAATCGAAATTCAAGAGAATTGACTCTCTGCCTCTGAAGAGAAAAAAATCATTAACAAAGGCCCACAACAGTCGTCAGTCCCTTTGGACAAACCGTTGGAGAAATTCGGAAGCGGAAAAGGAACCGTTGAGACTAGTTCTCAAATTTCCTTAACAAAAGGTCTATTGTAACCACCGATTTTTTCGAACAAATTGTAAGATTATAAGTTGAAAAGGAGCCGCTCACCTTTTAGGTGAAATATCCTTATCAAAAGGTCCACTGGAACAACCCACTGTAATCAGTGAATTCCAGGAAAATAAAAAATCTTTTGGAGACAAAAAATCGCCAGAGAAATAATTACAACTCATCATATTTGAACCAATCTCCATCCCATGGAAAAAGATTATTATGAATTTTTAGAATAAGTGTATAATTTTAGAGTAGGAATTTCTCTTTATCTCACAGCTCTTCGTACGACAATTTACCCAATGATAAGTGTTATTCAAGGAGCAGATCTAACCATTGTCAGAAAATTAGAAACATTTGGATTCCTAGATCGACTCTTCCCGAGAACCGATCTTAATGAAATTGAACAATTTGATAAAGAATTTATCGATTGTGTTAAAAATATATAGTGATAAATAACCAGTGAAGTTGAGATTCTATACCATCAGTCCAGAGTATAAAGAACCAGAATGATATGGAGAACATCATTTTATCATCACCATCAGTAAAAATAAAGGAAATTCACTAAAGAATTTTCAAATTTTCAAAGAATTGCTAAAAATTAATAAAAAAATGGATGATTTACAAGCGAGCCATTGAAATCAAATCAGTTTGCTCAACCATGCAATTTTTCTATGGAGAAAAATATATGGTGTATGGAATGAGTAATAATTGGATCCTTATCTGCAGAGAAGAGACAGAATCGAAAATCCTTGAAGATAAGATTTGTGAAATTTTAAATGAGCAATTCCTTGGAAGTGAGGAATGTATCAAAAAAGTTTATAGATTGATGGGACACATCCACGAGTAAATGACGATAAGGAAATGTCAAGACAGCACAATGTGAGCTGTAAAAAAGAAGATGGCTGTTAAAATTGGAATAAAGTAGCCTGACAAGTGTTTTAATTATTTCAACAACTACGAAGAAATTATTGTACTTATACTTTTGTGTTGTAAAAATTTGATTGGCCGAAACTTCTTGATGAAGCGCGAGACTCTCTATAAATTGAAACTCTTCTCATTTGAAGATGAATGACCATAGAGAAATACCACATAAATTACCACTGAAATAACAACAGATCGGCTTTAAAAGTCACCATATTGAAACGATCTTTGTAATCTCTTTCATTAAAAAGTAGAAACAACTCTTCGGAGTTTCAATCTTTATAAAATAATTGTATAATAGCTTTCAAGCTATCATCAGATCAATAAAATATTTGAGTTTGAAATAAATATTTTATTACGCTTTGAGTGTTGTTCTACACAGTGAGTCTGTTAGAGAGTTTTGAGTGCCCTTGTGTCCATTTTGTTGTGATGCTGTCGGACTTTGGCCAACTCTTGTGACGAAGGTGACCAGGAACGTTTTAACATTTTTGCTATTTGGCGAAGCGTGGTAAGACCCTTATTTTAAGTTACAAGAAAATTTATTGTCTGAAAACTTGCATTAAAATTATTATATAAGAATTTTTAAGAAGATTGCATGCTTTGAGGAACTTTTACTATGGAAAATATGAATTCTACCATAGAATTGTACCTTTTAGATATACTAATAATATTGATTATAGTCACGTAATAGAAATTCCAGAAACATATGATAGTTATACTAGTAGAATAAATTTCATAAAAAAAGATATTAGATATTATAAAAAATGTCTTAAGATTACTTCTTTTGGATTAAAAGAGATATTACCTAAATAAATAATAAAAATGATTATATTTTTTTGGTAAGATAGTGAAAATAGTGAAAAAGCCTTTGAAACTATAGAACGGCGTGAGAATTATAATGAAAGTGCTGAATTATATGATTTTGATCTTAATTTTGATGATAGAGAATAAAAGATTAATTAGAAACTTATAAATGAGAAAACTTATCTCTAAGGGTGTGTTTGATAGGGAGCCAATTCCATGGAAAATAGAATTTGTTTTTCATTTTCCCACTTTTCCTTTGTTTGATAGATTTTTTCTAGACAAATGCTTTTACCAATTTTCCTCACAGCTTTTCCCAATTTTCCTCACACACTCACATTTTCTTGCTTTTTTTCGAAATCATTTTCTCACCAAAGTGGTGTGAAAATGGTTTTCCATGTTTTTTGTTTTTTTGCAATTAGAAATTTTTTTAGATAGAATGGTAAAAAAATTTATCACTTTTATTGACAATTTTCATGCAAAATAAAGCTATACAAATGATATTCAGTATAGTAAAAAAATTGTAATTTTTTTGTAAATTGTTTTAATTTTTTTGGTAATTGGAACAAATTCTAAACCCAACGGTAGAAAAAATTATCATTTTAATGGACAATTTTTATGAAAAATAAAGTCAAACGGACACCAAACTTTCAATATTTTTCAGGTAGAAAATTATACCAATCAAACACAATTAATTACAATTATGAGTAAAATAATTTTTAAACAATTCAATTTCATGGAATTCATTTTCTTTCTACACATTTTGAAACTTTGCAATCAAACGAACCATAATAAATTACCACAAGAATATAAGAAATTAAAATTTCATTTAACTTTAAGATTTTATATATTTATAATTAATAATAGATTATATCTTTCTAAATCTAAATTAAAAGAATCTATAGAATACACAAAAAATTATTAAGAATTTTAAGATTTTAATTTACCACAAAAGGTATAGAAAAGTATAATAATAAAAAATATATGCCTGAAATAACTAGAAAATTTTGTAATAATAAAATAAAAATTTTAGAAGAACAAATAATAACTAGCAATAATCGTAGAGAAATCGAAAAAGAAATTTTTAATTTTAATAAAATTAAAAGAGAATTAATAAGAAATGAAATTACAATAGAATTAAGAAGAGAAGAACAATTAAGAAGAGAAATAGAACAAATAATAAATAATATAGTAAATCCCTTAAACTTACCAGATTAATGAGTCTACCAACAAAAATGAGATTTGATAAACAAGAAATAGAAAAGATTAAACTACCAATAGAAAGTTATCAAACTATATGATGAAATAGAACTATGTTTCAACCTTTAAACTCATAGGGAAATACAGATGAATTGTTAAATATGACTACAAATTGAACTAATGCATTTTTATGGCAACAATTAGGACAATTAAAATCTAAGGACATAGAAACTATAAATGGAATTAATAATATTGATCCAAAAGATGAAATAACTAAAAAACGATTAGAAGTTTTAAGCAAACATATGTCTAAACAATTTAATAAAATTAAAGAACAAATTAATAATTTAGATATAATTGATGAAACTAAACTTGAAGAAATTCAAATTCAAATATCAAAAATTGCACAAAAAAATAGTATTAGTAAAATCACAACTTCAGAAGAAGAGAAATTAGATATTATTAATTATAAAATTGATATTCTATTAAATAAATTAGGATATGAAATTATTAAACCACCTTGTAAAAGACCTAAGGGTGTGTTTGATAGCTCCAATTTTCCTTGGAAAATGATTTTCTTTTCCACCAAATTGGCTTTTTTGATAAGCATTTTTTTCTAAGTAATTGGTTTTCCTCATTTTCCTTCCACGTGTACTATTTCCTTGAATTTAGTGAATTTGTTTTCCCACCATTTTCGTGGGAAAAGTTTTTTATTTTTTTTTATTTTTTTGCAATGGAAATAAATTTCATAACCAATTGTAAAAAAAAAAAAAAATTCACTTTAATTAACAAATTCTATGTAAAACGAAGTTAAACGAACACTAAACTTTGATAAAAAAATTTTTTTTTTTACTTTTTGCAATGGTAACAAATTTCATAAGCAATTGTAAAAAAAAAAAAACACTTTAATGGACAATTTTCATGTAAAATAAAGTCAAACGTAAACATAAAAATCCAAAATTTCAAAAAAATTTTAGGTGGAAAATTATACCAATCAGACATATTTGAAATCATTTTCCCTACAAAACATTTTTTAGGCAAATCTTTTCCCTGTAAAACATTTTCTTTCCACCCATTTTCCACCCTTGCAATCAAACGCACCTTAAATGATGAGTATGAATGATAAAATCAATTTAATTGAAAAATGTATAAAAATAATTGATGAAAAAATAACTATAGTTGAAATAAGTTATGAAGAGGAAAAAGAAAAATAACGGAATAATTTCTTGAGAATATAAAATCTTTTAAATAGAATAATAGGAAATTTAAATAAAGAAAAACCATTTATACCAAATTACACAAAAGAATTTTAAAAAGTTAGAAAGAAAATTGAAAAATACGAAAAATTAATAAAACTTAATGGAGGATTAAAAGAAGATATTGAAATATTATTAATTGATCTTAGAAAACAAGAAGAAAATTTTATAGAAAAAGAAGGAATATTAGTCATAGAAGAATAATGAACGAAGATGTGGAAAACTTAATATTTGACTTAGAAGATTTAAAAATTTGTAAAGAAATAACTAAAAATCACATAATTGGAAAAACAAGAGAACCATGAGCAGTTAAACAAGAAGAATATGAAGAAACTAGCACAGCTATAGACCCTAGAAGTTATATTAATACAAAAGTTGATTTTAAAATTAGTAATGAAAAAAATGTACATAGACCAATTCAAACAAATATTAAGAGAATCAAATTCAATGAAAATTGCAAGATCATATTTAAATCTAGATTGTGAATTAGATGTTAAAAAAGCTATAAATGAATAGAGTACGAATATGATAATACATTTCAATTATAATAGTAGTAATATCGATAATAAAAATAGGACTGAATATTTATTAGCAACTTTTAAAGGAAATGTAGCTAATTGGTATCGAGGAGTAGAAGAACAATAATATGTGTTTGGAAATATAGTATTGAAGCATGATTTGGAATTAGCATAATAGAATGTATAAATAGAGACGCTACAAGAATTTATAGAGAATTCGCAAGAGAAGATTGGGTAAACGAAAATACTAAAGCTAGAATAGAAGAAATAGAAGATGCTAAAAATAGGATCGAATATTTACAAATTTGTAATATATATTACCTTAATGAATATTGCTGTGAATATAGTAAATATTTTTATATGATGTTTGGTAGTGTAATAGATAATAATTATCATAAGGAAGTTTTTATTAGAAAATTATCCCCCACCATGAAATAATTATTTTCAAAGTAAGATTAAATAAAAACAACTTAAAAGAAATGAAGACAGCTATACATTAGGATTTATAATAAGAACTATAAAAGATGAAATAAGTATTATGTGTAGTAATCAAATGATTTATAAACAATCAGGATTTATACAAGATATAATTTCTCGTAGAGATACTGAAGTACCAGAAAATTGGGGATAATATGATTATAAACGAAAAAGAAAAATAAAACCTAAAAAGTATAATAAGTTTTTTAAAAAAATATTTTAAACCAAAAACGAAATACTTTTAAAGAAAATATAAATTTTATAATAAAAATCATTAAATAAAAAACGATGTAAATATTAGAATTGTAATGAAGAAGGACATATAAGTACCGAATGTCCAAAAAAGAAAGTTAGGATATTAATTACATATTTTGATCAAATTAGATATGAATGTGAAGAAGTTAACTTTGAAAAAATAGAAATTGATGAAGAAATTTTTTAAGAAGAAATATTTAGTGAAAACGAATAAAAATAGTTAAACTAGTTTCTAAAATTCTTTTAAAACTTAAGGATATGTTTTGCAATAAAAACCAATTTCATTAACGGTAAAATCGACTTTTCAATAAAAAACCTAAAACCTCAAAGTTGAC
This sequence comes from Fraxinus americana, assembly GCA_035079005.1. Taxonomy (NCBI): domain Eukaryota; kingdom Viridiplantae; phylum Streptophyta; class Magnoliopsida; order Lamiales; family Oleaceae; genus Fraxinus; species Fraxinus americana. Next base: position 35,235,451 of record CM068709.1, on the reverse strand, counting down.
CGGTCATTTATGAAAATCTCCCTAGCTCAAAGGGGGGACCGTTACAATTTTTTTAGAATAAAAATGGGTGTTCAAAGGAATACTTAATGACTAGTGGGCCAATTAAATTGAACGCATGAAAACTACTATCATTTCAAATATTCTACTGCACCGCAGACAGAGTCTAACAAGAAAATCCATAAAAGGCCTTGTGGAAATTTGAAAATCTGTGTTTTTCTCCGTGGAAAGGAGATCATTAATGTTCATTTAGCAAAAAAAAAGTTTTGAGCAATGAATTTTTTTAGAAAATGTGGGGTTAAAAAGTATGAAAAACTTTTGAGCTACGAATGTTATAAAAGTAAAGTTAAACATAGTTAAAAGAGAAACTCTAAAAACCTTCAAAATTTTAACTTATAAATGGATGCTTATTAACGGATTTATGGCATAAGCAGACATGTAATTGACAAGATTTTAATTTATTTTATTTGCTAACCAAATATGCTGTAAATTCATTGGAATTGAATTGAGACAAAAAAACTGCTGGAGTGACTATTAAGTTTCTCGGATCTCAAATACAGTGAAGAATAAGTAATAATTACTCTCAAAATTAGGAGCAGAACTGCTGCAGAAGTGTGATAAAAGCTGTGTGAGCTTAATTAAAGTTAAAATGGAAAATAAGTAGAGAGAGAGAGAACATACCGTCTTCAACCAGTGCGGTAGCCGAGTAAGTCAGTAGAAGCAGAACATTTACAGGGAACCATTTGCATCTTGTTGAGCTCAATACCATCTCCAACGCCGAAACCTCTCTCTTTCACTCTAGCTGCGGGTGAGTGTGTGTGTGTGTGAAAGCAGTGAAAACAGAAGATCAGAATCTGAGATTAGTGAGAAGGGGGGGGGGGAGACATTGCAAGCGTCCTTATATCCAAGATTCGTGCTACTAGTTGTCATTTCAATCTTGATACACAAACATGGAAAGAGATTAAAAGCAGAGGACAAATGGCGCTATATCATTGGACGATTTAAGAAAAAATATCTTAACCGTACAAGTATCGCCAATGCAGCACCAACCCTATTTTTAACCTGATTGAGTAGCATTATTGTTGTTATTTCAATGGGTTGTGCTACTTGTATATTATGACATCTTTTAATGTATAAGTGGCAGTACAATATTAGAGGGTGTGTCGGCCCTCCAATAAGATAATTCCACTTGTACATTATGTCATCCATTATGAATGGCATAATGTACAAGTTAGGGGTGTCCAAAAGTCCCGAACCGAACCGGACCGAACCGAACCGAACCGAGTGGTTCTTCAAAAATTAAATACCCGAACGGGTACCCGAATCGAGAACCGATGGGTTTGGGTCGGGTCTCGGGTCTAGACCAAGAACCGAAGAACCGAAACTAAATAATTTTTTTATTTTTTATATTGAATTAATTAAATTATTTTATTTTTTTTTATACAAATTAGCAAATTAATTAAATAAATCAGATTATTTCATAATTTTAATTTTAAAGCCCAAATCATTTTTAAAACCCAGTAACCCATTTTAATTTGAAACAAATGAATATATTTTATATAGTTTTGCTGTAATATTAATATCTACTTTTTGGTATTTGTATACACTGAATTAATCTTATTGGACGGCTAGTTATTTATATATTTTTGAATTGGGTTACGTTAATTTGTAAAAGTTACGAATGAAATGTCATTAGTTGTATTTATGTAGTGTTGCTGTAAATATTAAAAAATTGGGTTAATTTCACAAATGGTCACTGAAGTTACGTCAAAATAACAAAACGGTCACTGAAATTCCAAAATTGCACTAACGGTCACTGAAGTATCACCCGGTTTCAAGAATGGTCACTGAAGGACCAAATGAGTCGCGACTGGGTCTGCTAAAAACCCAGATTCCGGCGCCGTCCGACCAAGACATGGGTCGCGACCGCCGGGAATTTAATCCTTTTCACCTGGCACAGCTTGCCCAGGTATGGGTCTTCGTCAATTTCGCCCTGAGCTCGAGTTATTGGCCATTTTTAGATTTTCCGGCAGTGAACTTTTGAGCATCGATTCCGATTACATAACTTGATGAAATTGGGAAAGGTTGGATGCTAATTGAAGAGGAAGAGGAGTGCTTTCGACCGGTTCTAATTTCCAGCGGCTTAGGTGGTCGGAGCTCGCTTAATTTGGTTGCAAAATTGCCGGAAAAAATTGAGGAGGAAGGCTTTTGTCAAATTTGCAATGCAGGTCCTCATCTTTCACGCTTCAACTCATTTGGTCCTTCAGTGACCATTCTTGAAACCGGGTGATACTTCAGTGACCGTTAGTGCAATTTTGGAATTTCAGTGACCGTTTTGTTATTTTGACGTAACTTCAGTGACCATTTGTGAAATTAACCCTTAAAAAATTTGATTATAGTACGGAACCGAACGGACCCGAACCGAACCGAACGGAACCGAACCCGAACGGTTCCATAATTATATTTAGACCCGACGGGTCCATTTATTAAATACCCGAAAGTTTTGGGTCGGTTCGGGTATCTTCAGAACCGAATCGAACCGACCCACGGACAGCCCTAGTACAAGTAGAATTATCATATTTCAATTCTCATTTGCTCATTTGCTTTAATCATTTATGATAAATTTAGTCCATGTTTGGCCTTCATTTTGGGTGTTGAAAATTTTTGAAATAGTGATTGATGGGAGAATGTGTAGTAGAAAAGTAATGAAAAGTTTTATATTTATGTGTATTATTATTTTATTTGATGAATGTGTGATTGAAACGAAAAAAGAAAAAAATTAATGTAATGTAATGGAAAAAAATGAGGGTCAAATGGGGGCTTATTTGTACATGTAGCATGACCATTTCTTTTATGGACCCTTATGTACACATTTTTATGTACGCCAAGCATAATTCTTCTTTTATTATTACACGGGTGTCCTCATTTATGATTGAGCAAATATTTAAGAGCTTCGGCAGGTGAGCCCGGCTATTTTCCTTTTGACAATGAAGCTTATTTCAAGGGTGTTACATTCCAAAATTTGACCCTTCGGTATATAGTTTGATAAAATTTTATCGACTTCTTAACTCGCATTTCATTCCTAGGGAACATTGTTGGTCCACCGCCGCATTCGTATCATGTAGCAAAGAAAATTTGATTGAATGTTGCTTTTTGGACTTTGATCGTTGGATAGGTATTTCACTGTCTACGAGCTCGTAGCAAAGGTCTGTCAATCGAAGTCAAAAGTTTCAACTTTGTTAAAGTAATGTATTTTTAACCTGAAATAGTTGTTTATCTTTTTCAAGTTACTTATTTTGTTAATTGTAATCTTTAAGAAGACTTTTGGTCCTAATAAAATTTACTTCCATTACACTTTTATTTAACGAGACATTCATGTGCCAAGACGAGTCATAAGCTAGTTGATCTTGAGTATTCATTTTTGGATAATTAGCACATAACATCCTCATCTTTCTCTGTTATAATAAAAAACGTCATTATCTTTCATTTTTTTGGCATTTTCATCGTTATTTCCACATTTCACTGCGCAAAAAGTCATTTTCATTCATTTTCTCAATTAAAAATCGTGGAATGACGAATATACATATCTTTAAATAAAACATAAAAGAAAAAGAAAAATCTAATTGCAATCATAGTCTCAAATTTTTTTTAAAAAGCGCAAATGAGTCCCCAAATAAATTATTAAAAGAGTAATTAGCGCAAAATATCCATACCTTTCACCATTATAGCGGAAAACGTTTCTACCTCCTTTTTTTGGCATTCTCACCCATAATTACACATTTGATTGCGTAAATCATATTTTTCTATTCATGTTCATCCAATTTCTCAATAAAAAGATGTAAATTGATGAATATGCCCTCATATTAAAAAAAGTAAATTAAATAAAAATATTTTTTAAAAATTCTAATTTTTTAATAATTTATTTGAGATTCTTTTGCACTTTTAATTTTTTGGGACTCGTTTTCACTTTTTTTTAAAAAAAAAAACTTATTTTTAATTTTTTAAATAATTTATTTGGGTTTAGTTTGGACATTTTTTTTAAAAAATTAATTTATCATTTTTTAATAATTTATTTTTGACTCGTTTACACTTTTTTTAAAAATTGGAACTATGGTTGAAATTAATTCTTTAGCTTTTTTATTTAAATAGGAGGGTATATTCATCATTTCACGGCTTTTTATTTAGAAATTGAATAAAAATGGATAGAAATGATGGTTTATGCAATCGAATGTGTAATTAAATGTGAAAATGTCAAAAAAGAAAGAAAGATATGGATATTTTCGCAATAATAATGAAATGTATGGACATTATGTGTTAATTATTATTTTAATAATTTATTTGAGACTCATTTGTATTTTTTTTTAAAATAGAATTATGGTTGCAATTAATTTTTTTTGTTTTATTTGAAGATAAGGGTATATTCGCCATTTCACAATTTTTAATTAAGAAAATAGATGAAAATGACATTTTGAGCAATGAAATGTGAAAATAAGAGTGGAAATGGCAAAAGAGAAATATAAGAACGTTTTTCACAATAGTAATAAAATGTAGAGACGTTATGTGTTAATTATCCATTCATTTTTTATTAGATAGTAGAGGTATCCTAATCAGATCATGTCCATTAAAAGCTTGAAAGACTCTTCGCAGGCTTGTGCTTGGTTTAATGGTTCATCTTGACCAACATGTATATTTCACTATATACTTATAATTCTCCAAGTAATATAAGCCCTAAACACAACCCAATTAATCTATTTCATTTTCTGCCCCACTTAATCATATTACATCGTCGGAGTCCAAACGATTATCGAACATTAACTCTATTGATTGACTTCTCTCACACTCAATTATATTCCTATTTTTAGCTTTTGACTTGATTGTTATGATACAAATAGACGTCGGATCTTTTTTTATAGACAACTTTTGTGTCTTAGCGGTGTCCTAGCGTGCGGGTATGTATGCATGGACTTTGGAGGTGAGAGATATATTGACAATTGGATCATTCAGATTTTGAAGTCAATGATTTTAGAAAAAAGCAACTTAAACCCCGTTTTATCTACATTATTATCTCATTAAAATGAAACCGTTATCCATCATATCAACTAGGGCTGCACAACAAAATTGCGAAATCGCAAACCGAATCGAAACCGTTGGTTTGGGTCCACGTGGACCCGCGGTTTTTTTTTTTTCAAATCGAACCAAACCGTTTCAAAATGGTTTGGTTTAGGTTTTGATTTTCAAAAACCGCACAAAACCGAACCGAACCCCACGTTTTTTAATTAAAAAATATTTTATTAAATTATAAATTCTCATATATATTTTTTGTCAAAATTTTGGATTTATTTTTTATCTAATAGTTTACACTTTAGTAACCTAAGAGCAGCCAAGGCTTAAAGCCCAAATCCAATTGAAATATATCCATACCATATTCCATATATCCATATTCCATTAACCCAACCCAACTTTGAAACGTGTGATCTAATAATATTCCCAAATTCCAACTTTCCAAACGGTGCGTGTCGTCTCTCACTCTCTCCTCAATCTCCTTTGTTTCCAGTTTTCCTCTACCTCAATCACGGATTCTCAAATGCCTACGCTAATTTATTGAACAAGGTAATATGTTTTTTGCTTTATTTGCAACTATTATTAAATGATTCCAACAGCTTATTGATTTTTGTCCAAGACAGATAGATATCCTCATGTTTCTTTATGTTTTCATGGTGTAAAATTTTATTATTCCGTTTTGATGTTTATATATTGTTATATGTGCATAGAATATCATTCTTCTTGAGACATATTCCAGCTTGTTTATTGGGTATAGCAACTAACTTTTCTTTCCCTTTTTTATGCATAATAGAATTTTGTTACTCATGATATGTAATTGTAAGCAAACATTGTCATCTACACAATCATCAGATAGAAGAACGTTGAATAACCTGTAGTCCGACTCCTTAAGCTCCTTGCTAGCTATTTCCTCTGCTGTTAGACCCTCCTGAAAAAAAATTGACTAGCGAGAAGAGTTAAACTATGAGAGTTTAGGGTAGTTCCATTTTTAGCCATTAATTTTTAAATTGATTTCATTTTAGTCACTGAATTTTATGATGAATTTCATCCATAATCTTTGGACCCACTTTAGTGAAATCTTAATTGGGTTAGTATAAATGAATTAATGAACATAGTATAGAACTTGCAATATTTGTTCCATTTCACATTTAAATAACTGCAAGAGTTTTGCTTTCATTTATGTTTTTTTTTATGCTAACCTTAAGAAGATCTATATTATGGTTTTTTCTTTTTTTAGATATGGATCCAATTATAGAAGAAGCCGGTGAAGCAATTCCATTAGAAGATGACAGGTTACAACATGAGATATTGCTCCAATTTTTATCAAATGATATGTTAGTACTCTTGTACTTATTTTGATATTATTGCTTGTAAAAGTTTGAGTGGAGTTCATATTGCTAAATGCTAACTTGATCCTATTTTTTTACCTTTTTGTTTATATGTCGAATTTTAGACATATATGAATGTAATTTAACATTTAACGTTAGTAGTTCTCGTTTAAATTTATATGTTAATGCGTTTTAAACATATTACTATAATATCGATAAGTAAATCGTGGATTAAAATCGAACAAAATCGCAAATAATGGCTTGGTTTGGTTTGAAAAATAAAATGGTTTGGTTTGGTTTGGAAAAATTCCAAACCGCATTAAATGGTTTGAGTTGAAAATATACCCCAGACCGTCCAAACCGAACTGTGTTCACCCCTAATATCAACATTTAAATTTAAATTTCTATCTTTTATGTGAGCGCCAGTAATGACTATATTTTTCATTCTCATTCTACAATAATTTGGCTCAAACAGAGCCTAAACATGGTTGGGTGGCATTTTCATAAAAGTTGAAGTAGTAAATTCACAGCAGTGTTCAAGAAATCTAGCACCCGTTTGATAGCCTTTCCCTTTTTTTTTTTTTTAAGTGGAGTTTCAAATAGTGATTTTTTGAAAATTGTGTGGTAAAAATAAGTGTAAGAATTAAAGAATTTTAAAATAATGATTGTAAATATGGGTGTCAATTTGGCTCGACTTAGCCCAGAAAAGCCCGGCTCTGGCTCGGGCCAAGGCCATTTTTAGCTCGTGACGAGCCAGCTTTAAAAAAATTAAAACAAATAATAAAAAATCAGCGGTGCACTCAACTACACGTGCCTTGCAGGCAACTAAGTGTATATATATTAAAAAAAGAAGCTTGAGCTGGCTCGACTCGATAAGGCTCGAGCCCAAAATTAGGATCGAGCTTAGATTTTTTGGTCGAGCAAAAGTTCGTCTCGGGCAAAAAAAAGTTCTAACCATTTTTATTTGAGTGGAGCCTAAATCTCGAGTTTCGGCTCTACTTGTTGACATCCCTAATTGTTAGTTGTCATATAAACAGAGACATGATATTAAAGAGACTCCAAAACTAGAGTCATGTAATTACCTCATATTTAATGTTGTTTCACACTTTTTAATTTATTTAAGAGTAATGCTATTCATCCCCACTGGGGATGAAAACACAGTTTACGTGACTTGAATGTGGCATTAAATGATAGGTGAAGTTAAATAAGTTATTTAATTTCACCTTTCATTTAACCTATCATTTAAAGCCAGATAGACTGTGTTTGCATCCCCACTGGGGATGAATAACATTACTCTTTATTTAATGGTTTGTTACATGATCATTTTCAACCACACATTCACACAGTAAAATATCTTATATGCATACTAAAAAGTTTTTTCTACGTTTTAACCATACTTTTTTCTAAAAATCACTATTCAAAACTCTTTTTATTTACCAAAATGGTTGTCAAACATGCACCTAGAATAAATTCGTAAATTGATTAGTGCTTTTGATGATCCTACCTTTATTGGACATTAGCTTTTTAATTATTTCCTTGAGGTTGACCAAAATTCATACCTTCGTTCACTCGTTAACTTTAGTAGCAATCACCACATGAGTTCAGTTTTTTCCAAAGTAACTTTAGGGTACAAAGATAAAAGAGTACACGAAAGTCGTTGGGATGAGCAAAATGAAAAAGAAGACATATTTATTGGGCAACGCAAAAAAATATGGTTTTTCTAGTTTCGAAGACCGAAACTTTAGTCGAATAATGCTAGGACTAATGTGCTTGTTAATTTAGTAATGCTATTCATAAGTAGTGCTTAGCGATGAAAAGTGATTAGAAATTTAGATATTTCCTTTGCTAAGTTTCTCTATCCAGAACGTGAGGGGTTTGAGTGATATAAAATGGTCATAAAAGGGGGCAACATATCTCGATTGAATATTAGTGGCACAAAATGTATTTCGCCTAAATTTTGAATCAAGTCGTAAAATTGACGACTATTATTTGCATAAAAAGGAGTAGTACTATAAATTTAGAGTTTAGATTATTAGGTACATGACAGTGGGGACATTGACACACTATCCATGTCTAAAAATACATTCAAACTTTATCGATAATCATCTAAACTCTACAGAATAATATTATTTGAAAATTGATTACTATGTAATATTTATGAAAATTAAAGATACCACCCAACCTATTGAATATATAACAAGTAGGTCTGTAACTCAATATTGTGGCTGCCTCGACCTTCCACCTTCCATTTTTGTAATAATTGGATTTTTAGTTCACCGTGTTGCACTTATAAAACTATTTTTTGTTAAAACGACAACTTTATATTACGTTTAAATGAACTAAAAATAAATGAATAATACCATTAGATGTGACAATGGGTGCGAAATGGGATTGGGGCAACCATTATTATCTCGCACCCTTCCAAGATTTTTGAGGGCGTGATGGGACATGTCAGGATAAAAATTTTGCATTTAATGTTCCGTTATTTTATTTTTTAATATTGTTTTATATTTTCTGATTTACGATATAAATTGGAAACTATAAAAATACAAAATAATATAAAATTAGGTTTGAATTTTGAGAATACATGGTGGTATCACGTTTCTCTTTCACAACTTGCTTACGTTTGGAACGGGACAATGGGATGAGTCGATGGTGAATTTTTTTGCCATCCTAAATGCCAACCAACGTTCCATCATCTCTCCTAACTCTTATTAAATAATTTTACTCTTATATATATATATATATATATATATATATATATATATGTGTGTGTGTGTGTGTGTGTGTGTGTGTGTGTGTGTGTGTGTGTGTGCCCGCGCGCGCGCGCGCGGATTTCAGTTCAGTTGGGCTCGATGCTAAAAGATAAAGCCTTAGGGACTGAATCCGTAAGAATAATAAGTTGAGAACCTATTTGCCACATTTTAAATAGAGTTGCGACCCATTGTAATTGTTAATCGGCCAAATAGCGATTATCAATTAAATTATGCATTTACATGGAATTTTAGTTCTCCCCGGAGAAATCAGACAGAGGAAGAGCGCCGTCGAAGAACATTGCAGCGATGGGTTCAACGGCTGCCCTTAAAGAACTACAGAGAGACCTTGAGAACAAAGCCAACGATCTCAGCAAACTCCAAAAAGGCATATATTTCCTCATCCCCCTCCCACACAATAAACCCTAACACGCACTGTGTATTTTTTATGTATATAATATGTATCTATGCTAGATTATATGTTATTTCTGTGAACTAAATGTTGGTATACAAACTGAGCAGATATAGCGAAGAATCACCAAGTCCGAAAGAAGTACACTATTCAGCTTGGAGAAAACGAGCTCGTGCTAAAGGTCCTTCCTTTCCCCTCTGTCTGTATATGTGATTTTGAATTTTTGGTTTAATATATTTAATTTGTACATATGGGACTCGTGTTTGAAGGAATTGGATCTGTTGAATGAGGATGCGAATGTTTACAAGTTAATCGGGCCAGTGCTAGTGAAACAGGACTTGGCAGAAGCAAATGCCAATGTTCGCAAGCGAATAGATTACATCTCTACCGAATTGTATGTTCTCTTTACTTAGTTAATTTGAGTGCTGTTTACTTGTGGCTTTTTATTTATAATCTGTGCTAGACTTGGCATTGCGCTATACCTAATATATTTACTCTGGTCGAGTCATATCAGAAACACCTTTTGTATTTTGTGGAGTATGTGTGCACTTGTTTGTAACACGTGATAAATGATATTTTATTGAATTAAAATAGTTGCAAGTATTATTTATTTCATGCTGTTCATATATAGCTCATGATTGGAACTGATATAAAATCATTCAGATGTGAAACCATACTTTTCTCGAAGTCTAATTTCAAAATCCTAATCTCACGTGGCAAGCGTTGGGTGGGAAATCGGTGTCAGCACGGTCCAATTACATTTGTTGCTCCATTAGGTTTTTTTAAGAAATCAAATGACGCTGTTCTTATCTACTTGGATCTTTGAACTTTTCAGGACGTTTGGAGAAAAACTGATTATTTATTGAAATCATTTAATGTAGATAAACAAAGACATCTTAACTCTGTGTTAAGATATTTTCATTTCTATTATTAATTCATTTTATACGACGTGGGCACACACGTTTCTTGAAGATACACAAAACAGATAATCCAAAACTGAACCAGAAATGTTAATATCAACTCTCAATATGGTGAATTTAATACATGATTATAGCCACGTGATTTTGGATAGATATGCATGGTAAATGGAGGAAGACGAGAACTACTGTATTAGAGTAGTAGCAAGCAGTCTGTAAATCAATTCTATAAATTATACAGCTATATTCAGAATATTTTCCTTCTGCAATCTGGAGGGAGCCTCTGAAACTCCTGCCCCCTCTCTGTTAAATAGTTGCAGAGGGTAGAAGAGGGTTGCGTATGCGCAAGCTTCTCCCTTATCTTATAGAGGTCTTTGAAAATTTGAGGATATTTGAAGAAGATGAGAAGGTTGCCGAGATTTGCTACACTACTTCATAGATAACAAATGGTTTGCTAACACAAGAAAATTTACTTTGTTTCGTCTGTCTGTTTGTTTTTTCTGTTATCTCTTATAATGTGCTTCAAGTGAAGATATATGTATGAATACGTACATGGGTAGCATCATTTTATGGTGCCTATCCAAATGCAATATCTTTTGCAATTCGAGGCGGCAGACGTGGGGGAACAAAATATGTTGCACCAGGAGATTGTAATTAGAATTACCATTTATTTAGTAAATTCCAACCTCCAAGTACCTGAGATAAGTTTGAGTTGGCTCTGGTTTGTCAAAAGATTCTAGCAGTTCTCTCCATCCAAGTGCACTAGATATTTTTTTCGGGAGGAACTGGAAATACATAGATCCTCTGTTTAATCATCCTTCGATCAGGTACATAAGCACTTCAGCGTGTGGGAAATAGTGAAGAGTAGAGAAATTACAGGACTAATAACCAGTTGTTTGACCCCAATGACGGCCGTAATTTTGCCTTTGGATCAATTTTTTTTGAAGGTTGTATTGAAACCAATATAACACCGCCACACCTGACACATAAACGTGGAACTGTATGCCTCACGATCTGATTATCTTCTTATACATTATCATCAATCTCCACAGTTGCAACAATCTCTTCAACATTGTGAAGAATCATATTCAAATGCTTATCATGGGGCTGGTCCATGCTATGTCTAAAGAGTTTCAATGGGTCCTAGCCGTGCTCTTTTTTCCCTTTCCCTTGCATTTTTCTCGTACTACTTCCCCTTGATCTCCCGGTCAATGCCAAGTAATTCTCAGCAAAGCAAATTACCAATGAGTCATTTGTCTTCGCTTAATATGAGATGGGGAAAGCTCCCTCGTGTCATTATTGGAAAAATCTGTAAGAAATTTTTATGAGATGGCTCCTGCTGCTCTCGAAGATTTTTTAGTTTGTGTTTTCTTAATGTGTCTGATACGTGTCGGACTCGTGTCGAATTCCGACACTCTAGCATGGTCATTTTTTCTTTATCAGCAATATTATATATTTATAACTCAAAGTAAATATTAAATAATAAATACATATTCATATTTAAAAATTTTCAACAAGAAAAATTAGTAACAAATATAAGACTAAATTTATATTATATAAAGGGAAAATTGTAGTCAAGGTACCAAACTTTTCATTTAGTTGCAGACTTTGCCTAAACTTTTCATTTGTACCATCAATGATATCAAACCTTTCAAAAATTTGCACAGAGTCCAAATGGATGGAAATCGTTAATTTTACCACTAGTTGACAAGAGTAATTGATTTTGACCAAATATAAAAAGGGTAAAATGGTAACTTTATAATTTTAATAAAAAATAAACAAAAATTTAAATTAAAAGAAGAAAAAAATAAGCCCATGTGGTATCATCTTCACCTAAAGTTCACATCGCCGACGGAGGCTCAAAATCAACGGACCTTGACCACCACCTTCTATGCACTAAAATTTTGTCAATGGACATCAACCACCACCGCCTCAGTCGCTACCAGAACTAGTGGTGGATAAAGCAAGTAACAGAAACCAATTTCTCATAGGCTTTAGGAGAAATCAAGACTCACGTATCCAACTCTGATTTTATGGCCGTGTCGTTGCAGCAAACTACATACTCCACTTTTGATACCTTACACGGGTGGTGAGCACCGCTGCGCACAATAATGAAAGTTTTGCAATCTTGTCGAGGCCAATTGGATGCGATTGATAGATAAACTTTTGAAGACAGAAGAGGAATCCCAAAGCAGATCTACAATGAGAAATGAGCCTATCTATGAAGAAGAGTAAGCCCAAACGAAGAAGAAGCCCAAAGCAGATCTACGTAGAAGACAAAATAGGAATTTGGTGGTTTTGTGCTTCGCAGAAGCTACCTTTCCCAATCTCATCTCAACCCATTCATTCCCTTTTGAATTTCAGCACAATATTAAAGCCCTAAAATTACTAAACCAATGCAACAATGGCGATGTGAGTATGGGCGTGTGTGAGAAAGATCCAGGTTTTTTAATTTAATTATTTATTAAAATTATAAAGTTACTATTTTACCATTTTTATATTTAGTCAAAATCAATTACTCTGGTCAACTAACTGTCAAATTAACGATTTCCATCCATTTGGTATCTTGGCTGCAATTTTCCCTTATATAAATGAAGAATTTTAAAGATGTTAATTAAAGTGTTGGCAACGTATCGTGCCAGTATTTTTTGAAAAATCACGTGTTGGCTTGTCGATACGTATCGTGTTGGACACACGTATTGTATTATAGGCACTTAACATGCGAAAAGGTTTTGCTAGAGTGGATAAGATTGAGGCAAAAAAATGCTGTAAAATTTGAATATGACTTCCTGCTTTCTATTGATCTAATGCTTATATTGTTCGTTGTCTGGTGGGTCTATGATTATGAGTAGAACTAGATGCTTACCTTTAGGACTAGATGTCCACCTTGTCCTTTGTACCTTCTTTTCTCCGAAAAAAAAATTCGCGTTATGTTAAAAAATGTTTGTAATTCGATATTATTGTTCATTGATGTGTTCACCCCACTGGGTATAACTGTTCAAGATAGAAAGATGTAAATTGTGAATCGTTTGAATGATTTCTTACAGATAGTTAATTATCAATTGCTGACCATGTATATTTAAATTGTTGAGTTATTCTCCTCTTCAATGCCATTTTGTTCTTTAAAACTTAAATATTAATATTGCTTATACAATTCCCATTGGCTTTAAATGTCTAATCTTGTGCACCAGGAAGCGTTTGGATGGCATACTTCAAGATTTAGAAGAAAAGCAAAACAGCAAGAAAGAAGCGGTTGGCATTTTTTCCTTTTTATCATATGTTTCTTCCTTAATTCTCAAATTTGAGTTTTTTTTAATACTTAGAGCATGTTTGTCTATTTTCAGCAGTTATAAGTCAAATTAACATGTAGACTTACAAGTTACAAATAACCCTTTAATTAATATCTTGCAACGGTGACTATGAAGATTTTGCTTTATTGTTATTTATGATGCTAAAACTCTTCAGTTTGGACTAGGAACCCGTGTCGACATGACATGAAATGGGTATGGTATAAATCCCTTGGTGAATCCTTCAATTTAGAAGTGGATACGACGGAAACATGAAGGGAGATTACCATCAGAGGAAGTGAAAAGTTGTAAGGAGATAAAGAGTTGGCCCATGATATTTAAATTAATAAAATTAATTTCGAGGCATAAAACCAAGATTTTTAAGGAATGAAACCAGGCCCATTTAATGTTACACTCTCTAAAAAGTACATAAAAAATTATAAGAAATATTATAAAAAATTTATGTTTGTAAAACATACTCGTGTATCCGTGTACAAATTTTGGATATTCTTCAGTTGGACTATAAGGATTTTTTCATTGATTCAGGGCATTTGAATTCCATTAGTAATGAAGAACCCGTATCCTATGTTTTAGAAGAAAATGAATCCAATTCCTAGATATTTACCCGTATTCGACACCCGTATGCAAGTCCGAGCAACATAGATTGTTATCGAGAGATTGTAATTATGTTAATGTGATCATCTAAAAGTTGAAAGGTTCAATAATGTTAGTTACTAGTAGATTTACTTCTTGAAAAGAACATAAATACAAAAAGCGCTTAACCGTGTTGTACGGACACTTGAATTAGGGTAACGTATTCGTGTGTGTGACCGACACTTGTTGGAATCATTCTACCAGAGTTATTCTTTTTTCTTTATCAGCAATATTACATGTTTATAACTCAAAGTAAATATTAAATAATAAGTACATGCTCGTATTTAAAAAATTTCAACAAGATATAAAACTAAATTTATAGTATATAAATGAAGAATTTGAAAGATATTAATTAACGTGTCAGCAACATATTGTGTTAGTACTTCTTGAAAAGTTGCGTGTCAACGTTTTTGACACGTATCGCGTTGGACACACGTATCCATATCGGTGCATCATAGATGCTTAAAATGCGAAAAGATCTTGCTAGAGTTGATAAGATCGAGGCAAAAAATGCAGTAAAATGACTTGAATATGACTTCCTGCTTCCTATTGATCTAATGAATAAATTGTTCGTTGTCTGGTGGTTCTACGTTATGAGTAGAACTAGATGTTTACCTTTAAATACAGAGTGTAGTTGGAGTAGGAGGGAGATGGAGGAAATGCATAGCTTATAATTATTTTTATCTTGCAGGAGGATAATATAAACATAACTCAAGGGAATTGGAAGTTATAATATGCTCGCATTATTCTGCACATCAATTTGTTAAGACGTTACTAATGACACTTTAATTATTAATACTTAATCATATCGCTTGTTTTTATTTTTGGAACTCTCATTTATTGCATTTGCTTTTAATCACTTTTTTATTCTTTTTTTTCTTTATTTTTTTGGGTTCTTTGTACAATTACATTTTTGTTTGTGACTTTTACATCAGATTGCAATAACAGAACAGGTTAGAAGATATCATTCTCCCATTTCCCTCAATCTGAAAGTTAGCTTAAACTAGTTTAGCATTCTTCTCACGTGAATTAACCTGTTTCTTGTAAAATTTAATGGCATATTTTTTCTTATGCAGATTTTTAAGGTACAACAAAGAATTCAGTCTCTCCAGGCTGGAAAAGGCAAGGCATAACATGCCCGTATCATCATGAAAATTCTGCAATTCTACTGTCGACATGTCGAGGCACTAATATGATCCCTCTTTTTTGAGTGGCACAGTGTGGGGATCGCCAATGATATCATATTGAATTTCCATTTTGCATCCAATTGGTGTGTAAGGACTGCTGAAGTTGCCTAATGTTTTTTTCATGCTTGTTTGGTTATTATAGATCTTGTTCTCTGAACATAATTTTGAATGTCATATGCATGGTACTAAATTACTTGGCACTTGTTACTGACGATTTTAGGATGATAGTATATGAAGCCCCGTTTAAGCCTTTTCCTGCACATCCTGATTTTCATCCTTTTCAATTTCAATTTTGAAATGGAGTTCTAAGTTGCAGACTGATTCAGTGTTGCTAGACCCTAATAATACAATGTAGCGCGATATGTAGGAATATTGGTAATATTACAGTAGAAAGAGATCTTGGCTTGGATTTGAGCGAGCTAATAGATATGTAGTTTTCTCTATTTGAATTCTTGAATATTTGGTTTGAGAAAAGCTATACTGCACCAATAATCTGTTTGATTCCTCTCAAGTCTTTTGATGAATTTAAGGCTGGAGGAATGAATAGTAACAGTATGGAATATAAGGAAGCTTTGAGATGCAATGGTTTTGTGATAAGAAGGAATTACATTCCATATAAGATGGATTCCAGATTGTAAACCATTAAGATAAGAAGGAACACAATAACCAAAACTTCAAGAGTTAAGGATCTACAGGTTCAGTGTTTGAAGGAAAAGAATATTTATTGCAACATAAGATTGTGACATTAATTTATTCTCCTCTTGGTTTGAGAAAATCAAATTGTTATTGGTATTCTAATATGCTATCGAACTTGGTAGTGATGTCCACATTAAACATGATCAAATTGTTGGAATTTTAAATTTGTACTTGGTGATGTGACACCATACATTAAAAACTCGCGATTTAGACAATCCAATATTCCATTTGTAAGGTGGAGCCCCACAAAAATGATTTTAGAAAATGGCATTCATAAGATTTATTTTCAAGATTTTTCTTGTTGAATCTTCTTTTTGTTATATCGATTGGAAGCATCTGGTAGTGGTATTGCTTGAGATCGGTACCCGTCCTAATCTTGATGTACCATGAGTTGATGTAGTTAGAACTATTCTTATTTGGACGAAACTCGGAAAAAACTAATCAAATATGAAACCTATATGTGACTTCTTCCATATTATGTTACCCTTATTCAGGATTTACATTATTTTTCCCCTTGTCATGATGCCTAAGTAAATGTATTTTTTTAATAAGTTAAAACTTTTAAACAAGATATAATTCAATAAAGATAGCAAATCAGATTCATCTATGCAAAGAACTTCACGTGTCGTCTGTGTCATGTCACTAAAAAGTTATGGGAGAAATGTGCATGCCTAATGGACAACATAAAAAGTTTGCCGTAGGGAAAGCGTATAATTTGCTCCATGCGTAGGAAAAAAAATCTATGAATATTGTCACAAGGCAGTGAACTATTAAAAAGAAAAATGAAAAACGCAAATAATAATTTGTCTTTATTAGCAGCAATATATGATTATATTCTAGCGAGATTTGATTTGATTTTAATCTTGTCAGGTGATAATACATTGGTGGATGTACCAATACTGAGATAGGTATATCCATGGAGAATTATGCTCCTCTGCTAGGCCTGGCAGAGCCGAGCCTCTCACATGAGGCGGGTCCCGCTTGCCAGCCTCTCACATGAGGCGGGTCCCGCATGGGACACGCCTCATTAAAAAATACCCCAAAAATATCCACCTCACCCCTGTTTGTGTGTGTTCGGTAGAGATTCTGTGAACCCCTACCTGTACACCAAGCAAAACCCATCCATGGAACTATACCTACTAAAATAATTTTTTTTTTCAAAATCATAAATATGAAATACAATTACATCAGAATGACTAGGTATTGAATATTGTGGTTTCATATCTAAAGGTTGGGCTTTGCTAAGTGCACATCGAATTTGACATCACGGTGTACAGATCCCTTCACAAGATGAGGGGCCCACAATTTTTTTCTTGGTCGTGAGCCCCCTCTTGTGAGGAGGTCTGTACACCGGGATGTCAAATTCGGTGTACAAATTACAAAACCTTTAAAGGTTCAACTCGCTAAAACCTTTTCGAGCTGTAAGGTTTCATTAGTTCAACTTTGTTAGGAAAAGTAACCCAAGTCCATACACGTTAAATATAATTTTCATCGACTTTACATATTACATTTAACACCCTGCACATGGTTCACATGATTCCATCAATCAAAGAACATTGTAGAATCGTTATCAGTTTAATCAAATGCCTTTTGAAAATTATAAAACATTCCATTTCACTGTGTGCAGCAACTTGTGATTCAAATGGAAATATTAATTCCGTTGAAGGGAATGGCCCTTCATCGTACACTAATTATTACAAGGTGGATTTGATACACATCTATGTCCTATTTCATTGGTTATAGTGTCGAATTTCCACCATATGAAATCTCGTCACTTTTTGTACGAAGATTTTAATGGGTATGCAGAGTCCATTAAAATGCTCCTACCACATTGTAGGGGATGATAAGGGCACGCTTGTCCTCTCCTCTAATGCTTGAGTTGAAGTGCATATTCCACTTTGTGGTTCCATATTCAACAAGCAAATAACTCGACTTCAAATGACGGGTTTTGGTATTTGGACGTGAACCAGCAATACACTAAACACTATTGAATTCTCTTTATTAAACATATTGTACTTCTTCGGGTTTAGTTCGAATTCTTGACAAGTTCTAAAATCAAGTGTAAATCCGAATAATTTCTTGACAAGGTTTAGGAATTCAACTACTACTTTATGCAATTTTTTATTAGCTTGTTGGTTCGAGTATAAGCTGTGAACCTATTACATAATTGACTTTTATGCGAACTTGAATTAAGTTGTTATGATTGCTGACTCCAACATATTACATTATTCATTTTAGTTCCTAGTTCTACCACATTATTTCAAACGAAAGTTTAGGGCAACAATCCTTTAATTTGGAACCAAATACTCAAAAGTTTTGAAATTGCAGTTAAATTTTAGGGTTCTTATTTCACGTATAAATTCTTGGGTTTCTTGTCCCTTTCTTTTCCCTTTGTGTTGTAAATAATGTTGTAATCACTAATGTTAATTCTGCTTATAGATAATATGTTGTATTATCCTTTGGCTGTAATAGTAACACGTCTCAAGTGACATTATGTCCCGGGGAATAATTTTTTTTGGAAAGACCGGCATAATTACTTTGTCCATATAGCACTTCAAGTGAACATCTCTATGTACAATTTGTGCCACACGTCACCTAAGGTGTATGGTGCTTCCTTTTAGGTACAATAATACTCGTATAAAGTATACGTTATACTACAACGTTGTTATGCTAATGAAGATTTAAGATGTTATGACATTAGTCATTAAGAACAAGTTTATTTCGTGAATTTGAATGTGCGATTTTGACAATGGATAGCATCAAATTCAGAATTACTTGTAACTATTTAAAATTCTAAATTGTTAAAATAAGGAATTTAACGTATTCATGTCTGAAACAAAATGGTCTGGTTGTGATTTTTTTATTTGAAAAATAATAACATACCATTTAAATTAGAAGAGTAAAGGACCACAAGGCCATGCTTGGCATTTTCAATGAGAAAGACTACTCAACTTTGTCAGTTCTCGTAAGATGCATAATTTGTTAGAAAAATTCACTCGATCATTATAAGGAAAAGCATTTTTAAAGCAAAAATTTCGTTACGTCTCCATTTCATTAGGAAAGTAAGATTATTTTCTAATTCAAAGAATTTATTCTCTCTTTCTTTTTGCATGTTTCTAATATTTCTTTCACCATGAATTGACTTATTCCATTCGATGGAAAAAGTTTGTTCGTAGTGTTACGAGTTTCCTAGTGCAAGCCAAATGGAAAAAATGTAACGTATTTTGGTGCGATTTGACAAGTAAGACTGATGAGTGTATTTAGAGGCAAATCTCTTGTCGAAAGGATAAATGCCATCGCCTACAATGGAAAAAATGGTGGACCATTAGAATGCTTCATCACATGAGATGACCATATTGGGAGAATGACCCTTGACCAACCCAATGAAGAAACGTGTTGATTAGCTTCTAAATGGCCTATTGAAATGTTCGACTCCCTTCACGTATTTGCATTATATATTATCTATCGTTTTAAATGAAAAGCATTTTAACTCAAGATTTTCAATAAAATATCTCTAACGTTTCATTGGTGTTAAGTGTTAACTACCTAACACAGGAACCCTACAACCCCCATTTTTAAGCATCCTCTAGATTTTTGGAGTTTTAAACCTACTATATATGAAGTTTTATATATTGAAACCATTAATATTATGGTGGTCCCCACCTAGGAAGGGCCCTAGGCGGCTACTGTCTATCGTCAAGGCTGCCCCAGGGTGTCTCATCCCTAAATTATCCAGCTAGACATGGCTCGAGGGGGTTTTACACGCTTTCACTTCTTGAGGATGGATGCATTGAGGCGTGTGAAGAGTTCTCCAAAAAAACGTTAGCATATCACACATGGTCCCAACAAGAAATCAATGTGCCACTGAAGTATTTAAGATTGTTCCATTTATATACCACTTGTGGATAACAACATTAATTGTTAATGTAATCAGTTAGCCATGCTTATTTTATTTTTAATTCCATCCTATTCTGGAAAGAAATAATGTTAAAACATATAGGCTTTATTTTGAAAATTGAGTGTCAAATTAGAAAATCAACTTAATTTTAGACTATAAAAACCCTCGACAATTGCTAGATGTACTGTATAATATTATTGGAAAAACTGTGAATAAACATCCAAAGTCAATCAGAGTGGGATTGTTTTTTTTTAAATGTCGTTTAGTTATTGTGTGATGTATCGAAGAATTTGCTTGAGTAATAGATCAAGAACAGAACAATAATCAGAAGGGTAGAATCAAGGTGGCGGGAATCAATATGGCTGGCCGAGTTTGAAGTATAACTCTGAACAGATGCTTTTGCACCTGTTTGTACCACTTTTGGCCCCTTTCTAGTCCTTATTTGTTTGTGTAATTTACATCTGACTTGTGATGACTCTAATCAAGAGATGTTGATGGTTTCTTATGGAAAGTACAATATTCTTCATTTCTCCTCCATTTCTTCCTCCTCTTGTTCAAAAGATTCTTGCTTTCTCTCACATTTAAAATTTGCACATGTTGAATTTGTCGTGGTTAAGAGCACCAACACCGATAAACATACATCAATCATTGTATCCTGAAGGTAAATTTGATTCCCTTCTCATTCTTTGTCTGAGAGATCAAGCCCCTATTTGTTTTCAATTTTCTTTAAATCTCATTTTAATACCTCTTTCAACCGTTACAAATGCAAGAACCGCAACTTTTAACTTTCTATCTCACAAATGGGACCCATGTGTTGGAAAAAAAAAAGGGTCACAAAATTAATTCTTGCATTTAAAAATGGGGAAAAAAAGGGGGTTCTAATATTATCTTAAGAAAGCGTCAATACACGTCTGAAAATCTACTGCAAATTATAGTTCAGATTTGATTCCCCCACCAACAATTAGAGGTGGAAGATCATTTTAAATACATTATAAAAGAATCATACTACCCTTTCTTGTAAGTCAAACCTATTGGAATGAAACACGACTGGCCATATATATGGTTAAGTGAGAAAGAAATATAGGGGATTTCTCTGCCAAGGACCACCGTTCGAAATTAGGACCACGCCACCCCACTTCCGCCTGTGACCACCAGACTGATTGATCATGATATAAGCAATTATATAATCCTAATATCAAGATCTTTAGAATTCATGTTTTTCACATATAGATTAATTGATCAAGAAACATACCTTGATCCATAGCAATAATTGAAAGATTTAAATTTGCAAAATAGAAACTAGTAAACTCTAGAAACTGTTCTCTCTCCTTTCCTCTCTGTAATTGAATAATTTCATTTGATGAGTTTCATTCACGTTTATAGGTAGAGATAGGCAGTTTCATGGGTCATAAAAGAAAACTACCAACTTTTCATCAAAGTGGACAGTTATTAAACTGCCACTTCTCAAGGGACCAATAGAATTTTATCAATAATTAACCACAATTAATTAATTTATTAATAATATTACTTGTACAAAATTAATTGATTTTACATTCTCCCACTTGATCAATGTAATATTACATCGTTATGTGGTCTATCACATAATGCGCATATGAAAAGCTAAAATTTTCTCGTACATTGGTCACTAATATATCATCCTTACGTAAAGACTAATAAGAGTCGGCAGTTTCACATCATTATTTCGACATAATTCCTTCCATGTACTACAATATCAGTCCCCACCTAATAGACACGTAATGAGAAGTTCGACAACTGCATTTCAATAATGTCTTTGAAAAGACTGTCCATGTCAGCATTTATATAATCCATTCATGTACATATATCAACTATTATGACATGAATAATATTTTGTCAAAAACAATACATAAACGAGCTCAAAGTGCCAATTACATAAATTCCATAATGTTAATGATCATTTGCAATAATACCCATTCTTTCGACATGTTCATTAAATATTTTTGGTGGTAATCCTTTTGTTAGTGGATCTGCAATTATAAGATTGGTGCTATATGCTCAATTAACACCTTTTGTTTTTGAACTTCTTCTTTAACGGTAAAGTACTTATATTCGATGTGTTTAGCACATTTGGAGTGCTTGTCCTTTTTTGAAAAGAAGACTGCTACGAAATTGTCACAATAAAGTTTCAGCGGCTTAACAATACTGTCGACAATTCCAAGCCCCGAAATAAAGTTCTACAGCCAATTTCCTTGAACCGTGGCCTCAAAGCATACCACAAATTGAGATTCCATAGTGGATGCAGCAATGACTGACTGCTTCACAATTTTTCATGATATAGCACATCCAGCTAAGATGAATAGATAGCTAAATGTGGACTTTCTAATATCTACACATCCGTAAAGTCTGAATCTGAATATCCAATAACTTCCAAATTATCAAATCTCCTATAAGTGAGCATGTGGTCTTTTGTTCCTTGCAAATATCTCAACACTTTCTTTCCAGCTTTCCAATGATCAAGTCCTGAGTTACTTTGATACGTGCCCAACATTCCGACAGCAAAACTGATGTCTGGTCTGGTGCAAGTCTGAGCATACATTAAACTCCCCACAAGAGATGCATAAGGAATATGTGTCATTTGTTTACGTTCTAATTCGTTTTTAGGACATTGCATGTGACTAAATTTGTCTCCTTTTTGAATTGGAACGACACTTGCTAAATAATTTTTCATCTTAAATCTCTCTAAAACTTTATTGATATATGTTTTCTAAGACAACCCTAACAATCCTTGTGACATATTTCGGAATATTTCAATTCCAATCACATGGGTTGCATCTCCCATATCTTCCATTTCAAAATTTTTAGAGAGAAATTTCTTAGTTTCATGTAATAGACTGAGATCATTAGCAGCTAGCAAAATTTCATCGACATACAGAATCAAAAATATAAACTTGATCCTACTAATATTATGGTTATGATAATAAAATCTATACCCCTTTGATTTTTTTGGATAACCAATGAAAAATCCACTGATTGTTCTTGAATCCAGTTTGTTTTCATGTGGATTATAAATTTTTGCTTCTGTCGGGCAACCCCAAACATGTAGGTGCCTTAAACTGCGTTTCCTTCCCGTCCACAGTTCAAAAGGAGTCTTTGGAACTGCCTTACTAGGAACCCTATTCTGCAAATATATAGCTGTCTTTAATGCAAACATCCACAAAGAAATGGATAAGGAAGAATTGCTTAACATACACCTAACCATTTCTATTAGAGTACGATTACGCCTTTCAGCTACTCCATTTTGTTGTGGTGTGCGGGCATCCAGCATAGTGCATTGAGAACATATGCCATGTCTATCAAGAAATTTAGCAAATTGACCAGTTTCATCATACCTTCCATAATATTGCCACCTCTATCAGATCTAATGATTTTCACCTTTTTATCTAATTGCATTTTAATTTCATTGACAAAGATCTCTAAAACATTTACAGTTTGAGACTTTTCATGCAACAGATAGACATAACCATAACGTGAAAAATCATCAATAAAGATGATAAAATATTTTTCTCCACCAAATAATGGAACATCAAAAAGCCCACATATATTGGTCTGTATTATTTTAAGAAGTTGTGTGCTTCTTGTGGCTCATTTCTTTGTGTGGTTTGTTTGCCCTTAATACAATCCACACAAGTTTCCAGATCACTAAAATTCAAGTCAGGAAGGATTTCATTCTTTATTAATCATTCTATCATTTTCTTGGATATATGACCCAAATGTTTATGCCACAAGTTAGCAAATCGTTCATTCAATAAACCACGTTTAGCATCAACATTATGATTCAAGGTTAAAAGTGTATCGGCAAAGAGGTTATCAAACTTTAATTTATATAAGCCATAAAAAAGAGTAGCAAAACCAATAAAATGATTTTCTTTAAACAAACTAAAACAGCCATCTCCACCATTAAAGAAATATTCAGAAAAATCAAGTTTTGATAATGAAACTTAATTGAGAGAAATAGAAGGTACATAAAGTGTTTGAAATAAATCTAAATGATGCCCTGTATATAAAATTAAACGGTAGGTTCCAATAGCTTCAACATGAGCTTTGCCTCGATTGCCCATGAGAACAAACTTTTCATTTGGATTTATGGACCGAATTGAAAGTAATCCCTGCATCGTATTGGTAATGTGAGTGGTACATCCAGAATCAATCCACCAAGTATCATAAAGAACTTCTGCCAAATTAGATTCGAAGCCTACATAAGAAATAATCATACCTTTACTTTCGAACTATGCCTTACGTTTCAGGCAGTTATTTTTATGGTGCTCAGGTTTATGATAGAAATGACACGTATTTTTCTTGTGTTCCTTATTGTAGATTTGGGAAGAAGACTCATTTATCTTTAGTGATCCTTGCTTAATGCCCTTTCCAAACATTTTCTTATATTTCTTTCCAACTCCTTGATGACTTACAAGATGAACATAATAAGTTTCTTGATTCTTAAGCCTTGTCTCCTCTTGCACCAGCATACTATACAATTCATTCACATTTCATTTGTTCTTTAAGGTATTATAGTTCATATGGAATTGACCATACTCAGAAGGCAAGGAGTTGATGATAAACGGTACCAAAAGTTCTCATCCCAAGAGTCTTAAGTCTTGCTGCAATGTTACTCATTTCAGTAACATACTCATGCATGGTACGCGAACCATCAAAATTTCATGGTGGTTAGGGTACCCATCAGTGTGCCAGCAAGTGATTTGTCAGCTGTTTGGGAACGTTCTTCCACAAATTTCATATATTCCTTAGCAATATCCGTTTTAGGGATAGTGGACTTGATATTCTTTGCTAATGTCATCCGCATAAAAATTAGGCTCAATCTGTTTGATCTTTCCCAAATCTTATGGACAGATCTTTCATCAGAACTGTTCACATCAGTAAGATTAGAAGGTTTCTCAATTTGAAGTCCCAAGTCTAAGTCCAAAACACCTAAGTTGAACTGAACTTGTTCACATCAGTCAGAGAAATTGAGTCTATTGAACAGTGATGCAGATGAAGCATGCGAATGCAGAGAAACGGAAACAAATATTGCAAAATATAAAATGCTCTAACATTAATGCTTTGAGTTTTGACTTAAAACACTTAAATTCAGATTCAGATAACATTAAATGTAAATCATAGTTCTCCTTTGAGTGATACTACTTTATACCATCACAATAAATATAATGATACTAGTTAATTTCACGTTATTAGTAATTAAATATATCTTAATCAAACATGTTTGTTATCTTTGGATATACAAAACACATCCAACTAAATATATCAATTAATCACGATTATGTTCAAGATTATTAAAATTAATTGATCAGCCTGTGGGCGATCCATAACAATTTTGTAATCTATGAACGTCAATAAACTCTTGACAACAATAATTTTAATGTTATCTTTATTTATAAACATCAAACTATTAAGAGTACTTGACAAATAAATTATGTAATTTAATGTTCGCAATATCATAATGTTTGGCCACTTTGGTAACTAACAAACAACATTAATCAAACACTAATTACATAAATAAAACATGAAAGGTAAGTGATTAAAATCCAATTTAATCCACAATTCAAAGTCTAAAGGCAGTGTCATAATTAATTATTCATTTATCACCGTCTTTATCAATTTAGAAATATATAATTACTGGATTTATGAAACATAATGTTGTTTATCATAATTGGGCACTAAAATTATATTCTGCACTAATTACAATACAGAAAATATCAATACGTCAAATAGGGTTGGAGTAAATGGTCCACAGGACTAACAAATTCCAATTCTGTAGTCTGTAGCTAAAGAGGTGGTCATGCCCCCCACAACATCAACTGAAAACTGAAAACTCCTCCACTAAGAAATAAACCCAAATTATACACAGAATAGGCGGCTTGACTAAACTTGTGTTGCGGAAACCAAGAGAATGACATTTTCTCAAAACAATCATAATTCAAGATCTTTGGAATTCATGATTTTCACATAGAGATTAATTGATCAAGAAACATATTTTGATCAATAGCAATAATTAAAAGATTTAAACCTAAAAAATAGAAACTAGTAAAATCTAGAAACCATTCTCTCTCTTTTTCCTCTCTACAATTGATTAATTTTACCTCGCGTTTATAGGCAGAGAGAGAGGCAGTTTCTTGGGCCATAAAAGAAAGCTACCAGCTTTCCATCAAAGTGAACACTTATTAAACTGTCATTTCTCAAGGAACCAATAGAATTTTATCAATAATTAACCACAATTTATTAACAATATTACTTGGACCAAATTAATTGGTTTTACACATGATACTTTCTTCATTCCATACATTTATTTTTCAAGATTATCTAAGGTCCATGAAAGCAAGATGTACGTGTAAATGCTATATGTAGGATATAAAAACTAGTCTAATTAGGACGATTCAGATATTTTAGTTATTTACATTAATAAACAAATTATAATTTGACCAAACAGTTTAATTTCATGTGACTTTATGAAAGAAGTTGGTTATTTCTCGACTACCCGGATTCTTCTTGAATAATCATGGATTATTCATGAACGATTATTATCTTTATCACTTTGGGGAGTTCTTTTTCCTCTTTTCCAGTTCCTCTTCACACTTTTCATGATCAAATGCTGAAGTATAGGACGTTTCACGGGTATATTGAAGTAACCCCACATTACAAACTACCATGTTTTCTCCACATTGTATGGTCTAAATACATTCATTTTCTAGCCAAGAGAACGAGTGACGAGGGCTTTCCCCATCATACTAATTTTCTCTGTATTATTTCAGTTTTATCAAGATCCCGTACGTAACAATTCATTTAAAGCCAACTAGAAATTAGTTGCAGTTAGATATGCTCGACTTGGCTCAACTAGAAATTTAAAGCCAATTTCAGCAAACAACTAAAGAAAGTATACAAAACAAGATAAACCCAACTCGATCTACATCATAACAGTAATCCAAATTATTAATTGCAGTAAAAGAGGGCTAAACGTGTCGACTTGATTATCGCTGTGTTACTATTTATGATGAATTAAGGACACATTATCCCAACAACCAACATGTAAGCGTGTACACGTTTAAAATAAAATCGAGTCGGCAAAACACATGTCTGTAACACAAATTATGAATCCGGATAAAATTGTTGAACACTGTGTTGCGCGTTCCTTTTTCATATAAAATAAAATAAACAAAAACTTATTGAGAGTATCATATTTTATCTGCTCCTGCATCTTTGATTAAACTATATTAATACCAATTTCCAGGACATTTCACGAGTCTACGTGTGTGTACATGGGGCACATGATTATGACATGAACCCTCCAAAATTAATCCTTAACACGAATATCATTTGCACGAAAATTCCTGAAACCCATGTTTGGTATACATTCTTTCAAAACTAATTTTCAACCACACATTTTTCAATAAAATAATATTTTTCATCACATCAATAACTTGTCCTTACTCTTTAACTACATATTTTATATCTTATCACTATTTAAAATACATTTTTTCTTCAATAATATCCATCAAAGATACGGTCTTATCTACAAACACTAACCCCACAAGAAAATAAAACGGGAAGGAAAGATTAAAGTTTGTGCATGTTGGCTATCTAAACATCAATTTTCAAGCAATGACAAGAAATCAAAAAAAAGGTCGGCAGGTATCAAGAACAGTACATAAAACTGCTGATCACAAAAGAGCCAATTCATACCCGCGGAAAGAGGGCGGTTGGATTTATGGCAGCAATCAATTTCACATATATGGTTCTGATTGCATACCATAAACAAAGTATGTCAAAATTTGAGTTGTTAAGAAGGGCTCTTCCTAATGTCATTCATTTCCTAGAAACGACGCATCTATTGGTCCACTTGAGCATCCATAAAAATTGTTGGTCCAGTTCTAGATTTTGAAATGAACACGCCAATTTAATTTTCACTCAAATCTGTACTTTAAATGTCTGTACATATAATCTATATCCTACATTTATTGATGATGATGGAGCTCCCACCATTTCCATCAACACCAGCACCATCCCATCTGGAGTTTTCTTTGCCTCTCCGCCTCTCCCTCTTTCAAAATTTCATCCCTGCGACTGCATTACAAAAAGACTCATGTCTGCGGTCTGCCATTCGGGTTCCAAACTTCCATTCTATGCCAGTATTGCCTTGTTTATAATTGTTCAGAGTACAAAAATTTATTTGCTTTTCAACTTTTCTCTCTTCTTGACTTGTGCTCTTGCTAACGTATCAGTTGCATAATCTTTCAATCTACATTCAGGGCATATGGAGAAAAAGTAAATTTCTATAAAGGGAAAGTTGAGTCCGAAAGGAGTCTCATGACATCTCCCAACGACTTTGCTATATATAAACTGCCATCATATACTTACACACACACCAAGCTTAACAGTCTATTCTAGCCTTAGCGATTCATTCAATCCCAAAATGTCGTTTTCATATTCAAAGAACTTCCTAAGACGGTTCTGCGTGGAGGAAATCCAAATGAATACACAAACCTATAGTGGCTTCTTCTCTAATGATCTCCTCCCATCCCTTGGAGCCAGAATCAACCAGGAAACAAAACTTCGTAGACACATAGTTTCTCCATTCAGTCCCCGCTATAGGTGATGAGTTTGCTTCAAATCTCAAAGCTAGTGTGTAATAAGATAGCCACTGATCTCATTTCTATTGTTCATTTCAGGGCTTGGGAGATGTTTCTAGTTCTCTTAGTCATTTATTCGGCCTGGATTTCTCCATTTGAGTTTGCATTTCTGACTTACAAGCAGGATGCTTTGTTAATTTTTGACAACATTGTCAACAGCTTCTTTGCCATGGATATTCTTCTCACCTTCTTCGTGGCATATCTTGATAGACAAACTTATCTTTTAGTTGATGATCCAAGAAAAATAGCCATAAGGTAAACATGCAGCAGTCTATACCTGTGTAGAGTCAGGAAATCCTTTACTAATTACTATAATCTAGAAGTAATTATTTTACCTGTGTTATATCTGGCTAACAGGTATCTATCCACCTGGTTCATCTTTGATATCTGCTCAACAGTACCATTTCGAGCTATTAGCCTCCTTTTCAAAAAACACAATGGTGGACTAGGCTTTAAATTGCTCAGTATGCTACGACTTTGGCGTCTCAGACGAGTGAGCTCCCTGTTCGCAAGGTCAACCACCACATTGAACTCTTTTGTTTCTTTCAAATTTTTTGAACACCTGCCGAACAAAATAAATTCTCACTTTAGCCAGTTTGATTTCCTTCAGACTTGAAAAGGATATCCGGT
The DNA here is from genome assembly GCA_035079005.1 of Fraxinus americana. Lineage (NCBI taxonomy): Eukaryota > Viridiplantae > Streptophyta > Magnoliopsida > Lamiales > Oleaceae > Fraxinus > Fraxinus americana. Next base: position 35,205,953 of record CM068709.1, on the reverse strand, counting down.
TTAATTATTTCTGGACTCGCTGCACAAAACTCATCTCTGTAAGACGTTTCTTGTTTCACATTTTCGGTTGTAATTATTCTATCTACTTGCATGTGTTTGCCACTAAGATTATAAATTTGCTACTTCTATTTGAATCAGGTAACTTTGTTCACTGTTCATTGTGCTGGGTGCTTTAACTACATTATTGCAGACAGATACCCAGATCCAAAAAGTACATGGATTGGTGCCTTGTATCCTAATTTCAAAAAAATTAGCCTCTGGGACAGATACGTAACTGCAACTTATTGGTCTATAGTGACACTAACCACAACAGGTTATGGGGACTTGCACGCTGAGAACCCAAGAGAGATGCTGTTTGATATATTTTACATGCTGTTTAACTTGGGATTGACAGCTTACCTCATAGGGAACATGACAAATCTTGTAGTTCACTGGACCAGCCGCACCAGAAACTTTGTATGTTTCTCTCTTGCTCTCTCTCCCACAGACACATGCAACCAGGCATGCAAACACAGAATTACTTTATGCCTCTGTTTGGTATCCATTGTTTTTTTCATTATCATTCTTCTACTAATTTTCAACCACACATTCATCAATAAAATAATATTTTCCATCACATCAATAACTTTTCCTTCATTTTCAACCACAAAAAAGATGTGATTTGACACAAAGAATACATTTTTTTCTAGAATAATGGTTACCAAACGGTGCCTATATGTCAAAATTTTTTGAGGAAAATCTGACATATGTAGGCAATGTTGCAATCACATTTAACACTCATCCTGAAAACAAGCCAACATGAAATTATATCCTAGACGTTATCACACAATTACATATCAGTTCAAGAAACAAAAGCAGTTAACTAACTCCATGAAAGTAGCTGGAAAGATACAATCATAAACATGTACAACTTCTCATTGGTGAATTCAATGAGTTATAAGCCATGTTACACCTAACTTGTGTTGGTTGAAATGAGCATTTCATGAAGAAATTCTTTAACCGAAAAAAAACCACCCCCTCCAACCAACACACACTCAGCTGCACAAGTAATATAGCGAAATTTCACTGTTCCTGAGAAACTAGGTTTTGGTGCTGCAGAGAGAGACGGTAATAGCAGCTTCAGAATTTACAAAGCGAAACCAGCTGCCCCCATATATGCAAGACAAAATTTTGTCTCACATATGTCTAAAGTTCAAAACCGAAGGATTGAAACAGCAAGAGACCTTGAATGGCCTGCCGAAAGCCATTCGTTCCAGCATTGCTCACTATCTATTTTACCCTATTGTCCAAACTGTCCCTCTTTTCCAGGGAGTGTCACAAGGGTTCCTTTTCCAAATGGTATCATTTTTCCTCTCCCCTTCCCCAATTTTCCTTTCGCTTGCCGAGGATTTGTTTTTCTTCTATGGAGAACCAATAGAAAAGATGAGCAAGTAAATTGATTAAATTTTCCTGGTTTTTGTGAAACAGGTACCAGAGTTGGAAGCTGAGTACTACCCTCCCAAAGAGGATGTGATTCTACAAAATGAGGCTCCAACATTTACTTACATACTGGTTTCGGGAACTGTTGTAAGTATGCTATTAAATATTTTAGAAAGTGTTAACTTAAAAATACTAGTGTCTCCATTTCTATCAAACTAATTTATTTTTTTTTTGGTTGGTGGTAGGACATGATAGAAAACATTGATGGGCATGATCAAGTAAGAAATCTCTACTCAGTAGCTTCATCATGAATAAAATCAAGGACAGTGTAGAGTTAGACCTCATACACCCTCATACATACAGGTCCTGGGAAAGGCAGGTTCAGGAGAAATATTTGGAGAAATAGGGGTTTTATGTGGAAAGCCTCAGCCATTTGGTGTTCGAACAACTGATGTTTCTCAAATACTACGGCTGAACAGGACTACGTTACTGAACATTCTTCAAACAAACCCAGAAGATGAAAGTATTATAATGAATAATCTGTTCATGGTAAGTTTAATGAGAAGCATTAGGTTAATCCTACTTTCTGTTATGCATACACTAATAGCTGCATAATGTTTCACTTGCAGAAACTGAAAGCACGTACAAGCATTGATATAGAGGACCAACAGGATCCAAGATTGATCCTAAATAATTCGCATAATAGAGCAGAAGGAGACTGCTATGTCCATGCTGGAGATCAAGATAACCCATGCGGAGATAGAAAGAAACAGGGATTGAGAGTAGAGATACCTAAGTTAGATTTTCTAGGGAGTAAACAACCAACAAATGCTTATGATGCCTATAAAAGTCAAATAGGCATAAATTCATCAGCTGAGGATGGTGAAACAGCTCTTCATGTTGCTGTTCGCCAGGGGCATCTCGAAATGGTTAGAATTTTGCTGGAAAGAGGAGCAAATGCAAATAAACCAGATATGAGAGGGTGGACACCAAAAGCATTAGCCGAAGTATGTGATAAAAAAGGAATATACGACCTTATATTGAGTCACGAATATAAGAAGAAAGTAGACGATCAAAGAGGCAAGTTTCTAGGGCCAGAAACGGCCGAAAAAACTAGTAGTCATATCGAGCCGACGGAAAATGAGGCTGCTGATTATTTGAAAAATAGTCGTAGGAATCTTATGAACGTCAGTTCTAGCTGTTGTAGTCATCACAGTAGTATAGAAGCAATACAACCATCCACGAAGAGAGTCACCATTCACATGAAGTTTCCAAAGAAAGATATTTCACAAAAGCAGCGCGGAAAGCTAATTATGCTACCTGAATCGCTGGACGAGCTATTCAAAACAGCAGGTACGCGTTTTTCAATCTCTATAGAGCTTGAAATTGCACATTATAAAGTTGATTAGACTTGATGAAATAGGCAATTCAATAAGTCAAGAAGAAAGAAAAAAAATGCTCTCCATGGTTCTATCTGATCCTCATCCCTTTCCTTGTGAAACTGCAGGTCAAAAATTCGGTGAAAAGAATCTTACAAAAGTTGTAAATGCAGAGAATGCAGAAATAGATGACTTAAGTGTCATACGAGATGGTGACCATTTGTTTGTTCTGACAAACCAGTGTGAAGGCAGAGAGTGTGATGCGAGTTAATAATTACAAGGCTATAATGTAAGCGTGCAAGTAGCTTGGCATTTCAAAGCAATTTTATATTTGATATATTCAGAGAGAACTTGAGTCACACACATCAATTAAGGATTGCTAAAATCAATAATCATATAAAAATCTGGTGAAGTCAACTACGTGGTTGCCAGGCATTCCAATCAGGCCCTGCATTTAGCTTCTCGGATCGGGGCTATGGAGTGATCTTCCATTTTATCAGGTGATAACCAAGAAGGTAGCCGGGACAGCCTTCTCCAAAACCTTCCAAATCTACAGCTTCCATCTATATTAGCTTTTTGCCTTGAATCCAACATTTTTAGCTATACAGTCAGTTGAATAATGAATGAGATGCGATAAAAACAAATAGAACAAGATATCTTCATTTACTACATTTTACACATTCACGATTTACTAGGGAGAAATTCGTATTCAACAACTCTGTCACTATTAATTTTTACAAGACAATTCGATAAAGTTCGTAACATACATGCACTTCCAACTCTAGCACATGTTTCAGCCCCATTATCTAGGAATTCTATTTTTCTCAAAACACACATTCTTTCTATAAAATAATTTTGCACATAAACCCAAAATTTTTCCATACCTTTTAACCACAATTTCTCAAAAAATTAAAAAAATAACTATTATAAAACTCATTTTTCACAAAAAAATGGGGCTAATATGAAGTTTTCCAATTCGTTTCACAAATTAAGACCGCAATTCCGAATAAAGTACAATCTAAAAATTCCTTCAGGAATTCACCGAGTCAGCCTATCATAAGCTTAAAGCTTAAAATTCAAATAATTGATAAATATGAAATCAAAAGGAGAATAAAACTGCAGTTCTGCGATCTTAAATTTAAATAAGTACCTAATAAATAATAGCTAGTAAGCGCTGTCGCAATGTAAATTTTCACTGAAGGCAGCGATTTCGAAATGCACCCTCTCCCTTACTATTTTGTGTGCTCCCCCGCGACTGCAAGCGTCTGTGTTCGATTTAGGCGGGAAAGTAACAAGGTTTTGGTTCCATTTATACTGTGCGCTCCCCGGGTTTCATAAGCTCGGTTTGGCAAGGAATTACGCCCGGTCCGTACTGGGACGTGGGCCTTTCTTTAGTTCGGGTTGGAGGCCCAACTCCTGATGAGTGTGACAGCTGGATCCTCAACCTATCAAATGTGTAACCCAGATACCTATCGTTTCAAAACAGTGCAAACATAGTCCTTAATAGAATGGATAACAGTTTCCCTCCAGTAGGGATCACTCTTGCCCAGTTTTGAAAGATTAACCACTCAAATACTCTATTTGGTGGGTTGGGAACTCAAATTTCACATATCAAAGGTTGAGGACTCCAAGAAGAATTACCCTTTTTGACGATTGAACATAAAATGTTAAAAAAACCTCGACGATTGAAAATTGAACTCTCCTTCAAGATTCATGTATTTATGAAATATAAACCTATTAAGCTTCTATTTGAGCTCCATTTTTTTTTGTAAAAAATGAGTGTTATAATACATATTTATTTTTTTAAGAATACGTGGTTAAAGAGTCGTTAAAAATTTTTGTGTTTGTGTGAAATTATTTTATTTAAAAAATGTGCGATTGAAAATGAATTTGAACGCAAAATAGCTCTTAGATAATGGTTGTTAAACGGGGGCTAAAGTCTGTCAACGCATGGTTAAGGCACAATTTACTTCCATGCTGAAAATTACATGTAAATTTTAGCTTCTATTTGAGTTCATTTTTCATCAAATTCATTTATAACTGCGCATTCTCACTACTTTTAAACGACACATTTTTCAAAAAATCAATATTTTAAAACTCTTTTCCCAAAAAAAAAAAAAACAACTAAATAATAGCTGTCAAATAAGGGCATAAGAAGTTCTATGTCCACACGCATTATTTTGAGGCAAGATTGAAAATTGTTACTTATCCTCATCAGTCGGGGCGGAGCCAGACTTTGAACGTAAGGGGGGCCTAGAGGTAGAGGTGAAGTGGTGGGGGCCCACGGGGGTTCGGGGGCAGCGCCCTAAAAATTTTTTTTTGATACATTGTTAACAAAAAAATCAAGAGACGTATAAAAGAAAGTACTAATCTTTAATTTAGCAAAATTATACTTTGATAATGTTATATAACTACATTATAATCGGGCGAAACTCGGGCAAAAAGTTACTGCATTGGTCGCTCGAGTGAGTCTCTAGCGAGGGTTGAGCAGTCGTCAATATTTTTATCATAACTTTCTTTACCGCTATTCGATTGTGATGATTCAAATTCCGTTGGAAAGCTAACTCGAAGGGCTACAATTTTTCTAGAAATAGCCATATCCAGATTCCAATGTTTTTGATGTGAAAAATGAGTTGAAAGTGGTAATTACAAAAAAAATTTTAAAAAAAAATTTGGTCAAAAATGGGAGGGGGGGCCAGGCACCCCCATTGGCTCCGCCCCTGCTCATCAGAGATGATCATCCTTCTATATGGCAGATGACGTTGGATGAAATGATAAAAACAATAAAATGTGTAAACCCTTGTCTGGTAACTATTATTTAGGAAAAACAAAGTTTTGAATAGCGATTTTTAGGAAAATGTGTGACTAAAAAGTAAGAAAAATTTTGGATTTACGTATAAAATATTTTATTGTGTGAATGTGTGGTTGAAAATGAATATATAGAAAAATGAGTTTTCAAATAATGATTGTCAAACGGGACTAAATATGATATTCATTTTATAATGTCACATGGTGATGTAATGAAGATAAACAAAGCTTAGATGCTGATTGTTATCAACTATCAAGCAAACTCCAGCCATGGGCTGCCCCCACCTATTTTAATTTACACCTTCTAATCTTAGATTTTGACATTACAAATGAGAAGTGAAGAATGTAACATTTGATTGCAACAAATTAACAATAATCAAATGTTTTACAAATGATTCAGACAGAATGCTAATCATTTTGTTTATCTCGATTTGGACCATACTATAAGTACATAATACATTACATAATTGACATGCGGTGCGCATTTATCGGTAGTCTACAATTTTTGATTTTTCCACACTTCACACTCACTGTCGTATTTCTTCCACATGGGCCTATGTAATCTATTATGGACAATAATTATGTACATATAGATTTATCATCTTGATTTTATTCTCTCTTTTTTCCAAGTAATTTGCAGCAGCATCTATAATGCTGACTAGCGATTTGATCAACTGAAGCATCAGCAGCAAATTCTTCCTCGCACTAGAATGTAAAGATATGGACGTCCATCTTCAACCACCTCAATTTCCTTCACCCATTTCTCGTCATTGACTGTAGTATATTTCTCTTTGCGAGAAGACAACCACGCATCTATTATTCGAGTAACAAGTTAGTAACAGTTAGTCTTCAAATATGAAAATTGTCTAAACCCTAAACCTATTAAATCGAGTTTCGTAAAATTTAAGTCAAAATCAACAATTATTTTTACAGACACATTTTATGAGATTCATAACTTTTATCAACTTTTTAAAAGAGAAATTTTTTATATTTTTAATCTTATATAAATTTACTTAAATAGACATATAAAATTAAGTAAAAATATATCTCTCTAAATTCATTTACTAATCTTTATTTTCATTAAATTCTTTAGAATCTCTTTTATATTCTTTTAGAATTTATGTTTAACCTTAAAACACAAAACTAATCCAGGCCAAAACCCTTTTCATAAAGGAATCCAAAAGCATTAAGAGAAATTGCTTACGCTTAATTATGATGAATGTGTAGTTGATTGATTTTAAATTAATGTTGGACAAAATTATTACAGCTTTCACTCACCAATGTGCATGTTTCAATATGAAAGAAAGATGGAAAGTAGGGTTGACAGAACAATGTTTTGAAGATTCATATTTACAATGTTGCAAATGCAACCCGATCTTGGCTATATAACATTTTTTTTTTCCTTTTTCGTGCTACGTAATTATTGTTTTCCTCGTGATGTTATAGGTTATCTTAATTTGAATTTGAAAAATTAGTCGTCGATCTCTTCTTCGAGAATAATAATAATAAGCATAAAGAAAATCAAGAACAAGTAAAGGAAATACAAAAATAGTGTTTTTTTTTTTTTTTTAAATTGTAATAGGGATAGATTTAAAGTGGGATAAATATATAAAAGTAATGTGGATGTATAATGTTTAAATGATAAGGAGAATATTGGAATGTGACGTGGATGAAAATAATATTTTTATAATAGGAATAGGTATAGAGTAGGACATATATATAACATTGATGGATATATATAGCGGCTCCCAACAATTTTTTTAATTAAAATCTAGCTAAAATTTTTATGAAAAAAAAAAAACTTTGTCTCAGTGTCCCAACAATTTGACTTCTATAGTAAAATTTCCAAATAAAATTAGGGTGGTTATATTGCCACCAAATTTTTTATTTACCCCACATTTTAATTGAAGTTAATCTCCTCAATCTTTGCTCATTGTAGCACTTATTTTTTTGAAACTTTTTCAGTCGAATTCTTATCTTCAATCTTCCATTAATTTGTACATCTTGTCCTTAATGATGATTTATATCAAAATATTTTATTTTCATGCTTTGAAATGAGGGAAAAAAAGTTTTGCACTTTTTATTTATTTATTTTTAAAAAAAAATATATGATGAAAAATAAGTTGTGTATGCCATTTCAACAGATTTTTTGACATAAAATTTTAATCAAATACAAATGTGTTAATTAATCAAAAATTTGAAGATAAAAATTACATGAAAAATGGTTAGGGACATAAATATTTTAATGAGTAAAGATTAAGAATCTTAAATATAATTAATATGTGATGCAAACTGGCTATTTAAAAAGAGAAAAGGTTGACTAGAAGAGAATAAAATTGGAAAAATCTTCGGATCTGGGCGGGTATATAAATGCTCCGCAGAATGTTGACACTGGCACGACGCCGGGGAACTGGCAAATTTCCATACACAAATATACATATATATTATCAAGAACCGTACTTGGAATGCCCTATTTCCAAAATTTGATTCATTCTTTAAAGTGTAAATCACTCTCTCTTGGCCTTCCTCTCTCTCACTGTACTCCGTCTTGGAATTTACAGCCTCCAAAATCACACACAAATTAACAAGCAAAACCCGAAAATTTGTATATTATCCATATATACACACCATAATCTGCAGTCCTAAAAATCTCATGGGTAACCACAAGACCTTAAAGGTTTGCATCTGTCTCTTTCTTATACTCGCCTTGATGGTTTCATTCACATATCCATCGCGATTGCAAGAAAGTGAGACCCAACTCACAGCTGCTTCACTGGTAACGCTGCCAGCAAAGTACCAAAAACTCTACGCCAAGAACTCTACTCCATTCTTCTTGAATAAAGAGGGGCGTCAGAACAAGGAGGAGAAGGGTTTGAACAGGAAGAAAATGAAGAGAAAGAAGATCAAGAATATCAATGCGAAGCCTTTCTTGGTTATGCTTCCCAAGGGTTTTGTCCCTCCTTCAGGCTCATCACCATGCCAGAATCTGTACCCGAATTCAATCACTTTCTTTTGTGCTCTTTCTACTGAAAAACGGCCTTGAAGAATAGTGCACAAGAGAAAGAAAATCAAAGGAGATGATTTTTTACGCCATCTGGGATTCTGGATATATACCCGTGATAAAGGTCACGAGAGCACAAATAACACACACATGAGTAATTGTTTCTCTTAAATATCAGTTTCAATAATACATATACACGAATCCAGATGTATAAAGATAAATCTTAAATATGCTTTCTGCAATAGTATTTTCATTTCTTTTATCAAATTTCCAGTTAATAATAAACCGCTCTTCAGATGCACATTCTTATCTTAAAACTGTAATGTCTGTTGTTTTGACTTTTGAATCTGAGGGTGTTTACTGTTTATTTATTGAGTTGAGGTCAAATAAAAATCCAGCAGTATCCCAAACGGGGGACAAAATTAAAGCCAGGAATTAAGTAAGAAGCATATGGAATTTCCATAATTTGAGGGAATTGCTTGATGTGTAATCCCTAGTTTCTTACCGTTTACTCCATGCATGAATGAAATGCTGCTCTCTTCACGATGTTCTTACACAAATCTATACCCGGGATTAATATTTTCTAAAGCAAAAAATGGGAGATTAATATAATTACTCCGTACAGCTTAAGAATGTGCTAATGCAAAAGTGTATAACTCAAGATTGCAGCTGTACGTGTTTAATATCCCCGTGAATGGAGGGTTGTCTGTAGAAGAGATCAAGAAGCTTTTCTTTTATTTGGAAACCTAACTAGGACACTGAGTGATAGTACTACTTCCGTTATATTTGTAAATTTCATGAGTTTGGATGCAGAAGTCGTTCGATTTTCATTGGACTTCCATTTTTATACGATTTTTAGGAGCTGGTATGATTTTTCGAGTTAGCCTCACACGACCAGCACAAGTCCGACCAATGTGGGAGAATTGTATTCTACACAACTCGTATACATGAGTCTGGGTTGGGCCCACCACTTTCTAGGTAGACCAACTAAAGTTTACACCTTAGGTTAGCTATTTTAATCATACGACTATACGAGAATGAATGGCATTGACACGTAACCAACAAATCCTCACTTTATTTATGTTCACACATAAATCTCATGTACACTTGGACAAATCGTAAAAGAACTCGACCTTCTCCGATTGAGTGGCGATTAAGAGCATTTCGACGGTCAAGTCAGTCAACTTATATATTTGGATATGTGATGAACGAAAGAGGTAAAGCACAAGAATGTTTACGAGCACGAAGTAGTAGAGAACAACAATAAGAGTGGGCTATAATGCTATTGAGAGTGTAAAAATTACATGTCCTTAAAATAGCATTAAGTGTGTGGAATACACGTGGCCTCATCTTAATAGTCGAGACGTGTTCTCCTATGTGTCAATTCCGTGATCCTAAATTTTTGAGGGCATTTTCTGAAAAGTGGTCACTCACTCACTCCATAGCCTAGGTCTATTTCAAAAGTAGACTGCTAAGTTGATTGAGAGACGTCTATTGTAGAAATATCACATCAATCAATTATAAAAGATCTCTTGGAAGAGGCAAAGCGGAAGGATGCCTTGCAGGCTTAGAGGCTCGCTTAGAAATTGAACTGCAACAGGTCATGGCACCTCACCTCGACCATGAAGGGGTTGGTCTCTACATTGCACCTTGACTGAGGTGATATCATTTCGACTACCTATATTTGATGGTCTGTGTTAGGTAGCCACATATAAGATAGTAATATGGAGTGTGATACGAATTGTTTGTTAATTGGTTGCCATGTGGGCAGTTTTTGAAGTCACGTCACATGAGGCATAACAAACAGTTTCACTTAATACGTCTCAAAGAAATTTGAAATTTTCGAGGTGGTCTAAAATAGTAGTGTCAAATCGGGCAATATTATATCAAACTGGTAGCAAAGAGGTTCTCAAGGACAGAGCTTTGAGCCTATTGTGCCAGGCCAGTTCATGCAGCAGCATGACCCACCACATTTCTTTGCAAATAGTCTCAACTTGTTGCAAAGTTGAACAAACTCACAGTCGAATGTGTTATTAGTTAAAAAATTTCATTCATATCTTTCTTTTTAGGTCATTTGGGTTGGTCAACAGTGGGCAACAGTGACATGCTAAGCAGCAATTGAGCTAGTCCCCAACCTTGTATAGCTCAAGTCGGTGCAATGTTAGGCACTTTCACGATTTTGTGGGATAGTCTGGTGACTCTGATCAACTTTGATACCATTATGTCCCTTGCCATTTCCATATACCTTCCTTGTCTGAACTAGATTGCTCCCATCCCTTTCCAATCTCTCCAAGTCGCCTCGTCCCTCTTTTCGATCTCTTTGTTTAATTTCAACTTTGTTCTACCTCTCTCAAGGTAGAACCTTCATTCAGGTGATACCATTATTAGTTCTTTTAAAAAAATATATGGAAATTTTCCAACTTTGTCTCTATATTTGGGGTCACCTTCATCATAAGAAGTAAGAACTCACCGACTATACATTTGATGTCAATTGTGAATAAAGGCAAACTTGTCCAAGCCCTCTTTCAAATCTTCACATGCGACGTCAACTTTTTTCACTTTTATTGAAAATACAGTTAGCATCGTCTTTTACTTGCTATCATTTGGCAAATGAAAATATTTAAAAAGTGTGGTGGAACAAAAATTACATCGTGACGACAATATTTTCCATATATGAATTATGAATAAAGGTATACTTGATCATTACAAGGAATGTTGGGCTTTTTTGTTAGACTATCTTGGGTGATGATGGGTCCTAACCGATTAAAGTGAATTTCGAGGTATTTGGCCCAATCGAAGATGATAAATGGGCCAGTATTCTCTCACTCAAGGTGTCATTGGCTTGGCCCAAGTGAAGTTGTCATTTTGAGGTTTAAAAACACTTTTATTTGGCCTTTGCAAAAGAGCAGGATTTTAACAAGCTCGTCTAGGAGTCGTCTGGGCTCGAAACTTGGACAAAACGCCTCACTTTGCTCCTACACTTTTTTTTTTCAATTTCTAAATGATTGAATTTTTTCTCTTCCCTAGGCGCACTTTATTAATTTTTTTAAAAATTTTTTCCGTTTTAAAAAGTATTTATTTGATTTTAGCTTATTAATTTTTTTATTTTTAAAAAGCTTTTCATTTGACTTAAATTTCAAGTTTTTAAAAGATTTTATTTAAATAGTTAAAAATAATTTTATCTAAATATGTATAAAGTTCCTATAAATCTATTAAATAGGATTTGTCCAATTGAAAATTGTATTAACTGACTAATGGTAGAAATTATTAAGTAGATATTGTATTTATAATTTTAGATGTTTAATATATATTATTTTAATTATTAAATGATTTAAAAATTAAAAATAATATTAAAAATGAGAAAACGTTTTTTTACGTCTAAATGAAGTTTGAATTTCACATTTACGCCTTTTATAACCCTGCAAAAAATAGATTTTTTTTTTTGATTAACTAGTGTAGGCACGTGCGATGCACGTGCTACAGTTTAGTTGAGTATTTAATAGCGTGTAATGATTTTAAAGTATTTTCCTTTTAGCTAAAAAAAATCCTGATGTCATCAGTTATAGTGCATGTATACATGTTAAACATCCAAACACACTGAAACAGGAAGAGAATCCATTAGGAAGGGGAAAAATGAATTGACAAATTTAATGCGGTAATTACATGTAAAAAGGAATTGCTAATCCTAATAAGCATTTCACACTTTTGATGGATCCCCCATGTTTTTCAAATTTTGATTCGGAATAACTTCCCTCGACCAACAGGTAAACACCCCAAAAACATGAATAAATTCAGTAGAATAATTAAATTAAAAGTAAAAGATTGTTTGTGTAGTGAATAAATTAATTTTACCGGAAAATCGATTCATAGCATAAAGTACGATCATTATTCTTGTACTTATCCAAGCAATGCAACAACATGGCAATAGCTATGAAGCTTGCAAATAAAGATATACGAGATTAAGTTGAAAGCAACATATCTAATCATCATGCGTCTAAGTAAATCAACTAATCAAATGTCTATAATTGTATGATAAACGAAAATGAACTAAATGGCCTAACTTCACTATCTAAGAACATGTTTGGTTAGGCGTTCCACAACATCATCATAAGTGTGGTTCTTTGCCGTAGAGATTTATACCAAAATGGATAAAAACACATCTGCTCGATGTTGCTCAGAAATACATAAAAAAGAAAAACATTGTCCACAATAATGGTATTGGAAAGTACTCACAACTCTAGGCAGAATTCATCTTCCTTAGGTCTCTCCAAAGCTCGAAAATGAACAATCTGCAGATAGTAATCCCATATTAAACTGGAAAGGAGAGGCAAGAAAAATGTGGAAGAACCACATTTACATTCCTAGTATAAAAAAAATACAAAAAAAAAAAGTTTTATAAAGAATGAAATTGCAGCAACACATTGAAAATCTTAAGAGACTGCAATGAGAGGATAGAAGTGATAACTGAAAGAGATTGCAATATGTGACCAGACTTCAGAAAAAAATACTCCATGCATTTCCCACATATGGTCTGCAGCTTGAGTTCAAATGATAATGTAATGGAAATGCAAATTAATTAACATAAAAGCAATAATCTCTAAAACTCAAAGTAAAACTCATTAATTTCACCTTAACATGTCTAAACTAAGAAACCAGATGTACATATTCTAATGGATGAAAATTCTTTAGGTCTCCTTTTTACACTCGGGAGATAGAATTGAAATGAGGGTGAAAACAAACAAATAGCTTGTTGAACAATATAACTTAAGAAATCACAAGACACATACAGGATTGGAAGAATTTGAAGGTTAATTCCAGTAAATTGTTTCAACAACGTGAAGTTCATTCCTAGACTTCTAATGCAAAAAAGTTTCATAATGCAAAAAAGTCTCACCATCACCATTAATTGACAACTAAAAATGATAGAAAACATTGGAGTATGAGAAACAAGGAAATGATGTTTGGGAAGACCACTGAAATGAACAAATGGAAAATCTTAATGTAACCCATGTTAAAAAATACGAATTATGTGAATTTCAACTAACCGCTTCACTGTCAGTTAAAAGATCGATCTCAGCTAGATAAGATGCATAGTATTGGTTAGCCCTCGAGTATCCGGCTCAGGTCCTTCATTATCCATTAAAATTGATAGAAACAAAAATTAAAACATCGGTATTCCCGACAAAATCATATTAGGTCTGAAGGAGAAAGAATATAATTACACCTTACAATTGGTGCTAATTCATCCACGTGCATGATGCATCAGGGAACAGGATATACTGGAAAAGTTATTACTGACATTCACTCCCAAAACCTAAAATTTATGCAATTAAAAACCATAAGGAAAAGGTAGAAAGACAAGCTTACCCAACAAGTGCTTCAAGGATGTCTAAGGTAAGCTTTGGCTGGCAAAAGATAAGTAGACATTAGAAAATAACAGAAATTCAGACATAACAAAATTATTATTGCATCTTATAAAAATGATACAGAATTAGACTGGCAATGACAGATATAATTACGACACTTAAAGAATGTGCAACCTCAGGAAACCAGCAATAAAGACAATAAACTACTTGAGGTAAGACTATAGCAAGATTAGTACTCCAATGGCCAGCCTAATCAGTGATAGTTCTCTACCACCAACAGACCACATGACTTTCTTGCCCCACTCACTGGAAATGTTGGCACACTCAGCATGTACACAGACATCACAACCATCACAACATACCTACCCAAAGATTTTGAGATAGAAAATGTACGTGTTTATTTAATTTGTTGGTAAACAAGAAATGCAAAGTAGAAGTGAAAATAATCTCACCCAACTTCCACCATTAGAATGGTGCCAGATTTGCTTGCATACACCACAATATTGTTTTCATTTCCTTAACTGAAACAAAATTTCAATCTTCCAAAGTAAAATAACCATTAAAAATTCAAAAAATAAGAACTCTATTAATATAAAGATTGCAAAAGGAGAATCGTCTAACCTTAACACAGTGCTCGCACAAGAAATAAGCTTCTGCATCTTTTTCTTCTATTTTCTTCATAGTTCTGCATGAAAAAATTCAGTCAATAATCAAGTCACTGAATTAAGAATGTCCTACCTGAACAAACATTTAACCGAGCTAATTAGTTCATCATCTGATTTTAGAAAGCTTAATACTCAAGACATTGCAGAAATACGCTCACAATATAGACACAAGATAATTACCGAAGACAAAACTTGGGATAATATATAATTAAAGAGACTATCTAGAGCTCATAGAATTCCTGAATTCCCATTACATTTTGATAATGAAAGTCCTCATTAGAAAAAAAATAAAAAGATTCCTCGATCTAATTATGCTTCAAAACAAACAGGATTAAATATTTTGATATTTTAGAACTTTCCTTAACATTCCAATGAAACTATACAAAAAAAGTATTCAGTGGATTATTCCAATAAACAGTCATTGTTATCTAAGCATCAATGGTAATTATTTAGGAGTGCAAGCATAATTGAAACAATTAACAAAAAAATAAACTAATAGTTTCTTTGCCAAAAGGCAAATAATCTTTCTTGTGATTGCAGTTGAAAATTCACGCAAAGCTGAGGCAAATGGCGCATTCATCAATAAAGAACCACATATTACCTGCATTAGTCAACACAAATTATATTAACCTAAGACCAGAATTACTATCATGGACACATCAACCAACACTTCTACAATCTTGAAAACAGGTTTACAACACTATAAAACAGGGGCAATTGCTGTAGTACCTGGGGATTATTCACATTAACTGGCCTGCTATTATTAAAAGCTCTGTTACTAATAGGGGCAATAACAGCCTTTCTTGCAGCCTCAGTTGCCAAAGAAAACTGATTCCCCTGAAAGTTTGACCTCCTCTGAGCAAGTGCACCCTATCAGAAGAAAAATGATAAACTAAAAATACCAGATAAAGCAAAGCAAAGAAAGAAGTACAATTTCAACCTCTCACCCAAAAAGAAGGGAAAAAATATTTTGCTTGCAATATACCTGTCTAAGAGATGACCTTGTGTCCATAAATCTCTGAACTTTAGCAAATTTATCTTGGACAACATTTTTAACAAACTTTTGGTTCCTATTCTGTCGAATCAATTAGAAAAATATTAATAATCCGGCATTTAGAGCTTCATGCCAAGCAAGCAAATAATCACTAAAAGTCATAGAGGCATTTCTTACTGATATTCTTTGCTTCTTAGGTTTCGTTACATTAGTCTTTGACAATTTGATAATATCATCTGTGTTGCAAATCGAAAAACATAATTAACTTATTAACAAGAAGTATCCACAATAAGAACCAAAAGATGAAAGAATGTCAATATTCCCTCCTAATGTCATGTTTATTTTCTTTTCTGTAAGAGCAATAACTTCATTTGTAATGGGTTTAGCCACCATCTGGAATCACGAGGAGCTAGTCAATAAAATCCATCATAAATAACCAATCTTGATACTTACAAAGCTTAAAGGGGTCTTCAAAAGCTGGGAACCAGATTTTGGGGATGTCAATTTTACAGTTGCTGGAGTCTTCAGAATCACTATGTCCGATTGAGAACTTGGACTCGCCATTGACTAACCAAAAACCCTAGATTTCAATGCTTCAATCTGGGAATCGGCGTCTTCAACAAAAGTGAAAGCAGAGATAGAAATGCGTCTTAAACACAACAAATCATTCGACCAATAGAATAAAATAAACACACTTTTAAAGAATATATTTAAACTGAGCATCTGGTTTCCAATGCACAAAAATTGAAATGGCCCGTCACTTTTACCCGATCAAGATTTGAAGAAAAACCCTTTTAAACAAATTTCAGTTTAAACCCTGATTTTCAGTAAAACAAAATAGAACGAAATGGGTCTGTGACTTCATCCGATCAAAGAAATCTTCAAATTTCCAATAATTAGTAGAACAAATTAAATCTTGAAATCTATTAAAAAGAAAAAAGAAAAACTGATTAGAGATCCGAAGAATAAAAGTACCTCTTGTTTGCCTTTGCTGAGGGGACTTCAACGGAAAACGGAGGGATTGAGATTCAATTTGCACAATTGCTGGCTGTCGATATGTGTTTTCTTTGGTCTACGGGGAGAAAATGAAAAGGGAAAGTGAGGGGGAGAGAGAGAGAGAGAGAAAAAATGGCGAGAAGAAAGCGTGAAGAATAGAGGAGTGGGCATGGATGTTGCGTGAAGAATATGGGAGTAGGCATGGATGTTGCGTGAAGAAATGGAGATTGGGATTTATCTTTTTTTTTTTTTTTGGTTTTATTTATGCCAAAACGACGTCGTTTCACTAGGACGAAAGTGTGAACAGTATTTTCAAAACTGGCTCTTTTATTGTATAGGGATATAGGGATTGCTAAACTCGTGTTCAAGATGCGAATTTTTTGATAAAAGATCTCTAATGAGACTTGAATTGAAATTGGGGAAGATTATACGGAGTAAAAAGAGGGACAGGTGCCCGCGCTTTTGGACTTCGCCAGCACGACTCAAAATGTCGTTGAGAACAAAACTCAAACACCTGACACTCATTCAACGCGCCACCATCCGCTACCTGTCTCACCTCTCTCACCACAACAATCACCATCCTCCGCCGCCGCTTCCGCCAGCACCTCAGTTAGAAGACCCATACAACCAACTCAAAGAAGATCCATTTGGAATTCTTTCAGACCTCTGGGTCAAGACCTTCACCCAATCTTACAAGCCATTCAACAACCTCTCTGGCTTTCTATCCAAATTCGATCTCTGGGTCCTTGCCTATCAGCGCACCTGCGCCAATGTCACCGGAACTTTCCCTCATAAAAACTCCATCTATATCAATACACTTTCCGACCTTCTATCCCTAAAAAACGCAGTCGTTCGTAACCACTTTCAATGGAATTCCAAAACTCAGCAGTTCATTCGCAGCCCTAATGATAAGCCCATTAATTTGCTCTCCAAACGCAAGCTCAACTCCGTTTTGGCATCCAAGACGCCGCCTTTTCAGGACCTGGTGGTTCAGGAAGTTTTGTTGATGATTCTGGAGCCAGTTTTTGAGCCGCAGTTTTCTTCGAAATCTCACGCCTTCCGTCCAGGTAGGAATCCTCATACTGTCATTAGAACCATCAGGAGCAACTTTGCTGGGTACTTGTGGTTTATAAAAGGTGATATAAGTGAGATTCTTGATAATGTTGACGTTAATGTGGTAATGGGTTGTGTCGAAAAAGCGGTGAAAGACAAAAAAGTTTTGAATCTGATTAAATCAGGGTTGAAAGGTCCACCACGAAATTTTACATGCGGGGAAGATATTGGCGAGAAAGTAAGTAAGAGGAAAAGAAAGAAGGGTCAGACGAGGAAGAGGTTATTGAATGAGAATGAGCCGAAGCCAGACCCATATTGGTTGAGGACATTCTTTGATTTTGCCCCGGAGGAGGCTGCAAAGATACCTAATTACGGTTACTGTGGAATTCTTAGTCCTTTACTGGTTAATGTTTGTCTTAATGAGCTTGATCATATGATAGAAGATCGATTGATCAAATTCTTTAAGCCTTGTGAATCAGATTCTATATGGAAGTATTCGATGAAGGATAGTTGTCATAACCCTTCTTGGCCGGAGTTTGTGCCTGCTAGTGGGAAGGAAAAGACTAGGAAAATGGATTATATCAGGTTTGGAGGTCATTTCCTGATTGGTATTAGGGGACCAAGAGAGGATGCGGTGGGAATTAGAAAAGAAATAATTGAGTTCTGTGAGAGTAAATTCGGGATTAGGTTGGACAATTCTAAGGTTGAAATTGAGCATATCACTAGGGGGATTCAGTTTTTGGATCATATCATTTGTCGGCGGGTTGTACACCCCACTCTTCGGTACACTTCAAGTGAAGGTAAGATTGTGAGTGAAAAAGGCGTTGGGACTTTGCTTTCGGTCACTGCTAGCTTGCAACAGTGTATTCGCCAGTTTAGGCGGCTTGCATTTGTGAAGGGTGATAGGGATCCAGAGCCACTGCCTTGCACTCCCATGCTGTATTCGGGTCAAGCTCATACTAATGCTCAGATGAATAAGTTCCTTGAGAGCATGGCTGATTGGTATAGATATGCAGATAACAGGAAGAAAATTGTTGGGTTTTGTGCTTATGTGATCCGCAGCTCTCTAGCTAAATTGTATGCAGCAAGGTATAGACTGAAATCACGTGCCAAGGTGTACAAGATTGCTTCACGTGATCTTAGCCGTCCATTGAGGGAAAGTAGCAATAATTCTGCCCCGGAGTATTCTGATCTTTTGAGGATGGGACTTGTTGATGCCATTGAAGGTGTTCAGTTTTCTCACATGTCTTTGATTCCATCATGTGATTATACTCCATTTCCGAGAAGCTGGGTCCCCGATCACGAGAGAGTGTTGCGAGAGTATATCCGATTACAAAACCCTAAATTCTTCTGTCAACTGAACAAGTTAGTTAAACAACAAGGTCTTTGTTTTCCTCAAGATGAGATATCTAAGATTGTGTGGGACTACAAAACTCTAGGAATCTTCAACAACCGGTTTAATGGCGATAAAGAGTCAGAAAATGCTTCTCACAAAGTGATGCCAGCACCGTAGCTAAAATATGATATTTGAAAATCATTACATTTCGAATAAGAAATGTCACCCATAGTATGGTGTTGCTGAACAGAGGGAGTGTCATTCATTTCCAAAGAAGTGTTTGGATGAGGATTGCTAAGCTAAAAGGGCAGTATGCAGAATGCAGGTCCCTTGAAGAAGCTAGACATTGCACCTATCAAGGAATGGTATAATCGTGAAGTTGCTGAATTAATTTTGCTGTATCTGATGAAAAACTAGTGACTGCGCCATTAGGGAGTGGCACTAGTGAAGTTGGTAGATTCTGATGATTCAGTGTGAAGAAGATATTTGATCAAAGCAACTGGGATAAATGATGCCATGTTATTTGAACTGAAAACATGCCCCCATCTTAAGTGCAAAGGTAGTGTCGTTACTATTGCTAAATACTGGAAGCCAGATTCTAAACTTTTCTCCTTTCAAAATTCTGCTTAGGCTCCTTTATCTTCTCTGATTTTGAACCTTAAGTTCAACAAAATTCATTCGAATGCATACCTTAACTGGCATTGACTGTGAATCTGTGATTACCACCACGTGAATCTGAATTCTGGTCGAATTATGTAAGACCTGACAGAGGTGAACTTAAAGTTCTCGTCTCTTGATGCCAGAGAGTATTAAAAAAGAAGAAGCAAGGTTATCATGAACAACAAATCGAAGATATAAGAGAGTAGGATAAAAACACGGGATTTCTTACTAATGGGTACAAGCGTTTTCAACTTTTCAGTTCATCTTTTATTCTCGTATGCACTATGAGTTTGTAAGTTGAATAATACAACGTCGATTGATGCAAATCATTCCGCAACAAACTAAGGCCCCGTTTGAGCCACCTTTTTGTAGAATGAGAATGAAAAATATAACCGTTATTGGGACCCACACAAGAGATCGAAAATTTGAATTTAAATGTTGATGTGATGGATAACGGTCATATTTTTCATTTTAATGAGATAAAAAGGCAGCCCAAACGGGGGCTAAGACTATTTCCCAATAAATTTGTGTTGGCTATTCATATTGGTTCTTTGGGCATTTCTTCTGCTTATATAATTTTTTGTTTCTCGTCATTTTTCTTTTGGCACACAGTGCTAATATTTGAATCTGATAGGTGATTGTTATTTTGATCAATATTCTAAATATGCTTTAATTTCCAGAAATTAACGAGATTGTAATTTTCAATTTGCGCCACTTGAATGTTGTGAATGTTTTAGCAGGGTCTCATTTTCAACCATTGTGATAACAAATTTTAGAGAACGGCTAGGAGTGAAATGATGCCATAGTTTTAACTTCTGATGTGGTATTTTCTTATTCAAAATAAGTGGAAATCAAATCCATAAATGGTCAATATCTAAATAAGCATCCAACCTTTTTTTATTTTCACATTCTTATCTTGGGTTGTTCTCGAGTTCTAATTGTATCGCTTGCAACTGCAGTTAATTTGCAAATCATTATTTATGTGCCCTGTTGTTCAAGGATGTCCAGCCTTGCCTTTCAGGTATGTCTATAGTGATTGGCTCCTTCAATATCTTACTTTTTAAATTTTGTCATACATTTTTATTTATTTATCGTTGTACCTTATTTCTTTTGTATATAGTTTTATTTGCAAATAATGCCCTTATATTTATTTAGCCCCTGTTTGGTTTGGCTAAAAATCAGATTTTTAGAAGATTTTGATAAAAGTCTTGAAATGTGGAGTTGAGTCGTGGTCCATGAAATGTGTGATTAAAAATGAGTTTTAGAGAATGAAGGCCAAACAAGCGCTTAATCTCTATTTTGTTTTTTGTTTTTTTCTCTGGGATGGCAATTGGCAGTGTCACCTGCATAAAGTTTAGGTTTGTGCTCCATTTAGGAACATCAATGTTCCAAGCAAACATGATTTCATCTGATAAAGCTACACTTCATTAGATTTTGTTTTGCAACTAACAGTGAAGAGTTCATAATTCAGTTAAAAAAAAGTACTAGGTTGGACATTTGGTATTAACTGTTGGAGTGCCAGTTTTTGGCTTTTCATTAGTTTTTTCTCCGTTTCTCTCTTACCTATGGTGGTTAGCTTAAGTACATAAATTTCTGAATTTTTCTTAAATTAACAACCATTTACGTCCCGATTAAAGCTAAGGGACTTAATAGCAGTATTTAGTTGACTAATTATTTATACAAAAGAAGCTAGATATGAAATAATGGAAGATGCTGCTGCATAATTATGAAACCTAAAATATGTTTTGGTTCACGGGATTTCTTTTTGTAAACTATAGAAGCTAACATCTCGTCTTCGAGCTCAACTGCCAAGACTGATTAACTACAAGCCAGCTGAGGTTTTGATCTTCCTGTGGAAAGGTCTTCAATATCTGCATCAGAGATTGTACCACAATGGTTAGAAAGGTCTCAAAAAATGCCGTAATCTGTAGATCATATCTTACAATTTACCTTATGAACTCAAACTTGTATTCTTTATTCTCCCTCAAGCAAACATTTCTCATGGACTCACTGAAACAGAACTTAATGTCGTTCGTGGCTGCTGATATTTAGGGAATAAATTCCTCCTGCACTTTCCAAGATGTTTCTTTGCATATTATATGTGTGCATATCTATATATCATCCCCTGCTTCTCGACTTTCTGCTTGTTCAGTCGAGGACGTTCTTATTTATGCTTGATGTTCTATTAAGTGTTTGTTTGGCAGATATTTTTCCAAACTTATTTTCAACCACACATTCTATCTGACCCACAACCCCCCCCCCCCCCCCCCAACCACACATTTTCCAAAAAAAAAATAAAAAAAATCTCATTTTTCACTAGAAAATCTCTGTGCCAAACAAGCTCATAATATTGTTAAGTTAGTTTAATGTAATACATCTTTGTTGTAGCAAGTGGGTATAACCAAAAACTATTTCTTGTTTGGCAACTACCAGCGACAATATGCATGTATGGTATACAACAATGGACAATGCTGCATAGATGGAGAAGATATATTTGTTCTGTCTTGTTGGCAAAATGTATGTTACTCTTTGCAGAATGCAAAAAGAGGTTGAATTTCATTGTTGAACAACAATCAAAATATGTGTATGATATATTGCTGCTTTTATTCATGTATTCTTAAGTTCTAGGCTATCTTCTTGTACTTTAGATCATGTTTGGCTTTGCTTCTCTCTGCAAAAGAAGTTGCTATTTTGCAGCTTATTTGTCAAAATTGGCTGAAAATATGAGATTTTACAGAAGGGCAGGTTATGGGATGTGGCTAGAGCCTAGGTATGCTATCCCCATTTTGTTGTACATTTACACGTTTCTTCAATGAAATGTTGACTCATCGCTACAATTTTGTGACGTTAAAATGAGACAGTATTTGACACCGAGCCCCCGTTCGGTGCACATTTTGAAGGTAAGAATGCATTTTTACTGTTGATGTGATGGAGAATGTGTGATTGAAAAATAAGGAAAAGTTATTAATGTGATGGAAAATATTATTTTATTGAAAAATGTGTGGTTGAAAATGAGTAGAAGAATGAGAATGAAAAAAATAATGTAGATCAAACAGGGCCTGATTGTCAAACTCACTTCTTTTCTTCCTCCTTTTTATCATTCATTTTATAAAATGGTGTATTTTGGATTTCCGAAATAACAAATCTCAGATATTCTTTTCTTTCCTTTTTTATTTGTACTTTTATAACATGTGTGCTTGGAAGGGCTTTTTCAAAAGCATAAAAAAATTTCTGAATTTTAAGACTGCATTTGTTTTAAATATTTATTGTTTGGCCAAAGTCAAAAAAAAAATTGACAAAAAGGGGCTATCATTACATTTAGGGAGTTCAAAGATTCAATTTTTATTAGTTCTTAGTTTCGAAGAAAATTGATTTATTTTGAGATTTTAAGCCTATGCCCAACATTTTAAAAAAAAAGAGCATGTGTGGAGAAGGGTAAAAAAAAAAAGGATGTCACTCAACTTCGAACAAGGTTTCGTTTCAAACTGATAACTGAAATTCTAATAATTTTTCAATTAGTTCACTACACAATGTAACGTTATTTTTAACTTGGAAGTGTTTTCTTACTTGGAGAGTATAGACTTTAGTTGGCTCGTTAATTATCCTGTTATGCAATAATTACATATTTTGACTTGTAAAGATCGTGTTAGCGTAACATGCCACTATGTTAAAACTGGAACAAGATTTTTATGTAGCTATACCTTGAGCAACAATACTCAATAGTAAAAGTACGTGTATAAACGCAAATCCATTATCCTATGTAAATAACATAAACATCTCATTACTCTCCATATCATATGGAAAATTATCCGCTTAATTAATTATTCACCTTTTCATCTTGTACCTCAAATGACACTGGAAAATTTTGTGGAAATTCTAGTAGGGATACCGAATGTAATTTTCCCAAAACTGGTGATGCGAACTAGTTAGACGAGAAAATTCTAAACCAATTAGAAAATAGAGGAATAAGAAGGATTTACGAAAACGTGTGTAACTTTCATCTCTGTTGTCAGAATTTCACGAGCGAGTACAATCCTGAAGAATTTTTCGATTCTTCACATTTTTTCAGAATGACAATTGGCCTTCGATAAGCATTATCAATTTTTTGAGTTCAAATTGCGTTTAGGGGGTACGTTTTAACTTTTTTTCTTCTATTTTTAGTTAGTTCAAGGGTTTTTTTTTTGTCATTTTAATAGTTTTTTAGTTTTTTTCATTTAATTTATCTACAGAATTAGGGTTTCAATTTGATTAAGATTTATTTTTAGTCTTTAAAAATGTGTTTAGGAGTTTGTAAATTACAAAATTATAGTTTTTTCCCATTATTTGACAGATTTTAATAACTCTCACGTGTGTTTGAGCGAAACTCGATTAACACATGTTTGTGTGTTACGAACAAAAGCATTTGATTATTGTTCACGTTTTCGACCTGCATCGATTGGCATCCAAAATTTGGATATCATAAATAGTGATCCAAATCAGAAGCTCCTTACTCTTGACACTTCATTTTCCTCATTCTACGGTCCTCAACGAAGGTCGTGACTTCTGTATCATGCTATACGCAACGCCTAATTGCACGAAATTAGTACACCTTGCTCTTCATATGCTTTACCCAAACGAATCCAGAGTTCTCGTTGTAGCCCACTTCTAGAATACCATCTAAAGGGAGCAAGCCTTTTGGGAGGTTCATTTTCTTGAGTAGCTCGTAAGATTTCTGCGTGTATATAGATATTTAATTTTATAAAATAAGTCCAAACTTTATGGCGCGTAAGAGTTATTCCTCTTATATAGAGGAATTACATGTGCTGCGTGTAAAGTACTAGGACATACCCCGGACCATCGTTAGTGATAGGGACCCTAGGTTCACTGGGAGGTTTTGGACAGGAGTGTTCAAACTCTCAAGGTTCAGCTCAACTTCTTTACAAGCTTCCAATGGCAAGTGTCCCATGGCAATCTCATGTTTTCCCTGTACACATAGCAGGGATCGGCTTGTAATTAATTATTTTGGGTCTGGTAAACTACTCATTCCCAATATACATTTGCTGCCAACCTGTAAAATTTGTCAGCTTTTCTAGTCAAAGGTTGCTGTTTAGTTAATAATCATTTTTATACCTCTCATTCTGTGCAAAAAAAAAAGTTGAACAGGAGACAAAATCAATCATGGGATTCACCCCACATTTTTAAAAGATACTTCTCGCATTTGCTACAACTACCATTGGCAAACAAATCAGAATTTGCCTTCTTAATTTTGGGCCCCACATTGGACCCACCAGGTTTAAGGTTGTGCCTATATTCCATTGCCACTTGTTCAAGTACTTCAACATCAAACATGTTCAAATTCAGCTTTGGATTCATCCGGTCTCTCACAAATGCAAAGGGCAGTTGATCCCTTGGGTTAAATGCTTCCAATTCATTAAATAAAAGGCAGGAGAAGAGATTACTGTCCATACTATGCTTCCTCAAGATTAGAGCACTATCAGGCACGTCTGCAAAATGCATAGACAGATATGACACATTTAGATAAAGTAAATTAGATAGTGCCAATTAACATTAGAGGAAGAAGGTATTATAGTGCATATCTGCAAAATGAATATTTACACATACGACATGTTTGACAAATTAAATTTGTCTATTTGTTCAATTCTATCCGATAATAAAGTTTTCATAATTTATAGATGCATATGATATGTTTGAAAAGTGAACGAAATTATGCTAAACAATATTAAAGAAGAAAGAAAAACAAAACACTTTCGATTGTGTTTGTACTATTCAGTTATATCAGAAGCTACCACAAAAATGACATACTAGATGAATCGAGGCAACCTGTATATAATAATTAATCTTCGAGTAAAAGCAAGTTGCATATAATTTAGGGTAGCACACTCTAGAAGCTAGGGCCCACCTTTAGGCAGTCTTATAATTATCATGGCTTAGGCAATTGTAGTCGGTTAAACTTTGCAATTATTGTCTTAATCTTTTGAAACAAGTAACCTCGAAAAAGAAGTTTATTGCGTATTGTGAAATTGATTGTGGCCAAAAGATTAAGATTTAAATGTTGACGAACTTAGGGGGGAGTCTAATAGAATATATCACTTTAGCACACTTCCCAAGCTATGGCTTCTTTTTTTTTTTTCCTTAACTTCAGCTGGAATCAATAACCCTTTTGCTTTTGGATTACCAGCTACAAAAAGGGATCTATATCCATCGGGCAAATACTGACAATTGCATAGCTTCTAACAATATTGAAAATGAAAATGTTTATCATAATGTCTAGTTATATCCAATATTACACATCAAACAATCACTAAGTTCGAAAATGTAATACCTGTAGGATATGGCTTCTTTGGCTTCCATGGTTGCAAGCCATGCTCACAATACGTCTCCATTTGCGTCTTCAATGCATCCACATCCCACCATTTCTTCCATCTAGCAGTTGCCATTGCCTCTTCCATGGTATGAACATAATATGGATGTCTCGATATAGCCATATCGACATTATCTTTAATAACTAGCGAATGGATTAATAGAAGTGGATCGATAACTAGTTGCAGCTTCGCGTCAACCCATATGCTATATTTCGAGTTAGGAAAAAGCCTATGAACTAAATACTTGGGTATGACTCCATTCATTGCTGCATTTTCATACAAATGCTTGCTCGAAACTCTAATGACTCTCCATGCACCAATCTTATACTCTTTGGATTTTCTTGAAATTAAATTGTGATGGTTCAATCCCTTGAGAGTAACATCATCCACAAACAAGAAAAAACATACATAATCAAGGGTTTTGGATCCTAGGCCTTTTGGCTGCCGGATTTTGTCGTGATCGTCGAATATAGCCGAAACTACCACCACGCCATCGCATTTTTCCATTGCGATACGATCTGAAAAACCCACAAAACAAGAGTAATTTAATTCTAATACCAAATCAAATGGAAAATGTAAATGTTCACAATTACAATGTACTAAAGCTACTAACCAGAATTACTGATTGGAAAACGTTTAAAGAATCCACAGGGGATTTCTCTTCCATCCTCACGATGATCGAAATAAGAAAATCTTTTCTTAACACTGAAATTGCCACCAAAACTATCAACATTCCTCTGCATATACTTTAAAGACTGGGAGCCTAAAGCCGTCGAATTCCTGAATATTTCTTGGATTTCCTTCAAAACTTCCCAATAATCTAACAAAACGTGAAAAACCCATAATTTAAAACCATAATATAATAAAAAACCAACGAGCATTATGATGAAATACATATTAATCAATATTTCAATTTACCTGAGAAGAAAACAGGAGAATTGCAAGATGAACGCAGTGTAGGAATGCCATATTTTTGTTCTCCATAAGATGAAGGGTAGAAAAACAGAGGGGTTTGAATGGGATCGAAGGGAGATGATCTGAAAATGCATTTGGTTGAAGAAAAAGAGAAATATATAGCAAAAAACAGAGAGGAAAAGAGGTAGAGAAACGAAAAACAGAGGAGCTTTGATTGGCAGAGGAGTGGTGTGGATATTACCTTCCCCATTTACCTAATTAGGTTGTAACAATCACCTAACGATATTCCTATGAGTTCCCTTCTTTCTTTTGGACACTGTTGCAGTATTTTCAAAAGACAATATTCCACTCCAGTGGTCCCACTGTGTAACAAGGAACCATTAATTTCATAGGATGCATTTATTTATTCTTGTTCAACTCTTAAATGTAAATAAATTTTAATTCTATTTTTTAGGTGAATTTTTCGTTTTCGTATAAGTGACGGTAGTGATACTTGAACTCAATAATTTTGTATGCTATGATACTCTGAGGGTTGAGATTAATTAAAAAAACTTTCTTCCCGAAGTAAAGCAAAACTTTTGTACTCTAGAGTAGGTCGGCATTGACAATTCTTATTTTCATCTAGAAAAGGAAATTATAACCTTTTAGATGAGTTTCATAACATAGTATCAAAAATGAGTAAAAGATTTGAGTTCGAGTCTTGTCGCTATTTATTTATGAAAGTTTCGACGTGCTAGACTGATGATTAGAAAATGAATTTGATCTTCGTGCCAAAGACTTAATAATATAGTCTCCCTCGAGTTTGGATGAGATGATTAATAATTTCTCAATCTAGTGAATGTGATTAAACCTAAAAACTTCAATCATATGCCTTGAGATCTAAATTAAAAATAAATAATGCCCTCGTGTGACCAAATCCAACAATCTTGCTATGAGGATTGAGGAAGCACATTAAGATTTCCCATAATTGGGCCTCGATGGGTCCAAAAGAGTCGGAATGCATATAGAGGAAATTACACAAAACCATAGTTTAGGTATTCACATTTCCAAAATCAGGTTGGAAGTTTCACATTTCCAAAATCAGATATTTTTTATTTTAATTAATATTTTTACACACATCTATCACTGTCAAACCCTTAAAATATAAAAATCATTCCAAATTCCAAACTCTAATCACTCATCTTCTCTCCATCTCCCTCTCTCTCCACGATCTCATCGGCGCCCGGCGCACCCACCCCCTTAATTCCAAACCTAGGCCTCGCGCCTCCCCCGCCGGCCACTTCCTCCACCGCGTTGCTCAGTACACCACCGGAATAGGTCACAAAAAGCTCCATCGGCACTATCTAAAGCTACGATTGGTGGACCCAATGGGAAGATCACTGATGAGTTCACTGATAAAGGCGCGATCTGATCTGAGCACGATCGCACATAACCAGCGGCATTCTGGTTCTGGTGATGGCGAGGTGACAGCGTTTGTCAATCTGATTTGTTGGTACTTTTTGGGTGGCGATTTTGTTGGATCTTGTTGGTGGCAAAGGTGCAATGGTTTGTTGGTTTTTGGGGCAACGATATTTCTGATTTTTGGGAAGTGATTGGTGTGCCTGTGATTTGGTATTTGAACTGGAAATGTTGTATCTTGTTGGTTTCTTGTTGGTGGCAGTGGTTTTGAAATTGAAAATGATAGTTTGGTGGAGGTGGCACCAGTGATGGTAGTGGTGAGGTGGAGCTGCTTTCGGTTGGTGCAAGGGGTTGGAAGTTTCACATTTATTTGATCGATTTGTGACCAATGGTGGTGGATAGGGATCGGGGGTGTTTAGTGGTGATTTGTGACTAAGATCGGTGGTGGGGCTGTGGTGTTTAGTTGTGACTTGTGACCTGACTTGTGACTTGATTTGTGACTTGTGACATGTGTTGTGACTCTTGATTTATGACTTGTGGCCTGAGCTTTGACTTGTGATTTGGATTGTGACTTGTGACCTGGGTTGTGACCGTAAAAAAAAAATGTCAACCGTACAAAAAAATATAGCTGAGTTGTCGATGAAATATTCGCAGGAGTTGGAACAATTGCCGGAATCGGAGCAGTCGCTGGAAAAAATCAACGCCGGAATGGTCGTCGGAACGGTCACGGGAATCGGAGTAATCGCCGAACGGTCGTCGGAAAGTTCGCCGGAGTAGGACAGTGATCGGAATGGTGGCGGAGCGGTAGAGGTGGTGAAAGTGGGATGGATTAATTATATTATATTATATTAGAATTAAATATTTAATAATAAATTAATTTAATAATTTATTATTTCATAAATAAAAATTTTAAAAATTATAATAAAAATATGATTTTGGTAATTTCAAACTTGTTTTCTTATTTTTGAAATAGGCTAAACTTATTTTCTTAAATATGTAATCTTCCCATGCATATATCGATCTTGCTTGTAGAAGTTTCAGTATTTAGGCTACATTGTAGGCGGCCCACTAGGCAGCGGTTAACTTATAGTCCATTAACTTACTGCTACAATTGGGGTAATTTCAGCAGTGGAAATTACATATTAATAGGTATTTAAATTTTAAAAATAAAAAATTGGGTGTGAAGTTCTTTTAATCAAAAATAAGATATTAATGAAATTATTAATAATATTATAAAATTTACCCACCACTCCCATCCTACCACGCACCCCACTACAAAACCATCAATCTCTCTCTCTCTCTCTCTCCAAGGTAGTGCTCATATAGCCGTTGCACGCAGAGGCAATGTTGGGAAAATCGTCGCTGCACGCTGAATCTTCTCTCTGCCTCTCAATCTTCTCTCACGGGGCCATCTATGAGGGGCGCTCATAGAGTCGTCGCATGCAACGACGATGATTAAAAAAATCATCGTTGCACACTTGAAAGATAGCCTTAGACATGCTGCGCGGCTACGTAGATTTATCAATGGATGACGTCACTGGTTTGGTTGGTATGCTGCGATCTAGTTTGTTGGTATGTCGCGATCTTGTGCACGATGGCGTTGGTTTCGGATCTGCTGTTCATCCTCACGTCATCGCTGCTCGACGCAATCTGGTGCACGGTAACCCTGCACTTGATCTGTGACGGTAGTGACATGGTGGTGGTTTTTGTTGGATTTGTTGATTTTTTGGAGTGGTGCGTAATTTGTGATAATAGTGCCTAACATGTGACGATGGTGCCATGGTGGTTTTCTTGTTAAATTTTTGGTTTTTGGAATGGTGGTGATTTTTCATGTTTTGGTGGTGGGGTGATTTTTGTTGGTGGTAGCGATGTCAATGTTGTTGTTGTTGTTGATGTTGACGATGGTTGTGGTGGCGATGGTTGCGGAGTCGAATGAAGAGTGTCTGTGACCAATTATTCGGTTGATTTGTGACCAAGAATTGGTGGTGGATCGTGATCAGAGGTGGGGATGAGGTGTTTAGCGTATATGACCAATCATTTGATTATTTGTGATCAACTATTTAATGTCACCTAAAAATTCAATAATTTGTAAATGAAAAATAATTTGTGACATATTAATTTGAAAATTTGTGACCGATGAATAAACTGTGACCTATATTTTTTTTAATTCGTGGCAGTGAAATAATTTGTGACCAATTAATTGGATAATATATGACCTATAAATACGTACACTTGACCATTAATTGTATGATTGTGACTTTAATATATTTAATTAATAAAATATTTTAAATTATTTATTTATTACCCGAGTTTTTAATTTTGAAACTTTAAACCTGAAAATTAAATTGGCCTATAGTCAATACTTGAGTTGTGATTTTCCCCATTTTGGCATGTGATGTGGTCCATTGCCCCTTCTAAACAGTAAATACAATATTAAACAGCAAATCGATTGGAGGTTGTTTTGGTTGATGTTTGACCATGGTTTAGGTCGTCTTGATGAAGGGAACCTATTGGTGGTAGGCCATAATCGTGAAAGTCACCACAAGTCATTGTGCCCCAAGTTTAGTGTGTTGTGAGTTGGAGGTTTTGGCTGCCAATTGTAGTCAAGTCTAGTAGGGTTTGGGTGAGCAGGTTGGTGTGTTGTGTCGATGGGATGGATGGTTGTATGGTGGTGGTGGTTTTCAATGGTTAAGGTGGCGGTTGGATGGTGTTTCGGGCGAGTGAAATGGCGGTGGAAAAAAAGAGGATGATTTTTGTTTTTATTTTTTAAATTATTTATATTTTATTAAAAAAATTTAGGAGTATGGTTACAATTTATTTTTTATCTTTCTTTTCTATTCGTTTTATTTAAATATGAGGGT
The DNA here is from genome assembly GCA_035079005.1 of Fraxinus americana. Classification (NCBI taxonomy): domain Eukaryota; kingdom Viridiplantae; phylum Streptophyta; class Magnoliopsida; order Lamiales; family Oleaceae; genus Fraxinus; species Fraxinus americana. Next base: position 35,174,740 of record CM068709.1, on the reverse strand, counting down.
ATATTTGTTATTTTACAGTTTTTCATTGAGAAAATGGATGAAAATAACGATTTCCACAATGAAACGTGGAAATATGGGTGAAAATGCAAAAAAAGAATAAAACGTATGAACGTTTTGCACACTACGTCAAATGTAGGAACATTTTGTGCTAATAACTCATTTTATATAACTGACAGATAAATTAACGAAGGGAAGATTACATATTCAAGAGAATAAGTTTAGCCTATTTCAAAAATAAGAAAACAAGTTTGAAATTTCCAAAATCAGATTTTTATTAAAAATTTTTAAATTTTTATTTATGAAATAAATTAATTTATTATTAAATATTTAATTATAATATAATATAATTAACCGATCCCACCTTCACCACCCCTACCGCTCCGGCGACTTTCTGTTGAACTTTTTCGGTGACCGTCCAGCGAACTTTTTCGACGAACTTTCCGCGACTTTTCCGGTAACTTTTTCGATTCCGACAATTATTTATATTATTAATTAAATATTTATTTATTTTATTAATTAAATATAATGATATTACAATTATACAATTAATGGTCACATATACATAATTAATTGGTCACAGATTATTTTTGAGGTCACAAGTCAAAAAAATTATAGATCACGATTTTTTTATTGGTCACAGATCAAAAAATTTGTAGGTTATGGTTTATTTCGAGGTCACAAATCAGGTCACATATTATTTTGTTCACAGATCAAAAAATTACAGGTCACAGTTATCTATCAGTCACATATTTTCAAATTATTGGTCACATATTAATTTTTAGTCACAATTTTAAAGTCACGGTTAGATTTTTTTTTGTGACCACCACCAACTTCTGTGACCAAACCGGTGACCACCACCTCATCACTGCCACCAGTTAAAATTTAAAGTCACGGTTAGATTTTAGGCTCCCGTGACCAATCCCGACACCACACACCTCCACTGCCACCAGTCATCACCACCACCGCCGCGACACCACAGAGCTCCACCTCCAACTCCACTGCCACCACCGCCAAAACAACACAGATCAGCACACATACCCATAGATCGCCCACCTCCACCACGGCCAACAAAAAAATTTCTCAAACCTACAATCACATCCACAGCCGAAGCCGCAGCCGCACAACCACAATGGCAACCATCCACCGTCGCCAGAACCACCTCCTGATAGCAAAACCAATATCGTAAGCACCGCAGCCAACTTCATCACCACCACCTCCCGACAACAAAGTCACAGCCACCCAAACACCACCACCACCCAAAAACCCACATCAGATCGCTGAGCTGCAGATCTCGGCCATGGCACGCAGCGGATCTCGACAACGGTGTGCGGCGAGGTTGAATAGGCAATGAACGCCGCTGCCTGCAGGATGCGAAGCGAGGCACCGTTGCGGGTCGCCGACACCTCGCCATCACCTGAACCAAATGTTGCTAGTTGTGTGTGGGCATGTCGGCGCCGTCATGCGCAGCGCTGGCCTCCGGTGGTTTCTGTGTGGATCGCCTTCGCCGGTGGTGGTTTTGTGAGGTCTGTGACGGAGGCGAGAGATATGGGGGCGTGGGAGAGAATTAGGTTAGGGATGTGTGGTAGATGAATTTAGTTTAGGTTAGGGATATTAATTTTATAAAAATATTAATTAAAATAAAATATCTGATTTTGGAAATGTGAAACTTCCAATCTGATTTTGGAAATGTTGATACATAAACTAGTGTTTTGTGTAATTTCCACATTAACGAATGGGGTTCAGCCACGTCACTCATAACTTTGCATTTAATTCACATCCATCTGCCAGCAGTTTAAAAGCCCATCACCAAGTTCATGAAATTAAAGCCCAAAGAAAATGTGGGCAAGTTAATGCCCAAAATGTTTGAAGTCCATGCAACACATAAAGGTCTTGTTTGGCCTCAATTTTATTTTTTTTAAAAAAAATATTTTCAATCACCCACTTTACAAGTTTCACAACTTTCTAATTATATTTTTCAATTTTTTTTTATCAAATCTAATTTTTAACCAAACTAAATAGGGGTTATCATGATTCATGGTTACACGAAACCATGAAGGACTCACGTGGCTTCATTTTCGAAAAAGAGCAATAACTCAAACTTCATCTCGTGGAGTTTCCAAGTCGTCCCGGTAATCCGTAGTTTTGACGTGTATCATCATCTTATTAGTGATGAAACCCCATTAGAGGAGATCGTCGACGACAATGAACAATGCAACTTCAAAATTTATCAATAGTGGTCTCATCAGTGGAATGATTTGGAACTCTATCTTGCTCATAAAAAGGTAGCCATGGGAGCTCTTGTAGTAGTTATGTTCCATTGATTTCTAAATCGACAAATGTCTTCATCAAGCCCTTGACATGGAGTCCGCTATGATTTTTGATGCAAGTTTAAGAGTCCATGATCATTTACTCTCCAACTTGAGGGGTACATTAGGGAATATAGTTCAAATGATTATGATCGTGAGATTACTTCATAAAATAGGAAATCAAGAATAAACTTAAGTCCAAGATCATCGGATTATTACAAATTAGCTGGCTCACATTTAGTTTTCTTTAGTGTAGTTGTTCATCACTACTATCGCTTTATTCCTTTACTACTTAGTTTATATGCATAATATTCAATGAATAAAACAACACTTTCCAACGTCACTTTTCCATGAAAATTCTCAGCCAATGATATTGAAAACTTGCTCGTCTCTACGATTGACCAATCTGATACTCGTAGACTTCGGCACGTGCATTAATTAATCTTCCAGTGAGCGTATTTTTTGATACGTTGAATCGTACATGAAGTTTAGAACCACATGTGTAAATATGCAGAGGTGGTTCTGAGAGTAAGCAAGTTGAGCGACCTCACATGACCTCATTATTTTAGAGGTACCAATTTATTATTATTATTATTATTTGTATATATATATGTATAATTTTAATTATTTATTAATTTTAAAATTTAAAATTTTAATTATTATATCAAGTTAAACGGCACAATGTTTATGAAAAATGAGTTAAAAAATAGACGAATAATGGTTTTTAGTTAATAGTGTGGTATTTCTTATTTATAATTACATATCATATCAAGATATTTTTATTAAAGCAAGTGAAAGGATTCACATGGTTTAGGCTCATTCATAACTAATTTCAGTGTGTTGTAACTATTTTCATTTATGAATTATTTATTTATTAATTGTAGGCATTTGACTTGATATGATATGCAATTGTATAAGATACTAAAGTTAAGAATAATGTAATTGACAATTATAATTTTCTTGAATATAATTTTGTTAAATAGTATCCCGCTTTAAATAATGTGAGGGAAAAGGGAAATAATGAAAAATTATAATTCGTAGGAAGAAACATTTTGATGAAAATGACACTGTAAAGGACGTACAATTACTTGAAGATTCTTTCATAACCAATTATTTCATTTATACGGTAGATCAAGCAATTGGATCTCTTGAACGAAAGTTCGATCAATTCAACTCATATGAAAAAAAAATTGGATTTATATTTTCTTCTGATAAGTTAAACGCATCGGATGATGCTAATTCGAAAGTATGTTGTAATCACCTTGATATTGTTCTAAGACATGTAAATTTTTGCAGGCAAAGATTTGTTTCAAGAGGGAAAAATTTTGTAAAAACTTTTACCAAAAAAACAAAGACAGCTTTTGATATTGACTTATTGGAAAAGATTGGATAGTTTTTTGAATATATTTATTGTTTATAGAGTATTACTAACAATTAGTTAATGTTCCATCTGCCGAAAAGAAGTTTTTCAAAATTGACGTTATTAAAATCTTATTTACAACCTACCATGTTACAAGAACGATTAAATAGCCTGACTTTGATATCCATTGAACAAGATTTGCTAGAATATATTAATTACAAAAGTTTAATTAATGGGTTGGCTTCTAAAAATGAGAGAAGAAATATTTTTACATAATTTGTTGCATTTCAAAGTTTACACGTGGCATTTGATGTTTCTGGTTTCAAGATTTATTCATATGGAATTACACAAAGAGTTTAGTGGCTTTAATGATTCTTTGTTGATGACGTGAATTTTGATGAAGTTTGAGAGTTGCTTTTGATTTTTACTTGTACTTTTCTTATTCGTGACATTTGAAAAAATAAACATCATTTAAATATCATAATTTTGTTATGATATAATATTATTGAAATATATTTTTTAATTTCGTGAAATGGGCACCAACTTAAAATGTCTCACATGACATTCAAAATTTAAGAGCTGGCCTCATAAATATGTATATGTTATAAGACAGACCACATTACTTTTTGAACGTAATAAATCATCAGCATTACATCAGTCTTCCCATTGAATGAATCCTATGTACGTACACCCACTGTTGTCAATGTTCCTTAGCCACTATGCCCGAGTTCTCATATTGTGTCTTGGTTTCTCTGTAGAATGTTAACAATCATAATTTCCTTACTAAAGTAATGTGAATAGATTTAGTGCATGATTGAAAGTACTTTTAAGATTGTATGTCGTTTAAAATATATGAATATTAAATGAGCTGTAACAAAAAGAAATTTGAAATTCGATACCACAACTCTGTGTGGCCAAGAAGCCCAACTAGACGTTTCAAAAAAGATGAGCTAATCTTAGCGACTATATTTTTAATTTACAGAGATCAGAATTGTCTAGGTGAGCTCGCGTACATTGCAAACCTCTACACCTGAGCTCGCGTACATTGCAAACCTCTACACCTGAGCTCGTGTACATTGCCATCCCAATCTCTTATTTTTCCCCAAGTAATTAAAATCCCAGTTAGGAATAGGGTCCCTCCCCGTGCCAGAAACTAATAGCTACCCGGAATAGATAGTCAGTTTTGAGTTGTGTACAGATTCAGTCCGTTAATTGGCGTCCTTCACTATCTCTATCTATCTGCCCCTTTCCGACAGTGAAGCCAAATTCTGGACCATTGCAATTGGACCCAAATTCACTGACATTGAAAATCAAATATTTAGAATATTTCTGGTTTTAGATTCCTTTCTTTTTATTTAGGTAACTCTTTAGGGAAGAATATGTTTTTGTCGTATGAAAGCTTGCATGTTCCGCGTGTCTAATTTTGGCAATATAACTCTTTATGGCGTCGAAAAATTATTTCACACTTTTAACCACGCGTTATTTGGCCTTTAGAATATGAGATTCTCAAAAGCAATTCCAATGTTAACGTCGGTGCTTTGCTCCGTGCATTATATTTAATTCCTGTTTGGTTCCATTTTATAAAATTCATTTTTTATTAAATTTATTGTCAATCGTATATTTCACGTGATCCACAATTTTTATGAAATTTTAAGTTTATATTTATGATTTTTTATCAAAATATATTAAAAATCTAATTTTTAGTTAAATCAAACAATGACTTAAAAATTTGTAAGACTAAATACGATGGTTTTAGATTTGTCTCTTTAGGTGAATTAAAATTGGAATAATGGGAATCAGACATGACCTATGTATATTGTCACCTGAACTTATATTATAAATGACATTAATGATAGGCTCTGTTTGTGGGAAATAAAATCAGATTTTTATTAGATTTTATTAAGAGTCAATGAAACGTGTAGTTATAAATTATAGAACTCATGAAATATGTCGTTAAAATTAATGATTAATTTTAATTTAAGATTTGATTCCTTTACAAACGGATTAAATTTGCAACCACGGCAATGGGGTTGGAACAAGTAGTTCAAGTGTCCAATCGTTCATGTAGTCACTAGTGTTTTGTGCTGGCCCATGTTAAGGATGTGTCCTAATCACACGTTAATGAATGCACTCTCTCTTTCAAAGTTAATCCAAATAATTGGTGTGCAAAGTCTACTTTTCATTTATTTTTTGAGGATATTAAGTCCATTTTTGATTTAGGTAAAAATCAAAATTTCAATAGATTTTAATAAAAATTAATGATATGTATAATTGAAAACCTGATAAAAATTATGAATAGAATAAAATGAATGAAAATGAGTTCGAGAAAAATAAAGTTTTTAAAATGAGAGGACGAATTGGGTGTAATTGTAAACAATTTACGACTTCTTCGAATCAAAATAAACTCAGAATAATAAATACATAATTAAAAATTAAAATGAAAGAATTATTGTTCGGACAGATATAAATTGTAGTTTCGCTAAAAAGCTTTTTCTTTTAGGCCGTGTTTGATAGGCCACATTTTCCGGGGAAGCAGGAAAATATTTTCCAATTTCCACTTTTTTGGCTGTTTGATAGGGGAAATTTTCCACGGAAAATATTTTCCTGATTTTCCCCACACGTGTACATTTTTCGGATTTTTGATGAAAATGTTTTCCCACCTTTTTGGTGGGAAAATATTTTCCCAGTTGGATGTAATTTTTTTTTTTTTTTTGGCAATGGAAACAAATGTCATAACCAATGGTAAAAAAAATTTCACTTTAATGGGCAATTTTCATGTAAAACAAAGTCAAACGAACACTAAACTTTGATAAAAAAATGATTTTCAGTAAACAATTTTTTTTTCCTTTTTGGCAATGGAAACAAATTTTATAACCAATTGTGAAAAAAAATATCACTTTAATGGACAATTTTCATGTAAAACAAAGCCAAACGAATAGAAAATTTAAAAATTTTTCGGGTAGAAAATTATACCAATCAAACATACTTGAAATCATTTTCCCTGTAAAATATTTTTTAGGCAAATCTTTTCCCTGTAAAACATTTTCTTTTTACCCATTTTCCACCCTTGCAATCAAACGCACTCTTAGTACTTTTAATTTCCATGGCTACGTGTCAACACTGGAAGAACTTAAAACTTAAATGTGCCCCACTTCTGATTCCGTTTCTATTTTTTCTTAATATTTTCAACGAGAACTCCCCCCTCGGTAGTATAAATTGCCAACCGGGCACTCTAAAGCCAAATGTCTTCGTAGATTCTAGCGCCTCCTTCCTCTTCATGCATTAGCATTTTGTCAATTTAGACTTCTCCTCCGCCGCCGACTTCACCATGGTAGTGTTGTCTCAGCCAGTTGTTGAAAATTTTGCTCACATCAAAACATGTAAGCCCACCTCTAACATTTTCACTGAAATTCCAGTAGTAGACCTCTTAGACCCTGATGCTAAAACCATCATAGTTGAGGCCTGCAAAGAATTTGGATTCTTCAAAGTGATCAACCATGGAGTTCCAACGGAGTACATAGCTCAATTAGAAGATGAAGCTATAAAGTTTTTCAATTTACCAAAGCCCGAAAAAGAAAAGTCGGGCCCTCCTAACCCTTTTGGCTATGGTAACAAAAATATTGGCCTGAATGGTGATCTGGGTTGGGTCGAGTATCTTCTCTTTAGCACCAACCCCGAACTTTTCTCCCAGAAAGGAAAATTCATCCTCCCAGGAATTTCAGAATCTTTCTGGTAAAAAATTACTCTCGGTTTTTCTTTTTTCTTGCATGGTTAAAAAAGGGCCTTTAACCCTTAAAACGTATTTGCAGGTCTATCGTGAATGAATATGTGTCAGCAATGAGAAATATGGCATGTGAGGTACTGGAAATGATAGCAGAGGAACTGAAAATTGGTCCAAGAGACATTCTGAGCAAGCTGTTAAGGGATGAGAAAAGTGATACTTGTTTTAGGCTAAACCATTATCCGCCATGCTCGGAGCTTCAAGCATTGAGTGGTCGAAATTTAATAGGTTTTGGTGATCATACAGACCCACAAATAATATCTATAATAAGATCTAACAACACATCAGGCCTGCAAATCGCTCTGAAAGATGGTACATGGGTCTCTGTCCCACCTGATCAGTCCTCCTTTTTCATCAATGTTGGTGATTCATTGCAGGTAACCTTTCTAACCACGGAATCTTCTTTTGACTTCTTGAAACTTATGTCAAACGGAACCCGAAAGTATATATAATTAAAATTTCTTTAATAGTAACTATCAATCAATTTATTTAACTTTATGTTGCTTTCTTTATAGCCTAATTCCCATTATTCTCTCCCCTTTTTCGCATTTATTTCTGTGCAACAGAGACTTTGAGCAAATTTTCTATTCGTGAACTTGAGTCAAAGACTTGGTGTGTGCAGGTACTGACCAACGGGAGGTTTAGGAGTGTAAGGCACAGAGTTTTGGCTGGCAGTTTGAATTCTCGAATTTCCATGATTTTCTTTGGAGGACCACCTTTGACTGAAAAGATCATACCTTTACCATCAATAATGGAACCAGGAGAAGAAAGTTTGTACAATGAGTTCACGTGGTACGACTACAAGAAATCAGCCTACGGAACAAGATTAAGTGATGACAGGCTAGGTTTTTTCGAAAAATCTTTTGCCGATAAATCCAAAAAGAGGTCTATTTGAATAGGTTGACCCAAGTGGCTTGCCACAGGTGGAAAGAAATAGGTTCTTTTTTTTGCCTTTTGTTTATTTTCTTCCTTTAATTTCATCACCTAGCTTTTCTTTTTGTGTTTAATTGTAATAACTGTCCCCCTCCGTTATCTGCTCATGTCATCTTGTATAATATTTAAAAGCAATTTTCTTCTATGACCCCCCTTAAATATGGATGGTATCAAACGGGGTATGCTACCTTCTACGCTCAATTACTCAATATTTATAGCTTCCCGTTTCACGTTAAATCGAGTTCGTTAAGAATATTATACTCGATCTCGTTTAATAGTTAAGTGCAATTTCTTTAATTGATTTCTTGAATGAGGATGGTATCAAATGGGACATTCTGCTTAGAGATATATTTGTAATTACTCAATTTTCGTAAATTTTCACAATATCTCAAATTAGGAGTGTGCAAGATAACGGAACGGAAAATCAACGAGTATCTTATGAATGAACCGAAGGTTCCATTTGAAATTATAGAATCAAAATAAATTGAATGGTTCCAGTTTGTTTTACTTCGATTTCATAACTAAAATTTCAAAATTATTTGTACATATTACAATGCATTAAAATGGGTTCTTTGTTCCATGTGACTGGTGCAGTAATATGAAAAAATAGAAGAGATTAATTGGGTATTCTTGATTCTGAGTACAAGAATCGAGAATTGAACTAGTTATAGTAACCAAAACTATTTAATACATAAGCAAAATCAGATTGAACCGGTTAATTCATATCCAATTTAGTTTAGTTGGTTCTAGTACTTTCGCTCACCTCTGTGTCAAATGGACGCCTTTTAATAGTATTACATACTACCTCATATCATATAAAAGAGAAATTTCTTCGCCGAACTCATTTAATATGAATGGTATCAAATGAGGGAGGCAATTTCTCACGTCGACAAATATAGGCACGAGTACTCTATATTTGTAATTTATAGCGCAACACATTAAAATGCACATGCAATATGTATGAGTGTTATGTATCCAATTTCAAAAACGACTACTTTTCTGCTACGGAATATTAATGTACTAAGTTCCTGAGCTTATCAATGGCGTTCCACATTATAGTCGAAAGTGACTTGCACACGTTGGTATCAAGGGAAAAAGGTCTTAGACCCAAATCCATAGTTATCATATCTGACACGTTCATCGGTCCGGAAAGATCATTGGGTCACCGAGTTGTGGTTCAACCGGTGGGTCATTGTTAGATCATAATTTTAATTAAAAAATATTTTTTAAACCAATAGATAAAAAAATTTCTAAATATAAAATACACATGTATTAGTTCACTATTATGACATAAGTTGAGTTGTTGGCGTAATGGTTGTGGACGTGATATTTCATTTCAAATGCCCAAGTTCGAATCTCTATCTTTGCACATTAAAGAAAAAAAATTGCTCTGGACTTTGTAACAAACAAGTTCATCCTTGAAGCAGTTCCGATTTCATCAAAATTCGTTCGGTTTGGCTTGTATTGAGCGGTTCAACAGATTTTTTTTATTGATTCGCTTGCTAAATATATCAATTAGAGCAACCTGACTAGACCACAATCCGATTTGCCAATTTTCGAGCCTGTTCGACTTGTTCGATTCGATTTTAATAACTATGCTCAAATCACCGAAACACCACGTGACATGGGCAATAAAAGGCACGTTTGAATGTCATAGGACTAGACCTTGACCACGTCGTCCCTTAAAAGGCATGGTTGTAGAAACGAGTAGAGTAATGCTCCACCATGGGGCATGGATGTACCTTAGCCTTAAAAGGCACGACCAATAATGAAGTGGTCAAGCATAGCTCAAACTCTACACAGTTGAGCCATGCTTAGATATTGTTGATCGAGAAGGTCTAAACTTTGGTCGATTCGCTTTGTCAAAACAATTATCGAATAAAGTCAAGCCCCTTCTAATAGCTAGAACTCCAAACACTTACCATGTGAAGTACACATTTTTTTGCCACCAAATCATCGAACTTCCTTCACCAACTCAAGGACGTGATTGCCATGTGTGATCTCAATGAGCGGTACATGTTTCACCTAACTAGTTGTCCATAAATAAGTGTTTTCATACAGTAAAAAGAGGCTTGAGAGCTTTTCACGAGTACACTCTAAACATACTCTCCGCATGCGCATGCGCACGCGCACATGCACACTCCCGTCTCCATGTATACAATCTTCATATTTCTCTGGTGAATTATCCAACAAACTAACATAGTGATTATGAGCGGATTTAGAAGGGGTGTAGGCGTGAAAAGTTTTAAGCTTTTTTTTTTATTTTACAAAGTCAAATTTTTTTAACAATTTTTTAACAAGCTTTGCCTTAATTTCGTGTTTGAACAATTCAAATTAGGAGATGATTGAGTTCAAATTTTATAAGCTATCTATTTATAAAAATAGTGCAAGTGTAATGCCACGCCCTTTCTCATTACAAAATTTTCAAAGGCTAAGGTCAAGATTTGTAGCGCAGTAGCCGGTGGATATATGTGCTGCTGTCATTAAATTGATAAATTTATTATTGTTGTACACGTCATTTGATGTGCAAACTTGTTTAAAGCAAGATATATACAGTGAAACCTCTCATGAAGTTTACTTTTGGGCTTATTAGCACAAAACGTCCCTACGTTTGATAGTTAGTGTGCAAAACGTCCCAACGTTTCATTTTTTTACATTTTTGCCCCTATTTCAACGTTTCAGTGTGGAAAACATCCTTTTCACTATTTGCCAGTGTAAAATGACCATTATACCCTCAAATTTAAATAAAACAAATAAAATGAAAAGAAATATAAAAAATAAATTGTAATTATACTCCCAAACTTTTTAAAAAGTGCAAGTGATTCCAAAAGCCTTACTAAAAGGGTTAAGCACAAAACGTCCCTACGTTTAACACTTAATGCGGAAAACGTCCCTATGTTTCTAACATGTTTATATTTGCTCAATAACACAAAACGTCCCTACGTTTGACACTTATTGCGTAAAACGTCTTTACGTTTCATTTTTTTTTTTACATTTTCGTCCTTATTTCAACGTTTCATTGCGGAAAACGTCATTTTCACTATTTTTCAATGTAAAATGACAAATATACCATCATATTTAAATAAAACAAAAAAGGAAAATAAAAATAAAAATAAAAATAAATTACAATTGTGCTCTCAAACTTTTCAAAAATTGCAAATGAGTTCAAAAATCTTATTAAAACATTCAAACTACCAGTCATTTCCTCCTCTCTCAACCTTATTCTCCCTCCACCACCTAAACCAGGATTGTAGATGGAGGTGTGATGGTTTGAAAGGTGGTGGGGTCTGATGGTTTAGGTGGTGGAGGGAGGATAAGGTTGAGGGAGGAGGAAAATTTGGTAGTTTGAATGTTTTAATAAGATTTTTGAACTCATTTGCACTTTTTGAAAAGTTTGGGAGCACAATTGTAATTTATTTTTATTTTTATTTTCCTTTTTTGTTTTATTTAAATATGATGGTATATTTGTCATTTTATATTGAAAAATAGTGAAAATGACGTTTTCCGCAATGAAACGTTGAAATAAGAACGAAAATGTAAAAAAAAATGAAACGTAAGGACGTTTTACACAATAAGTGTCAAACGTAGGGACGTTTTGTGTTATTGAGCAAATATAAATATGTTTGAAATATATGGACGTTTTCCGCATTAAGTGTCAAACGTAGGGACGTTTTGTGCTTAACCCTTTTAGTAAGGCTTTTGGACTCACTTGCACTTTTTAAAAAGTTTGGGAGTATAATTACAATTTATTTTTTATATTTCTTTTCATTTTATTTGTTTTATTTAAATTTGAGGGTATAATGGTCATTTTATACTGACAAATAGTGAAAATGATGTTTTCCACACTGAAACGTTGAAATATGGGCAAAAATGCAAAAAAATGAAACGTTGGGACGTTTTGCACACTATCTATCAAACGTAGGGACGTTTTGTGCTAATAAGCCTTTACTTTTGGTAATAAATTCCTCCCTGGCACAGGGAAATGATTATTTTTCATTTAATCCCTTTGATTTTTATTTTTCATACTCTTGAAATATGGAATAAAATTAATATTAAAAAACTAATAAACTATTATGATAATATTAAATATGCAAAAGTTGGCATATAACATTTAAATTCTTTGTGTCTTCAATTATGATTTTAATGAACTTTAAAATATTATTATAAATTTTAATTAATTTCGTAAATTTGAATAGATTTCTACATATTTCATAAAAATTTTCTTTAAAAATGATCAAATTTCAAAAAAGTTTGTATATATATATATCTTCTATATATTAAAAGTGGCTATGTAACGGAATTTCTTGTTTTTAACGGAAAAACTAACGGAATTTGTTGTTTTAACGGATTATGTAACGTAATTTCTTGTTTTAAACAGACAGCTACACCTTTTTTCAGTATTTTTATCATAACTTTGTATTCCGATATTCGATTGAGGCGATTCAAAATGCGTTGGAAAGCTAACTCATCTGGCTACAACTTTGATTTAGACATCATTCTCCAATTCGATCACTTTCTATGTCAAAAGTAGGTCTTAATATGAGACTAAAACATCGGAGCATAACTTTTCGGTTGGAAATTGATTTGTGATCATCTTTTGACTAGATTTGATTCCATTGACGTCTTCCTTTATCCAATTGACTTCGAGCACTCTCAAATCTTCATCGTGAGATTCGGCACAACTTTTAAGTATTTACATTTTAGTCCCCGAACTTTGAATCCCTTACAATTTAGCCATTTTTTCCAAATTTGTCAACTTTTGCTTATTTTCTTCGATCTCACCAACTTACATCACAACATCAAAATCACACATCTAATTATTTATCAATTATATAAACATTATATCATTAATTATTTAATTAACCAACAAAATTACATCTTTATTAATAACAAATTAATTTTTAAACAAACTATTAACGCCCCGTTTGGTACGGATTCTTCAATTCTACAGTAAATCAATTTTCATTTTCAACCACACATTTTTCAATAAAATAATATTTTCCATCACATCAATAATCTTATCTTCTTTTTCAATCAACCACACATTTCCCATCATATCACTATTCAAAATCAATTCTTCCCCCAAAAAATCTATACCAAACAAGCTCTTAAATATAAACTAGGTAAACGTGCATTGCACGTTGATTCTCAGTTGACGACACTCCCAATTTATTTTTGTACTAAATATTTTGGACCAATTTTCATTTGTTCCTTTTTAACGAGAAATTAAAATTTCACAAAATTGAAAACTTATGCTAAGAGGAGAGGGGAGGGGAGGGGAGGTTTAATTTAAGTTATTTCTTGATCACCACCATTTCTTCTAGAAACACATGTTCGTTCAATATTTCTAGATAACTTTAAATTTGTTCTCAGAAAGATTTTTTGTATTATATATTTTCTCACATAAAGTTACTAACATGTTATAAGACGTTGAAATGAGAATATATATTGCAGGCAATTGACATAAAAAAAATTCATGAACTTTAAAAAGAATCATATATCTCTTAAAGTATCATTATGGGCTCGTATGACAGTGCTTTTAAAAAATAAAAAGTTAAATCCGAGATTAAGAAGTCATGGAATATGTTTAAAAAATTTCTAAAAGTATTTTGTCTAGCTACAAGAGCTTTTAGAGAAAGCCGATTTAAGAAAAAATTTTGAAGAAATTTTTTTACGAGAAGCGGTAGCAAAAATGGAAGATTGGAAGCTCTACCAAAAGGCTCCTACAAAATAAGAGTTCTGCTATACGCACAGGGTCGATAACCGACTCAAAAATAGGGACTTGATGTGGCTTCCATTCAGACGTTGATTTGGATGACCCACAATTCAAATCAAGGGCCGAGGTGTTGCCACCTCGCCCCCCCTGTTTTTGGGTCGTTCACCATCCTATTTCTTTAGCCTTCTTGATAAAATAATGAGGAGAAGTCAGCTCATTTCTCTGTATAAAGAAATTCATGGAGATGTAAATACAAAATTCCAGCTAGCAAGCAAAGCTTTCTTTGTTAATCGGAAAAGAATCTTGGAGTTGGAAACATAATTTAATATTCAGATATTGCATCAACAGAGCATGCCTTGGATTTGGTCCAATCCCACTATCGAAAAGGAATCAATTCTCCCAAAATCGACCAACTATACTTCAACGTCAACATCGAACCTCTTAAGTAAAGTGGGATAAATAGAAAAAAAGTGAATAAGAATGACTTATTTTCATGTACCACCTTTTTTCAGCATAAAAAAGCAGGATTTAGTTCATAACTATCCTAATCTTCCATTTCTTTGAAATATTCAATAACAAAACTATGGTCTACTTTTGAAATTAATTTTATAACATAATGGAGAATGCAATTTTATTTTTTCATTCTTTTTTGGTATTCCCGTAAGCACAAGTTCAGTGAACGCAGTCATTTTAAAATTCAAATGATGATTATGATTTGAAATAATTATAAACAATAAACAATCCTACCCTTCATTAACTACGGATTTTATAAAATATATATCATCATATAAATTTTGATATATAGTCAACAATTATTGGACATGCAACTTGTAATATTATTAATGAAATAAGCAACGTAAGGTTTTAAGTTTTTTAATTTCCTTTGAAAATTATGTTGTTAAGAAAATATTATTTATTCCAAAAAATATAAAAAGGACAAAACAAAAAATGTATATTTGTTTATAATTATAGGAAACATTTCTATATTTTTTAAAGAATAATGCTGCTTTGCACAGGGTAGTTGACGGGGGCTTTTGATGAAAAATTCCTTAAGTACAGGAAAACATGCCAGATTTTTTACAGATTTTTGAATTGCCAAATCCTGTGCGTCGTTTAGTGTTTTCCCTCCTCCAATGTTTAAATCCAATTCATCCATTTCAAAATTCTGTATGTATTCTGTGAAAAAAATCTGTACTTATAGCATTACTCGCTTTTGATAGGTGTATTGAGTGTTATTTTTTTTTTAACTGTCCAATGAAATTCTACCATGCGTCCCCTATTTTTTTAACCTACTGAACCTATCGATATAGCATGATTGATTCTACAAGAGGTAGCTTATGGTGTAATAGGTGCGTACCTAGTCACCAAATTAAAGTCTATAACTCCATTGTCAAAACAGGCACTTTTGAGGGGGGAAAAAAAAGTAAGTAATTATTTTGTTGAGAGGTTCAAAGTACGGTGCTTTTTCGCATTCACCGTCTTTATCTCATATTAAACTTTAAATATATATTCGGTGCATAGTATTGAATATCTTTCTTTGATAGAATAAAATATCTAATATTTTCTTCGTCCCATTTATATATGCTGACTTTCCTTATTTTTTTCCCAATTATATAATTATGTTTCTTTATTGAGAATGTTTTGTTTTGTTCGTTTATATACTCTTATTTAATTTGTCCAATTATAATCAATTTTCTCTACTTACTCTTGAACTTGTACAAATATAAATAAGGGTAAATTAGGAAATTTTTTAGCAAAAAATGATTTTTCAATAATGTTAATTAAAATTTTTTAATCCGTATGAAAAATAAAATCAACTTATATAAATGGGACGGGAATTACCCGCACATTTATGAGATTTACAAATTTTATCGATATTTCAATCACACATTTCATTAACTTTTATCAAAATTCACTAAAAAAAATATGATTTTCATCTAAATCTGATAGACGAAATCTCCTAAGATAGATTTCTCTAAAAATCAAGATTTAATGGGGTCACATCGTGGAATTGGGATAGTCAAAACTGAAGTTGGATGGTCAATACAAACTCTCTTGATTATGATTGCCTATTAAGCGAATCTTCCAAGACATTATAATTTTAGAGTGCAAATGGAGAGGACCAACGAGTTCATTGGATGTCATTTTCTCTTACAAACTAATTACTTGTTCAAAGTGGAAAGCAAAATTGAAAATTGATCAAAAGCTAGCCAGGCAATGACTACAAATATTAGCTGCTACACCTAATTTTGGTGTCGACATATTACTCTAATTTTGAATGAATGACCCAATTACCAAAGAATAAAATAAATAGCTTTTAAATAAGCAAAGTTCTTTTCAAATAAGTTGAATCCTTATAAATAAACGTGTGAAATAACCAATTATGATGAGAACCGAGAAATTTTTATCTTATTTCAATGAATTTTAAATAAGCGGAGTTTGACCTACAACACGTTCTTATTCTAATGTACTGAACATCTTTTATGAGGAATTACCTCTTAACTAAAAAATATTAATAAATAATCTTTGATGGGATAAAGCATATGGGTCCGTAGTATCGTTGTCATATGCCAAATGATCAAGTTCACTTTCTTTACTTTCGAATATATAGTGACCTCTAATTAAAATGATACGGTAAACACTATTTGTCTGAATAGAAAGGAGAGAAATTAAAAGGATAGGTCGACTAAAAATTTGCACGTGGAGGCGATTTTTATTTTGACTTTTATTTGAGTTTAGGCTCTTTTATTCATTGAACTTCGTATAATAAAATTTGACATTCTATTCTATGATGTGATGGACCAAATTTTTGTTCTTTGTATTCCAAATTCATTGTAGGGTGGAAGTGAACTTTTCAATAAAACAAGAGATTAAGATTCTTAATCAAGCTTTAACAAGGTTAATTAAGTTCAATGGATCAAATTTGTTGATTTTGACAAATGTGGTTTTATGTCGACGAAGAATCAAAATTTGTACGATTCATGTCACTCATTGAAGTACAAAGGGCCCAATAGCTTGGTCAAATAAATGAGCCCAAATCAAATTAGTTTCACATTTGGAGAATACTGTATTCTGAAAAACAAAAAGGGGGAAGATATGACAGGAAAACAGAGAAGGAAAATGTCATTTGAATTTACGAAACTAAGAAACAAGGAAAGAAATGAATTGCATTGAAACGAAAATTATGAGAGGTAGCACTCACAAGAATTCACATAAGAGATCAAAATGCTACTAACACTCCCCAAATGCCATACAAGTTAGTGAAATACGATTTTTATACAATACTGAGGTAGGTAGAGATGGCAAAAAAAAAAATCCGTAAAATCCGATACCTGTGAGCCCACTCCGAATGGGACGGAGATTATCCGCCTAACCGGTGAACAGGACGAGGACGAGGTGGGAGTCATTGTCTCCAAGTGAGTACATAAAACATAATTCTCGTCTAGCTACCATTCATGTTTAAAGTTAATTTCTAATTTAAATTTTTTATCAAACACAATTAAAAAGATTTATATAATTTTTAAAGAGAACATAAGTTATTCTTGACAAATAATAATAATAATAATAAACTAATAAAATTAACTAAATAAAGACCTAAAAAATAAATGTTACGATAAATGGGGCAGAAGAACTTGCCATGCACCGAACCCGCCCCATCCTATTTTAATCACGTAAGGAGATGGAGCAATGTGTCAGAAAGACGGATATGGGAGGGAATGACCTACTCGTCCCATACTCGCCTAGCTGTCATCCCTAATAGGAATTTTGTTCATCAAAAAGATTATCAAAAGAAATAAAAGACCTTGTGCACTCTTTACTAAAAAATGTCATAACTAAACGGAAAAGTCATCAAAAGGTTCTTCTAACGAGGTTGCAAAAAAAAATGATACTTGCATATAAAGAGTTACACAATAATTTACTTACGGATGAAGTGTCAAAAAATGAGTAGGGATTTTTTTAATTTTTTTGGTTAAAGAAATTTTAACCCGTTCATATCTCTCCACGTCATATTTATGTAAATCATCATGTACATATAGTACAATTAGGTTGAAATCTCTTTCCAATTTTAAGCTCATTTGATAACCACTAGTCAAAGTAGAACGCGCATTGCACGTTATTCTTAAAAATAGTTTATAAGTGTTGTAAAAGAAATATTTGATAACAATTTATTTGGAGAATTTGATGAATCTCAAATAAACTAAAAAAATTAAAATTTAGAATATGAATTTAAGAGAAGAAAATTGTATTTTCAAAACTCAAATTTTTTATGATGGTGAAATACTACAAATAAGCAACATTTTTATACGACATAAAAATTAATTGTTAATACATGAATTTAAACACTCATTTAAATTCATAGACACGTGAATAAAAATAAATTCATCTATAATAACTCTAGATTCATGCAGATCAAAATTTATCAAATCAAAATTTATTAAGTCTAGATTAATGGGAATGTTAATTAATTAAAAATGAATAGCACGAAATTGATTTTGTAGTATTTATTGCATATTGAAAAATGGAAAGTAAAGCAATATTGAAATAATTGAATTGTATCAAGGTTAAAATCGTTGAAAATAGGATTCTCACTTAATATGATATTTAGTATATTATGGATTACAAGGAATATAGAGATGAATCGAATGGTTACATATAAAGAACGGTCAATGTTTTAGAAATTTAGGTTTCGGAGATGGATTGAAGTTGGGAGAATTTAGGTTTTTGAGAAAGATTGGAGCATGAATTGCGGATTTATCGTAGATGGATGTATTGCCCAATTATGGAAAGGCTAAGAGAGCTCGGATCGAATCGGTATATCCTGATGTAATTTCTTTTCCGATTTAAAATACAAAGTCAGTAAAAATATTCAACTCTGGAAAGTCAGTAAAATCAATATACTTGTAGCCTAAATTAGTCGTTAAACCCGATTCAATTCTAAACTGCTCCATTAGTGCATAATACATCATTATTACGTGAATATATTTATTTGACGAACAAATAAACGTCAATATAAGATCAGTAGTTCAAAACATCTGAGGATTCGAATTCTCCTGGATTATTATGAAAGAAAGTTGATCATAAATTACCAATATGCAAAAATCTTCGATAAAAGAAAGTTCTTTTTCTTTTTCTTATTTGATTGAAGAAATTTTTATCCAATTATATCTCGAGCTCTGCTACAGAAACCGCGGGAATGACCGCGTCGGTGACCGCACACACACATGGGGGGTTGGGATTATTTTATTCGGGTGGGACCCGCGCCTCAGCTGTGAGGACGCAGTCATCCATGCGGGTCGTCTAGCATTTTTCTTATATCTCACTACATAATGTCTATGTACACCAATCTGTAAGTTAGTGATATGCATATAACACAACCAATCAATAATTTAAATTGATGTTTATATATGCTCAACCATTCCAAATACGTCAAATGTATTAAAATGGATTTTACAACCTTTCCTAAATAAAGGGATCATACAGAGTGTTTCAGATTATCATAGTTTCATTTAGGATAACTAACATTTACCATGTCAAATCCACAAAGCTCTCTACAGCCGATAACTTTCAGAAATAAGGATCCCAAGTTTTGCACAAAGAACAAACAACAAATTTAGACAATAGCCATATCAAAATCTTAAAAATCTATACCCTCTTAGATGTTTTCAAGGAAATCCCTTTAGAGAGTCAGATGCTTTGCCAGATCGTGCGTCTGTCCATGCTTTTGCAATTGTTCGTTTCATCTCTTCATCACCTTCCTCGTACATATTCTGCAATTCACATAAAAGTTCGGGTTGTAAAACATAAATAGCTGCAGACATCTGAGAAGAAACGAGGAACATGTTTCGTACAGTCCACTAAACAAGTATTCAATGAGAAAATTGTTAAATTGTGCAGCATAATTATTCCCACTTCATAGAGCGAGTATGCAAATCAATCTCAGCGGTGATATTACCCATGGGCAGAAATTTACAATAAAAAATTACATTGTAAATTTCATCAAATGAATTTGAGTCTTTGTAAATTTCAATTTTACCCTAATTTAGAATTCTTAATCACCCATCATAAAATAAAGAAAGAAATTTTAGAAAATAGGTGTGCAATTTTTTATTGTAAATTTTTTTCCTTGTAGTAAATTATTGAGATGACGAAAAAGGACGTAATCCCACATTCAGACGAACAACTATAAATCTTGTGCGTTCTATTATTTTCTGTTAATTGATTGCTCTCGATAAAATAGAATTAAGAGTTTCTAATTCTTAACAGAAGTGATCTAAGAGACGAAATGTTATACCTTCATCAAGTCCATCATTCCAGCCATTGGATCCCGCTCTTTATCCAAATTTGGCTTCATCTGTAACATCATCATGGGACATGTTCATACGAAACTGAACAAAACATCTTATTTTCAGTAGTCAATTTTCAGTATTAAGAAATTACCTTATCTTCTTTGAAGTGCAAATCCAACCAGTCGCCCTTGGAAGCTTTAACTAAAGTGACAATGACCCTCTTGGGCTTTACTACCACTTGACATTTCTCGGGCACAATCTCCTTGTTTAATTTTGGTATGGCACATCTATAATTCTTTCCTTGGACGTCATGGAATTTGATATCATAAGAACTTGGCTTAAATTTGGTCTCAAGTTTCTCCTGCTCAACTCCCTCCAATGGAATATAAATCTAGCAAAAATAAACAATAAAGAAACTGAAAATATGGGCAAAGAACACAGAAGAATCATAGGTGACAGATGAAAATTATAGCTTCTAAGGGTGTCTTATAATAAACTTATGTTTCCTTATATCTAGATAAATAAGAACTAAAATAAGCAAAATCTTTGTTGGTCAAAATGGAAATAAATTTCTTATTTTGAGCATCTCACAAGGACCTTTATGAAGACTACAAAACATCCAAACTAGCAAGCATTCTCACCTTCACTTGATCATTACCCTGATCCCAGCTGAAGGATCCCAGAGGAACATAATTTAGCACAGTCTTAGGGACCACATTTGGCACACTTGATATTGGTGTTGGCGCACGGGTAGTTGAAACTGGTGGCTGCAAAGCAGATGCAGAAGTGGCATCTATTGATAACTGCAAAATAACATCAATAGCAAGTTATGGGTAAAGAAATAAATTAGTACACACACCCATGTGATATTCTCAAAATATTATATAAAGGATAAGACGTGGCCCTCTATTATATCTTTCAATTTTAGGCAGCAGTTCCTATTCCCTATCCATTAAAATAAGAAATTAATCATTATTGGGGGAACAAAAGGAGGAGCTTTGTTCTTAAATTAGATTATTTCACATCATATGACAACGCATGATTCTCAAAGTACAAACACGTAAGCAAGGGTCTGTATGCTCTCATGAGCTAGAGTGCTAAAAAAGTAAGAGCAATATATCTCTTGCTTGCTTTAATAGAGTTCTTAAAGGAATAAATCCATAGCGAAGTGTACAAGTAAAAGCCAATTAAAGACGCTCATTGCTCTTTTTTGCACAATTATGTAGTTATTCCACCTTTTTTCATTCAAAATCCACTTCTAAGTACTGGAGAGGGGGTGGAATCCATCTTGACAACATTCATATTGATATAGGTTCAGAGGTACCACGTTAATACAATATTCGTTAACTATGAGTCCACATATAATAACATCATGATTGACACATTTTTGTAATTGCTTTCATGCCATTTCTTTAGATTCCACTATCAAGTCTTGTCCACAAGTCTGAATGAGAATAAGATGAAGGTACAATGGTGAATTAGGGGAAAAAACAGAAACTTAATGCCATGATGAATGGAATTTTCGACAGTACAAAATTAAGCCCTTGTGTAAACCCCATTTCTTCAAAAAAAAAAAAAAAAATTCAAAACTCATTTTCAACTGCACATTTTTCAATAAAATAATTTTACACATAAATCAAAACCTTTTTTCTCATTTTTAAACCACACATTCCCAAAAAATCACTATTCCATAACATTTTTTCCACCCAAAATGGGGCTCAAACAAGGGCTAAGAGTATGTTATTGAAAATCCTATCCAAGGAAAATATGGTAGAAAAGCTAACTGCACAAGTGTTAGGAATATTGGGTCTAACTCCACCTAATAAAACCGACTTATTAGGGGAGGATTGTCCTCACCTTATTAAGTGGATCATTTATATTTTCCCAAACAATGTGGGATTCTAATACGCCCCCTCACGCACAGCGTGGACCATGCCAAACAACTGTGAACAAATCGATATTGGGTGGCACCCAACATTGCATAATTGGGCCTAGCTCTGATATCATGTTATGAATATTGGGCCTAACTCCACCTAATAAAACCGGCTTATTAGGGGAGGATTGTCCTCACCTTATTAAGTGGATCATTTATATTTTCTCAAGCAATGTGGGATTCTAATAACAAGCGTTCAACAAAAACTAACCACTTTGCAAGAAAAGGATTCCTCACACTATGGAGCATTCATTTAACCAATTTCGAACTTATTGGAAACAAGGCTTCATCATTGACTACTCATGGCTCTGAGCAACAGATAACATTCGTCTCCATAATCATCCACTTTTAAAACACATTTGGACTCGAAATAATCACACTTCGCACCATACCATTGACACGAGTCAAGGTTCCATAAACGGAGTACAAAACCCAATGTAGTGATAACAATAGCCATGTTTAATTTCAGAAACATACACCCGAAGAGCAAAAATTCATTTCAGAAGATGAACTATCACAGTAATTTCTCAAAATAGCCAGAAAATAAACGAAATTTGTTACAGCTCAACAATCAGCCGAAGCTGGAGCTGGAAAAGAAACAGAAGCAGTTGGTAGTTGAAGATGCTGAGCTGGAACAAGTTGTTAAAACAGTTGGTTAAGTGGTTAACTTCTTCAGTTAGTTAGTTAACATTGTAACTGATTTGCTGATCTCTATAAATGAGAGTCTATGTACCAACTGATGATTTTTGAATTGATTAAAACTTCAATCAAAAAAAAGAGAGTCCGATTCTCTCTGTATTTTTTCCTTCTTTTTCATTTCATATTGCTATGCCCCTTTTGTTATGGTATCAGAGCAATGAATTAAAACCTTCCGCTGTGTTATAAAAACAAAATTCCAGTGTTAATCATGGCTACAGATGATTCCTCTAATCCCTTGTTCTTGGCAAACAATGATAGCCCTGGTACTGTCTGGGTTTCCCAGGCACTCGACGCATCCAATTATTTTCCTTGGAAGAGATCTATGTCGATGGCCATTTCAGCCAAGAACAAGCTTGGTTTTATCAATGGTAATCTCCCAAAGCCACTGATAACTGATCCTTCTTATCAAGCATGGATTCGGTGTAATGACATGGTATGTTCCTGGATCCTAAATTCCTTGAACAAAGAGATAGCTGCAAGTGTCCTATATATTGCCCATGCTTCTGATCTTTGGAAAGAGCTAGAAGAGAGATTCAGTCAGGGAAATGCTCCACGCATTTTTCAACTAAAGAAGGCAATATGTGCTCTCAATCAAAGTTCATCATCAGTATCTGATTACTTCACAAAATTCAAGACCTTATGGGACGAATATTTCAACTATCGCCCTCTTCCTAATGATCCTAGTCCCAGTGTTAAGATTCTACTGGACTATCATCATCAAGATTATGTTTTACACTTTCTTATGGGACTAAACGAGAGCTTTGGTGCAATAAGAGGTCAGATACTGTTATCTGATCCTTTGCCCTCTATTAACAAAGTTTTCTCATTAATTTTGCAAGAAGAAACTCAGAGAAATGTTGGCCATTATTCTCCTCATCTTGACTCTGCTGCTATGATTAGTAAGATAGCACCTGGTTCATTTAAGCAGCAGTCTGGTCCAAGAAAGGGAAAACTATATTGCACTGAATGTGGATATACTTCACACACAACTGACAAGTGCTTCAGACTTATTGGTTTTCCTCCTGGTTTTAAATCTGGCAAAAATAAGGGAATCAATTCTTCAAGTCAAGTTCATTCAAAAGAGCATCTTCTGGTGAGCAAAGCTTTTCTTCAATGCCATTTACTCCGGAACAATATAATCAAATACTCAGCTTGATTAAACCTGTCAATGTTCCACCTATTGATACTCCTTCGATCAATAAGTCTGATAACCTCAAACCAACATTTCAACCTCAATGCAACATGACAGATAAACACCATTGCCTATCTTTTTCTTCTAATCACATTTCTTTCTCAAATATTCCTTGGATCATTGATACCGGAGCAACAGACCATATGGTGTGTTCGGTTTCTTTCTTGGACACTATAATGTGCCACAAGAATTCTTCGTGCAATTACCTACCGGTACATTTGCACAAGTTACTCACATAGGCAATGTAGTAATTTCGAGATAAACTTTGCTTGACAAATGTCTTGTGTGTTCCATCTTTTTCTTTTAATTTGCTATCTCACAAAGAAACTCACTCATAAATCTAATTGTTGCTTGATTTTTATCTCATCAATGCTTTATTCAGACCCTATATCATGGACGACGATTGGTATGGGTGAAGAAAGAGGAGGATTGTATCATCATTGAGATCTCCAACAAAACCTTTTATTCCAGCAAAACCTCCTACATGTGCCACCTCCTATTCAAATTCGAGTTCCTTTGACCTGTGGCACTTTCGATTAGGACATCTGTCATCTAGTTGTTTACAACATCTTGCTAGTAATAATTCTGATGTAATATCTAGTCGAAAAGAATTTCTTTGTAACATTTGTCCAATGGCAAAACAAAAAAGACATGCTTTTCCTATTAGCAATACAACTTCTACACATTTATTTCAGCTTATACATTGTGATGTATGGGGCCCTTTTGCTCATTCTTCTTTAAATGGCGCAAAGTATTTCCTCACTTTAGTGGATGATTTCTCCAGATCAACATGGATATATCTCCTACAACATAAATCCGAAGCAAGATCATATATCCAATGCTTCTATAATTTAGTTGAAACACAATTCCGCATCGAATAAAACAAATTTCGAACCGATAATGCCCCCGACCTTGATATGAGAATTTTTGTCTTTGAAAAAGGCATTATTCAACGGAAAAGTTGTGTTGCCACACCACAACAAAATAGTGTAGTCGAGCGAAAACATCAACACATACTAAATGTCTCACGAGCACTCATTTTTCAAGCCAATTTACCTCTTAAATTCTGGGGAGAAGCTGTCTTAACCGCAGCATATCTCATTAACCGTACACCAACTCCTCTCCTACAAAACAAATCTCCATTTGAGATCTTATACAATAAACATCCTACATATGCTCACCTCAAAGTGTTTGGAAGCCTATGTTTTGCTTCTACTTTATCCCACAATCGCTCTAAATTTGCCTCTCGGGCTCGTAGATGCATATTTCTTGGATATCCTTACGGTGTCAAGGGATATAAAGTATATGATCTGGATCTTCACACCTCCTTCATATCTCGAGATGTAGTTTTTCACGAACACATCTTTCCTTACAAGAGTTTAAACTCTACTTCATTTGATAATTCATTTGTATTCCCTAAATCTCTTCCTTCCCAAGAATTGGATACCTCCAATACAAGTATACAGTCTTCTGCCAATATGCCTCGTAGATCTTCCAGAATTAGGAATGTTCCTAGCTACCTTGACCAATATCATTGCAACCTCCTTACTTCTTCATCAGATCAGTCTAACTCCATGTGTTCAGGGGATCGAATAAGGTAAGTGCTCCTCATGATTTATCTTCATCCTTACAGTACAACAAATTGTCACCCTCTTTTACAAACTTTTGCCTCTCAGTTTCAACTACTTTTGAACCCTCACATTATTATCAAGCTGTAAAATTTGAACATTGGAGAAAAGCTATGCAAGCTGAGATTGATGCTCTTGAAGCAAATCAAACTTGGGAATTAACTACCTTACCTCCTGGCAAAAAATCTGTTGGTTGTCGATGGGTATATAAAGTGAAATTCAGGTCTGATGGCATGGTAGAACGCTATAAGGCTAGGCTCGTAGCTAAAGGCTACAATCAAGTTGAAGGATTAGATTTTTCAGATACTTTTTCACCAGTAGCTAAGCTAGTAACTCATGAGGACATTGTCGTTGGCCGTTTCTCGAAATTGGCATGTGCATCAACTTGATGTTGACAACGCTTTTTTAAATGGAGAATTGGATGAGGAGGTCTATATGACTCTACCACTTGGCTACTCTTCACATTCCTCTAATTCAGTTTGTAAACTTAAGAAGTCACTATATGGCTTAAGGCAAGCATCTCGGCAGTGGAATATCAAATTCACTCAATGTCTTCTACAATATGGTTTTAATCAATCCCAACATGATCATACTTTGTTCATATTGCAGAAATCTGATGCATTTATGGTTCTACTGGTTTATGTCGACGACATAATTATTGCAAGTTCTGATATGTCTTGCATTAATGCTCTTAAGTCTCATTTGAATTCCACTTTTAGAATTAAAGATCTGGGGACTATCAGGTATTTTCTAGGCTTGGAGATTGCTAGATCTTCTGCTGGAATTACCGTTTCACAACGTAAATATGCTCTTGATATACTACAAGATTCAGGTTTAACTGGTGCTCGCCCTTCGAAGTTTCCTATGGAACAAAACTTGAAATTATCTCGTGAGGAGGGGCAAGTATTAACCAATCCTGCAGAATATAGAAGGCTGATTGGCAGATTGATATACCTAACTATCACGAGACCTGATCTGACCTTTGCTGTTCAGACACTTAGCCAATTTATGCAAGCACCAAGACAACCTCATTTAGATGCAGTACATAGAGTTCTGAGATATATTAAGGGATTTTTATGTCCAGCACATCTGATTTGCAATTGAAAGCATTCTGTGATGCGGACTGGGGAGGATGCGTGGATAGTAGAAGATCTGTGACGGGATATTGTGTCTTTCTTGGTGAAACTTTGATTTCGTGGAAGTCTAAAAAGCAAACAACTGTGTCGAAGTCATCAGCTGAAGCCGAGTACAGAGCAATGGCCACAACTTGCTGTGAAGTGGTTTGGCTATTAGGAATACTCAAAGATCTTGGGGTAGATCATTGGAAGCCTGCATTGATGTGTTGTGATAATAAGGCAGCCTTGCACATAGCCTCAAACCCAGTCTTTCATGAGAGGACAAAACACATTGACATAGATTGCCATATAGTAAGGGAGAAGCTACAGAAAAATCTGATTAAAACGGTTTATGTTTCCTCCAAACATCAGTTGGCTGATGTTTTTACAAAAGCTTTAGGAGCAGATCAATTTCGTTTCTTACTTGACAAGATGGGAATCATAGATTTACACAAATCCATCTTGAAGGGGGATGTTACAGCTCAACAATCAGCCGAAGCTGGAGCTGGAAAAGAAACAGAAGCAGTTGGTAGTTGAAGATGCTGAGCTGGAACAAGTTGTTAAAACAGTTGGTTAAGTGGTTAACTTCTTCAGTTAGTTAGTTAACATTGTAACTGATTTGCTGATCTCTATAAATGAGAGTCTATGTACCAACTGATGATTTTTGAATTGATTAAAACTTCAATCAAAAAAAAGAGAGTCCGATTCTCTCTGTATTTTTTCCTTCTTTTTCATTTCATATTGCTATGCCCCTTTTGTTAAAATTATAAAAAAAGAAACCCCTCGTCGTCAGCAGCAAAAGAAAGGGACAAAAACAAACTCCCTATATTGAAAATACATAAACCAAATAAACGAAATAAAATGCCCACATAAATAATGCCTTACTCCCTAAATTGAAATACATAAACCAAATAAACGAATTAAAATGCCCACAAAAATTATACCTTTTCCAAATTGCGAATCTCATTGGAAATAAGAGAGACAATGCGAGGCCTCTTAGCAATGCTTTGAAGATGATTCAATTCGTCCAAGTCCAGTGCCAATTCTTCACAGCTTGCCATTTTTCAGTCTCTCTTTCAATACCAATTCAATACCTGTATATAAAAAAAGTGATTCTAGTAATCGATTTAATTACATAATGGAATTGTGAAGCGAAAAAGAGAAATGGAATTGATTCAATTGAACCTGGTGTAAAACACTGGAGAGGTATCGAAAAAGTTAGAAATGAAAATTTATGTTTTAGGTTAGTTTTAAATGTAGAAAGAAGATTCTAGAAATTGTAAAAATAACACATTCTCGAAGGGATTAGAGAAAAGAAGGAAACCACGCACGACGTATTCGGTAGAAATAAAATCGAATTAAAATTAAAAAATTAATCATTATTATTGATTTTTATTAGACGAGTTGGACACAATAATGACTATATTTTCAATTTTAATTGTAGATTAAAATCGAATTAAAATTGAAAAATTAGTCGTTATTATTGACTTTTATTAGACGAGTGGACCCAATAACGACTATATTTTCAATTTTAATTGGATTTTAAACTTAACCAAACATGCTCTAAACATGCAACAAAGAATTCTCAAATATTAAATTTTAAGATTCAAAAGTTATGTTTCTCTTTTAATTTGAAATAATAATATTATCAAATTAAATTAATCCATCCCATCAAACAACTGCCCATATTCCACTTGCAGACATCCAGCCCGCCAACGACTTAACGACGAATTGATCGTCAACGACTTATCATCTTCTTCATTCACGACTCAACAAGTATGATTTAAAATTTAAAATTGAAAACAGCTCCTTGTGTAATTTATAGAATACTTACCAAAGCAAATTAAATAATTCATTTAGTCGTACTTATCATTTAGCCCCTATTTGGCACCCATTCTCTTTCTCTTTTTCATTCTCTTTTTTCATTTCAATCACACAATCTCCAAATAAAATAATATTACACACAAATCTAAAATTTTTTTTATCACTTTTCCACCACACATTCTCCCATCAATCACTATTCCAAAAATTTTCACATAGATTGAGATTATAATCACGGTGGGGTAAAATGCATTACTCAATTAAAATATATTATTAATTTTTCATTTTATAAAAAGTTTCGATAATTGGGATAAAATTATTTGAAATTTATGTTATATCCATAAATTATGCGACATGCACACAGCGGAAAGAGTCCCACATTAGCTGATTGGATATTGATAATGTCAATTAGATTGAGCCGATCAAATCAAGCAACTTCTTCTTGGGCTTGGGCTCAAGCTCGATCCACTAAACCTATTTTGCCCCATTTCTTCCCCTCTATTATAGGCGAGTCATACACATTTGAGGTATGTTATTCTAGACAAATTTCCTCACACCTCTCGCACTCATCTCCTTATCGTTTCAATAGTTAACTTGACCATTAGAGTGAAAACAATTGCAAGACCTTTGCTCTAAACCAGTTACCTTTGCACCCTAATCTTGTGTTCTATCGTGTACGTGATGCCTATGAGGATAGGAGATGATCAGGATTCTGTTAATCTCTCGATCAGATAGGTTTTGAGGTCTACAATTTAATTATTAAAATGAAATTCCTCTAATTTTTATTAACTTTACTGTCCTTATCGTGATATAAATGTAGAAAGATCATCCTCTTGTTTATGATATCTATCTCTATTCACTTTTTCGAGTCACCCACATTATAATTTTCTTCTTCCTACGTTAATCCACCTAATTTCATTTGTATTTATATCCATGTCAAATTTTTCACAGCTCCATTAATGAGGAAGAGATAGAGGTCACGTTTCATGTCTCTTTTGTCACATAACATTGGTCACATTTGAATCATTGTCAAGGATGAGATATATGCAAAGTCGATCCATTTTTTTTGTATTCGTCACAATTTTAGCCTTTGTTTGATTCCCATTATTTCCAAAATACATTTTTCTTTCTTTTCTCCAAAACTTTTCCTTATTTTTTAACCACGCATTTTTTTATCAATCTACTATTCTAAAATGTATTTTTACAATAAAATGAGACTCAAACAAGCTCTTAAATAAAAATGAAGTTACAACAACTAACATTCACACCACAAAGGGTACAGAGTTTACTAATATAAGTAGAGAAATGTATATCGGGGACTGATCTCCTATCCACGGTGGACATGAAATACCTTGCCCACCGTCATGTCACCTCACTAGCGGGCAAAATATACACTGGTATATAGGGGTAAAAAAAGTACTTCTACTAACAAATTGAAATTTACACAAGTAAGAGTGACCATTAGTGAAATTGTCCGTGTATTTATACGTAGAATTATGCTAGATGTACACTTTGGTGTATATCCTCAACGACACTCCCCTATATGAAGAGAATCTATGTAATGATGTGATGTGTCTTCAAAATCAATAATGTAGATCATGTGACGTGATAGAGTGCAAATCAAAGTGTAAACTAAAGTGTATATGTAGTTTGGTATAAATATATATTACTCTCACTAGGTGAGAGCTTGAATCTTGATTCCTTCTTGCTGTAGAAATAGTATAAAACCAGCAGTTTAACAAAACTATGCAAACGCCACACCTCATCAGGATTAAAATCCTTCCTTTTACCAGTTGAAGAAGGATTCCTTTATTGAATTATTAATCCTTGATGAACCAAACTAAGATCAAGATTTTTTATTTTTTTTTATTTGGATAACCGTGGATGTCCAGATCAGCTTACGCGCACCTCGACTAATTTCACGGGACAAGATCAAGAAAATTCTTCCCCCAATGGTAGACCCCCTCCCGAAATATCCAAGTTCAATTTCACAATTCAAGTTTGGGTTAATCCATTTGTATATAATGGATTATCCCTTCTCACATAATGCGCGAGGCTCACGTGTATTTAAAAATTCCGATAATGTGATCCTCATCTCCATTGTGAGTAGTAGGTAAATGATTCGGTAAAAAAATTTGATACATGTAGCATGATCCTTCAAGTTTTTGTTTTCAAGAACCAATTTTCTCTCGATTAGGGTTTTCTGAGACAGAAGCATCATAGGAGAAGATGATTTTCCTAAAGAGCAGCGATGGCGAGACTTTCGAGGTGGAGGAATCGGTTATGGTCGAGTTGCTTACGATCAAACATATGATAGAGAATAATTGCGCCGATGATCCAATCCACATTCCTATTCCCAATGTCACCTCCCCGAGATTGGCTAAAGTCATTGAGTACTGCAAGCGCCACTTCACTGCTGATGGCACCACCGCCATTGATGAGGATCTCAAGTTGTTTGACGACGACTTTGTTAAAGTTGATAGAGGAACTCTCTATGACCTCGTACGGGTATCTCTTCTTTCTTTTTCTGCCTCTCTGCATTATTCTTTTGTCTACTTGGCTCGGCTTTCTTTTTTGCAATTAGGTTTTTGGTTAATTTTCTGGGCTGTAATTCTATGCTTAACTTGTATCTCTGTTTGATCCTTGATTTCTCATTTTGTGGTTTTAGTAGTATAATGTCTTTGTTGATGGCTATCATTTTTTCCTTCCCAGGCTGCGAATGAGTTGAAAATCAAAAGTTTGCTCGAGCTTATATCTCAAACTTCGACAGACATAATTCTGGAGAAAATCCAACAGGAGATTCGCAAGGCTTTTAGAATGATAGAGGACCACAATGCCGATGCGGAAGAGGAAGAAGAGAATCTAAGTGAGGAAACTGGGTATTCGAGTGATGTTGAGGTTCTATATGTTGGCATTGATTTTGATTGGTTAGGTCAGATATATTGTATTGAATGAGCCCTCGTTTGGCCCCCATTATTTGAAATTTTAATGGTTAAAATAGTGTGTTGTTTGAAAATGTGTTGTTAAAAAGAAGAAAAGTTTTAGAATTACGTGTAATATTATCTTATTGGAAATTGTGTAGTTTATAAAAAAAAATGAATTATAATTTTAATGGAGACAAACGGGATTTTTCTCAATGATTTTGGGAGGTTCATTTAGAAAGAGTAGGCCACAAGATTTTTTTTCAAGAAAAATGTAGATTTTTTAAAACCTGTATTCCTCAATTGCTCATATTTTTGTACAGAATGTGTCTCTCGAATGTCAATTTCATTTTATTCAAACAACTCTCTCAAATTTTAATTAGATAAAAATCTTGTGTGCTATGCTTAAAAAAAGAAAAGAAAATTAGGAACATGACATGGTCAATCCATCGTTTGGCATGACTTTAAAAAAATTAAAAATTGCTTATAATATTAAGCCTCTATTGGACATCCTTAAAAACATTGGTTTGAATGGTTTTTTTTGGGGGGAATGTGATTAAAAAATAGTGAAATTTTTTGAATTTACATTCATAATATTTTATTGTGAGAATGTACATTTGGAAATGAGTATGATAAATAAATTAAGTATATGATGTCAAATAGGAGCTAAGAACAATCATGTAGAGATAGCAAACGGGCTGAGCGGCTCGTCAGCTCGACCGCCGCAAGCCATTCATGCCTCGTCGAGCCCACGAGCCTAGCCCACTAGCAAATTTAAAAAAGAGAAAATTACCTAGAAACCTACTTTTAAAAATTCATTTTCAAAAAAACAGATGGATTAATTTTTATTTCACAAATCAGGTGATAATTAAGTATTAATAATTATAATTAATAAAAACTTAATCAACCATTCAAACCGGATTCCTTCTCTGTCTCCTCACACACACTCTCTCTACCACCCAAATATCCTCTCTCTCTACCACCCACCCCCACTCTCTACCGTCACTCCCGGCAGACAGCAAAAGGGGTTTCGTCTCCTTCCCAAACCGATTGGTGATTTCATCTCCTTCTCTGTATTCGATTTCACCATGGAGCAGTGGTCGTCGGTTCCGTCTACACCATTGCCACCACCGTCGAACAAGACGCCTCCACCAAGCGGCGTCGCTCTGAAGAAGCAGCACCTCGACAACCACCACGCGAATGTTGCGAAGACGAAACCACCACTCCGAGACGCCGTAGGCCGCCGTCACTCTGAACAGCCGCACGAGGGCCACCATGCGCAAGGTCACTTCTCGATTTGAGCAACAACGAGGCTATGTTGACCGACGATGTCGAACTGTGGGTTGTGTTTTGTAGTTGAGTGCCGATGTCTGTAGTTTGTGGTTTTAGCTGATGAGCGTCGCTGCTAAGGTTTTCCGACAATTGTAGTTTTGTCATTTGTGTGTGTTTGTGGTGGCGAGGTGGGATTGGTGGTGTTGGTAGTGGTGTCAGTGGCATGTGGAGTGTGGGACAAGTGTTTGTAATCTGCATTGTTGTGTGTGGTGTCACCTGCAAATCCATGGTGGAGCAGACTTAAAATGGGGAAGATTGTTTACTGGAGGAATCACATTTTAGTTACAATTCTTGCTTAGGTTGGGATTGCTCCGAAGGGTGTTGTTGATGTGCACGAAATGCTCTTTGTCACTGCAGATTACCTGACTAGAGGTCGTGAGACTGGAATTGTCACTCCTATGCACATGATTCTCTGCAGAAAGCCAGAAATAAATTAAGTCAGTCGTTGCTTCATTTTGTTGCTTATTTGAATAGTTTCATCGTTTTTGTTCTTCTTTAAAGTTTATCTATGGGCAGTGTTCTGAATAACTTGTGTTTAACACCAGTTGGACTATAAAAGTATTCGTTTCATCGATATTCATCGTTTGTGACCGTTTGTGGCCGATTGTGACCGTTTGTGGCTGATTGTAACCGGTTAATTTTGACTCGTTGTGACCAATTGTGACTAGTTTTTTATGGTATTTATACAATTAGAATTGGATGCGATAATGTATGAGCTCTTTTAATGATAATGGCAGAATAAAAGTGCACTTTTTCCCTATAATGGAATTTGGGAGTTAAATAAACGTGATGACTGGTGGTGGTTCGTGGTGTAAACAAATTTGTTTGTGGTCACCATTTTTGACCAAATATGTGTGTACTGTGACTGGTTGTGACCAAATTTTGTGTTAATTGTGACCGATTGTGACTTGATCATAATCAAGTCACAATCGATTACAATTAACACAAACTTGGTCAAGACAGTCACACTGAACACTAATTTGATCACAGTTAGTCACATTGAATACACTCTTGGTCACAATTAGTCACTGATTATATGAAGTGACTTGAAATTTTCTCGATAGTTTTTTTAGGAGGTAGAGACAGGGGTGGGGTGGTGGTAGGTGGATCCATGGGTTGGGGGTGTGATTTTTAATTTTCTGAAAATTTTGAAATCGTCGGAACGGTCGTCAGAGCAGTGGCCGGAGATGGAGGGAGGTGGTGTAGTGTGTTGATGAGGTGGGTGAGATGTCATGGAGTGTAAATAATTAATATATATTATATAATAATTTAATATTTAATGTATTATAATTTAATATTTAATAAATTTATTTACCAACTGATTTTTGAAATAATTAAACAAATTTGTTAGTTTTGAAAAGTAATTCTTATATGTAGGTTTTGTGTATTGTTACCTTTAAAAAAAGGTGAAAAAGTAAAAAATAAAAAATAAAAAAGCTCGTGGGCTCGCGGCTCGACTCGTGAGCTCAGAAGCTCGTGGGCCGAGCCGAGCTCGTGGGTTAAAAGTCAGCTTGACCCGGCCCATTACAATGACTACAATCATGCTATACATTACAAGAAAAGTTTGACAGAAAAGTTGATATAATGCAACTTGACATTTTATCATTAGACTGTTTAAAACACGATCAACTTTTCCATCAATTCATCTTCTACTACCACTTCATCTATCACTGCATTTATCAATTCTTTTGGACAAAATGACATAATCCTTCTAAGAAACCACTTAATAATATTTGAATGATGTTAGGAAAGTGCTTTGCTGAACTTTTGAACGGAAGTTCATCTAAAATCGCTTTCTCAAAAAGCTTCTACAAGAGGTAGACATCATG
Source organism: Fraxinus americana (assembly GCA_035079005.1). Classification (NCBI taxonomy): domain Eukaryota; kingdom Viridiplantae; phylum Streptophyta; class Magnoliopsida; order Lamiales; family Oleaceae; genus Fraxinus; species Fraxinus americana. The sequence continues at coordinate 35,139,887 of CM068709.1, read as the reverse complement.
CCAAACAAGGTCGAGCTAAAAAAAACAAACTTATTAATGAGAATTTTGAATAAAATTAGCTTGAAAAGTAATCATTTCCATATTGCATTACTACACAACACGTCAAACATCATGTCAAAATAGCAATAGACCGAAATAACATTGAGGATTCTGTCCGAGACTCGTAGCTTGAAATAAGGGGAAAAATAAATAGAACAATAAACCTTGTATCAGTTCAAAGGTTCTGATACAGACCAAAATACTTTTCTCAGGCTCTCCTCGGAAAGACCCTGAACTAGGTTGGGATTTGATAATCTTCCAACGCCCTTTAACAATGGAACTTGAAGTATACTATTGCCTTCCAGTATGACCTTTCTTAATGACAATAGAGCCTGATAACTGAATCGGCGCCTGCAGTAAATAGCCATGGTTGCCTTGGATGGAACTTGCAGTCCAGAACTCCTACAAAAATCACCATCACAATTAGGCGTACAGCTTATATATCTTCATAGTGGGCTATGCCACAATATGAACATCTCTAGGGCAGCTAATTACTGAAGTTGAGAGGCCACGATAGATCATTACATTAATGCAGAACCAACATTAGAGATACGAAGCCTAAACATTCGTAGAAAGTAACTTTAAGCTTTGAGACAAACGTGTTTGATATTTTACAGAAGTTACTTTTTGGGGGGACTAGTTCAAAAACTTACGTAGAACCATTACTTGCCAAAAAAGTACTTTTACTTGTTTTCAGACTTCACAGTCAAAAATGCGTAGAAGTAAAAACCATGTCCAGGAATCCCAAAAGGGCACCAATTCAAACCCCGCCCAACGGAATGGGCTTCACTAGTCATGGGCACAAGTTATTTTCAAAAACTTGTGCAGCTACTGATACTATGTAAACATTGAAATCATACATAGATTGATACAATATTACACGTCTCCATAAATTTAAACAATTCCTCTTTTCTTGCAAATTTTCATTTATCAATCAGAAGATCAGGATGTTAAAAGAGTAATATGATAAAGATAGAGACACATATCATTTGGCTCAACATCTAGGCAAGTGTAACATTAGGAAAACAGATGTCAGTTTCCCGTGTGTGATTAATGCTAGTAGTGCTGTCTATTTCCTTCAACGTAGAATTGGCATAGTTGATTTCATCAAATCAAGTTTGAAATCGGTACAGAAAATTAAATATTTTAATCCAAACAAAATAGTTCTACTTTGAACAAAGGCATGCATAAACAATATTTACCTCTTCCATCCGCACTGGCATGCCCACGTAGAATCTCCAGGGGAACAATTAAAGGGTTCTGATTCAGATCCGAATAAACCTTTCCGTGGAAAACATATGCAGTGCAATCGTCTGAGCATGACGAGAATAAAGGGTATGAACGATGGAAAGAGACTTTGTTGATGTCTTTTTTATGAGGCCTGCAAATTTAGAAACCAGGTGTCAAAGTCATATCACAGCTACAATTCACAATATATAAACAAAAAGTAACTTCAAAACATGTTTGGTGTACTTGACAGGATTGAACAATATTAGAGAAGAAAAAGAAGTTAAAAAGCTTATACATTATACTGTCCAGCCCTTCCAAGTTAATAATGGACAACCACAGGAATCTTCTTGCACTAACACACTCTTTGCAAGAGAACGATACGCTAGTGCTTACCCGCCTAGAACTAAAGAATAGTTTACTAGCTTGACTTACCTTTTATATCATCCATCAAATCTCATATTATTAATCTACTCCAGGAATGGAGTTAATGATCCATGCTTGCTCATCCTATCTATATCTTCACAGATAGAAACTTTACTATGCCGTCTTAACATTTGCCTAAAATTTTATCGATGCAAAATTGGCAAGTTCGAGCATTCTTCAAATTTTTCAACAAAAAAGTTGAGAAGGAACTTTACTAAAACCCTCTTGAATAAAAATTAATAGTGGTTACATACTTGAGGACTTTATAAGGCTGAGAAGAAAGGTCCATGTCAAACCAGCACAATTTTCCGTCTTTGCTTCCCACAATGACATTATCACCTGCATTACAAGGGGCACAGACAAGTTTAAAACATATGACCTAAAAAATGTGTGTGTATAGAGAGAGAGAGATCTTGGGAACAGAAATATACCACCAGGGTGAATAGCAATGGAGGAAACTTCACGCACTCCAGGTTCAAGCTTCTTAAGAAGCTTTTGCTTTAACAGATCATAAACACGAACATCCTTCTTCGTTGAAATGAAGAATATAGAACGAATCGGATGGAAGGCAGATGAAACGGGAAGTCCTCTCAACTTGTAAGGTATTCTTTGGGTAAGTTTCTTAGAGAGTTGGTGGATTAATACTGATCTTGATTCACGTACAAATGAGTTAAGAAATGAGCAAAAACACACAGATAATATTAATTGCTTCACAGCAAAGCCTGATTCCTATGGATGAAAAGAGAACCTCTCATCACACATATAACAACATTACCAAGACCATGTGTTACAACAATAGTTAAAATATAAAGTCAATTAAAATAAATGCAGTAAACACGTTAATATTTCATTTTCATAATATCACTAAGCCTCTGTTTGAGCCCCATTTTTTCAAGAATGCATTTTTTCAAAACTCATTTTTAACCACATTCTCCGATAAAAAAAATTATACACGTACTTCAAAAAAAATTCCTTACTTTTTAACCACACTTTCTCCAAAAATTCACGATTCAATAATACATTTTACCCCAAAAATGGGGATCAAACGGGGGCTAAATATAACACATCTTTCCTCTAATGTAGTAAGTAGCCGTAACCTGTAAGTGCCAAAGTGGTTTATCTTGTACTGAAAGACAAACTACGCAGATGAATTATTTCACCTTCAATAAAAATGAAAAAGACCATTGCATTTATAAGGTAAGAGTGAATCAGTAAATAAATAAACTTCAGAGTTGAAGGAAGGATATCATGTGGCATAAGCGTTGAAAGATAGTCTCCCTTGCGATGCCACTCTAATGAAGATACAGTCTGCACAAACCAGTAAACATAAGCACATAGATTCCATGGATGAGCGATGACAACCAGCTCCAAATTCATTGCACAACTAAAATGTTAAAAAGACATGCACAGTACCTTAAAGTGTTTCAACCTGATTCCCCCATGCTTCTCATCGGGACCCCAGCTGATAAAGGATGCATTCTTGTCTGAATACAAGAGATATACATGAATGCTGAACATTAACTTCAAACAAAAGGCAAGAAATATCTAACTAATACTGACCAGAATCATCCGGTGCTGTTGGGGTTTCAATACGCAGAAGCTCTTCAATCATTTTCTGTTCTTCTTCATTTCCTAATCCAGTGTTCAAAATAAACACATCCTGACCCCTGCAGAATGTGGTAGTACAAAATTTGCTGTGTCAATATGATACCCACTTTCAAAAGACAAAATAGGAAAATGCTCAGGTAATGGTCTTACGCTGCAATTGCTAATAAAGGAAGCTCAGGCAGAGGATTCCATAAAACTTGCTGAACAGGTTCGCCTATATCCCAGACCCTAAGACATCTTCCAGTTTCAACCTCCCAAACACGAACACTTCCATCATTTGAACCTTCATAAAAAAGGAAAAAATACATTGTAATACTCAATTCTAACTATTGTATTTCTTTGAGATGGGGATAGAAGACGCAGCTACAATTGAAGTCAGACCAGAAGCAATCCATTGACCGGTAGATTCTGTAGTAACTGAAATGACAGGACCTTTATGACCTTTGTACTCCAGATAACATGTTGTTGGATAAGGTTTAAGATCTTTACGACTTGGCAACTTAGGCTTCAACGTCTCAGGATCAATATTAATCTGAAATGAGAAAATTATAGTTAATTAATTATCTATTGATTTTAGTTCAATGCATAATCAGATCTTGTGCAGGGAAAATCAAATCCATCTACACAAAAACTGCTTCTTCACACATACCCGTTTTTTCCGAGCTCGAGGGCATAGATAAAGATCCAAGCAACGACCAAACCTTTCAGTAACAGCTTTATCATAAGCAGGAACACTTCGGTAGAACTCGAACCTACAGAATATGAAGGCTTATATTCCAGATATTTTAATATGAAGCGTCAAAAGTGGAAACAAGATGAACTGGAATAATCAACAGGATTGGGAAAAACCGCTGGGGAATAAATTTAGGACGGTCTTCCTCAGGAATGAGCTGGAGGGCATTAATTTCTTCTTGTGATGGGATGTATTCTCCAGAAGGATTGAAAGATTCCTCGTGACCTAAAATAAAATTTTAGTTAGTAGCAACCTTCTTTTAAATACAATTGCTAACTAAATATTTGACAATCCAAGAAGTCATGAGTATATCATATTTCAATCTTAAACCTGGCAACTTGAACTTCGGTGCAGGAATATGTGCCAATCCTTGTCGTTCTGTCAAGCTAGAATCATCTGCCCACACATCATAAAGATTCGACTTTTCCTTAGGTTTATCATCAAACTTTATACGTCCCATTCGGAATGCCCGGACAAGCTCGAGAACCTAGAAGCTCAAAACAATATACAGAGAAAAAATGAATAACAAAACTACGTTCCAAAGATAATGAAATATTTACTCATTTTACATATCCATCAATTTTTAGAGTTTTAGAACATTGGGATTGAAAAGAGAAAAACACAGACATAGAACAGAAACCATTCACATGCATAAAAGAAATAGGAGTATATCCTTGTACTTTGAAGCATATGCAAGCAGTAAACATCTTGGAAATATTTTTATTTATTTATTTTCTCTCACGAGTGATGAAAATAAATGCAGGTGCCTCACACAAAAAAATTACCAATAGAAACTCTTGCTAACATCTTGTCACACCAACTGCCAAGAAGATAATATTTATAATGTCAAAAAAGCAAGCATGCAAAATGTCCATAAAAAGACCTCCCGAGAATGATTTCATTGGTTAAAATGTACTACAAACAACTTAATTCACATTTTTATGATTTGCAAGAAGCATGGATAAGTAGCACAGGCAAAATATGAAACGGACATATGTCTCAGCTTCCTGTTAATTCTGTATCTCCCATAGGTTGTGTCATGACTCGAAGTTAAATGAACAGCATGAAATAAGTATAGCTTAATATTGTAGAACAGATCATTTCTCTTATCCTTGATCACTTCTAATGCAATTCAGCATAGTATGAATAATTTACTCAGATTAGTATATTTTGTATACAAAATGATCTTTCTTTTCATTCGACAAAAAAACTATATCATCTCAAAAACTTGAGGTCCTAGAACTGTCCAACTTTGTTTGAGAACACATGTATGAGATTTTCAGTTTCATAATGCATTTATGGAACAGTCAAAGGAGTAGATATAACGATATCTTTACAGTGTGACAGCTTGAAATGTTACTTATAAGAAATTGCTTGACCAAGAAGCAATATGCTCCATTATAATTTACCTTTTTACTCTCCCATTTTGAAGGAATAAAACGTCTCTTTGGTTCTGGCGCATTGGAAAGTGGATGCTTGGAGTCATCCCAAGCAAAAAAATCAACATACGGCTGCAGAATACAAGAACCATGAGAAGTTTCTTCAGGAGGCATAATCTCCACAGATGTATATTAGTAGAATTACAAGGTTCCAAATTCCAAAAGATGGAAAAACCAAAACAAAGGACGAAATATGGGAGAGCGCACACCTCATATGGATCAAAATCAGCATGTGGGGCCTTTCCTTCCAATAATCTGCGGATAAGTTTAGTATCTTCCTTGGTTAGCTCCACTTCCTCATCATTATACTCATCATATATCTTACGCCTGAATATGATGAAATAATACGAGTAATCATACCAAAGCCTCTTACAAAAGGCAAAATATACGCGACTCTTGAGCATCAAAAGAGCATTTGTCCAGCATGCATTGTTCAAATTCTTTAGTCGAAGCTCAGACTCAAATACCTATTGAACTTATGAACTCACCAACTCTTGGAATCATCAGCACTTGCAAGAAATGAATCCAGCTTATTCTGTCTTTCCTTCTTCTTGATCTTCTTTCCTGCTAAATTATATCCAATATGTTCCTCATCCTTGTACCATTCTAATGGAATGCTACCAACAGTATTACGAGGAGCAACCTGATTTTGACCCCCAAAAAATGATACGGACAGTGAAGAAATATTGTTTAAATCCAAAATAGTAAACATTCTATTAGTAGAAACTAGTAATATGCCACCAACCTCATCTTCAGATGAATCACTTTCCTCAATTACTTCACGGGAGTCATCACTTTCCCCTTCATCCACTTTGCTGCTATTTCTAGTATCATCATCATCATCATCATCATCACCAGCGCTCCCATCATCATCGTCGTCGTCGTCATCATCATTACTTGAGACAACATCCTGCCATATCACCCATCACCATTACTAAGTGAAGAAAAAAGATACTTGTTCTTTTTAACATACAAAGTGAAAAAATGTATGCAGACATTAAATGACACATGAAGACATAACATGGGTTCCGAGAAAACCCAAGCATGCACTGTTAAGTTAAAAAACTCACAGCAAAAGACAACCAAATCTTTCCAAACAAATAACATAGATATCACATTTTTAACAACCACATTTGTAAAACTATATAGCCTGCACATGCGTTAATGTGGAATTCAGATAATGGAACTGGATTCCCCCTCAAAAATATCACATTTAATTTTTGAACATTCACATTCTAACACTCGTAAAAATCCTTGAGATTATTTGCATAATTAATTGAAGGGGTAGGGATATCAAATTATCCAAATTTGTTTCAGGAATAATTTTTACTATTAAAACGGGAATCGCCATGCATACCTCATCGTCAGAGGGTACACTCTGTTCGGATCCTGATTCACATGTGGAGCCTTCATCCTCAGATAAACTCTACCATCATCAAGACGACAAAATGAAATCACTGAATCCAAGTACAAAGGATTTCTTAAATTTGCAAAATAGCTGTGGTCCAAATAAAAAGGCCGCTGTTGCCATAATTTCCCTAATGCATAACCTCCTACTCCATCACACAAGTGAACTCGTGTGATCAATAGAAAATCGTGGTTCAGCAGCATTCAATTTGCATTATCAATATAATCCCATTTTCAAAGGAAAAAGGAAAAAAAAAGATTTTTTTCCTACAAACTAGACCTTAAAACTTTTAAGACATTTCCCATTATTTTATTCCAATTGAAAATAAAATTAAGATAGGAATTCTCTTCCTCCTGAACCATATTTCCAAGCATATAATATGAAGAAAGAAATGTTAATTTTCCGTCATAACAATTTTTTCAATTCCCAGTTCAAAACTTTTAAACCCTTCCTAAAAAACATATACAAGACGTTATAAAAATCAAACATTGCACTTAACCAGCTAAAATAAGAAGCTAACATCATTTATTTGCACCAAGAACATAAATAGAGCCCTAAATAAAATATTTTGGAAGGAAGCAGTAATTACCTCATTGTCAACAACTTCAAAATCATAATCGGAAGAAGAATCTTCGGACTTGTCAGCTGCTTGTTCTAATTGCTGTTCTATTCTTCTTAAAGTCCCATTTATCTTTTCAAGAACCACTTTTTTGTGCTGCTTTTTATTCATCGGCGTCTTCATTGTCAATCTTTTTGTGAGCGTGAAACGGTGAATAAGATAAATAGATAAGAGAACTAAAAAATAAATTTAAGGTTTGAATAATTACTGAAACCAATTGAAGTTCAAGTTGAAGAATGGAGACGCTGATTCAGAATGCTTGGCTGCACTGGAAGTTTTGAGGGTTTTATGACGAAGGGTTTATATTTTTATCGAATGTGGTTGGTGCACTGCACCATCTAAAAAATTATAACGTGACCCAAATATTAGCTCGGGTTTTGGACTGGGTTTATTACGTCAATTTGGACTAGTATTTGCTTGTTCTTTAATAATGGGCTAATGGTCCAACTACTCTTTACAAATAATCGAACATGATCGACTACCATTACAATTGTTCAGAGATTGGGCCCAAGGGTTTAAGTATAGAGTTCGGTGTTCCCTACTAGGTTAAAATATGTGGAAATTACATGGAGCGCCCTACTTTTCAAGATCCAAGTTCAAAAATCAGATTTCATGTTTTAATGTTCAAAAATAAGATATTTAAATATATAGCTACAGATTTTTTATATTTAAATAAATATTAATAAAAATAGTATGAAAATTAAATTATATACACCCACACCACCCCTAAAATTAGCAAACCTAAATTCTCGTCATTCTCTCTCCTCTCACGCCGCTCTCTCTCCACGACTCTCATTTTCTCTCTCTCTCTCTCTGTGGTGCCTGGCTGGTGGTGGCGCCGGTGGTGCTGACCTTCACCGACGGCATTCTCTTCACCGGCGGAAGCAATGGTCATCATTTTCCCTCTTCACCGGCACCGTCTCCATCCTAATTCACATCGCGCGATGCTACCCTAATTTTCAGCAGCGTCGTGACGTTGCTACAAATTAGAAGCAGCGTCGCGCGACGCTGCTGAAATCTCCGATTAGATCGCAGCGACGACAACATCCTTGGGTGTTGGTGGTGTCGATTTCTGGGCGATCTGACAGCGGTCAAGGTCTTTTTTTGGGCGATCTAATTTTTGGTGTTGGTGGTGTTGATTTATGGCTGCGAAGGTTCATCGCTCTGTCATCGTTCACCAGTGGTGGGTGCAGTTCGGTGATGATGGTGGGGTGCAGTTCGGTGCGTTGGGCTTAAGTTTGATTTCTTCGATGGTCGCTGTTGTGGTGTGTGTGGTTGTTGTGGTGTGGTGCCAAATTTTTTGTTTTTGTTTCCTATTGTGGTTTTCAGATCGTGAGGTGGTGGCAGTGTGGCGGCAGTGTGGCGACAAGGTAGTGGTTTCTAGCCGCGGTGGAGGTGGGTGATGGTGGTGAATCTGGTGGTTGCGTGGGTGCTGTTGGTGTAGTGGTGGAGGTGGGCGGTGGTGGTGCTGCTGTTAGAGACAGCGTTGAACTGATAGCACAATTGTTGACGGTGGTCATAGATTAGGCTAGCTGTGACTGCATAATGGACTATCCGTGACCTTAAAATTCGACAATTTGTGACTAAAAATTGGAGACGGTGCTGGTGAAGAGGGAAAATGATGACCATCGCTTCCGCCGACGAAGAGAATGTCGTCAGTGAAGGTCAGCACCACCAGCCAGGCACCACAGAGAGAGAGAGAGACAGAGAAAATGAGTCATGGAGAGAGAAAGCGGCGTGAGGAGAGAGAATGACCAGAATTTAGGTTTGCTAATTTTAGGGGTGGGGTGGGTGTATATAACTTAATTTTCATACTATTTTTATTAATATTTATTTAAATATAAAAAAATTGTATCTATATATTTAAATATCTTATTTTTGAACATTAAAACATGAATTCTGATTTTTGAACTTGGATCTTTCCATGTAATTTCCACATATTTTAACCTAGTAGGGAACACCGAACTCTATACTTAAACCCTTGGGCCCAATCTCTGAACAATTGTAATGGTAGTCGATCATGTTCGATTATTTGTAAAGAGTAGTTGGATCATTAGCCCATTATTAAAGAAAAAGTAAATACTAGTCCAAATTGACGTAATAAACCCAGTCCAAAACCCGAGCTAATATTTGGGTCGCGTTATAATTTTTTAGATGGTGCAGTGCACCAACCACATTCGATAAAAATATAAACCCTTCGTCATAAAACCCTCAAAACTTCCAGTGCAGCCAAGCATCCTGAATCAGCGTCTCAATTCTTCAACTTGAACTTTAATTGGTTTCAGTAATTATTCCGACCTTAAATTTATTTTTTAGTTCTCTTATCTATTTATCTTATTCACCGTTTCACGCTCACAAAAAGATTGACAATGAAGACGCCGAAGAATAAAAAGCAGCACAAAAAAGTGGGGCTTGAAAAGATAAATGGGACTTTAAGAAGAATAGAACAGCAATTAGAACAAGCAGCTGACAAGTCCGAAGATTCTTCTTCGGATTATGATTTTGAAGTTGTTGACAATGAGGTAATTACTGCTTCCTTCCAAAATATTTTATTTAGGGCTCTATTTATGTTCTTGGTGCAAATAAATGATTAGGGTTTGGGCGTGGGTTGGGTCGGGTCGGTTTTTGCCCCAACCCAAACCAACCCAACATGGTCGGGTTGGTTGAAATTCAACCCAACCCAACCCAACCCACGTAAGGATTGAAACCCAACCCAAACCAACCCAGTCAAATGTCGGTCGGGTCGGGTTGGGTCGATCGGTTCAGGACATAAAACAAACATAAGTGCAAGCATTGAGTAATGAGTATCACTAAAAGCATTTTATTTTAGTAACAAGCCATTCAGTATATTTTAGTAACAAGCCATTCCCAATCAAGAAGTTCAATTCTGCCTCTGCACAGAACTCTACATCTGCGGCTCTGAGTATACACTAATACACATTATAGTGAACCACAAAATATGGATATATGAACCCCTTATGTGATTCTTTCCAATAATTATATCTCTGTGTAACTGTTTTTTTCTTGGGGGGAACAAGACTCATTTACTTAATCTTTAAACTAAAAAAATATAAATGTCTTTCAGACTCCTTCATTAATTTAATTAACACTAAAACTTACACTGCATTACGTGTATGCACATGAATACGAAACTAAATCTGCAGCAAAATATAAGTGCAGAATCGAAAATTAAAAGAGCTATTGTAGCAAAGCCATGTTAAAAGCAAACTTACAGAGAACATAGAGAGCAACCCCTGAAGACCCCCGAGCTCTTGGTCCTCGATAATCGAGTCCGACCCGAACTGGGATTCCAACGAACCATCCATTACTGGACAACGAGCAGAGGCACTAACCCAGTTCAGATCTCGGTGCCGGCGTGAGGATCTGAAAACCAAAGATGGGTGCCGGCGCCTTCGACGATTTGAGCTTGAGCGGGAGCGGGAGAGAATGAGAGGCTACTCGTGAAATTTAGGGCTTTTTTCCATTTTATTCATCTGTTTTCTTTTCTTTTTTTTTCTTTTCATGTAGCAGGTCGGGTCGGGTCGGGTCGGGTGGATTATATCGGGTTTTTGTGGTTAACCCACGACCCGACCCAATTAATCAACCTAAGCCCGAAACCCACAAAAAAAAAGCTAAAAATCGACAATTTGTGACTAAAAATTAATCTGTGATCTGTAATTTTTTGATTCATGACCAATAAAATAATCTGTGACCTGCAAAATTTTTGATTTGTGACCGATGAACAAATTGTGACCTATAAAATTTTTGACATGTACTGTGATCATTTCAAAATAAGTCGTGACTATGAACAAAATTCTAATTTGTGACCTAAACTGTGACTTGTGACTTGAGTTGTGACTTGTGATCTGAGTTGTGACCTGAACTGTGACTTGTGACTTGAGTTGAAGCAGTCGCCGGAACGGTCACCGAAATTGGAGCAGTCGCAGGAATCGACACTGAAGCGGTCGCCAGAGTAGTCACCGGAAAAGTCGCCGGACCTGTGGGGGGTGGTGGAAGTGGGGATGGGTTAATTGTGTGTGTGTATATATATATATATTTATTTATTTATTTATATCTTTTTATCCCTATATAATAAAAGAGCCACTTTGGATATTACTGTTCACACTTTCGTCCATTCAAACGACACAGTTTTTTCGTCCATTCAAACGACATCGTTTTGGCATAAAATCGTGTCCTCTCCTTTCGTTCATTCACTTTGCTTCACTTCACGAGCTCGTGTCTTCTCCTTTCTAGGGTTTCCTTCGCTTCCTTCCACCTCCGGTTAATTGTTCGAACTCATATCCGCCTTCCGTACAGTTTCATCTCCACTTCATCGCTTCTCTTCACTTCACGAGCTCGTGTCCTCTCTTTTCTAGGGTTCCTTTCGCTTCCGCCTCCAGCAAAGTGCTCGAACTCAGATCAACCTTCGTTACAGCTCCATTCCAGCTCTCCTGTATCTTCGATCTAATAGGTTTGTGCATCTTCTATTGTTCTATCTTTGTAGTGTGTGGAAATTTCCTTCACTTATTTACGGATGTACACATATTTCGTTCGATTTCGTTATGGGTTTGAATAGATTTCATTTATTTGAAGCTTGTGTTGTCCCTGGATCGCATATTTGGAGAAAAAACGTCGGTTATTGAAGCTGCAAAGTCATTGTTCCCGTGTCGCTGGGGTGTTCTCGTTTCTGGTATTCTATTTTTGATTTGTGCGAATTTTGTATACTTATTTACAGATCTACACATTTTTCGATCGATTTGATTATGGGTTTTGAGAGATTTCATTTATTTGTGGGTTGTGTTTTACCTGAATCGCCTTTTGTGGAGTTAATCTATGGGTGAATGAAGATTGTTGTTGCCGAACATTGACATTGACCAGTAAGGTTGAAGCCTCTTGAGATCGAAATATATATGTATAATTAAAATAACTCATGCTATATATTAAATCATGAAATGTAGAGTAAAAATCATTTGTTCGGGCATATATTACTTTGCCACGTATATCATTTGTTCTGGAGCAATGAATTAGACAAGTAAAAAAAATTCAACAAGAAATCTGCAGTAAAATCAACTAATTTTGAGCAAACTGTTGTAATCTGTAAGAGAAAACTGAAATCAAAACCAAAACTATTGTTTTGTATTTCTCAAAATGAATAATAACATCTCTATTACCTCTTATTTATACTCTATCCCTATATCCCTATACAATAAAAGAGCCACTTTTGAAATCACTGTTCCCAATTTCGTCCTATTAGACGACGTCGTTTCACTTCCCAAAAAAAAATCGTTTTCTCCATTTCTTCTCATTTTGCCCGTTTTCAATCCCTCAATTTCCTCAAATCTTCCTTCTCAAATCCCTCAATTTCCTCATCCACGACAACGCTGCTGCCTAAAAGGTAACTTTTCCGGCAACGAGAGGCACCGCCTCCGTGTCTCATAGAGATGCCGACCTCGTTTAAACATATTCCTTTTTCTTCGTTCTGAGAATCATTTCAATTTGTCTTCACCATCGTTCATCCGCCGACAGTGAAGACAAATCGAAGGTAAAACTGACTATGGAGGCTGTGGAAGCTGATGGTGTTGACGGCGCTCCAGCGGCTACTGATGTTCAGAAGACGATGAAGAGAGCCGAGCGCTTTGGGATGCCTGTCCAGCTCTCTGAAGAAGATAAGCGCGATTCTCGTGCAGAGGGGTGTTCTAATTTCCTATTAAATCACTGCTTCGTTATGATTTTGAACTCTCGTACACGGGTCTTAGCCATGATTCACGACCCGTAATTTGCCCTCTCCCCCTTAATTGTTTTTATATGTTATAATTTGAAGGGATTATGTGCACGTTCTTTTCAATTCGATTGCAGTGTTCATTTCCGAGTTTCCTTGTAGAAATAGTCATTGCTTTAGAATTTGGTTTTCGAAATCCTAATCTGCATAGGATTGCAACGGTACTTGATTTACTAGCATTTCTTCTAGATATCGTCTGGCCATATAACTATAAGTCTATAACTTAACTATGTCAATCCCGCCCGTCTAGCAACGATGGTCATGTAATTGATTCATTTCGTGCTATTTATTACTAAAGTGATTAGGTCTTGAATTTTGTTTGCTTTGATGAATGTCATTCATAGGCTTTCCGTCGCCTAGAATACTTTTATCTCGGTGATGAAATGGCTATTTTGCCACCGCATCTTTTTTCCCTTACATTGTCACCGATGGTTATATCCTTCTACTATGCTTATTGCTTACTACTACTCAGCATGTTCACCAGGCCTTTTGGACACTGTCAATTACAGATTCTGCTACTCATCCCGCAAAGATTTTGACCTATTTAGTGGGTCCACCTCTCTAATTGCATCGATTGACTCCGGGTTTGGCACCGGTAGTGCCTCGCATGGATCGATTCATCAAAGCAATCGAGGATCGAAGAGGAAGGCTCGAGCAGAGAGGTTTTTGTCTTTGCGCACCGACACCGACTCATGATTTATGTCGATGTGTTTGCTTTGACATTTTATGGTTGTTCCTCGGGTTTGGGATTGCACAACCGCACCTACTGACGAGGAAGCAAAGAAGAAGGCTAGAGGTGCTAGGTTTGGATATGTTGCAAAGGCTGATTCGGCTGAGGAAGAGAAAAAGAAAGCTAGAGAAATAAGGTTGTTGTTGCCACATATTTATAATCTTTTCCTTGTGTTTTGATAGGGTTTAACATAACACATATGATTGTGTGCAACTATTAGTGTGGGGAATTCTTTAAACTATGGCAAAGTAGATTCACAAGACAACTTGTTATTTTAGTCTAGCCGTGTTTGATATTGTTTTCGAAAAATTGTTTGCAATTTTCATTTTCTCATTCTTGAAAAATCTTTGCATGTTGTAAATTTTTCTAACCTGTAGTTAATGTCAAACAAAATCTGACTTCATCAATTCAGTTTTTTATTGTAAAAAATCAGCTAGAATATTTTTTTGTTCTCAATAGAGAACAAATACTACATCTAGATGATGTTTTGTTCAAATTATTATCTTTTATTAAATAGAAAAGTGAAAACTATATATACACACACAATCGACTCCGAAGAGGCTGATAAATTGGTCCAAACATTATTTTGCAGGTTTTCACAACCACAATCTGGTTCCCTGTCAAAAGCTAATGTTGAAGAAAACAATGGGTTGGTAAGTTATTTTATATGCATTATATGAAGGAACTAGATATGTAACTTTTGGATCCATCTGCATTGGTTATTCTATGTGCATATTTTTTGGCTCGGTTCGGCTAAGCCATCTAAGCCTTTTTTGGATTTTTTTTAAAGCCGAATGGCTTTCTGGCTCGGCTCAGCTAAGCCCTTTTTTTGCAATTTAAAATTTGTTGGAAATGTTGAAATGATGTCATGATAAATATATAATAAATTCTAAATATCAAAAATAATTTTACATTAATTGTAAAAACGTAAAGTCGTGACTGTTTATGTATTTTTTCAATCCCAACCCCATTTGTAGTGGAAGAACACATTCTCCCATTGCAGATGTACCTCTGGAATTTCCAATAAATATGCAGCAAACGAGGTTCCTGATATATATTTAATTTTCTCTATTTTGTATTTTTCAACAATTAGGAATTTTTCTTTTCTCTTTTCCCCTGGAATTTATGAGTTAAACTCGACAAGTTATTGAATAGACAAAAAGACAGAAAAACGGGGAAAGCTTCAAAATTGCAGAGAGAAGCTAAAGGCAGCTTCAAGAAAAGGTATTTTTGGCTAAACTTATAAGTTGAACTTACTTTTAAGTGAATTTTTATTCAAAACATGCTCAAATGTGTTACCTTTTCTTATTCAAAAAGTTATTATTTTGGCCATAAGGTGCGATTACTTTCAAGATTTCGATATATTAGTTTTGGTTCTTTGTTATTATTTCTGTGGTCTTTCAATATCTATGCTAATGATGGATGCCTTCTATATAGGGTGCATAACATGTGCAGTGATGTCGCTGTTGTCTCTGAAGTCTTAATTAAACCAAATAAGAGGTCACCACTGAGGTACTTTTCTCCAATCTTCCACGTGTGATAATTTCCCTTTGGGTAAGAACTTTTGGAAATTGTCAAACTCTTTGTCAAGTTCTTAGCCCAATAAACGGTAAACGTTGATGTGTCAATTATTGATTTGTGTTCATTATTAGTTAACAGAGTTTGAAGGACTGATTTGATTGAAACGAAAGTATAAATAATAAGGGATGAAGATTATTGGCGTTATGAAGTATCCAAGCTTGTGGACGTTACAAGCTATATAGGTTTACTGATTCATTTTTTGCCAAAAAGAACATGAGGAAGGAAGAAAGTCCCCAAACTGAGGTCGACGATTCTGTGAAGAACATAAAAGTGAATCCACCATGGATGTACTCATTTTGTTTTTTATTTCCTTTTGTTGGCATTATTTAATTAGTTATGGATCATGTTGTGATTTTCTTTCATTGTTCCTACTGATTAGTCCTCAACTGCTGTAAGACAAATTTCGAAAAGCTTCATACTTTAAGTTAATATTTAGCAATATTTTTGTGGGAATAAATGATGAACAATTGGTTCTTCTGTTTAAAATGCTTATTCTCATCTATTTATGGAAGTTCATGGATTGTGAATAATAAGAGTAGAATTAAAGAAAATACCTTAGGTTATGATTTAAATTGGTGGTGTGTACACATTCTTTCTGTTATGAATGGTTTGAAATTTAAGATGGCATCCAACCCATCAAAGGTATTTTTTCTACTCTGCTACAATGACTTTACATGCCTTTCAGAAAGTGAGGGACCATCACACTACCCAAATTAAGCCCTTGTGTGGTCTCCATTATTTTCAAATACATTTTTTTCTCTTCTTTTCAACTACATATTCTTGAATAAAATAATATTACTCGCAAACCTGAAACTTTTTTTTATTTTTTAATCACAGATTCTCCATCAAAATATTATTCCAAAATGTATTTTGTGGATAAAATGGGGCTCAAATATGCACTAAATATTATTTACTAAGTGTTTTACAACTTTGGTTACGATTTCATTTATTTGTTTGTTTATGGACCACAGAATTGTCATCCTCAACCCCATTTGTGATTATTGAATGGATTGCATTCTTTTCTTGAAACAAGTAATTCATTACATGATGTAAAAATGTTATGTTTCTCAATTTGTGCAAATCTTCCCTCTTGATGAGAAGATTGAGAATATAAATGATCAATGGAGAATATATTATGGGCTAAAGAAGTGAACTCTTCTGCTTTCAAAATCTCCTCCTTGCATTCTTTGTTTGGTCCAATTTTTCATGCACATACTATTTTACCTTTAATCTAAAACCTTGATATTTATTGTCTTCTAAAGTTAGAGAAAACATTGTCTGATAAAATTGAGGAAGAGTCTAAGAGGTTGTGTTTCATAGTTGTTCTTTAGCTTAGCAACATATTTGTGTATTATTTTCGAAATTGTTTTTCTCATTTCTTATATATTTGTCCTTTTTATCTGATTTTTTCCACTTCTATAGCAGTTTTAACATTGTTACTTGGATGATCATGCTCATCAATTTCAATATCATTTTACTTAACTATTGCATGTTCTTTATCTCATATTCTAGAACAAGAGAAGGACCTGATAATATCTTAAATCCCTAAATTTTAATTTAGGGATTGCTGTAATCAATTGACTTATGTGCATGGCTTGTATTTATGACTATAGTTTATGGATCTAGGTTTTAATTTTGTTTTCAAGATTGTTTATTGGGTAGGGAGAAAGAGGAGTTTAATTGGTGTTGTGTGTTGCCAGCAGAGTGATGGAGGCCATAAGGAGAGTTTCGTTTGGCGGGTTGACTCCGGACTGGGTGGGTCTGGTTCCCGAGGATCGCAGATCGATCTCGTCCGAAGATTGAGACAACCAAAGATTCATCGCCTACTGCATCGCTTCTGCTTCTTCTACAATTGAGAGTGGAATGAGCGATTTTGATGCTCGTCTGCTGTTTGATGATTTGTCTGAAAGATCAAATTTATTTCAGTGTTACATTCATCCAAAATATGCTGCTACTTTGTGGATTTATTGCCTTTCTAATGATATGCATTTTGAGTCCAATTTGCTGATTTCTTATTTGATCACTGACTTCGATTAGATTTTAACATCATCTATCATGTACATTAATTTGAAGTATTCAGACTGAATTAACCGGTTTTGTGAAACATCTATAGAGTTAAAATGCAATCTTGGTTAATAAACCTTCTTCCATGTCCTAATCCATGTTCAACAGGATTTTAAATATAAATTAGTAGCTTCTTCGTCAGTCATTTTATAAGCAGCTATGTTATTATCTCTTCAGAAAAAGTTTGTCAAGATAAGTTTAGGTGTTGGGTCTAAGGGCAAATTATCTCCTTAGAAAAGGTCTGTATGCTTGTTTCAGGCTGCGCTATGAATGTCAACTGAAACCTCATTCATGTTGTTCATTAACTTACCCTCCCTTGGTTTCGTATTATTATTGTCTACAGATTCTATTGTGAAGGACTCCCAACCATCATCCAGTAGGAGTACCTGAAGTCGTACTTACAAAATATGAATTTAAGCTGACATCAAAAGGCCCTTAGGTCATCACACTAATTTTACGTCCTAGGAACCTAATTTTCAAAAGGCCCTTAGTGAACTTCCCATGCCTATCACTTGCAGTCTTGCCTCCTTGACCTGTAGGCTCTCTTGTCGTGAAGGGGATAGTTTCTGATAACAAATTTTCACGCCATAATTTTGGCAAAGTTCACATGTAGCTTTTATTATCTGTTCAGTGAGAATTTCTGATTGTACGATTTTGGTTCTTCAATCTAATTCTTTCAATTGTGTCCTCTAGATGAATAAACCAAGGAAGATCTTATTCAGAGACGACTATGGGAAAAAGCCAACCTCCTCCTGTAACCAAGGAAGATCTTATTCAAATGTAACTTTGTTTCAATTAGCTACCTGGACTGCAAAACCTCCTCCTGTGTTTTGATTTTGTTGAATTAGGATAGAATTGTGTGTTCATTGCAATAAAGTTATCCTTTGCTTCAACGATGTGACCTATTCGTATCTCTTAACCTTTGCAACAGTTTAATTGAGAAGTATTTTACACGAGGCACAATGTCACTCCTAATATTAACATTTCCTCTCAATGTTATCAAGATTATCAGTTTTCTGGCTGCTTATTCTGGTGATGTTATGACTTTTTATACTACTTAAGCCTATAGTTGTTGACATTACCTTATAAATGCATAATAATGCCACGGAAGATTATTGTGGTTCGATTTACTATTGGTTAGAATTTATTACTTCTTGACTACAAAGTTGCTTTTCTTACTTGAATTCCAGATGTATATCAAATAACTTAATTTTTTTTCCTACCTTAGTGTGCTTACTAATAATGGATGTTGAAATCTTGCCTAATACTTCTTGCACATTAGTGATTTAAAGGCTATACTGCAGGCAGTTTCTTGTGGATTAAATGTTATATGTTGCTTCTGAAGTGACACACTTTTGCTTCTGATGAATTATGACCATTTCATTCTCATGGATGACGATAAAGAAAATTCAACAAAGGAGCATGTTCAACGTCTCTTCAACAAGGTATGCATATGCACCACTCATTTAAGTCTTATTATTATAAGCTAGATGTTCATCTGGTATTGTACATTTTCATTGTTATTCACGTGTACGCAAATCCATGTAACATACAAAAACAGGTGAAAACACCGTAATAATTCTTCTTTTTTCCAGAACATTAACTGAATGATTGCCACTTTTTTTTTGTCCAATCTGGTGGTTTAAAAAATGTCATTGTCATGATTGCACAATACTCTTCAATCAATTATGTTCTTTTCTCCTGAGTTTTTGTTTCACTATAGAATGAGTTGGAGAATAAGCGTATGAAAGAAGCACAAGCCACATTACCATCAAACCCAGATGCATGGCAATAGATGTAGAGTATGCTTTGTGGCAGTTGCATTACAGAAGGATTGAGAAGCTACGGGCACACTTGAATGCCGATCTAGCTTCTTCAGGATTAGCCACTTCTCAGAATGGGAAAGGACCAACTCGAGGGAAACCTGATTTTCTTTATTGTGCAAAAATGTGATGCATAGACTTCGAAAAAAATAGTGTACTACCTGATCAAATTTAACAAATTCCTATTCTACCAATAAGAAATTTGAATTTGGAGAATAGGTATATAATTTGGATTCTTTCAGAAGAATATCATCTTCTTTAACAAAATATTGGAACATGATCTTAACTTGAGATATCAAGGCTTGATTGAAAATACAAGCCTTGACTTTGTCAGAAGTATTGATTGGAAGTATGATAGGGATGGAGAACGTTAACGTTGTTGTGCTGAAGTTTGAATTTTAGGTGAAACAAAAAATAAAAAAGACAAAAAAAAAAGGTCCAAACAACCTAAAGAAAGGAGAACAAAAAAATAGTGAAAGAAAAAGAAAAAATGAAAAAGAAAAAGTTAAAGATGTTGGAGAAAGAAATCTTGATGCTTTGCTACAAAAGCTCCCAAGTTGTATAAGCCATAACTTGATTAATCAATTGACTATAACCATCTTGAAGCTTTCACGTATATTACTTTTCACTTGCACCAAATACATTTTTAATTGAAGCTATTATTATTAGAATACTAATTTTTCAGGTACAATTTTGCTATTTAAACTCAATTCATACAATTATACAAACATTAGAGCGAAAAAATAACTTAAAATCACTCCACGCTATTAAATATCCAATTAAACCACAGCACGTGCATCGCACGTGCGTACACTAGTAAGGCGAATAAGAAAAGGAAAAAATAATCATCTAAGTTAGGAAATAAATCAACCTACCAATTAACCTAAAATCACAATCAACAATTAATTACAAATTTCCATTCCTAACTTCTTTCCATTCACGATTTCCTACAAAAACTGAGAACAGGAAATGATGGACAAAAAAATACATAGAATAACGAGTCAAGATCAATTATAAACATGAATGCTCAAAATTCAAAACAAACCTCTACAAGACGATCCTCTCATATTCGGAGAAGTGCAATAGCCTTCAAACTTATCTGGTGAGAACTCTTATTATTGGCAAATCCAATCAGGCAATTGACACAATCCATAAAGCAGTCTCCAACAACCTGATCAAAGTGTTCCAAGATAACTGCACCCTCTACCATGTTAGTCAAGGTTTAAACAATCCTCTATAACTATATAAAACATACTCCACAAGAAAGAAACAGGAAAGATTGGTTCTGGCCCTGTTCTACATTCTCAAATGCACTTTCAACAATTGGTTCCAAGTCATCATCAACAGCAGCAGTGAAAATCATAAACACACTTCAACAATCAATGGCCAATTATTATACAACCTAATTCTTCTTCATCCCACCTTGCATTTTGTATTCTGTAAACTTGTTAAAAAATATACCCTTAATTCTTTTGAAGTACACCTTATTAAATTAATCACTAATTACTGTCATAATACTAATTCCTTTGTATAAATTTATATTACACCAATTATAGCATAGTAAGATTCACAAGATTTAATGTATATTATCTTTGATAATTAACCACAATGAAACTTCAATCCTATGATGTCTTGGCAAAATTTATAAGATTTAATGGAATAATCAACTTTTTCAGTTTTCTTTCGAGGACTATTCCAAAATTGGAGTTGATGAGAGATACTTCGCTGCTGACAATCCTTAGGTGAAATTTCAAGAATAATATGGCGAAAACAATGAGTGCTTCCAATAAGGGTTGATTATTCTGGTTTGTTTCTTTAACAGAAATTTTGTGTATAGAATGTTTGCATTCAACAGTAAATCCCTATACAATAAAAGAGCCACTTTGGAAAGTACTGTTCACAATTTCGTCCGCTGAAACGACGTCGTTTTGGCCCAAAAAAAAATCCCTCTTTATCCCAACACGACCTGTCTGCTTCCTCTATCTATTCCCAGTAGTGAAAACGAAGAAACCCTATTGCGAGAGGAAACCTGTCCAGCTCCGGCACCGGAACTGCCCCCACCGGACTACATTCATCCATCCCCAACCTGCGTGAAAGGTGAGTTCTTAATTTTCTCCCGGCAACGAGGTGGTCTCGCGGTGCCTCCGTGTCTCGTGTCTCTCCTCGACTCCATTTCTCTTTCTCCGAACATTCGTCTTTGTGCCTCTATTTCTCTCTCTATATCTCTATATCGTTTTTTATCTCATATCCCTTTCTCGATCCAATCATCCACTGTAAGCCCCTGTACCTCTAATTCCAATTTCCTGTTTAGATCCCTATTTTTTTGTCTGAAAATGGAGAGAACAATTTTTGATTTTTGGTTGATTTAAGTCCAGTTGCGGCTTCTGAGTGTTCATTTTTTTTCATTTGGATTTTGTTTGTGTGCTTTGGTTAGAAAGTAATATTAAATTCAATCATGCAGAGTTCGTTGAAATGTTTAGTTATACATAGACCGATAGATGCAAAATGTTTTCCCTAGTTTTATGATGACTACAGTGATTGTTAGAATAATGCAATTGTTCACCTTAGATATGAGAAATGGTTTCCTGCACTTATGGGTTTGTGTTTGCCTCCAAAGTCATGATTCCTGTTACTCTTGCTAGCACGAGAACAACGTAAATCTTAATTTGTATCTTTTACATACAAAAGGCCAATTAAGTGAGGAAAGTGTTAATATTTTTCAAGATACTCATTTTAATCCAAATCGTTCCAGAGGAAGTAAAGTCTCTGTCAAATTTAGTTGGAGAATGGGTACAGGTGCTCGTGTTGGCTGACCCGAATGGAACCATTTGAAAATTGGTAGGTGGGAGACTGGGAGTAGTTTGAATATCACCCCTCAATCTCCCTGAATTCCAAATTTGTGGAGTGGAAGACACAAGGAAAAAAATGTTACAAAATTTATAAGCCTGAGAGCTGTGAAGTACTATTTTCTTAAACCAAATCTGGGATTGTTGTTGTATTGACAAGTGTTAGAAACTTATAGACCAATAATAATAGAAAGAAGTAGAACCTAAAGAGAAGTGACTTTCATCTAGAGAAAAGAAAGCATGCAGCTCAGGTGTAACTTAGAAATTGTGTGGTTTATGTGTGAATTGCTAGCATATAATCCCCTTGCGAAGATTCTTTTTTATAGTACTTGTGTGCCAAATATTTATAAGATATAGTTCTTTCATCTTGTCAAAATGTGACAATGGTGAACTGGGCTCGTGAGTAATGATACTGTAGTCATTTGGCTAGCTATTGAAAGAGGATATGAAATAACCAATGCACGTGAATGTCAAGTGGATGACCAGAAAACCATTGCTCACAATCCTAGGCTTGTTACTAAATCAATTTTTCAATTTCTCTAAGTGGCCTTAGACTTGTCACATGGGAAATTGTCATGATTTCATCAACAGTTCTCCTTGGAATTTGCTATCAGTTTCAAATTGGAAGCTTTGTCAGCAAAATGTCAAAATGAACAGTGCATTAAATGAATCCAGATAAGGATGCTTGCTAAATTGCTAATTTGTTCTTTAGGTAATTGGAATGTCATGAAATGATATACTCTGTCGGTAATCATCAAATGGGATAACAAGTATCAACCTTCTACCATTAGTTCTAACACCTTGCAGTCAAAATTGTCCCCTCCTTTACTAAATCGATGTCTTCCTTTGCAAAAAAGAGATGATGAGAATTGTTTATCAAAAAAAGATTTAGTGTTGATTTCCCATTTGCACTATACAGAATTGTTTATCGAGAATAGATTTAGTATTGATTTCCCATTATGCATATTTTGTTTAGTGACTTTTTTTACGTCCTAAATCACACATTTTTTGCCTATCTACTTAATCGATTCATTCTTTTATTTTTCCCATGCATGGGATCTGAATAATTTGATTGCCACATATCACTAGTCGATGGATTTGGCACAACATGATAGTTGATGGATGATCATTATTAGTTAATGTGTAAAAATCCAGTTGTTTTTCAATGTTTAACGATGTTATTTTTACTTTCAATGTTTTTTCTTTCTTTTGAACCTCTTTTGTCACAATTCTTATTATAAGTCTCATGGACAATTGTTTTTTAAAAAAGGTTGAACGCCAACCTTTTGCACATGGATGGTAACAAAGAAAGCAACAGATATGTTCCAAATGTTGGTTTGTCAATGACGAAAAAAGATGCTCGCAATGAAAGACGCCGACAGATGTACGCAAAACGCAAGGAATTAGATTGACCTTCTGGATCTCATTCATTAAAATCCAGAAGAATCTCACAAATACAAGGCAAGTTATATTATCATGAAATACATTTTCACACATTTTACTTATTTTACTATTTTCTTCGGTGTATTTTTTAAGCTTATTACCATTCGAAGTTATAATGAACCTACATTTGTTAGTTTTTAATGATACTTTATGATTTGTGTTCCTTCCAGCTAATCCGTATAGTGACACAAGTTGTCCTACGGAGGAATTACCTCCTACTTTGGATGATGTGATAGCAAATCCATTCCATCTTTTGGATGAAGGTATAAATTAATCACAAATCTTTTATTGTTTGGCATTTTCATTTCAGAACAACAATTTAGTACATCCATTTACAATCCAGTCATGTCTTCGTTTGTTTAAATTTTTTTAATTATTGCTTCAGGTAATTCTGAATCAAATGCTGATCCTGTTGATTTCCTTACAGCTACAATGTATAACACAGATGTCATAGAACTTGAGATACAACCAGTACTTACTGAATCTTATGTATTAAACCCCCCTACAATTTGTTGTTTTTGTGGTGCAAATAAATTTCATAGAGAAAGCAATGGCTTTTGTTGTTCTAATGGAAAAATTAGATTGCACGATAACAGTGTACCTGATGAACTTTTCCATTTGTATACATCAAGCACACATGAGTCGCTACATTTTAGAACTATTTGTAGAAGCTATAATAATCACTTTGCATTCACATAGTTCGGTGTAAAATATGATAAGGACATATGCAAGATGAATAAAGGGATTTACACTTTTAGAGTTTAAGGTCAAGTCTATTATTACATAAATAATTTAGTCCCCATTGATGGGAAACCATCCTTTTTACAATTATATTTTTTTGATACTGAAAATGAATTACAAAATCGTCTTCAAAGTTCATGCAAATTTAGTGAGCAACTCTTACAAAAATTACTGGATATTTTACAAATTAATCCTTATGCAAAATTCTTTCGCTCACTAAACAGCATAGAGGCTTTAGAAACATATAAAATACAAATACGTTGTAACCCTGGTCTTGACCAATGAGTATTTAACACGCCATCAACTTCTCAAGTTGCAGCAGTTTTGGTTGATGAAGATCCAAACGCAGATGTTCACATTCGAGACATATCTATTTATTATCATTTTGGTCATGCACATAAAGTCCATTACGGTTGATGAAGATCCAAACGCAGATGTTCACATTCGAGACATATCTATTTATTATCATTTTGGTCATGCACATAAAGTCCATTACTATTTTGGGTGTTATGATCCGCTTCAGTATCCTTTATTATTCCCATTCGGGGAGCTTGGATGGCATGAGGGTATTGAATATTTTGACACTCAAAAATCTAACATTTCGATTGTTAATGAAAATGTTAATGATATCCATAGTGTTAGTTCAGCTACCGAGTTTATTGAAAAAGAAAACTCAGGTTCATGCTCTATTCAGTTTTTCATTATTCTACATTTTCTGGCTTCATCTAATTACTTACAATTTACAGTTTTTTTATATTTCTATTATGATGCAGGTTTGAAAAAAATACGCAAGCGTTTAACTGTGTCATGCCGAGAGTACTATTGTTATAAACTTCAAATTAGAAATACAGGTAACTCTATTCTTCTTCATGCTGGTCGTCTCTTACAACAGTATATAGTTGACATGTACATAAAGATAGAAACTTCTCGTTTAGATTATTTTCGAAATAATCAAGCACATATAAGAGCTGAGCTCTATCAAGGAATTGTTGATAGCGTTGAGATGGGTGAGACTAGAAGTTCCAACATCGGTCGTAAAATTGTTTTACCTTCATCTTTTACTGGGGGCCCCAGAGATAATAAAAGAAGATATATGGATGCTATGTCTTTGGTTCAACGTTTTGGTAAACCTGATATATTTTTAACAATAACATGTAATCCTAATTGGCCTGAAATCAAATAAGAATTATGCCACATTGATGAGAGCCAAAATAGGCCGACTTAATAGCACGAAGCTTTAGATCAAAGTTACAAGAATTAAAGAATGATTTGTTCAAAAAACATATATTTGGCACAGTAGTTGCTTACATATATGTCATAGAATTCCAAAAAAGAGGCCTCCCACATTCTCACTTTCTATTAATTCTGAATAAAAATTCAAAAAACAATTGTATATCTTCAATTGACCGAATTGTTTCCTGTGAAATCCCAAGCGAAAGTGATTTCCCGTATTTGCGTTCCCGTGTTATAAAACACATGATGCATGGTCCGTGTGGATCATTAAATTCTAATAATATTTGTATGCAAGAAATCAAGACTTGCAAGAATAATTATCCTCGAGAATTCGTTACAAATACAACTATAAATGACAGCTCTTACCCAATTTATAAACAACGAAATACTGATGAATGTGCAAAGGTCAGGGGATCCATTTTGGACAATAGATGGGTTGTACCTTATAATCCTTATTTATTAAGTAAATATGATTGTCATATTAACGTTGAAATTTGTTCAACCATAAAAGTTGTCAAATATTTATACAAATATGTTTACAAAGGCCATGACAGAATAAGTTTTTCGATAAATGCTAATGAGAAAGATATTGAATGTGACGAAATTTCAAGGTATCAAACAGCTCGTTGGATCTCTCCGCCGGAGGCAGCATGGAGAATTTATGGATTCCTTTTAGCTGAAAACTTTCCGACTGTCATTTCATTACAACTACATTTAGAATATTGTCAATTTGTTACATTTGGGAGTTTGAAAGTTTATCATCTGTTATCTCTAGGGATTATGTTCAGCGAACCATGTTAACAGAATTCTTTCGAATGAATATTTACGATGAACTAGCTAGAACTATTTTGTACAAGGATTTCCTATTCATTTTGTATGGAATTCTCAAAGTCGAATTTGGACTCGTAGAAAACAGAAAAATGTAATAGGTCGAATTGTTACAGCAAATCCGACTGAGGGTAAACGATATTACTTACGAATATTGCTTAATCACATTCGAGGTTCAACATCATTTAACAGTTTGAAAAGAGTTAATGATCTTCAAGTAGCATCTTTTCGTGAAGCAACTCTCTTACATGGCTTGTTAAATGAGGATAATAGTTGTGAACTTTGTTTAGCAGAAGCGATTACATATCAAATGCGTACCTCATTACGTAGACTTTTTGCTAACGTATTCTTATTGTGTTCACCGAATAACCCGTGTTCTCTTTGGGGAAAATTTAAAATTCACATGTTTAAGGATTACATGAGAGATGGTTTGTCTTATAACGACGCCGAATTAAAAATAATCAAATACATAAGTTCCTTACTCGAACCTTTAGGAAAGAATATTAACGACTATAAATTTGTTCCATACAATATAAACATAGAAGAAAGTAAGAGATTGTCAAATATAATTTCTGAAGAAATGCGATATTCTGTGTCTAACATGGATACCAATCAAGAAATACTGCTGAACGAACATCAAAAACAAGCTTATGATATTGTTTTAGAAAACGTTTTTAATAACAAAAATTCCATGTTCTTTATTGATGGTCCTGGAGGAACTGGCAAAAATTTTTTGTACAAGAAATTGTTGTCGGCTGTAAAATCTAGAAATTACATTGCTTTGGCTGTAGCTTCATCAGGCGTAGCTGCATCCTTGTTACCAGGTGGACGTACAGCTCATTCAAAGTTTAAAATTCCTTTGGAATTCAGTACCGAAACAAATTGTTCTATTAGTAAACAATCAGCTTTAGCTGATCTTTTACGAATGACAAAACTAATTGTATGGGATGAAGCTCCTATGGTAAATCGTTTCACCATAGAAGTTTTAGATAAAGTTCTGCGAGATATTAACGATTGCGATTTACCTTTTGGTGGAAAAGTAATAGTTTTGGGAGGAGATTTTCGACAAATCTTGCCAGTAGTACCAAAAGGTAGCAAAGTAGATATAATAAAATCAAGTTTAGTTTTCTCATACTTGTGGCCTTTATTTACAAAATTATCTTTAGTGCAAAATATGAGAGCTCATTTAGATATATCCTATTCTAATTACTTACTCGATATAGGTAATGGATTAGAAGTCACTCATTCTTGTGATATGATTACCCTTCCTTCTGAAATAACTATACCTTACAAAGATGAATTAGTTTCCTTAAATGAGCTAATCAACGTAGTGTTCCCAGATTTACATAATTACGCAGATAATTTAGCTACAATGATAAATAGAGTTATTTTAACTCCTAAAAATGAATCTGTTGATCAAATAAACACAATGTTACTAAAACAAATTCCAGGACAAACATTTACGTACTACAGTTTCGATGAATCCATAGATAAAACGGAGCAAAGCATTCAAGAAGATTTCTTAAATACATTAACACCAAATGGTATACGTCCACACGAGCTTACTTTAAAAAGAATTGTCCAATTATGCTCCTTAGAAATATTAATTTTTCAGAAGGTTTATGTAATGGTACAAGACTTGTTTGTAAAAATTTTGAACGAAATGTTATAGACGCAGAAATTTCTATTGGTGAACACCATGGGAAGCGTGTGTTTTTACCTAGAATTCCTTTTATACCATTAGAAGGAGACAAAAATTCAATACCATTTAAGAGAACGCAATTTCCAATACGCCCATACTTTGCTATGACAATTAATAAAGCGCAAGGGCAAATATTGGATTTTGTTGGTTTGTATCTTCCCGATCCTCTTTTCCCACGGACAATTATATGCAGCTCTATCTAGAGCTAGAACAAGTAAATGCATTAAAGTTTTGATTAAACCATCAGCTTTACATTCAATCTCTTTACACAGTTTTTGTACAAAAAATGTCGTTTATAGAGAAATTTTAGACTTAGTACATGAGGTACAAAGAAATACTACAATTTAATTATAAAGTCTTAAGAGGTTTATATTTGTTGAATCTTTTATATTGTCCCGTTTTCTACAATTCTTTCTAAGGTGAGTTATGTGTTTAATGTATTTATTTATTTTTTATTTACGTCTCTATCAATTTCTGTGTTTGACAATCCTTAACTACGCGTTATTTGAAGTGTTTATTAATTATTTTTACTTGAAGTTGAGTCCTTGCTTGACACGGTGTTTGGAATTACTAAGAAGGATGGTGGTAGCAAATCAGTTGAAATTATGGGTGAGGTAATTTGAGCTAATAAGTATAAGCAAAATCAAAGAGGTAGAAATGGTCAAGAAACATTTGAGTTCATCACAAAATATATTGATTATTTTCCACGTTTTGATGATAACAAATGCAAGTGGGCTGTGGGTGTCATATAGGACTATGAATTGCAAGCTTAGAGAGACACAAAGGACTAAAAGAGATGTATTGTCCATTGACAAGACATTACACGACTTAATGTTCAAATGTATGCTATACATGATTAGGACTTCGAGGGGCTATGGCTTTTGCTCTTGCATTGCAATCAGTTCATGATCTTCCAGAAGGGCATGGTCAGACTATTTTCACTGCCACCACAACTATAGTTGTTTTGACGGTAGGTAAAATATTTGTTCTAAATAAACAACAAATTTGGGAGGACATTGAGAAACATGCATTCAAGAGCATTATATATCATTAAAAATGCATTTCTTGAATTTTCTGATTCAGTCATCATAGAAGATTTCTGTTGAAAAATTCAACGGACTTGCAATTTTTATCGAAATTCCTGAAGGATTGGAATGTTCTAAGAACGAAACTGGGTTTGTGATAGTTCTCATCAATTTGCCATGGATCTTAGCCTTATAATATGGTTCTGCGTTGGTTTCTTATATTAGATTCTGGGTCTCAATGTCCCTGTTTATGGGGTCCTAAAGTCGTGCCTTCTGGTTTTCTTGTATCTGTAGTTGCTGGCTCTTTTCACAGATAATAGATGCATATACCTTGATGGTTACTTAAGTGATTCAGTATGAATGTTATTTTAAGGCTTTAAGTATTAAAAGGTAAATATCTACGACCAGTCCAGGGCCAATTGCTAAGAGAAAATGTGTATTAAATTCTTACTGAACTTGTGTATTTGTTATTGCTGAGAGAAGTTTGATAATTATGTGGTGCTATTTTACCCACATAATTCTGTCTAAAAGCCAGTATATTCAAGATAATTATGTATTGAAAAAAACCAAATGAAAGGGCCAAGTTGCCACTAACACCCATAGTAGAATATATGAACAAACCAAACTTTGTTTAGATGTCTGACATTTCTGGCCGTATGGGAACTTTGCAGGTCTTGCTGATAGGAGGATCAACATGTACCATGTTAGAAGCTTTACAAGTTGTCGGTGATGGTCGTGATGACTCATTGAGTGAAGTAAGTACATTAGTAGATAATTTATAGACCTGCCTGCAAACTGGTGATGATACATTGGTGAATCAGTTTATATAATTTAAGCATAGCCCTTTTTTTTTAATCATGATTTTACTTTTTGCCTTAGGACGTGTTGTCATTATATTCGCAAAGAAACATTACTCTTTCTATCATCATTTTTTTAACATTTGTATTTCTTTTTCCTTTTCCTTTTGGATAATTGTTGGGTTTGCTCAAACACAACAAAAGCAAACATAAAAAGCTTTCTGTTAAATTAGATGACGTCATAAGCAGAATACGCAGTGTAACTGGAAACCCAAGTCACAAGGCTAAAGCGTGGGTGTTGAGTTATTCTATTAAAACTAATTAATTATGAAAATAGTGAAAATTAAAACACAGACATACAAATCAAAATAGAATTGGCCTAAATATTTAACAATAAGCAATCTCTGTATAGCTGGGCAATAGTATTTATGTTTCTATTGGTTAACCTTCAAAACTACAATAAAATAGCATTAGTGCCACATAGCTAATCAATCTAATCCCGATCATCATAATGTATTTCTTCAACATCATCTAAGTTAATATTCATCTGTTAGCTTCCATCACATTATTCTTTTGTATTGGGGACAAACTCACATAGCACTCAAATTATTCAACACCGAAAACAATGTAATGCCATTTCTCTCCATTAGAGATGATGACCACATGATGTAGCAATAAATAATAAGACCAATAAAGTAGGTCTCATATTCATACATTTAATTGGCCTTATCATTTCATAAAACATACTGGTGATCGTCTCCAATGGCACTATCCCCCACCCCCACCAAAAAAAAAAAAAAAAGTAGCAACACACATAAAAATAAAAAATTGCAGTTATTCAACACTACTACAAGTCTACACCATGTTTAGAAAACAAATACAGGATGACATAGCACTATATAATCAATTAATCAAATATTAAACGAAAATTCGAATATTTTGCTATAAAACCAGACCTAAAAGTTAGTAGCCAAATTCTGCTTTGGCATATTTTGCTCAATATGGTTGACTTGATTTCGTATAGAACTTTGAATAGAAAGAACTATTTCTGAAAATGCTTTTATTTTTTTGGCCAATCAACAATCACTGAACCTTCAACGAATGTTAAATGATAATTTTCGATTTCCAGTTCTTTTTAATGTATTCCTTGCCCAATTTTTTTCCACGTGCTTTATATTGAACTTCTTGCTTCTAATATTTTCATCATTTCTTTCTTGATTATTGTAGTAATGCTTTTCAATGCTCTTATATTTACTTTATAATTGTTACTTTTGTGCAGCTTGAACTAGGATATGCAGCAGAGCGTTTTATTCTAGCATTTCTTCCTTCAGTTCATGTAAAAAACATTTAGTTTGCCGTTTTCGTTTTTCTATTGGATTATCTTATTATCTTTTACAATTCTTGTATGGTAAATTTGATTTTTGGAGATTAATTTATTGATTTTCAAATTCTATGTATTTCAAGTACAAGTATTGGCATGCTGATAATGATGTGAAGTTAAATTTCACAAGATAAAAAATGGTTTCAGTTGAGATGCATAAATGGTTGTCAATGGAGTTGAATTTAGGTGAGGAATCTATAAATTATTGATTAATTTAGATTTTCTTATGAGTTCTTGGTTTTGATAGTGTACAAATATGGGATTCACTTTTCTACTTTTGTATCTGAGTCATTTATATGTTTAGAATTTCTATTTGAATCAAAGAGGATCAATATACTGTTTCGTCTTACATGGTGACTCCAGAAAGCACAAAAATATGTGTGGCTGTGTATGTATGTATGGAATTTGTGTGTTTATGGAAAGAAGTTGATTGGTAGATCATTTGGTTGAAGTAATTGTTGTAAAATACTATGAAAGACATGGTTAGTTGTTTAGATGAATGCTATTTTACCTATTGCTAATTTGAGAGTTTGAATTCTTTCCAGCTTTATCTCTACTTTAAAGTTCTTTTAAATTGCTAAAGATGAAAGTTCAGAAACACATTATGTATTAAAAATATGGAAGTGATGAAATTCATTTTTTCTTCTTTCTTTTTGGGGGGTGGCGATGCTTTATCCCCTGGACGATCTTTTACCATTGGTGCTGCTCATGGAACTTAATTATTTGTACACTGATTTACTGACATTGAGTGATTTTTGAGGATACCATAATAACATTTAGCTAACAAATACCGCGTTACACAGTAATATGGATTTCCCCTGCTTTGAATTTTAAACATCCGAGTTTTATAAGTTTCTGAAGAACTAGCACAGTTTGGTAACTTAATGAAGCTATAAGCATTGAAGTTATCTTTTATAGGCTTGTACATTCAAAAGTCCCAGAGGTGAAAGAAACATAAGCCAGCTTTTTCGCCTTTTATTGATGCTTTGCTCGCAGATAAAATGGCTTTCATTGTGATGCATAAGATAGTGAGGCTATTGATGATGGGGGAAAGGATGATAGGTGCGTGCATCGGTGCATGTTGTGGAGGATGCAATTCAAATTGAGGTTGCAATTCAGCATGAAGTGCTGATAAAAAGGCCGGACTTACGACTGCCACCATAATGTTGGTAGTAGATTGATGAAAGTTTAGGTGAGGTATTTTTTCTGAGCCAGTAGATGTAGTTTTTGTACAAACTAGCTTGCCAGTTAGCATAGTTAGTGAAAAAATATTAATTATTTTCTCTATTCAGTATGTTAGTTTAGATTTTCAATTTTAGATTAGATATATGAATCAGACATCGATTTCTCACTTTATATTACCTCTTTTTTCAGAAATGAATAATTAGATTTACAAATTGTACGCAAGTAGTTCTTGAAGAAAAATGGTGGATATCTCCCCTGCTAAATTTGTGCATATAAGGGCAATATAAATTGTGAGTATTTGTGACTTTTGATTTGTAAGCAGGCCTATGAAGAGGACTGGCATAAATTTTTGGATCTCTTGGATTCCATCTTTATGTAGGATAACATTTCCCCTGGAAGTGATGATACAAAGGCTGGACTTAAGGCTGCTACCATTTGGTTGGTACTTGGTAATAGATTGATGATACAAAGGCTGGACTTGAGGTATTTTTTCTGAGCCAGTGGATGTAAAATTTCCAAAGTAAGCTTTCGCGTTGGAGAGATTAGTTCAAGCGGCAGTAAGTGTTTTACTCAATCAGTAAGATGCTATATGTTGAAGCTGAATAATTGGGATCTTTAGATTTCATCAACCCCATGTGTTCTATTTTCCCCCACACTTTTGCCAAAATATTTTTTCCTACTTTTAGGTCTGGTTCCTTGAAGAAAATGCAAATGATGTTGCTTCTGAGTATGCCTGGGAGTCGGCACCCCCATCTGGTACAACATTGATGATGTTAGATGCTGATAAAATGGTTGCTGCTGCTGCCAGCTCTCGGAATCCTATACTTGCTGTTGCTCTGACTCGGCCCCAAAGGTGTGCTTCCAGTGGCAACTGGGAGGTACACATTTTGACCTTGCTATTATTCGAATTGGGCTCATAACATGACTTAAAAAATAGTAAAATGTGAACCTGTTTTTTGCCTGTAAAAGGAAGAAGCCCTATGTTTTACTCCCTGTAAAAAGAAGACTCAAACCTACCGCCGTCTTGTAACCTTGTTTTAAATTATGTGCATTAGTACTACAGCATACAGTTAGGATTCAAATGGTGACTATTTTTCTTAGAAGGCGTATTTTACATTACATTATTATGAAAATAGCTATGGACTTTAATGTTGAAATAAGGAAAAGATGTCTTCTTTTGGTGAAGCCTCTTCCATACTCTTGCATATATCAATCTGCTACACAATTGATGCTGGTGTTTGTGTTTTGAGATAACCCTGGTCTCATATTTGGTGGTTGAGAAAGAAGAGTGTTTAAACACACATGGTGTACTGAAGCACGAATTGCATTATGTTTGATCTTTTAATTGAAATTAGAGAGATATAAATGTAAAAGAAGAAACAAGGTGACATTTGTGCAATCCCATCAATATGAAACTGTGTCTTCAATGCTTCACATAATCTGAAAGAATTCAGAAGCTTTGTTAGTTGCTGAATTAACTCTCTTCAATGAAATGAAGGTATTGCATGATATTTATTGCATTTGCATGAAAATGTTTCTTTATGTTTATGAGCTTTTATAAAATTTAGCCGTGTCAGTAAAGAGGCTCTCTTTTCATGTCCTTTTTCTTTTTTCTTTTTTTTCATTTTTCAAAACCGTTTATATCAAATGTTATTACTAATCTTTGTGGTATGTTACTTAAAACACTAAATTAATATCAATTAGTTGACATATTTGCTTATTTTGAGATTAGAATGAATTCGATTATGATCAGTAGGTGCAACATGTGTATGATTGTTACCAATATTTCCTGTATTATTAATTTCATCAAGTATTTCTTATTGAGTGCATTTCAATACTTTGTCTTTTCATATCAGGATATTGGCTAATCGTGAATCAGCTGCTCATTCGAAGGAAGGAAACTGCATTACATCTTAGAATTGCAACACAAAGTGCAGACTCTGCAAACAGAGGCTACCACATTGTCAGCACAATTTACTATAGTACAAGTTTTCACTAAAATTTCATCCATATCAAATTATTTGATAGGCTTACCAATGCCTCTGATCAGAATGTTGCAATTTGCAATCCTTTTTCTAATGTTATAACATAAAATCAGTTTACTTTTCCGTTGGAAGGGAGATTAACTGACAAAACAATCAATTCATATAACTACTTGTGATTTTATGCCCCTACAAATATTACATTATAGTGCAAAAATGCCTTCAACTCCACGCTATTAAGTACCCAGCTACACTGTAGCACGTGCATCGCACGTACGTGCACCGCACGTACGTGCACTAGTATTTAAATATATAAATAAATATTTATAAATATGTATATGTATAAATCAAAAAATCTGATTTTTGAAATGTGAAAGTTGTTTTGTTATTTTTGAAATAGGGTAAAGATGAAGTGGGATAAATGAATTTTTCTCTTAAAATATCTCTTTGAAGAGCATCTTGATCAGTTTAATGCCTATAAAAAAAAATTAATAAATATTTTTTTTTTTTGGAGTTAAATTTGTTTTTGGAGAACGGTAGATAAATGGGGGCAAATAAATATTTTAAATTAATTTTTTATGTACTTCAACAACATTTTTTTTATTTTATTAAAAATCATTTATTATTTTATAAATAAATTTTATCTTTGAGATAATTGCAACAAAAGCCCAAAATACTAACAGACTTTTTCCAAACTTTTCGTTTGTTGTACACGTCACTCCTAATATTTCCAACCATTGCATGTGAGGTCATTTTGATGGTTTCCATCTATTTTTTCGTCAATTGACCACCAAAATTAAGTTTGACCATATTTTAATAAATTAAAATGGACAAAATGGTAAATATCTATTAAAATAATTAAATAAAAGAGTAATTGAATAAAAAATTAAAAAATAATAAAATAAATATTTCTTCTTTACCCACCCTCCACCCCACGAACCCATACCCAACCACAAAATCACTCCACCGTCTCTCACCATCGGTGCCAACGGAAATCGACTTCTCAACCCAGAGCTCAACTTGCGAGATCATCGTCACTTGTTCCATACCAGACTAATATAGGGGTCGAACCTTCAAATTCCAGAGACTCGTCTAAGAAGAACCAAAAATTTGAAACAGAAGCGGTTACAACCACTATCTCTGGTGGCACGGTTTCAATTTCAAATGCTGCCCCAAATTTCACTTTCCTCATCAAAGTCCTCACGTTCAATTGTCTCCCATCTCTCTCCCGCTACCTTAAATCTCTATATAAATTTGTTTTTGAGTGGGAATTCGGTGAGAAGTTTGTGCATTATCAAACTTCAAATGTTGGCTTCAGGCTTATTGGGATTATTTGAATCCATATGTGGGTCGCGAATTGAGAATTCAATTGGTGTGTTTTGCATAGTTGTTGGGACTTGAATTGCATTTTTTTCAATTGAATTCGTAACTTGTTGCCAACATGGGTGTTATCCAGAAAGGGGGTTGTAGTCAGCATGGGTATAGCCGGAAAGGGTGTCGTCGGCGATTTGTAGTGGAGGTGACGTCGATGTCGACCCCAATGGTTGAAGACGATTGTGTGATTTTGATTTTTAGGTTGGGTCTGGTCAGGTCGTGTGGGGTAAAGAAAAGAGACTTTTATATTTTTCTTTTATTTATTTTTAAATTTTTATTTAAGTTTTTTGATTGTTTAATGTAGTAAATAGATAGTTACCATTTTACCCTTTTAAAATTGAATAAAATATTGTCAAATTTAATTTTAGTGGTCAACTAACGAAAAAATGGATGTAAACCATCCAAAAGGTCCTCTTATGCAATGATTAGAAATGTTAGGAGCGAAAGGTACAACAAATGAAAGATTTAAGAAAAATTTGCTAATATTTCAAAGGTTTGGAACTTTTGCTATAATTATCACTATATCTTTTTAGATGTCAAGAGTTAAAGGGTTGTACTACTTGTACATTATGGCATCCATAATGGATGACATAATGTACAAGTGGCAGCACTTTATTGGAGGGTGTGCTGGCCCACCGGCACACCCTCCAATAGGATAATTCCACTTGTACATTATGTCATCCATTATGGATGCCATAATGCACAAGTAGAATTATCCATAGTTAAAATAGTCAATATAATATGAAAATTTTAAGTAGTGGAGCATTGAAAGTTGCACATTATTTAATGCAATCATAAAATAAAAATAAGATGTGAATTTGACTCTCAAACTATAGATAGCTAAACCAACCTTTTATTTTAAAAAGTAAAAATAAAGAGTCCATCGAAACCTAATTTCAATATTTGAAATTTTAAAAGGGTTAAATACACTAATGACCACTGTACTTTCTAATTAGTGTCCACATGGCCACTGAATTTGATTTTGTTTCCCTGTGGCCACCGAACTTCATTTAACATTTCAGTCAAGCCACCCGGTTAATAAACCGTTACTAATTGGACGGAAATCTTACGTGGACTAACGGTTTGCTGACATGTTAATTTGCCCCACCAAAATTACTTTTCCAGCTCATTTTTGACTTCAAACTTCACAGACCTAAAGCACAGCACCCAAAAAGAATCATATGTAACAATTAAAAAACAACACCAATCTCCACAGACAAGTGCAAAAACAACTAGATTTTGCTCTATAAATCAGGAGAGTCAAAAACAACCAGACAAGTGCAAAAACTATCTATTGCTTGATACCATCATATATTAAATTTCGACGATACTTTCTGTTACGGGTTAGTAGATGTAAGCGACACGTGGCGTCACATTTTGGCGGTGGGCCCAACTTGATTAAATCAAGACATGTTTTCCTAGCATCAGACGTGGGTTCCGAGGCCCTCACTATTGTTCCGAGGCCATTGCTGCTAACAATAAGCCACGGTTCGGTGGGCATGCATCGTCCGTGGCTTCTCAGCAGCCATTGAAGACCCACTTACAAGGATCCGCTTATGATGGAGATCTTTTATGAATGATGACGGACTCTTATGAAAAGTTTATATGTGTCTTGTCTTGTCAATTTAAGGGCATTTAATGTTTAGCAAAGCTAGGAAGGTCGATTTGATTACTAGGATTTGATGTCTTGGCCGAAGAGATGAGGCCACGTGTAAATTGATCCAAAGGTCACCATTCGAATTGTAACACTATAAATACCCCCACCATGTAGCAAAAGAAGAACTAATGCAAAATTGGAGAGCAAGCTGAATATTTTGGAGCAATCTTTCTCGTTTCAACTACATTTTTTACAACATTTCATTGCTACAGATCGTACTTTGTCGATTGGTTTCTTATACAATCGTATCATATTCGTGCCGGTGGCCTGAACGGAAATGTCTCGTGCCTTCTAGCCACTCCCACGCCTTTTACCTGGAGCCATCATGACCGTCAATCGGCATTAGCGTGTTGGATCAAGCTTGCGTGTGCACGAGTGGGCCCGACATTTGTTGGCAATATTTTTTGGGGTCAACAGATTGGCGCCGTCTGTGGGAAACCACACCATAACCGCGAGCAACCCATGGAAAAAGCCTTCTGAAAATATTTTGGGTATCCCCCGCGAAAGAGGATTTATTCTTGGGAAAAGAATAAGAGGAAGCCCCCAAAGTTAGAAAATATTCACAGTCCCAAGTTTCAAGAGACATGAGCTCAGAAGAAGAGGCTCCTCCCAGGCGAAATAGAGAAGCTGACAATGAGGCCCTTGCGGTCCGACGCCGACCCCATCACCATCACAGGCGAGGTGGTAGGAGGTTGGCGGCCCAGCTTACTAGGGAAATGGCAACCATGGCGGCCAATATGAGCATCACTAATCAAAACTTGGCAATGCAAGAGTTGCTAAGGCAAATGCAAGGCCAGGGAGGTCCCCCACCTCCCTCCTTCGTTCCACAAGAGCCGTATCAACCTGATGAGGTTCAAAGTCAAAGGGGAGTTGACATTTCCTCCAATTATGCCACAGGCCGACCCTCTGAGGCCCCGTTTGATATGGAGGATAACTTCTCCCCTGAATATGAGCCAGCACCGAGGCCCCAGAGATCTGCCAGTGTGTTTGATAGGCTTAGCTCAGCAGGTCAGAGGCGCAGACAAAGGAATGCTGCCCACGTTCCTACAAGTAGGCCACAGCCCCCACCTCCTAAGGTTCGGCAGCCGGAGGAAAGGCAAGAACGTGCCCCCCGTGCTATGCCGCCTCGTCATGAGCGTCTCAGGAGGGAGGAGGAGGCTCGCAACCAGGCGGGACCTTCCGCGCAACAGCCTAGCTATGAGGCTGAGGCTAATTATGATTCGGACGGTCCCCAAAGATCCTGCGACTTGGACGACGATGATGACAATTTGCCATTCTTAAGGGAATTGAGGAATGCCCAGGTCCCAAATCATTACACAATGCCCAAAATACCCAAGTATGATGGGAGAGGCGACCCAACAAAACACTTGAATAGCTACAAAATGCACATGAGCCTGAGAGGCGCCACCCCAGCTGTTAAATGCAGAGACTTTCACTTGACTCTAAGCGGAGCTGCTGAAATTTGGTATAGCAGGTTACCGCCTGGGAGCATTCGAAGCTGGCCAGAATTCAAAACCACCTTTTTGAAAAGATTTGCTGTGAGCAAAGAGAGCGAGGGCCCAATCCAGTGCCTCCAGGACATGAGGCAACAGCCTGAAGAAACTTTGAAAAGTTTTCTGTCCCGCTTCACGGATGAAATGACTTGCTGTGTTCCAGTCACTGATCGCGAGGCTCTATCTGCCCTAAGGGGAGGTCTCAACATGAACACCCTGTTTTGGAGAGACGTGCAGAATCAAGATCCCCCAACTTACAATGCTTTGTTGGAGATGATGCGACGCGAAATCATCAACGAGGAACTGATAGAACATCGGAATAGAGCAAGTAGAGGCCTTCAGCCCCAACAAAGGCAACATGGTAGAGGTCCAACCTCCCACTTGATGGATCAGCAGTGGGGTCAACCCAATGTTGAGGTTGCCCAAGGCTCAGGTCAAGGCACTTGCTGCAGCCACCTTGAATGTTGTACCAACTTTGGCTTACTAGGACGTACCGGCCACAGGTACTCCTGCAAACCCACAAACACAACAGGCCCCCCATAGAAGACGAGGCCGGGGAAGGAGTTCGAATCAAGGCAGAACTAACTCCCAAGGGTATTGCACTTATCACCATTCTTATAGCCACGCAACTGCCGACTGTAGAGACATAGCCTTACATCCTGG
This sequence comes from Fraxinus americana, assembly GCA_035079005.1. Taxonomy (NCBI): domain Eukaryota; kingdom Viridiplantae; phylum Streptophyta; class Magnoliopsida; order Lamiales; family Oleaceae; genus Fraxinus; species Fraxinus americana. The sequence continues at coordinate 35,100,061 of CM068709.1, read as the reverse complement.
AAACTCGGATTCCAGGGGCAACGATCAAAACACCTCAAGACCGAGGAGCATGCCCCCGCCGAGGCAAGGCTCACGGCCTAGGCGAGACGAGGTCCCTTCCCATCACAGGGAAACGTCTCCTCGTGGGAGAGATCGGGAAAGGAATAGAAATTCAAATGAACGCCAACGAAGGGACCATCGAGGTAGGCCTGACGATGCTCCAGTTCACGAGATTGACACCATTTTTGGGGGCCCTTATGTTGGTGGAAACACCAGAAACTCCCAAAGGAACTATGTTCGAGAAGCAAGGGGTCTCCCATTGATTAGATACATTGTGGGCAGCAGTTCACGAAGGAGTCAATCGCCTCCTATCGTGTTTACGCACGAAGATTTTGAAGGTATTCACTACCCCCACTGTGATGCCTTAGTGGTAAGAGCTGTGGTAGCTAGAAACGGATTGAGGCGAATGTTGGTAGATAACGGTAGTTCTGTGAACATTCTATTTGGGTCCACCTTCGACAAAATGATCTTAGACCATGAGTTGACCCCCACTAACACGCCTTTATATGGCTTCACCGGGGATAGCATTATCCCAAGGGGCAAAATCACCCTAGCTGTGGAAATGGGAGAGCCTCCCCTGTCAACCATGTGTTTCATGAAATTCTTGGTAGTGGACAGTAGGTCAGCCTACCATGGGGTGTTGGGGAGACCTGCATTGAAGGATCTGGGAGCTGTCACCTCCATCCATCACTTATGCATGAAGTTTCAAACTGATAGGGGGGTGGCAACAGTCAAAGGAGACCAAAGAGGGGCTAGGGAATGCTACCTCAACTCTGTGAGGAAAGCTGAGCCTAGGGATATGCACATGGTGGCAGGCACCAGTAACCTTGAGTTGCCAGCACTTGATGAACTTGATCCACGAGTAACTGAGGCTGATTCCCAGGCGGCCCCCATGGAAGAGCTAGAAAGCTTCCCTATTGATCCAAGGGAGCCAACCAAGCTGCTGCAAGTTGGTAAAAGTTTAGCCCCAAGATTCAAGGGAGAACTTAAAGAATTTTTATGCAAGAACCACGATGTCTTTGCTTGAAGGCATGAGGATATGGTAGGCATCGACCCCGGGGTCAGTTGCCACCACCTAAGAATTGATCCCAAATTTGCCCCGCATAGACAGAAGAGGCGAGCTCTTAACCCAGAGAGGTATGAGGCCTTGAAAGAGGAAGTGCAGAAGCTCATTAGCAACGGTTTTATCAGAGAAGCCCTTTACCCAAAATGGATATCCAATCCAGTACTGGTGAAGAAGCACAATGGGAAGTGGAGGGTATGCATTGATTTTTCTGATCTCAACAAGGCATGTCCAAAGGACAGTTTCCCACTCCCCAGAATTGATCAATTGGTGGATTCTACCGCCGGACACGAGTCCCTAAGCTTCATGGACGCTTATTCTGGTTATAATCAAATTCCTATGTACCCAGGCGATGAGGAACACACCTCATTCATCACGGATCGAGGCCTCTACTGTTACAGGATGATGCCTTTTGGACTAAAAAACGCTGGAGCAACCTACCAGAGGCTAGTGAACAAAATGTTTGCCAATTTGCTTGGAAAAACCATGGAGGTCTATGTGGATGACATGCTTGTTAAAAGCCTGAAAGTTGACGATCATATAACCCACCTCCATGAAGCCTTTGAGGTTTTGCGAAAGTACCGCATGAAGCTGAATCCCCTCAAATGTGCATTTGGGGTGGCCTCAGGAAAGTTCTTAGGGTACATGGTTAACCAACGTGGCATTGAAGCAAATCCTGAAAAGATCCGAGCGTTGATTGAGATGAAATCTCCCCAGAAACCAAAGGAAGTGCAAAGCTTAACGGGTCGCGTGGCCGCTTTGAGCCGCTTTATATCGAAGTCCACTGATAAATGCCTCCCATTCTTCAAAACATTAAAAGGAGGACAGAAATTTCAGTGGACTGAGGAGTGTGAAGAGGCTCTCCAGGGGCTTAAAAGGCACCTAGGACAGGCCCCCCTCCTATCGAAGCCCAAGCTTGGCGAAGTGCTACAACTTTACTTGGCAGTTTCCCTCGATGCGATAAGCGCTGTACTGATAAGGGAAGAAAACTCAACCCAGCTGCCAGTTTATTATATTAGCAAGGCTTTAATACCACCTGAGACGCGATATCCAGACATGGAAAAATTAGCCTTAGCATTGATCATTGCATCCCGCAAACTGAGGCCCTATTTTCAGGCTCACACCATTCATGTGCTGACGAACTTCCCTCTCAGACAAGTTTTGCAGAAGCCGGACGCCTCGGGTAGGCTATTAAAATGGGCAGTGGAGTTGAGTGAATTTGAAATCCTCTTCAAAGCCAGAACTGCCATCAAAGGGCAAGCTTTAGCAGATTTTGTGGCAGAATTTACCAACGCCCCTGAAATTGGACAGGAGGCAGAGCCTTCCGAACCTCCAACATAGAATTTGTTTGTGGACGGTTCGGCGGGGAAGACTAGCTCAGGCGCTGGTGTGGTTCTTGTAAGTCCTGAATGTCATAAATTGAATAGTGCAGTGCAGTTCTGCTTCAAAGCCACCAACAATGCTGCTGAATATGAGGCCCTCCTCGCTGGCCTCAGGCTGGCCAAGGAAATGCAAGTAAAGAGGCTTCACATCAGCAGCGATTCTCAGCTTATAGTGGGACAAGTGAATGGCAACTTTGTGGCAAGGGATAAAGCCATGGCCTCATATCTCAAACTGGTAATGAGCCTACTCCCTTCTTTTGAGAAATTTGAGTTGAGTCAGATACCACGCCTTGAAAATGTGCACGCCGATGCTTTATCCAAGCTCGCCAGCAGCAAAGATTCTGAATTACTGGCAGTGGTCCCAATTGAGCACCTCCTCAGGCCATCCACCTCCGCAGAAGTGATAATGTGGGTAGAAGGTACCCCAACTTGGATGCAACCTCTCATATCTTACCTCAAAGATCAATCCTTGCCTGATAATAAGGAAGAGGCGTACAAAATACGAAGGAGGTCTGCCCACTTTATGTTAGTTGACAATGTCCTTTACAAGCGTGGATTCTCCGTACCTCTCCTTCGGTGTGTAGGAGAAGAGGATGCTAATTATGTGCTTAGGGAAATTCATGAGGGCGTTTGTGGCAATCACTCCGGAGGATTGGCCTTGGCAAATAAAGCACTGAGGAAGGGATATTATTGGCCTACGATGAAAGATGATGCCCTTCAATTTGTTCGCAAATGTTACAAATGTCAACGTTTCTCCAATATACAGAGGCGACCCTCTCAGGAGCTTACTACAGTATCTAGCCCATGACCCTTCAGCAAGTGGGGTGTGGACCTCATTGGCCCATTACCTAAGGGCAGAGGAGGCGCCAATTTCGCTATAGTGGCTATTGACTATTTCACTAAGTGGGTAGAAGCTGAACCTTTGGCGAAGATCACTGAAACCAATACCTCCAAATTCCTGTGGAAGAACCTCATTTGCCGCTTCGGCATCCCTCACTCAATCGTCTCTGATAATGGAAAACAATTTGACAACCGGAAAGTCCAGAACCTTTGTGAGGAACTTGGGATTAAGAAGCACTTTTCTACCCCTCATCACCCTCAGGCCAATGGCCAGGTGGAAGCCATAAATAAGACTATCAAGCATACTCTGAAAAAGAAACTTGATACAGCTAAGGGAGCTTGGGTGGATGAATTACCCCAGGTACTATGGGCGATACGGATAACGAGCAGAACTCCTACAGGGGAAACCCCAATCTCCATGACTTATCGTGCTGAGGCAATGAGCCCAGTGGAGGTAGGATTACCCTCTCCTAGAAGATTGAGCTTCAATGAGATATCCAATGATGAACTTCGGAGATGTGAGCTTGATTTCCTTGAGGAAAGGAGGAATGATTCCCAACTGAGGCTTGCTGTCTACCAGAGAAAGATGAGCCGATACTACAACTCAAAGATGAAAAAGAGGTCCTTTCGTATGAACGACTTGGTTCTTCGCAGAGTTTTCTTATCCTCGAAGGAACCAGGGGTGGGCACCTTGGGACCCAATTGGGAGGGACCCTACCAAATTGAAAAGGAAATTCGACCTGGTACTTACTGGATAAAAGATATAGATGGTAGGATCCAACCTCACCCGTGGAATATTGAGCATCTGAGGATGTATTATCAATGAATGTAATCAGTAGCTGGATGTTACTTCCCAGCCTTTATGAATAAACGAGTTTTCTCCAGTCTTCGTCAACTATCAAATAAGCGTGGGCGCTTCGGAGGAGATGATGGAACCTTAAAATGAAGGACACCTCGTTCGAACTCCTAAGTGTACATCACAAGCCTCCCTTTGATGAAGCTGAACGTCAAAGGGAGAAGCCTCTGCTTGGATGAACCATCCACCAAGCTGGGAAGCGTGGGCGCTTCAGAGGAGAGGATGGAACCTTAAAATGAAGGCCATCTCATTCGAACTCATAAGCGTACATCACAAGCCTCCCTTTGATGAAGCTGAACGTCAAATGGAGAAGCATCTGTTTGGATGAACCATCCACCAAGCAGGGAAGCACGAGCAATTCCATAAAACGCTTGGGAATGCGGAATTGAAAATCGATTTGAGGTAATTTCAGAATAATGTTCTGGGAAAACAGTTATTTAGAGTTCTGTAAAGAATGCAATCTTGATGGGTCAAAGAGGCTTCAGTTTGGTTTTGTTTTGCCACTTGGTTTGTTTAGTTCTATCTTTTGAAGTTAGTTATTCAAATGTGATGAGGTCTCAGCAATTGCATTAAATCTATTAGCTTGAACCGTTCTATGGTTTCAAAGCCATTTGGTAAAGTTCAAACAGTTCATTGCGACAAGTGTAAATTGCAATACGAAGAACAAAGAAAAAGTTTGTATTTCATTAATGAATTGAAGAGTTACAAAAGTTGAATTACAAAAAAGCTATTAAGGAGTAGGGGGTGGGGGAGCTGGAGCATCTTCTGCTGGCTGAGGTTCTTCAGTAGGTACATCCTCAGGCTCAAGCTCTACCACTTCGCCTTCTTCAGCAGGCGTTTGGGGAACTTCTTCCTCCAAGAATTCAACCCTCAGTTCGGAAACGTCCAGCTCCGGATGCACCTCTCCCAACCTTTCAAAAACTTCTTGGTAGGCCACTTTGCTCCAATAGAGGCCGAAGCGGCGATACTCCTCAGTGTAATGGAAGTTTGCTATGTAATTCCTCACTGCGATATCACCCACCTCGACCACATCAGCCTTGTACCTTTTCACTTCTGCCTCAAGCCACCTCAGTTCCTTCTCCATAAACTGACTGGCATCCTTAGCCCCGGCTAGTTCAAGGTTTGCCTTCTCCAACGCCTCGGCAGTGACCTTCTGGTGGTTATCAGAAATCTCCACCTTCTTAGTGAGGGCAGCCACCTCACATTGGCACTCATGTACCTCCTTCCTCAGAGCTTCAATTTCGGCTAAGAGGGCATCTCGCTTGGAATCATCTACATCCCTTTGGATCCTCAGCTCGATGTTTGCCTCCTTCTCTGCAAGTTCGGCCTTCACTGCCTCCAACTCATCACGAGAGGCCCGATTCCTTGACTGAATGTCAGCCAAGATAGTTTGGCACTCCAGTGCCACGCCGAAAGCTCTGGCAGTTTGGCTCACCAAGGTGGTGGTGAGGTCCACCGCATCACAGGTGGCCACATAATTCTGCCACCTCCACGTCCAGAACTTGTTGAAGCCCTCAGTGGCAGCCCTCACCTCGGGAGGTAGCATCTCTATCACGGCAGGGGTAATTTTATCCTCCCTGCCCCCCAGGAAGTTCCCAGACTTCCCTGGGTCCTTTCCACAGTTTTCTTTTTGGTGGTCTCTGCTGCTTTCACCACATCATCCAGTACAATATTCCTTGACTGGGCCACCAATGCAGCATCAATTGAGGACTGGAGGAGCTTCGGCTGCTTCGAAGCACCCTTCTCTGGGAGAGACACAATGGTCCCAAAACTTGATGACCCCCCACCTGGGCCCAATTTCCTATTTCTCTGTGGCTCTTCAGCCACACCTTTGCCCTTAGCTGGTGGCTTGCCTCCCTTAGAAGCCTCCTTCGGTACCTCCTCCTCAGCCTCTTTATCATTTTTGTTCTTGCTGAGGTGGTCCAACTTGGACTTCACTTGCTTCGCCCCAGAAGATCCAGGCTTCAACGCCTTTGCCCCAGCAGTCGACGTGGCCCTCATTATGCTGGCCATATCCAGCAAAGCATACTCCTTCTTGGTGAACTTGTCTGCAATTAACGAAAAATGAAGTCAGTTTCAGCTTCAGTTCCAATGCTAATTAACGAGAGTCAAACAGCTTCTTACCCTTGGGAGCCATAAGTCCAAAGTCAATGAAGTATCTGCTCCTTTCGATCAGGTGGGAGAAGCTTCGGAGCCTCGGAGATTGTTGGTAAATGTCTTCTATAATGGCCCACTCCGCCTCGGAAAGCTCGTACCTCGTGCTACAATCTGCGAGTAAACAGGCAAGTATCAGTATCAGAAACAGCTATGAAGAAGCTGCAAGGGCCTAAGATGACACTCACAAGCCTCGTAGTACTGGGTCGGCGCGGTAACAGCTGGGACAGCATCTCCCTCAACCATCTGCCACCTACCCGTCACCCAGAACCAGGACTCCTTCCACCCCTTTATAGAGGAGGGGAGCCCGACTACGAAGGGGGCGTGGGAACCCCAGGGAGTGATGTAATACCACCCCTTTGAGTCATCTTTCCCCACGACCCTGGCATGGAAGAGGGTTTCGAAAACGTGGAGGGGCAAGTCCTCGCCCAGGGACATTTCCTTCCACAGGAAGTAAGTCCCCACGACTTGGCTCCACCCATTGGGAAGGATTTGAGTGGGGGACAACATGAAGGTCCTCAGCACTGCCCTAAAGAAGGGGTGCAGAGGCAGACGCACACCTGCCTTGAGCAGGTGTTCACTGAAGGCCACACAGTTGGGCCTCGGAAAGCAGGCTCTTTCGTGAGCGTCAGGAACTAACAGCTTCACGTAGTGGGGAATGTTATATGTGTGCCTAAGTTCGTCTAATTTGGCAGAAGTAACATTGGATTGGATTTTAGCTGCCCCCCACCCCGCCTCGTAGTCTATGGGCTCCTCAGTCATGCTATACCATTCACCCGAAGCCCCAGACACTGACTCCTCACCACTCCTCGCTACAGTAATAGCTAAAGACGCCTCGGATGACATGATGGTTTGATGAAAATGACGAAGAGAGTGCAAAAGAAGATTATACGACAAGGAGGTACCTAAAATGAAGAATAAACTCAGAAGACTCGCCGGAAGTTCGCCGAAAAATATTTGACAGCAAAAGGGTTTGAGAGAGTTTCAGAGATTTCAGTGTATTTCGCGAAAGTAACGTTTGAAAATGACAAAGTTTTGGCTTTTATACTAGTGAAGGATTCAAATTTCAGCCGTTGGATCAGATCTCAGTTAATCTGAGGCGTTCAAAAGGTACACAAATCTTGGCCATTGAAATCAAACGTTTTCTTTGCTTTAACGCTCCAGATTGGTACGTGCACGAACCAACATTGGCTCACGCGTGGACTTGCCCTCGAAACCACGCGTCCTAATAATTAGCCATCATTGTGCATTAAATTACGACAGCTGTACGGCCATTGAAATTCGTCTCGATGCAGCTTACCTTGGAAACATAAGAAACCGTCATATCACAGGCACTCATATCTATGGATGTCGCCTCGCTTTGTCAAAAGGAATCAGCCTTGACCAGTTCGAATATGAACTCGCCTCCTCAAAAAGGAATCAGCCTCGGCCAGTTCGAATATGAACTCGCCTCCTCAAAAAGAAATCAGCCTCGGCCAGTTCGAATATGAACTCGCCTCCTCAAAACGAAATCAGCCTCGGCCAGTTCGAACATAAACTTGCCTCCTCAAAACGAAATCAGTCTCGGCCAGTTCGAACATAAACTCTCCTCGTCAAAAGGAAATCAGCTTCGGCCAGTTCGAACATGAACTCACCTCGTCAAAAAGAAATCAGCCTCGGCCAGTTCGAACATGAACTCGCCTCGTCAAAAAGAAATCAGCCTCGGCCAGTTCGAAGATGAACTCGCCTCGTCAAAAGGATCAACTCCGGCCAGTTCGAACGTGAGCTCGCCCCGCCCAAAGGGATCCAACACTAGCAGTTCCAATACAAACTCGCCTTAACTCAGCTCCAAAAGAATTTCAGTTTTACAGGCAACTTTCCTAAATTCACACTCCACACCTTCTCGAATTCCGCGCACAGTATGACTATCTCTGCTTAGACTTAGGGGACTGATGTAAGACAGAAAATTAAAATTTTTCCTGACTTATTGGAAGTCCACGCCTGGCATAAATAACCACACATGGACTTGGGAGACTATTGTTACGGGTTAGTAGATGTAAGCGACACGTGACGTCACATTTTGGCGGTGGGACCAGCTTGATTAAATCAGGACATGTTTTCCTAGCATCAGACGTGGGTTCCGAGGCCCTCACTATTGTTCCGAGGCCATTGCTGCTAACAATAAGCCACGATTCGGTGGGCATGCATTGTCCGAGGCTCCTCAACAGCCATTGAAGACCCACTTACAAGGATCCGCTTATGATGGAGATCTTTTATGAATGATTGACGTGACTCTTATGAAAAGTTTATCTGTGTCTTGTCTTATCAATGTAAGGGCATTTAATGTTTAGCAAAGCTAGGAAGGTCGACTTGATTGCTAGGATTTGATGTATTCGCCAAAGAGATGAGGCCACGTGTAAATTGATCCAAAAGTCACCATTCGAATTGTAACACTATAAATACTCCCACCATGTAACAAAAGAAGAACTAATGCAAAATTGGAGAGCAAGCTGAATATTTTGGAGCAATCTTTCTCGTTTCAACTACATTTTTTACAACATTTCATTGCTACAAATCGTACTTTGTCGATTGGTTTCTTATACAATCGTATCATATTCGTGCCGGTGGCCTGAACGGAAATGTCTCGTGCCTTCTAGCCACTCCCACGCCTTTTACCTGGAGCCATCATGACCATCGATCGGCATTAGCGTGTTGGATCAAGCTTGCGTGTGCACGAGTGGGCTCGGCATCTGTTGACAACATTTTTTCTTTACCTATTCAGTTTTTAACTGTTAATTTCACAAATGATTTATGAGGTTTAAGTGAAATTTCAATTAAGTTATTAAAGTATTTTATGATCATTCAGTCACTATAATTAAATATAGTGTCACATAATTGGTCATTCTTTTAGCAACATCCACTCCAAGTCCGACTATGAACCAAAAATCTCGATATTGACTAACGGATATTGTATTCATGTTGTGAAATTACATATATTCAAAATAAAATGCGATAAATATGAGAGAAAAAATCTCACCTTCAATTACATAACTCAAACAATACCCGTAATCCCTAATCATGTATTTTATCATTAACAAACAGTAAAAACATTGTGACACTGATAAATATGAGGATGGATAGATCCTTTTAACGGCCGTTAGTCCATTGGAATAATAGAGTGTATATAACATTATTTAACTTTGATGACTATTTGTATAACAAAACTACAAAAGGTTTTGCTTAAACTTTAGTTACCATCGGTGAAATTAACTCAACTGTTATGATAAAAAGGAAAAAGAAAATAAGTTTTCAATATGATTCACTAATAAAACGTTACTTTACTCTTATAATCAAAAGATGAATTCAAAATAATTACTTTTTTTTATCAACTTCTGAAAAAAAAACTTGCAATGGCTTAAAAGTCTGCAATTTATTTCAAAAGGGCCATCTTCGTACTCAGTGCTATTTTGCCTTCCTAATTACTTTTCTCGACACTTAGTTCACAAACTTTATTTTTTGTCTTTATTTACTTATCATTGTGTTACGACAAATATCTTTACTTATAGAGTAATGTTGTAACTTTTAATCGACAATACTGTCTCAATAATTTATTATTACACGTACAAAATACATCTTAAATATCTTCTTCTATATATTAAAAGTGGCTATGTAACAGAATTTCTTGTTTTTAACGGAAAAATTAACGGAATTTGTTGTTTTAACGGATTATGTAACGGAATTTATTGTTTTAAACAGGCAGCTACACATTCTTTCAGTGTTTTTATCATAACTTTGTATTCTGACGTCCGATTGAAGCGATTCAAAATGCGTTGGAAAGCTAACTCATTTGGCTACAACTTTGATTTAGACATCATTCTCCAATTCAATCACTTTTTATGCCAAAAATAGGTCTCAATATGAAACTAAAACATCGGAGCATAACTTTTCGGTTGGAAATTGATTTGTGATCATCTTTTGACTAAATTTGATTCCATTGACGTCTTCCTTTATCCAATTGACTCCGATCACTCTCAAATCTTCATCGTGAGGTTCGGCACAACTTTTAAGTATTTACATTTTAGTCTCCGAACTTTGGATCCCTTACAATTTAGCCATTTCTCCAAATTTGTCAAATTTTGCTTATTTTCTTTGATCTCACCAACTTACATTACAATATCAAAATCATACATCTAATTATTTATCAATTACATAAACATTACATCATTAATTATTTAATTAACCAAAAAAATTACATCTTTATTAATAACAAATTAATTTTTAAACAAAACTATTAAATATAAACTAGGCAAACGTACATTACACGTTGCTCACACCTAGTACTACTATAATATATGTAACAAAATGAAGAAATAATCAATTTACGCTACGAAGAAATCTTGATAGATTTGGTACTTTATATTTTTATATATAAATGTTGTTTACACGATTAAATTATTTTTAAAAACATCATCTTCTTAGTATGAAAGCACACTGATTTCTATCTATATTTCTTGGAAGCATATTATTCTAATATTAAACGAAGAAAAACTTTCGCGAAAAGACAAAGTCGACATAGTAAAAGTTGAATTTAAGATAGACAGGAGAAAATGAAATATATCAAATTTTATACGTGACTTTTGACTTTAAAATTATCTTCCAGGATGTGAATTTGACCTATTGTGAATGGAGATTGGAGAGCATTGATTACTTGAAAAGTTGGTGATAGGAACCGATTTATCAGTGCCCGAAGGAGCCTATTTTGACCAATTTTCAAGTAGAATTGGTCAATACATCCACCGGAGGAAACTGAAGTGTAGGGACGTGAGATGTAGATGTAAATGGAATGGAAATATTTGTTGTCCAATTTAATTTAGATAAAAATTAGATTTTTACTAAATTTTTGGGTAATTGCAACTACGATTCAGAACCTTTCAAATTTTTGCAATTTTTACTTTTTATTCTAACATTTCATTTGTTGCATCCGTTGTCTCAAACCTGTCATTTCCTTTTCGCAAAAGAATATATGAACTTTTCATTCATATCTTCGTTAGTTGATCGGGACAAATGAAATTGACCACATTTTGAACAAGTTTAAAAAGAGCAAAATGGTAATTTAACATTTTTCAATATAATAATTGAAATAATTAAATAAAAAACAAAAACAAAAAAATCTTAAATCCCACCCTACCCAACCCACCGCCACTGCCTGCTTCACCCCGATACCCAATTTCATCAATTTTTGGTGCACGCATAGGCAGGCCTTTTTTTTTTTTTTTTGGCCAAGATGGTTGTTTTCCATTTCTTGGAGAACCGCTCTTTGCACAGCAATTTTCTTATTTTACTTGAACAATCCTGTAAATAGAGGGAGTATTCATTGCGAGGCTTTATGATGTGAATTGATAATAGTTGAGAACTGAAAATCTTGTCTTTTCTTGTACTAGTCAAAGTTGAACGTTCATTGCACGTTCTTCTGAAATATTTTATAAGTGCCGTAAAAATAATATTTGATACCCATTTATTGAGATGACTCGATGAGTCTCAAACGAACTAAAGATAATAAAATTTAGGAATTTAAGATAAAAAATTATACTCTCAAAATTCAACTTCTATGATTCAATTTTTCTGTGACGATGAAATACCACAAATGAGTAACATTTTTATACTAAATTTGATACATAAAAATTATTGTTAATACATAAATTTAAATACCCATTAAAATTCCTAGATATATGAATAAAAATAAATTTATCTATAATGACTCTAATTCACGTAGATCAAAATTCATTGAATCAAGATTAATGTTAATTAATTGAGAATTAATAACACGAAATTAATACATGAGAATTAATTGTGAATATATGAATATAAATAAATTAATCTACAATAACTCTAGATTCACGTAGATCAAGATTAAGCAAGTCAATAATACATTCTACAATTTTAGTGAGATTACTCACAATATAGTCTCGGCCCTTTTGTGTCTTGATAAATTGGGTCCCGTTAAGAAGCAAGCCGTTCATTGAATTTAAATTACTGTAAATATTAATTAATTGATAATTAATAATACGAAATTAATACATGACAATGATTTAATAGTATTTATTACATATTGAAAAACGAAAAGTAAAGTATTATTGAAATAATTGAATTGTAATAGTGTTAAAATCGTCCAAAAAATAATTATAACTTGATGGGATATTTTTACAAGATTTTCGCTTTTTTTTTTTTTATTGTTGTTTATGTGAATTATGCAATTTGACACGGTACCGAGGAGATCTTCATATCCGTCCGAGTTAAAAGATTGTTAATTACGTGTTGGAATCTAGTTATTCCACCTGGTTTGGGACTGATTACTACCAGAGATTTCTGTATGCTACCTGTTTGTAATAAAGTCAAGAAGAGGAGGAAATGGCAGGAGCATGCGAGTGGTTATCCTCTCCGACCACAACCTGTTTGCCTGTAGTATTGATTGATTCTAACATCTAAAATCAATTGATTAATCAACAGAATGTACAGAAATTTTGTGCCAAGTTGTACAGAATAGTCACATGGATATGGTCCCACCCGATTTAAATATAATTTAAAAGAGTGGACCCCACATATTTGTTTCTTTTTTGTTTTTTTTATTTAATTTTTGTATGGCAAGGAAGGTTCTTGATTAATAGTTAATGGCCTCTCCATTTGCTTTCTCCAGCTGAAAATTTAACCGATTTTTGACAGGGATCCGACACCTTCACAATGAATAAATTGTAGAGACGGAACTGGACCATACTACTTGTACAACAGAGGTTGATAACCACTCACATGGAGGGTCCACCTTTTTGTTGTTGAATTTTTTAAACACGCGGATCCCACACACATGTGAGAGGTTGTCAACCGAGATTGTACAAGTAGAATTATCCGACGGAAATACCTAGTTTTAGTTGGTTCTTGTTTGTGTGTTATTGCAGAGACGAAAAATCATCCAGATCTGAAAAGAAGTGGTGGAGGTCGTGGTGGGCTTGGTTGTGGCGGAGGTGGGGTGAGGGTTTGAGGAAGAAGATAATTTTCTTAAGAGAGATGTTACATGTGGTGTACAAATAGACAAACTATTTTTTTTAATTTCCTTTCTCTTTTTCATTTTTGGTTTTTATTTAATTATTTCAATTACTCTATTGAGGAAATCAAAAGTTATCATTCAATTAATGGAGATATGTTCTTCTGCTGCATCGTAATGAAATGTTTAGGATTGTGAGTGCAATAAATGAAATATTAGAGTAAAAGTTTCAAGGATTTGAAAGGTTTGGGATAATAACTATAATTATTTCTAGATTTTAATAAAAGTCGATGAAATATATAATTAAAAATTCGTGAATTTCATAAAATGCGTGATTAAAATTAAGAATCAAGTTAAATGAACATAATGTTTAACATATGGGTTGACCGACCACTCACATTGTATGTGAGTCCCGATCTGAATTAAATATTGCCGACCTCCCCACGTGTATGTGTTGTGTCATCCCTTATATCAAGCATATGTTTGTATAGCAAAACTCTAAAATTAATACATCTTTTTAGTTGAACCAAACATGATAGTAACCATTTCAAAATTATTACACGCGTATAATAGATAAATTAACATTTGACAAATGAGAAGAATGGATCGTAAGTCGGGTTTTCTTACCTGTAATAGCCACACTGTCACAACCACTATTTCAACCTTTTAAAACCTAAAAGGGAAGCCATCATTTTGAACATGAAAAGTTCGGTATGGAATAGTCAAAAGGCATCTCAAACTTAGTGAGATTAGGTGAAATATTTATTGGCCGGCACCGGTCACCGCCTTGCGTAGTTGGTGAAACCGGTGTAAGTTGGTAGAAATTTTGCTGGACAAATTTGACACAAAGTGAATCTGAAGTCCAGATTACACATGGATCGCCAAGGACGTCGACTATAGTACAGCACTCCATGCATCTTCCCCATCTAAGCCGTCGTGTCACCATCATTCTTTAATTTTTAAATTTAGGCCAATTTGAGTCCCATTTTTTTAATATATATATAATGCATTATGCATTTTAGAATAATAAATTGATAAAAAAATATGGTCAAAAATGAAGAAAATTTTTTTAGATTGCGCGCAATATTATTTTATTGAATAATGTGTAGTTCAAAAGAAGCTGGAGAAAAATGTATTTTTTTTAAAAATAGGGATCAAACAAGGGTTTATTTTCAATCACACATTTATCAATAAAATATTTTGTACGTAAATTCAAATTTTTTTCATATTTTTTAATTACACATTCTTCTAAAAATTACAGTTCGAAATTTCATTTTCTTAAAATAATAGTCATCAAACAAGGCTTATTTTATTGAATTATACCTTTTTCAAACAAAGCTAAGCTTTTTCCCGTGTACAGACATTCGTTGAATTGGCCTTCATTTAAGGCTCTTCTGACTACTTTATTATTCATTTTTATTTTACAACTTGAGTACAGCTGGTCGAAGAAATTGAATCGTGTGAAAAAAATTTCAACAACGTAAGAGTGTTTTAATTATATTTATACTTAAATAAAACTTATAAGTAATTTTTATCTAATTATGTCCCTAGGTTGGCTTATGGTTGACAGAGAGCTAAACTAAAGAAAAAATGGTTTCAAGGACGAGGTAGAAAAGCTTAGACTGCGAGATAAAATTTAATGACTTATTTAATAAAGTGAACTGATCGTTTGATTTCACGCAAGTGCACGAAATCGTGGTCAAGTAATAAAGTGATGAATAGAGTGTCGAAATCATGAGGACTATATATTTGATTGGGTTAAAATTAATTGCACATTTAATTGAATAACAAATAGATTTTGAGTTTTCTATACTAATATATAAATTATCTATTAAACTAGAAAGTAAGTAAATGCGTTTTTCAAATATGTGATATGCATTGCTAAGATGTCGAATCCTCTTTATTATTCCATTTTTAGTGTAACAATTAAAATGACAATTTGAAATCATTCATGTCGGTCAATATTCCTAATTTAATTGAAAGTCTATCTCGATAGCGATCAAATCTATTCCCCTCATGTGACCATTATATCTCCCGATAAAAGATGCAAACATGATAAATACATTAACAAACATTAGAACACCTATTGAAACCATGTAAAGCATATGGTATATCTCTATTCTCTATCAAACCTTACAATATTTATTATAATATGCTTAAACCTTATTATCTCTCTCGATAACAATATAATCCACTAACAATTCAATTAGTAATCGAGCAATTGAAAAGAACGATAAAACAATAATAAACATCCACAATTCAAATCAAATTAAAGTCAAAATAATTAATTAAAAACTAAAAATATCATAACAATGGTTCATCTCATCTTAGCAGTGTATAAAATTAGTCTTAACATATTGAAATTGCAAGAAATAATATTTAAGTGAAAAAACATAACCCAGATTTTTGATAAATCGAGAAGATGAAGATGAATCTTGAATCTTTTCAATGGTTTCTTGATGAATTTTCACTTGTGTCGTCTCTTCTTTGCTCAAAAATTAGGTTTGAATCTTCACTTAATTGAATTCTTGCAAATTTTCTTCAATTCTCTCAAAAAAACTATAAATTCTCATCATTTGATGATAATAATTGATGAATAATGGAGTATAATATATACATGATAGTTCTTCAATATGTATTATGCTGTTATGTATTTGTAGGAGTCAAAAATTGGTTGAAAATCACGTCCAAATTGACTTCCAAAAGAATTCCAATCGAATAAAGAAAATTGCATTCGCTGGTGGATTTTTTATCTCTACATAGTAGTCAGTATTTTGGCCATAACTTTCTCTTCCGATATCCGATTGAAGCAATTCAAAGTACATTAAAAAGTTAACTTAAAGGGTTACAATTTTTATAAAAATAGAGTTTTCCCAATTGGGATATTTAGCCAAAAACGGGTCCCAATCATCGACTAAAAATTCAGAATATAACTTGTGCGATTGGAAATTGATTTTAATCATATTCCATTCCTTTTTGAATTCTAATTCAATCCAATTGTCTCCTAACAATTTTCAAAATATCATCTTGTGGTCCAAATCAACTATTGAATTTGCAATTTGATCCTCAAACTTTGAATTTTGCCATTTTTCATCATTTTTCGCTTCTTTCTTTCAATTCCTTGTTCAACCATTGAGTTTTACCTATATAACATAAAATACAACAATTTATGATATATTTTGTTAGAAGAACTATCAAATATCGCTATTTTAGACCTCAAATAAGTGTATAAAATACAATTATCATGAACCGTACATTATTTCAAATACTTTCAATACTTGAGTGGGTACCTTATTTAACATTCTACGTTGGAATAGACAAGCGACTACAAAATCTCCTCTATTACAAATGGGATTTTTAACAAGAGAAAAAATAAATAAGAATTGTCCAATTCTTCAATCAAATATTTTAATTGAAAGAGAGAAGTCAAGAATAGAATTCCAATAATATTCTCACTTATTGAAAATGTTAGCACTATCGAAGAACTCGTCGATAAATAATGACAGATTATTAATAGAGTTGAAGATTTGTAACGGAAAGGGAAATTAAAACATGATTTTAAAATTAGAAATAGAAAAATCACCTCTACCTTTGATTTTCACTGATTTTAACTCATTCAACGTTGAAAATCTTCCATAAACTATTTACGTGATTGAAAATAATAACAAAATACGTCAATCAATTTTGAGGATAAATTTTATAATAAAATTTTAGGCCGGCAAATTTGACAATACACAAATAAATTCTCGTTCATACTAACCTACTATCTTATTTCATCGTATAGCTGATGTTATTTGCAATAAGGAGAAGTTGATGAGACGAAAATGACTAAATTTTGTAACGATTAATTGACTTGACGCATTAATTAATTTCAGCTATGTACACTAATTGGCTGTATAAGGCCAAACATTATAGTCAAAATTTTAACGTATTGGTTCATACCACAACAAATTATTGGACCACTATAGTGTAGTGGCCCGGCGATGCATTATTTTCAAAGTCAATCTTAAAAAACAGGTTAATTTTATTAAATGTTGGATAAATAAGACCGGCGAAGTACAAGCTTTAGGGTTTATTTGAAAATTATTTTTCTTTAAATTCATTTTAAATCACACATTCTCTTAATAAAATAATATTTCACACGAATATATAATTTCTCCTACTTTTTAACAATACTTATCTCAAAAAAGGATTTTTAATTCAAATATTCTCTAGAAAACATGCATTAAGTGGCTATGCAAAAATAAAAAATAAAAAAAATACCTTGATTTAGTTATTTTTAACATTTATAAACTAAGCTTAAAATTTTGCTTTTTAAGTGAATATAACAAAAGAAGATAAATAATCATTTAACTGCATATTATGAACAATTATAATTTTCTCTGTCTACTCCATAGTAAATGTATGGAGAATGTACGATCTTGAGGCACCGAAACATTCATTTTAAATGAGACAATAGTAACATAATGGAAGTACACATGGATGGAGTCAAGACAGAACTTTTTTTTTTTTTTTTACACAAATCTAATACTTAGAAAAATAGAAAGTCTACATATAAATAAAATAAATGAACTTGAGTAATCCTGGATTAAAATCTGGGGTCATCTCCTATCTATGTCCGAAACATGCTACATGTACAGTCATTAGTGGGCTGTAAATTTTACAGCTCACACTAATTAGTGTGGACTGTAACAATCCACTTATAGTTCACACTAATTAGTGTGAGCTGTAAAATTTACAGCCCACTAATAATTTACAGTCCACTAATAACTGTACAAGTGACCTTTTTTTTTTTTTGCCTGTGCCCCTACATTGCACAAGTGCAACTCATGTAAACATGAAAGTATATTGTTGACTAATGTAGTGAATGTCAACATTTAATATATTTATAAATATATATCATGTTAAAGTCCAACGAAGTACGCTAGAGTCGGGGCAAATGGCCAAGCCGCCAATCAATGTTGATTGACAATACATCACAAAAAAAGTCAAAATCTGCGAGCTAATTCGAGTGAACCTAATACAGAAATTAGCTAGTCAGACTGTGCACATGATGCGTGTGGTCAACTTTGTATCATGCAAAGAGAAGATGAGAAATACTAAATAGTGATCAAATATTAAAGAAATTTATTTATTCGTAACTATTTTCGAGTTAAATTTCAGAAAATAAAAAGAAAAAGAAAAAAGAAAAGGAGAGATTTAGGAAAGACAAAGTTTCTCATTCATTTGAAAAAAATGTGACAAAAACGTGAGAAACGAGGGAGGCTATCAAGAGCAACCGATGGTATTGTTTCCCCATCACATCAACAATAAATATATACATTCTTACTCCAAAAATGTGCACCAAACAGGGGCTTAATATGCAAACTTCTTGAAAATTCAAATTCTTTATTAATTCCAACAATAATTTAGTTTTACAATCTGAAAATTAAATAGGGGTAAACTAGGAAAGATCTTGGCAAAAATTAATTTTCTAATGATATTAAATAAGCTTTCTTAATTAGTGTGAAAAACTAAACAAGCCTATATAATTGGGACGGATTGAGTAACTTTAATAATTAATCTACATAATCCACCATGTGGTAGGGGTAAATTTGGGGTTAGAACATTTTTTTGACAAAAAATTTCTCAAAATTTTATTTTTAGAATGTTAAAATGATTCATAGAAGTAGAATTTAAGAATATTTTTATACGGAACGCCGGTGCCGAATGAGTGATACTAGATTACGAGGGTTCATGTAGCCCTGGTAAAGCATAATTACTATTATGCTTGTGATACAATAAAATATGAAAAAATCTATCTATCATGGAATTAAAAAAAAAAAAAAAGCCATGTTGACCGAGTAAGAATATTTTTATCAGGGGCAGAAATTGATCAGTAATTGTACACACCTAAAATGTGCACTTATAAGAAATTATTTAATGTAATACAATATCCAATGAGGATTTGAAGAGCAAAGTCTAAAGTCTAAAAGCAACTTGTTTGGTCTTCAGTGGAGGTTTGGTGAAATGTCACACCATATGGAAAAATGTAATTTCCATATGGTTGGTTATATTAACACCAAATTTTTTTAAACACACAACATTTCAATTTCATTAAAAGTCATTTTACTTTTTATTCATTATTATATTTATACCTTAATTTTTTTTTTCTTCATCACATTTTTATTTTTAAAATTTTATTAATCAGAAAATATTATCCTTATTCGTGATCTCCGTCTAAAAAATATTGTTAACGTATTTTAAAATGACGATCAAATATTTAATTTTTGCTTATTTAAAAAAAAATGGCACAAATGAATCTTTTTACTCTATTCTAAAGAAAATTTTAGAGGGAAACCATAATCAGGAAGAGTTTATGATGATTTGAGAGTAAGAATGTAATGAAAAACGTTTGATAAATGTGAAAATGTTATGAACATTTTATGCCATTAAAATATAGTCTAATTATTAAAACACAATATACATGCATATGTGTTGGAAGGAGGGTGGTATCATCTGGATACTAATCAAATCAAGTATCAATGAGAATTTTAGAGCGATACAACTCGACTTGTCGATTCTTTTTATACTTTATAACAAGATTATAAAGTGTAAGTCATAGTAAGAAAAATTCCCGTGCTTTAACTCCCGTGTTAATTCATTTAAATTTATATAAATTGATTTAGTTTAGATATTAAACTAATAACTTTAACGTTGTATTGAATTTTGACTATGTTTGGCGATCAATTCCTATTAGTCTAAATTAACCAAATTAGCCTTTTCGGCTAAAAATTTCCATCCAACGCATTGAACTGTTTGCCTAACGATCATCTAATGATTTGAAGTACCTAATTGAGATTTATAAAAATGAGAGATTTTTATTTATTATCTGTATACTTGAAACTTCACTTCATTTAAAGACTAAAAATTATGTTCATCTTTTTAATTAAAAGTCTTATCTGCAATTTTTTTCATTATCGAATGGCAACGAAACCTAATCCAACCGTTTTGAATGATCTCATAAAAAGTAAAGAAGAAATCTCATCTAGAAATATACTTGGAAGGTGTTTGGTGGAGATTAAAATTTGATTTTTAGTAGATTGTGATAAAAAATTTTGAAATGTGTGGTTGAAAAATTGTGGGATTAATGAAAGATGTGGTTAATATTGATTGTTTGATTTTGACTTGGATTAAAATCTGATTTTAATCCTGATTAAAGTATTTTCAATTTGTGGAGTTAATCTTTATTTTAGAAAAGTGATTGAAAATACTATAAATACATTACATTGTGAAGTTGGAAATACCGCTATTTCAATTTGTGAGAGGATGCATCAAGTACATTGGGTACTTCACAAAATTCAATTGAGGTAAATGTAGATCCTACTCATATAGACTTAGGTGATGATGAGGAGTCGACTGGGGAAATTAGATAAAAAGAAAATTGACCTCTACAGTGTGGCATCATTTCAAGTTACATAGAATTAATAACGTGCACAAAGCAATTTGTAAACAATGCAAGAAACAGTCAGGTGGTGAGTCAAAAAAAATGGGACAAGTCATTTACATGCTCATTTTAATAGATGTCCCCTTCAAGATCAGAAGGATGTCAAACAGAGATTTTTGAATCAATTTAAAGAACCTAGTGGTAAGACTGCAATGTGGGCATTTAATTTTGATCAAGAGAAATGTAGGAAGGAACTTGCAAATATGATCATCCTACATGAATATTCTCTTTCAATGGTTGAGCATTCTGGATTTAGAAAATTTTGTAATACAGTTTAACCATTATTTAAAGTTGTTTCTTGTAATACTATTAGGGCTGATATCTGGAAAATTTATGATTACAAGATAGCGAAAGTAATGGGCTTGTTAGAGGGGACCAATAGTAGAATAGCAGTTACTACTGATATGTGGATATCCAATCAAAAGAAGGGATTTATGGCTATCACCGCATATTACATAGACGATTCTTGGAGGCTTCAAATGCGAATTTTGGTGGTGCGGTTGGAGTTTGAACTTAAAAAATAATTTATTTTCTTGGTAATTAATCGAACCGAACCGAACCGAGCCAGCCGAACTGACTTACGTGGTTCTTGCGCGGTTATGGTATAGTCAAAAATTTGATAGTACAGTTATGAGTTTGATCGAACCATTGCAATCCCTATATTAAACAGGGACTTATTGTTTATATTTTCAACAACATATACTATTTATAAGGTCTTGAGGTAGTTAAGTCTTTTTTCTGTTAATGACACATGGCAACCACTAATTTGCTGGCTTCTATTTGATTTAGTTATATTTCACATTTTATTTACCAATTTAGATCTCATATTTGATGAAGTATTTTGGCTCGCCTTTTATATTCAACATTGCTTATGAGAGTTCACACTATTAACGTTCGTCAGCTTACTTCTGAGTTCGCATACATATTTCGACTCTTCGAATTACTTGCTCACATATTAAAATTTGCTTGTGCTCGTTTATAAACCTTGTAAATATTTATTGATAACGATTAGCTACAAAAATGCCCTTCCTTTGTCGATGTCGTGTATGTTTTCATTAATAAATGCGAAGTTCCTGTCTTGATTTAAGATGTATAACAACTTTGGTTGCTCTATAAATTTTGCTCATTAATAAAGGACAACGTGTCCAATAAATAGATTTCTTATCATTTTTTGCCCTTTAAACCTTACCAATAATAAAATATCTCACCAGAAAATTGTGGGCCGTACTTCGAAGTTAAATTGCATTTATTTCAATAAAATATGCCACCTCCAAATTTAGTGACTCGCAACACCTTGCCGGCAGTTTTATGCATACTAGAATGTTTGGTTAAGTTTTGAAAAAGCACAAATCTCTCTTAAAGTACCTTTTTTTTTTTCCATTCAAGTTTTGTAATTTATAATTTTTTTTTTTTTTTTTGCTTTAAGGCCTTGTTTGATGTTAACTATTTTTCGTGGAACTATTTTTCAAGTTCCAACTTTTTGGTTGTTTGATGGCCAATTTTTTCTTAGCAATTGGTCTCCCCCCCACCCCATCACGTGACCCTCTTTTCCATGTTTTCATTGAATGGTGGTGGGAAAATGATTTTCTAGTTTTTTCTTTTTCTTTTTTTTGGCAATATGAACAAATTTTATCTTCAATTGTAATTTTTTTCCCCTTTAATGGACAATTTTCATGAAAAATAAAGTTAAACGAACACCAAAAGATCAAAAATTTCAATATTTTTCAGGTAAAAAATTATACCAATCAAACACAATTAATTGACAGTTTTCGAAAAAACTAGTTATAGGCAATTATTTTCTCTGAAATTCGTTTTCTTTCCACCTATTTTCCATTCTTGCAATCAAACGAACTCTAAGTGAAAATTATTTTGAAAGCAATATTAAAGACGTATATTTGTACACATACATATATAGGAACATGTACATGTATGAAATTGAATACATACATGGAAAGTATAAAGAGATATTTGATTGTTATTAAATATCGAAGTGTCTCTTGCGCCAATCTATTCTCAATTAGTTAGTTACATATACAAGCAACTTTTGTAATTTTAACTAAATCACACATATGATCAATAAAAATATCTTAACTTTAAAATTTTTGAACAAAAAGTCTCTAGTGGAGTCTCCAGTAATTATTAAAAAAAGCTTCAATTCGTTCCCTCGTTCGCCAGAATTTCCCAAAATAAGTCGAACTTCCATGATGGAGGTAATTAATTACATTTTTTACTCAATTGGCAATGTAAATACATGACTTTATGAGGTCAATATTGTACCGCGTTTGATATATCAAACATGGAGAAATGCTAAGCTACCACAGAGATATATCTTTCTATATATTATTATTAGGAATTAGTCTCTTGAAGTAGTCGAAACCATTCTAGTTCTTGCTACAAATTCTCTATATAAGCCTCTCCTCCTACAAAAAATAATTATATGAAGCCGTTTGCCCTATTATAGCTTCCTCCTTACTTTATTTGCCATTTTTTTTTCTCAGCAGTACTTCTGCTTGCAGCTTCTTAGCTTCGCCATCTTCGTTGATCAGGTTTCTCTCTCTCTCTCTCTCTTTGGGTTTGTTGTGTAGCTAGAGCGCTGCTTCTCAGTTGATTGGAAAACCGTCACAAAAATCATTTGCCAAGGTATTAGATACTTTTTTTCCCGGTTTTTTGCGAGTTTCCTGTAGTGAAGGTTCAAGCTCATGCATAGAAAACAAGTTTTGCAGCTAGAATAATAAGTTGCACAGAGAGCCGCCAGCGAGAAACAGAGACAAAAATCGTTTCTTATGTTCTTTTAATCAACGGTATTACTATTTTTTTGTTTTTCTATGATGGTTAAATGACAAAAAGAGGGGAAAAAAAAAAAAAGTCAGAAAAAACACGAACGAACTTTGTAATGAATTTACATCAATTAGGCACTGTTTGATTGGCCAATCTTTGTCATGGAAAATGGAATTCAAATTTCATTTCCAACTTTTAGCTTGTTTGATACTTTATTTTTTTCCAGGGAACTCTTTTTCTTGCTTTTGTCTCACACGTGCCACATTCCTTGATTTTGTGGAAATTGGTTTTCCAGGTTACCTTTTATTTTTTTTTTTGGAAAAACATTCTAAACACAATGGTAAAAAAATTTATCACTTCTATTGACAATTTCAATGCAAAACAAAGTCAAACAAATGGTGTTCGGTATGATAATTTTTTTAATTTTTTTTTTTTATTTTTTTGCAATTAGAACAAATTTTAGACCTAATTATAAAAAAAAATTATCAGTTTAATGGACAATTTTCAAGAAAAACGAAGTCAAACGGACACCAAACTTTCAACATTTTTCAAATGAAAAATTATATCAATAAAACACAATTAATTACAATTCCCAGTAAAACAAATTTTAGGCAATTCAATTCCATGTAATTTATTTTTTTTCCACTCAAATTCCACTTTTGCAATCAAACGGACCCTTACTTTCAACATAATCTATAAGCTAGTGGCCTGGTTATCGATTCCATTTACTGGTAGTAGAAACTTTTAGGAAAAAATTGAAGATTAAAGCTTAAGTGATTGGTCAATTTTAATCCCATACTTGTCAACTTTCAATTATTTTTCTCGACTGTCAAGTATCACCTTAATTTATGTACTGGTTAAGGTCAAATTTGTTTAACATGTTCGAATTAAAATTATATTTAAACAAATTTAGTTTCTGCTAATTAGCATAGTCCATACATGAAACTGCAGAGATCACTGAAGAAAAGTATTATTTCCGAAGAAAAAGAATGTGGAAGCTTAAGATTGCTGAAGGACATGGACCATATTTGTACAGCACCAACAATTTTGTTGGCAGACAAACTTGGGAGTACGACCCTAATGGCGGAACACCAGAAGAAAGAGAAGCATTTGATAAAGCTCGCGAAGAATTCCAGAGGAATCGGAAATTGAAGGGAGTTCACCCCTGTGGTGATTTGTTCATGAGGATTCAGGTGATTCAGTGATCAGTCTTGTACTTTTACATTCAAGCGGTACAGAGAGTCCATGATCATGGCTAAATTTTGATCCAAACGAGCTTTAAATTTGCGTGAAAGAGAAATTCAAGATTCATAGCTTAATATCGTAAAAGAATAGTTAAAGAGTATGTTTAGTACGTATTACTAGGCATTACCAAAGTCCATACTGTACAATTCATTTACCAAATGAGCCATTAAAGATTTCTCATATTTGATGTTGCGATATATCTCAGCTTACTAAGGAAAGTGGGATCGATCTGATGAGCATACCACCAGTTAGAATAGGAGAAAAAGAAGAAGTAACCTATGAAACAGCCACGACTGCCGTGAAGAAAGCTTTACGCTTAAATCGTGCAGTACAAGCTAGTGATGGCCATTGGCCAGCTGAAAACGCCGGCCCAATGTTTTTCACTCCTCCATTGGTAAGATTAATTTTCACCAATTTTTTCACTACTCGTTCGAAAGGATACATATCAACTCTATGTACTTTGTAATTTAATTTGTTCTGTACGAAAATGGTAAAAACAGTTGTTGCTGTTTGTACGCTAATCCTCAAGTATTATACATGCAGATTATTGTGTTGTATATCAGTGGAGCAATTAATACTATCCTCACATCAGAACACAGAAAGGAGATGGTTCGCTACATTTACAACCACCAGGTGATGTACCTAAACATGCCTTTATGACAATTTTGACAAGGTGGCAATGGACTATACAGTATTAAATTAAAGAAAAATAAAAGAGTCGAAATCTTGTCCATTGTACTATACTGGGGACTTCTTATGAATCCTAAACGTTTGTATATGTATTTCTGATGCTTAAAATTGTGAAATGTGATGTGTAGAACGATGATGGTGGATGGGGATTTTACATTGAAGGTCATAGTACGATGATTGGCTCTGCACTTAGTTACATAGCTCTACGTTTGCTGGGAGAAGGGCCTGACGATGGTAATGGTGCGATTGCTAGAGCCCGCAAATGGATCCTTGATCATGGAGGTGCAACCGGAATTCCCTCATGGGGAAAGACCTATCTTTCGGTATAAATCTTTAGATCCAATCTCGATAAAAAATAAAAAAAAAATTCCAAGTAAATTAGCCAAGATTGAAGCGAGGAACATTATGAACCAAATACTTTCTGATACAGGTCCTTGGAGTGTATGATTGGGATGGTTGCAACCCATTACCACCAGAATTCTGGCTTTTCCCTTCATTTTTACCATATCATCCAGGTAAATAACGAAAGAGAAAATTCAATCAATAGATGATTATTAAAGATTAGGTAGGATTTGATTATAATTAGTATGATTCATTCTAATTTTTGTTTCTC
The DNA here is from genome assembly GCA_035079005.1 of Fraxinus americana. Classification (NCBI taxonomy): domain Eukaryota; kingdom Viridiplantae; phylum Streptophyta; class Magnoliopsida; order Lamiales; family Oleaceae; genus Fraxinus; species Fraxinus americana. The sequence goes on along the minus strand of CM068709.1, from coordinate 35,073,900 downwards.
GTATGCGTTGCAGCCAAGATGTGGTGTTATTGTCGTACTACATACATGCCTATGTCATATTTGTATGGGAGAAAATATCATGGGCCACTCACCGATCTTGTTTTATCGTTGAGAAACGAGATTCACGTCAAGCCATATAATAAGATAGACTGGAATAAAGCACGTCATGACTGTTGTAAGGTTAGGAATTGTCTCTCTTGTGGTTAACTAGTAGGACCCTATCACAATTGATTTTGGTATTAAATAGCTGGAAAAGTTAGATTTGGAATGCCCTTCCTTCTGGGTAGCCAAGTATAATCAAATTACGAATAATCCTTAGTTGTCCCCTGATCTACCTATACTAAGGTCAATATATTACGACGTGGTCGGATTGAACTTTAGGTTAGAAATATTACGTCTTCGTAAGTTTTATTTTGAATAAACTTATAATATCACCATATTTGTTTGATGCAGGAAGATTTGTACTATCCTCATAGCTTCATACAGGATTTTCTCTGGGATACTCTCAACTACTGTACCGAGCCAGTAATGAGACGTTGGCCACTGAATAAGATTAGACAGCGAGCCATGGATAAGACAATCAAATACATGCGTTATGGCGCAGAAGAGAGCAGATACATTACCATCGGATGTGTAGAAAAGGTTAATAATTCTAAATAAAATTAACGACAGCAAAATTTTGATGTTTCAGATACCCTAATATGTTGTTGTTAGGCCTGAAATCACACATTTTTCTTAATGCAGAGTCTACAAATGATGTGTTGGTGGGCACATGATCCAAATGGTGACGAATTTAAGCATCACCTCGCAAGAGTTCCCGATTACTTGTGGCTTGCCGAAGATGGAATGAAAATGCAGGTGTGTTTTTGACATAACAATATGTTTTGCTAAGCTTAAAAGTATATGCTGTTTTTCTTACTTTTAAGTAGAAAAAAGTTACTTCAATAGTAACTCAATTTGTTATTTTAAATGCAGAGTTTTGGTAGTCAAAACTGGGATAGTGCTCTTGCCACTCAAGCCGTTATTGCAACTGGTATGGTTGAGGAATATGGGGATTGCCTTAAGAAGGCGCACTTCTATGTGAAAGAATCTCAGGTTCATTTCTAGGCAAAATCGAAACGTTTCTTTTCCCCTCATAAAAGCTGCCAAAAGTAGATTGTTAACAGGATTATGTTTCATGCTAACTATGCAGATAAAAGAAAATCCTGCGGGAGACTTCAAAAGTATGTATCGTCACTTTACTAAAGGCTCGTGGACTTTCTCCGATCAAGATCAGGGGTGGGTCGTATCAGACTGCACAGCCGAAGCCCTTAAAGTAATTTAATTTGTTTTTACAATATGACAACAAATTCACATAAAAATAGCAAAAAATAAGTTTGAACTGATTAAACCTGCCTGAATTTTACAATGCAGTGTCTCCTTTTACTCTCACAAATGCCCACAGAAATTGCTGGAGAAAAAGCTGATGTTGAGCGCTTGTACGAGGCTGTGAATGTCCTCCTATATCTGCAAGTATGAATTTCATTGAATTCTTCGAATCTTAGGGCCAAGTTGTTTTGAGCATGTTTGATATATAGTATTTAACATCATTGAACAATATTGAAAATCAAAAATAAGTAAATATAGTTCATTTACTTTCTCGTCCTATGTAATCGTGACTGATTATGTGCTTATATATCTTTCAGAGTCCTGAAAGTGGTGGATTTGCTATTTGGGAGCCCCCAGTTCCACAGCCATATTTGCAGGTAACATGTTTGCCATGCTGAGTTGAAATATTACTCGAATGCATTATTCAAGAAAAAATAAGTTAAAATCTTGTTCATTTTCAGATGTTGAATCCTTCAGAACTTTTTGCAGACATAGTAGTCGAATCAGAGTAAGAAACATTAGCCCTTTCCTTTTTTCACACACTATTTCTATCTTTTATTCTTCAAATACTGACACCATAATTTGACAATAAATATGACATTGATAATTGATTTAATTGGTGGTTTCAGGCACGTTGAATGCACTGCTTCAATAGTCCAGGCTCTTTTGGCATTCAAGCGTCTACATCCAGGTCACAGGGAGAAGGAAATTGAAATTTCCGTTGCAAAAGCAATACCCTTTCTTGAAGGAAGACAATGGCCCGATGGTTCATGGTGAGTCGATTTATGTCTGGTATATGTTTGGTTTGTGGTATCCTTAATAAAATTGCACAATGAATATTTCTCGATCTAACTAGAAATATATACACTTGACAGGTATGGCTATTGGGGGATTTGCTTTCTGTATGGAACATTTTTTGTGCTTGGAGGAATGTCTGCTGCAGGGAAGACTTATGAAAACTCTGAAGCAGTTCGTAAAGGTGTCAACTTTTTCCTATCAACACAAAATGAAGAAGGTGGATGGGGAGAATGCCTTGAATCGTGTCCAAGCATGGTAAGCATATACCCTTTAGACTCTACAAGAAATTCTTCTAACCTTCTCCTTTTAACTAAAAATTACTCATATTTGATGATTGTGTGACAGAAATACACCCCTTTGGAAGGAAATAGAACAAATTTGGTACAAACATCGTGGGCCATGCTAGGTCTTATGTATGGTGGACAGGTTAGTTCAAAATTTTGAGCTTATATGCTTTCTATCATAAAGTGTCAAAATGTGTCGAATCATTATTTTTTGCATTTACGTTGAGACAATCTGATACTTGAAAAACATGATCTGACTCGTGAAGGTTATGTGACGTGGACGTTACGTCCATCACAGGCCGTGTTGGGTCTAAGAATTTACATTATTAAGTCATGCTTAACTTTTCCCTCTTTTCTAATAAAATTAGGCGGAGAGGGATCCAACACCTTTACATAAAGCAGCAAAGTTGTTGATTAATGCCCAAATGAATGACGGAGATTTCCCTCAACAGGTGAATAATAATTAATTAAATTGCATCACTAAACTTAGCTAAAATTTTCTAATAATTATTCTTCATAAGTAACGGAAACGAATTTTTCATTACAGGAAATTACTGGAGTATACATGAAGAATTGCATGTTACATTATGCACAATACAGGAACATTTTCCCATTGTGGGCACTCGGAGAATATCGTAAACGTGTGTGGCCATCTCAAAGCCTGTAAATTAAGAGAAAAATCGCCAACATAATTCTTTTTTCTTTGTATAATGGATGTATTTCCTTTTGAAGTGTTCATGTATTATAACCATGCAATAATGATATGCCTGATAAGTTGGATTGAATAATAATGTCCATGAGAAAGAAAAAAGTTATATTTTGTCCCCGTCTATGTACAATTTGGCTAAACAAACTCATTTTGTGATTTTCAGTGTACTTCATAGAGTACCTTTCCGAAAGATTATTGGCTGTACAACTTTGTCAAACTTATTCTTTACCTACACAAATTTTTTGAGCCGTATTACATGCAACTACGATGTAATTTAATGATAGTCTCTTCATTACCTCGGCCTTAATTGATAATCCAAATTATTTTCCTCTTGACTATGGTTAAATTTAGATTGTCCTAACCTAACATCTAGTTGTAAAATATAGCTTGTTGAGGTATAATTGAATTCAGACTAATAAGGTCAAATTGGCCCAACTACACCTAATAAAGTCAACATTGATGGGATTGACATTGATGGGCACAATTGCTTAATTTTCAACACTGCCACGACGCCACCCTACACTTTTGTGCATTTATTATTTGTTAAGGAAGTTTAAATATTATTTATTATACACTGTTGAGTTCTATATAATATTACGTACCAAATATAGGTGGAGGAACCTTGTTTACTTAGAGGAGATAATATATGGCTTACAAAAGGTGCAAAATAAAGGCTAATTGTTATCCTTAAACAAGGTTAGAGTCAAAGTTATTCCATTAATCTACCTTTAATTAAAATCATTACTATATTGATACCCACACGTTTATTACATTTTAATTGTATTATAAATTATTAACATTTACTTATTATCAAAATTATGTCTTAATCTTTACTTAAAAATATGTATACTCAAAATAATTTAAATAAATCAGACGGAGAAGAACGCCATACAGTATTCATAAAAGTTAATACATAAAAGTTAATGGAACATAATTTAATTTTGCTAAAAATATGGAAGACTTAGCCCCTGAATCCATAAAATTTAAAAACATTGTTTTGAATAGTATTTGTTAGAGAATGTATGGTTAAAAAGTAGAAAAAAATTTAAGTTTACGTGTAAAATATTTTATCATGTGAATGCGTGATTGAAAATAAGTATAAGAAATAAATTAAAGTAAATGATGTCAAACATGGGCATAATGAATTGTGTCCGAGTAGTAGGCAGGACGTGACAATGATTGATCCAATGTTATGCTCTTCCATTTTTCTCCTTTGTTTTTGCTCTTACAGATATGATTGCAAAGATGGACATTTGGAACCCAAGAAGGTCTTGAAGACCCTCTAGCGATCAACTCAAAATAAATGTTTGATAAAGCTTCTTTCGTTTACCATTCCCGCGTTCTCTATGCAGAAATTCTAAAGCTTCTTTGAAGAAAAGTGTTGGATTGTGATGCCAAATCCAATCCATTTGACTAGGCTGTGATGAAAAGGGCTTGGACCAAAGATTTACTATTGCTCAATAATATCATCTCAAGATGCCTAGTGAAACCAATAGCAAGGTCCAGGTCTATCTCGCATTTTCGATTGTGTGATTTTAGTTACCCTGGTGTGAGACAAGTTGCAAGTTGCTCCGAGCCTTATTTGATTAATGGTGTGGCTGGATAGATATGGTGTGAGTGGGTTTGAACCCTAATTCATTCGGTATTTTCTCCTTCCGTGTGAGAGTTTTCTTCGAGATAGAGTTCTTGGTGTAATCCTTGTTCATCTCCCTTCATCTTCCTTTTCTAGTTGGATGAATCTTCAAGTTTTCTTAGTGAAATCGGAAGCCTGAGTGTTCTTCTTCGGAGGAAGTGTGAATCGACTGTGGCAAAGTTAACTTTTGCTGGTTCATAGAAGTGACTGCAACTTGCCTGGTTCATTGTGAGGGTTTTTGGGTGAATCTGAGGTCTCTATGTTGATACAGATGGGTACAATATCTTAAATATTGATGTTGTTTAAGCTTTAATTGGTACACGCTCTAAAACTTGGTGCAGTCCTAGTGATGCTTGGAAGTTGTGGCTACCTTGTTAGATAACTGGATTGAGCAATAAGCTACCTGCATTACCACTGGCATCAAGGTGGAGATCAATTGGATTGTGATGCCAGATCCAATCCATTTGTTTAGGCTGCGATCAAGGCCGTACCTGTGTTTCGCGGGGCCTGAGGTGAACTTTAAAATTTGGGCCCCCCAAGTCATAAAAGACAATCCCATTTTTCTTTTAAAAGAGTATTACGGAACGAAATTTGTTAACTTCAACAATAAAGCAACAAAAAAACTAAAATATTCAAAATATTTATTTTGCAATCAAGTAACAATACGAAGATGTTCTAATCGATCACTTAAATATAACTCGTCTTGCAGTTTTCGAGGTAAAAATATCAATCAATTTTGTATAGTCGAGTTGTTAAACCATTTCTTTTTTAATGGATAACATGGCCAATCCATTCAGTCTTTCTTGCGACATAGTTGAACGGAGATAAGTCTTGATCAATTTCAACTTGGAGAAGCTTCTTTCTGTTGATGCAACTGTAACTGGTATAGTGAGCAAAATCTTGTAAGCAATGCTAGCATTTGGAAAACAACCATCCATTTTCTTCAAGTAATTTAGCACATCAATAGCTCTTTTTGTTTCTTCAGGTAAATAGCACTTCAAAACTAACAATTCCGTACAGAAGTCATCACCAATAATGTCTGAATGTCCATTATGGTTCAGATATTGCTCAAGATTCATACAAGATTTCAACTAACTATCAAAATGCATACTTTTTAACCTCTCCAAATTAAACAAGAATCCAAATGTCTCTTCATAATGTTTAAATTGTTCAAAGCGAGTTTGAAGTGAAGATCTAGTTTGATCAATTATAAAGAGAAAATAATCAACTCGAAAAGATTCTTCAGCCGATTGTGTTACCTCTTCACTACCACTTTCATCAAAATGCCTCTTTTTTCGAATGCTACGTTTCTCTCGAAAAACAGCTTCAATGCCCATTTCAATTGCCATTTGTTTAGCTTTATCCATGGCACTAGCAAATTCAAATTCTCTATAATTTTCGAGAAACAAAATAAGCGCTTGTAAAAGTTTGATGGCTTCATCAATATCCATTTTTTCAGCTTGAAAAAATTTACTCACGGTATTGATAGCATACAATAACTTATATCAAATGACCATGTCAAGCAAGAACCCAAAATTCTCAAGTTCATATGTTGCTAAGGATTCAGCTTCACTCTTCGTTTTAGCATCTTCAGTAATGTTTGCCAAGTCAAGTAAAGCGTCTCTATCACATTATCACATATTCAATTAATAAAATCCCATTTCAAACTTCAACGGTTCAACCCCTATCATCCGTAATCAGTTCATCATACATCCATCATCCAATATCCATACTCAAATTCTCAATCACAAAACAACATACAGTAAACTATTAAAGTTAGAAACAACAACAAGAATCTCTGGTCTCTGGAATCGAGAAAGTTAGAAACATACCCGGACGGCCGGATACTCCTCAACAAAATACATCTAAACCGGTTTGAAGTGGCACATTTAGAGTCTCAGACCTTCTGTAGTTCTGTAAATCAAAGATTAAAATGATTAAATCAAATTCAATGGTTAATCGAGAATTTGAGATTCGAGGAGAAGAACTGAAGAAATCAAATTACTATGAGTCCGTGAATGTGTCTCTTAACTCGGACTCTAAATGACTCAAGTCACTCAACATATGGCTATGTAAAAAATACAATAAAACCTAATACTTACTCAATAATCAAGGGCCTGGAGGTGGAGACTTGGAGAGGACCCTGTCACGCTGGACGCCGGACGGAGAAGACGAGACGGCAGGAGTCACAGGACGAGGTTGGCTGGTTTGGTAATGCCGTAATAGTTCAGTTCAGAGCAATGTTTTCTTTCTATTTTCTCCCTCACGAGTCACGGCAGACGGCACAGGCTCGAGCTGACTGTCGGACGGGCGGAGGCACGGTGGAGGCGAGGAGGAAACGGCGCACGGAAGTGGAGAAACGGGGAGTGCAGGCTGTGTTTTGACATTTTATTATATAAATTAAAAAAAAAAGCCCAAAGAAAATGGGCCCTCAGATATCCTGGGCTGAGGTGGCCGCCTCTTGGGCCTATCCTCAAGTCCGGCTCTGGTTGTGATGAAAATGGCTTGGCTCAAAGATTTACTATTGTCCAATAACATCATTTGAAGAGGCTCAATGAAACCCAGCTCGATAGCAAGTTTCACGTCTATCTAGCATTTTCAGTTGTGCGACTTTAGTTACCCTGGTGTGAGATAAGTTGCAAGTCGCTCTAAGTCATTGATCTCTCCTTTGATCTATGGCGAGGCTGGACACATATGGTGTGAGTGGTTTTGGACCCTAATTCATTCGGTCTTTCCTCCTTCTGTGTGAGAGTTTCTTCGAGAGAGTTCTTTGTGTAATCTTTGTTCATCTCCCATCATCTTCCTTTTTGGGTTGGATGAATCTTTGTGTTTTCTTAGTGAAATCAAAAGCTTGAGTGTTTTTCTTCTGAGGGAGTGTGAATCGACTGTGGCAGAGTTGAGTTCTTCTGGTTCATAGAAGTGGTTGCAACTTGCCTAGTTCGTTGTGAGGGTTTTTGGATGAAACAGAGGTCTCTATGGTTCATACAGATGTGTATAATATTTTAAGCCTAAGGTTGATTGAAATTTTGATGTCAAGTGGTTGGATTTCGATTTTGTAATATTCTTCGATCTGTTTAAATCTTGATCAGTTTTGTATAATAAAAAGATTGCACTAGCCGACCACTATGTGATCAGTTATGGCCAGATAATAAAGCCAAACCGTCCACTCTCTGTTTCAAGATAAAAAGAAAAGTGAACCAAACAAATTAACCCTAGCCTTTTGCAACTTGATTGCCATTATCTTATTTCTTTTATGAATTCCTTTTGAAATATACTGCATGAAGGAGAGTGATTGCAGAACGAAAGCACCTTCTAACTAGTTAAGAATTGATTTTTATATTGAAGAGTTTGTGGTATCCACGTCCAAAAGTATAGATCTTTATTTCTCTGGCAACCAATTGAGCAAGAACAATAACTCTTTCCTTCATTTCTATATTTAAATTTTTACATGGTTTACAAAGAGAAAGGACAATCTATCTCATCTGACATTGGGACAACAAATTTTATCGGTTACATTGCTAGAAATTAAATATTTAGGCTAAACTTTCTACTACTAGAAATTAAATGATAGGGCTAATCTTTCGTGTCTGATCAATCTCATATTGCTCCCATACTCTCCTTTTCACAGTTTGAGTTGCTCCCTTTTTGTGCAAAGCTAACACGGGAATCACTTTTGTTTTCTTTCATCAATTCGGCAAGCTAGCTGTCCATTGCATGTCCATAGATTGATAACATTCAAGAATCTTAAAATCAAAAGATTGTCTGATTCTATTATTTCTGTATTTACGTTTGTCTTCAGCTCTTAGGGAGATGATCAATGAAACAGGAAAATATAAATAAAGAAAAACACGCTTTAGAAACGTTTGGTGTGTGTGTGTCAATTGGAAAATGTTCGTGCGTGAAGTGCCAAAAGGACCAAAAGAAGGATCTATTGCTCGCGCCAAAAAAAGTGATGTTTACAAGTTGCTTAGCACTGCCCTTGTCATGAAAAGTTGGAAAGCCAGCAAATATAGAAATATAGAGTAAAGGAGTCTTTTGTATCCCCTTTGTTTTACCTGTTTCACAATAAAGTGCCACAAATAAAAGTAAGTTTTGGATGCTGCAAACGTAGGATTGGCATTATCTGGAGTGACATTATAAATACACATTCTGGACAAGCACAGCCAGACAATATTGATAAAGAGAGACATCCATGCAAGAAAAATTGTTATTTATCCTATCTATAGTTGAGCATAGAAGCTTACAATTCATAAGTTGCACGAAAACTTCTAAAAATGCTAGCGTTTTGGTTTGGTACACGTTTTGGAAATAAATATTTTGAACAAATTCAAGAAAAAAAATTGGAATTTCAATGAAAATGGTTTTTCAATTTTTTGACCTTAAGAAGCTTTATATATATTTTTTAACAAAAAAATTATAAAAATTTCATTATATTCGAGTCAGTTGGACAGGTAAAATTTATTACTGTTTTTCTTTCACCGGGAGATTTTGTCCTATGTCCCCCTCTAATTGAAGTTTAATATTTCTTTTTAAATACTCCACTAGTGGATCATTTGAAATTCTTTTTCATGTTCATGCAACCTAGTATAACATTGACAGAAAAAGAGCTCTATGGCTTTACCTTGGTGCCACTGGAATCTAGTGAAATCGAAGCCGAGGGATTTGATGAAGTAGTTGACAATGTATCGAGTCCTACGTTGTATGCCATGGTTCCATCAGGTTGAAATAAACCATAATTCCTCTCTGAAGTCTGTCCAGGCTTCATGTCTTCATTAAACAAAGCAAAAACATATATTTCAAGTCTCATTTTCGGCCTTAAGGGAGTCCCTTCATTTTTCACCTGTCTTTTCAGCAAATTTCGGTTATAAATCGCTGCATTCTCCACGGTGGCCCCGCTCTCATCAGGGTCACCTTTGGACGGCCAGCCGGTTTCCGACACCCCGACTTCTAACCCGCCAAAACCCATTTTCTCAATTGCAAATATTACTGCATCCACTTGAGCATATAGCATGTTATCGTAGTGTAGATTGGTGTAAGGATCAATCATGCCTGAATTAGGGTTGAACAGTACATAGTCTATAGAAACGCCATTTGGATCGTTTTTGTAAGCAAAATAAGGGTAAGCGTTGATCCAAAATGGCGCTTTTGTTGTTGCTAAAAACTGTAAAAATTCCAGCATTATTCCGTTAAGGTCTTGCCGGAAACATCCTGCTGAGGGCGGGTATGATTCTGATAGCACTGATAAAGATTTTGGGGTCGAAACTTGAATGTACTGATCAAATCCTAATCGGACTAATGCAGCGTGAATGCTGACCATGGCTGGTACGAGGTAAGCCATTAGTGCCGTGTCGTCGCCAGTGAAAACCTCGTTTCCGACAGCGATTCCGGTGATTCTTGTTCCCGGAAAATAAGGCTTTATGTGTACAGATACCCATTGTAGTGCTGCTTGTGGATCCATTAATGTGGATAGCATTTCGTTTTCAACTGTTACTATGATTTCAATGTTGGAGTTTGCAAATGACATTAGAATTTGAGGATTTGTGTCGTAAATTCTGGCTTTTGTGAGGTTAAGGGATTGCAAGAGATCAAGAACTTTATCCGGTGGGGGTAAATTGTTGCCGACTTGACCATAATTAATGCCGAGTGATTCTACTTCTCTTTTGAAACCTGTTCAGATTCAAAGAGATAATTACTATTAATGCTGTGCAAAATATAGAAAGATAAAGGGATATATTCACCTGATAAAGTTAGAAACAATCTGAGAAAAATATACAAGGTAGAAATCCTGCTTTGAAATGTTTCCATGGGTGTATACGAGTTCACGTTTGAGAGTGGGGAATGAAAAGATGTGGAAAGTAAGATATATAGGTGTTTGCAGCTGGGATTTCATATTTAAATGGCCAGCTAGTGACCCGTATGAAAATATCAATTTTAAAGTGCGTTAGCTCATTTAAATTTTAGACGAATTATTTGAATTTTTAAGCTTCGATGATGCAGAATGTGGGGGTAAACATTTGTCCTATTGAGAAAATAAAAGGATAGAACCTGCTGTAGATGGGAGGGAAGAAGAAGCATATTTCATTCATTCAACTTGAGAAATTACAATGCATACTAGTCTATTTATAGAGAAAAAGAGCTAACTAATCTATCAACTAATCACTACATGAAAGCCTCTAGAATTGATGAGCTGAACTAAATTCTAACAAACCAACAACTAATAACAAACTAAAGAAGAAACTAGAAGGAGCTAGAATAAGGAGTACTGCAAGCTAAGGCATGAAAAACGTGAGCTAGCTGAGGAATGAAGAACGTGAGCTGAGGAGATATTCTAACACTCCCCCCTCAAGATGGACCATCTTGATCTTGGAGAAAGGAACAAAGATGCAGGCAAAACGGTGGAAGAAAATCTGCAGACATCATATCACAAACTCTGTTTGGGGTCCCTTGATGGTATAATGCTTAAACCACCAATACCAGTGACCTTAGTTGACAGGTCATCACCAACTACCCACACTTTGAGACTGAATATGTGGACAGTGCCTTTGTCACTTGACACGCCCAACCACTGAACATTTGAAGATAGGGCCTTATCAAAGTACCTCTTGTGCTGGCAGGTGCGAGAAGAAGCCAGGAGCATTTTGAAGGCTGAAAATAATCTGCCAGCCTTAATCATTTCATCTTGGTTTTGGATCAATAGTTTCACACGTTCAATAGGGGCGGCAGCTGTTCCAGAAAGTGCTGGTGCCTTTACTTTCTAATCCTCAATTCTCCAAAAGAACCTTTGATGGGAACAGTCAAAATATCTCCTGTGTGTAAAGAAAAATAGTAGAAGGAGTTCTGCTCAGAATAGAGATCAAAACCTTGAACAATCAATGGCGGAATAGCTCATTGATGAAGACAACTGAGGACATCCTTCGTTCTTGCTGCAAATGCAGGAATTAAAACAGGAGGCTCAGGAATTCAGCTTCTGCCATGGAGATGCAAGGAAGCTTTATCAAAGAAGAAGAAGAGAGCTGCTGGAATGGAAGCCATTGCTCTCTAATACCATATTGAGAAAATAAAAGGATAGAACCTGTTGTAAATGACAGGAAAGAAGAAGAATATTTCATTCATTCAACTTGAGAAATTACAATGTATACTAGTCTATTTATAGAGAAAAATAGCTAACTAATCTATCAACTAATCACTACATGGAAATATCTAGAATTGATGAGAGCTGGACTAAATTCTAATAAACCAACAACTAATAACAAACTAAAGAAGAAACTAGAAGGAGCTAGAATGAGGAGTGCTATAAGCTGAGGTATGAAGAACGTGAGCTGAGGAGATATTCTAACATGTCCCATGAAGCATTATGTCAGTCTAGGGAATCAACGAGCAATCATTTGATTAACTCTCAAGCACGGGTCTAATGATGGCGGTAGCAAATCCTCTCGGATTGATGTACTTGGTCAACATAGATGAAGGATGTTGCAACTCGATCAGGTGGACCTCGATTGAGGGATATAGATATAGGCAAACTGGCTTCAGCTCTCACTTACAAATCAGCATGGCCATTATGAAGCTCTATAGATGAGGCTTAACTCCATAATAATGATGTTATGGGTACAGAGAATTTTTTCACGGAAAATTGACAGAATACACACAACACGTGGGTCTCATTGTTTTTAACAATATTTAATTCATGTGGTCCCCACCTCCTCATGTGAGAGAAATTCAAAATTATGAAAAAAATCTGTCATTTTCTTTCTATACTTGCATCATTTTTCACCCCATAATGGACTCTCACTCTATACAGAAAGCAAGATATATGCATAAAGCTCCTATTAGTTAAAAATCAAATTTTTTAAAAGATTTTGATATAAATTAATGAAATGTATGATTACAATTAATTGTTGATTTTGACTTACATTTTTATCAACTTTTTAAATCCAATAAAGCTGGTTGTCCGGGGATTAAATCTCGGGTAGCGCCCCCCTATTGGAGGGGGGTATGCCCCAGCAGACCCCCTCCCCTCCAATAGGGGGCGCCATTTGGTTTGAGCCGAGATCTAATCCCATGACTTTAGCATCTTTCTTTTAAATCACAGCAAAAGGGGCAAATATTCAGTTCTTCTAGAGGAGAATTGAAGAAACTCATCACACAAAATTTACCTGAACATCAGTGTCATATTGTGAGTTTTAGAGAATCATCTTAATTCTTAAGCTAGTTAAAAGGAATCTATATTCAATTTTCATATAAACTGTGGTTTTGTTTTTTTCCCTTCCTCTTAACAACTATAACAAGAGACTTTTATGCTTTCTTCACTCATGGCATATTAATTTGAAAGCAGGGGCGGACCTACTTGAGGACCAGTGGAGGCCGTCGCCCCCACTCAATTTTCAGATGTTCCGATTTTTCTTCAGATTTTTTTAACTTTTTTGTTCAGATTTTTTTCCAAAGTTTTTTTGGTTTTGGGTCCGCCCCTGTTTGTAAGTAGAGGCATCAATACTGATAAGTATTAAAAATAAATTAAAATAGGGTCAAATATTTGTATTGGTCACGCAGTTGAATCATTGACATTTCCTTCCAATTAATCCCACTAAATGGTTATATTAATATATCCTGTGATCATCAAATTAAGGCAAGTTGCATTAAGTTATCCCCTTTAAGTTCATGTGAAACAATGCTAGCCATGCATGTTATGAGCTTAGCAAAGGCATAAAAAAGAAGGCTCGCGTCAGAAAAGGACATTGGACAAGCCACTAACTGTCATCATCCCATTAATATAGTATCCTAGTGATTTTCAAACTCGGCCAACCAAATATTGTTATTTAACCACGATTTGGTTTGACTGAAAATCAGATTTTTAGTAGATTTGATAAAAAATAATGAAATAGATGGTTGAAAAGTTTATAAAAGTTATGATTTCCATAAAATGTATGATTAAAAATGAGTTTGAAGAAAGGAGTTTAAAAATTGGGACGTAGACATTATAGAAAATAGGTTGATCAATGGGAATTTCTATCAATGATGGTCAAATTGTCACCATCTTAATAATAATCATCGAAAATTTGATGAACCGTGGAAATTATCGATAACAACGAACAATATTCCATGGATATTTGCTTTAGTTTTGAGAGTACTCGACGGACACATTGTATAGACAACCTCTCAATATTGTTTCTTCGTAGTAATTTTTTTTATTGGAGGAGCATCCATATCTTGATAGCCGGTCAATCCAATCTCTTCCCTTTTACATATGTAAAGCAAAAGAAAAGGATTTGGACGAGTTTGATTAAGATTAGATAGATAGATATTATAAAGAAGGGTGTGTGTGAAAAGAAAATGCTTTTATTAAAAGCATTCTTTTTTATGTAAAGGTAGAAGCATATGTCAAGAAAAAGAAGTTACAACATCTCTTAATTAACAAGAATCGTACGTTGCAAATTGCAGTACTGCTATTATAAGATAAGCAAGTCGAGGAAATGAAAAACGGGATATGTTATAAATTAGACGCGAATGGCAAGAATAAGGTGCTAATATTATTTATGGGATAAATTTATATAATTAAATAAACATAATATTTGAAAAGGTCAATTATATTTACCCCTTGTAACCTTGTTTGATGCTTTTATTTAGCAGATACTCAACAAGTTCTCAACTTTTGGAAATTCAAAATTTGAATGAAATATTAATCAACAGTGGCCAATGCCTAATTTGATCTTTGACCAACTCTATATGTCCTCATAATTTTTATGCCCTTTTACCCTTGACTTTGAATTGTCAATGAATGCATATTTAACCAACAGCAAAAAAGGAAGGGGCATTTTTGGTATTGTAATTGAACGTGGCAAATTCATTCCATTGTAGGACACGTGGCATAAGCATTTTACTCCAATGAAAATTCATACTTTGAATTTTCAAAATTGAAAACTTGATAATAATTTTGTTTGGTCCACCTTTTTTTAGTGTTTACTATGTGACACAATACATATCTTCCGATGAACTAATCAAATAAGAGTCGCATTGCTCTCATTCTTCTTCTTAATTGCTCTCGAATAACTATAATTTTTTCCACAAAAGTGGGAATGTTACTAAACAAAAAGTAGGTTTATTTTCATAAAAATTACGTAAGTATATCATCAATCAAAGAAAGTACTAGACGACCCATTCAGAAGGAAATAAATTTTTTACTTAAAAGCAAAGAGGAAATAATTCACCAAAACATATTTGTAGATAAATAATTTTTTTTTTTTATATATAAGTGTACTTTTTAATACATAAAAGTAAAAGAAAAGTAAGTTATCCAAATAGTTTGTAGATGGAAAGTAGTTGAAAGCAACTTTACATTTTTTGAACTTAACAGAAGAAGTTTTAATTTTTTTTAATAAAATTTTAATCTAGGAAAAAAATAGAAAAGAACACGTGTAGAAATAGTAAATGCATTAGTGCCATTTATGTCAATTTTCCTAGATAATAAATAAGTGAGATCAAGGCCCAATATCATAACCGAAAACGAATTACACAAAATAAAATTAAAAATCGTGATGACATGAGCGTTACTCTCACTCTCTCTAGAATTTGCTATTTCTCTTTTTCTCTGTTACAAAACAAATGCAATGAAATTTTCTTAAAAACATTTCTATGTCTCAGCCCACCACTTCGTCCAATTCCAGTAAGCGCTCCTCCCCTTATTCCTCCTCCTCCACCACCACCACCACCGGCGACGGCGGAGCCCCAATTTCACCGGCAATGAAGAAGGCCAAGTCGCAGGCGCTAGCTTATTCGCTCGACAACAAGAATGGCCAACAGAGTGTACCTCATGTTCACTTCGATCCTTCCGCTAATTCTTCAATGATTGATGACGATTCAAATGATGCCGTTTTGGATGCGTCTGCTTCGTCTAATTCTTTTGGCAGAGGAGTTGGTGGTGGTGGTGGAGTCACCGCGAATTTGGCGAGGAAAAAAGCAACGCCTCCTCAACCTGCGAAAAAGCTCGTCATTAAGCTCGTTAAAGGTTTAAATTTCGCACTAATTTTTTTTTATTTTTTTTAATGTTTGTGGGAAGATTGAGGATTTTTATTGCCAATGTATAAAGTTGCTTGCTGGTGTAGGCGGGATATAATAGGGTTTTGAGTATTTGATTGGTTAATTTGGAAGCAAAATTTGAAGTTGTTAAAGCCGGAATTGAGCGCTATATTAGACTAAATCTTATGTGTTTTATTGGTTGATTTTAATGGGATCGGAAGTTTTTATAGGATACTAGGATCTTTTTTTTTTTTTTCATTTTCTAGAAACATAGGTTTTTCACTTCCGATTGGATGAATAATTCAGTGTAAAATCTGGTCTTTTAAGCTGAAATGCAGTCATTATTTGAATCCCTTTTTTATTTGATTTCATTTTTGGATGAATAACTTTTAAGGAAACTTAGAAATGTTTAATTGAGTTTTGAATCTTGATACATATAACTTTTTGGTTTATTTTTGATAGATTTTTTTAGAAACCATTGATTTTTCAAGAGTGGAATTTGACTAGTATGTCCCAAGACAGTTGAAGGATAATAATTTGCAACCATTTAAAACCGATTTTGGGTGCTGTATTTACCACTTGGTGAACATTAGTGCTAAAGCCAAGACTTTAGCAGTATATGTGTCCTAAATGAATTAAAGCCTGAACTTTTGAATTATTTTTTGAGGGTCACATTGTAATCAGTTAATTCAATTTTATTTGATGCTGCACTGATGAATGGTCAGTGAATCTTTGCTCTAAGATGAACTGAAAACTTAGACGACTATGTTTAGACGATCTCTGGATAGAGTTCTGGCAAGATCTTAGCTGAAGACCATGCATTTTGAGTTTCCATTTTCTATACCTCAGCTAAACAAAAATTCCTTATGCATTCAAGTTGCTATATATAGCCTGATGAAAAGCCTCCCTCCCCCTACATCCTTGAAATTGTTTCCAGTAACACAGTCAGTTTATCTTTTTACCGACAAAGAATGAAACATACATCAATTAAAATGGAAGATTGATTTCTGAAAAAAAAAAGAAACTTGTGACGTGTATTTATTAGGCTTACATTACAACAAGTTTTTTCCTCTATTGCGAATTTTTGAAATGTATGTTGTGCGTCGAGAATGCTACATTAACAGTGTTCACAATGCTTGAAGAGTTTGGAAGTTGAATAACTCATGGTTTATAAAGGGTCATTTCAGCAAAGCTTTCAATTAACGAGAGGATGGAAAAAAAAGGAAATGAAGGCGAATAAGGGCTTTACGAATATATTGAATAATCTAAAGATATTCATCCATGCACATTTCAATTGCTGTGAACTTGTGCTGTAGAAATTGCAAGATTGGTCCTTATGCATGATATATTCTAGGTAGAGGAGTTTGTAGTTCAAATTGAGCACAATCTATTTGATTCAAGAGCCAGATCATGCTGTAGAAATACTTCAATTTTCTTGGCTTACTCTGTATTGCATTAGGATGCTTTGAAGTGAAACCAAAGAGAGAGAAGCTATTAAGATAATGTGCAAACGTTTAACAGTTACCAGTAATTGCAAAATATGAAGCAGTGACGCTAAACATTATCCTCTGGGAATGTTATAGGTTGAAGCCATATTAGTACAGGTATTGAACTTTTATTTTCAAATGACCAATTCCATTATTTGTCTGTAGCCAAGCCGATGCTGCCAACTGATTTTGAAGAAAATACGTGGGCAACACTTAAGTCAGCTATCAGTGCCATATTCTTAAAACAGCCAGATCCATGCGACTTGGAGAAGCTCTATCAGGTTAGTTAAATGTTTCATCTTCTTTCATAAACCGCGGCTGTTACACATTAATTGACCTTCTTTATCATATTAGGCGGTCAATGACCTCTGCCTGCACAAGATGGGTGGTAGTCTCTATCGTCGGATTGAAAAGGAGTGTGAATCATACATATCTGCTGCACTGCAATCTTTGGTTGGCCAAAGTCAAGATCTTGTGGTTTTTTTATCACTTGTTCAGAAGTGGTGGCACGACTTTTGTGATCAGATGTTGATGATTCGTGGTATAGCATTATATCTTGATCGAACATACGTGAAACAAACCCCGAATGTGCAGTCATTGTGGGACATGGGTTTGCAGCTTTTCCGCAAACATCTTTCTTTAGCTTCGGAAGTGGAGCACAAAACTGTATTTGGTCTTCTGAAAATGATTGAGAGTGAGAGGTAATGTCCAAATTCTCGATGACATGACAATAATTTATGCACACGATCTGTTGATAGCAACCAGATTAGTGAAGTTACGTATCACTGGACAGATAAGATTTCGTAATTCAACAGTGAACATGTCTCTAATAATCTTTTACCATATCTGTTCAAAGCAGTACACTGAAATTGCTTTTGTGATAGCATTTCAAAAAAAATTTCGGATTAATCCAGTGGTATAAATGGGAATTCAGTAGAGCTTGGTGATTGCATTTTCTTTTTTCCTTTTGATAACTATAACATTTCAATGAGTAGTGCCAGAGCTAGTGCGCCCATGTAAAGGAAACCATGCATACTACCCACTCCACTGCATTCCCTAGAAATTGACACTTGGGAAAAGAAGTCAAGAAAACTAAAGTGTCCTGTATTCTACTAAAAAAGTTTCCTTCTAAATGCTTAACACTAACTGGCTTTACGATTTCTTAACCTCTCTTCCAATGCCTCTCTCTCTCCCCCCCTTTTCCGTTAATAGTTAACAGAGCATATCTGTCTATGAAGTTCGTGTTCTTGTTTGAATCCTGATTCTGAATCTATTGAATTTTTTTCTGTGGCTTCATCTTCCGAAAAATTTGTGACACTGGTAACCATCTTCAAGATTAAACTTCCCAAAACACTCGAAACTATCCCAAGCCATGTGCAGTTTGCCTTTTGGTGACTGCTAAATCCATCACCCCTATCTATATCAGCAGGAACTAGCACCTTCTATCGGATCAAAGTCAGACAATGGCATGCTTTCAATTTGGGGTTTACTATACTTGTCTTACCATCATATTTTTCATTCTCCTGTCTCTTTGTTCTTCTCCCCCCTACAGATTAGGTGAAGCAGTTGATAGAACTCTTCTTAACCATCTTTTGAAGATGTTCACTGCATTGGGAATATACCCAGAAAGCTTTGAGAAGCCTTTCCTTGAAAGTACATCTGAATTTTATGCTGCTGAAGGTGTAAAATACATACAACAGTCAGATGTTCCGGATTACTTGAAACACGTGGAGGTGCGTCTTTGTTCTGCTTTTCCCTTCACTTGCATTTATGTAAAGGTCTTGATTTTCTATGCAGTATTAACCTTTAATTTTTTCCCTTTTTCACTGTTCAATCATTTTTCTTTGGAAGAGAATGGTAGATATAGATTCAGTTGTTATTACCTATTCGGAATTACTTTAGTTTTTGATATACTTGACTGCCTATGTTCTTGCAGATAAGGTTGCAAGAAGAACATGATAGATGCTTACACTATTTGGATGCTAGTACAAAAAACCCATTAATAGCAACTGCAGAAAAGCAACTTCTTGAACGTCATAAATCTGCAATTCTTGATAAGGTGCCTATTAGAGGATGACTTTTCAATTACTAAGCAGTTTTCCCTAGCTAATCTTGTGTTTACGTATACAAAGTGATTTTACTCCTCAACTCTCTGTCCAGGGTTTCGTCATGTTGATGGATGGAAATCGTATAGAGGATCTCCAGAGAATGTATACGCTTTACTCCAGGATCAATGCCCTAGAATCTTTTAGGCAGGCCCTTAGTCAGTACATCCGAAGAACTGGGCAGGGCATGGTCATGGATGAAGAAAAAGACAAAGATATGGTATCTAGTTTACTGGAATTTAAAGCATCTCTTGATAGGATATGGGAAGAAGGCTTTTTCAAGAACGAGGCATTTAGCAATACCATCAAGGATGCATTTGAGTATCTTATTAATCTTCGTCAGGTACATTTCTTTCATTAGTTGCTTAATTGTCTTTGATTTTCTACTTTTAACTTAATAGAAAACTCTGGAGTTAGATAAGTATGATTGTCTCCTGTGTCAAAGCATGTTCTCATGTAGTTCTGAGCGTCTTCTAACTCCATTTCCTTCTGGAAAAATCTCTAGAGTATATCTTCCCTGAGGTCAAAGCATAAAAGGTCTATGCATATCTTTTTATTGAGTTTTATATTATAATAGGATACTTGAAACAAAAATATAAGAAACAATTAGATGAAACCAGTAATCTTAGCCCATGTTTGACCTCCATTTTTCCCCGAACTCATTTTCAACCACACATTCTCCCATAAAATAATTTTACATGTAAATCCAAAACTTTTCCCTAATTTGTAACTACACATCCTTAAAAAAAAATCACTATTCCAAAATACATTTTGTCCAAAAAAATGGGTCTCAAACAAGGGCTTAATATTATATCAATGTTCTTCATCATCCAATGGACTTGATTAGGAAGAGGATATTTAAGTTTGCCTCGTACTTTTCAGTATTCAAATGCTTAGACATTGTCTTTTCTGTTTGTCGTGGATGTGAATTATATTTTTGAGTGGTAGCACTGGTTTGGGGACAAGCAATCCATAGAGTTAGCATACTTACCAAAAAGGTGATATTGGTTTTGGGAGATCCTGATTTACATAAAACAATATGAAATCATGAGAGTCAGAAAGTAACATGTTTGTACAAAGTGCGTTCACTGTTTATTTATAAGGTAAATATAGTTCAAGTGTAGAGCCACCACAGAGCATGTCATACTTACAATTTTGTTTGGTATACATATTTAAGAAGCCTCTGATGCTTGTTTTCTCATGTTAGGTGATATTGGTGTTTAATAATCTTTCTAGGACTCCCTCTGTTTCTTGATGAACTATTTTGAGATGGCTGGAAGAAGGCATAATTAGATTTCCTGCCTCCTTTTAGTTGTCCACACTCAAAGTACATTATATATAATCACAAACAAGACAGTTACCAATCCTCTATTCGATTGCTTGCTTCCTCTTGATGAGAGAGAGAGGAAGCAGGTCTTTGATAGTTACATCACTTGGCAGCTTCTGATATCTGTTTGTTCAGTGTGAAGGGGCCACACTTTTCACTATCAGGGTCATCTTCTGGTCCCCTTGTCAGGGGAATAAATATATTACTCTCTACTTGATCATCCTATATCTTTTAATACTCAATCACGTGAATTTTCTTCATTTTCCTGAAAGCAAATCAGTGCACTATGAGCATGTTTGGCTAAGCTTGAAAAACTTAGAAATTTACTTAAATTTGATTACCTTTTTGAGCCTGTATGTTTTGGTTAAATTTAAAAATAAGTTATCCATTTTGACAAACTGTTAATATAAGAAACTATTTTTACCTAAAATAAGAAAAGTTTACATATACGCATAACCATACATGTTTGGAAACAAAATTTACAAAAAATTAAGTCTGACCTACTTTTAAGTTTAGCAGGACATCTCAATAATGCAGACTAAATTCTGAAAATTTCTCTTAAACACAGTCTATTGACCCTCTCTTTTTCCTTTTCTGGTGGTGATGGTTGGACGAAGGTGCTCTGAAGGGCCATTATTGATAGTTATTATTGATTGGATATCATGGGTAATAAAATGTTACCTCGTGATTGTAATGCTCATGAAAATCCTGAATTATTCTCTTGTTTCAAATCAGCAAAATAAATTTAGTATCATTCTTTTGCTGTCCATTTGTTCTTGATGACCATAGCTTACTGCACATTATTGTGTTCTATATTAGAACCGACCTGCTGAGCTAATTGCAAAGTTTGTGGATGAGAAGCTTCGTGCTGGAAACAAGGGCATTTCAGAGGAGGAACTTGAGGGTATACTTGATAAAGTCTTGGTTTTGTTCAGGTTTATACAGGTAACATTGATGAATTTATACTTAAAGCTGATATATAGGGACGCTTGGTAGCTGTATGGGCCAAGCCTTGCTGCTGATATTATGCTATTTCTCTCCCCAACAACTAATTCTTGGAGTCGTGCTTTTTTTCTAAAACTCATGTAGGGTAAGGATGTATTTGAAGCGTTCTATAAGAAAGATCTTGCAAAAAGGCTTCTGTTGGGGAAAAGCGCCTCTATTGATGCAGAGAAGTCCATGATTACTAAGGTAAGTGCCTTTTGCCTTTTCCAAGTCTTTCTCTACGAAAAAGTTTGCATCTATTCTCACTCAACACAATTCACATGGGTATTGCAGTTGAAAACTGAGTGTGGCAGCCAGTTTACAAATAAACTTGAAGGAATGTTCAAGGTGTGTATTATTTATTCTGGCTGAGCATGTGAAGCATGTAATTTGTTTTGTATTTAGTTATTTACTCTACCAAGAAATGTCCCTATTGCTTCAAATCACACCAAGCTTCAGGTGTACCTTTTGCTCATTTCATGAGATTTACAGTGATTTATCCTACTCTCAAGTGTAGGAGGCTTCTTGGCCATGAGATTTGATTGTTTTACTTGACTCCAGCTTTTTCAAATTTGGACATTATTATTGTGGGAGTACAATGTTTCACTTGCAGCAGGCTTTCATTCTTTATATCATTCTGCTAGTAAGAGTGTGTAATCATTTGCTTAATGATGTTGGAAAACACAATACTTCAGGACATTGAATTGTCAAAAGAGATCAATGAATCATTCAAGCAATCATCCCAAGCTCGGACAAAACTACCATCAGGAATCGAGATGAGCGTCCATGTCTTAACGACAGGGTAGTTGGTCATCTTTCATTACTTTGTAGTGCTTTCAAGCTTCGATATTTTCCCTCTCATCACAGGATTCTATGAGGAATAAAATGTGTGTGATTAATTGGCTGCAGATACTGGCCAACATATCCACCCATGGATGTTCGGCTGCCACACGAACTCAATGTATATCAGGTTTGGCACTAACTGGAGTTCGTGACAATTAGGTTTGGCACAATGCATACAGTTGCATACACTAACTTTATGTAGTTTTCTGATCTCCATGCAGGATATTTTCAAGGAGTTTTACTTGAGCAAGCACAGTGGAAGGCGATTAATGTGGCACAATTCATTGGGTTATTGTGTGCTGAAAGCAGAATTTCTGAAAGGTAAAAAGGAGCTGGCTGTTTCTCTATTTCAGGTTGGTTTCAGTTAATTACATATGCATTGTTGGTTATAGCTTTCTCCCCCCGTTATACTTTAATAATGCTTCCCACAAGTCTAAATTTTGTAACATGTTAGTGATTCTGTCTGTACATTCACTGCCCCAGACGGTTGTGTTGATGCTATTTAACGATACACGAAACCTTAGCTTTCAAGATATTAAGGAATCTACTGGCATTGAGGATAAAGAGCTGAGGAGGACTTTGCAATCACTTGCATGTGGAAAAGTCCGTGTTCTTCAGAAAGTAAGTGATCGTTACCTGACAGATTATTTCCTTCTTCAATTCGAGATTTTTCTCTGTTGAAAAGATTTAATTTCCATTACAGATTCCCAAGGGGAGAGATGTGGATGATGATGACTCCTTTGTGTTCAATGATCAATTTACTGCTCCTCTCTATCGTATAAAGGTATATCCATTTTTCAAATGAAGCAGTGAAATCAAGACCAGAAAGGAATAACTAGAATCACTGGCTTGCTATTTGTTCTTGTTTTTTTGAAGCTAACATTTTCTCGATGTGAGCAGGTAAACGCCATTCAGATGAAGGAAACAATTGAGGAGAATGCTAGCACTACTGAGAGGGTGTTCCAAGACCGGCAATACCAGGTTTACTTCCACCACGTTCATCCATATTCTTGAAAATCTGAGATTCTCTGTTTGTTTTTGCAATTGAATTTATTTTCTGCTGCAATTATTTGTGCAGGTTGATGCTGCTATTGTTCGGATTATGAAGACGAGGAAAGTGTTGAGCCACACACTCTTGATAACTGAACTTTTTCAGCAGGTATCTGAATTTCTTGTCCCCTTATTGTCTTGGGTGTCTGACTTGAATGTATGAATCTTTGCTTGGCGCTGGCCTACTTGCATGCGATCAAGTTCATCTGGTTATCGCATGTGACCGTGTTTGGGCACACAAGACGAAGATAAAATCATGGCCATCAATAGTTGTTACCACATTGAAATGAAAGCACTTGAGAGAATGTTTGGCTATTATTAAAGAAGTATCAAAACAAGTGATTTTAATATATAAACTTTTATCGAAGTGTTTACTTCCGAAACGAGTTACTTTTTCTACTTAAAAGGAAGAATAAAAAGTAACATATCCATATATGTTGGGAAACCACAAGTTACATAAAATTAAATTTTACCTCATTTTTTAAATTTTAGCCAAACGTGCTTACTGTTTTGTGGGCAAAAGAATAATTTATTCAAACTGGAGTAAATGTTTTGTTATCTTGATTACACAGCTCAAGTTCCCCATAAAACCGGCTGACTTGAAGAAAAGGATCGAGAGCCTGATAGACAGGGAGTACCTGGAGCGTGACAAGAATAACCCTCAAATATACAACTACCTTGCTTGAAACAACAGGTTTCCTGGTAAATGACTTTGGGGAGTTTTTTCCCCCTAAGAGGCTAGAAGCGAAACGATGCAATCCCCCGTTTCACTGTGTATAGAAACTCAGAGCCGTTATTTTTTTGTTGTGATGTACACTTGCTGTAAAGCATACCTTGTTATTATGTTTTCAAGTTCAGTTTGTACTCCGAAAAACAGATGCTTCGGACTCTGAGATATCTCCATTGAAGTGAAACTTCATATTGGATCGACTGGAACAAGTATATTAGCCTTTCACCCCTAGTCCGTCCTTGGATTCGTAGCCCATCATCTTCTGTTTGAGGTTTCTTTAGATAAGTTTCAGTTAACGTTCAGTTACTAATTTTTTTTATTTTTGACAAGTTAGCATTAATTTTCCTTAAGTCATCTCTGAGAAATATTTTCATTAAGCTGTTTATCCACAAATTAATTGCAAAATATTAAGGCAGTAACGAGGGTCTTGCTGCCGAGAGAAGACAACCAATTTAGCCAATTTTCTGCCAAAAAAAGGGCAGTTCTTTTAACAAAATCTGAAATCGAATTATCGCAATGCAGTCACGGCATCAAAGGCCAAATTACAAAGTGAAAATGTAATAGAACCGTAGACATATTTAACCAGACATTTAAATCCTTTGATTGAGGTAACTTCAAAACTTTGACATCCAATACATATCAAAAGAATCATGGAATGGGTTAGGAGAAATGATTTTTTTTAAAAAAGCATCACCGATTCAAAGAACCCTACAAAAATAAATAAATAAATAAAATGCAATAGAATCTTTCATTGTTTATTGGCATTTACAATATCAATAACTAATCGTTGAAACTTAAATATACCAAATTGGAGTTGAAAGACAACAACGGGAGTTTTCAATGGTCCCATTTTTCATGTTAAAAGTTTTTTGTGTCACGACCACATTATCATCATTCATCACCATCATTTCTAAACCAAGTTTTAAAAGAAAAAAAAATATTATTGAGGTGGCTGATGGTGAGAATGTCAACCTCAAAATTCTTATCTTCTTTTATAAATAACTAAACTAGTTTCTTTTTTTTTTTGATAACCGTGAATGTCCGGACAAGCTTGCACGCACCTCGACTAATCCCACGGGGCCTTGAAGCTTACGGTCGGTTACTATTCTCGGTGGCCCCGAGGGGACTCGAACTAGTGACCATTGGGGAGCAAACCCAATGTTTGACCAATTGAGAACTAAACTAGTTATTGATTCCAAGATACTATAAACATATTTGATAATAGATAGACAACATATTCTAAAAATAGGCTCAATTTAGGAAAAAATTTCTTGTGTCTGTACCAATCGAACTACCTACTTAGATGATTAATCACGTGATAAATTTTCATGAATTAACGTTAACATTTGACGATCCAAGTAATTTTCTAAAAAATGTCAAGAAAACTACAACTTTTTACACCGAGCAAAAAGGAACAGAAATGGTGTCCCCATTACTGGAATTCAGTATACAAAGTGATCTGGTATTGAAAAAACATATTACATAAGAACCATGTAATTAATACAAGTACAAAGTCGAGGAATACAATTTAGGTTCCAGAAACCATGTAATGAGTACAATGTTTGCAACAAAAATCTTCCAACATCTTATCATCTCTCTACTATATTGACATTCTCATATAAATACTATTGTAGCAGCAGAAACAAGCACACAACAGAATCCCAAATAAACCAAGGAGTTCTAAGCAAACAGAACCTGAGAGCGTGATGGCATCAAGTCAGAGAGTGTATCGGGTGCCTCAACTACTTCCCATTGAACAGAGAAGCGGGACTTTCTTTCTAAAGTGTGTCCAGAGAACATTCTTGTTATATGGCCCACAGCAATGTGTAGGTTCTGACCGACAACATAGATCATGCGATCACAGCTGTTAACACAGAAAGGCTTGCATATCTGCTCAGGTATAGGAGGTCCGTCTACAGCATCCCAAGAATCAGTCTTCGCATCATAGACTTTCAATTTTGTCCTCTCGTGCTCGGAGACCACAAACAAATGCCCCAAAATCACGACACTTGAACCCGTCCAGCCTTCTCGTAGACCAGTAGCCATATTCTCCCAGTTATCAGTTATCGGGTCATAGACCTGACCCCGAGGTACAACATAGAAGGGCCAAAACCACCCTTCTGTCATGAGAAGCTTCCCATTAAGAACTGCAGTATCATATGTCGCCATGTTAGTTCCCATGTTCGCAACAGGACTCCATGTACCTCTATTAGGATCCAGGACTTCAGCTGAGTTAAGCTCAAACAGTTCTGAGCTGTTCCCTCCAGCCACATATATCATTCCATCGATCACCCCACTGGCAAAAAACGACCTTGCTGTGCTCATCTTTTTCATCACCATCCAACGGTTTGTATACATTTCGTATTTCAATACTAAATCAAGGGAGCCATCCACATCAGATTCTACACCACCACAAACAAAGAGAACACCCTCATGGGGTATGGAAACAAACCCGAACCCATGTGGACAGACCTTATCTTTACAAGGCATAGCAGGGATTGTGTGCCAAGAGAACTGAGTGAGGTCAAGAACTTTCCATTCAATTTTTCCAGTACATTTATGGAAGGCGAAAACAAATAGCCAAGGATCATGAAACCCGAGCTCCTTTCTCCAGGTAAAAAACTGTCCTTTGCTACCAAACAGGGAATACCAACGCTTACAGACAAGCCTGAAGACTGAATGGTCATTGACTGGTAGCCGAAGGAGGCACTGGAGGGCGACATTATCTGGAAGTCCTGGAATTAAAGGCTCTCCCTTGAGAGATAGTCTCAATTCTAGCAAAGGATCTAGCAAAGAGGAATTTGTTGCAGCTACCCTAAATTTCGGGGATAATGTCATTTGGGAATCCCCAAGCTTGTGCACTGGAGCTTGGGTTGATGAAACTCGCACTCTTTGCATCTTTTTCGTCTAGGATAAAAATGCAAAATAAGTTACTACACTATTTTATCCCTTAAATCCAATTTATTAAATTGACTTCACCAGGAGGTGTTGATAGTTGATTAATTATATAGCAATTCACTTAAAGTCCACCTCAAATCACCTATTCTCTAAAATTCCCAATTACAAAATCATTTATCTCAAACTCATATCCTCTATATTCTTATAACTTCTGAACTACAAATCACAAATTCACATCTGAAATCCCAAAAGAAAAACCTCATATGCATAAAAAACACAACTTTTTAATTCTTCATCTCCCTCGAATTATAGATGTTACTTTTTCATCTCCATTTCTGCCTCCAAAGCACAATCTTTAAGAATTCAAAGGTTTTTAAATCCCTGAAAATAAAACACAAAATAACCAAAAAATAAAGAATCCATTAGAAACAGCTAAAATTCCTTATATATTTCAATTTTCATCATAATAATCTAAAATACTCAAGAACCATAAAAGCCCAGTTCATATAATCATACAAACATATATTGGTTACAGTCCATACACATCAATAACAACCCCAAAAAGTAAAAAAATTCGGAAACAAAAAGGAAAGGAATTTTCTAGGGTAAGTATATGAGAAAAATGAACTTACAGAGCAGGTAAATTGCTTGATTCTAATTTGGAATTCTCATGAGATTTATTGACCAAGAAAGACTCTTCACTATTTCCCCTAATTTTGCTTGAAATTTTTTTGCTTCTTTCTGTAGTAACTTGGAAAGAAGGATTATAATTCCATTTGCTCAGAAAATCAATGGTTGTCAATTTGTAATGTTTAGCAAAATTGGCTTCAAACTCACGCGGGAATCAGGTGGAACGCGCCAACTAGGTGCGTGGTGGGACGATGCTAATTATCATTTTTCTTTTCTATTTACGCCATACTTGATAATTTTAAAAGACAAAAAGATTATTAATTAATATAGAAATTGATTACAAAGGCATAGATAAAATGTAACATCACTTCTAATTTGGGACTTTTTGATAAGCTCGATATATAAAATTATCAGAGTCGGATGACTATAAGGTTAGACGATCGCCTAAGACTTTGTATTTTGACAAGACCTTGTAAATTTTATATTAGCAATAAAGTCTTTTTAATCGTTGTTAATTTTACAAAAAAACTAGATATTATTTAGATTAACAATGAAATTTCATCATTAAATAAAATAATAAAGAGAAATGATAATAATTTTAAAATTTTAACATTACAAACAAACTTTATGTTGGTATTATTGAACTAGTATTTTGATAAATTTTATTTTGATGATACAGATTTCATTACTAATAATGTAATTAAAACATTAAAACAAAAAGATATTTTAAATTATTGATGATATATTAAAGAGAGAAAGAGAGAGAGAGAGTAAATAAGAAATACTTTTTTATTTCGGTCATCTACAATCAAAATACTATCATCGATTGTCGATGACATTAAGGATGCCATTGTTGCGATACTCGCTGAGGATGTACTCTATGATCATTGACGATATTGTTATTTAAAATTCTGCATGAGTCATTAACTACTATTATTTTAAGATAGTTTTCAAAGTCTATTAGAAAAAAGATAGTATCGTATCTTGAGGTTACTGAAAAGTTTCGATTAGAGATATCAAATTGGGTGGGTCAACTCAAACTTGTTCGATAGAAGCTTAGACGAGTACTCAGTCCGGGCTGATCCACAAACTAGATGACCTACAAGTGAGGGTTGGTCTGTTATCCCTCGAGACATATATATTTTACTCAATTATAAGAGGGGGGTTTTTTTTTTTTTTCAATGGCTATGCCTAATTAATTTTGGAGGTTGAAGCAACATAGACTGAATATTATATTATAGGAATAAGCTTATAAAATTTACAATTACTCTCAACCATTTAGATTAGACCAGTTATCCTAAAAATGATTAAATTGCCAAAAAATTCCGAGTAAAATTAATTTGAACATTTTTCTGTAACAAATGACCACCAAGAATATCCTAAACAGTAGGCCCACTTAAAAAAGATAGCAATCCAGTTCAATCGAGCAAAGGTATTTATATAAAAGCCCAATATTTCAAAAGTTAATCAAGAACAGCCCAACCCATCATACTCTTATTTATTATTAACTTGAATTGATGATGTGTAGATTTGTAATGTTCAAGATTCATTTTACATGAATACAATTTAATTCTTGATTTCAACGAATCCCTCTCGAAAAAGGATATAAAAAGAACCAATGCACGTGATGGAGGACCACGGATGAGATTGTGATATAGAGGGGTCACTTTTAGTTGATTGTAACATGCATTATGGATATATTTTTTCAATTACACATACATACTTGCACAATACTCATTTACAAGGTTCGATCTTAAAAGTTTATTTGTTTTCGATATTATTTGTTGGATTTTAAGCGCAAAATAATAAAAAAGTGAATAGAGAAATCAATACAAGTATTTAATATGGTACGACGATATGTCTACGTCCACAAGGAGCGAAGCGAAATTTTTTATTCAGTATAAATAATAGGGTTATATCATCAGTGTTTATACTAACTCTAACCTAAACCTATACGGACTTTAGGGCCCGTACAAGAAAAATACAAATGTATCGTATCGGGGGGGCTTTGTACCCGCACCCCAACCTATTCAGCGTCCCTGACAAACAAACAGTGATTAAACCTACAATGTTGATGCCGTCACTACGCTCCATTCTGTCTCCGCTCCGACATCGGTCATTTTGAGCCACCAAACTTGTATATCACTCTAAATGATCCACATATACAATATAATTACTATACCTCAAGCAAGAAATATTTGTTTCTTTAAATTTCCTTTGATACCCACTCTTCCTTAAATAGTGTCTAGATATTATTAAAAATATGAGGTTTCGCTTAAAAGATTAACCTTGTTAATAAGAGTAATCCAAAACTTTGCCCCTAATTGGTAGCCATTCTTTCTAAGAAAAAGAGTTTTGAATAGTGTTTTTAGAATAATTGTTAAAAGGTAGAAAAAAAGATTTAAATTTACGTGTAAAATATTTTATTGCGTAAATGTGTAGCTGAAAATGAGTATGTAGAATTTTTTTTTTTTTTAAAGAAGTATGGGAATTAAACATGGACTTTATATGTTGGTTATTTATTATCCCCTGTTTGGTACACATTATTTCAAAATTCATTTCCAACCACACATTTTTTAATAAAATAATATTTTATATCACATCAATAACTTTTCCTTATTTTTTAACCACATATTTCTTATTATATCACTATTTAAAATGTATTATTGCCTCGATAATATTCATCAAACACAATTTAGCCCCTGTTTGGACCACATTATTTTTTTTCATTCTCATTCTTCTACTCATTTTTAATCATACATTTTTCAATAAAATAATATTTTCCATCACATCAATAATTTTTTCTTCTTTTTCAATCACATATTCTCCATCACATCACTTAAAAAAAATACATTCTTCCATTTTAATGTGTACCAAACGGTCAATAACATTTTGAAATGGGATTTATCCCTTCGACCTCAAAACTCTATTCATTTCGATAGCCTGTTAAATCTTTTTCATCTAAAGACGACAAAGCTCCTCAATTGTACTTTCGAAGTTGCGGTGGCGTTGTCTGTACCATAGAAACCCTCTACGTGGACACGCATGCCAGCTTGCTTGCTCCAGAAACTTTAATTGGACTACTGTCTCGAGCTCCATTTTTATAATAGATTCGTAAAAATTAATATTTAGAAAAAATTGAGTTCAAATATGGACAAGTTTACCGACGTACGTAGGAAAGCAATAACTGGGGTAAGTACCAACTTGTTTGATGGATTCTTTGTCATTCACTTATCTGAACAGTTAAAAATTTGTACCATTTTCCCTTTGAGGTTGACAATATTTCGTGTCCCTAGGGCCCTTCAGACAATGAGTTTTCTAACCAACTTGCAGGACTAGAGCTGAAAATCAGCTGCACAACTTGAAATATGTTTCTGTCAACCATCTTAGCAATGTTACAAAAACAAACAAAATGTGTGGAAACCAGGCATATTTATCAAGAACAATTTGTTAGTCTTTTCAAATAATTGGATCATGTTGATAAGTATAGTGACAGCGACAACTATGAATAATTAAGCACATTTATGTTAAAAAAAAATATTGTAATCCTATATAAATAATGTCATATTTTATGGGTTTTGAAAGATAATATTATGCATAACGGAGGGAAACATTAAGATATTGTTTGTTTTCTTACATAATATTGTCGATTAATTTTTACTAAACACGTATTTAGTTGCTACCAAATTGAACAAAATGACCAATAAACCTAATCTTGTAATTTTTTTTGTCCATATTTGCGTTAGTCGACGTTCAGGGTTCAAGGTCCTTGGCTCAAGTGCACTTGAACGGGAACCCAGTTGGTAATGGTACAATTAGAGAAGTGTAGGAAACAAGGTCACACGATGCATAGAGAACTACACATCTATTTAGAGTATAGAGTCAGAGATGTAGGGGCGATCATATGCTCGAATCCTGCTATTAAAATTGACAACTAAGAGGGACGAAAACCCTATTAATATTGGTTTTAAACCCTAATATTATTAGATACATATCTCAAAATGGAGTGCGGTGGAATAGAAAAACGCAAAGTGCTAGTGCTACAAGGTTGATTTATTAGTAGGTTATAAGCTTGTGTAGGAACAAGTTATTTGAAATGTCACGTAGAGTAACTACGGTAGTGAATTACTGCAAATAAAATTATTGTTATCCGAAACTTTTATATTCTGGTCTTTAACTACCTGCGCTGAATAAGATAGAATCTCTCCTTAATTAATTCAACATACCATCAGGGGCGGACCCGGGGTGGCACGTGCCCCCCAACTTTTGATTTTTTTTTTTTTTTAAAGTTATGTTTGGTATCGATTATTTTAATCTAAATCAAAATTAACAATTAATTCTAATAACATATTTCATGGAATCCATAACTATTTAACTTTTATCAAAATCAATTTGATTTTAATCTCCATCAAATAGAGGCAAAATCACAATAAATTTGAATTTCGATAATATGCTAATTTTAAAAATTCTCCAACAATCGTACGCTAATCGAATTTACAAATTACTTATGTCATCTTAAAGCTTATTTTGAGAACTACATTATGGGCATATTTAATAGTCCAAAAAGATATCGAAAATAGTTAAAAATACGTTAAATGTGAGTCTTAAATAAAGATATCTAATTCGCATTTTTTTTAAAAAAATTCAATTATTTCATTAACATTTATTATTTTTGCGATACAAATTTCTCAATGTAATTTTCATCATTTTATTAGGAAATTTATATGGGATATGACATAAAAAAATTTCGAAATTTTACATCCGAAAAAGTCATATCTCATTTAAATTTTATGATGCAAAATTACATGAGGTATAATTTTTTTTGAACGTAAATTTTCGATTCTAAAATTTCTACCAACTTCTTTGCAAGTTCGATGTTGCCCCTAATTATAAATTTATGCGTTCTCCCCTGCATGCCATCCAAATCATGATTAAGTAATTATCTTTCATATAATTAATGGATTTCCTTAATAAAGAAGATCTTATTCCGACTGAAAATCGATGAAGTATGCAAGCAGCCGAATGACTCGATTCTCGTAAAACAAGATTCAATTATAAGTAATTCCCAATAATAATAATTAGATATCACGTGTTACGAGATAATTAATTAAAATTGCTCATGGAAAATGCTAACAACATCAAAGAGCCATAGATGAGTCCATGTTTGAGTTACATTAAAATTTTCATTTTCATTTTTTTACTCATTTTCAACCACATATTTTTCAATAAAATAATATTTTCCATCACATCAATAACTTTTCCTTCTTTTTTAATACACATTCTCCATCAATTTATTATTTCAAAATACATTCTTTCAAAATAATGTGGCTCAAACACACTTAGATCTTTTTCACAAAATTATACTCCTCAATCAAAAAATTTAGAATTAATAGCGTTATTAACCAATTACTATTTAATATTTATATTCAATGTGTGGATCACACGTTGATTAATGATTGACATTAATCTCTGCACTCAATATATGAGTATTGGGTGAATTTTACCCTTCATATGCTTCCACAAGATGGAAGTTCAACCATGTTTGACCCCCATTAAATTACATTATTTTACATTAAATTTTTCTCTCTTTTCATTATAACCACATATTCATCAAATAAAATAATATTACACACAAATCTAAAACTTTTCATTACTTTTCCACCACACATTCTCCCATCAATCACTATTTCAAAAATTTTCAACCATAAAAAATGCAAAATAATGGGGGCCAAACATCATTTCACAAAACCAATTTTAGAGCTTGTTTGGTAGAGATTATTTGGGGGAAGAATTGATTTTGAATAGTGATATGATGGGAAATGTGTGGTTGAAAAAGAAGAAAAAATTATTGACGTGATGGAAAATATTATTTTATTGAAAAATGTGTGGTTGAAAATGAGAATTGATTTAATGTAGAAAATGAGAATCCCTACCAAACAGGTCCTTAGAATTTAGTTTCTCTATTTCATTATGTCGAGTCTCGAACCTTGTTAAAACCAAAGGACTGCCCACTTTGCTGATTGGATATGTTTGAATATGGAACCCTAATCGTGCATGCCTATCACTCTGTATATTCTTGGAGTCATAAACCCTACAGAAAACTCCTGCATTATTGCTTCTCAATGTCAGGTCATATTTTTCTATAATGAAATATCGCGTCCCGTCTTTACAAGTGGATTTTAAACCACAGGGTGTTGTTTTGTCCTCTAAAAAGTCCACAAAGCAACGAAGTTGGTGACCATGTCGTGCAAGTTGATGGCCACCGTCATCGCACATAATTGATTGAATTTATGGCAGAAAGCTCTGCCTGTACACTGAGAGCAACAGACATGTAGATTGAGACAATATAATTCGTAAACTTTCGTTGTTATTGCACAAGTACGAGACGAGCCTAAAGCAAAAGCCTAATGTGAAGGACAAAGACAGCTTAAGTAAAGTCGGCAACTTTTTGGTTACTGATGGACGCAAAGATAGGTTAATTTAGCCCAGAAAAGACAGCTCTACTTCAAGATAAATGGATTGAATTGTATGCATTGAAATAAAATACGACATCGCTTTCATAATTTTGATACCCTATATTGTTTCTTAACGATATGATTGTGAAAAGAAATAAATACCACAATTACTTGACTTTAGGCATGCTAGAATAAGTAATGATCATCAAGAAATACATCCCCCGATTAATTATTTGACGTGACATAAGCGATTAACATGATTTGCAACGGCAAAACATGTTAGGAAATGTGTATTAGATCGAACTAATGAGACTAATTGTAGTTATTAAGGATTTAATTTCTCTAAATACGATATAGTTATCATTTAATTAAAACGGTCATGGAGGGGAATTATTTTTTATGATGAAAAGAAATAAAAATTACAAACTTAGAAGGGGAATATAATCAAACTCCAATAGTTGAAAAATTGTCTAATAATATACTGGAGCTAAATTAGCCTACACTATACCCATGTTTCATTCAACTAAAAAAATAAAAAAAAATTAATATTTAAGTCAAAGTCAACAATTTATTTTATGGGAATCATAACTTTTCAACTACACATTTCATCCATTTTTATCAAAATCTATTAAAAATCTGATTTATTTATTTATTTATTTAAATCAAGCAGGGGCTACATATCGTGTGCTCCGACAAACTTCGAGTCATAAGTCATGTGTTGGTACTTTGTTGACTCCTCATAACTACCATAGCTTCTCTTCATAATATATCAGTCCAGGTCTGTTGACCCCAAAAAATGAATCAACAGATATCGGGCCTACTCTTGCAAAGTCAAACACGATTCCAGCACGTTCCTACCGAAATGATGACGGTAGCAATGCGGAAATGTACGCGGAAGGTACTTTGCGACGAGAGACAAAAAAGTTCAAAACTCCGGCGGGTGGAACAAAGGCAACCACACTAACAACAATTGTCTGACGGATAACCAACAAGAATATGTGGAATGATAGATCAAATGTTCATATATTTTCTTCAGCAATTCAAGTGTATATTTCGAATATATGATTGTCCATTTTTCCATCAATAATCCAACATCTCCCTTCTAATTACAAAGAGGACTTATTTATACTACCTTGGCGGACATGGTAACCGTTGCTTCAGAACCACGTAGTCTCATCTCCCTAACTAAGGCTTTATATCACTGTCTACTCATGCAATTAATACATTGATAATGGGTTAGCCGCCCTACACAATAGGCCGACATACTGACAAACTTTATTATAAGTTACATCAATCACTTCTGAGAGAGATCCTCAGATCTTTTACAAGGAAACATCGTCGGTTTTGTGAGCCTTGGATGAGTTGGAGAGAGCTTCAGAGAGATCTGAGATCCTCGACCGCTTTAAGCAACTTCATCCTTGAAGAAGTGTGAGCGACTCGGCATGTTCCTCTTTACTGATGTGTTTGACTTGTTGGGTCTTCTTTTGACTTTTTTGTTGACTGTTTGCCCACGTGTCGTGCCACGTGGCTCCATTTCACTGGACCTTGGAACTGAGGGGTAACAAGGTCCGTACCCCATCATATCCCTCATCGATATCATTTCCATGTACGATTCCCATGAGGAAGGAATAAAGCTATTTGAATATGCTATAAGGTTAGAGATTCCACTTCAACCTTAGTTGAACTCTGGGTCAACATCTAGATTGAATGCACAATTATTAAGCTCCATGTTCACTCACATCTTCTCGAGTACGATCTCTAAGTGTATCTCTCTTTACACCCCTTTGTTTCACTTATGTTGTTAAGATCTTTTTCCATATTGATGTGTTATAGTAAATATTGAAACGAACGAAAACTTATCCCAGCTGCCATCATTTTCATTTTCACGTGCAGTTCGAGTGGGAACACCAAACATGGCACCTCCTAGTTTTCTCCTATTTTCCAATATGTGAATATTTTTTATTTTTTTGGGAGGGGGGGCTACGTGGGTATCATTTGGTCTATATATATTGCTCAAAGCCTCAAACTGTATAATAAGTTGCCATATAGCACATTGCAACATCAGTACAAACATAATATTTATAATAAATAATGTTCAACTATGCTACATGTACAATGGATGATGACAATTGAGGATGACCAGCCCTCACAGTAGGGGGGCCCACTTCTTTTTTGAAAATTTTTAACGACCCGGGACTCTCCCGCATATGAGAGGTTGTCAATCTCCATTGTCATACATTTATGTACAAATGGAATTGTCCAATAATGTCAGGCTAACTCGTATTTATTGATACCACTAGGATGATTGATTGATGTAGGATCTTGATTTTGATGTTGGTTCATGAGGATCCCGACATGGTCCTTAATATCTCAACTAATTCATATGTGGACATGGAAAAACTGGAAACAGAAAAAATTATTTATAAAGTCTAGGCAATTCCATATATCCATTCATTTTTTACATTTAACTACCGTTCAACTACTACATAACTACTACAATTAAATGTTTCAACGTTTACAATATGGAAATTTATTTTATATATATTTGGCCTTTTATAATTTTAATAAATGTTAAACGAGAATTAAATTCAGAACATGAAGCCCTAATTTGAGGTGGCTTGACTTTGCACGACACGGACCATCGGCATTGACTCGGGACGTGTCGGACCCATATATTATTTTTTTGAAAAAAGTCATAAGTACAGAAAAATGTTGACAGAATTCATATCGACACTAACGTGACGGAAATTCATATTGTCATTGATATTGACAAAAATTTCTTCTCCCAAGGCAAGTTTATCCTGCAATATTACTGATTATTAGGTTCGGAAAAGTACGTGCCATGTCTCCGCGTTGGATCGACAAGATATTGAGGTGAAAAGGGAGTAGAAATAGGCCAGGTGCCGTGTGGGAGGGTGATGGTCTCCCCTTGTGCTTGTTTTTATTTCAATGATTTAAAATGTTTATTTTAATAAATATAATATATTTTAACCTGATTTCGTCATCTGCTGAGAATGAGGAAATTTCAATGAATAATTAACAGATACAAAGAGGTTCTCAAAAGATATTCAATTCACGCAAGGTTATAATATATGATTCATGCGTGACATACACTAAAGAAGTGAAGTGATCGAATGATATGCTTGTTTCTGCCCATTGTTTAAAAGATAAAAGAATAGAGGAAATGAAATAGGTTAAAACAAAACTTGGGATTTCAAATCAAATATATTAAGAAACAGAAGTTAAAATTTTACTTTTTGTACCATCAACTCTACATAACATACATACACCTAGAAATCTTAAGGGCATAGCATTTATATTCAATTTCATTTTTACCGACGTCTCTAACTTTGATTCTCGAAGTTATTCATGGTGAGTCTAAAGACATCGAAAATCTATTTATATGCCAAACTTCTAATTCTACAAATCTCTTTCCCACCTAGAAGTGTGACTATTTCGTGTTAGATTGACACGACTTGATTTCGAGATTGCTTCTCACATTTCTTTTCTTTTGGTAAGTGTGTTTATTAAATTTATTTAGGTTCGACGCATTCTAGAACATGAAAACTTTTACATTTTTTAGCATAACTTTTTTCTAGCTTTTCAGAACAAATTGGACCATATTTTGTACGTCACGAAGTGCCATCCAAACTTGAATGCATAATAGATTTAATTCATCTCATGATTTTCATATCGATCAATTATACATATATCATATCATATATATTTTCTTTTTACATCATATGTCATGTTGGGATTTTACATCATATTAACTTGAACAGTCAAATACATTTTAACACCTCTAACCAAATTAGGGTATTTCCTATGTACTAGCTGATAAATGTGTCACGTCACGTGTTATATGTTCTCTTTTTTGTATCAAATGTTGTCATGCAAGATCATATAAATTTGGACACTCAAATACATTTTGACACTTCTGTTTAACAACCATCCTCATATCGACTAACTTAGTTATACATGTATCATGTCACATATTTTCTTTTATATCAAATATAAATCATGCCAGTTCATCTAAATTTGAGCACTGTTTTGACACATCTATTGAGGCAAGGTCTTTCATAGTAAATAAGAGGATTTATTTTACCATAAGCCCACTCCATACCCCCTTCCCCCACTGTCATTTTTATGCACTTCACACAAATCCACCACGTGGTCTCCTCCTACAAGTTTAAGGTGGACCTACATGCCTCACTATCTCTATTTAAACCCTATTCTTCTTCTCTCCCTCCCCCCAATATCTACTTCCATTTTCGTTTCTCTCTCTTCAATTTTTTCTGTTGACAAAAACTGAAAAAGAATCTTTCTGAATTTCAGCATTGAAATTAGTCTAAGAACAAAGACACATGGCTTCTTCTATGGCGCATACCCAGTCCATCTCCATCAGGAAGCCCAGAACAAGAGACAAAATTCACTCTGCTCTACACTCACCCTCTTTTCATACTTTCCCAAAAGGTCCCTTTGAAATACAAACAATTAACGAAAAGGACTCACCAGCGAAGACTTCTCCGCCCACGGCTCTGCCGCCGCCACTACCGAAGTGGAACATTCTACAGAAAGCCGCAGCCAAGGCGTTCGACGCGATGGAAAGTGCGTTGGTCTCTCGCGAGTGGCAGATATCACTCCCTAAGGCTGCTGACCCTCGTGTCCAAATAACAGGAAATTTCGCTCCGGTACCGGAGACCGCCGTCAGGCACAACCTTCCGGTGACAGGCACGATTCCAGACTGCATTAACGGTGTTTACGTGCGAAATGGTGCCAACCCTTTATTCGAACCTGTCGCCGGCCACCACCTCTTTGACGGCGATGGGATGATCCATGCAGTGACGATCAATAGTGGCAAATTCGCGAGCTATGCTTGCCGCTTCACCGAGACTCAAAGGCTCGTTCAAGAACGTGAATTAGGCCACCCCGTGTTCCCAAAAGCCATTGGAGAGCTCCACGGGCACTCTGGTATAGCCAGGCTCCTTCTTTTCTATGCACGTGGCTTATTTGGGCTTCTTGATCACAGCCATGGGTCCGGAGTAGCCAATGCGGGACTGGTCTACTTCAATAACAGACTATTGGCCATGTCTGAAGATGATCTTCCCTATCAAGTGAGGATCAAGCCCTCTGGCGATCTTGAAACAATAAGCCGCTATGATTTTGATGAGCAATTGATGACGACAATGATTGCTCACCCAAAGATCGATCCTTTTTCTCGTGAGCTCTTTGCTTTAAGCTACGATGTTGTTCAAAAACCATACCTGAGGTACTTCAAATTCTCCGCCGATGGAAAAAAGTCACCGGACGTTGAGATACCGTTGGACGCGCCGACTATGATTCACGATTTCGCGATCACCGAGAATTACGTGGTGATTCCCGACCAGCAAGTCGTGTTCAAGCTTCAAGAAATGATTAAAGGTGGCTCTCCAGTGATTTATGAAAGGACCAAGAAATCTAGGTTTGGGATTTTATCAAAGACAGCTGAAAATGCGAAAAACATTATATGGGTTGATTGCCTGGATACCTTTTGCTTTCACTTGTGGAATGCTTGGGAGGAGCCGGAAACTAATGAAGTCGTGGTGATCGGCTCATGCATGACTCCACCGGACTCGATTTTCAACGAATATGATGAAAAACTAAAGATTGTTTTATCAGAAATTAGGCTCAATCTGAAGACTGGTGAATCAAAAAGGCTGCCCATTATTCATGCATCAGAACAAATCAATTTAGAAGCCGGAATGGTGAACAGGAACCGGCTTGGTCGAAAAACAAGGTACGCCTATCTTGCAATTGCTGAGCCATGGCCTAAAGTTTCAGGCTTTGCTAAAGTCGACCTCTCATCCGGCCAAGTTCAGAAATTTATGTATGGAGACGAAAAATATGGTGGCGAACCATTTTTAGTGCCGAATGATTCAAATTTTGATGGAGAAGAAGATGCTGGGTATATTCTTGCATTTGTCCATGATGAGAAGGCATGGAAATCTGAACTTGAGATAATAAATGCTAGGAGTTTGAAATTGGAAGCTAGTATTAAGCTACCATCAAGAGTGCCATATGGTTTTCATGGGACATTCATAAGCTCAAATGAATTAGAAAATCAA
Source organism: Fraxinus americana (assembly GCA_035079005.1). Lineage (NCBI taxonomy): Eukaryota > Viridiplantae > Streptophyta > Magnoliopsida > Lamiales > Oleaceae > Fraxinus > Fraxinus americana. The sequence goes on along the minus strand of CM068709.1, from coordinate 35,033,485 downwards.
GTATGTAGTACAAATTAAATAATGTGTGTGCATGTATATAGGTACTGTATTTTTTTTAGTAGGAGTAAGGGTTTTCTGCTTGTACATAACTGTTTCTTCTGTATTTTTTACCAATACTTACAAATGTGTGGGACCCACTAAATTAAAAAATGAAAACAAAAAACTCAACTCCTCCTGTGAGTATATGCGAACCAACCCAACCCCTTCTTTTCTATAGGTGTAGCAAGGTTCGAGTAATATGCCAGATGGATATGGTATACAAATGTCCCCAGACTCCTCAATTTTCAATTTCAACTTTTTAAAGAAAAACATATTTTGTGGGTTTTTTAAAAAGAAACCAGCTTGAAGTTCTTGGCGTGTAGCTATAATTTGAGCTCAGCTGGTTTCTGTTTCAATTTTTGCCCTTTATTTCTGGAGACTCTTCTGAACTCTGATTACCGTAATAAATGCATTTACAGCACAGATTAATCTGCATGCAACACTAGTTTTTGGCTGCATGCATGTTTACGTTAAAAAATAATGCAATTTTCTTCGGAGTAAGCTGTGACCCAGTTTGCACATTATTGCATCAAAAATGTATTTTAAATAGTGATTTGATAAAAAATATATGGTTAAAAAATAAAGAAAATTTTTAAATTCGGATATAATATTATTTTATTGAAAAATATTTGTTTGAAAATAAATTTTTAAAAAATGTATTTTTGTAAAGATATGGATCAAAGGGGTGTGTAGTTATAAAGTTGAGATGTTACTCTTCTTCTCAGGAAATAAAAGCAGAGCATCGGCTTCCAAGACTTTCGTCCTTCGCGTTACTGAGCCACCATCTAATCGTTTTAATATATATTGATATTAGATGACATCAATAATTATTTGTGATGGTCAATAATGAGAAGACTACTCAATGGCACTCTACGTAGAGCATCACATGCTAGGCGATCAGTATGAAGTCCTCTACGTTCATACCAGATTGTCTACCACTATGAGGCATCTACGTTCATATTAGACTGTCTACTACTATGAGGCCATTTACATTCATGATAGGCTGTCTATTATTATGAGGTCGTCTATCACTATGAAGTCCTCTACATTTATACTAGATTGTCTATCATTATAAGGCCATCGACCACTATGAAGTTCTCTATGTTCATATTAGGTCGTGAGCCATTATGAAACGGTCGATTACTATGAAACCCTCTACGTTCTTCTAGATTGTCACAACTATGAGGCCCTTTACATTCATATTAGGCCTTCTATCACTATGATGCACTCTATGTTCATACTAGGTCATCTATCATTATGAGGTTGTCTATCACTATGAAGTCCTCTACGTTCATATTAGGTCGTCTACTATTATGACGTTGCCGACCATTTTGAGGTCCTCTACGTTCATACTAGATCGTCTACTCACCCTCAATGTTCATACTAGGTTGTCTCATTATGAAGCCTTCTACCACTACGAGACCAATACAATACTTAACCATAAAAACAAACATGAGTTGGATGGGAACGTTTCAACGATTATCATGAACATAACCAACAGCTGGATAGGTGGAGGTACTCCACTCAAAACACGAGGATAGTGAGAGGTGCTACGTGTGACACGTGGCACAATAACCGCCTAGCAATCACATGGTTTCAGACACCTCTAAATACTCCTAAGATGAGACAGGTACGAGTAAATTTTTGTTATCTGAATACACATTCTATCTTTTCTTCGTAAGTATATGTTCTTAAAACCCTTACTAATTCTCACGTCAGAAGTACAATGGGGGAAGAAAATCCCAACTTCAATTCACAAGAACATTTATTTATCAAAGTTGCAGAAAAATCTTGCGCCGTCAGGGCACGAAAATTTGTTTCATAACTATTTCATATATAAATATATAATGACGAGATTGAGATATGACTTCATGACGGCACGCCCATAATTTTCCTATACTTTTCTTAAATGGAAGAATTCTATTGTCCAGTCTTCGTACACAAAGTTAGTGGACACCACACAATTAATTCAGCACATTAATAATGTCACCTTACTTATTACGAAAGGGACATACTTCCCTACACCATATTTGTCTGATGCTAATTAATTTCCCGGCGGTTCAATGATAGCCATAGCTTTGCAAAAGATGCTTCTTCTCAAATCACCGACCACAGTAGAACCATCAAATATCCTAACTAACTTTATTATGAGAAGATGTTTGGTAGGTTTTTTTTTCCTTTAATAACTTTATCAAAAATACATTTTTTATAGGTACATTTCGTACCCATAAATGCTATGTCGCTGAACCTTTGCAAAGCCTGCTGAAAAATGGATGTTAAGCTTGAAAATAGGTGCACAGATGCATGATCAGTATGCTGAACTTAGAAAGTGGATCGATCTCTTTTTCTACAATCTTTTGAGTTGCATAATTGCGTCCCAAATTACAAAATTTCCGCCAATTTTCAAGCAAAAGGAGAAAGGCTGTACTCAACTTATAGCAGTATAATAATTCCAAGTCATCTCGTATGAATATTCAAACACGACTGTTCGTTCGCTGTCTATCAAGTCCTTTTCACTTGTCTTCATACTTATCCTTGTTTAAAATTATCAAAGCACTTGCAAATAGTAACAGCACGTACATATCTTATGCATATAAAGACGAGAATCTGGACCAAGAAGCCAATCCTGATAACACCCCTACCCCCTACACACACACGATTCCAAAATCCGCATTTAAAAGCCCACACAGAAACAAAGTCTTTAGAGAATGAACTTCACGTGAAATACCCGTGGAGCTTGGACCCAACAAATCAAATGGGGTTGACCATTGGAAAGAGAACCCTAATACAATCCAAAAAATATAACTTAAATTAATTATTTACACACAGCTAATCATAGACTTGCCGACCCTTACGATATTTTTAATAAGTTTAAGTTGAATCGACTTATAACTTTGTTTAATTTTAATTTTTCTCTAGTCCGATTTAACGTATTGAATATTATGTATCAAATATAGTCATGAGCGTGACAAGGGCCGTCATTGTTGGGGGCAGGTGTTGAAATTGCCTTACTTAATTCCGAAATCCCATGAAGTGATAGCGGCCCTCTTTCCCCATAATTATTATTTTTGTTTGTTTAATTATATGTTAGGGTCTAGTTTATATTTTATTGAGAGTTAAGGGCTAGAAATGCGGTTTCAATTATGATGGTTGATTATGTTATCTTATAAGTAGTCACAAAAGCATTTTCCCCCATGTACAGAAATATTCCCACATAATTTCACTGGAAAACTCATAATGAGTGGACACCACCGTGTATTAAAAAAAATCGTGGGACCCATGTGTGTGTTATGGTGAAATTATGTGGCTTCCGCTTCTGTACAAGTAGCAATTCCTATCACAAAAACAGTTGTATTCTTTTTGATTTGGACTACTAAAAATTAATAAAAATTGTGAGTTTGGGTTCCGGTTTTAATAAACGAGTATTTAATGCTTAATTCTTTGGTAACCTTTCGAATCAAAAGAAATTAAAAAATCGATAGAGTGATATTCATTTCAATAGAGACTTTGATTGCAAACTAGTTTGGAATTTAATCTTATTACGTTTTCCACCTGAATTTGATTGAAGCCAACAAAGCAAAAACTAATCAAAAGGACGCTTAGGCTATGTTTGATGTGCATAATTTTCTAGGGAAGTTGGAAAATAAATTCCATTTTTCAACTTTATGGCTGTTTGATAGCCAAACTTTTGCCAGCAATTTGTTTTCCACCAGCCACCTTCACACGCCAGTTTTCTAGCTTTTTGAGGATTTTGTTTTCTCTTGGTTTTGGTGGAAATATGTTTTCCAGCTTTTTTTTTTTTTTGGCTTTTTGGAAATTGGAACATATTTCAAACTCAATGGTAAAAAAAAAAATATTCATTTAATTAACAATTTGCATGTGAAATAAAGCCAAACGAACACAAAAAGATTTTAAAATTTTTTTTATTTTTTATTTTTTTTTACTTTTTGGCAATCCAAACAAATTCTATTCTCAATTCTAATAAAATTTATTTCTTTAATTGACAATTTTCATGAAAAACAAAGCTAAACGGAAAAAGTGGAAAATTATACCAATCAAACACAATTAATTACAATTCCCAGTAAAACAAATTCTAAGCAATTCAATTCCCTATAAAACATTTTTTTTCCACTCATTTTTCACCTTTGCAATCAAACGCACCCTTATATCTATTATATGACGGCCATTGACAAAACACAAAAGCGACTAAAATAGTCTAAAAGTAATCAAAAGGCGTATTCATTTTCCGTGGTCGGTCAACTAATAAGATAATGCAGCCTCTAACTTGATTGACGTCTCAGTGAGCATGACATAAATTAAATTCTTCTGATAAAATAAAATAAAATGTGTATTAATGTTTTGAGTTTGGTCAGTTTAAGATTAATATTCAGAATCCTAACACTTGGCCCATATATGCACGACAACCTTGAAATAGAATGTTTAATGAAGAAAATTCCAAGGTATGCCTTCAATTTTTCCGGCTCCCATGTCACAGATACAATTGCCAGACAGGTAAACCAGAAAAATGGAAAAAAACTGGCAGGTTAAGTTAATTTCTTCTACTACTTGCCACGCCACTAATTAAGAACCACACAACTGAATTTTAGTACAAGACAAAGGTTCAACCTTGGAAAAAGGTTCAACATGGCTGCGTGACCAAAACGATTTTATGGAAGTTTGATTTGTCACAGGATGCTCTCGTCATGGCTGAGATATGTAAGAATGCATCTCGTTTTATTGTGTATCTAATACGTGGATAACATTTTACAACTCAATAAGCAGGTTATAGCTGGACTAATATGTCAAAATAAAATTAAAAAATCGTATAATTCTTTTTCTTTGCAAACTTTGTTGAGATTATACTAGTATTGTTATGATTTTGAGTTGTGTACAAATGGATTATTAAAGGTGGATTCGAAGTCTTGATGCTTATTTTTAATCGACATACAACTACTTCTTAGTTGCTCATTAGATTAATTTTAGTAATTATATAGATCATAATTTGACTATTCGATTAGAGTTAGTATTAACTAGAACTAGATTAAGCGAAATTATTTTTCAGCCCACTGGACAGGATCTCTCCAAGTGGGCAAGATAAAACTTCATATTATGGACATGAGAAAATTTCTGCTATAAATGGATCTCTATTAGGGTCCGTTTGATTACAAGGGCGGAAATGAATGAAAATAAAATGAATTTCAGAGAAAATAATTGTTTAGAAATTGTTTTCCAGAGAATTGTTAATTAAGTGTGTTTGATTGGTATAATTTTTCACATGAAAAATTATTAAATTTTGTGTTCGTTTGACTTTGTTTTACATGGAAATTGTTCATTAAAGTGATAATTTTTTCACAATTGATATAAAATTTGTTTTAATTGCAAAAAAGGTAAAAAAAAAAAAAAAATTCCTAAATTTTTTTTTTATTAAAGTTTAGTGTTCGTTTGACTTTGTTTTACATGAAAATTGTCCATTAAAGTATTTTTTTTTTTTTTTACAATTAGTTCTAAAATTTGTTTCCATTGTAAAAAAAAAAAAAAATTCAGAAACCTGGAATTTAGTTTTCCCACCAAAAAGATGGAAAAACATTTTCATCCATTACATGGAAAATCTGGCGCGTGGGTTCAAGGTGGCAAAACTTTGTCCATCAAACACTGCGTTATAACAAATTTATATATTTGAGTTTTGATTTCTTCTATCCTATATTCTATTAATTTTTTTATTTTTATTTTTATAATTGTGGATGTCCGGGCCAGCTTGAGCACACCTCAACTAATTTCACGAGACCCTGAAGTTTACGACCGGATACTCATCTCAGTGGTTTTGAGGGGATTCAAACTGGTGACCATTAAAGAATATTCCAGCATATTAATGAAGACAAGTGAATTTGACAGTTTTCTAGCACGTTAAGTTTTTAATTGTGTACAAATTAATAACTTAATTGTCAGAAATATTATTCCCAATAATTTGGGAAAGATTAGAATTTGAGAAGGTCATATTATTCTCCTTACATTTATATTAAATTATTAATATATGTTAATAGTAAACTCGGCCATAAGTTAATGGCAAAGTTATTTACCTACCCGAAATATTTATGTGAATTTTAAACAGAAGCGAAAGCGAGTAAGAAATTTCTTGATTAAAATTATATATTTTTTTATTAACATTCAAGTGCATTTTCATCAAAGAACACAGAATATTTAGAAGGATAAATAAAATTTAGGCATGAGGTGTGCTTTTCAATTTGTCTTAGGGTTAGGGTTTATTTCACTAGAAGAAGATCGGGTTAATTTCACAAACGGTCACTGAAATTGCATAAAAATCATAAAATTGTCACTGAAATTTAAAACTTGCACTAACGGTTACCGAAGTATCATCCGATTTGAGTAATGGTCACTGAAGGACTTTTTTCATTTTAATTGGAACTTAATGGACCAAAATAGTTGAAACTTGAATCTTGAGACCTAAATCTCAAATTTGACAATAAAACCCCCAAAAACCATTTCTTTTTTGCGTGAAACGCCACAGGAGAATGGAAGCCGATTTTGGGAGGGAAATTAGGGTGAAAATCATGATAATATCATCTAATTAATTCTTCCAAATCCTTAGCTTGAGCTTCCAATCAAGAACCCAAATAATCAAATCCTCTTTTCAAACCCTAGGACACAACATACTTCTCCAATTTTTTTATTTTTTTTTTGTGCGAAAATTTAAGATTGGGGACCACTCACTAACAAAAAAATATTCGATATGAGCATGATTGTCACCCTAATTTCCCTCCCAAAATTGGCTTCCATTCTCCTATAGTGTTTCACGTCAAAAAGAAATGGTTTTTGGGGGTTTTATTGTCAAATTTGCAATTTAGGTCCTTAGGGTTCAAGTTTCAACTATTTTGGTCCATTAAGTTCCTATTAACATGAAAAAAAGTCATTCGATAACCATTACTAAAACCGGATGATACTTCAATGACTGTTAGTGCAAGTTTTAAACTTCGGTGACCGTTTAGTGATTTTGACGTAACTTCAGTGACCGTTTGTGAAATTAACCCGAAGAAGATCCTTCAAAATTTAGGGTTTCACTTATTTTCCTTCGTAAACATTTTTCCATTTTGATCAACATCTTGGTAGCCGGCCTTTCAACCTCATTTCCTGTTAATTCCCATTTTTTGCTCTCCCAAACATATAAATTAAATTACAAATATTAAACAGAATCTTCTAAGTTACTGCACCAAAGTCTTCCAAATTGTAATATAGAAATATTTCACGTTCTCGATTATATTGTGTTATTTTCTTGATTTTTTTAAAGATTTTTTTTTAAAAAAAATTCCTTTTACAATAATTTCTAACCCTGTATATATATAAAAAGTGTCTCTCTTTGTATTTCAGAACTCTTTCCACGTTACAATATTCATGGCAGCCATAGTTGGAGGAGTTTTCTTATACTTTTTTCTCATTTTCTTAGCCCCTCATACATTGTGTCTCACTCTCATGCAGAAGGACCACACGAAAAGCATAGTAGAATTATCGTTGTTTGATTCTCTCAAAAATTTGCAATGTCATCGTAAGGGTGACAACGTGGAAGGACTTTATCAAGTCAAGCAGTATTTCAACCACTACGGTTATCTAGATACTTTTGATCATAACGTTGATTTCGATGATGAATTAGAGTCTGCAATCATGGCTTACCAACTCAATCTTGCAGGATATATGGATTCTGGTACATCGTCAAAAATGATGACACCTTGATGTGGGATGCCCGACATCATCAATGGCTCTAACGCAATGTACCATGGCACCAACCCCTTTTTCGATACTTCAATATACAAAATCTCGCCAGGAGACCACAAATGGGTTGAAAACCTACTTCTCTATAGGTACCTAAAAGGTTTAGACTTGCAGACAATATTTTAACGCAAGGCCCAGATATAACCATGGGTTATTTTTCGGGTGATCATGGCGATGGATTTCCATTCGATGGACGTGGTGGAGTTTTTGCACATGCTTTCGGGCCGGGGGATGGGCGAATACATTTCGATGCGGATGAGGATTGGACAGATGGTGCTAGGCCGAATATGATCGATATGGTTAGTGCTGCAGTGCATGAAATTGGGCATGTTCTTGGACTTGCGCATACAAGTGTTGAGGATGCAATTATGTTCCCTTATATGGCGTATAATACGGTCAAAAAAACTTTGCGTCAAGATGATCTTGATGGAATTAAAGCCTTGTATGGATCTTGATCACATGATCAAAACGTCATACTAGATCAATTTTTGTTTTGATTTTCTTTCGTTGATTGGAGGTCCAATCGTAAGTCTCCTCCTAACCTTGTATACGATATTCTAAACGATATTCTAACTTCAATTCGTTTTTGAATTAAAAACATAAAATTTATTAGTTGAGATTTATGTTTTGCTTATAGTTCAATTGGCTTAGCTATGTTGTTTTTATCGTTAACATCAACAATCACGAAGAATCGAATGAATACTTTTTGCACGTTATGAATATACATATTCAACAAAAAATGTAAATATTCCCGGCCCATCACAGATTGGTGTGTGGGCTAAATGGGCCTAACATAATTATGAAAAATCGGGCTTTTCCCGATCTAATGGGCTTGATATGTGCCCATGCCTTACTTGTGTAGAAGACGCATGTCATCACCTTTTTTTTTATAATTATGATCACCCTTACGTTATAATGATTTTGGGATCAATTTGTTAATTTCCATTTAATTTTAATTTACAAAAATGTTATTGTAATATAATTACAGAAAAATAGTGTATCGAACTGTCTATCGTCCGATTTAAATATTTCGAGGATATTCTTTCCTTTTTAATCCATTTTTGGTTGTTTCTTCTAAGTTATAAATAAATGACGATAATATATAGGAATGTTTCATATTTTCAATTATATTATGTTATTTTCCTGATTGTTTTAAGATTATTTCTAAAATTATACAATTAATATAATATTTCACTTTGCAATATACCTATAAATATTAAATAAAGGCGTTCTCTTTGTACAAGAACATTATTTATTTCATATATCGTAATGGCAGTCATTATTAGTTAGTCAAGCTTTTTTATGCTTTTTCTTCCTCCTCCTAGCCCCTCGAGTATTTCAAAAACTTGTGAGGTTATTGTTAAAGAAAATAAAGCTTGATTCTACTGATTTCACTCATATTGTAAATTGATTGCAGTATATTTTCTTTCCATATATGAGCACAGATTATAGGAATAGGTTAAGGAATAAAATAAGGCTTTTGATTTCGTTAACCCCTGTATATATAGGTGTCTTACTTTTCAATGAAATCAATATATACAAAAACTTCACAAATACAGAAAACTATCGGAGCATTCAAAATCTAGGCACCAGAATTGTGATTAAAACTCCAGCCGACTTCCATGGCAGAAAGCATGGCCTTGAACAAAAGGTGGGACAACCCCAGCCACCAAATTCACCTTCACCACTCCGATTAGCCCGACGCCATCCTTGTGCCACAACCATTGGCCGATGACAATTACAGCACATGGAATCCATGACTATGGCCTTAACGGTCAAAAACAAGGTGGGGTTCGTAGATGGCTCAATCGAGGAACCTGATGCGGGTGATGCGGATGAACTGCAACAGTGGAATCGGCTACAACAACTTGGTTAAAACTTGGCTGCTGGGATCTATGTCCAAGGAGATTGCCGGCAGTGTTATCAATTGCAAGGATGCTAGAAGGACGTGGCTCGACTTACATGAGCGATTCTCACATGTAAACGCTATCCAACTGTTTAATGTGGAGAATGAAATCCATGTTTGCATCCAAGAAAACATGACTGTAGGGTCTTACTTCACGAAATTGAAAGGCTTATGGGATGAACGTGATAAGTTAGCAGCATTACCACCATGCACCTGTCAGCCAGTGAAGAAGGTGGCTGCACATATGGAAACACAGAAAACCATGAAATTTCTTATGGGACTCAACGAATCCTATGGAGGTGTTCGAAGCAATGTTTTGCTACAAAATCCATTGCCTACGGTGAACAAAGCATATTCATTAGTTCTCCATCATGAGAAACACTCGGAGGTGACAACAGGGAAAGGCCATAATCAACTGGAAGGGGCTGTTTTTGCAGTCAAAAATTCCCTTCGTGAACCTCAAATTAAGGTGAAATGCTCCAAGTGTAACAGAACCAATCACACCACCAAGAATTGTCGCGCCCACCTTAAGTGTATTTTCTGTGGTTGGAAGGGGCATACCGTCAAGTATTGCCGAAAGAAAAAGGTAGCAAAACTTAAATCTAACACATCAGTTTCGAAAGGAAATCAAGCCACGTCTAACTTAACCAATGGGAGGGAGGTGAACTTTCCCTTTTTAGCAGATGAGTGCCGCAAATTCTCAACATGTTGAAAAATAAATCTCACTCTGCAAATCAAGTGGGTAATTGCTCCACTCATGATGAACTATCAGGTAAGGCCTTCTCACTAATCTCCAATGGCACAAAAGACACGTGGATTTTGGATAGTGGATGCACCGATCATATGGTTTGTAATCCTTACTCACTCATTCAAAACCTGTTCATAACCACATTGTGGAATTACCAAATGGTTCCATGGCTCCAGTAACTCACATTAGGAAAGTCATTTTATCTCCTAAAAATGTGTTATGTGTACCATATTTTTGATTAAATTTGATTTCCATTAGCAAGTTGATTTCTCATTCACATTGTATAGCCATCTTTCTAATCCAAGTTTGTTTCATTCAGGACCTATGCTTGGGGAAGACTATTAGGACGGGAATTGAACGAGAGGGCCTATATTATCTAGACAGAACCAAGAAAGAATCATGTCATCACGTCCAGACATCTAATATGACCCTTTGGCACCAACGTCTTGGACACCCCTCGAATAAAGTATCTTTGTTATTTTGTTTTCCCAATTTTACGATTACATCTTGTGCTACTGATCCATGCTTAATTTGTCTGTTAGCAAAGCAGACAAGGCTTCCATTTTCTTCTAGTTCTATTAATTCTACAGTGTTTTGATCTAATTCATATTGACATTTAGGGTGGTTATATAATTCATTCACTTTCTGGCGCTAAGTATTTTCTCACATTGTTGATGATCACACTCGATGCACATGGACTTACCTCATGAAACACAAGTCAGACACTAAAAGCCTCCTAATGAAATTCATCAACATTGTTGAAAATCAATTCAGTTCCAATGACAATGGCGCCGAATTCAAACTCGAAAACTTTTAGCAAATAAGGGTATAATGCACCAAACTAGTTGCATTAACACACTACAACAAAATGTAGTCGCCGAGCGAAAACATAGACATTTATTAAATATGGCACGCGATATTCTCATTCAAGCCGGCCTTCCTCATCATTTTTGGGGGGATGCTATTCTCACTCATACTTAATTAATCCAACACTCACTCCACTCCTTCAAGGAAAAACACCGTATGAGAAATTATTCCACAAAGTTCCAAATTACTCACACTTACGAGTATTTGGTTGCTTATGTTTTATTTCCACCCATGCACAACACCCCTCAAAGTTTGATGCTCGAGCCTCTCGATGTGTTTTTCTTGGCTATCCTTATAGCCAAAAGGCCTATCGTGTCTTTGATCTAACTCAAAACAAGGTCGTGGTCTCAAGGGATGTCACCTTCTTTGAAGCCAAATTCCCTTTCCAGAATGCTCCCCAACCAACTGCACCTTCTAGTCCTCCTCTCACCAATGAATCCACATCACCATTAGAAATACCAACAATGTCATATCATGTGTCTTCCTCTCCTCCCACGGAACCGTCCCCATCTTAACATAATCCTTCCTCTCCAAACAGTCCCATCTCACCCAACATTCCGCCCGACAACCTCATAGAATCTATTCCAGATTTTCCTTCCTCACAGAACACGCCAGCTTCAATTCCTTCTTCCCTACCTATTCACCCTTCAGTAGAGACAATGTCACCTCCACAACATGTTTCCCCTCGTCGTCTACATCGCCAAACCAAACCACCTACTTATTTATAGGACTTCCACATCGAGATGGCTCTCCCCTCCAGGATCGTCCCATCGCCATCTACGAATGAGGTCCGTACTTCAGGTACAAATCATCCCTCATCTCAATTTTTATCTTCTACACATCTCTCTACTGCTCATAAAATTTTTACTTCACGACTCACTTTACTTAAAGAACCTACCAGTTTTTCAAAAGCTGTCCAATCTCCATAGTGTCATAAAGCCATGCAACAAGAAATAGCAGCCTTGCGAGCAAATGGTACTTGAAGTTTAGTTCCTTTGCCCTCTCATAAGCGTCCCATCGGATGCAACTGGGTGTATAAAATCAAATTGCCGGCTGATGGGACAATCGAACGACATAAAGCCCGATTGGTAGCAAAGGGCTTCAGTTAGGTTGAAGGAACTGATTATAGGGAGACCTTCGCTCTTGTGGCCAAACTGGTAACTGTTCGTATTTTACTCACTGTGGCCGCTTTGCGTGGTGGCACTTACATCAATTAGATGTCAACAACGCCTTCTTACACGATGATCTTGATGAAGAGGTATACATGTCCTTGCCTTCTGGTTTTGGACGAAAAGGGGAGACTCGTGTTTGCAAACTTCACAAATCATTGTATGGTTTAAAACATGCCTCTAGACAACAGTTTATCAAATTATCCACTGCACTCAAGTGCGCTAACTTCCACCAATCTCGGTCTGATTACTCTTTATTCGTCCGATGTCGTCAAGGTAACTTCCTAGCATTACTTGTCTATGTTGATGATGTGATTTTGGCTGGAAACAATCTACAGGATATAGAGAATACCAAGTTCTTCCTGTCCAAGCAATTCAAACTCAAAGACTTGGGGCAACTTAAATATTTCCTTGGCATAGAACTTGCAAGATCAAGACATGGAATTACTTTATCACAACGCAAATATGCTTTGGAAATCTTAGATGATACTGGATTCTTGGGTGCTAAGCCTCCTCGATTCCCTATAGAATAGAATATGTCTCTCACACAATCAGATGGAAACCTCTTGGATAACGCTTCATTGTACAGAAGATTGGTTGGGAAGTTAATTTACTTAACCATAACAAGGACATATTTGACTTATGATGTACGTATATTGAGCTAGTTTATGGACAAACCACGAGAACTACACATGAAAGCAGCTCATAAAGTACACAGATATATCAAGCGAACACCATGACAAGACATCCTCTTACCATCCACAGGTTCGCTTCAATTACAAGCATTTTGTGATGCATATTGGGCTCGTTGCAAGGACACAAGGAGATCAACCACAGGCTATTGTATTTTACTTGTCCAAGCACCAATTTCTTGGAAGACCGAGAAACAAACTACAGTATCACGTTCGAGTGCCGAAGCAGAGTATCATGCTATGGCCACCACATCTGCGAGATCACATGGTTGAGAAACATTTTGAAGGATTTAAGAGTAAATCACACACAACCAGTCAGTTTATTTTGTGACAATCAAGCAGCTATATACATAGCATCAAATCCCGTATTCTATGAGCGAACCAAACACATAGAAATAGACTATCACTAGCATCAAATTCCGTATTCTATGAGCGAACCAAACACATAGAAATAGACTGTCACTTAGTACATGATAAGATTCAAGAGTGAATGGTTCGGACGGCCTATATTCGAACTACAGATCAGCCAACAGATTTATTCACCAAACCCCTAAGCTCCACACAATTCGAAGACTTACTCAGCAAGTTGGGTGTCATCAACATACACTCCAACTTGAGGGGGAATGTTAAAGAAAATAAAGCTTTATTATACTGATTTCACTCATATTGTAAATTGATTGCAGTATATTTTCTTTCCATATATAAGCACAAACAATAGATTAAGGAATAAAATAAGGCTTTTGATTTCGTTAACCCCTGTATATATAGGTGTCTTACTTTTCAATGAAATCAATATTTATAAAAACTTCACAAATACAGAAAACTTTTAGTTATCGTAATGGTGACAATGTGGAAGGACTCTATCAAGTCAAGAAATATCTCAACCAATTTGGTTATCGTGATGTTCTTGATAATAAGAGCAATGAATTTGATGATTAATTGGAGTTTGCAATCATGACTTACTAACTCAAGTTCAACCTCAACGTTACCGGAATTTTAGATTTTCAGACGGTGCACAAATGATAAAGCCTCGATGTGGGGATGTAACAAACTGAACTTCTGTTCTAACCATTTATTTAAATTGGTTTGATTATTTTTCTGAAATTTTTCTAATTAATTAGTTATATTTTCAATGGTGTGAGTGGAAATTATTTAGGGATTTATATTGAATTTGTCTGTTCAATGCACGGTATAAATCAGTGTATTATCTATCTCTTGTTTGAAAGGAGAACGTTTGTTCTTTAAAGAGTCCAAGAAAATACTACCCTTGTAATAATATATAAAAGCTTTAACTACTACTTATCTTAAGTTATTCTTTTTAAGATGAACTTTAGACATATATATTATTGGGGTTCAAAAAGTTCAAAAGAGCAACTTGATGTGTATAAAATTTGAAAGTAGTAATTCGATCCATGTAAAGCTCAAACGAGCATCAATTTTTAAGATCGAACCACACCATCTTGCAGAAGGTATTGCGGATGAATCTCATATAGCTAAGATTAAATTATTTTCTAATTTCACGAGTTTTTGTCACCTAAGCAAGCAAACCTTAAAATATGAGAAACTCATTCAACCATGCCAATATTCTCAAATCAAATAGGAGACCGAGAAATTTTGTATTCCACTAGAAACCAAATTTGGAATGATTGTCCATTCCCATACGCTAATAATTAGTGTTAATACAGTAACGGGAATTAAAATACGAAGTTTTTATATCATCAAATGCACACGTGGCATGAATCCAACGGCTGGTGAAGTATTATTTGGCAGATGGTAATCAAGAAAATCAAAGATTGAAGGCCCCAATTAATAAATTTTATAGTACACTTGTAAGAGAAGAAATTAACAAAACTAAAGCAGCTATATTTAATAGGTCCCACATCCCCGATTATTTGCACAAGATTAGGATGGATTTTTGGAAAATGATTTTAGGCCTCAATTCTGGAGTTCCGCATCAAACGTGAAAATTACATTTCAAGAAGAAAAGATGCAGCTACAACCTTTGCAATGATTGATTAATCATGCAAAACTTAATTTTATTGAAACCGGTAATGATCTTGCTGCATGTACATCAAAATTTATATAAGGAATTACATAATGTCACATGACACTCTACCATTTGTCAGTTTAAAATATAATCAATTTTTTCATGAAATATTTTCCCTCACACCATTTTCGATAACTGCTTATGTACCATTTTGACGTACAAATAGCAAAATTCAAGTGGATATTATAATAACCTCATCTATGTAAAGGTCTGCCAAAAGGATACTAGAATATTGCAGAATTTTGTGCAATAAATTAAGTACGATGGAGGATGTTACTCTGACACGTCGATAAGATGTTAATTTCCCCCTATAACTTACCTTAAATAAAAGATTTGACACCTTGATGACTACTATTAATTACATTGAACTGAAGTTCTTGATTGTGTGTATATATAATTTTCAGGATTCAAGGTTACTTTGTGAAGTAAATTCATTAAATATTGAAATAAAAACTACTTTGTGAGAGAACATTTATTGATTGTTGCATTACTTTAAAGTGTCAAGCTTTTATGTTGAACAGCATGATTGTATATTATTGTTTTATATGAAATCAATCGTGCATATTTACTAAGCTGTGTGCAATTCAGCAAATTCGGGAGTAGACCAGAAAATATTTGTTCGTTGTTAATCCTATGTAACAACTCATTAACACTAAATTATAAGTTAATTAAATGTTGGAATATGAAACTTGTATTCTTGAAAGTATTATTCAATATCATCTAAACATTATGATTCATCGTTGCAATGACAAATTAATTTAAAGTAATGTTATTTAGTTTCAGTAATGTCAATCATTAGTTTACATGATAGCTACATAGTATTAAATGATGTATTCACTTAAATGAAAGGTACTCGATCCATTTAATTGCACATATTGGTGTTTTAACGTCACTGATGTTAGATAACATTATTTGTCAATTTATGCATTGAACTTAAATAACTAAATATGCACGATAATAATGATGAAATGACATTAAAATTATTGGTACTCAACGAGACTAATATTGTATATGGTATAGTACCATCCAACAAGACCTATTTATTTCTGCTTTTACTTTTTATAAAAAAGTTTCCTGAAAATAATTACATTAATCTAACTTCCTTAATATCTATTCAAGTTAGACAAAATATTTTTTTTAAAAATTATCCAAATATATTTAAAAATCAATAAAGTTAGTCGTACAAATATGGTTGACAATCACGTGCTGTCAAAATTTGGACCATTGACATAAAAATACCGTTTTTAACAATTTTCAAAATTCGTGAATGTGATAGTGTAAGTGTGTAGTTGTCAACCAATGTTGCCAACAAAAGTTGTACATGTAGCATGATTCTTTTAAAAATAACTTCTTAATCTTATAAATAACTTTTGACTTTTCAATAGCCAGCCAAACAGACCCTTATTATCCTCCTTCGAGTTCTGACCGGTCTTTTTCCCTTAGAATCCCATCTATAAATTCATTAACTCGCCAACTTCATGAAATCCAACTCTCCTTCAAAAACCCAAAATCTCACACTCCCCACCCAACATCTCAACCCTCCCTCTTCTCCAAAAATGGCAGTGCAATATCTTGATTTCCCAGAAAATCCCTTGAATTTGTATGAATTCAAAACGCACGCCCAAAAAACTACAAATTTGAAATCTTTTTGGGGTTTTCTTTTATCCATTGTCATCTACATTTCCATATTTTATATTTTTAACCTCTCCCCTTCCACTGTTTTAAGTACCACCAAATTCTGGTTTTTTATATTAAACACCCTCATTCTCATCATCGCAGCTGATTTTGGCTCTTTCTCTGCATCAAACGAGCATGATATTTACGAAGAGTACGAGAAAAATGCCAGAACGAGAAATATTTCATCCTTCAGAACTCAAAAAATTCCAGATGATCAGAAAGAGGAAATAACTGATCAGAAGGAAACAGTTGATCAGAAATTACCTGAAGAAAAAATTATAAAAACGGCTATGCATGTGCATATGCCTGTGCCAGTGGCTCATGTGAATACTGAAACTGAGGAAGAAGGTAAACAGATAATTACAGTCAACGAGAACGTCAAAAGTCCAACTGAAAATTTGGACCAAAAAAAACAAGAAATTGATCAGAAAAATGGAGCCAGCCAAGAGAAGGGGAAGGAGAAGATCGTTCGCTTTAATTCTGAGAAAATGACAATGGAGTTAAAGCAAGAAGAAAGTTTTGTCTTGCATAGTTCACTTTCTGATATGAATGAAGGGAGTGTCGAAGAAAATGAGTTTTCGGCCATGTCAGTTGAAGAACTGAATAGAAGAGTTGAGGAGTTTATTCGAAAATTGTTGGAATTTTGTGTTGGAAATTGGTTGTGACCAATTGAAATGATTTAAGTGGAAATTCCTTGTTTGGTGAATGAGAAATTAAGCCAAACTTAAACCACTTAATACTTGAAATTATTGGAATTGTGTAGAATATTGTGGAATATTCTAGAGAATGTAGATGAAAAGATGTGTCTTTTCATATGGATCATGTCTCTTAAAGAGCATGACTTTTGGTATGAGTAACTTCCAATATTTATGATTATTCAAGAGATGCTTAAAGAGCATGACTTTTGGTATGAGTAACTTCCAATAATTATGATTATTCAAGAGATGTGTCTCTTGATATGGATGTTCCAACTACTATATATATGGATTCCCTATGTGTTTGAATTTACAACAACTACACTACAACTACACAACAAATAATTTATTTGATAGTTTCATTCCATGGTTACTTTAGTTTTGCATAAAACACTTTGTAGAAGTGATTTTCTTGCATCAAAATCATGGTTATGGTAGAGAGGGAACTCCGTTCGAGTTCGTGGGTCTAAGTCATTTGGAGTGCTCCTATGGCTAGACGTGGTCGTTGTATCTTGGGAGATGATTGCCAAGAAACCGTTAGCACCGATGCGGAGCAAATTCATCTTAAGGACAAAGTGTCAAACACTTGCCTCGACCGATCGCATCACTTGCATCTCATCTTTCTTTTTCGATTTCATTCCAATTTAGTATTTTGATTTCGGAAAGTAACTAATATTCTTTTGATTTCATGCAAGGTTTGAATTGAAGAACAACATGCGTTCACTCATATTGGGAAGTGAAGAATTCATATTATTATATTCGAAGTCGGTAAATCGCTATTTTATTTTCTCAAATCAGATTTCGGTAAGTCGAATGATGTTTCGATTTCACGCATATTAATGACATGCTCTTGATGAATATAATATGCACATTATCGGTGTAATATCTCCCACAATCTTAAGATGAATTTTTTGATGTGCATGTTATATGGAAATCATGTTATTGTATGGAAATTCCGAAGACATGTAAATTGAAACGGTGCATGTAAATTGAAACGGTGCTGATATTTAAATCTATATTCTCATAGAATTATCTGATTAATTTCTGAATTCTATGTATATTAAATGGTACTGGCACCTTTGTTCGGAAAATTGGAAAGAATGGCAGATTGATTTTTGGCAATTTATTCGTATTTTCAAATAATAGTGCTGGCTGTTCATTTTATGAAAATGTGTGAAACCATGTCATATATGTTCTTAACATATGCTGATTATTGCTTACTATAGGATTTCCAAAGAAAATCTCTTATGAGAGATTCTACTAAATGTTTCATTTTTAATGCAATATAAAATCTGATTTTGTTATTGCATGTTCCAAGTAAATTGTAAACATTGGCAGTTTGTAAATAAATGTAAGTATACATTTTTTCAATTGCATGGTTTGGAAATGGAAATTACTTGGCAGGAAAATAGTTTCTGTTCATGAATATTTAATATATATTGCTCCCACTTGCTCACTTGAGGATGCATGTTTTTATGTTGGAAATTGTACTAACTTTGGTTGATGGTGATAGTCTCTTGATATTCGATGAGTATGGAAAGTTGTCTAATTTATGATTTCGATGACCATTCATTTCATAACTACCATGGAAACATTATTGTTGATGTTTATAACAAAAAAAAAAATGGAAATATGAAATATGAAGGGGTTCTTCATTACCCTTGTTGTTATGTGGTACGTGTATGCATGTTACATCTGAATTATTATTCACACATGTGAAATTGATACTGAGATGAGAAATAATCAAATTCTATTGAATGTTGTTCAATAATTTATCGAACTAATATGACATGTTCGAGGTTTGTACCATATCAATGGTTGACCGTGTGGTCTTGAATAATTTAATTGATCGAGATTGAGATCAATGACTATATTTCTAAATGAGGAAGTGTGTGGAGTTCCTCAAGATATTGATATTCCTAGTCATGACATGTGTTGACTAAAATGGAATAAACTTAGACAATGATTGTATGAATGTTGGAAGAATGCCAACTAGTTATTAAAAGTATATGAACTTTCATGATTATTCCTTTTATTGGAATATGGAAAGCCTCAATAATTTGATGAAATTAATTGAGATGGCTTATGCAAATTATGGTTGCATTCTAGCATGACAATATATGATCTTGTCATAATGGATATTAAGTCACCTAATCACATGGTGGAAAATTTATGGAATAATTTAGGATCATTTCATATGAAAAATCATGACCCTTGGTATGATTCATTTCCAATTTGTGTATCTCTTCATAGAGATTTATTCGAAGAGGCGTGTTATCTCGTTGGGTTGTGTCTTTTGAGAACACAACTATCGAACCGATGGATGATTCGTTCATAAATTTGAACATGGTGAATAAGTATTATTTAACATGAAATAATACTATCTTGTGAAATGTCACAAATGTGATATGTTGGAGAAGTTGCAATACTTGTGAATCAAGATGCTTAGTCTTCTTCATTGTTGAAATTCGATTTCAATCGTGGAACCAATTAAATTGGTATATGTTTTGAGAGTATTGTTGGTCTATGTAATGACCTTGATCAAATTGTGTGTGATCATATTGAAGATAGTTGGATTGAAGTACATTGAATACAATTTCAATGGAAATAAATTGTGGATGGACGACCACTATTTTGAAAGTACTTAAACTTTCACGAAGCATTCGATATGGACATTATCTATTCGATAATGAGTTGAACTACGAAAGAGTTGATGAACTCTAAGTTCAAGTGTAACCCAAAAATGTGGGGGTTAACATCAATGCTTGCGAACTTATATGAAAAGTTCAAGATTTGTGAATGCAACATTACTAGTTGCACATGCATTCCTAATTGAGGAATTGTGGGGGTAATTTATGTTTAAAAGTTACAAATTTTTCTATATCTTATAATCATAGAAATATATCTATGAAGTGGAAAAGGTAGAAAACCCTTATATTAATTATAAGGATGATATACACTAAGTCTAAAGTGGATGAAATGGGATAAAAATCCTATTACGGCGTTTGTTTGGATATGCAAGATCAATTGGAATATTTGAAAAATATTCATAAAATTGAAATGCATTGTAATATTTCAATAATGATATTGAATACCCCATGTTTCTGAAATCCACTAGTGAAAAGTGATTGACTAGTGTAGTGCGTGAAAGAAATCCTCCAACATTGTTGTTTGGAATTTATAAAGCTTTAGATAAAGCTAGTTAGAAGCATGTAGCTTCATGAGAGAATTTCTTGGTGGTGACATGTTGTATCTATTAAATCAATTAATTGTTGGCTAGCTATATTTGATGAGATACTAAGTCACATGTAATGGTAAGTCTAGACGTAGACATAATACCGTTAAGCAGTCGATCTCAGTGGTGTAAACTCGTGGTACCTTTAGAGATTTACCGAGAGATCAAGAATACTGCATATCGAGGGGAATGAGATTAAAGCCTACGATGTAAGAGTCTTTGTAATGGTAACCCTACCTTGTTGACTGGAGATCCCAAGATCTTGGTTCAAAGGGACAACTAAGTTATGAAGATTACATGAAGCACTTAGGAAATTATTCCTACTCATTCCTATGATAATTAAAGTGCTTTCTGCTAAATGATTGAAGGTTAAGATATTCTTTTAATGATTCCTATATCTTGATTAAGTCAAGTAGAGTAAGAGAGAATACTCTTAATAGGAGATCACCTATATAAGTGTGAAGTGGGGCCGCTTCAATGAGAATTGTTCGAGGCTAAAATTCTCTAAACACTTATGAAACCAAGAGTGGTCCAGGGCCAAAATGGACACAACCGTGAGAACCATGAACGGTTTAGGGAAGACATTGTGTGAGTACTGTTGTCTTGGCTTACACCAACGGCTGAATGGTTCAAGACATCACGTTCACCAATTAGCCAGTAAGTCCGATAGTATTTCACTAAGGGAGGTTCAAAGCCAAAAGCTACCTTCTCTGATGCAGTATTTTTTCCGTTCTCTCTCTACTAGTGTCTGCATAGTCATTTGCATTAATTTTCATTCATGTGGGGGATTGTTGGAATTTTGTGTTGGAAATTGGTTGTGACCAATTGAAATGATTTAAGTGGAAATTCCTTGTTTGGTGAATGAGAAATTAAGCCAAACTTAAACCACTTAATACTTGAAATTATTGGAATTGTGTAGAATATTGTGGAATATTCTAGAGAATGTAGATGAAAAGATGTGTCTTTTCATATGGATCATGTCTCTTAAAGAGCATGACTTTTGGTATGAGTAACTTCCAATATTTATGATTATTCAAGAGATGCTTAAAGAGCATGACTTTTGGTATGAGTAACTTCCAATAATTATGATTATTCAAGAGATGTGTCTCTTGATATGGATGTTCCAACTACTATATATATGGATTCCCTATGTGTTTGAATTTACAACAACTACACTACAACTACACAACAAATAATTTATTTGATAGTTTCATTCCATGGTTACTTTAGTTTTGCATAAAACACTTTGTAGAAGTGATTTTCTTGCATCAAAATCATGGTTATGGTAGAGAGGGAACTCCGTTCGAGTTCGTGGGTCTAAGTCATTTGGAGTGCTCCTATGGCTAGACGTGGTCGTTGTATCTTGGGAGATGATTGCCAAGAAACCGTTAGCACCGATGCGGAGCAAATTCATCTTAAGGACAAAGTGTCAAACACTTGCCTCGACCGATCGCATCACTTGCATCTCATCTTTCTTTTTCGATTTCATTCCAATTTAGTATTTTGATTTCGGAAAGTAACTAATATTCTTTTGATTTCATGCAAGGTTTGAATTGAAGAACAACATGCGTTCACTCATATTGGGAAGTGAAGAATTCATATTATTATATTCGAAGTCGGTAAATCGCTATTTTATTTTCTCAAATCAGATTTCGGTAAGTCGAATGATGTTTCGATTTCACGCATATTAATGACATGCTCTTGATGAATATAATATGCACATTATCGGTGTAATATCTCCCACAATTTTAACAGAGAGATTAGGGATCAGGCAGTAAGAAATAGGCATTGATAGTTAAAGGACGAGGAAAATGATAATTCCAGATTCTGAATCCATTTTACTGTCACTGTTTTCTTTTTGTTTGTCTTGTCTTTATTATTTTTCGGTGGCGGGCTATAAATTAAAGGGTGATTTTATGTTGAGAAAATGATAAACTTAACTAGTTCGAAATATTTCCTATCCTTTATTGGTAAATGACAAATCTGTCCAAAAAGACTTTACAACTGTCGTCATAAAAATATTAGTCTCATTACAATACTTTTTGCCACACAAAATTTCATTTAACGATTAATCTGTTAGGTGGCATACAATTCGAAAAATGATGTTTGTACGGGCTGTAAAAATATTAGTCTCATTACAATACTTCTTGTGTGAATCTGTTAGGTGGCATATAATTCGAAAAATGATGTTTGTACAGTCATTAGTGAGCTATAAAAATATATGTTTGTACAGTCATTAGAATTACAGCCCACTAATGACCGTAAGTATAGCAAGTTTCATACAATTCTCTTCGTAGACTCATTATTGACTCCTTCTAGTCAATGCACGACTTTGTCTGCACTTTCTTTACAATCTCAATTGAAACATCACGTGATCTCGATCCCTTTAAGCGATAATCTATCTATCATTTTTCTTGAAATCGAGAAGGATCATATACATCATCAATATCCAACTTTTCAATCCCATAACAGACAACCACCTTATATGGACATGCAGTTGCTTCAAAGTTAACTAGACAATTCTCCAGCATTAATTGTGATTCAATTTGGGGTCGTTCATAGTTTGAGGTTTATATCTGATACCAATTCTTGAATTTATTAACTATCCAATCGATTAATCTATTAAATAGAGTAGTCAAATCTATTAATTGCTCGTGTGTAGCCGACAAGGATCTTCATTTGCATTTTCCTTATAATTTTCTTCCTTAAAACGTCAATTTTACCCTAATTAATTTAGAACGGGTCTTCTTATTTCTAACTTCACCTTCTTTCGCCGGTTGAATTGCTTCTGCTATCTTGAGCCGCTCCCATTCCGTCTCCCAATCTTCTATTAATATCACTCCTCCTCGATACAACTCATTAAGTTAGATTGTATATAATTAACACCTTGTTCGATAAAATTTTGAAAGAGTTTTATCAACTTTCTAATTACATATTTCTTCAATTTTTATCAAAAACCTTGTCACGCGGGCCCTATCTTGTCAATTTAAAATATCATAAAATATCCTACTAATTGTACAACAAAATCAAGAGACCGCGGTGTCATTATATACATGAATTGACTCCTCAATGATTGCGATTGGTATGATGCATATGAAATAATTTGATTTGCATATCGACGAAAGCATCACCGTTATCATCACCGCCATTGAAAATTAACAAGTATGATAATGGGGAAAACCATTATTTTAGAATTGACAAGCATGAGATGTCTTGCATACAGTATGAATGTATGATTAGAAGAACAAAGTACCCGGAATTTTGGAGATTTCCTGTGATTGAGAAAAATGGTCCACAAAATAGTATTCACAAGTACTACTTTGTAGGTTTAGTCCCATTTGATCAGGCCATGTCCAAAACCCCAACCCCACTCCCACACTACCCCGCCCCCACATACAAAATTAAAACGACAAGAAAAAATACACGTACCTACACGGGTTGAATGTTGATCACTATTTCCTGTCTCTCATCTATTTTTCAGAATCCATATACGCCAAATTGCATTTTAATGATTAATTGGTTTGAAATCTATTGAATGGTCTCGTCTAGAAGTTAATTTTATTGAAAGAGAGATTTATTTATTCAATTATGCTTGGTGTACAATGTTATATGACAATTTTGTGGACAAAATACTACGTGACATATTGTCATTGGACAGTTTGAACAACAACTTATTTTTTCAACTAACAGTTTTTTGTCAACTCATACATTATCAATAATTTTGTTATCCAATAGTG
Organism: Fraxinus americana; assembly: GCA_035079005.1. Taxonomy (NCBI): domain Eukaryota; kingdom Viridiplantae; phylum Streptophyta; class Magnoliopsida; order Lamiales; family Oleaceae; genus Fraxinus; species Fraxinus americana. Next base: position 35,008,891 of record CM068709.1, on the reverse strand, counting down.
AACAAATAGATTAATCCTTATTTTCCGTATTGAACGTGTACATAATAATTTAAAGGATTGATACTATTTGAGTTATAGTTGACCAAGTCAACACATTTTTCACCAGTAAAGTCGACTTACAAGGATTAATACATGAATCTTTATATTCAGAAAATTGGAGATTAGACGGAGTTCTGGTACCCAGTATATTTGATAGGGATCCACAAATTTTTTTTAATACTTTTGGGAAGATTTACATAAGGCTCAATTACATTTTAGAACCGTACAAACTCTTGATGATACGCTTAGGGTAAATCTACTATATAAAGTAGGTGAATGACACTTGTTAGGACCAAAAATGGAACATGATATGGTGTAAGTGGTTGAAAAGATTAAGGAAAATTTTATCACGGCCTAGGATCGCCAAGAAGTTATGCAAATAAAAATGTCGATAAGTGGAATTTGAAACTAGAGATAAACTGTTATCAATATTTCACCAATTAAAAGGATGTTTAGCTCAGTAAAAATGAAAAGTGGACACCTTGGTATATTGGTCCATTTAAGATCGAGGAAAGGATTGGATCACTAGCTTACCAACTAGCGTTATCGTCTTCACTGAGTAAGGTGCATAACGTATTTCACGTGTCTATGCTCCATCTTACACGCTTAATACAGTTCTCAATGAGATTCAAGTCAATTCAGCTTTGGCGGGAACAAATGGTTTGAATTTTAGTGCGAGAAACGAAATATCTCAGGAACAAAGAAGTTCTTTCAGTCAGGATTGTATGGAGAAGTGTAGCAATCAAGGAAGAGAAGTGAAAAGGCGAAGACGAGATGAAAGAGAAATTTTCTAGAACTATTTTAAGTAATTTCAAGGATGAAATTTATTCAAGGGATAGATTTTAATGCCCCGAAAATTCACGTTATTTTCAATTTTACTTAAATCCGAAAATTAGAAGAAACCGGGATTTAAATAAATTAGTGAGGGATCCAATTGATTATTTACGAATCATTTGAGTACTTAATCGATTAAGTTCAGAAAGTTAGGCTGGAGGAAAAAAAATGCAAAAGTTGAAAATTAGTGAGCTGCTTTTTAAAATGTCATTTGGACTCCTACATTTAGAGTTAGCTTTTGCATGTTATCTCGTTTGAAAGTTCTCGTTGAGACCTTCATTTTGACACCAAATTGCTATTTTTCGACTTGTAGAAGTGCCTCAAATGTGAGCCAAAACAGGATAAAAAAATAGGATTTATGGAATATTCACGAGCGTTAGATTCTTACAATCTAGTAGGCATTTTTGGGGTAGTCTTACATTCCATATAGTTATCTAATCAACGTGATTTTTGATTCGCTCCGAAGTAGATGGCGAGCTCTTTGAATTGTTAAGAAGAAAAACCTAGCTCAACCTTCAAATAATTGGACAAAAGTCTCTTCACTTCATAGGCTCCTTTCGATCAACTTATGATGCTTTCTAGCCTTGTAATTCTACTGCAGGCAGCCGGGCCTGTCGGATTTAATTTCTTACGTGGGCTACATAGTTAATTACAATTATATTGGGCTATCTGAATTAATGGGCCGGACAAGTGATCTAACTATTGGGTAACTATTGGGCCCTAGAAACATCTAAATTGGTATGGGCTTTGTAATGTGTAGAGACCGGGCTAGTCCGATTAGGGTTGATGGAAACCTAATCGACTAGTATATAAAGACGTATCGCGTGGTTATGGTCCCCAAGCCAAATTACAAATATGTTCATGTATTCTCTACTGCATCCATCTCAGAGGGAACCCAATTGGACACTAAGGAAATTTGGCTGTGGAAGATCTAACCAAGTTGCAGACAAATCCAATGGATCCAGGTAACTTTTAATTTACTTGTTTTGGTGATTTAACATGATTGATCTTGGGAAACTAAGGAATTACAGATTTTGGTCTAACAAGTGGTATCAGAGCGGATCATGTTGAATCATTGAACATTATGTATTTTAAAATATTATTTCGGATTCAGATTTGGAATTAAAAAAAAAAACTCAGCAAATGTCGTCAATTGTTTTTTTTTAATATTCTGGATGTAGTTTGTGAATAAGCCCATTATTCAAATCAAAGTTATTTTGTTTTGTTTGCTAGTGAATAAATTAAAGAATATGATGGATTCAGATTCAAGAATTGTTTGTAATTGACTCCATCCATTTATTCATTGGCCTCCTTCCCTGTTTATTCAATATGATTATGATTATAGTCAATTGGAAACTGTGAAAGTTGTCTAGTTTAGCGACTGGAATAGTATGCTGCGGACCCCATTTAGACACTGCATCATGCAATTCGTATTTAAGACCAGTGGATTCTGCAGATGAAGAGTTTCTTGGTTAAGGTTAATGGCAGATGCAAACCTAGCATGAAATACATAACTCAGCAGTGGCATCGCAGCCGCTGCTTACGCTGCAGTAACACAGCGTGTAAGGAGGCGGGGACCGCAAGCGGCAGCCCCAGCCACTTTGGGTCTTGACGGCACCGGTTGGTGCCGCCAAGGAGGAAGATACAAGGCCAACGGAGAAGATGAGGAGGGGCGGTTTTGGCGGTTTTGGGAAGATGAAGTGACGATTTTTTGGAAGTTGAAACTTCCAAAGTCGGTTATGGCAGATGAGGGGCAGGGGCCTGTGGGGTAAATTTGATTATCTCAAGTCCTTGGGTTGCAATTTCAATTAGGTTGAGTTATTTATAAATTCAGCCCCTTGAGTTAATAACTTTTGTTATTATGCCCCCTTAAGGTTAAAATTCATCTATTGGGCCTTTAAAGTTTCGGATTTTACAATTCAGTCCCTACAGTTTGAAAAATTAATTAATTAGGGTCACTAAAGTTTCTGAATTGTTCTATTCAGCCCCTAAAATTTAAAATTTGTTTGAATTGGGCCTTAAGGTTATGGGTTTGAATTAATTCAGCACTTGGAGTTTTAAAATTAATTAATTTGGGCTATTTCAGTTCTAACTTTTGCTATTACAGTCCTCAAGTTTCTAATTTTGTTCTAATTGGCCTTGAAAGGTTTAAATTTTAAATTTTTACCCTAGACCAAAATTTGTAATTCCTTAGTTTCCCAAGATCAATCATGTTAAATCACCAAAACAAGTAAATTAAAAGTTACCTGGATCCATTGGATTTGTCTGCAACTTGGTTAGATCTTCCACAGCCAAATTTCCTTAGTGTCCAATTGGGTTCCCTCTGAGATGGATGCAGTAGAGAATACATGAACATATTTGTGATTTGGCTTGGGGACCATAACCACGCGATACGTCTTTATATACTAGTCGATTAGGTTTCCATCAACCCTAATCGGACTAGCCCGGTCTCTACACATTACAAAGCCCATACCAATTTAGATGTTTCTAGGGCCCAACAGTTACCCAATAGTTAGATACGTTTAGTCTCTATTAATGCCCCTGAGGATAAATTTAAAGAAAAGAAATACGTGAGATTCTCTATGCTTCAGCAATTGAGAAGTTAATGTATACTCATGTTTATTCACATCCGATTATAGCATTCATTGTTGGAATGCTAGACAGATATTTAATTAACTCTGGGATGGAAATTTGGAAAGCAGCCGTTAGGTTATTCGGAATCTATAGAGAACTAAAGATTACATGATCACATTCAGGAAATTCAGACCAATTGGAGATCGTTAGATATTCTGATTATGATCATGGAATATGACTGCAAAATATTGTCACTGGGCTGCATATTTTGGATGAAATTGAAAGACCACTTAAGTTATTCTGTGACATAGCAGTCTTGTATTCCAACGGGAACATAACGATATCAAAGCCCAAAGACATTGAGTTCCTAGTTGTAAGGAATGAAATTAGAGTGGTTAGATTTCAATAAAGCATATTAAGACAAACTCCATAATCATGGATCCATTTACTAAATGGCTACCACCCAAGGTCTTTCATCAGCATAATATTCACATGGGTGTTGCATTTTTATGATATGCCAGTTTAGTGGGAGTTTGTATTTGGATGTTGTCTATTTTAGACACATATTTTTGTCCATGGATATTCGGTTTATTTCAGAAATAAAGTATTAAGTTCAGTTTCACTCTGATTAAAGTTTATGGTTGATCTCACTTAAGAAATAAGGTTGGACCAGTTGGAAATAGGCATGTGTAAGATCGCATTGCATGTAATTTCCATGCTACACATCCATACTTGATCTATGTTGTCGAATATGTTGGTGTGGTGACCATTGATGGGTTTAGTTACCAATATGACTGTAACGAAGGCCGCTTTGATCTCATGCTGACATTGTAGATGAACCAGATTGTAACTAAGGGGATGTTTCAAGACAAGATAACATTTGGTGCGCACTTAAGGTTATACGATATAATTGTTTCGAATGACTCATGTAACCCAAGTGGGAGATTGTTAGATTTAATTTCTTATGTGGGCTACATAGTTAATTACAATTATATTGGGCTATCTGAATTAATGGGCCGGACAAGTGATCTAACTGTTGGGTAACTATTGGGCCCTAGAAACATCTAAATTGGTATAGGCTTTGTAATGTGTAGAGACCGAGCTAGTCCGATTAGGATTGATGGAAACCTAATCGACTAGTATATAAAGACGTATCGCGTGGTTATGGTCCCCAAGCCAAATCACAAATATGTTCATGTATTCTCTACTGCATCCATCTCAGAGGGAATCCAATTGGACACTAAGGAAATTTGGCTGTGGAAGATCTAACCAAGTTGCAGACAAATCCAATGGATCCATGTAACTTTTAATTTACTTGTTTTGGTGATTTAACATGATTGATCTTGGGAAACTAAGGAATTACAGATTTTGGTCTAACAGGGCCTTGAACTTTTCATGGAAAATTCTCTAGGAGGAAGGAAGATGTTTTGACCAGGCACAAAAAATTTAACAATTTACTTATTATAATCTAAGCAACTCTTTTGCTACTTAAACATGTTTTAACTAAGTTCAAAACAGATACTTTGTAAGTCAAAAAAAAAAAATTAAAATTAAAATAGTAAAGTGTAACTTGCAATTTTTCTTTTTACTCAAGTAAATGACGTCACATATTTAGGTATATTAGAAAATAACCGATTTTGATTTTGACATTATTAAAAATAAAATTTACTTGAAAATAGTTTTTACTTAAATTATTGAGTCTATGCTTAATAGGAGACGGAAGGGGGGAGATGGTCTAGCTGGTGGTCCGGGATTGTCCGGAGGTGGATAGCACCAAGAGGAGGTTTTCTTAAATTGAAAAAAAGATGCAATAGTACAGAAAGACTTGGATGCACTGGTGTTGGAGTAGTTGTATTAGAAATGGAGATGGGATAGTGGTGATAAGTGTTGGGCAAAACATCTATTTTAAATGTAATCATGCCTCCAGCCTCTATTATGTTTTTTGTGTATAAAGTGAACGTGCGTTGCACGTTATATGGTTAATGTTAAAAAAAAAAGTATATGTCAATTTTCGGGAATTTCATTTGTTAACATGAAAGATATTCAAAAACTGATTTTTTTTTAAAAAAGGAACATGGGTTGTCTTTAGAGTCTATAATAAATATAGAGCCTGTTTGGTACAGATTCTCATTTTCTACAGTAAATCAATTCTCATTTTCAACCACACATTCTTCAATAAAATAATATTTTACATCACATCAATACTTTTTTCTTCTTTTTCAACCACACATTTCTCATCATATCACTATTCAAAAATCAATTCTTCCTCCAAAAATCTCTACCAAACACACTCATAAGAAACATTAATTTTGTCAACTGTAAATATTAAGTGACAATGCAAAATCGTGATTCCATAAAATCTGATGCTGAAGCAAAAGGAGAGAGCTCTGCAGATCTTCCATGAACTTTGGTTTCTTCAAACTAATGAAAAACTTACAAAAATATTGGAAGAGTCTAACTAGACTCATAATGATTTAATATCCTTAAACCAATATCATGATGATTTGTTGCCTGATACATAAAAAAACCTCATTAAGAATTATACCATAAGCATGAGCAACTAAATTACAAGTGTTGGAATTAATTGATTTATTTGGATAATTAAATATGTTATTTAATGATGTTTATTTGGATCATTAAATATGTTATTTAATGATGTGGGCCGTTGTAATTAATTTGGGTGAATTGGAAAAGTCTCCAATATAGGCCCATATGTTATAAACTCATTTAAGTGTCTTATATATGGTAAGGAATCCCACATCGAAAGTTTACAAGAAAATAGACTTGTTTATATAGTGGGATGTGTGATTATGAAAGAGTGCGATCCAATGGCTAAAACAGATCAGATCAAGTGGTGCACCAGTTCATGAAATGTTACACGCCTTTTCAAGGAGACACTTCAATCTCTATAAATAGAGACCTCCAAATTTTTTTTTTGGACACCAAAAATCAATTAATATATTCTTGATTTCTAAATTCTTCACACTCCATATTCTGCTAAAATTCCTTCGATATTTTCGTGATTATTTCATTCGAGTACGATCATTATTTGGTTCGACCGTCAAGGTTGGTGTTGTGCAATATCGATTTTGGGAAAAGCGTTGTATCTTGGGAGACAGACGTCCATAATCCCGTTTGCACGTTGTTGGGGGACGAAATCTGTCTTAAGGAGATTTGTTTTGGCATACCTCGCTTTATCTTCTTCTTTTTTCCGTTTTTCCTGCTCTTTTATTTGTTCTTTCGATTGGGATAGTCGAATTTCCGACAACAACAAGAACTTAGTCAAAAGCAAATCAAGGCAAGGAAAACAGAGAAATAAAATGTGCATAGATTCCCAGTGACGACGTCCATCTTTTTCCATAGTCAATCAAAACTAACTATACACTCCCAAGAATAAATTCTTCATTTGAATCTGACAATATTCAAACAAAATCAACAAGATATAATACATACATCACACACAACTTCTTCGATTGATTTACGGAAGAACATTATGCTAGTTAGGAAGATTGTTTATTAGCGTTGAAAAGGACTGCACAAAGAACGGTTGGTTGTGACACATTTCATCATTTAAATATAAATTACTTGGTTCAAAGAGTTAATTAATTCTTCAACCACATCTCTAAATTTGTCATCATCAAACTATCCAAACTTGGCAAGTCGAGATAAAAGCTGAACTAAAAATCCAATCACAAAAGACTGTGACTCTAGACCTTTGCTGTCAGATAGTTTACAACGTAGTTTCCTTCGTAGAAAGTATAGAGAAATAAATATAGATAAATAAAGAACATAAAATTAAACAAAACACCAATCAGTTATAAGTCACGAGGGTTGTGCTCTGAATCTTGTAGCATGACCATGCATTGGCAAATTCAATATTACGGTTAACAAGAAATCCTCGTTAGTGGAGATATAATACTAAAATTTACAAATATGTTACATAAATACAATCGACTACAATATCACAAGAAACTTTTTTCTTAAAGACGGTAGGTATAATATATTTTCAGTACATATTCTTAAATCTCTATCTCATGTACACTTAAAACCCCTAAAAACCCAAGAGGATTTTTAAAATTTCAAACCCTTTATATAAAAAAACTCAATATGACAAGAATCGGATATATGAGCACGATTTATCCAAACACATAATATGCATGTTACATGTAGCAAATGCAGATGAGATGCTGGCAATCAGCTTTCATTCAACAAAGAATAGGTTCATGAACTTAGTTCTTCTGGCAAGAAATCATACAAATGTCACATGTACGCATACTATCTGGTTATGAAAGCTCATGCACAATTAAATAGCAAATTTTGTCAACAAGTTTCTCTTGTAAACCCCGATCATATAAATATTTCTTGACAGGAGGAAATTGTTAGTAATAAAAAACTTAAGACTTGTGATTAGGGGCACAGACCTTAACCCAAATAATATTACATTGGGGTCATCTTTGCAACTTCACAACCAGTTGTCTTTTATAATTATCAAGAGTTGATTGTGAAAATAGTACCTCTAAATTAGGCCATTGCATCATTTCTTCAGCCAACATCTGCAAAGTAAAACAATCTTTTGTAATTTTACCTTCATTTAACTAAGAAAAACGAAAGTTTTGTTAAATATAAACTTGTGTATACAAAAAAACTTGGTCATAATAAATATAAATAGATGTGCATGCGTGCAATGTTAGATGATAAGAACAACTGGTGATTCGCAACAAAGTAATTCACTCGCAGATTGCTTTACATTGAAAAGTTCATTTCGACTAACAAGTAACGTATCTTTCATATGCTAAAAGTCTCGAAGACTCTAATATATGAACCTTTCGAGTTGAACTAAATAGTAATTTGTACAACATTATGTAGTTTGTGTTTCACAAGGAAAAACTATGTCAAATGACGGTATACCCTTTCGTCAATTCAATATTTCTCTAAACTTACGAAAATTATAAAACCAACTCTGAAGAAAGACATGCAAGCCTGACTATAGATAACATAACACTAAAATGCGTAAAGATGTGCATTACTTCTACTAAAGCAGCGGCCAATTCATCCGTAGTAGGAGCATTTTCATCGTCAGTGCCAAGAAGACGCATCCTCTCAAAGTTCCTTGGGTCTTCAATCAATATAGTTAACTTAAAAACCAGCCTAGAATTATTTTTGTTTGTCAAATTAATACCCCACTTAAGAGGTAATACATAATGATACAAGTAAAATGATAGTGCAAGGAAGGGTGAAAATTTTGAACGCTTAACTTTCACTCCCTAAAAATACCCCATTGAAGAACATGTCTCTATTTTTCTCAAGAATCTCCAAAACCTAGATGGAAAAGTTCGATTCGTAAATTTTCTACATAAACAATAGACAAATACAAAAAATAAAAATCTAGCAATAGTTAATTTTTACAATTAAGGAGCCCACCAAATGAAATTGATTTATCCTTTCCTTTCGAGCAGCTTTCTTCTCGTCCTGCTTCTGGATGGCTCGTTGGCGGTAAGCCTCGAGGGCTTTGAATTCATTTTCCTTGAAGAGCTAATGATTGGGGATTTCAGGGTCTTCCATCTTAATCTTCTTGCTTATGCCCAATTTCTTGGCCTCCTTTGCCTTCTTCTTTTGATACTCTTTTGCCTTTCGTATTATCTTAAAGACGGCGGATGGCATCTTTAGCATCTCACTCATCCTCAAAATAGACAATTGCAAATCCTGTAGGAAAAAATTAGCATGAGGTAGAGGCAACATAGAATAAAGTTGAATAATGACCATGCGGCAAAGAGTGCATTAGCTACTAATTCATGGATTTTTTTCCCTTGACAAGTTAGATAAAATACAAAACCTGCAAAATTGTGAAGGTTATGATAAAAGTAAGAATGTAGAGGCCTTACATAATGAACTAAAGAATAATGATGAATATGATGAAGGCAAATAAATGCTTAGATCCATAGTGTCAGTTCTGAGTTGTCATTGCTAAACATGTTTCACCAATTTCACAGCACGAATTCAGTATATAGAAAACATGGCATAATAGAACTCATCGATCTCCTTATGATCACTGATTGTAGGCATGGCATGATGTACTAACACATTGTCCCTTATAATTATAGTGGTTGGCATGGTATGATAGTTCCCACAATAACCATTTTGGTGACATGACAATCTTAGGCATTCAAGGATGTGAGAGAGAACCTTGAGTGAAAGAAATGTAGACTGTTTCCATATGTGAGCAGGAGACAAGGAAACAAATAGGCAGCCTTTGAATTAGAGGTTTATAGTGCAGAGAAGTTGTGGCGCCAAGATAGAAGCTCATATTCCCTTAGTAGATGTTCAAGCTTGTAAGAAAAATGGTTTGGGTTTGAGGAAGAATTATTTGGAATTTGTTTCAGCAATTGGAGAATTAGCTTCAACAATTTGGGAAGAATCAATTGGGCAAAGCCATGTTTGAATTTGGGGCGGAATCGATTGGGCAAAGACGTGATTGTCTAATTAATTTAATCACGTAGGATTTTCATTCCCCACCTAGATTTTTTTATCCACGTAAATGGACGGATTGATATGGTGATGAATGGGTAATTTTTTTTAAATATGAGTGAGCAATGAGTAATTTTTGAAAGAGAAATACTACAAGTACATAATGTTACACATGATAGTGTCTATAGTTACACGTGGCACTGGATCCAACCCTTAATTCAAATTTCACACTTTCACATTAACAGCAGAATTTTGTCCACATCACATTATGAACATCATTATGTACCCAAATTATGTACACATAGAATTTTCCTTTTTGAAATTTGGGTGAGCAAGTAATAATAGTAAGAGCTTGTTTGGGAGGATTAAAATCAAATTAAAATTGAAAATATAGCCGTTGGAGTTGACTTTTATTAGATGAGTGGGACCCAATAACGATTATATTTTCAATTTTAATTGGATTTTAATATTTCCCAAACAAGCTCTAATTATTGATTTAATTAACTAATAAAAAAAAATATGGTCTCCACTAAATAAATATTTCAAGTCGTACTTAGGCTGCTTCCGCCTCCAATATTGCATTCTCCGTCACCGGACTCCTCACACACTGTCGTTTGCCCTATATACTTATAAATTTACCTGCGCAGACGCTTTTCGCGAGGGTTTACCCTACAATTGTTGTTCATTAGGTTTTTATACGTCAATTCTATTTGACCAGGTACTATTGTTGTTCATTAGGTTTTTATACGTCAATTCTACTAGACTAATTGCTCGCAGCAATGTCGCTAATTAGGTTTTTGACGAGGGCTTTTCCTTCGTTACTTTACCTAAGAATTTTTTCTCTTTGAAGGTAAAGAACCCTTTGAGTGATCACTATTATTTCTGCCTGTACGTGAAATAATACATTTAATATATTTTGTATTTTTTGTGTGATTCATTATACATAAATAGTTATGTGTATTTTAGCACTATGGATGGAGTAGTAAATTCCAGACATTTTTGGTTTATTCCGTTTTAGATCAAAACTCTGATAAATGGGAACAAAAAGTGAAACTTTAGGGGCTTGATATGGAAAGAGCGAAAGGGAAAAAAAAGTTTCCTTCTTTTATAATTTTTTTATATTAATTATTATTTTTTGTGAATTTTGGTTGCAATTTTTTTCCCTCTGACTAAAGTTTGGAATTGCTTTTCAATGCATTCAGGGGACAGTTTGTGTAGCGTGCAATGGGTGGAAATGGGAAGCGCTTTCGTTCTCATCGTGATGACGTGGATAGCAAGAACCAAAAGAGGCGAGTGGATAGAGAAAGAGATAGAGACCAGAAGGGTAATGATGAACTGATAGTGTATAGGATTCTTTGCCCTGACGGTGTTATTGGGAGCGTGATTGGAAAGAGTGGAAAAGTAATTAACTCGATCCGGCAAGAGACAAGAGCAAAGGTCAAGGTGTTGGACCCATTCCCTGGTGCTAGAGATAGAGTTATCACGATTTATTGCTATGTTAGAGAGAAGGAGGATGTTGAAGTTGATGATGAATTCAATAATAAGGAACCTCTCTGTCCTGCTCAGGATGCGCTCCTCAAGGTACACGAGGCTATTGCAAATGCAGTGGCTATGGTTGGGGATTTTGACAGGAAGAATAACGACAAAAATAAGGAGTGTAAGATTCTTGTTCCATCTAGCCAGTCTGCCAATATTATTGGGAAATCCGGTACCACCATTAAGAAGTTGAGAAACAAGACAAGGACAAACATCAAGATCACTTCCAAGGATGCCAGTGACCCGTCTCATTCTTGTGCATTGAAGTTTGACAATTTTGTGGTGGTTAGTTTTTCTTTAGCTTAGAATTGTATAATTGTAAATATCATCTTTACATTTAATTTGATCCAGATTATTTGGTGATGAATTAAAACTAGAAAGATAAGTCCTAAAATATTGTTCTCTTTACCTGGATCATTATGGGTTGCCGCAATCGAAGTCGTCATTGCTGTAGAGCAATAATGGATGCATTGCGGTTACTTGATATTCCTTTAGTTATAATAGAATGTGATGTATGTCTTTATTTGTAATAGATATCTGGCGACTCAGAGGCATTGAAGAAAGCACTTTTTGCCATTTCTGCTATCATGTACAAGTTTTCACCGAAGGAAGATATTCCTCTTGATGCTTCCATCCCAGAAACCCCTCCTAGCATTATCATCCCGTCAGATGTTCCCATATATCCTGCAACTGGATTTTATCAAAGTGTAGATCCTATTATCCCATCCAGATCTGTTCCTTCTATTTTAGGTCCTGCAGACGCACTGGACATACCTAGTCGTGTTGATGCTGGGAACACGTGGTCAGTTTATTCATCTACTCTTCCTGTGGTGTCTGGTTATGGTGGTGCATCTCGATCAGAGGAGTTGACCATAAAAGTGTTGTGTCCATCAAATAAAATTGGCCGTGTTATTGGCAAAGGAGGAAGTTCCATCAAACGTATAAGGCAGGACAGTGGTGCTCATATTGAGGTTGAGGACCCAAAGACCAATTACAATGAGTGTGTGGTCAGCATTATCTCAACAGAGGCATGGCCATCATCTCTATCATTGTTTATTTTTAGTTTATCTATTGAAATTACTCTAGAAGAAGATGAATACTTGAACCACTGATTTTCTTTTCTGCAGAATACACCTTTATTTTATCGAGGATATTGTGCTTGGGTTTGCTTTTATTTGTTTATGGACAGTTGAGTTGGATTGTCATGTTTCTGTGTACTACCTTGGGACTCTTTATTTTATTATTATTATTATTTTTTTTTTCAATCTGAAGTATCACTTGGTTTATGGATGTTTATAGGCAGGTTACAGTTTACGTCTATTGATTAAATAATTTGCTGACAAGCGAGGAAAGCTTATTGCAATTCTTGAATATCTATTACTGTCTTTATGTCTCTTAATTTACGCCAGAAAGTTGATTTCATGTATGCTGTGGTCCACTTTGCTTGCACTTTCATTTGGTCAAAGGTGATAGCAAAAACAGTCATGTTCATATTTGACAACTTCATTTAGAGACTCTTTCTTACAGTTTCTTCATATTTATTTTATTTGGTCATTTTAATTCAATTGTTATATATTTGCTTACCAAGATTGGCAAAATTTCCTCGTCCATTCCTGATAATCATGTGCAATATTTGTTTTGGGCAGTCAATGGATGATCTGAAGTCCACAGCTGTCGAAGCTGTGTTATTGCTGCAAGGAAAGATAAATGATGAAGATGATGATACGGTAACTTTGCGGCTTCTTGTTCCATCTAAGGTTATTGGATGTATCATCGGGAAAAGTGGTTCAATCATAAATGAAATCAGGAAGAGAACTAAAGCAGATATACGAATCTCCAAGGGCGAGAAGCCTAAATGTGCAGATGCAAATGATGAACTTGTTGAGGTATACGTTATCTGGCTCTTGTTAATGTTGTTGGTCAACAATGTCTCTTACTTGGTACCTTATTTATTGAAACCCATTTTCCACATCATAGGTTGTTGGCGAAGTTGTTAGTTTGAGAGATGCACTTATTCAGATTGTCTTGAGGCTGCGAGATGATGTGTTGAAAGACAAAGAAGGTGGCCGCATTTCTTCTGGTGGTGCTGGTTTCTCGGTGCCCTCAGTTTTGCCTAGTATTCCTCCGGCTGCTCCTCTGGGCTATGAGCACAGTGCCGAAACTGAGAGTGGAGTTGGCCTGCTTTCCTCCAGAACCTATGGGTCTCTGTTGGTAAGCAACTGTGCTATTGTGAAAGCTATTTTTCTAGTAGATCCATGCTTAAAAGGAAAAAGATGTCACTGCTATCTTTACTTGACATTTCCTCATCTGGATGGTAAACCGTGCAATTGCGAACAAAGCATTGCAAATTATAAAGCACTGGAACAAGTTATGATTATTCTTCTTAATGAAGATCCTGATTTGGGACAATTTCTTGTTGATAACCCTCCCAAAATAAAAAGAAAAAGAGGAAAAGAATAACACCTTTTAAGTTAATAGCTATTTTTCTGGATCAGTTAAAGAGTTATGTGAAATAATGGTATGGCAAGGTGATACCATGTGTTATTTACACAGAAAAATCATGTATAAGTTTTTTTCTGGGGAATTTTTCTTGTTTTGAGGAAAGAATTTTAATTAATTTTTATCTTGGTTGCTAAATATAACTAATAAATCCCATCCATTCCTAGATTGCCTTCAATCTATGGTTACGTTTTTTTCTGGAGGATTTTTTTTCTTGTTTTATGTAAAGAATTTTAATTAATTTTTATCTTGGCTGCTAAATATATCTAATAAATCCAGTCCATTCCTAGATTGCCTTCAATCTATATTATACACATATTTATTGCAGAAGGTCATGTGTAATATTTTTAGTGGATATTAATTTTATATTTTTCTGTCAATTATTATTACTACAGGAGTATTGGACTAATTTATTTGAAATGTCAATGTTATTTGTGTTGTCAAGTTTCTTTTGAAATTTCTGCTTGCTCCAGATAGTGCTAAATGCCATTTCATCCAATTGTCAATTTCAAATTTCATGGTTTGGTTTTCCTCTTCTCTAACCTTGTTTTTTCTCTTTGATAAAGACTGGAGATAGTGGCTATGGATCATTTTCCTCCCATTCATCATCATTGTATGGAGGGTTAGTCTTCTATGTCATGAATTTATGACTGGGACTTAATTTTTCTGAAGTCTTCAAAGTATGTATTTGATTATAATCTTGCCTTGTTGAGCAGATTGCCTTCACCTTCAACTGTGGAAATGGTTGTACCCGCATATGCAGTTGGTAAAGTCATGGGCAAAGGTGGCATGAATATTGAGAATATACGTAAGGTGAATCATTTTAATTTGACAATTGACAGAGCAATGATCAATACTGTTTGTATTTCTCTTCTACTATGTCTGAAACTTTCCTCCACTTTTCACTTCATTTTTCTGCTATTTGCCCCCCAAAACAAACACTTCATTCATTTGGGCTAGCCACATATCAAAATGGGGTAAATCTTTATTTCGGTTGCCCTTTAATGACAGCCTGCTTAACTTGCATAATAAGATTTTTTTTCCAGCCTCATGGCAGTCCCAATACAATTAGGGTTCTTTTCAATTGCTTACTTTGGGTGTTTTGGTCTTGAAGTCTCGACTTTTATGTTGTGCACTGTTATCCGAGTTATTGTCCATGTTTGACTAAGCTTATAAGGTGCTTATAAGCTTAGCCATACATGCGTCATGCCATTACTTTAGAATCACATCAATTGGCGGGCCAGGCACATGTATAACCTGACCTGCTGAGATGCACCGACATGCATCTTGCGCTACCCGACGCGTGTCCGACAACCACATGACTCCGACATGCTTCCATAACATGTCTAAGTTACACCAAGTGGCATATCCCCCTTTTTCTTTTGCTTTTCTACCGCCAGGCACGTGACCTACATGTTCTTTTCTACCACCAGGCACGGCAAAACAAAAATTAACCTTGAATCTCCATTTACGATGTTCTTGATGACGAGAATGATAGTTTACTTCATCTCCTTCTTTCCGTTGCTATTCTTCTTCTGGTGTTGTCTTGTCTCTCGTCGGCTGCACCGACTCTTCTCCCTTGAAAGCAAACCCTAGATTTTCTATTTGAAACGACCTTTTTAACCCAGAGCTCTTGATGTTGTCTTTTACGACTTTACAATTTTTCAGAAACAAATTTCACGTCTTTACCTTTAAATGAAAGACAAATTCAATTTATAATAATAGATTGGTCAACTAGATATAAAAGCTCAGCTTTTTATTTTTATTTATTTTTTAAAAAAAGTTACTTGACTTTCTAACCTAAATAACCCATAAAATTAACCATTTGTCCTAAATTTTAAAAGAAACTGGTCCTTTTCCATTTGAAAATCATTCAGCCCCTTTTTTCTTAAATTATTTGCTCTCGCATTCACAAACCTGCTTATATGCACAAAATTTTATCTGCTTTACAATATAAAATAAATGAAAAATATTTCAAAAAATAAAATTAAAAGAATATAATTTTAATTGATGTGTTGTGTTGTGTCAATACTTTACTAACCAGTTACACGTGTCTTGTTGGTGCTTTATAGATAAGCTGTTGCATTGAAAATCCTGGAACTAGCTGGGAAGAGCTTTTCTGGGATTGGTGGGGGTGGGGAGTATGCATTTGGTGTCACATTAGGATGTATGGATTATTGTGGTTTGTGCATGAGTATCATATCACTTTGAACTTATGTTCTCACATGCATCCATTCTCTTCCAGATATCTGGTGCTGCAATAGAGATTTCAGATTCCAAATCTTCCCGAGGTGATCGCGTGGCTTTAATATCGGGCACAGCTGAGGAGAAGCGTGCAGCTGAAAACTTGATACAAGCATTCATAATGGCCACTTAAATTATGAGGATACTTTTGTTCCCGTATAGATGAAAACTCTGGTTCATTGTTGGGGTTATTCCGTCAATCGTTTCTCCTCTCAAGCTCCTTTAGGTCAAGATCATAGGCTTCTGCGTGACTCACTTTTCTTCTGTAGGAAATCTTATAAAGATGTTTCTGGAAGTTTAGTAGCATGTTCTGTTTTCAAGTGGTATAGTTTCAACACTTTACCAGTGTTGCCTGATAAGATCTACTAATCCATGGTAGATGTTCATAGGATGCTTTCTTTCCTTTTTGTGTTTATCAAGCCTTTGTGCATCTTACCTCTGATACTGCTTTTCTCATGAATTTGATGTTGAGTTGATTGTCAAACTCATAATACATGGATCCTTCAGTTTTTTCCCATTCCTTCCTCTCAGCTTCTTCTCCTGTCCTTTTGATGTATATGTGATTGATCCAGGTATCTTCCTCATGTGCCCTCCGTGCTGTTCTTATGCATAGATGTAAGTGCAGAACAAACCTCTCCTGATGAAATGCAGGTTTTATGAGGCTTTATCTCGTCCCAATCTGAATACTCTTGCTTGATTTGGTACAAGTATCTAATGCTTGCTAAGCTATGAGACTGCGATTTCTGATAATTTCTAATTTCAACTGTTTGTCTGGCTTCCTTCTTGACATGTACCACTTAATCTACCTGTATGTCCCTATTTTGTATTTATTTCTTGCTTTCCATCAGAAACGTATGCGCATGATTTCCTTTGTGATCTGCTAAGAATTGTACTCCAAGTCATTAGAAGTTCTATTCATGTCTGATTCAGCCTTTCAGGAATTAGAATGCATAAAATTCTGCTTGTTATCTTATCCCGGCATATTTTTCTGAGGAATTTCGCGAAGTCTTCGATTCAGCGTATGCTTACCGTTTACTCTTACAGAAATACTACTAAATCAGACCCTTAGGGTTCCCATGTGGACTATACATAGAATCAGGTATGTTCACTGCCACCTCATTTTCTTTTGGTCTGTCTCAGATGTTTATTTTGTTGTTCTTCACCAAGATATAAATTACTGCAGTTCACTACTTATGCTCTGACAACTAGTAGATGAATTTTAGACAATTATATCTCCAAAACCAATTCTATTCCTTTCCCCAACCACAGTGTTCCAAAAGGTCAAGTCGGGTATTGATGTGTTCTGCCTATGCTAGGTCTGGCATAAGCCTCAAATAAACCAATAGAATTAATCAAAAAATTATAAGAATGCAAAATTATGCTCATGACAAACCATAAGCCATTTGGATAATCCATAATAAAATGTTTCAACAAAATTAAAAGTTGGATTTGTAACTAGAATCTTTAAAAAGGATCAACAAATTAGCAAGTAATAAATTAATAAAGCACTAATCAGTAATCACATAACAGGATTACTAATCTGTCATCACTACCAGCAAGATCTTTAAGAAATCACAGTTTATTTTATTACTGTCTCATCATCACCACCATACATGTTTTTCATTCTTCATCTACAGCTTGCAGCAGGAACACAAAAGTTTAGACTTTTTTGGTTACTTATAATTAAAATACTTATTTTGTCAGAGCTAACTATCCAAATAAGTAATATTGTACTCTTTATTAATTTCACAACGGTACTACCTATATCGTAACCCTTAGTAGTCTATCTATTAAATAAAAGTAATGCTATTTATGACCACTGGTGCTTAACACCAATATAGGTGACAATTAGATGTCATTAAATGATGAGTTCATTTAAATGCAAAGTTAAAACATCCATTTAATTGCACTTATTAAGTGTGGCCACCTAAACTAGTGCTCTAGCACTAGTGGGGCTAGATAACATTATTCATTAAATAAATGTAATATTATATAGTTTAAAACGATATTATTTAAACAACAGAACTTTTAGCGTAACAATTTTTATAACTAATTCGAGTAGTAAGTATAAATATAATGTATTGTAATCCTCTTGGTTAATTATAATAAAAATTGGTTGAAAGATAGAATTCCATTTGTTTTATTAAATAGTTTTGCATATTATAAATCCTATACTTGTTAAATTACGTCAAAATGGTAAGTATTAAATTAAATTATGTTCTCGGTTATTAAAATTTAACTAAATTAAAATTGGTTGAACAGTAGTAACAACGAGTTCATTTTAATTTCAAGTATTACATATATTAAATGTGCAACGTATAAAAAACATAAACTTTAGTTTAATTTATTAAAATATACAAAGTTACAAACTAAACCCTGATGCCAATAAATTTGAGTTCAGTACGTAACTCTTTTTTCGCCATCCTTTTGGTTCATTACTAGATCCAAGCCTACTTAATAAAACCTTTAGATTCCAGAATTTAATCAATATTAGTCTCATCAGCTAAAACTACATCATTGATTAACATCTGGGAACCCGTCTTGAATATGTCGTGAGCTTATCCATGGACCATGAATCGGTTGAAAAGTCAAGGAATTAGGAGAACCTTGGTGCAAGCCTATAGTGATAGGGAATTCTCTACTAGCAGGACCACTATATCTTGTGGTCGTGATTGCAAAATACTATTCCTTATCTGACTACATAAAAGCGTCGTATTGGATTTTTCGGTTATTTTCTTATTCTAAGTTTCTAACAACTGCCATTAAGTAATTGATTTACCAAACCTGTAACTTTTAAGCGACAATTGACACAGGCGTAAATATTGAATAAAACACTACTGCTTGTAAGTGATTTAAGTATGAATAACATTTTTAAGCTTAGCCATACTAGTTCTTCAAAAGTCAAAAAGTTAAGATTCTTGCCTCAGTTGCTTTGTAAACATAGTTCGGAACATCTTCTGCCTGACATTTGCACCTTGAGACTTTTCTGTCCCAACTTTCTGCTGTCATTAGCATTTATGAGAGCACCACAACCGTTGGTGTTCCTTCTATTCAAATCAGTAATCATCTGGAACCTTCAGGGATTGCTCAATTGATCAGGTCTTAGGTTTGCTCCCCAATGGTCACCAGTTCGAGTCCCCTCTGGGCCACTGAGGTGAGTACCAGACCGTAATCTTCAGGGCCCCGTGAGATTAGTCGAGGTGCGCGCAAGTTGGCCCGGCAGACATCCACTGTTATGAAAAAAAAAAGTAATCATCTGGACAACTTTGTTTTGCACAATAAAGATGCTACATCCATGATATTTCATCTTGTACTCAACACCATATACCTTGGGAGTCTTTGGATCACTCCTCTTTGTATGCTGTGCAATTTATTTTTAGTTTTTTCTAAGTTGCCTCCACCACTCTGCTTTCCATTTATTTTTTCTTATTTTCCCCATTTCTTTCTTTTACTGCATCTTTCCCCCCTTTTGGTGTGGTAAGTAGCTTGGTTGTGGGGTTTTGAACTATAGTTTCAATGAGCACTTTTATTAGCATCCACGATTCCATTTCATCTCTATTGTAAGCATCCAATTCTCTACTAGCCAATGATATTGTTCTTTTGCTAGCATTTCCTTCAAGGTTTTGTTAGAACCATTCAAATCAGCTGATCTTCTATTCTCTCTCACCGTGACAACATTGGGTAACTGAGGTTAACAGTTAGGCCAAAATTTTATAGTTGCGCCCTAATAAGTTGGCCCACCAGTCTAGTCTACTAGTTGTTCTGGTTGACGCCATCCATTATCAGGTAAATCATCGTCCTCACATTGAGAAAGCTGTAACAGTTATTAATACTTGCGTGTAATTCTCCCTTTGTCCTCCCTCATTCATCTGGCACTCAAAATTTGTATTTCCTTATTGTTGTCCTCATTGCATCTGTTCGAATTGAGTGCATTTCAGAGTGTAGGTGCCATAATAACTGCTCAAGTTATTAGTTTGCGGTCAGAGGCTTTGTTCAATCATTTGGTTGGTGCAATGGTGGTTGTAAATGTCTGGGGTATAGCAGATGTAGAACTTTTAGCTGGACTCTAGCAGGTGTACCTTACATGTAGAAATATTAATTTTTTTTCAGTACTGATTTCTACTGCAAGGAGCTTCTTTACGAGGTTGGACACGTCTTTTGTTGCTTGTAGCTTATTTTTATGGTGGGTCATTTTTGAGTTGTTTATTTGTTCTTTTTTTTATTTGGACTAAATAAAAGGAAGAATAAACTTCCCCTTCCTTCACAGAAGGTTCATATTTGACGTATCTTCAGCTATTGTTCGACATTTATAAAAAAAATTATACTGTTTATATGCTTCTTTTTTCCTCCTTTTTTATGTGTGAGACTAGCAATGAAATTATCTTGTTTCATGTATGTCGATTTTCCCAAAAGGTATGAATATCTGGGTGTTTATTTCTACCGATATTACAGGTGTAATAAATACTAGATTACGCCTTTGATAATTCTTCTGGGGAATGATTGTTTTGTGACATTGTTAGAAGCATATTTGCACGACATTGTATATTTTATCACCATCTTGTATATTTATAAAAGTACATATATTTCCTGCTTCTAATCCTGAACTCTGATCTCTGTAAAATCATTTTCTAGAAAGCGTTTAAATGTAGTGGGCAGGTTATAAATTATTGCATTATTTGGTATGGTGGGGTGTATCAAGGTAAATAAGGTAACAAAGCTCTGACTTCAAATTTGTATCATTGACTTCTAATTTGAGCCATTTGTATTCTCATCAACATTGTGTACTACGTCAAAAGACTGCCTATTTGTTTTACTTGCTCGGTTCACAACTTGAAATGACAATATGCATTGGAACGATTTTTCTTCAAATGCTTTTATTTTTATATATGAATCTTGTATGTCAATTGCAGTTTTTGTGTAGTGTATGGTTTGTGTTATGAAGAAATCCATAATTGCAAGTATGCTAATTGCTTGAAGATGTATTCATGATGCAATCAATGAACTTGTCAAGGCTTTCGGGCATGTCATGTTCCATTTCAGATTATCCAAATATTTACACTTGACAGAGTTCTTAGAAGTTATACCTGTCTTTGGAATTTATCATGTGTCGTGATTTCCGCAAAAAGGGATTTTGTTTTGGTGCAAGGCATAATAAACTATGCATAGCACTTGCTTGATTTATGAGTTGATATATACGTAGACAATGCCATGGGTGGACAAGGTGGAGACACAATAATGTTAGAACTTTTGGTGGTTATATAACTATATTATATAGTTAGAAATAGCATCCTCCCTTGATAAATGTAATGAATCAAATGGACCAGGCTAACCAGTGAGAGCTCCAGAAACCATTGGAAAATGCAAATGGGACCTGGGTTTGGTATTAATTTTTTAGGAACCTTAGCTGGATTCTGTTATTTTATTGTAACATCTGGAAAAGGTACATGAATTAGCATATTCTTAGAACTCTCATTATTTGTGCTTGCTGGAATTTAGCTCGTGTTTGGTTTGGGTAAAAATTAGATTTAGTAGATTTTGATACGATGCAGTGAAATGTGTGGTTGAAAAGTTGATAAAAGTTGTGAGTTTCAAGAAATGTATGTTTGGAATGAATTTGGAGAAAAAGGAGTTTTGAAAAATGGAGGTCAAACATGTGCTTAATGATGACATAGTTGTTTACACTGATATTTTTGTTTTTGGTGATTAAAATTCTAGTCGCTTTATATATTTCAGAAAACTTGACAATGAATCGAAAAGAGATAAGTACATCCAGATTTAGGGCTCGTTTGACAAGCCTTGTGAATAAGTTGGATAATTTTTATTAAAGTTCTTTGTGTAGCTTTTAAAAGAAGTTAGTCTTAAGGTAACTTTTTTAAGTTCTTTAACAAGAAGCAAAAGCAAAATTAAAAGTCGTGTCAAACAATCCGTTTTTGCGTCATTTGTCGTTATAGAACATTAATATCTTAATTAATAAAGAAAAGAGGAGTTTATTTAAGTAGATTTCTTATGAAGTTCTTCGATAAGAAGTAAAAGCAAAATTAGAAAATCTATCAATCTGCTTCATTTGTGGTTACAGAATATTTAATTAATGAAGAGAAGAAGAGTCTATTCAATGCACAATGATCTCATAAAAGAGTATAATGGATACACATTTGGAATCGATTCAATTCGAATAATTGAAGCATACTTGTGCATTTTTCCATTGATGGAACGTTCAAATATTCTAGATGCGCGTGGGGAAGCCATGGTGTCATTGTCTAAGAATAATTGATATTTCCCTGTGGTCGGATCTGATTTGTAAGTAAACTTCCAATAACATGTACGAGGTAATTCATAATTGCGTGTAATAGACTGTATTAATGAAAAAGGTAAATTAAGGGTGTGTTTGAGCCACGAAGTAAAAATTCCATTTCGTAACCTCAAAACTTGAATAACAATGGTCGTTGATAAGGCTGATAGTGGGTGACTCTAAAGCCACTTCATGAGTTCCTATTTATTTTTTATTTTTATTTTTTGGAGCTTCAAATTTTATTCTGTTGTCATTTACATAAAAAGAAATAAAAAATGGAGGTCTAAGTAGTGGTGTCAAATGGACTTTGATAACCATGGAGGTCTGACTGATTTTATGTTTCTTGATTTGACTTGAACCAACGTTGTTACGCTAATTTTTTTCTTGAAATAACGTGTTGATATTAAAGAACGAGTAATGATATTTAGGCACCGTTTGGTAACCATTATTCTAGAAAAGAATGCATTCTTTGTGTCAAATCACACCTTTTTTGTGGTTGAAAATGAAGGAAAAGTTATTGATGTGATGGAAAATATTATTTTATTGATGAATGTGTGGTTGAAAATTAGTAGAAGAATGAGAATGAAAAAAAGAATGGATACCAAACAGAGGCTATTCCATCATTTTCAAGTTATATGACATTAAGGTAAAGAGGATAACTTGTCATGTAGATCGGAGATACACATAACAATATTCATCTTCAATAGGAATAGATTGCACTATTTCTTTTAAGAACAATTCGTGTATGAAAGTGAACTCCATCCATATACATTGTTACCAATGAATTTAGGGAATTACGGCTAATTAATTCCATAAATGATCTTTTCTGGAGACTGCATTAATGTTTTTTATTAGAGATTGAGACCCATCCGTCTTTATGTGAATCATCGTGTCTTAAGAAAAACTGCAATTTTTGATAATTTTATAATCATGACTTTTCCATTGATAAAAGGGTCTTCTATCGACCAATTTATATTTGTATATCTACTAGACATGCATACTTATCCTCACTACTTTCAATAATCGATAAATTGATATCAATTGCATTTGGCGACGATTAGATGTAGAGATTATAGCATCGGAACAAAAATTTTAGAGTAACATTATTTTTCATCGCAATAATGGAATGTCGAAAATGTGGCAATCAATACAAATTGAACTACCTAATCACATTTATTCCACATGGACTGTCACATCATCGATACTTCATCATCATAATGACAATATCATTATTCAAATTTTTACCTTGTTAATGAACGTAATGAGATATTGATTTAATAATTTTGTTTTAAGGTTGTCATGTTCATTACACCCCATCACGATCACATTCGCAAGATTATCTCACTTTTGGCACGGCTCTACTATAGTTTTGTCATGCTTGATGAACTAAATTAAATGTGACTAAAGAACACGATTGAAGATGTAGTCAACTAAAAAGGATTATAAACATAGAATCAATATGCAACATCTATAAAGAATTATCAAGGAAACATGAGGTGATTTCACAAATATTATTAATATTTTAGTCTTACTTCATTTTCTTGACTTAGAGCATGGAAAGGCTATTGTCACAACATTATTCGGCACTTCTTATGCTTTTCATGATCGTGAATTTAGCCACTTAAGAAGATTTTAGTGGATCAATGATTAAAAAGAAAAATCTGAAGGATGCAAAGCAATCGTTGTTGGAAAACTAAGAAAAATTGAGTTGTGTGTTGACTTTGGCACTAATTTTGAGCGGGACCCGCTTGGCTATTTTGAAAGATGAAAGTTGATTTGTGTTCTCCTTCGTGAGTACATCGAAATCATATACTTACTTGTCAAAAATGATGCTCGGGTGAATGAGAAATTGAAACTCAAAATATGTCATGTAAAGGGAGTTTGTTGGTGGGAAAAATAAATATTTAAGTTTTGTCTCACATAGGAAGTGGAGGAAATTTAAAACCACTTTATAAAGGATTGCACTTTAGAATGGTGTAATCATGTGTAGTATAGAGGCTCTCTCCACGTGCGCGCGCAGGGGGGTGCAAATCTTAGACCGAATTGGCTTCGGACCTTGAACTTGTGTGCGAACGCGACCTGCATACACGAATGTCGGACCGAAAGGAGCAAAATTGGCCCCTTAGGAACGTCCACGTTTTGCTACATTTTTTAACTTTTTCAATAGACTTTTGGTTTTTCAAAACTGTTGAAATTCCAAAACTCCTGTGGTAATTGCTATGAATTGAATGAGCAGGTTACAAGCCAGTCTTTATATGTGTCTCAGTTTTCCACAGTTCAGGACACAAATTTTCATCTGCATACAGTTTCTGTTTTCTGCATTTTCTGTTTCTGTTCGAGTCTGTGGTGATATTTTTCAGACACTTGTTCAGTTCGCCGGAGTAGAATCTGCTGTGCTCGGATTTTATTGGTTTCTCCGTTGTATCCTGGGAAACAGACGCTCAAGCACGTACGGTGAGGGGGCGAATATGTTTTAAGGAAACTGTGTGTAACACAGGCCTCGAGTTAAAAGTTTTATACAGTTTTAATTACTTGTTCTTGCTCGATCTGCATATTGATGTTGCATATTAATGTTTTGTAATTATTTAAATTACCTGTTATTTCTTACTGCAATCAACGAATCATTGGATTTGTTATATGTACAATTTAATCTGTTATGATATATAAAATTGGTGTATCTACCACTACATATACAGTATCCATACTGCAAATTCGGTATCCAATCTGCATATACGGTATCCAGTGTGTAAATCCGGTATTTGATATTGAAACAATTATCCTACAGTCGTCAATACATATTTATCTCAATTGACTCCCCAAAAAAAAACAAAACAAAACAAAACTCACTTAATAAATGGGGATTTGCACGACTTTGAATTCGGATCTTTTGATGACTCCAAGCCAAGAATTTAATATTGACACTGTTGACGTCTAAAATTGAGTGGACAAAATTAGAGTCAACTTAAGATACAAATGAACATTCAAGGGGAATAAGTGGAAGAGATTCCTATTATTGTAAAGCAATCATCTTACTTTACAAATTATAAGGGATATTTCAAGTGTTACAATGAGTATTTTTGGTATTTTTTCCTAAGATCTTTCTTGTCTCTTTCAACTTGCATTTTGAACCCTTTTATATGAGGAATATTCTGACGCCTAGTACTCCTGTCTTGTCAACATAGAAAATCGAATTGAGCTGAGTCATGTGTTGGCGCAATAGGATTGGAGCCCGAGCTCAACTCTGTCCTATTGATCATAAGGTGATGGGACAAGTGGGTCTCAGCAATAAATGCAAAGTCTTGGCTAGGCAAGCTAAGACATCTGATTGGAGGACTAGGTGGGCGCTGACATAGGACATTTACACGCGTGCCTCCTTGATTGGTAACTCAAAAATCTTGTCAGCGATCTGTAATCATTGATTACTGTTGTACCTTGAAGGACTACAATAGCTTGTCGAGTAAGTTACTTAGAGCCGAACTGACCTCATACCGCCGAGCTCGCGTTATTTTACCCTTTCTGGGATATGATAATCCAAGCTGAGCGACCTCCGAGGTCGGTGTCAACAGATACTATTGCAACTTCAGAAAGAGCTTGTTTCCTGTGAAATCAAAGCAAATTCCAATAAATCAAAGGAAAAGGATCTAATTATAAAGTTCAGACATAAGTTTTCATAATCAAGGAATGATAAAAGGTTGAACCGATAATATCCTTCTCTCGTGAGACTCGCCTCGTCGATTGATGTCACCAAATTTGAAGAATTTCTCGTTCGAAAATAAAAAATGAAAATATAATCAACCACTCGACTTTAAAAAATAATATATATCCAAATATTTAATGCTTAGTACGGACTGCACGGCACTGTATGCTCCGATTCTCTACTGGAAAACTGTGAATTTTTTTATTTTTTATTTTTATATTTCCAAAGAGAGAAACTTCAACACATGCCATAACGTGTGGGCTGTATGCCTGTATCTTTTGACAACTTAGTTTTCCCAGATCTTAATGCTAATGCACATGATTCTTGATACCTAAATGGAACACACATGTTTTTATTGCACGTATTTTTTCTCGGGAATTAGTGTATTTTTAAGAAAACATTTCATCAAATGAATAAATTAACTATATAGTATTATATTTTATGTATTTGTATCAGTCACCATGTGATGTGATTCAACATAATTGAACCTTCATAATTCTCTTCCAGCTCTAAGTTTTATGGACACTCACTAATATATTATTTGATCCACCTAAGTTTGAGTTGTGCGTGTGCGAGCACGTTGCTTACTAGTTGTTTACCATTTGATTCGATAAGTTTTAATTGTTCGTGTGTAGAGTTGTGTCTGTGATTTATACATCAATTATTTGTTAATCTCGTCATGGAGTTGTTATAATAACTTTGAAACGTATATAATTTGGTCATATTATAACCACAGGGGACGAGTAGTCGTAGAGTAGAGTCAAAAGGTTGAAATATCAATTAGGGGTTCGCTAACCCAAAGTCGAAGGTTGAAGATCTAGGTATTAGAAATTGAAAAGTGATAAAATCTTCGCTCTATTTCATATCTTAGTTGTAACTGTCTCTTTATGCGATAATCTCAAAAGAATGAGTCTCAACGAGCTATTGAAATAGGGACAAAAATTAATCATATACATACAAAAGATCCGAGTAACCATTCCGATTCTAATTTTAAACACCAAACATCCTCTTAACTCATGCGTATGTTCCATTATTTTGTTATGCGAGGTGAAAGATGTGTTCTTGATGGTTTATAATTCCAATAAATTACTATAACAGATCAATTTTC
Source organism: Fraxinus americana (assembly GCA_035079005.1). NCBI lineage: Eukaryota > Viridiplantae > Streptophyta > Magnoliopsida > Lamiales > Oleaceae > Fraxinus > Fraxinus americana. Next base: position 34,981,606 of record CM068709.1, on the reverse strand, counting down.
ATTACAAAAAAGGTTTCAATTTCGGATTATATTTTTATATGAATTTATTTACTATAATTATACTTAAGAAACTGATTTTAAAAAAGAAAAATTTACAGTTGACATATTGAAGAAACGTTGTGGTTAAGTTGATGAATGTTAGCAGAAGTGGGCCCACTCCTAACCAAACCCAACTTGCCCACTAAAGCAGACTCTATTCACCAAACACCAAGTTGCATCTCTAACATCTTAGCAATCTTAACCAAGTCAATTTGCTACTCTACGTCTTGTTAGTTAAGGTAGAAGATAAAGACGAATTACTTAGATATTTCTTGGCTAGTAACCCTCAACGTGGGTTTTCTATGTTTCTTTGATTAATTATTCTCTAAGTTGATTTCTAATTATAAGCGTCCTACTCATATAACAATAAGGCATAGTTTGATAATCGATGAAGGGATCCACGAGTTGAAGAGACAAAAGAGTACCGTTTGAGGTTAAATGGCTTGAGCCATACGAAGGTTGAATAAGAAAGTGAAAAAGTTAACCTTACAAGAGATCGACCAGACAAGACAAATTGAACTAATTGGATCAAAATGTGTTGATCGATATGAAACTCACAAAAGCCAATACAAAAGGGTGATCTAAAAGAAAACATTGGGAAGAAGAAGAAATTTAGATAGGGTGCAAACATAGCACATAACATGAGTCGAGGAGAGCGAGCAGGAAGGAGGAGATGAACATATAAACGAATTATGACATAATTGACAATACTTTAAGAGACATTTTAAAAAACTCGACAAAAAGGTCATTCTTAGCCCATGTTTGACCCAGATTATTTTTTTCATTCTTATTCTTCTACTTATTTTCAACCATACATTCTTTAATAAAATAATATTTTTCATCACATCAATAATTTTTCCTTTTTTTTCAACCACATATTCCCCATTACATCACTTCAAAAAAATGCATTCTCTTATTTTAATGTGCACCAAACAGGCTTAATATATTTTTTCTCTAATTTGGTCCTATTTCTCCTCCATTTTACGTGAGAAACAAGAAATTTGTATCAGCTAAAAATGAAAATCATCTTGTCCCAGTTTAACGATCATTATTTGAAAATTCTTTAATTCTCATATTTATACATTTATACAATAAAATATAATTTATACGCAAATTCAATTTATTTCCTTAATTTTCAACCATATCAATCTTGTCAAAATAATGGCTATCAATCTTTTTCATTGCTTCTCTGTCCTCACTCACTTTTTATCTCCTCCACTCACTCGCTCTCTTTTCTCTCTCTCAGGCGCACGCACACAAATCGTGTATCTATCTCCTCCACCATTCTACTCCTCCCTTCATCTCTTCCTCCTCCGCTCCTCTCCAAACTCCCATACCCCAAAAGACAGAGTCCCACAACACCAAGAATCAAGAATCCCCTTTTTCAGAACATAGATCTCTCTCCCCGGAAATTTATAATTCCTCTGTTTTTTTCCCAGATCTTGCCAAGCAGACACCCAAAATCCCTTCTTTCACATATATATTGGGATTTATAAGAAATTTAGGTCTGAAGATGGGTTCTGTGAAGTTTGATCTACATGGCAGAATCTACCCGGAACCGATCGACCACTTTGATATGCTACCAGATTCTATTATTCTCTTGATCTTTAACAAAATTGGTGATGTCAAGGCCTTGGGTCGATGCTGCGTCGTTTCAAAGAGGTTTCACTCTCTGGTTCCTCAGGTCGATAACGTCGTTGTTCGGGTCGATTGTGTTATCTCCGATGAAGATTCTTCAACTCCAGGAAACTCCGCTGCCTCCTCGGCGTCGGTGGCTGATAAGGCCCGCCACCCCATATCGTCCCTTTTCCGACTCTTCTTTTCGGGCCTCTTTAAGCCCATTCAGTCACTTACCCAGCTTATTACTCCCTCCCCACGCCGTCCCATCGTTTCGAATTCAGACGATTTTAACTGCGATATGGACCAGAACTGCGTGACCCATCATTCCCCCACTCAAGTCTTGAAGAATTTTGATGAAATTAAACTTCTGAGAATTGAGTTACCCAGCGGGGAGCTCGGGATTGATGAAGGGATTTTGCTTAAATGGAAGGCGGACTTCGGGTCCACTCTTGACAATTGTGTTATTCTTGGAGCCTCCAGTGTCATTCAGACCGCGAATACTAACGAGTGTTCCAGTGTTTGTAACAATGATAGTAATGGAGCTGAGAGCGATAATGGGAGCATACCCGAATCATTTTACACGAATGGGGGCTTGAAACTGCGTGTTGTGTGGACAATAAGCTCATTGATAGCTGCCTCTGCTAGGCACTACCTGCTGCAGCCAATAATAGCAGAGCACAAGACGTTGGAGGCCTTGATTTTGACTGATGCTGATGGACAAGGGGTGTTATCTATGAATAAACAGCAGTTGGAAGAACTGAGGGTGAAACCTCTATCTGCCTCGTCGGCTTCCAAGAGGACTCTGGTGCCGGCTTTGAGTATGCGGTTGTGGTATGCGGCACATTTGGAGTTGCCCAATGGGACTGTGTTGAAAGGGGCGACCTTGGTGGCTATCAGACCAAGTGAGCAGCCCAAGAAGGAGGTTTTGGGATCCGAAGCCATTTGGGTTGCCTCGGCGTTTGAGGAGCCATTTGGAACTGCTGCAAAGATGCTGGTGAAAAGGAGGACTTACTGTCTGGAAATGAACTCATTTTGAGTGGGATTCCATGAACACATGTTTGAGGGTAAGTCTTTTTTTGCAGATTTATTGGAAATTTTGAATTGGTTCAGAGATCTCTATGTTTGTAGGCATGTGTTCTGTATTTATTAATCGCAATTTTTGCATCTGAGTATTAGTTCTATGATCTGTGCATTCATTATATGCTAGGATGTTTATATGTGATTCTTAGGCTAGTTTCCCTTCTGAAGTGCTACCGCTCTGCATTGCTTATATTGTTATCTGTGACCTATATCTTACAATTATATATAATATATTCATGCATTTATTAGTTTCGGTGGGTAACCAGCATAATGTGTTTATATATATATATATAAACAATGATGGTATAGTTTACCAATTACCAGAGATTATTTTTATCTAATCTTATACTTTTAGGTATAGGTCAGTAATACAGAGAATAATGTGTCTCAAGTATGCTGGGCGACTTTTCTTTATTATTTTATCTACTTTTCTCGCTTAATAGAATTTGAAATGCGTTTTCATATATCTTGAACTATAGGTATAGTCTTCTGCATTTTCTATATGCATGGTAGTCTTGACACTGCTCTGCATTTGTATGACATATTATTTTGTTACACGTGCACTTATTTTATTATTGTTTCTTCTTTCTTTTATTGATTCGAATGGTTCACTTACTCCCCTTGAATTCATTTTTGGTGTTAATGGATCTTTCAGGGTTAACACAGATTTCCTAGGAGGAGGAGGATTCACATGCAGGGAAAACACAATTTTGTCTTGACCATGGAAAAATAGCTAGTCTAGCGTATCTTGGTTCTAGTATGACGAAAAACCAGCAGGTGATTGATAATGAGCTGTGGAACAATCCTCCTGCAGTCGAGCTGATGCTTGATAGGCATTTGCTTTTATATTAATTCCAGGCATGTGCTTTCGCCGGCGCACAAAATTCTTATGGATTGATGTTGAGCTTTGTGCCTTTGACTTTTTACTCTTCTACTTTTACTAATTTTCTACATCTGTGAATAATGTATGTTTATGCAATGTTCCATTAAAGGTTCATTGAGCAATGTATCTTTCAATAATCTGGATATTCGTAGCTGCTGAATTATTCATAGCAGATAGGGGTGTCCAAAAGTCCCGAACCGGACCGAACCGAACCCGAACCGAACCGAACCGTTCTTCAAAAATTAAATACCCGAACGGGTACCCGAATCGAGAACCGATGGGTTTGGGTCGGGTCTCGGGTCTAGACCAAGAACCGAAGAACCGAATAAGAACCGAAACTAAATAATTTTTTTATTTTTTATATTGAATTAATTAAATTATTTTATTTTTTTATACAAATTAGCAAATTGACGTACTGCATTGCCTAATTGAAGACAATTTACTAAATGCAATTCAGATTGGGGTTTTAAAACCCATTAGCCCATTTTAATTTGAAGCAAATGAATATACTTTATGTAGTTTTGCTGTAATATTAATATCTACTTTTTGGTATTTGTATATACTGAATTAATCTTATTGGACGGCTAGTTATTTATATATTTTTGAATTGGGTTACGTTAATTTGTAGAAGTTACGAATGAAATGTCATTAGTTGTAGTTATGTAGTGTTGCTGTGAATATTAAAAAATTGGGTTAATTTCACAAATGGTCACTGAAGTTACGTCAAAATAACAAAACGGTCACTGAAGTTCCAAAATTGCACTTACGATCACTGAAGTATCACCCGGTTTCAAGAATGGTCACTGAAGGACCAAATGAGTCGCGACTGGGTCTGCTAAAAACCCAGATTCCGGCGCCGTCCGACCAAGACATGGGTCGTGACCACCGGGAATTTAATCCTTTTCACCTGGCGCAGCTTGCCCAGGTATGGGTCTTCGCCAATTTCGCCCTGAGATCGAGTTATTGGCCATTTTTAGATTTTCCGACAGTGAACTTTTGAGCATCGATTCCGGTTACATAACTTGATGAAATTGGGAGAGGTTGGATGCTAATTGGAGAGGAAGAGGAGTGCTTTCGACCGGTTCTAATTTCCAGCGGCTTAGGTGGTCGGAGCTCGGCAGAATTTGGTTGCAAAATCGCAGGAAAAAATTGAGGAGGAAGGCTTTTGTCAAATTTGCGATGCAGGTCCTCATCTTTCACGCTTCAACTCATTTGGTCCTTCAGTGACCATTCTTGAAACTGGGTGATACTTCAGTGACCGTTAGTGCAATTTTGGAATTTCAGTGACCGTTTTGTTATTTTGACGTAACTTCAGTGACGATTTGTGAAATTAACCCATAAAAAATTTGATTATAGTACGGAACCGAATGGAACCGAACCGACCCGAACCGAACCGAACCGAACGGAACCGAACCCGAACGGTTCCATAATTATATTTGGACCCGACGGGTCCATTTATTAAATACCCGAAAGTTTTGGGTCGGTTCGGGTATCTTCAGAACCTAACCGAACCGACCCACGGACAGCCCTAATAGCAGATATGAGAAATAAACAAATTGACGTACTGCATTGCCTAATTGAAGACATTTTACTAAATGCAATTCAGATTATATTATTATACATCTCATATTTCTAAGCACGTCATTTTACCAGCATTCATAGTTTATGAAATGTTCGTCGTCCTCTAATTTGTGTGGATGTGTAGAGTTTGAGACTTGTTCAGATGCTTGAAGCAGAACAATGCCTGTGACCCAAGTTTTTTGGACCGAGTTATATTTTTCTTAATGTTAAATAAGCATTCAGGTACCGTTAGAAATTATCGGTGTTCTAAAAAGCGTAAAGCATGACTAGGCATGGTGAAAGCCAGCCTAGGCGAAGTTTAGGCGTAAAAAGGCGTTTTTTATTTTAAATTTTTAATCATTGTAAAAAAATTCAACAATTCAAATAATACATACAAAACATCTAAAATTATAAAATATTGTATTTACTTAATAATTTTTAAATAAACATAAGTTTCAAAATCATAATTACACAACGTAGATAACTTGTAGCTTAAATCTTATCTAATTTAACTTTTTATCGGACTTCAATTCAATATCTTCTTCTTCATCTAATTCGTCCTCCATATCGTTCAATACAAAATCATCATTCTCGGGCTCCTAATGTTATACATTCCTGATACCCAAATAAGTGCGGTGTGAGGGGAAATTGAGAGGTTTTGAGTCGTTCTTCCTTTTTTTTCCCGTTCTTCCGTCTTCTCAATTCTCTGGAGTTTGGAGTTTTTGAAGTTTGAATGGATAGTGAATTACTGAGTCTGGGCTGTGGTTTTTAGCAAAGACAGAGTGGATTGACCAAGTGATGACAGATGAGGCGATTGTAATGTAATTGTCTTTCAAGAACATGTCGATAATTTTAGAAATTTGTTGGACTTGAGGTGAGGATATGGTGAATATGTTTGGTACTGAACTTTGATGCTCAAAGATTATATGCAGGCGGCAACGCAGAAATAATGGGCAAAATTTTTGTACTTGCGGAGTCATGGATTAGAAACGATTTTATTTTTTTCATTTCTCGATCAGGACATTTCTCGATCACGATCGTTCTCGATCGTGATCGAGAAATGTCCTGATCGATCACATCCATTGTGCAGTAAATTCAAGAATGAATAAATGCTCCTTTTAGTTACAGTGATCTCTAGTTCCAATTAGATCCATTTGACAGTGTTTATTGAGTAGGTGCATTTAGATCCATTTCCATTTGACAGTGTTTCTGCCTTTACTTTTGTTTTTATTTGTAGAATGGATTTTCGAGTAAGTTGTCTTGGACCAAATTTCTCCAAAAGCACAGCACTTTCAAATAATTATTGGAACGGGTTCAGAAGCTAATTTTTAGATTTAGGAGCAGTTTTTGACTTCTTAAAAATCCCGTCAAATGGGTCCTTCGTACTCCATGTTATCAATTTATAATTTCTTTCATATTTAGCCCATTTTTTATGATTATTATTTTGAATATTTTATTGAAAAATGTGTAATTAAAAAGTGAAAAATGTTTCGAATTTACTTGCAAAATATCTTATTGTATAAATGAGTGATTAAAAATAAGTATACAAACTAAAAAAATTTGAAAAAATGATTGTTAAACAAGAACTCAAGTATTAAAATATAAATCTTCTTTGATAATAAGTTTTCAATTGTGGATGAGCTTATCTAATATTTAAGGAAATTGCTATTTGTACACGAGGTACTCCCCCTTCACAATAGGGCATAGGGGATCCGAGATTTTTTTTTTTTCTTTTTTTATTTTTGTTTGAGCTCATGAACCCAATTGACCGCGGAAGTACTGCAGCTCCGGTCCAAAGTTGCAACATCGCCACCATCAATCAAGTCTTTCTTTTTTGTTCAACAAATGGAAGGCAGATGCATGAATCCTTTTTCACAACCGTGTTTAAAAGTATCATAATAATGAGTAGTTCGATCTTCAATTACAAAAATTAAAGGGGAAAGGATTTTATGGTGCTCACTCTCAACTCCTTCAAAAGGCTGATTTTTCCCAACAATGATATCAACAATTTCAAAACAGAATCAGAATCATTCAACTACAGATAATAAGACACACACTACCTACCTGGCACCCATAACAATTAGCAAACATAAGAGAACGACAGAAGTAACCCGATGGCCTGAGATTGGGAAAGTATGCTTTGCTCAGGACTTGTGGCAAGAAATTTTCCGTTAACCCACTCCAATATATTGTCGAGTCGTACCCTGAAGAATATGGAACTTCTCTCAACTTCAGTTACCTGCAGTAAAGAAATGTTCATATCTTGCCTTGTAAGCTGTCCTATAAAAGTAAAAATGTCTAAATCAGTTCAAAAAAGAAATCGAAAATTTTGTTCTAATCCTCCAACAAAAGGTAACAGGAAAGTAAAATCAGAACTCAGGTAAAACCAACAAAATCACTTCGTGAAAAATTCTCTTTATCTTGTAGTTTTAAACGCTAAAGCATTCCTAGCAACATAGTCTCTACCTACCTCTATTGGTCCATTCATGGAACATCCTTTGACAAGTACAAATAGAGCCTCGTAAAAGTCAATTAAGTGATGCTCAAGTTATATACAAAACACTTGCACTTGAATAGATATGTACAGTTGCTCACTACAACTAACCTTTAATCTAAATTCAAATTGAAACTCCACTTATCTATCTAGTTGATGAATTCTGCCTAAAAATTGTTTTTCCTATTGAAATCAATTAGGATAGTTCTTCAACAACTTCATCTAAAAACATGCTGAAAATGGAAAGCAATTATTAAATTTAGTCTTTTTTTTCCTTTCATTTGTTTTGCTATATTTACCTAGTCGTTTCAAGGAACATATTCAATTAAGTTCCTAAGTAAGGCTTTAGTATTTTGTCCCTCGTACTTTTTTTGCTCTAATCACCAATGGATTTAAGAATCATACTTGAGATAAGGTTCATTGGTAAACTTTTTTATGTTTTACAATAAGACTATAATGGAATAAATCGTAAGTCAGAATTCTAAAAGGATTATGCGACTTGTACATAAAAATAGTACATAAGGGATTACATAAAATGATGTGGAGAAAAAATATGAGATGAAAGTTTTAAACCGATAAAGGATAAAGTGACGTGCCATTATGTAATCCACTATATAAAGATTGATGTACATGATAGGACTGGGCAAAATGTCAAACTGGAACCGAACGGTTTTTCTTAAATGAAATACTCGAACGGGTATCCGAATCGAGAACCGAATGGCTGGATTCGATTCTCGATTCTAGACCAAGAACCAAAGAATCGAATAAGAATCGATTTTTTTTTATATTGGTTAAATCAATTTTTTTTATTTTTTCTAAACAAATTAATAATTTTTTTCTTATTAAATCTTATTGTTGAACAATTTAAAGTTTATTTATGTTTGTTAATTGTGTTTTTTTCAATTTTTTCTTGTATAATTTCTTATTAATTCGTATGGAAAGTCAAGCAACTGATGATTATATTAAATAGTTGGTAAGTATTATCAATACTTTAAAATATTTTATCTGTATGACTTCTAATTTATATTTCATTTTTATGTAGACTTAAAGGTTTGAAGCGAATGAATTATTGATATGAATCATCGAAATTTTACTAGTAATATTTATTTTTTGGTATTTGTATTTAACAACTTATTATTTATATTTTATTAAATTAGATTACGTTAATTTGTAAAAATTAAGACTGATCTTAGTATTTGTATTTACTTTTTGTTATTAATATTAGTATATAGTATATACTTTCAGATGTATTTATGAAGTATTATGCTAAATGTTAAAAAATTTAATTATAGTACAGAACTGAACTGAACCGAATCGAACCCGAACGATTCCAAAATTATATTTGAAACCGACAGTTCCATTTACTAAATACCCGAAAATTTCCGGAACCGAACAAAACCGAACTGAATCGACCCACGCCCACCCCTAGCACATGTAGCAAGGTCCATTCTAAAATGGCATTCTGAATATCAATAATCGAGGTTATGTTACAATGGAATTTACAGAGAATCAATTACTAGAAATAGTGATTTATTTTAGGTTTTTTTACGTTAACAAAGGAAAACTAGAAGAGGATATCATACCTAGCATTATAACGAAATATGTCCCTATTTGGCAACCATCATTTCAAAACTCTTTATCTACATACACAATTTCAAATACACATTCACACAATAAAATATTCTGCAGTAAATCCAAACTTTTCTTTACTTTTTAACCACACATTCTCTAAAAATTCACTATTCAAAACTTTATTTTTGCAAAATAATGACCTATCGAACAGGGGCTATATAGTGCGACATGGTGTTTGCAAATGATTTGATGCCATTTGATCTTTTTATACAGTTAGAAAGTTCCAAGTAATATGAATAAGACTCAATTATCTATGCAAACCGAACTTCAAATCCACAGCCAGAACGCTTTCCATGTTAGATCTAGACAAAACAAATTGATGATTCTTGTGCCTCCCCCGCGGACAAGTGAAACTTTTACATAGACTAGAAATAAACAAGTCATCATTCAAATTAGGTTTATGCTTTATTCTCAAAATTACGACTGCACTAGAGTATTATACATCATTCAAATTAGGTTTATGCTTTATTCTGCAAACAAGTGTAGCAACTTCACATTCTCTTCTTCTCTGCACTAGAGTATTATACATCTTCTCTCCTCCTCTCTTTCAAAGATTTTATCTTTGAGGTTTGCATCTTACCCAATACTATAAACATTCATCCATTTAGGAGCAGGTTTGGCTGTGTTTATAATCTTTTAGAAAAGTGAGTTTACGAGGAGAAAAAATGAATTTGAAATCATATTGAACAAAATAAGTAACTTAATAATAAATTTATCACTTCTAAGGAGTCGAAAACGTTCTCGTCTTATTATTTTTATCCTAGTGATTTATACCGCGCTTCATATAAATATATTTACAATAGATTTATTTGCTTTATCTTCACACATACTTTCAGGAAACTTTTAGCATTTCTCATTTTTACTATTTGTTTAGATCTTATTTCAAATTACTATTTTTAAGATTTATCAACTATGAATAAAGAGAGTTGGAATTTTGTTTGTAAACTTCAATAATTTTTCCCTTAAAACATTAGAAGAGCAATATATGTAATTTATTTAATTAGATTCTCATATTAACTTGGGCAATATTCATTTTTTCTCCTCATATTCAGTTTTTCTTTACGTTTTTTCTACTTCAAATGATTCATGTATGCAAAATAAATATAAAATCATTACAAATAATTAATTTACATTCCAATTTAATTCAAATTTTTCAGTTTTGATGTGATTATGGCACGTACCAAAAATGCATCAAGTACATTTTAGACAATTCATAATAATATTCACTTCCTATTGGAACCTTCATTTTATTCTCGAAGTATATCAAGAAAATAATAAATTCCTCTATCATCCAGTTTAGATAGAGTCCAACAACTAGGGACAAAAGGGTCTTTAGTTTTAAACCTAATACTCTCAAAATCTAGACAGCAAGAAGTTCTGCTGCCAAGTGTTGAGCTCCAGCAACGGATGGGGGCAGACAGAACCTAAGGAGACAAGGTATTTCTCGGATTATATAAGAAAAAAGGCCCCTTTTTTAGGTTTCCTGTAAATCTCACATGGTACCCAGTTTTAGGTCTCAATCAAATGTTAAAAGATTGCTTCTTTAGCCCAGAGATTAACACCTGGCCTAAGCCATAGACATGTTATTAAGAAGGGAACCAAACCAGACAGACAACCAGCCGTTAGCCGTTTCACAATCGCAGGTATCAATGCAGGTGCAATAAAAGACAAGGGAAAAAGGCTTATAAAATACATGCCCAATGGTCATGCTTATTTGTGAAAACCAAGAACTCGAGGACTGTTCATAGTATCAATGCACCTAAATCGAAATGGCACTACGAAAACTTAAGCAAAAATCCCTCAAAAATAATTTATGGAGCTAAAAGATATTTAATTACCTGAACTGAAGATGGGATGGAGGAAAAGGATGTTAAATGAACTCAGTTCTTTCTTTTTCCCTTCTGGGAAAGCTTGCCAGTGCCACCATCACCATAGGAAATATGCAGTCGGGCGTCGAATCCAGACAGGAACTGGTGGTGGTTCTCCACCGGTGCGGCGGTTGTGCCAACATAGAAATTTGGAGATCCATCGATGGGAGGAAACCTCTGGAGGTGAGGCAAAAGTGACGGCGAGGAAGAATTGGACTGAAGGGTCCCCCTGTTGAAGCCAGCAAGGCTTGAAGAAGCAGCTGACGATGAAATTGTGAAGTTCAGATTGTACTCGTCAGCACCATTGTGATTATTGTTGTTGTTGTTGTGTGCAGTGACAGCTGAAACAAAATGTTCCGGGACAAACGAGATATGCTGGAGCTCCGGCTCATGGTCCTCCGATACGCTAAACAGCGGGGAACAAACCCGCTGCGATAGAGGATCTCCTAAGTGACTTTGCCCCGGACGAGTTGCCATTGGCCCTAAAAGTCCACTGGTAAAGTAATCCATTGGCGTTGATGACCATTGCCTAGGTGATTTCTGGAAAAAATTCGACTCATTTGAAGTAGTATTTTGGTGAACTGAGGCACTAAGATTGGTGGTGTTATTGACATTATTCATGCCAACACTGAGGAGTTCAGTGAAAGAAGTGGTATGGGAAAGGGGGTTCAAATGTTCAACATGAGGAGACTCGTTCTCCTTCTCTTTCTCTGCAACTCTTTCCTTTGCACGCTCCCGGGCTTTGATCCGGTTTTCAGATCTGGAAAGGGTTAGCCCGGCAACCTTGCCGGAGCCATATTGGGATAACATCGACGCCATCTCTTGAGGATTACCGCTGCCGCCGCCATCCATGTCTACTTCATCTGAATCAAAACCATGTTGATCATTACCACCGGAGCTAGACCTCTTCTCGTCGCTCGGCTGCTTAGGAGTATCCGGAAATGTAGTACTAATGGAAGGGAGCTTCTCAATAGAGCTGGAAGCAGCCATCAGCAGCCACTCCACCGCCTTGCTCGGCTGATCGTAGCCAAGGCGGTCCTGCAAATCGTAGAATTGAATCGCCGTGTTCACAGAGAGCCTCACGCGCCGGTCTCTTAGCCCCTTTGAGGTGAGAACTTTGCTGTGCCTATCTTTTCCACCAGATGCTCTCGAAACCCGAACTATCCGGGATGAAGGCCAGCCATTAAACCTACCAAGACCACAACCAAGATCGATACCGCCACCAAATCCGACACCGCCGTTAGCCCTGCCCCTTCTTGGCTCACCATCTTCTTCATCAGGGTACTGCAAATCATCTCCTTTCTGCCCTATTTTGCTCGACTCAATCCTTTCATTTCCATTGCTGATTCTTGGATACTTACACCCATGATTTTGAATGTCATCCGCCTCCATACCACCACTTTCATACCTTTTCACAAACCCCTTTAAGCTCTTTTCTTCCTTATCGCCCCAAAAAGTGTTTATAGAGAGAGTAAAAGAGAGTTCCAAAATTTAAATGGAATCTAAATTTCTAGAACTAGGGTTTTCCAAGAAAAAACTGTGGGTGAGCAGTTGAGTAGTGGGTGTGGGAAAAGATGGTGTTCATTGCATTGTTGACGACACAGAAAACTTTAGCTTTTCTATATTGACATATACATACAACAGAGATATATATATATATATATAGAGAGAGAGAGAGAGAGAGAGAGAGAGGGAAGGGCTTTTTCTTCTTCTGCTCGATATTATCACGTTCTGTAACAGAGAGGGATTCAGAAGAAGAGAGAGGGGAGGCTTCGTACGAAGCTTTTTGCAGTGCTTTCAAAAGCAAACCAAAGCCTGTGTACTTGCTCAGAACTCTATTATCTCACTCCTGGAAAGAAAAAAAATAATAAAACATTAAAAATCATAACCACATAAAAATCAACCCAACAAAACAAACAAAAAATGAGGCATTAGATGCTGTTAAAAAGAGGAAAAATCATATGGAACTGCTTTTTAGCTTCATCGGATGAAATGAAAACCCTTCTACATGCTAACATATTGATTTATTTGAGAAGATCTAATTGTTTTAGTCTTCGAGTAGAACTAGCAATAAGAATTAACAAAAAGACTTCAAATTTACCGAGAACTGGGACTGTTTTTTTTGTTGAAGAAGCTAATGAATGAAAAGTCTAATCTTAGGGAGACTGTCACTGATTCAGTAAACAGCATCTCCCAATAGCAACAGAAAGATCAAATCTTACATTTTAATTAATTTAATCTGTATTTGTATACTGTACCATAGTTCTTTCTTGAAAGACAGATGCAAAAAAACGACAAAGTACAAATCCGGAAGTGTTGGATGGATCTGTGACAAACAAAATACTCTGGAGAACCTTTGAGCTGTACACAGTTCAGCTCCTGCAGATCATATAGAAACAACACCCAGAAAGTCAAGGACCCGTAATCTTTGAACCGTATTTAGATACTCTCAATCTCGACCCGTACATGGATTAAAAAGGAAGAGGAAGAAGAGGAGATTATATGCAGGAAATGCAGACTTCGAAGTTTGTCAATAGGTTTACCCGAATTTCCAGCAGACTTGCTTCCTTATCTCCCTACTTTCCAAACTCCAAACTCCAAAGCAACTGAAAATAGAGTTGTTCCTCATGCCAGTCCTATCTTTTGCTTTTCTTGCTAGACCTACGTACAAACCAAACTCCGGAGCAAAAAGAAAAGGACCACAAACTTTACCTGAATTTTTAGATGGAAAAAAAATGCAAGTGAGTTGAGATTAGGGTTCTTTATATTCATTTTCTTCTAATTCAGATTTCTGCAGAATTGAATATTTTTTATTACAGACGGGTTTGAAGGGACGGTTTAGGTACATCGGCGCTTATCGCCTGGCTTGGAAAGGACAGCACAGCGTCGTTCCTTCCTCACCCCTTTTGTACACTCCCAACTTTCTCTAGTTTGCTATAGAATCGTGAATCGGGTCATGACCTAACCAGCTAAGTTGAAACTAGTCAGCGCCTGTTTGAACCTAATTTTTTTGACTATTTTAGAATAGTAATTTAACGACGAATATACTGTTAAAAAATAAGATTTTTTAAAAATTTACTTATAATATTATTTTATTAAAAAATATGTGATTAAAAATAAGAGAAAGAATAATGTATTTTGAAAATAATAAAAACTTTGATTTGATTTGATTTTGATTTAGTTGAACGATCTGCCCTTATTTTTACTTATTTTGTCAAACATAAAATTAAAAAATCTACTTTTTTAAAAAAGTGAATTTTAATTTACTTTTCTATAAAGGTAAACTAAACATGCTCCCATTGTGAAAATATCTTTCTATATATAAAAAGTGTCTATTTAACGGAATTTGTTGGTTTAACGAAAAAACTAACGGAATTTGTTGTTTTAACGGATTATGTAACGGAATTTCTTATTTTAAACAGGCAGCTGCACCTTCTTTCAGTATTTTTATCATAACTTTGTATTCCGATATTCGATTGAGGCGATTCAAAATGCGTTGGAAAACTAATCCATCTGGCTACAACTTTGATTCAAACATCATTCTCCAATTCAATCACTTTCTATGCCAAAAATATGTCTCAATATAACAGACTATGCAACGGAATTTTTTGTTTTAAACAGGTAGCTGCACCTTCTTTCAGTGTTTTTATCATAACTTTGTATGTCGATATCCGATTGAGGTGATTCAAAATGCGTTGAAACTTTAACTCATCTGACTACAACTTTAATTCAGACATCATTCTCCAATTGGATCACTTTCTATGCCAAAAATAGGTCTCAATATAACGGACTATGTAACGAAATTTCTTGTTTTAAACAAGTAGCTGCACCTTCTTTCAATGTTTTTATTATAACTTTGTATTCTGATATCCGATTGAGGCGATTCAAAATGAGTTGGAAAGCTAACTCATCTGGCTACAATTTTGATTCAAATATCATTCTCTAATTTGATCACTTTCTATGCCAAAAATATGTCTCAATATAACGGACTATGTAACAGAATTTCTTATTTTAAACAGGCAGCTGCACCTTCTTTCAGTGTTTTTATCATAACTTTGTATTCCGATATCCGATTGAGACAATTCAAAATGCGTTGGAAATATAACTCATTTGGTTACAACTTTGGTTCAGACATCATTCTCCAATTCGACCACTTTATATGCTAAAAATAGGTCTCAATATAAGGGATTATGTAACGAAATTTCTTGTTTTAAACAGGCAGCTGCACCTTCTTTCAGTGTTTTTATCATAACTTTGTATTCCGATATCCTATTGAGGCGATGCAAAATGCGTTGGAAAGCTAACTTATCTGGCTACAACTTTAGTTCAGACATCATTCTTCAATTCGATCACTTCCTATGCCAAAAATAGGTCTCGATATGAGACTAAAACACCGGAGCATAACTTTTCGGTTGGAAATTGATTTGTGATCATCTTTTGACTAAATTTGATCCCCTTGACATCTTCCTTTATTCAATTGACTCCGAGCACTCTCAAATCTTCATCGTGAGATTCGGCACAACTTTTAAGTATTTACATTTTAGCCCCCGAACTTTGGATCCCTTACAATTTAGCCATTTCTCCAAATTTGTCTACTTTTGCTTATTTTTTCCAATCTCACCAACTTACATCACAATATCAAAATCACACATCTAATTATTTATCAATTACATAAACATTACATCATTAATTATTTATAAGGTGTCTGCTTCTGCTTTTCAGCAGAAATCAAGCCGTTGGCAACACAATTCATGTTGTTGGGAGCCGCAATTTTGGACCAATTCTCTCACTGTAGGGCTGTAGGTTTGAAAAAAAATGGGTAACATAATCAATTTTCCTTCCTCCTTGCAGCGCGCCCAGACACGCCCTTAATTAACAAAAAAAAAATTACATCTTTATTAATAACAAATTAATTATTAAACAAAAATATTAAATATAAACTAAGCAAACGTGCATTGCACGTTGCTTGCACCTAGTTCTTTTAAAACTTTCTAATTTTTCAAATCAATCTTAGCCCCTATTTGATAGTCATTATCGTGTACAGATGATTTTTCAGAGAATGAGTGATTAAAAAGAGAAAATTATTTGAATTTACATTTAAAATATTTTATTGTATAAATATGTTATTGAAAATTAATATGAGAAATAAATTATTTTATTTTAAAGACAGTCAAATAAGGGCTTATTTTATCACTATTCCTAACTCAAATATTTTATTGTATATAACATTTTATAGATACAATAATAATTGCTCTTTCCCTTTAAATCCGAGCAACAACGGATATTTCTTTAGATCCTTTTGCATTCTTAATTTTAATTACATGGAAATTGTTAATAAAAATGAAAGAGAGGAAAAAGAAGACGAACACAAAGATATGTACACCTGTACTTCTAAAATAAATGGAGTAACGAAGAATGATCCTGGAAAATGGATTTTTGAATTTTGACTTTCGAGATTGTATAT
Organism: Fraxinus americana; assembly: GCA_035079005.1. NCBI lineage: Eukaryota > Viridiplantae > Streptophyta > Magnoliopsida > Lamiales > Oleaceae > Fraxinus > Fraxinus americana. Next base: position 34,964,966 of record CM068709.1, on the reverse strand, counting down.
AGGTAGAGAAAAAAGACTACGACAAGATTATAAAAATAAAGAAATACATTGTGGTGGAGAACTTCTTTAATGAATGAGTTGACGTGATTACTACCGGTGAATTGATGAAGGTGCGAAAGAATAGGTGCTTGAGTGGCACTCTTGCAACAGTCGGATCAACTTAGGAGAAAAGTTCAGTGTTTTCGAGTTTAAAAGGAAAGCTGGTGAAGCAAAGAGAAGAGAGACCTCGATTAATGTGTTATCATCTATTCCTGCTTTATTATGCCAATGCTGCTGATCGGAAATAACCCTCTTCAATTGTTCATGTGTCTCAAATTCTAGTTGATAGAGCTGGACATGGTCGGTTCGATTTTGTTCTAAGGAGAATCGACCCGAATTTTTGGGTATTTAGTAAGTAGAACAGTCGGGTTCAAATTTAATTATAAAAACGTTCGGATTCCATTCCGTTCAATTCAATTCTCAAGTTCCGTACAATAAATTTTTTTTAAAAAATATTTACAAAAATGCTACATTAATTCAATTAATGACATGTTTAATTTTAGTTCTTACAAAATAATGTAATTCAATCCCGTTATATCTTTTACGTATCTCTTTGTTAAGTTTTTCGTAAATCTGACTGTTTAAAATCACCGAAAGAGGAAGATAGCGAGTTTACAATAATAAAGATATTGACGGATCCACATGGGGTCTTTGACCCCACAAATTTATTATTATTATTTTTTAATAATCAGAATTTTCACTTTTTAACCCTAGAATTTTCATTTTTGACCTATAGTTCATGACTTCTGACTCCGTCCCTGAATAAAAATAGACTTCCAATTCGATTTTCCCAGAATGACAAAAACTGCATTATGGTAGAATAAGATATTTTGATAAAATTTAGATCAATTTAATTAATTAAACTGGGGTTGAAAATTAGTAATAGAAAAATCATATTTTGAGTTTGGGCTAAATTAATTAATTAGCAAATTTATTTATAAAACAATTGGCTTATTTAAGATTTAAAAAAAATTAGAGATATTTGTTTTTCAATTCAAATGCTCGTTCGGGTATTTAATTTAAAAAAATCGTTCAGTTCAAATCAGGTCAATCAGATCGGTTCGAGAGTTTTGTCCAACTCTACTAATTGAATTAGCTCCCTTTGCTTGTGGAAGTACTTCTACATTTTGTCCTCATCTCTTCCTTCACAATATCTACGACAAAGGGTGAGATATTTAAGTATGCCCCTTTAATTTTAGGATAAAGATACTTGTACATAATTTCTTGTACATAAGGGTGTCCACCCTCTCACATGGGGTGGACCCCACATGAATAAGATTCTTTTTTTAATCATGCGGGGTCCACCCTATGTGAGATGGTGGACATCCTTATGTACAAGTAGCATAGTCCTTAATTTTATAGACAATCTATAAAAATTGTTGGAATAATTGGTCAACTCGACCATGTTTATACATAACATCTATAAATGCTAGGTTCATATAACAGCATCTATACATGAAAATGTAGAATTTATCCCATAACATCTCATGTCCTAGTTCTCAATGTGAGAATGGGTGGAGTTACTATGCCTCTACATTGGGCATCAAATTCTTTTGTATGAGGTGACAAAATAACTTGATTTTTTCAATTTAATTTTTCAGGGTCAATTGATAATGTACTCGAAGGATACAAAGATGAAACGTTAAACTTTAATGGAATGACTTTACTTATAGTAATGAAACAGAAATATGGTAGCGTAAAACTTTACATAAAGGGATTATTGGTCCAAGAATGATGAAAAGGTGAGCACCCAACTCCCCTAAGTAGTCTAAAAAAAGAAAAGAACCACTCTTCTCCACCACCCACATGTCAAGTTGAGAACTTGCTCTGCCGATTGAATTAATTATACATTCTAAAAATGACAATTTTTCCGTAAAATATCAAAATTTACGTGATTTTACATAATCGAATATAATAAGGAAGAATGAACAAATTAAAATTTATTGAGGACAAGACTATGTTTGAGCCCTATTTTTTATTGAAAACAATTTTTGTAGTAATAAATTTGTAGAGAATGTGTGTTTAAAAGTAATATAAAATTTTGGATTTATGAATTTTTAAATATACTTTAATGTAAAGCAAAATAATCTAAACTTAACTTAACCTAACCGTACAAGTAATAATGTGCCTCTTTGCTTGGGGACATTTTCTCTCATTTTTAAAAATAAGTGATTATGGGGGATAGCAAATGATGGGACACCCATTACTGATCTCTTTACTCACAAACAAACAACAGAGACTGCGGTGCTTTGGCACTCCTTTAGAATAGCATATGACAATGTTTTAAAAATGAATTATTCTTGTTGTACAGAACTATTCATCTACCAGATGAATACATATACGCACATGGTGGGCTCCACGCTGAATAAAAAATGGCCAAAAATCCCACCCAGCCCCCCTATGTTGTGAGTGTCTGGCAGCATTTACAGAAGCATGGTTCCTGTACGTGCAGCAGATTTCTTTAAAAATTGATCCGAATACTAATTTTAAATATAAAGATCGAATTGAGAGTGAATAAATTAATAATATTTCGTCATCCACTTTAAGTTATTCCAATAATAGATGATATTGACAAGCAGAAATGAGTAGCCTTATCAGTTTCACCGAATGGTAATTGCAAACTGAATTATTGGAGCCACTGAATGGGCACTATAATTTTATAATAAGGCATTTGTACTATAATTTTGTTATTTATATCATTTAACAAAATGTGTTCCAACGCCAATTGGCACAATAAAAAGTTGCTCTGCGTTAGATTTGATACCAACTCAGTTAAAGTGAGTCACTTGCCGGTTTGAAAGAAGCAAACAATTAAAAAAATTAATCATTCCCTATGTTATGATATGGACAGGTTAGCAACACAGACATATAATGGCATAAACACATGAATTTTTTTGCTCAAACAAATAAGGAATGATTAAACTATTTGTACGCGTAGAGTGTATTGACACATTTTTATTTGTCAAAAATCGAACATTTGATTGAAAAATGTGTTGTCGAGATCAATGTATTAGAATCTAAGAGTGTGTTAATGAGAATAATTATGTCGGCGCAGTGCATATAAAGAATAAAATAGTTTGAGACAAATCATTTGTTATCGAGACAAATGTTATACCCTTATTTTTTGTCTACACATTTTGTGAAGCCCAAACAAGTACTACCAGTTTATTCATCGCTCGTCTGTATCCATTTATAATTTAAATTAATTTAAACAACTCTCAAACATTATTGTTCGCTCTAGGAAAGCAATTAATCATATTATTAGTGAAATTTTATCTCAATTTTTATATGTGCACTTGAATTTAAAGCAGTCACCACATAGTGAGAAAATCGACAGACTTTTTTGTCCATTTAGAGAATTTTAAGCAACAAAGATTAATTTGCCTGTTCTAATATTAGTATGCCTAAACTTAGGTTAACTACTGCCAAGAAAAACCTGGTTAGTTTGTATAAATGATTCGATATTTATTGGGAGGCATTGGCACGTGTCCATGTCCGAGAGGACAGTCAAGCATGGGATTTATCACGATTCAAGGCATTGGGAGCTGCCTAGTGCACGTGTCGCGGTCTTCGTGAACCTTGATTATTGCTCCCTTCAAACTAATCCTATAAATTACCTCTAAATACATCTCTTTTCTTATATGAGTATTTTAAAAATAAATTAAGAATTTAAATTAAATGTATGAAGAATTTTTTTCATATCATAAATTAGTGTTTAGAATGAACAATTTGTTTCACACTTATAAGGAAAAAAATTGTTGAAGTATCACGTGGCTATTATTAAAATATATTTCACATCAAAATTTTGAATATCGACTCAAGTTGAAAAATAAAATCTAAATTTTGAAAGGTCTATGTCACATAGATTCGTACAACTGCAACAAAAGAATAATTTCTTGCTTAATTTTAAAAATCGACCACCAACTTGTCAATAAAACATTAGGGAACCAACTCTAATATAATTTTTCAGCTGATTTATATAAATTTTAACCTTTATATTAACTCAAATCACCTCTAACAAACAAGATTACTTGCTTTTTATTTATAATGTTTTTTATAGTCGTCTTTATTATCTTTCAGTCTGCTTTACTATTTAAAAAAAAAATTGTACTTTTTAAGCGTTCAAACTCATTAAGGTTATATTGTATTTGTAGATTTAAGCTCACGATAAGAGATGGTTTTATAGTCGAACACAATTGAAATATGTTACTTTGTGCTTAAAAGTTACTTTTACAGAAAACAAATTATAGTGAACAATAAATAACTTAAAATTAACTTTTTACTCATTTTTAACACAATTAAACATACTCTTCTTTGCATATAATTCAATTCTTGTGCCTCGCATACTCCATTAAATCAAATAGCTTATTATTGCAGTAGAATCTTAGGATAATAAATATGAACATTAAATTAACTATAGAGCATGTTTGGCAAGGCTGAGAGTGGCAATGGGCTGTCGAGCCCGGCTTGTTTGGGCATATGTGTCGGGCTAGGGTCGTTGACCAAAAAGTGGACTTCGTGTAGCTCGTAGCCTAGGATCGTCAACGAGCCTATCAATACAATAAATACGAGAAATTACAAACACGACATGACAGATTGCAACAAAAAATATTTATCAAGACCAATTAGGCTTGCATTTGGTGAACTGGCACAAGCTATGTCTTCATCTTTTCAAGCCTCATGGCCTGAGTCTCCTGACAAATGGGCTTGGTTTGGTTCCGCCAACTTGGCCAAGATTTGAGCTTGACTTGGGTCTTGACTGGTCATGAAATGACCCATGAGCAGCCTGAGCCTTGTACTTTAATGGGATGCCTCTGCGTCTAGTGAGCCGTCACAACTTATTATCATTATAAGGAATAATACATAACTCCTAGTTTTAAAAATTACATTTCATAAATAACAAACTCATTAAAATATTTCAAAAATCACATGATAAATAAATTTATTAAATATTAAAATATAATATAATATACATTGATTATTTATATTCTATGCCACCTCACCTACCACATCCTATCACCCTACTACACCACCTTCCCTCCACCTCTCCATCGGAGACGGCCATCAGGTCAATCTTCGGTCACAATCGATCACAATCAAACGACTGAGAACACAACTAACCTTACCACCAACACAATCCCCAGAACTCTAACTACTACTGAAACTCAAATAATTGGGCAAGCTGCCAACCCCTCCTCCACTACCAACACCCTCACCATTCCACTTATAGATCAAATCCAAACTCAAACACAACCCCCGCTGCCAACACAATATTGCTCAACAAAAATGAAATTTGGGGAAAGATGTCAGAAATTGAAAAAACTGAACAAAAATGAAAATTGATTTATTGCTCAACAAAAATGAAAAACTGAACATTTCCTGCAAGCAATAGCTGTTGACGACGCTATGAGCAGCTCGTCGCTCCAGTTGCGAAGGCAAAGCAAGGCAGCGATGCTCGCAGTAATAACGACGCCTTACTGTGCTATTGTCTCGCTCGTCGTCGCCACGCTTGGTGTTTGTGCGGCACCGTCGTAAGGGAGCTGTTTATGTCACGGTGGTGGCGATGACAACTTGGCTTCGATGGCAGGGGGCAGTGGTGGATATGGTGTGTGGTTAATAGAGAAAGATGGTAGAGTGAAGAAAGAAAAGATGTAGAGATTGAAGAGGGATGAATGAATTAGGAAAAGAGATGATGCAGACATTGAAGAGAGAGAAATTAATTGGGGGAAGATGTCACAAATTGAAATTTGGGGTGGGCCGTGGGGGTGGGGTGGATTGTTTGTTATAATAAATATTATAATATGTATTTATTAAATCTATATTAACACCTGATTAGTGAATTTTAAACTTCACCCTCCTTGTTTTTGAATTCTTATATTTGAGAGGTACGATTTTAAGTAATTTTCTCATCATTATATGTAGGGGCGGAGCCCGCCCGTCGAAGTAGGAGGGTCCCAGAGTTGAAGGGGTGGGGGGCCACGAGGGTTCGGGGGAATGAGAGAAGTTGGTATTTTGTGAAAGAGAAATGAAACAAATGAATATAAATTAATGTAAATTGTTAACAAAAAAATCAAGAAACGTATAAAAGAAAGTACTAATCTTTAATTTAGCAAAATCATACATTATTACTAACGTTCCTTTCGAATTTAAGTTTTTGGATTGGTAGGGTTTAAGTTTTTTATTCATTTAAGGATAAAATGGTAAATACAAAAAATAAAATTTTAAAATAAAAAAAAATTGTCAAAAAATTGTTTTGGGGGGCGGGGGGGTGGCGGCGTCCGGGTCCCCCGCCTCCGCCCCTGATTATATGTGATTTACAAGTGCTTAGAACTTAAAGCACTGCAATAGAACTATAGAAGCACCAGAACCAAAGGAGTAACAAAAAATCAAAATAATGATGTTGGAAACCGCCCCAACTGGGTCGGTAATTGGACCCATTGGGCTAAGGTACATGCTAACTGAACACATTTATATGCCGGGGAAGGAATTACGAGTCCATAATTCTATTACCCAAATATATTTGGCTCTATGGATAAAGTGTTTATTATCATTGCAAGATTCTGGTTTAATAATGCTCTTCATTATTAATAGGGAGAATTGCAGCCAAATTACCATACTTTTCATTTAGAAGCAAGTTTGATTCAAACCTTTCATTCATGCCATCCAAAGCACCAAAAATTGACGGTTTCCTTTAATTTGACCCCATACACCGTCAGTTAACCTCAGAAATGAAAATTTTTATAATTTTGATCAAATAAGGCAAGGGTATTTTGGATAAACACATTTTCTTCATTAAATGTTTAAAAAGAAAAAACCACCACCACCCACCCCCATCTCCTTCTTCCTCAACCTCCTCACCCAAAACCAAAACCACCCCTACCCGGTTGCCGGCCATCGCCTCAACGTTGACGCCACCTCTTCTCATTGTTGTTAGTCGAGCAGAGAACTATTCAAAGGGTGAATGTTGCAATCACATCCCGATATTACATTGCAATTTACTAATGAATTTTGAATGTAGATTATCAAATTGATCATTGTTGAAGCTCCCAATTTGGGGCACCATTGTTGAGACATATTTAGACCATTGTTTCTACAATCACATTCATTGAGATTCATTACATATTAGAAAATTATGGTATGTTCTCTTTACCATTTTCAAGTCGTTTTCTATTTTCGATTTTGCAAAACAGTGAAAACGCGTTCTCTTTCCTATTTTCGAATACTCGTTTTTGAAAACATGTTAAAAATTTACAAAGAAAATTTTAGGTGTTTTCAGTTATAATCAAGTCAAAATTTTCAAAAAACGTTTTAGGTGTTTTCAAAACAATTTTTCAAAATGCCAAAAAGAACACATTTTCAACAATCTCAAAATGGAAACTCAAAACACAAAACTCAATGAATTCAAAACTCAAAACTGAAATACAAAGAGAAAAACCCCTTACCTACTTTCATAAACCAATTTTCAAAAAACGAGTTTAAAATTTATAAAGAAAGCTAAAAACGTCAAAAAGTCGTTTTAGCTGTTTTCAGTTAAAACCAAGCCAAAATTGCAATTTTTTATTTTTGAAAATAATTTTTCTAAATGACAAAAAGATCGCGTTTTCAACAATCTCAAAATGGACACTCAAAACACAAAATCCAAAATGAATTCAAAACTCAAAACTAAAAATCGAAACATGAAGAGATCGGCCCCTTAGCGTTGAAGGAGTTTTCAGTTGCAAACCAGAAATTTCGCACTTTATTGCACCGATGATGTTTCTTAAAAAAGGATGAGTCGCATCCTTGATGGCCTCCACCTACCCTGCCCTGCCCTGTCCTGCCCTGGGCCTTAGTGAATGAGATAAATCGTAGGCTATGCTTCCAAAGGTACATGGTGGGAGCCTGCTTGTACACTTATACTTACCCAATGACCAAATCTATATTTCAGGATTCGAACCTTTGACGCCGCAGCCTCAATCAAAATTGGAGTTTTTCCACATTCCCCTTTTACCACTTGGAGATGTGCCTTGGGATAGAGAGGACAACTTGACTCTATTTTCCACCTTCCCCTTTCCACCGATGATGTTTCTTGGCGATAGAGAGGACAGCTTGACTCTATTTTAAATTTTGGATTTACTACTGATTTGGCTGGTAGCCTTAGTCAAACTCTTCTCATTTTTATACATGTTGTCATTGAATTATATTTATTTTATGTTGTACTGTTGTTTATGTTATTCAAGTTGTCATGTTAGTTGATAAATATTTACACACAAATCACACATTTTTTTTCAACAATCTAAAGTTGTGTCGTGTGATTTGTGCATCGATTATGTTGGACCTTAAACTGTCTTTGTAAGATATAAAACCTCTAATTTACCTCTTGCGATTTTCCTATGGAGCCGTTTATAGTAGCTGAAGATTGCTTTTTTTTTTTTTTTTTTTTTCAAGCTTTGCTCTGCAAAAGAAAATGTAAATTTAGCGGGATTGATTCCAAAAAGTACTTCTGCACAATTATAATTTCTCTCGTGGCTGAAATAAACAATTGGGCCCGCAACTTAATGTTGCTGAAACATGTGAACTCCCCCCCATAGTTAATGTTGATCTGTCAAACGTCGTTGAATTTTAGAATTACATACCGTTTGACCCTCATTATTTGGGTTATAAATTTTGAAATAGTTTTTTTTTTTTTTTTTTGAAGATTATGAGGTTAAAAAAGAAAAAAAAGATTTCAATTTATGTGTAATATTATTTTATAAAAGATTGTGGGGTTAAAAATAAGAAAAGAAACATTATAATGTGAAAAGTATATGTTGGTGATTAAAAATTCTCTGGAATTCCAAATCCAAATGGTTTCAAAACTAAGGTTATAGAAGTCTAAAACGTATCATTTAGAGAAATATTTTTAAAAAATTTTGTATACAAATAAAAATCGTTCAAGCTGAATTTTTGGTCTTCTCTAAAACTGGATTTGTTTTAGTATGTTAACGAAATATCGTTTGTGAAAGAACTAGAAGCGTATTCGTGAAATATCCTCTTGAAATAACATGATTGAGGTCTTTATTAAACAGTTACATAGAAAAAAAAAAAGAGTGTTTGTAAAGATTAATATTCTTTACTTTCCTTTACGGATTTTGTTCAAGGAGAACTTAAAAGTTGAATGGAGCAACATCTAGAGAAAATCATTTTGCCCTGTACAAGGCCTTGGTTGAAAGCTTTAAGATGATGATCGCACTCCGTAGCAGGTAGCTATTGGTTATTTGGCTATTCATTGAGGGCATTAACACGTGGTTGACAATGAAATTAAAATTTGCTTACTTTCTAAAGGATGAATCACATTATTGGCGGTCCCCATCTATCAGTCCTGGGCCTTGGTGAAAGAGGTAAATCGCAGATTATGCCTCCAATGGTACATGATGGAAGACTGTTTATACACTTACACTTACTCAATGGTCAAATCCATATTTCAGGATTCGAACCCTTGACACGGCTGCTTTAAGCAAAGTTAGAGTTTTTCCACTTTCCCCTTTTCCCACTTGGAGATGTGCCATGGGGGTAAATTTGCTTACTTTCTAAATTTCATATATTGTGGTTATCCCATGAATCTCTTTCTTATTCTTTGTTTCCCCAAATGACCAATTTTACCATGTCACAAAGTAAGATCGAGCTTCCACATAAATAAAACTTTTGATTTAAAAAAGAAAAAGCGCTATTAGGGCACGTCTCTTGGATCTTTTCTTTTATAAGTATGCATCTACAGATCTTTTTAACTTTTGCCCTATGTAATACTTTCGCTAGCTGTACAACTGTATGCATGCTTGACATGCTGTTACTATAAAAATTATGCCAGTGCGTTTTGTCTGATTGTAAAGTGTTTTGGTCATCATAGGCACTTAATGGTGTTTAAAGGAGAGAAAGAAGTCACCATTGAATTTTGTTTTACACAAATATTTCATATCACTTAATAGATGCATTTTTTATTTTGTTGTTCTTAGTTGGAAAACTGACTTTTAAAAGTGTTAAAAAATGAAATTGTAGATTTGAAGGTGAAATGCAAGAGCTCAATAAATGTATATGTCAAAACGTAAAATTTCATGTATTTATCTGATTATATTTTGAAAATTTCTTAGAATATTTTGCAAATATGTAGAAGTGCACGCGAAGATTAAGAGCTTGCAAACATTGATGATACCAAATTATTGTCTAAGAGGAACATAAATAAATTGTAGTCTGATATGGACATATATAAGTTATCGAGGGGAGAGGTTTAAGCTTTGAGGGAATCACTTACGGGAGTAATCCAACATTTGTGGTAGAAACAACCTGCACTGTATGACTTTTTATAGCACTATTATTATTATTATTTTGTGTTCATCCCTTTGGTAATAGTGCTAATAATAAATGTAATGTTATGAAGAGTTTAACCCTGAATGAGTACCGATGCTAAAATTATCGCAAGTTGTGGGTCACACGCATCCTTGGAGGAGTCACCTATGTGAGAGTTGCCATGAGGCAGTGGCTATGAGATTGGACTATTCCCTGAAGACTCTTACTAGAACAAGATTAGAGCGTATGCCCATTTAAGCACTACCTGCTATGAATTAAAGCCTAAATCGATATTGATTATTGTGTGTGGAGCAATGGCAAAAAAGGGACCTAATTCAAGGTTTAATCCATTATGGTTCCCTCAAATGGAAATTGTTATCACTAAGTGATGTTCAAATCCGAAAAATATCTACATCTATTACATAGTATAATGTTGCCGTTATATAATATATTTATCTATTTTGAAAGATTTAAACTTGTGGGGGGATTGTTGTAACATAAAAATAAAGTTTTAACCTTTCAATATTAAAACTATTTAATTTTATATTTTTGATTTAATTTTTAGTTTTAGCACAAATTAAAAACATCATAATTCATATTGTAGCTTACATTTTAATTGGTTTAATATTCATGATTGTGGGGCTTAAACTTATCCCTATAAAATGGTGTCATTCTCCCTGAGATAGAGAATATGAGAAAACATATCTTGAACAAATACTACATCTACTTTTCATACTATTTTCCTATATCTTGAAAAATTCAATTTGGACTAAAAGTCCAAACCAACTATACCGATCCGATTTGGTTTGGGTCGATTCGGTTTAATAACTAGAATGGATTGGTTTGAGTTGACTAATTTGATTTTGGTTTCGGGTTGGAGTTAAAACCCAAACCGAACTGCGCCCAGTCTAATTAGGACAAAATTAGCTTCCTGCAATAATAAAGTTCCAAACTGTGGCGTGATTTGTATAATCTTACCCCTTCAAAGAAAAGTAAAGGGAGCTCATCTTAGATGTCAGCCATGCAGGTGCAAAGAGACGAAATTAATTTAACACCTGACGACGGCGTGTAAGACCTTTACTTTTCTTGTTTTGAAGTTCAATTCAAAAAAAATGTTCAACCATTGTTAAAACTTAAAAATAAAACAAGTTCAACAAAAAAATATCATACGATTATGAAACACAGCTTTTTCTGTCCACGAACAAACAATTATTGATTTGGAGTACTATGATTTGAAGAATTATTGTTTTTGTTAAGTTGAGAAATATATATGAAATTCCTACAAATTTGCAAAGTATGCGTTATTTTATTTTTATAATAATTATATAATATTAAAAAAAATCTTATTATGTCTAGATCTCCATGTTTTACATCTTTTAGAATATTATTTTGTATGTATATTGTCCCAAGGCAATCCCCATTTTTTTTTTTTATTGGAGGATGTTTGGAAACAAGTTGAATTGTTAATTTCAACTTATTAAATAAACAAGGAAAATGCTACAAGTACATGATTTTTTCACATATTTTGTACCGTCTCCCTGTGATTGTTTTTGGCAACAACCAATCATAGGAAAACAGCTTCCTATACAAAATTTGTGAAAAAAAATCATATACTTGAAGAATTATTCAATAAGTAATTATGTATCAAGAGTTTCACATTTCATTTATGTCGTAATTGAATAGGACCATTTCGCTAGCCTCTTAGTGATGTGTGGTGGTTCATGAGGTCCACGTGTAACTCATTGAAGATTTTGATCTTCAAAGTCATTATTGTTACTTTTTTTATTTTGATAGTTTCTACGAGATTGTGATTTGTTTGCTAGAACCAATTGATCTTTTTGTAGAAACCTCCACGAACAATCATCGTGTTTTCACACAATTTTTAAATTAAGAATTAAGGGATTCATCATTAAAGGGGAGTATTTTAATCCAATAATAAATTAGTCAAATATAAATAACATGTAATATTTGTTGTTAATAACAAGTTACATATAGCTAATTAAAATTATACCATTATTGGTACGCTAATATTAATTGTGACCATTTACAACTTTGTCACGTCTCCTCTTTTAAATGCTGTTCAATTCAATGCGAGGATGTTAAAATCTGGTTTGGATCATATGATCCTGCCTCTATAATCTCAAAATAGTAAAACAATCTGGACGCGTGAAATATCACGAATTGGTATGATTGTAATGGGATCACAAATTTTATCAAGATTAATACATATATTAACTTGTTCACAAAATACTTTTGAAATTCATGAAGACGAAGTTATTCATAATGATCATCTCGAGAAAGAAATCGATAATTTTTTTGATAAAAACGATGACTTCCAACTGCAAGACCGATTCGCCGATCCAAGTCAAAATTACAACAGTAACAACCTTGATCCAGTGTTTACCAAACTTAAAAAAAAAAAAGGAATTGAACAACTGTAAATGTCTTAAATTGAATGAAAGCCCTTTCTTGAATTGCTCATTTGTCCTACGTATGATTATTTGTAGGTCACTGTGTTAGACATCATGTTCTCCAAATGTATGTTGAAAATTCATTCGTGTTCAGTTTCAGCATATATACTTTTCTGCATACGTATAAGCATGGAGATAGGAAAAAAAGCAGATGAGTAAGAAAATGTTTTATGTACTGGCGTCAGAATTTGCCGGGCACGTACACCTATCATTTAAAACTTACTGATGCTTATACATGCAATGCAATCCCCAAGAGACTTTGATCTTTCATTAGACAAAATTGTCTGTCCTTTTATTTCTCTTTTTTCAACTCTTGATCTCTATATAAAATTGCCTTTTCATTTCTTTGTTCTTTCATTCCCTTTTATGATCTCCTCTTCGTTTTCAAGAATAAGAATATCAAGAAAAAAATAGAAAATGCAGGAGGTGAAAGAATCGTCAACAATCCGAATGGACAGTGAAGAATCGAAGACGGCGAAAATGGAGTCAATCTATGACAGGATCAGCCGTTTGGTCTCCGGCAATGCGGTGGTCGTATTCACCATCAGCGGTTGCTGCATGTGCCATGTCGTGAAGCAGCTTCTTTTTGGCCTTGGAGTAGGCCCAATCATAGTCGAGCTCGACCGTGATGTTTATGGCAGTGACATTCACAGTCTTCTCCTTCGCCTTGCCCGTGCCAATGGCAAGCAACCCGCAGTCCCTGCAGTGTTTGTTGGGGGCAAGTTCTTGGGTGGGATCGAAGCCGTCATGGCCTGCCATATCCATGGAACTCTCGTCCCTCTTCTGAAGGATGCCGGAGCTCTCTGGCTTTGATAATTTCATCTAGGAAAATTTCAGCCCAGCTGCCATTGTATGAAAAATAGTGTATATGTACACTACGAAGTACGCGTTTCATTCTATCGAATGGTGAGACAAATTTACGTTAACGGTCGGCGTTCTGCACCCCAAAACGGCACAACTATATTGCCATTAACAATGTAAATCTCTGCTATATGCACAAGTAGATGGATTACTGTTATATTATGAATTCAGTCAAAATTAAATCTTAATTTTAAATATAAATCTATAATTACTACTTATTAATCCCAAATTTTGTTGGAACCACCGATGTTCTACGTAACATTCTTTTAAACCATTTATAAATTTGGCAAAGGGATGCTAAGTTTGAAATTATTTTGGTGACCTAATTATTTTTCAAAAGAAGTTAAAAAGTGTCAATTAACATAAAGTATGATGAACAACTGCAAAAGAAAAGTAGCAGTTTGCAGGTGCGCGTGAGTGCTTGGATGATCAAGATTCAAGTTTTATGTTGTCGATTTTATATCGTAGAGAACGAATCATTAACAAGTAACAAAATAGTGAATAGATTAAATCCCTACAATGACAAACTATCGATTTTACCTTAAATCACAATAAACTCCAGCTTCCTTCCTCTATTAGTAGTTTAATAAAAAGTGAAGCATAAAAATTTAGGACGGCTCCGCTTGATTGCAATGGTAGAAAATGGGTGAAAAGAAAATAAATTCCAGATAAAGTAATTGCCTAGAAAATATTTTACAGAGAATTGTTAATTAAATGTTTTTGATTGTTATAATTTTCCACCCGAAAATTTTTTGACAATTTCCATATGAAACAAAGTCAAACGAACACAAAATTTAAAAATTTTTCGAGTGGAAAATTATAACAATCAAACACATTTAATTAACAATTCTCTGAAAAATATTTTTTAGGCAATTACTTTTTTTGAAATTCATTTTCTTTCCACCCATTTTTCACCATTGCAATCAAACGGAGCCAATGGTTGTCCTAAATTTTTATGCTTCACTTTTTATTAAATTACTAATAGAGGAAGGAAGCTGGAGTTTATTGTGATTTAAGGTAAAATCGATAGTTTGTCATCGTAGGGAAATCTATTTACTATTTTCTTACTTGTTAATGATTCGTTCTCTACGATATAAAATCGACAACATAAAACTTGAATCTTGATCATCCAAGCACTCACGCGCACCTGCAAACTGCTACATAAAATTTGTTTCTATAGCCAAAAAGTTAAAAAAAATAAAAAAAAAAAAAAATATATATATATATATATATATATATATATATATATATATATTTCCAAGAAAATCATTTTTCATCATTTTTAGTGTTCGTTTGGCTTTATTTTATATGGAAATTATTCATTAAAATGAAATGTTTTTTTAGAACTGGTGATAAAATTTATTTTCATTGCTAAAAAAAAACAGAATCTGGAATTGCATTTTCCCACCAACATGGTGGGAAAAGCAATTCAACAAAAACCAAGAAATAATGGCGCGTGAGGTAGGGAGAGGAAAACATATTACCTATAAAATTAAACCTATCAAACATGTCAAAAAGTGGGAAATGAAATTCATTTTTCATTTTCCTTGGAAAATAAGACTTATCAAACATGACATAAATATCTCTCAATTTAACAAGAAATTCATGAGAAGACTGAATGTTCGAACATGCAATGATGTAATAAATATCATATGATTTAACTACCTTTAAAAAACATGAAAATAAATCAGTCATCTCAATCCAACACAATTATAATAGAAAAATTCAAAATAACGAATTAAAACATGAGTTATAGTAAATTAGCTACATGTTCGTCCTAACATATATTCTAACCAAGAAACATAGTGAAGGAATCAAAGCTAGAAGAAGTTGACATAAACATCACCTCTTTATTTTAGGAATAAGAATATCTCTTCAATCTCTATATTGACTCCCAAGAACCCGAAAATCGTCAAATCTTGATCTTCAATAATTCCTTGGATTTTCTCTTAATTCCTCCTCCTAAAGATGGTGTTTGCTGATAATGTATGGAATCCCCCCTTTGTTTAACCTAGAATTGATCTTTATATAGTCCCCACGATGTACCATAAGTGCCCTAGGAGTTGAATATTAAAACTCAGATTTCGATTCGAACCGAGCCTCAGCTGCGATTGTAGAGTGGCGAGTGCATTCAGCGACGAGCAGTGATTGTTTTTTGCTCCGGCGGTTGACTACGAACTCGCATAACTTTTAATCCACAACTCCAAATTGCAGTCCTTTTACTTTTTTTCTTTCTTTCTTTTTTTTTTTTTTTGCGTAGAACTCCAAATCTTTCAAATGATATATCATTTGCCTTGTGAAATCTTTGTGCCAAACTCTATGCGCTCATTTTCCTCCCAAGGTCCGAAAGCGAGTTCCTCGTTTCGCATCTTTTTGGTCCTTTTTTGTCCAAACTTCCTCCTTTTTGCATCAATCTCTTCAAATTGGGGATTGAACCTATAAAAGTTAAAAACAACACAATGTGACTAGAAATTCACTAGATTAATCTATTATAAGTTTCAGGACCTCAATAAGAGTGTAAAATGCACCTATTATTTTACATTGAAATTGATACGCAACGGGACTCTTTCATGGGTCTGAGGTGTCTTATCTTTCCTTTCCCCGAATCCAATGGAGGTTTTATATACAGTTTGCAAAGACGACATAGACCTTGAGAATGTTTGACCATAGTTAAGAAAAGGTAATGTTTTTTTGTATGGAAAATCCTCCCAAAAAAAAACCTTCGTATTTGGCAAAATGAGATACTTATAGTAAACCTTTAACCTCAGACAAACATGCTCTACCTTGTGAAAAAGTTTCACACCTAGCACAAATGAATACTTGTTACTAGGATCTCAATTCTGCCAGCAATATGAATCCAAAAAAGGAGCTATGAATGTCGAGGATACAACAAAATAATTGAGAATGTTATATACAACCAAACCATAGAAGTAAACTCATGTCATGTATAAGAGGGCCAAATACTTAATTATTTCAGGTATGGTAACTACTCCATTATTTCACTATATAAGATTGGTAGCCCGTAGCCGACTAGTGTATTATACTCCCCGTTCTGGAGTCAGTGCTCTTTGAGAATCAAACTGAATGCCTGACATCTAGGATTTTAATATACAGATTGTAGGGCATCTATCAAGCAGTCGCATGCTTCTAGAATTACAGCCTCAGCTTCATCTGACAGACACCCTGCTTCTAGTCCCTGTTTGATGGCCATTATTTTGAAAAATAGAATTTTGAATAGTGATTTATTTCGGAGAACGTGGGTTTATAAAGTAGAGAAAACTTTTAGGTTTACTTGTAAAATATCTTATTGCTTAAATTCGTAGTTGAAAATGAATATAAAAATTAAAGAGTTTTAAAATAATGATTGTCAAACAGGGGCCTAGTAACAAAAAATTTACTTTCGTTTTTGAAGATATAAAATCCATCTACCTAAATGGTACAGTGCTAAACGAAAGAAATCTTGTAAAGCCATGAAACTGTAAAATAAATCATGCATTGTATCTGATCGACGCAAAGGAGAGCAGGAATAGTCGAGAAGTATCCCAATGAATAACAGATGGATCAGCTTCCAATTTAAGGAGCAATAACTTATTGAGTCAATGAATAACAGAGCTAAGTTTATGCATAGTAAACCAATCACCCCAATAAATCAAACTTTTCCAGCTAAGAAAATCGACAGGGGTACAAAAAAAAAAAAAATTTAAATAAAAGCATGATTGAGACAAAGCGAAGAAAATATGTAATGTGAAACTTCGTACCTCATCAACTTTACTTTGAAGTTCTAAGAGTTCCTGACAGTGTGAGGCACTCAGCATGGTAAACAGCAGCCAAGGCTTTAATCAAGGCCTTCCTTCTAAAAATGCCAATCACTTCAAAAGCAAGGAATAGGTCAAGTGTGCAACAAGATGTAGTACGTAATTTCAATTAAGACACTTTTGATTCTCTTTGCACAACAAACACAAATATACTCCATTCTCATGCTAATAGTACGAATCATTTCAAAAGAAGGAAGGAAAAGGTCATATTTGCAAGAAGATGTAGCACGTAGTTTCAATTAAGGCACATTTATATCTCTTTGTACTACAAACACAAATATACTTCGTCCTCATGCCTGTTGTTTACAGAACAAAGAACTCATTATTTTGTTCAAACAAATCCATCAAAATAATTTTATACACACAACAGTCTTCCGGTTTTCCATAAACAAAATCTCTCCTTTCTTGAATTACTCCAGTTTCCTACAATGCTAGACCACTTCTGGTTGCAGTTGAATATCTCTTAAGTTTTGCCTTACTTTGCTTCCTACTTCAAGGAAACATTTCTGAATCCTCAACTATATTGTCATCCAGCCTTCATAAAAATTATACAAATAAAACAAAAACCATGAGAGACTTTATTATTTCCCAGCATACTACTTCCCAACTTTAAAGTAGAAGAAACCACTTTAGAGAATAAATCAGATACGGAACATAGACCCTACACAAAACTAAAGTGGAAGATAGACAAGATAGGGTGACGTACCACAACTGATCCACAAGCTGAAGGTAGGCTAGAGGGGGCTATTCTAGTTCTATGCAATAAGAGCGACGAGGCAGAGGAAACTCTGTTAAAAAGTAGAACTAGCAACTTTTACATGAATTTTCAAGTGGATGAGACCAGTCAACCAGTCTCAGTCAAGGAAAGATAAAAGGGTCACCTGACCAGACTTTGCCCATTTGCATCTGGTGTGCTATACCCGGAGTAGAAGTCTGGTTGTTCGTGGCCCACATGACACATGGGTAAAACCATACACAACAGAGCAAATTGACCAAAATACTCAAAACCCTACTGGAACACACTTCATCCTTGACATTAATCAGGATCATATGTCTATCTCCTAAATCTAACTGAAATTATTTTTTTAGCATGATTGGGAGTGCTTAAATTGAAGTTTAAGGAATTATAAGTGGTGGGGCGTACGGAATGGGTAGTTAATAAGTAGATAGTATTTGTAGATCCTACAAAACATGTGGATAATAAGCTTGGCCAAACATACACGTATTCATGACCAAGTCGATGTAATAACAATAAAAGCCCCCTTCTCCACGAAAATCTCTGTGAAGTGGGAAAAGACATATGGGGGCATTCCATATCCCACCATCAACACGAGCACACCCTCCCCAAATGTCAGTTAAACGTTTATAAATAGCGATGCCTAGTTTACAAGCAGACGAATAACCATAAGCAAAAGCTCGCACTCACAGAGGCTGGACATCTTATGTATCATTCTAGCTCAATCATAAGAGTTTGACAGGATAGGCACCCTATCAAGTCCAGCATGCTGATGAATACAGCACTCCACAATGTCACTGTAGATTTCAAGCATCTACAATCATGTGTACTAAAAGTTCATCCTAAACAAAACCAACCAAATCCACTAAATTACAGACATACCAGTTATACAAGCTCAATCTAACCAGAAAAAAAACATGAATACACCAACATCCTAGGAATAGAAAAGAAAAATGTGGGCTTATTGGGCCCTATTTGAGTGGTTCTCTTTAACACTCTTCTGGGCCGGGTTCCTATTATAGCCATTGGATGGAGATCTACGGTGGAGATGAAAGTGGTTGGGATATTTTTCTTTGGTTTGACCTATATCACGTGGGTGGATCCCTTGATTCAAATCTCCTCCCCTTCTCGACTGCTTCTAGGGCACGATTCTCTGCCTTCTTTGTGACTGCCCTATTTCTCTGTCTGGTTCGATTCTTCTTGTTCTTCTGGAGTTCACTCTTAACAATCGATTGAAACCTGTCGTAGAAGTGATAACCTGGGTGTTGCTTAGACCTGAAAGAGGGTTAAGCTGTTGGTTCTTTCTCGAAGGATTTTTCGATCAGATTGTGGCTTCACCTTGATTGTTTATGGTAGATTCCTTTTGGATCGATGACCTAGTCAAGTGGGAGTGTTCTTTGCCGGTTCTCATCTCTCTGGACGGCGATTGCATAGACGTGGAAGGCTGTTCCTGAGCCTGACCTTTTTCAGTCTACACCTCTGTGAAGAGAAGGGCAGAAGAACGACCAGCAGAAAGGAGGAGCCTGCACGGTTGATAGGGAAGTTTCTCTCCAGTTTTAAGTCTCTATTTTGGGTCCCTTTAAGTTCTGTTTATCCTTCATTTAATTCAGTTTCTGCAATATATATATTTCTCCAGTCATTACATGAGTTGGATAGGATTGATTGATTATACATTGTGTTAGAACTCTACAAATGCATCAGTACCTGTAAATCCTATAATTGCTAGGCTGAATTCTATTGAATATACTTTGGGGCATATTCTGTAAATGATAGAGTGACTTGATGATGATTACATATTCATTATGTGATTCTGGAGCATGTTATTGAACTGTCAATTGGAAGGATGAAATGTTAGAACTCTGTCATTAGGGTTTTGAATGAATTTCTGATTTGTGTTGATGCTGTGCATTGTGCTAAATATTCCCAACATCTGGTATCAGAGCTAGCCTTAGGTCTAGGGTTTCGATTTTATCCTTCACTGATTAGGGTTGATTGTTTTGGGCATTCTAGGTTTTTTGATTCGATACTGATTATTGTGAATTTGTGTTGTGCATGTTGTTGACCGACTGGTGACTGGTGATTCTGGAAATTTGGTCTGCCTGAGGACTTGGTGGACTTGGTGGTATATTTACTGTTTTTCAAACAGTTGGTTGGTAAGATTATTCCAAACTCTCCGTAGGTTAAGTTTGGTACTTTTACCATTTTTATACCTGGCACGTTTATTTGTATAATATACCTGTGCATTGCTTAAGTTTGAATCACACCGGCACACACATCACATCAAAGTTTATGTGATCGAATTGATTCGGTGTCGTGTTTCATTTCTGGACATTGTTTTTAACTCTGCATTCATATCGTGTGTTGATCATCTGTGAAAACATTTTTCAAAACCTTTTCTGTTTAGTCCATGAGTACGAGCCACCCTTTTACAGAATCTAGTATGGGTTCGAGGGTCGAATTATCGCAATTCGATGGAAAGGGGGACTACTCAATTTGGAAACAGAAAATGAGGGCCATTTTGGTCCAACAGAGAGTTGCTAAAGCTCTCGATGATCCTTTGACTTTTTCTGACGAGTTAAAAGCTAAACCTGATGAAATCGAGGACATGAATGAAATTGCATATAGTTCTATAATCTTGCACTTATCTGATAACATCATTAGACAACTTGATCATGCTAGAGATGCTAGGACATTATGGATTGCCTTAGATGCCTTATTCTTGACTAAGACTTTGCCTAACAAGATTTATCTGTTAGAAAAATTGTTTAGTTTTAAGATGGACCCGGGGAAGGATTTAGAGGGGAATTTGAGCGATTTTAGCATAATTGTGAAAAGTCTGGCTCATAATGATAAGAAGTTCGACGATGAGGATTTAGCTGTCATATTGTTAAATTCATTGCCCGAATCATATAAAGAAATCCGAAACGTAATTAAATATGGCAGGGATACTCTCACGCAGTCTATTGTGATAGATGCGTTGAAATCGAGGGAACTTGAACTGAAACGTGATAACCGAACAAATGTGAAAGAAGAAGCCTTGTTTGTTAGGGGAAGAACCGAAAAGAAAGAATTTAACTTCCATAACAAAAAGGGAAGGGGAAGGTCTAAAATGAGATCGAAATCAAAAGACAAAAGTGGTAAAAAATGTTATAACTGTGGAAAGTTAGGACATTTTAAGAAAGATTGTTTTGACTGGAAGAAGAAACAAAGAGAATTAAATAACACTGATCAAAACAATGTCTTTGTTGTTTCTGAATTTGATAGTCTACATGTCCTAAATGTGTCTGAGGGGGAATTTGACAACAATTGGATCCTAGACACGGGGTGCACCTTTCACATGTGCCCTGAAAAGTCTTGGTTCTATAACTATCGAGAGATTGAGTCTAGGAAGGTCTACATGGGAGATAATAATTCTCAGAATGTGGTTGGAGTTGGTGACATAGCCATCAGGATGTACGATGGGGTTGTCAGGTTAGGTATGTCCCTAATTTAAAGAGGAACCTCATTTCCTTAGGTACTCTTGAAGATGAGGGATATACTTTTAAGTCCGGGAATAACGTTCTGAAAATTTTTAAGGGATCTCTGATAGTTATGAAAGGACCCAAGAGGAATGGGTCGTACTATCTAGAGGGCAAACCGAAACAACACACGATTCAAGTCTTCTTGCTGTCAGTAAAAACAAAACCGAACTTTGGCATAACAGAATGGGTCACATTGGGTTTAAAGGGTTAAAATCTTTAAGTAATCAAAAATTGCTTGGAAAGGATGATATTGAATCAATGGACTTCTGTGAAACATGTGTTTTGGGTAAATCTCACAAGGTTAGCTTTGAAGCTAGCTCTCATAGGACCAGCAGTCCATTAGACTATATTCATGCTGATCTATGGGGTCCTGAGAAGCATTCCACATTTGGTGGAAGTAAGTACTTCTTATCCTTAGTGGATGATTACTCAAGAAAAGTTTGGATTTATCCTCTTAAGGCTAAGTCGGAAACTTTTGGGAAATTCAGAATCTGGTTAAAGTCAGTTGAGAATCAGTTGGAAAAGAAACTTAAAACATTAAGAACTGATAATGGGCTTGAATTCTGCAATTTCGAATTTGACAATTTCTGTAAGCAGAAAGGAATAACAAGACACAGAACGGTTAAGTACACACCTGAACAGAATGGGGTCGCGGAGAGAATGAATAGAACCATAATGAACAAAGTTAGGTGTATGTTGATTAGCTCGGGCCTTGCCAAAGGGTTCTGGGCTGAAGCTGCTAGTACCGCAGCTTATCTGATTAATAGGTCTCCGTCCAGCAGTATAGGTTTTAAGACCCCGCAGGAGATGTGGACGGGGGAGCCTCCAAATCTGAGTCATTTGAGGGTGTTTGGATGTGCTGCATTTGCACACCAATCTGAAGGGAAACTTGAGCCGAGGGCGGTCAAGTGTGTGATGTTAGGGTATCCCGAGGGAGTGAAGGGTTATAGGTTGTGGGTTTTAGGGGTTCAAGGCATTAAGATTATTAATAGTAGGAATGTGGTCTTTAATGAATCTGAAATGCCATGTCTAAAACAGAAACCTGATGAAGCTAACAAATCTGAAACTGAGAGGAGTGTTCAGACTGAGGTGAAGCTGACTAATCTTAATTCACCGACACCTAGGAATGATGATAATGATGACCCTACACATCACGAAACCGAACCTGAAACTGAGACTGAAATTGAACCTGAACAGGTGACTGAACTTCAAGATAACACTGAACAAGTTGAAGTTGAACACTTTAATGATCAGCCACCTAATCAAGATTATCAACTCACTAGGGATAGGGCGAGACGGCAGATTAGGCCGAACCCTAGGTACGAATCCCTAAGTCTGACTGAGTTTGCATTAGTTTCAGGTGAAGTTCTTGAACAAATAGAACCTGCTAGTTATGAAGAAGCTATTAATGGAAATTATTCTAAAAATTGGATAGAAGCTATGCAGGAAGAAATGAAATCTTTGAGTGATAACAAAACCTGGAAACTTGTTAAGAAACCTAAAGATCAGAAATTAGTTCCATGTAAGTGGATTTACAAGTTGAAGGAAGGTTTAAGCCCTAATGAGTCTGTGAGGTATAAGGCGAGATTAGTGGCTAAGGGTTATACTCAAAGAGAGGGTGTGGACTATAATGAAATATTTTCACCCGTGGTTAAGTACAAGACGATCAGACTGATGTTGGCTCTTGTCGTTCAATTCAATTGGGAACTTGAACAACTCGATGTAAAAACTGCATTTTTACACGGAGAGTTGGAAGAGGATATCTTCATGAGCCAACCACAAGGGTTTGTGGCTAGGGGTAAGTCTGAGTATGTGTGCAAATTGGAGAAATCTTTGTACGGGCTGAAACAGAGCCCAAGACAATGGTACAAGAGGTTTGATGCCTATGTACTGAAGATAGGGTTTAAGAGAAGTGAATTTGATGCTTGCTTGTATTTTAATGACGTAAAGAGCGGTTGTGAAGTCTACTTGTTGCTTTATGTCGATGATATGCTTTTAGCTGGACCGAGCAAGTCTCAAATTAATGAACTAAAAGATCTTTTGAAATCGGAATTTGATATGAAGGATTTAGGGAATGCTAGAAAGATTCTAGGGATGGTGATAACAAGGGATAGGGCTAAGAACAAGTTAACAATTTCACAAGAAGCGTACTTGAACAAAGTTGTAACTAAATTTGGAATGAAAGACAGTAAAATTGTTAATGTGCCTCTTGCTAGCCATATGAATTTTTCACGTGATCATTCGCCTAAATCCGAATCTGAATTAAAAGAGATGGAAAATATTCCGTATGCTAATGCCATAGGTTCTGTCATGTTTTCTATGATTACTACCAGACCTGATCTTGCATTTTCCATCAGTCTTCTAAGTAGATTTATGTCCAACCCTGGTAAGCCGCATTGGGCGGGTATGAAATGGTTATTAAGATATTTGGTTGGGACTTTAAATCTAGGCTTAGTGTATGAGAAAAGATCTGAGGAGTTGACTCTTAAGGGCTATGTTGATTCGGACTTTGCTGGTGATAGAGACAGTAGGAAATCAACTACCGCTTACTTCTTTACCCTAGGTGATAATTGTATTACTTGGAAATCTCAGCTACAACCCTTAGTGACTCTGTCTAGTACTGAAGCTGAATACGTTGCCATAACCGAGGCGGTTAAGGAATGTATGTGGTTAAAGGGAATCTTAAAAGAATTGAACTTCATGCATGATACACCTATTATGTTTACGGATAGTCAGAGTGCGTTGTCACTTAGTAAGAATCCTGTTTATCATGAGAGATCCAAACATATAGAGGTGAAGTATCATTTTATACGTGAGAAGCTTTCTCAAGGTGAAGTCGAACTTGTTAAGATTCATACTGATAGGAATCCCTCTGATGTGGGAACAAAAATTCTACCTGCAGGTAAATTTAAATTGTGCTTATCTTTGTTACATATTGACACTGGTTAATTTTTTCTTGCAGGTAGTGGGCGATGATGATGAACAGTCCTTCCATGTGCAATTCGCAACCGAGAGAGCGTGTTACGAGAACCAAGGTGAAGTTTGTGGGCTTATTGGGCCCTATTTGAGTGGTTCTCTTTAACACTCTTCTGGGCCGGGTTCCTATTATAGCCATTGGATGGAGATCTACGGTGGAGATGAAAGTGGTTGGGATATTTTTCTTTGGTTTGACCTATATCACGTGGGTGGATCCCTTGATTCAAATCTCCTCCCCTTCTCGACTGCTTCTAGGGCACGATTCTCTGCCTTCTTTGTGACTGCCCTATTTCTCTGTCTGGTTCGATTCTTCTTGTTCTTCTGGAGTTCACTCTTAACAATCGATTGAAACCTGTCGTAGAAGTGATAACCTGGGTGTTGCTTAGACCTGAAAGAGGGTTAAGCTGTTGGTTCTTTCTCGAAGGATTTTTCGATCAGATTGTGGCTTCACCTTGATTGTTTATGGTAGATTCCTTTTGGATCGATGACCTAGTCAAGTGGGAGTGTTCTTTGCCGGTTCTCATCTCTCTGGACGGCGATTGCATAGACGTGGAAGGCTGTTCCTGAGCCTGACCTTTTTCAGTCTACACCTCTCGAAGAGAAGGGCGAAGAACGACCACAGAAAGGAGGAGCCTGCACGGTTGATAGGGAAGTTTCTCTCCAGTTTTAAGTCTCTATTTTGGGTCCCTTTAAGTTCTGTTTATCCTTCATTTAATTCAGTTTCTGCAATATATATATTTCTCCAGTCATTACATGAGTTGGATAGGATTGATTGATTATACATTGTGTTAGAACTCTACAAATGCATCAGTACCTGTAAATCCTATAATTGCTAGGCTGAGTTCTATTGAATATACTTTGGGGCATACTCTGTAAATGATAGAGTGACTTGATGATGATTACATATTTATTCTGTGATTCTGGAGCATGTTATTGAACTGTCAATTGGAAGGATGAAATGTTAGAACTCTGTCATTAGGGTTTTGAATGAATTTCTGATTTGTGTTGATGCTGTGCATTGTGCTAAATATTCCCAACAAAAAATAAACAGATAAAATAACTCTGCAAGAAGTAATAAGATCTCAAGTTTCTAACTTCAAAAGATACTAAAAATAAAACAATCAGCACATTATCCACCTCCGAACAATTCAAGAAAACAAAAGGCCAATATCATATCTAGTTTCAACCCTGTACCGGCGCTTTCCAACCCAACCCACGCGCCCCTTTTCCTTATTTTGTGGGTTACTGGCCCCCTTTTTTCTTTTTTAACAAATTTCATAATCAATTTTAAAAAAAAAATTCGCTTTAATGGACAATTTTCATGTAAAATAAAATCAAGTTAATACTAAATTTTGATAAAAAAATATGATTTTATAGGAAATAATTTTTATTTTTATTTTTTAACAATAGAAACAAATTTTATAACTAATTGTGGAAAAACTATTACTTTAATTAATAATTTCCATACAAAACAAAACCAAACGAACACAAAATTTTAAAATTTTTCGGGTGAAAAATTACAAACACACTTAGGCTCTGTTTGGGAGTCATTCTTCTTCAAAGAATACATTTTATCTTTCACATCAAGTGGGATCCATGGAGAATGTGTGGTTGAAAAAGAAGGAAAAGTTATTGATGTGATGAAAAATATTATTTTATTGAAGAATGTGTGGTTAAAAATGAGTAGAAGAATGAGAATGAAAATTTTAATGGTTACCAAACGGAGGCTTAATTAACAATTCTCTATAAAATAATTTCTAAACAATTATTTTCCCTAAAATTCATTTTCTTTCCACCTATTTTCCACCATTGCAATCAAATAGTCCCTTACTGTTTGTTTCCTTTTAGAAGGTAGAAGCTTTTCAATTTCTTGGATAAAAATCCAACTACCTCATAAAAATACATTTTTCATATACTACCAAAAAACAAGTTTAAAGTGATAGTATCTTGAAATTCGAAATTTATTTCCACTTTCGTATCAAATAGTTAAAGTAGAAATTGAATTTTTTGAATGTGACATTTTTCATGAAATTTAAACCAATTAAACGGACCATTAGTTTTTTGTTGGTCCACAAGATCACTGTCGTTTGGACAAGAAGATCTAAGATCTTGTAAATTTGGAAAAGGAAAATTAATCTCTAAAACTACATATTTTGAATTTTGAAAGTCAAGAAATTCAAAAATAATTTATTTTAGTTAAAAATGGATAATTTTTTTATTTTATTCCCACTTAAATAAATTTTTTGATTATTTCAAAAAACAATAATAATTTTGCCATCAAAAGCGGTATTTCAACTCAAGCTCAATGAGTTGGGCGAGTTGACACGAAATAATGTTGGTACATTTTCCCTTCTCTCTTCACATTCATATTACTCATAAGAAGAACTACCTTCTTACAGAAACTTCCTTTTTAATAATGGTGTAAATTGAATTAAATTGTTCAGCACCTAATCTGGAATGTCAATTAAAAAATTATTGTGGTATGTGTCGCAGGGGACACAAGGTCCATGGTAAGTAGTAATTTATCTCATCTTGACCTAGTCTACAACCAATCGTGTTGTATACCGACCTCTCAAACGAAGTAAATCGAGACAAGCCACATCGTTTGATATCCAAGAAAACACGTAAAATATGCCAAAAATAGTCTATGCAATGAAAAAATGCATCTCAAACTCGAGTCTAACAAAGGGCAATAAAGCTATTTGTACAAAGTTGAGTTACAAAAGTTGGGTTACAAAGTGTGTTGCCAAAATCCAGACCGTTGATTTCAAATGAATTAAAAATCTGTTTTTAAAATAATTGGTGTAAATGTTATTTTGTCAACCAATTTTGTAACATAATTTTGTACATGTAGCATAACTCAACAAAGAGAACCAGAAATGAAAAGAGCATTTAAGAAATTAAAATTACAAATATAATCAAATTATATCATTGATATTTGATTTCCCTTGGTAACCAACTACAAAATAACCCTCATGATTATTTAAATACACAGCCTATTTATTTATCAAGCTCTTGGCTGAAGCAATGTCCTTGAAAAGCCAATAGGGGTACATATGAGGAAAATTCATCTCCTTGTTGCCATCTGATTAATGCTGTTTATTACAGTCGCATCGGATAAAACTCAATCCTTGTCAGTATGACTTTTACGAGAAATAACAATGGATCTTGCAAAATGCGTGGATGATAAATGAGTAGTGGATATTAATCAGTGACTGCAAATGATGTTTGATTTTGTAAAAATGAACTTATAAGTTTACACGAGCACATTAGAAAGGAAATAATATCCAATGTTCTCATAACAGGATAAGATTCAAAACTTCTTGTTGCTTTCTTCACATCAAACATCAATGTTAAATCTATTTATCAAAAGATAGGAAGCCAAAGAAATGAAGACAGGAAGAAGAAAATTAAACACCCTCTTGTTCACGAAATCCATCTTTTGATCAGATTCTTCTTCTACAATCGTTTCGAGTTTCGGTGCATTCGAAGGCCTATGAGGAAATATCAAAGGGGATGGAGCAACCTCAATCCAATACTGCATGTAACTCGTTTGCTTTACCATGAGTTGGAATCAAAATATCCTTTGAAGGGGTGGTGTGGGGTGAAGTGTTCTTAGGAGAATAAACAGCAATTTTGTGCAGATGCAAGTGGAAGAGGATGAGATGGGAATGATTACATTAAAATCCTGTTTATATAATAAAATTGAAAGTAAAAGAATAAGAAAAATCTTCGGATGAGGTTGATTTTGAAGAAATTAATTAAACAAGGTGTTAATTAAGATTGTTTCTAGATGAGGTTTAGTGAAATCCGTCAAAAACGGGACTCTACTCAAATTTCTCTGTAGAAGAAGGAACCAAATTTAGGAGGCCTAATTTGTTCTAGAAGACTAAATTTCTCCGTAGACTATGGAACCAAATTTATGAATTAAATGTCACGTTTAGAATTATTGGATGCGTCTCTTTCCATTAGGTGAGACATCTATATCCATCCATCCATCTTTCTAGAATTGATAATGCATTTTCTTGCGGACCGACGGATGAAACAAATATTGTCTTTTTAGTTCAATTCATACATCAGCTTTTTTGCTCGACTCCGCACACGGCACGCACGCCTGATGTTGAAACTTCACACTTTGATTCAATACCTCACATCCTGAGTGAATTGATGCTATGGTGAGGATCGAGCATGTTTGGCTAAGCTTGTAAGTAGTTGATTCTTGGATCGAGCATGTTTGGCTAAGCTTGTAAGTAGTTGATTCTTACTTTTTCAGTCTTTTTTGACAGTAACCATTCCTTTACGACCAAAATAAGCTACTTATAAGCTTAGCCAAATATCATAGCCAGACATATATCTTCCCCTGAAATGCTACCGGTCATGCCATAAAGAAAAGGCTACTAGAGAAGAGAAACATTTCAAGAAAAGAAGTTACAATATTTTGCATATAACCATCCTTCTCTTTTAACATCACACGCTTCCCCGCGCATGTGATTTATTATGGGTCAGACGCAATAGAGAACAATATATTTATCGAGCTTTTGGGATCTACTACATTTTGGTTGACCTTTGAGTTTCTTAGCTTATTGAAATTAGAGACGTCAAGCTAACAACATCATTAACATTATTGCCAACAGTAATTGCTGAAGGATATGCATATATGATAATTCTAATACGTGTTTTGCGAAAGGCTTTTGGATGATTGTTCTAAAATATTAAGAGATGTGAAAATGATTGTATTCTACATTGTTCCAAGTAGAACGTGGAGTAAAAGTGATAGAAGATTGTTGTATATACAACCTTTTTAGAATCTTCCATGTAAATTCTATGCATAGAATTTTAGATAGCTAATGTTATCCATATGATCCAATTAATCTTCACTGTCAATTTTAACGAGGTACATAAGGCAAATTCTAATGAGGTACATCTATATTAGGTCGAGGACCTCATTTACGGAGAATAAAATTGTTCATTAAAGTTTTAAAATTTGCATTCATTAAGAAATTAATTAGCCAACATATTAATTAGGGGTATCTATGCGGGTGTGTGGGTCGAGTTGTAGCCTACAATCCGACTATTTCCGATGACCTAACACTAGCTGTTCAAGACTTTACACTTTTCTACACGTACTTGCTGATTGTATCAGATGATAATGCAAATCACGACCAACTATGACCACGCAGCAACATTAGGCTTGCAAATATCAAATGTCAACTAAAATTTATAGGCAGCTTTTAATTTTACTCCTAAAAATTTTTAATTTTACTCCAAAAAAGTACAATTAAAAGCTTTCTTTTTTTGATGAAATTAAAGCTTTCTATACCAGCAAATATTAAAAAAAAAAAAAAAAATTTGCATCTTCTACCAAAACACAGATGTGCACTATGTGGACCTAGTCAAAATGGTCGAGTACCTCGTCGGCTCAGCTCGACTAGTCAAAACTTGACTCATGGACAGCTCAGACTCGTTTCGGGACGAGCACAAGCTTGAGCCGAGCAGCTCACGGGCACTGGCCCACGAACTGGCTCGTAAAAAATGTGAAGAAAAAAGTAAAACAATTAAAAAATTTAAAAAAAAAAAAAAAAGCTTGTGGGCTAGGCTCGACTCGTGAGGTTACGAGCTTGTGGGCCGGGCCGAGCCAAGCTCATGGCTAAATGGGCCGGCTTGACCAGTTGCCACACCACCATGTGGACCAAACAATAAAGTTTTCATTTTTGCGATCTCTATTCCCTTACTCATTAGGCTCTTCCATTTGTGTGACTATCAAATATCGTTATTTACATAATAAATACCAAAGTAGGAGATAACACAAATGACTTAAAATAATTGATTTTTTGTTATTAAGATTACCAAACCAATTTAAGCTCGAGGCATAAATTCATAATATCATCCATCCAATACTCAAATTTAAGCCAATATTAGCCCTATAAATTCCATATTATTAGACATCAATAACCTCACATTCTACTTCACAAACACCATACTGCCTCACCCACCTTATTACTCTCACAATAGACGATCAAAAAATGGAAAATGCTAGAACTGCTAGATATATCATGGAGTAGCACCGGGGCGGAGCCAGGGAGTCGATAACATATTACGACTTAGAAATCTCCCGGGAGAGGACTACAAAATTTCTCCTGGGCTAATACCCGGGGAAAATTTTATTTTTAACCTTGAAAATAAATGGG
Organism: Fraxinus americana; assembly: GCA_035079005.1. Classification (NCBI taxonomy): domain Eukaryota; kingdom Viridiplantae; phylum Streptophyta; class Magnoliopsida; order Lamiales; family Oleaceae; genus Fraxinus; species Fraxinus americana. The sequence continues at coordinate 34,934,057 of CM068709.1, read as the reverse complement.
CAGACCTGGGCTACCATGAGTACAAATGATTATCTCTGTATTGTTGCTACATCGTTGAGTGTGACCAAATTCAAGCATTTTGGCAAGAAAGTTGAGAAGCCTTTACTCCATTTAACAATTAAAAGCCAACTTTTGTGGACCTATCTGCAATTTTCAAACACTCGTCTGATCTGATGATTTCCAAATTTTCCCTCTTCAAGTCCAGATTTTGATCTTTCTATTTGAGAGAGTGGGTAAAATGTCAATGCTTGTTGAGACTGGATAAATATGGATTAACCAATAGGCAAACTCATTGATTACATTTTACGGATTACAACTTAATCTATTGTTGGTGTAACCGTTTGCATAGAAGCTTTAATTTTCTTGCTTATTTTACTTGTTGAATTAGTTTATCATGGCAAAAGGAGAACTGAAACGATAAATACTACAAATAAAAAATAAGTGCAAACGTTACCTCGATTATTTTTAGCTCACATATTGCCTACATCCGCTTCTAACCCAGTTTCATATGTTCTGAATAACTTGAAATCTTGACGGCTCATTTAATGAAATCTAGTCGTATTATGTCTAGACTCCAATAAATTGGATAACAACATGAACGTAATTAGAATTCTGCTCTAATTAAAATTAACAAAGCAGACAGTCACGCAATGTCCTTTTCATTATCTGGAGAATTCTCAACCCGTTAGACTTTGAATTCATATTTTAGCTCAATAATATTTGTTGAGTAGACGTTAACCTAACCATGCCCTAAGAGTATTTATTTAAAATTGTAGAAGTGCTTCGTGTAAGATTTTGAAATGCAATAATAAGTCATGTAGATTAAAATAAAGTTTTTAGTAGTTTTTTTTTTTTAAAGTTGGTGAAATGTATAGTAAAAAAGTTGTGAATTCCATAAAATATGTATTAAGATTGAGAGTCGTGCTATTCGTACCGAAAATGGTTGACATACAGGTTAACCGACACTCACAATAGGAGGGTCTCACTTTTTTTTTTTTGGAATTTTTTAATCACGCGGGGCCCGCCGCATGTAAGAGGTTGTCAAATTCGTTGTCATTCATTTTCGGTACAAATGGAAAAGCCTTAAGATTAATTGTTAACTTTGATTTGAAATTTTAATATATACTAAGTGTGTGTTTGTTCCAATTTTTTCCTTATTATAATGAGAAATATGGCCATTGCAATTCAAAAAAAAAACTCTAACGATCATACTTCTCATTATAATGAGAAAAAAATGGAAATCAAACGAAGACTAAATAGCACTTAAAATTTCACACTGGATAATATTTTACTTTTTTTATCATGTTTAATATTGTTCAATACAACACATTAATATCTAAAAAATACTACTTCAATAAATTTAAAAAATAAGAGACATAGTTTATTCGAGAATAACGCCATTGATTTATGCACTAATAGAGTTTAATAATGCGAGATATGTTACTAAAGACTAAATATTTATATCATATATTAGTGAAAGGTATTATAAAAATCCCCCAGAGGAAAAAGAGAGGCATGGTCGAGGATATAACGTGATTGACATTTTCAAACTTAATCTAGTTGGTAATGGAGCAATAAAATAGTGCCACCTATTTCTATACATGGGGGCTCGTCCTGCACGGGAAAAGAACATTATCACGAAGAACATCGTCATTTTATGTAACAAAACAATCGCATAAATGAAAAATAAACATAGAATATGGGATCCATGTTATGGGATATATTATTCAATCTAATATATTATCACATCAAGTAAGAATTATTTTTTGGACGATTATAACCATACAACAATTCAATTAACATTAACATTCATTTAATTAATATTGATTAGAATTACACATTCTCATTCACATTCATGTCAATGTCCATGTTATTAACAATTAATTAACATTCACATTTATTTAATTAATATTAATCAGAATTTCACACTCACGTTCATGTCCTGAGATTTTTTGGATGATTATAGCCCACAATAATTCAATTATTTCAAAAATACCTTACTTTTTATTTTTCATTATGTATTCAATTTACAAACTGCAATAAATAAATAATATAATTAATTTTCAATTAATTAACATTAACATTAACATTGACATTCATTTAATTAATATTGATCAGAATTTCACATTCACATTCACATTAACGCCGTGTCCGTGTTATTAACAAATAATTAACATTCACATTCATTTAATTAATATTAATCATAATTTCACATCCAATAATGCACATCACTATTCACGTATATCTATTAAATATCATATCAAGTGGGAATTATTTTTTAGACAATTATAGCCCTACGATAGTTTAATTATTTCAATAATACCTTTTTTTCGTTTTTCAATATATATCTATTTTACAAACGGTAATAAATACTATAATTAATTCTCAATTAATTAACATTCACATTCATTTAATTAATTTTTTTATTAGAATTTCAAATTCGCATTTACGTCCATGTGTCCCTGTTAACAATTAATTAACACCCACATTCGTTTAATTAATATTAATATTCGTTTAATTAACATTTACGTCCATGTGTCCCTGTAATATTAATATCTACTTTTTGGTATTTGTATGCATTGAATTAATCTTATTGGACGGCTAGTTATTTATATGTTTTTTATTTTGGTTACGTTAATTTGTAAAAGTTATGAATGAAATGTCATTAGTTGTATTTATGTAGTGTTGTTGTAAATATTAAAAAATTTAATTATGGTGCGGAACCGAACCCGAACGGTTCCAAAATTATATTTGGACCCGACACGTCCATTTATTAAATACCCGAAAATTTTGGGTCGGTTCGAGTCTCCTCATAAATCGAATAATCGAAGCATCAATGATCACCAATTGCAAGTCGGCTTGATGCCGATGTTTTAAGCATCTTGGAATTTATCTACAATAATGTTCGTTAAAATTATAAATATTTTAGAGAAAATTAAATATACTTATGCCAACACCTAGCTAAAATTTGACATCTTACTTTGTTTGCTTTTACGCCCTGTTTATTGCAACCAATTGCTTTTAATCTAGACAGATTATTTAATGAAATCTAATAGTGTTATGTCTACACTCCAATAAATTGGATAACAACATGAACGTAATTAGAATTCTGCTCTAATTAAAATTAACAAAGCAGACAATCATGCAATGTCCTTTTCATTATCTGGAGAATTCTCAACCCGTTGACTTTCAATTCATATTTTAGCTCAATAATATTTGTTGAGTCCACGTTAACCTAATCATGCCCTAAGAATATTTATTTAAAATTGTAGAAGTGCTTCTTGTAAGATTTTGAAATGCAAGTGAAATGTATGACGATGATAAATAAAAACATAAGAGACATTGTTTATTTGAGAATAACGTGGGATGGCAATGATAACGCCATTAATTTATGCACTAATAGAGTTTAATAATGTGAAGTATGACTAAAGATTTAATATTTATATCATAAGGAATTATAAAAATTCCCCGATAGGAAAAAGACATGCGAGGTGGAGGATGACACGATACACATTTCAAGCTTAGGCGGTGTTTGAGTCCTATTATTTTTTATGAATGTATTTTAAAATAATAGATGGGTGGAAAATGTGTGATAAAAAAAGAAGATTTTTTTTTATTTGGGTGTATTATTATTTTAATGAAGAATGTGTAGTTGAAAAGAATGGAGAAAAATGTATTTTGGAAAAAATGAGAATCAAACATCCCCTTGCCTTGTTTGAGCCCCATTTTATTTAAAAAAAAATATTTTTTCAAAACAGTTTTAACCACACATTCTCTAATAAAATAACTTTACACGTACATCAAAAAAAAAAATATTATTTTTTAACCACAAATTCTCAAAAATCACTATTCAAGAATACATTTTTTTCCTCAATATCACATAAATATGATGAGGATTATTAGTGATGGTGATAAAATAGCATTACTCTCGAAGAGAAGTAGTACTAGGAAAAGGGAAATTTGCACCTCGAGACAATTGTTGAACAAAGATGGCAATGATTTTTATTATTTTTTCTTATTATTATTATTATTAAAGAAATAAAGATCATCGACTAAATACCCGATGTACAAAACACATGCGTTTTAACAAATTGTTTAGCAGAAATCATACAAAAGAACCCATACTGTAAGTTTGGGGATGTGATCGCCCAAAAAATAAAAATCGGGATTCCTGTGCCACTAGCATGAATATACAGGGAACCCTTTATGAATGTATGGGAACCGAGTAGAGATCCGTTGTCTAATTCGTTGTTTTAACGAATTAATTATTGGCACCTCATTTTAAATTAACACGTCATTAATTTAGTGGGCTGGTGATGAAGTTAATGAGAGTAAATTTAAAATGATATGTTAATTTATGCATCTGTTTCACAATTATTTTTGGGAAAAAATAATATTTTGCATAGTGGTTTTTAAAAAAAATTTATGATTAAAAAGTAAAAAAAAGTTTTGAATTTACGTTACAGAATATTTTTTTGTGTGATGAAATATGAGTGTGTAAAAAAAGAGTATTCAAATAAAGATTGTCAAAGATGGGATAATAATTATGTATATATAATTAATTGGATGGACAGAAAAAAGTAGATAGCAAATTTCAACTCATGGGGACCCCATGTGCAAATTCACCTACTTGGAATTCCTTTAGGAAAACCGAACTTCGAAAAGGGAAAAAAATTAACACAATTTTTTTTATCGGCTCACTTTTTAATTGCATTCAAAGTTGTAATTTTTGTTTATTGTCACAAGTATGTTTTCACATTTTTATTGCATTATTATCATCAATCTTCGATTAATTAGTGCTATGATAATTTTTATCCAAATATTCTATCAGCGTGCTTTAAAATGATAAGCATACAGTCTATTACACTTTAGTGTATATGTTTTTTTTATTTAAAAACAAAATGAACATGACGAAAAGTCTTTTTTCCGCAATTTAATTAACTTTTTGAATGGAAATCATTCCCGACATGCTAGTTAATTAAAAGTTGAGATTAATAATATGACGAAAAATATTAGAGATATATATGCAACAATAGCAAAGATTATGACCTTTAATACAATTAAAAAGTGGTGCACTGAAATTTAAAAAAAAGGAGTTGAGACCTTCACGCAAGCTGCAATTGACTGTTCTATTCTTTCGTTTGAACTATTCGAACATTTTATCATGTTCTACAAGGAACAAAATATTCAAACGTTTTGATCCATCTTTTATTCGATGTACAACTAAAATTAGAGAATCCTTAGTCTAAAAGATTGAAAAATCATTTGTAATTTCTTTTTTTTTTTAAATAATCTCATCTACATCAAAAATATATCTTAAAAATAACATTTTAAAAATAAAATATACCTCAAAAAAGGAAATAATATAAATCAAATAAAATAACAATTTTAAAATATTATAAATGGATAAAATAGACAAAATTGCTATCGTTCTTGATTGCAAAAGTTATCGTCCAAAAGGAATAAAATAACTACCCAGTTTAACTTACTCGCCAACGTATCAAAATAATGCATAAATGCTATCTTATAGTGCCTGTTACATCAAACTCGAATTTGGATACCTTTAACTTGGTGGGATTGCATTAAAATAATGGTAATTATATTACCATCACAAAATTTAATTACTACACCACATTATAATCACATCACAGTTAAAATATACTTTCAATAAATACACCACAACAATTTTACAATTATACTCGTAATAATATAATAAAAATGAAAAATGAAAAACAAAATACAATATTGTGGTGTATTCATCCTTCCAATATTACTCATCATTTTTCCTGACCGTCCTATTTAATTAGATGATTCGGTAGGTCCGTTGATTTTCCTGGGTTTTATTTATATTTTGGTTGCAATTTACTTTTTGTTACTTTTCTTTCTAAGATTTGGGATGCAAAATTACTGCAGCTATTGCTGTAAATTGCTTGATTTTGATGAAAGATTAATTTACTGTCGACTGAATTGTAATTTTTGGCTGATCATTGAATCTGAATTGTAATCTTTGGCCGACGATTGAATCTAAATTGTATATTTTGGGATTGAATCTGACGTGAACAAAAATTAAGAGAAGAAAACAAACAAAATAAAGATTTATTCATAAATTTAGGAGAAGCTTGGAGTAAATAATCTTCTTCTGTTCTTGAATAGGTTTTTATCTGTGGTGAACGATAATTTATTTTAGAATAACTACGTATTAAAACCTCAATTACGTAATTTCACTTTAGGATATTTAAGTAAATAAAAAAAATATTAAAAAATGTGATGCACTTCGTAAATTGTGTAGTGGTAATATAATATAATTACACTTAAAATAATTATCAAAACAAAGTTGAATTCCCATTTCCAATTTTGTCCACGACTTTGAAAATTGAATTACCAATTTACCCATCACTCCATTTTCCTTAACCTACACATTTGGAAATGCCAAATTTACATTTTGGGGACCAATTTGGCATGGAGACTACAATTAATTGTTGCTTCATTGGGGACCATTAGGCTTGGCCTGACCATAAAGAGAGTAATATACTAAGGAATCATCATGCTATTAAAATTGGATTTCTCTACTTGGACAGAAATAGAGTTGTCATAATTTCGCTTAAGGCTGATATGACAGCATCTGGTTGGTTTGTCTTTTTTTTTTTACCATTATTGAATTAAAATCTGCCAAGTGTATTTTGGCAAAATTCTGACAGCATTTTCCTGTACACATAACATGACTAATTAAAATTTGATCAAGGTGATTTCACCTAATTATTGGTACGGTTATGGCTCATTTAAGTTAATTTTTTAAAGGAAAACAAACATATGTTGTAATTATTTGTTAACCAATTCTTTTAAAAAATTAACCTATAAAAAATGAACATATATACCCATATCTTATTTTTAACTCGCTCTCTTTCATATGTAGGTAGACTTAATTTTTTTTCTACTCAAAACATAATACGTGCATAAATTTTAATTATGGTGTCTTCGAGCCTCATTATTTTCGAAAAATGTATTTTGAAATAGTAGATTGATAAAGAATGTCTGGTTGAAAAAGAAGGAAAAGTTATTGATGTGATAGAAAATATTATTTTATTGAAAAATGTATGATTGAAAATGAGTAGAATAATGAAAATAAAAATTTTAATGCGACTCAAACATGTGCTTAGATGAATAATATACTAAACTTGAATTCAAATCTAACTAATACTGAAAGAACACTTTACCTATTATCTGAGTGCAAACATTTTTCTTCTTTCTAACTTTTGGCTTCTATTATTTCACATTAAATTATAATTTATTTTTTTCTATATTTTTATCAATCGCATATTATTTAATAAAATAATATTATACGTAAATCCAAAAAAAAAAATCTTATTTTTTATCACAGATTCTCTAAAAAATTATTAATCATCTGACTATAATATGAAATAATGGGAAGCATCACCGATTGCAAGGCGGCTTGATGGTGATGTTTTAAGCATCTTTGAATTTAACTACAATAATGTTCATTAAAATTATAAATATTTTAAACATGCAGAGAAAATTAAGGGTGTGTTCTGTACAGATTAAAATAGGATTGAAATTAAAAAATTAGTCGTTATTGTTAGACTTTTATTAGACGAGTGAGACCCAATAAAAATTATATTTTTAATTTTAATTGAATTTTAATCGCTCCCAAACATGCTCTAAATATACTTATTACAACACCTTGTTAAAATTTGGCATCTTACGTTTTTAAAAAACAAAATATGAAAGTTTTTTTTAACCTTTCCTTTGGCCTTTATGAACTTGGTCAGGAGAGAAAATCTTTTATGAAATTTAATGGATAAAATTAATTAAATAATTTATTCAGGTCAAGTTGTACAGTGGCTTCTTTGCATATGCAGGGCTCCATTATTTCAATTTGTAACGTGAGAAATAGCATTTTTTATAGAATGCGCGGTTGAAAAAGATAGAATTTTTTTTAATTTATATATAATATTATTTTATTAAAAAAATCTTATTAAAAGGAATAGATAAAAAAATGTACAGTTTTGCTACGGGTACATCACCTCTTACACAAGGGGTGACATAATGGCCAAGTGGCGCCTCCTCATTGGAGGGGCGCCTCGGCCCACATGTGGGGCCTCGGCTCTCCTCCAATGAGGAGGCGTCACTTGGTTATTATGTCACTCCTTGTGTAATGAGTGATGTACAAGTAGTATTATTCAAAAACGTATTATAAATTAATGGGGTCAGATGGGACGTGATAAAAATTGTTAGAAACATTATATAGCATGCGACTTATATAACAAAAATAAAAACGAAGAGAAGGAAATGGCAAACCGAATAAACGCTAAACAAAATTGTAGAAAACAGTAGATTGAGGCTAGAGTTTGACTCTATTTCCTTAAGACGATTTTGGCCTACTACGGTGCTTACAGTTGACGCCAATCGCCTCCCAAGATACAACAATCTTTCACTTGCGGTGTAGAAGCACTCTAACAGCAAGAACAGCGAACCAGAAAACGTTTCGTACTCTCTCAATGAACAGGAAAAATATTTTAGTTATGCAGAATGCAAGACAAGCGAATTATGATTTTTGAATGAATGAAATTCGGAAACCGGGATCCTATTTATAGATTTCCAAAAGCTGCAGGCCAAGAGTTGTAACTCTTTGAAAGTTATTCCTGAATAGACACAACTATTGGTTTGTGTCCGTTTTAGTCCAAACAGTTTCGAATAGATTAGAAAAGACACACCTTTTCACTTAATCAATTTCCGAAAATAAAAATAAATTAAATAAATAATTTTAATTTATTTTGTCCAAAAATAATATAGGAACCAACCCCGACCCGACCCGACTCGTGCTCGTGCGCGCGCGAGCTTTGGACTAGTCTAGACATTGTCTAAGCTTCCCCCTTTCAAAGACTATTGGTACCCCTTAAGGCCCAAACCCATATCCAAACTTGAGGTATATAAATTGGTTCAAAATTCTTTCAACTTCCTATGTGGGATTAAGTTCGCACACTTGATTTTAAATTCCAGGATTTTTACTTTCAAGTTGTCAACTTCTAGCATTAATTTCTCATTCATCCGGAAATGATTTTGTGATATTAAATATATCTCGAATATCTACTTGCGGAGTAAAATGCGTTTGACCATTGACCCGCACAAAACGGATACCGGGTCCCACCCGAATTATTGGTCAAACTTGACCCATTTCCAACAAAAAATGTATTATAAATTAATGGGGTCAGATGGAACGTATTGTACCTAACAGATTGTGCTTGAAGGTATGAGTGACAGTACGATGAATTTTCTGAATTCACCCCTACGCCCAACTAAACCCCACCAACATGGACACATAACCTCCCTCAATTGGACACTCTTTTTTCTTTGTACTAATAATCATACTGCTACGTTATTTTAAAATATTTTATAATGATCCTTTATTTGCCTTTTCACCCCCGTTTGATGTACATTTTTACAAAAATTCAAAACTCATTTTCAGTCACATTATTCAATAAAATAATATTACACATAAATTCAAAAAAAAAAATCTTATTTTTTAACCACATATTTTTTATCTCATCACATCACAAAATACATTTTTCTTTTTAATATGCATCAAACACCCCCACTAATTTAAATATAAGAAAAATGCAAGTCCTTAAAAATAAATATGAATTATTATATACGCACATAAATAGTAAAATGCTTACTTGAATGTGAATATTAGAATTACAACTAAATGTATAAATGAAGATGAATGAAAAATACTTAAATGAATTAGCGTGAATGCTAATTAATTTAGAATTAATACCAATGAATATATACGTGACTATGAATGTTAAACTATTTATATTAAACCCTTGTTTGGTCTCTATTATTTACAAAATATATTTTTCCTATTTTATTTTTAAGCACGCATTTTTTAATAAAATACTATTTTAAAATACATTTTTAGAGGGGGGGGGGGGGGGGAAATGGTACCAAATATTTCATTTAGTAGTAGAATTTGTCCAAACATTTCATTTGTGTCACCCTAAATACCAAACCTTTAAAAAATTTGCATCTTGAGTAATGACGGTTTCGTCAGTTTGACCCCAGAAATCGGAAACCGTCAGTTGATCTCATAAATTAAAAATTTAAAAATTTTCCCCAAATAAAATAAAGGTATTTTGGACATAACATATTTTCCGTAATAAATAAAAATTTTAAAAAAAATCACAAACCCGCCCACCCCACCTCCTTCTTCCCTAACCCCCTCAATCCAAAACCAAAAACGCCCCCACCCAGTGTCCACCATCGTTGTCGTCTCTTCAACTGGTCATTGGTACTTGTGAGGCCATTAACCGCAGAATTCAAACACAATCCAAACCCCTAGCTCTCAATCGCTGCGACTATATACCCGAGCTACCACTTCGCGACTACCTACATCGTGGCAGTGAAAGGGTTTGGAGGTTAGTGAAAGAAATGACGGTGAAGGTTTGAAGGAAGCGAGGGATTGGTGAAGAAAATGATAGATTCTAAGTTAAGAGATTGGGGAATATACACTGGCAGTGATGCAATGGTACCGGCCACATTTGCTCAATTTATAAGATCTATCTACAACTCTAAACACCACTGCCACATTTACTCAACCACTGCCACTAGATACCCATGACCTCAATTCGTGTGGTGATCTTTGGTGACCTTTGGTTTGCACTTGTTGTTCTTATGGTTGTATAGTAACTTGCGATGGCTAAAGAGGCATCCACGGGATTCGACGGCTGAAGGGTTGGATGAGGTAGAGCGCTAGTGGTAGCCGCACACGACAATGATGACGATGATAACGCACCACCAATAGTTTTAGCATTAGACGAATTAGTAATTAATTGGGGCGATTAGACATGTTGGTATTGTTGTTAGGGGTGGAGGTGCTAGAGGAGATGATGAGATGGGAGTCAAATAGTAGTTGACTGAAGTGTTGGCACCACCACTAAGGGGGTAATCTTGAATTCTTAATATATTTGTATGATCGATTAACTCCATCTCCTCGACCCTCTCTTTCTTCCTTTCTTTAAACATATACATACACACAGAATATAGATATAGAGAGAGAGAGATGCAAGAGAGAGAGAGATATAGAGTGAGGTTTGACAGGGGTGTGGTGCCAACAGTGGTGCCGACCGACGTTGGGTGGGGGTATTTTTGGTTTTGGGGTGATAGGGTTGGGAAAAAAGGAGATGGGGGTGGGAGTGGGGGTTTGTGGTTTTGTTTTTTAAATTTTTATGTGTAATGGAAAAAATGTGTTATGTTCAAAATACCTTTGTCTTATTCGGGAAAAGTTATTAAATTTTTAATTTATGGGATCAATTGATGATTTTTGGTATCAAATTGATGAAAACCGTCATTTTGGACTTGAACTACGATTTTTTAAAATGTTTGGAATCTATAATAACACAAATAAAAGATTTGAACAAAGTCTGCCATTAATAGCCTGTTTGGTAAAACTTCTCATTTTCTACAGTAAATCAATTCTCATTTTCAACCACACATTCTTCAATAAAATAATATTTTCCATCACATCAATACTTTTTTCTTCTTTTTCAACCACACATTTCCCATCATATCACTATTCAAAAATCAATTTTTCTCCTAAAAATCCCTACCAAACACACTCTAAATAAAAAGTTTGATACATTGAACACACTTCTTCCTGTTTAATATATTATAGATTATTGTTTATTGAAATCTCTGCTCCATTATTGGATCGTAATTTAGTATAATATTGACTCAGTCATTGATTAATCTTTAATTAGTACTAAACAAATCATATTGTACTCCAAGTCTACGACCCATGAACAATAGCATTAAATCATCAATTCCACTCATTTTTCCGATCCTCAAATTTCTTTTCATAAATCTTGAATTGTAATCTTGTTAACCTTCATAATCCGACACAAATCCGACACCTCTGCAACCTCACGCCACCACTCTAAAAAATTATGTGAAATCATTGATTAAAACCCCATATTCTGATAGCCCTTTAGTGGTTTTTTTTTCCCTTCTTCTTAATCATTATTAATGGCGTCTCTGTTATTTTCTTTCGGTTTCGGAAGGTTCAATATATTTAAAACTGTGTGATCTGATATTTTTTCCTGGGATTTTGAGTTTCGTTCTTAATTTTTTGTGAAAATTCGAGAGGGAAGATGAGTGTAGCGAAGTCTCAGGTTTGGCAGCCTTGCAAAAAGAAGAGACTTTAGAATTTAGCGAGAAAAAAATTAAAAAGAAAACCTTTTTTTCACAGGACAGAAAAAAAATAGAAGTAAAATGGATGGGATTTGTATTCGAAAATCGGCCTAATCAACAATAACAACTACTGTTGATTGAATTGACACTGAGAGAGAGAGAGAGAGAGAGAGAGAGAGAGAGAGAGAGAGAGAGAGAGAGAGAGAGAGAGAGGGTTTGTGTATGGTTATGGCATCTAGATCAGGAGGCGGCAACAGCGGTGTAAGTGGGAGGACCCGTGTAGGGAGGTATGAACTGGGGAGGACGCTGGGCGAAGGGTCATTTGCGAAAGTGAAGTTTGCAAGGAATGTGGAGACAGGTGAGAGTGTGGCCATCAAGATTCTTGATAAAGAGAAGGTTTTTATTCACAAGATGATTGGTCAGGTACTGTTGAATTAATCAGTGAATTAAATATTTACTTGTTTCTAAACCCTTTTTAGCTTATTGTGCATGCACTGAATAAGTTTGGGTTGACTGTTCAATTTCCATTTCAAGTACTGATTTTATTATTTGTAGTGCTGAATGATTAATAATGGTATCAGATTAATGTTTACCAGGATGTTCTTGACTAAAAGAAACAGAAAAATGAAATGTTTTTTAAGGTTGTATATTTATTTTCTTTGCCAGTGAAATTGACTGCTCAGATGTTCTGTGTATGCAATTACTGATATGGTGCATCAAACCATTTTCTTAAACATCGGAACATTTTTGAGTGGAACACTGAAATTTATTTTGATAGATTGAGCTAACAGTATATTAATGTCCTCACGGTTGATTTGGATTATTGTGGTTACAAAATACCTTACAAATGCTGCATTAAATCTTGATTATAAGTTGATCACACTTTGATGATCCTTTTTTATGAATTTTTTAATAAAGTTTTGTTTCCCAGGTCTTCTGTTTTGGGCATTTTACATCCTGGCAACATTTCTGATTGTGTCTTAATTTTATTCTCCCTTGCAGATTAAGCGCGAAATCTCGACCATGAAATTAATCAGACATCCAAATGTTATCCGCATGTATGAGGTATATGGTTAGAGTTTAACTTGTTTAGCCCATTCTCAAGGAACAGTAAGGCATACGTTCCCTGGAGACATGAGTTCTGTATGCATTTATTGTGTATTAGCTGCCAAAATTCGATAATTTCTTGACTGATCAATATGGTGTAATCTAGGTTATGGCCAGCAAAACGAAGATATATATTGTTATGGAATTTGTTACTGGCGGTGAACTCTTTGACAAAATTGTAAGTTTATGATTGCTTCTGTCTTATAATTCCAGTATATAATCTTATTGAACGTATTTGATCAAATTGCATACTTGGCATCAATTTCTTGAGGCCAGGCTACTAAAGGCAGGATGAAAGAAGATGAAGCAAGAAAATATTTTCAGCAGCTCATCAATGCAGTAGATTACTGCCATAGCAGAGGCGTTTACCACAGAGACCTGAAGGTGAGGACATTACTTCATTTTCAGTTTCTTTTTTAATGTTTTCCATTCAAACTTGGAATTGAGGAATTTTTATGAACAACAAAAGACCGGTTTTAGTTTCATTCATTTTCATGATTTATAGCCGGAGAATTTATTGTTGGATGCAAATGGAATTCTCAAAGTTTCAGACTTCGGATTGAGTGCTTTACCTCAGCAAGTTCGGGTTAGTATGATGATTCGTTGTACAACATGAGAAACATGTCATTTTTGTACTCCACATTCTGTTTTTATTTCCTCTTTGGCGCATATGGACATTTATATAGTTATACTTTATTATCCTGGAAGACAATTGGTTTTGACCACTGCTATCTATCAAAAAAGCTATTTTGACATTAAATGCTCCTCCAATGTAAGTATATAGATCAAAAAATCTAGAATGGGGTTAATCCTAATGAATAAGGTTAGGGGACCCCCTTTTTTATCATAATCTTGTATTTGTCTATCTAGTAACATTAACACAACTAATGCCGGATCCATTTTAGGGGGTGTTTGATGGATATTATTGAGGAAAGAATGTAATTTAAATAGTGATATGATGTGAAATATGTGATTAAAAAGTAAGTTATTGATGTGATGAAAAATATTATTTTATTGAAAAATGTGTGGTTGAAAATGAATTTTGAAAGAATGTGTGTCAAACGGGGGCTTAATGTGCTTTTTGGGAAAATATATTTTGGAATATGGATTTTTTTGAAGAATGTGTGATTAAAAAAAGGAGAGTGAAAAATATATTATAATTATAATGGAGCCCAAACAGGGGTGAAAGATGCACGAGAGTTTTCAAGCTCAATTTCTCAATTTGGCTGTGTAGGAAGATGGGTTACTTCACACAACATGTGGAACACCGAATTATGTTGCTCCCGAGGTATATAATAAGTTTTCGGTGCAAATCCTTCAATTTGTATTTTTGGAATAATTCTTTTCATGCTCACTCTTTTTGGTTTGCTAATTATCCAGGTGATCAACAATAAAGGTTATGATGGAGCTAAGGCAGATCTCTGGTCATGTGGTGTTATTCTTTTCGTCCTTATGGCTGGCTATCTGCCTTTCGAAGAATCAAACCTGATGGCATTATACAAAAAGGTATACATCTTCAATTTCCTGTTCATCATGTGTGCAGGAGTTTTACTTGTATATTCACCAAGTCGGTGAAACATTTTGAGAATTTGTATTTCTCTGTATTATGTGCTTTTGAACGGAATCACTTTTTGTCTGATTTCTGTAGTCTTGTGTAATATTTTACAACCAAGTGAAAGAAAATTGGAATTGTGCGGTTGACACATTGGTCTTTTTTTCACTTCAGCAAATGATAGTGATTTGAACCAAATAAAAATGTGACAACTACTTGAAACAACATATTGTGATTTTCGTGCTGGTAGCTCTAAGAGAAAGTGAATAGACAGACCGAAAGAAGAGGGGCATTCTAAACCTATGTTGCTTTCTTGCTTTTCTAATTTTATTCTCCACAAAAAAAAAAAAAAATTTTATTCTCCACAAAGTTTTCAGTTGCATCACGGTTTTGGTTTTTGTTAAGTGTATGATGATTTTTCTGTTTGGGTTTTTTGGAGTCAAAACCTAAATCGATCTTCACACGATTGCAGATATTCAAGGCTGAATTTTCATGCCCCCCTTGGTTTTCCACCAGTGTAAAGAAATTGATCAAGAAAATCCTGGATCCCAATCCATCAACAGTATGTTGACTTCATTTGAGCTTATCAATTGTCATCTCTCTGCATCGTATGTTTGTACCGCGAAAAGAAACAAGGCAAAGCTAAATAAACAAAAAATTCAGAAACGTATTTTATTTTAATGAAAGAAATGTGGTATCCGGCAACCTGTTTAGCAAATTTTGGGTAGTTTATTGTCACAACTTTTGAAGCCATATATGATTTTGTCACATGAAACAGCGCATCACAATTGCTGAGGTTCTTGAGAATGATTGGTTCAAGAAAGGATATAAGCCACCCGTTTTTCAACAAGAGGACGTTAGCCTTGATGACATTAATGCTGTTTTTAATGAACCAGTGGTCAGTATCTTTGTAATGCACTTTTATTATATATTCCGAAAAAGCTTTCGTATCATGCACCTCGCTTGTTATATATTATAATGGAACATAAATTGGCTGTTTTTTAATCTTACTGCATCCAGGATTCTCCCAACCTTGTCGTGGAAAGGCGGGAGGAACGCGCCTTGTCACCAGTGACAATGAATGCCTTTGAGCTTATCTCCAAATCCCAGGGTCTCAACCTTGGTTTCCTCTTTGAAACACAAATGGTTTGTTTCTTTGACCTGATATGTGAGTGATCAAATAGCTCAATTTTGAAAATTTCAAGAGAATGCCTAATATATTTTTATGACAGGGGCTCGTTAAACGGGAAACGAGATTCACATCAAAATGTCCTGCAAGTGAGATAATCTCAAAAATTGAGCAAGCTGCGGTGCCTTTGGGGTTTGATGTGACGAAAAACAATTATAAGGCAAGCCACACTCTTTTCGATGATTTCAGCACACATTTCTCTCATTTGACTCGTAATAGTATTTGTACAACAATATAACATAGCTTTTATACCTATCTCTATAATTCATGTTTAGTAATTGCATTTAATTATAATGTTGAGCTAGTTTTCCACTTGTGACTTCTTTTTGGGGATCATCTTTCTCAGTTGAAACTTCATGGGGAGAAGACCGGGCGCAAGGGTCACCTATCGATTGCAACAGAGGCACGTTGTATAAAGAGGCTTTTCAATTACTCATCATATATTGGAAAATATTTGGATATTTCAGGGTTTATAACTGATATTTATTACAGATTTTCGAGGTGGCTCCTTCACTTCATGTGGTTGAGCTTCGCAAGGCTGGAGGAGATACCTTAGAATTTCACAAGGTATTAAATTAAACTTTTTTTTTCCAAATAGAAATAACTCGCCATCCACAATGTGCCACCTGTACAAAAAAAGACTTCATAGATTGATATGATCTTATGGAAGATCAACCATATGCTTGGAAAAGCTCCAGAGTGCCATTTTTATATGAATAAAAAGATTGAACAATCTTATCAGCGTTTCTTATTCAAAGAAGTATCAAGTGTATTTATGAGTTCAATTTTGACATTTCTCAATATGCAGTTCTACAAGAACCTCTCAACTGGGCTGAAAGATATTGTCTGGAAATCAGGCGATGAATTTAAAGATGAAGAAGTGAAAAGTGGTATGTTACTGTAACTAAATTTTGGTTGGATCTTCAGTTAGCAGTTTCTGGTGTAGTTCTACATATGGTGCATTTATGAATTGATGAACGGGTTAATTTCACAAATGGTCACTGAAATTATCTGAAAATTTCAAAACGGTCACTGAAGTTTCAAAGTTTCAGAAACAGTCACTGAAGTTTGAAATTTCTTTCAAAACGGTCACTGAATTTTCAGATTTTTTGGCCAAGTTTGAGGCACTTTTTCGGCAACTTCCGACCACCAAACTCGCCGATTTAGGATACCGTTGGAAAGCCCACGATGTCCTCTTCAATTAACACCAAAAATCTCCCCAAAACTCCAAGTGATTCGGCCGGAATAAAGCCACGAAGTCGGCAACCGAAAATTGTGAAAATCTGCCCAGATTTTCAGATTTTTTGGGCAAGTTTGAGGCAATTTTTCGGCAACTTCCGACCACCAAAACCTTCGATTTCGGATACCGTTGGAAAGCCCACAATGTCCTCTTCAATTACCATAAAAAATCTCCCCAAAACTCCAAGTGATTTGGCCGGAATAAACCCACGAAGTCAGCTACCCAAACTGGGCAGATTTTCGGACTTTTTTGGTAGCTGAATTCGTGGGTTTATTCCGGCCGAATACCTTGGAATTATGGGGAGATTTTTGGTGATAATTGAATATGACATTGTGGGCTTTTCAACGGTATCCAAAATCGAATGTTTTGGTGGTTGGAAGTTGCCGAAATATTGCCTCAAACTTGCCCAAAAAATCTGGGCAGATTTTCACAATTTTCGGTTGCCGACTTCGTGGGTTTATTCCTGCAGAATCACTTGGAGTTTTGGGGAGATTGTTTGTGGTAATTGAAGAGGACATCGTGGGCTTTTCAACAGTATCCGAAATCGAAGGTTTTGGTGGTCGGAAGTTATCGAAAAATTGCCTCAAACTTGCCAAAAAAATCTGAAAATTCAGTTACCGTTTTGAAAGAAATTTCAAACTTCAGTGACCGTTTCTGAAACTTTGAAACTTTAGTGACCGTTTTGAAATTTTCAAGTAACTTCAGTGACCATTTGTGAAATTAACCCATTGATGAACCATTATGATTTTCACACGTAGTTAAGATGATTATATTCAATCAGAAAAAGCACCTGGAAAATGAGCAAGCGCACAGAGATCTACAATGACTCAATAAAAGCTATGTCCACCTGCTGGGTTTTCACTATAATGAAAAATAAGAATACATGTTTTTCCTTGCCTCTCTTGCACGCACACAAATGTTCCTCTAAAAATCCTTTTACCTGTGGAAATATTAGGCTGATTTGTGGTCGAGGAGACAAGTGTATGATATGATTAGGTTCTACAATCTACATTATCCAACAAGAACTTTAAAGAATTATTTTCATCCCTATTTCCCCCTTGAGTGAGGTTTCTTGTCTACAATTTGTTTTATTGGTGTTTGATTACTTTGCTGCTCAAAAGGCTAATGTTTATGTGGATTTTGGACGAGGATCTTATTAAATGCGTGTCTGGTAAAACTTCCTAGTATAATTCCGACCGTTGCGTAATTGAAAGAAGAACCGTTGCCTAATTGTTTATTGCAAAAGGCTGACAAGGCTGACAAAGCTGTAGGACACACAGGCGGCATTAAAGCAAAGCTTCCCAGTTTGCCCTCCATTTTAATTTCTCAAACAAACCTTACAAAATTCATAGAGGAGTAAATGGTCCATTTCAAATACCAAGATTGACTCAACTAGTGGTGGGGCCAAGTTTGATTTGAAAGGAAAATTGATTTTCTACAACACAATCGCTCCCAGACACAAATCTTAATATTATTTTGTTTGAAGATTATTACAATAGTTAAGAACTTGTATTATTGGTCTATATTTTACCATATACGTCTCTTTAATGAATTTGAACACGAAAAGTAATTGTTTCACCTATGGGTCCATTTTTGCTCTTTTTCCTTGCCTTTAAACGGCGGCTAATTTGAAGGTATTTTTATTCCGAGTCTTTCATTCTGTTTCTTATTCCACAGGCGCGGATGGAGTGTCGTCTTGAACAATCTTTCTTTCTTTCAAGATATATGCGTGGATTTACCCTTTTTGCTACGTTAAGTTTGAGTCATTCTGGCTTGATTTTTATTTTTATATATATAGAATGTGACATAAATATGTTGGTTAGGAATGCACGAGTTACTAAGCTGGAATTGTTTGTCCTGTAAACCTCTCTATAACTTGGGAATATACTTTGTATTATTGTTATTAAGGTTCACAATTAAACAGTATTTTAGACTCTTGCTGTTGGAACATCGGTTTCTTCAATGCTCATGTTATGAAACTGGTTGACACCCATTTTAATCTCGTTTTCATTTTTTTCTTCATTTGAACCACACATTCTCCAAATAAAATAGTATTATACATAAATTTAAAATTTTTCATCATTTTTTCATCACACATTCTCCATCAATTACTGTCCAAAAAATTCTATTTTCATTTTAATGAAATTCAAACACAAGCTATAAAATGGTGGGGCTCAAGAATTGATGTGTTAATTGTAAAATTTGTTGTATATCTAATATTCCAAACTACTATGGCATGTTTACAGCCTCTCAATAGCACTCAGACAATATTAAGGGAGTAGTATGAGTTAATTTTTTGTTTATTATACAGTTCTGTGACTTCTGTCATGTTTAGTGCGTATAATACTGTAAACTAAGCTCCCGTTTGGCTCCCATTATTTTAAATTATAATGAGAAGAATATTAATTTTTTAGAGAATGTGTGGTTAAAAAGAAGAAAATATTTTTGAATGTACATGTAATATTATTTTATTGGAGAATGTGATTCATAAAAAAGAGAGAAAAATGAATTATAATTTAAGGGAAAAATTCATGGTTCAGGGATTTACTTTTAGGAAATTAAAAACCAGGTCCCAATGTTTAAAATTGTAAAAATCAGGTTTTTTAAAAAAAATTAATTAATTATATTTCACAATTATTATATTAAATTAAATATTTAACTATAATATAATATAATTAACCCCACCCCACCAAACTCTATCTCCACCACCCCCATTGTTCCGGCGACTGTTATCCGGCCGCACTGAATTCCGACGACTACTCCGGCGATCGTTCTCCGGCCGCACTGAATTTCGACGACTGCTCCGATTTCAACAATTGTTAAGGTCACAGATATATGGAGGTGGGTCACGAAATATTTCGAGGTCACAGATCAAAACTGATAAAAAAATTATAGGTCACAAATCAAGAATTTTAAGGTCACATGTAATTTTTTACAGGTCAGATTAAAATAATTCAAAACTTTTACAGGTCACAATTCTATTTCAGCGAGTCACAGTCCCAATTTCTAGGTCACGGACACCCACTTAGGTCACAGATTAAAAAAAAATCAAAAATTTTACTTGTCGCAACTTTATTTCAATGAGTCACAGACACCTACCTAGGTCACAGAGACTCGCGATTGCCACCTCCACCGCCTTCGACCCGTCACAACAACATACAACCATCGCCACAACAGTTCCAACACCACCAAAACGTAAAAATAATCACCACCTCACCATTTTCAAAAAAATCACAATGTGCAAATCACTAATAAGATTTGAGAATGAATAAAAACCCAATATCACCATAAATCAAAAACCCAAGATCTGGTAGTAGGAAGAAAAAAATGTAGATCCGGCAGCAGCCACAGCGTCGCGACGCTATACACCAGCGTCGCAACGCTGCTGCTACACGTTGCAGCAGCAGCGCCTGAGACGCTGCTGCAAATCGCAGTAGCGGCGTCGCACGCTGCTGCTGCGATTTGCAGCAGCAGGGGGAGGGGGGGAGAAACGACATAGGGGGAGGGGAGGGGAAGAAATGGACGGGAGGGAGGAGGAGAGGGGAGGGGCGGCGGGCGGTGGCCGGAGCGGCGGTGGAGGCGGAGGCGGAGGCGAGGCGACGGTGTCGGTAGAGATGGGAGATATGAAATGGAATGAATTAAGTTTTGGTTGTGTTCTATATTTAAATAAAGTTGGTGTGGTAGGTAGCAGGGTGAGTATATATTTAATTTAATTTAAAAATATTATTATTAATATTAATTGTGAAATTAAAATCTGATTTTTGATTAAATAAAATAAAAATCTAATTTTTTAAAAGTCAAAACTAAACAGCTGGTTTAGTGTAATTTCCACATAATTTAAGGGGGAGGGGGGGGGTGGGTGGGGGGCGAACGAAGGCTAAATAAGTTTTGGACAGTCTTGTCCAGTGGACACTGACCTCGGAAATTATGAACCCCTTGGTGTACAAATTTTTTTTTGCAGGCATTGTACAGACAACACACATGGCGTGGGGTTTGCACATTTTTTTTCTTTTTAATACATGTGGGGTCGGGCCAGGGTCCTCTGGAAATTATTTTGTCTGTAAAGGGGACAGTCTGATTAGTCTCATCCAATCTATTGAAATCCTGTCTTGACCAATAAATTCAAGCCAAATTGCCAGGTGTCATTTGCAAGAACCAGATAAAAAGCATGATCACTGAGCAAGAAGACTCCCCTCGCCCTTCAACCTTCACTCTACAGCAGTGGAGCAACCATGTCAACGGCGGCGCCACCATTTTGTTCTTCACCAAGCTTCTCTGCTCAAAGACCACCATCTGGAGACTCAAGTTCTAAATCACAATCCAATCTTCTAACAACTAAACCCAAAACACTGCTGGAAAAACACCCACTCTATACCCCAACCCATTCAAAAATCTCCCTTCAATTCAAGGAGAAAATCCTGTGCCTCGAAATCATGGGCGTCGACTCCGGTCGAGCACTCTCCCAAAACCCGTCTCTCCACACTGCTTCTTTGCATTGCATCCAGCAAATAATCACCTTCCTCCAGTCCAAAGGCATCCATCAAAAGGACTTAGGCAGAATCTTCGGCATGTGTCCCCAGATCCTAACATCGGACATTAAAACTGATCTTAACCCAGTTTTCAATTTCCTGTCCTACGATTTGAATGTCCCCGACCAGAATTTTAGACAGGTCATCAACAAATGTCCCAGACTGTTAATTTCCAGTGTAAGAGACCAGCTTAAACCTGCTTTATTCTATCTTCAAAGATTAGGCTTCAAGGATTTGTATGCATTGGCTTATCAGGATCCCATTTTGCTAGTTTCCAGTGTGGAGAAGACGTTGATTTCTAAGCTGGATTATTTAGTATCCTTAGGATTTTCGAAAGATGATGCTGTCGGAATGGTTTTAAGGTGTCCTGGATTGTTCACTTTCAGCATAGAGAACAATTTCAAGCCTAAATTTGAATATTTTGACAATGAGATGAAGGGTGAATTGGAGGAACTGAAGGAATTTCCGCAGTATTTTGCATTCAGTCTGGAGAAGCGTATAAAACCTCGGCATATGGAGGTTGTACAGTGTGGAATTGAGGTCAGTTTGCCATTGATGTTGAAGAGCACTGATGAGGAGTTCAGAGAGTTAATAAGGCAAGGGGGTGGATAAGGGAGCCGGATCATATCCTGCCCTATCTTCAGTCATCTTAGAATAATCGAACAGAATTCATGAATTAAATTGAGTGACCAAGAATGATCAATGTGACCTGTGTAAATTTATTGGGAAGGGCTCTTTGGTGGTCTTTTTTTTTTGTTTTGTTTAATTCTAATTAACATTGTACTATTGTAAATTTCTCGTTTGTTTGAGTAAAATGATGTAATGAACCTTTGTACATTTCTTATTTCTTTTCTTGGTGGATGAATTATGATGCTACCAAAAATAATAACTATTGACTTCTGAGCTTGACGACTGAGAATGAGCACGTATGAGATCTTCCGGTACCTGAAACAAAGACGACGAGGAGTGTCTTCGTCGCTCATTCGATACTTAATTTAGAAAGAGAATTTGTGAAAAGATACGTGCAGAAAAATTATGTAAAAATGTACATTAACAATGAATTGGAATGAAGTATTTATAGAGGTAGGTAGTACATTCCTAGTATGATTGCAATGTTGAAATACCTAGGAGTTCTATCGTGATTGAAAGTTGCAACTTAATTGATTTTGTATTACCTACGTGTTTGGATAGAAGTGGAATTTCGATGATAGAATCCTTCCCGGATAAGGTAACATAATAACAGTAGGACTCTATTTCTTTTAGGTTTGGATAAGTCTTGATACGGGGGAGAGTCTTAGTGAGTCGAGAACTGCACGGTATGAGGTTTAATTATGATTTCGAGGAAAGCACAGTGGCCGAGGAGTCATGCCCGAGGAAGAAACAACACTGCGACACAAGTTTGGGAAAATTATCCTAGGGCCTCGTCCTCGAACTAAACCAATATTGAGATCATCACTGGCCACCGTGCATCATTGCCGGAGCCTCATGCTCGAGATTCTAGGATGTGATGCACATGGTAATAATAACATGAGCGTGAAACCTCGGAATCATATCTGATAATCTCTGGGATGAGGCTGTCCAGCCTTTGAAAAGGCATAGTCAGCCTATGGAATGACATGATCAATCTATGGAGAAGGAATGATCAGCCTTGTGAAAAGGCATGATCAGCTCATGGACATGCATGGTCAGCCTTGTGAAAAGGCTTGATCAGCATTGTGAAAAAGCACAATCAGACCATGGAAAAACATGATTAGCCTTGTGAAGAATGCACAATCAGACTTGTGGAAATGCATGATCAGCCTTGTGAAAAGGCATGATCAGCCTTTGGTTAAGTTCGGAATAAATATGGGTTAAAAAATGGGAGGCTGCCAAGTGGCCTCAATATTTGAGCTAAAAGCCACTTTTGTTGAATGGTGGCCACGTGTCATAGTCGAGATTAGGAGACCTTTTGACTTCTTCATCCTCATATAAATACCCTTCTACCCTACATCATTTCACTTTTCACTCTCTCAACCATCGTCTAACATCTTCGGGTTTAGTCTTAAGGTAAGACCTCGTGACTTTTAGATAATTTAAGCTTCTAAGCTTTCTTTCCTAAGAAATGTCTAGTAAGGGTTCCTCGGGGTCTAGCCCGTCCTCCGACGATGTAGGGCATTCTATAGTACCAATGGCCATCCCCTTAGATAATATGTCGGTCGTTAATGTCCTCGACCTCCGATGTAGGTATAAAGAGCACGAGGTTGTCAAGATCAGGAGGGAGTATGGCTTGATGCCTTTGTGTAACATTAGGGCCCCCAAGACCCGAGGATAGGGTTACGAGTGCACGGGAATGGGAGAATCATTTTCAAATATGCCCTTAAAGGGGAATGAGGTAGCCCCTTCACCTATTTTTTGTGGAGTTCTTGGTCGAGCATAATATGTGCCCTGGGCAACTCGTACCGAACGGGTGGAGGATAATAACCTATTTTTTTATAGCTTGCCGGGTACTTGTGATAAACCCGAGGTTCGACCTTTTAAGAATGGTCTTCGAGTTTAAGTTTCTTCCAAGTTTCAACTCTTTTGTGTATTTATCGACCCAGGGTAGATTTAGAATTCCTAAGATGTCGATCTCTCTCAAGGGGTGGAAGACGAGGTTCTTTTTTATAGCTCCTCAGGATCCCGACCATCCTTTCAGCCCTAGGTGGACGATCCCTGATACTACTCGGTTCAATGAGGGGCAATCATATTTCGAAGTGCTTGAGAGGGATCGACAAAGGTTGGAGGACCTCGAGCCTTTGGCCTATGACTTGGATCACCTCCTCGATGACGATATCCTTGACCTTGCTAATGTGAAAGGCCTCGAGGGTAGGGAAGCATAGTCTTCGGGCAACTAACATGTTTTTATTTGCATTGATGATATCTTCGGGCAACTAATATGTCTATTTGGTTTTGTGTTTTACAGAGCTCGAGATGACGTTCGACCCTGCCACACTTAATGTTGTAGCTTCGAGGAAGCCCTAGGGGCCTCAAGCTCGAACATATGGGCCGAAGAAGGGCAAGAAGAGAGCCCGAGAACCGGCACCAATCATCGCAGTGTGGGGGCCTGGAGAGCCTTCGGGCCACTGTTCCCAGACACCCATACAATCGCCACTACCTCCCCCGACGGTCAAAAAGAGGCCATCAATTCCAAGAAGCACGCCCGAGGTTGATGACCTCGAGGATAGACATCTACCACCGGGCCAATGCTCAAGGACTATAGGAGGTGCACTCCGATTCCAAGCATAGTTGGTCGATATGGAACGAATATCGACGTCGACATTTGGATGAGCACACTCAAGGCCATACTGTTAAGGTGAGATGTTTACACATTGACTAATATCCTAGACGCATTGTTTGCTTGACTAACCCTCCGTTTTAACATTACCAGACTTGAAGCGTAGCCCGGGGGCTAGCTCTCAAAGGAATGGACGACGCCCATAAAACAGCTGACCTTGTCGAGGATGTAGAGCATAGAGAAAAAAGAATTATTGAGCTTGAGGCCAAACGTCAAGCGAGGGATCAGAAGATAGTTGTTCTTGAGGGTGAGCTGAGGAAGGCCCGTGATGAAATTGGGGTTGCGAAGGACGAAGCTGAGAATGCCAAACTCGAGCTCGAGCAAAAAATGAAAGAATTTGAATCTAAGCTAGCCGAGGCTCGAGTTTCTACGATCGAGGACTTCAAAAGGTCCGACGAGCTTGCTGCAATTAAGGACGATTATACGCTCGGGGTCTTATAACTACGCATTTAAGCAGGCTTGAGCATACCTCAGGGCCAGTCTTCCTGATGTCAGTCAGGACAACTTGTGCCCCTTACCTGAAGTTACCAGTGGCCTAGAGCTTTCTGTATCCAAGGAAACAATGATTGGGGATGAAGCCAAGGCTGAAATGAGGAAGCTGTTGACCGGCCTGTGGACAATGATCTTAATTAAGACCTTTTATTTTACACATTTTATTTTGGTGATGTATATCGCCCAATCAGGGCCAACACTGTTATCTAATGTTTAATATTTGTAAGTGTATTGCCCGATCATGGGCTTGAATGTTCTCTTACTTTTTGATTTTTGCAAGCTTGATTACTTCTTGAATATATGATCGTTATTTTAGTATTGATGTTTTATTGCTCGCACACCAGTTGTTCATACTTTCATCAGTTTAGCTCGAACATTATAATCAATAAGTTAAAAACTCGAGCTCGAGCAACCTTATTTCAATAATTAAGGAACGTGGTTCTTAAGCCCGAGGATTTCAAATTCGAGCAACCAATTTAGAAACTCAAGGACTATTAGTCGGCTGAGCTCGAAGATTTCGAATTCAAATTTGAACGTTTGGAACCTAAGTACTATAAGACCTCTTAGCTCTAGGAATTTAAATTCAATCAATCAATTTAGGAACTCGAGGACTATTAGGCCTCTTAGCTCGAAGAGTTCAAATTGGAGCAATCAATTTAGGAATTCGAGGAATATTAGACCTTTGAGCCCGAAGACATTAAATTCGAAAAATCGTTGAAAGTATAATGAACACTCCATAGCAGGTAATAGCCAGATGAATATTAACCTGCAATATTTCCGATATAGTTGAATTTGAATAACATTGTGCTCGAGGAATTTGAGCCAAGCTATTTTACTGTTTAGGCTGGGGGTAAGGCTTTGAGGTGCTGCTCGATGGCAAGGCTTTGAAGTGCTTGCACGTGGCAAGGCTTAAGATGCTTGCTCGATGGCAAAGCTTTGAAATGCTTGCACGTGGCAAGACTTGAGGTACTTACTCGGTGGCAAGACTTGGGGTGCTTGACCGTGGCAAGGCATGAGGTGCTTGCTCAGTGGCAAGACTTTGAGGTGCTTGCACATGGTAATGCTTTGAAGTGATTGCACGCGGCAAGGCTTTGAGGTGCTTGCTCGGTAGCAAAGCTTGAAGTGCTTGCACGTAGCAAGGCTTGCGGTGCTTGCTCGGTGGCAAAGCTTGAGGCACTTCCTCGACCTTGCAGTTTTCGATACGAGAGATCTTTACAATTTCACAACTCTTAAATCGTCTTTGAAGATCATGAACTCTCAGACAGTATAAGCTCATCTTCTTATCATTTCTCTCAAATGTCCCCTCTATCTAGCCGACCACTAGTTGCGAATTGCTGAAAATTTGTATGTTTTCAAGCTCAAGATTAATGGTAAGCTCTTGCGCAATTATAATTACTTCGTACTCTGCCTCATTATTTGTAGCTTCAAATTCAAATCAGAGTGCACATTGTACTTCTGTATGCTTGTTCGGGTTGATAATTATGACCCCTGCACCCGAGCCCGAGGAGTTCGATGCTCCATCCACACATATCTCCCATATGTCCATGACATCAATGGTCGGGTTATTTGCTGGCCTCCGAGGCCTTAGGGTGAGTTCTGCTATGAAGTCGGCCAAGGTTCGTGCTTTAATCGAGGCCGGGCTTGAATTCAATGTCAAATTCGCCAAGTTCAATAGCCCACTTTAATAGCCTTCCAGACATGTCGGGCTTCTGAAATATATGCTTGAGTGGTTGATTAGTGAGCACAACGATTGGATGAGATTGAAAATATTATCGTAATTTCCTTGCTGCCGCCATCAGGGTAAGAGCTAGTTGCTCGGCCAATGTATACCCAATCTCTGCATCAAGCAATACCTTGCTCAGGTAGTAGATTGGTTGTTGAGCTCTGCTGATCTCTTTCACCAACACACCACTTACCGCGTTCTGAGAGACTGCTAAGTATAGAAATACAATATCTCCAGCTCCGACCTAGTAAGAATTGGTAGGGTTGTCAACGTTTGCTTGAGCTCCTGGAATGCTTTCCCACAATCCTCGTCCATTCAAAGTTATGATTCCCTCTTACAGCCTTGAAAAATGGGAAGCATCTATCCGTTGCACGAGACATGAACCTATTCAGGCGGCGACGCTGCCCGTCAGTTTTTGAACTTCTTTCTTCTTCCTAGGGGATTCCATGGATGTTAGCGCACGTATTTTGTCTAGGTAATGGCCCCGATCTTGTCGAGTAATGGCCTTCCCAGAATGGCATTGTAGGCCATTGAAGAACGGACCATCTGGAATGATGTGATCTCCGTTACCTGCTTCTGATTCGATCCCAATGTAAGTGTAAGTGGAAGATTGACGATTCCCTCCAGAATAATTGTACCACCTCCAAATCCCTGAAGCGAGGTTTTAACAGCTTTGAGCTGTTCGGCCGAAATCCCCATCCTAGAGTATGCCTCATGAGAGAGTACATTGGCCGCTCTCCCATTGTCAACTAGTATCCTATTTACCTCGAAATTAGCTATGATTGCTGATATGACTAGTGCATCATCTTGTGGATGTGACAGGCCTTCCAAGTCCCGTGACCCGAATGTGATTTCTTCCATGTCGTCAGGCACCGTCCTCAAGCTCGGGCTATACTACATGACATACTGCTTACGTTCACTATCCGAGTCTCCTCCTGATACTATTCCCCGAACAATAATGTTAATGGTTCATGTCGTAGGCTTGTCATTCCCCCCTCTCTCGGGACCCTTCACGCTGTTTCGATCATTCCTCAGGCGTTTCTCATAACTGACGTATGAACTTAAATATCCCATCTTTATTAGAGCATCAATTTCTCGCTGGAGGGCTTTGCAATTCTCCATTGTATGCCCATGGTTCCGATAATAATCACAATACTTGCTACTGTCTCGGGCATTAGGAGGGGATTGCATCCTCGATGACCATTTAAACTCCTTCATATCCTTGATCTCCATTAAGACGTTAGACGTGGAAGTGCTCAATCGAGTTGATGACGTCAGTTGCATCCCCTGCCTCTATTTGTTCTTGTTAGCTTCTGGACGAGGATTAAAATCACGGTGGCTTTTGTGTTCGGGTTTCTCTAAGGCCGGGCGAGAATTACTCATCATGTTCAATGTTTCCTCCATATTAAAATATGGCCTTGTTTATTTCTGATTAAAATCATATTTTAATCTAAGTAAAAGTCAAACAATCAATATTAACTACATCTTTCATCGGTTTCACAACTCTTCAACCAAACATTTCAAAAACTTCTATCACAATTTACTAAAAATTTAATTTTAATCTACACCAAACACGCACATGATTTTAATTCGAAACAAATATGGCCAAAACATATTTCGGTAAAGTGGTTCGATTCGGGTTCCATATTTATATTTGAGTGGTGCTATGTGTACACATAATTTTTTACACAATGTTTTACACCTCCCTCACATGGAGGGGGGCCCATGATTATTTTATTATGTGTGGACCCCTCCATGTGAGAAGGTGTAAAATATTGTGTAAAAAATTGTGTACACATAGCTTTATTCTTTATATTTTGAATAAACGGCCAAAGCCAAACCACATAGCACCATTAATTAACACATACTAGAAAGAGTGACTCAGTGAGTCCGAGTCGCCGCCCTCTTTGAATTGCATAATAATTTTGTTTGCGAACACTACTAACGTCGGCTATTTTCGTCATTGCTTCGTGCTTTTCGTCCTCTTTCCTTCGAGCCAGGGATTCCATCTCCACAAAAATCTCTCCGAATTAATACTTACACGTATAGACACAGAACTCGAATACATATATTGGGATTCAGGAGATGTTATTTGCAAGGGGATTGACCCGGGTAGCGAGGTCGGGCTACAGCCGAAGTCGATGGATCTTGTGTTACAATGGACACCAATTGCTACGCCACACCAATCACTTTCCTGCCCCCATTCACTCTTCTGAACAGGTGAATTACTTGTTCGGTTTGTGTTTTCTGTGATTGTTGTTTCTATGTTTAGGTATTGTTTGGAAAGTTGTGTTTCTAGCTATTGAAGTTAATTTGTACATTGTGATTACCTGATGGGTTTATAGTGGAGAGGCTGCTTTGTTGTGGGCGCTAAATTAGTTTACCGAAGTGTAGCTCAATAATTTACTGCATAAAGTTTGCAGCTTTTTATGTTGGTGATGCTGTTATCTTGATGGAGATTTTATGTAGACCGTTTAGTAATGTGTTCTTGATAAGGTGTTTCTTGAGGTGACGTGGAAGTTTGTGAATTTCTGTAATTGTGATGTCTGGTAGCTAAAGTATTAGAGAGCGTTTATTGAGTTAAAAGTTGGGTCTTGGAACAAATGTTTACCAGATCATTTTGAGCTGATTTCTCTTTTGTTCTTAAAAAGTGTTGCCTAGGCTAAAATCATTGGAAAGATAGAAAGATGAAGAGCGAGTAATTTTGCAATGCTTAGTACAACTGTAAAGTGGCAAATATTGGAAGGCATGAATTTCATGTTGGTAGGCATAAAAGATCTTGGAGAAATTTTTAATTCACGCAGTAGTAACTAGGGCTCGCATGGATTTGGTTACTGGTTGTTTTAGGATTTTAGCAGGTGATATTTGCATAATGAATATTTTGTAACTCTGGTTGTTTTTCTCGTTTTCACCTATTGTCTATTTTTCTTTTTCTCAAGTCATAAGGTATTATTCTTCCACTCTACCATTCCCATCTTACTGTTGTGTCCTTTTTTCTTAATCTTGATTTCCTTTTTTCTGATAACTTGAGTTACTGACATTTATCTGCCATTCATAAATTGTGATTGTTTATACTATATTTGTTATTGTTGCTGGTGATTAGTAGGTTTTGGGTTGCAGAGTTATTTATTCCTGGGTTTCAAGTGCCCTTAGTGGTATTGGGAAACAAGCTCATCGTCAGAGCAGCTCTGTAGAGGTTGGCTCAATTCTTAATCTTCTTGCTTACTGTGTGTGAGCCAATTTTTTTGAGTTGCTTATTGTCCTGTGTTAATACAGTGATTCAGGATACAATAGCACAAGATGACACTGCATTTCTTAGTGTTTACTCTGTTACCTTTCACATTTTGCTGCTGGATTGTATGTTTGGGGTCTGTAAAGACATGGGAAAGATATGAATTAATTCACTTAACAATTTTATATTATTTTTTATCTCTCAGGAGCAACTAGATCCATTTTCTCTTGTTGCCGATGAGTTATCGATTCTTGCAAATAGGTTAAGGTCCATGGTAGTTGCGGAGGTATTTGACATTCATGTGTATTTGATTTGGTTGACAATTGGTTGTAATAATGTAAAGTAGCGCCTCTTTCAATCTCTTGTAGGTTCCAAAACTTGCCTCTGCTGCTGAGTACTTCTTTAAAATGGGAGTGGAAGGAAAAAGATTTCGGCCCACGGTAACATCTTTATTTCAATTTGGGGGGTCAAGCGCCATGATCCTACGATAATCTTAATGGTTTTATTTTGCAATTTATATTGTCATTACTAAGATCTTGTGAAAATAGAGAACTATTATTGGGAAAGGGTAATGTGTTATCACTGAATTTGTCTAGGGCAGTGTGAGTGTTATGGGTAGAACCATAGTGGTAACTTTTATTATTGGTTGGCAAGAGGATAATCTTAATCTCATGTACTGTTATATTCTTCTTAGCAGCGAGTTAGATGAACTTTTTATATACATTCTGCATTGGTGGTTATCCTACTTCCATGAATTGTTAATATAACTAATGTACCTTGCACTTGCAGGTTTTGTTATTAATGGCAACAGCTTTAAATTTACCAATGTCCAGACTACCTCCTGATGCTACTGTTCATACTTCGTCAGTGGAATTACGCACAAGACAACAATGTGTAGCTGAGATAACAGAGATGATCCATGTTAGTCTCTTTCCCCCTCCCACCCCCCCACCCCCCCCCCCCCCCCCCCCCCCAAAAAAAAATCCAACCACCACACTGAACCCATAACATTACAGGTGTAGGATCATCATCCGAAATTTTTACTACATTCAATTTGTTGCAACCCCAATGTACTTGAGCATGGCGAGTTAGTAAGATAATATGTTGACAGGATTTGAATATACTCTTTCCATCATCCCAACTTTGGGATTCATGGTGGACTGCAGGATTTGAATTACAGGGTATTACCTAAATATCGTTTGGGTGGTGTCTAGCATCCTAGAGGCTATGCATGTTGTAATGACAGCATTCAAAAAGTCTAGCACTCTTTTAACTTTTTGGTTTTTAACCTTTTCTATGTTTAGGGCTGAATCACCAATAAATTAGTATGATTGCATTGGCAGATGGTGGAAATTGACCTTTTTAAAGGTCATGAGGAAATAGAAAAAAAAAGTTGTGTGGTTTCTTTGAATTCTGTAGATTATGGAGCTACATCCGGAAATACTCGTGTAGGAATGTTTAAATTCACCTTCTTACACTTGTTTACTTGTAATTCTTTCCATATCGTATATTCTCTTTTACCTTGATTTTCATTGGCTTTTGTTTTTCATAGATTGTTCTGCACAAAAATGGAAAAGCCCAATAAAAGACTAATATTGTCCAATATTGTTCTACGACTTCCTAGTGAACTGAACAGTTTTCAAAATCTTTCAATTTCCCTTCTGAAGGTGCCATAACTCTAGTGCTTGACTGTCTTAGGAGAGAAAAAAATGGTTACTGATTTAGGGCAACAATGAACAATTATTATCATCTCCTCTATTTGGTAGGTTGCCAGCCTCCTTCATGATGACGTGTTGGATGATGCTGATACGAGGCGTGGGATTGGTTCGTTGAACTTCGTGATGGGAAATAAGGTATTTGGTTCTTATTTTTAATAAATGTTAAGGAAGAAAAAGAAAATTGGGAAACTTGAATATGACCATTCGTAACTTTGCAACATCTGCTTTGTTTATCTTTCACGTTTGCGAATTATGAATTTATGATAATGGAATGTTCTTCTGCTTTATATTCTATCTCTATGTTATGGTCCACTATTATTTTTGGTTGTTTTCTTTCATTTATTTTTATTTTTATGAGGTATGTGTGGTCTTCCTCTTTCTTTAATGTTGTAAACTTTTATCATTTTTCTTAAAGAGGAAATTCCCCTGTAGGGACACTTTTAGAGTAAGAAAATGAATTTTGTCCACTACTTTTGGCTTTGTAAATATTATCCATTTTTTATTTTCTAATACACTTCTCTTCAAATGTGTTACTAAGTTCACCCCCCTTCGTTGTTGCACGATTTCAAGATTTTTCCTCAATCTAAGCAAAGTTGACAAGACTTTCTAGTCCATTCATACCATCTAAGCATTCTTGTCAAACTAGGCAAAGTCATGATATCTTTTAGTCAATTTAGACATTATAGTCTTCTTTGTCAACTTAACCTAGATTGCCTAGACATTTTCATTAGAAGTGCTACAGTCATTTTGCAAGACTGAATAGCCATATGTAGCCCCTTTTTGGTACTACTTAAAAAATTGATTAAAATCTAAGTCAAAGTCAACAATTAATTTTAATTGCACATTTCATGAGACCCACATCTTTTCAACCACACATTCAATTAACTTTTATCAAAATCTATGAAAAATCTAATTTTAATCTCTACTAAACAGATGCATATCAAAAATTTTGGTGGGAGACAAATTTCATTTGGCCAAAAAAATATTGACTAGTTAGAAATTTTCTGTCACAAAGACTTTCTAGAAATTTCTTAAGAAACAATTGAACTTGCGGTAATTTAAAAAATGAGGCCCATTACTAACACCAGATATTGATAGGTTTAGGCATGTGTGGGAATGCTAATAACTACCTCCAGAGCAATCTTTTAGCAGCAGCTGTTGGAGATAACCTGAGTGGGAGTAATGCTTGTATTCACTTAAAATCCCTCATGGTTATCCCATCATCCCATGAGTTGAGTCTGATTAAACATTCTGAGGAGTTTGGTAAATTAAATGCTTTTTAGCAGGCCATTTGTTGAGCCCCATGTGTATTTATTATTGTTCTTGACTCGATGTGCTCTATGGGGTACGAGTCTAATATTGATGGATACTTTTCCTGATCCTTCTGTCCAAACCTATTTTAGACGAAAAAAGTTGCCGATCTCTGCCCCAAGTTCTTTTAGATGATACAGTCCTAGATGAAGTTTTGTTGGTTTACTAAGTTAAGATTCCTAAACATGTTGCCTCCCCTTTCCACACAAAGGGAACAAAATGAGAAATTAGAATGAAATGGAAGTCTCGAAAGAAATTGGAAGGTAAAAGGGAATTAAAAACCTAGCTTTTACAGATAGCTTTCCTAGCGTTTTGATCTTCTGTTCAGCTGTTTATACTGGCTATAATTGATTCGTAGCCTTTGATGGTTCATTCTGATCACTGCTTTTGAATTAAATAAGTTATGATACACTTACTTTTATTGTTTAACATTGCAGTTAGCTGTATTGGCCGGTGATTTCCTGCTTTCTAGAGCTTGTGTTGCACTTGCCTCATTAAAGAACACCGAGGTATTCTGTCCCTTTCCTCCCCTTTTTATGGGATTCATTCCATACCCCCAAAATGTGCTTTCTCATAACAGGTTGATGCTAGAGTATCCCTTCATATCTTCTGATCAGTTATTAGCTATATCTATGTGTCACAGACTCTAGTTGTGGCCCACGACACTGTGTGCAGGCTCTAAAGCAACTTTCTATCCTCTTAACTTTCATTTGTTTTTATGTTCTGTTTTGTCTTTACAGGTTGTATCCCTCTTGGCAACAGTTGTTGAGCATCTTGTTACAGGCGAGACAATGCAAATGTCCACTACATCTGATCAACGTTGCAGGTGTGCTGCTTCATGATGGTATCACTGGCACTAACTTTTGATTGAAGATAACGGATAGAAATTCATAAGTTAAACACTCGTATATTTTCTTCACTGAGCTGCTAAGGTGTTAATAATGAAAGATAGTTTGGAATTTTGACAATTCCTGAAGGGAGATGTTTCCAACCATCCTGTAAGTGAGTTCAAGGCAAGTGGCAACTGCACTTGTTCACATTAGTTTTTGAAACTTGTAAAAATAATAAGGATGAAAAATAAGTGAAGTTAATGGTTATGACTACAATAGTTCATTAATGATGTTGGGTGGTCGACTACTGCTTGCAATAGGCACAAGAGAACGTGATACTGTTTACGAAAGTAGTGAACTTTTGTGATGGCCATAGGTTGTTTGAGGAGGTTTCCACATACATTAGCCATTAGGAATCTTGCTTCTTTAAGCATATAATTGTTTCTTGTTGCAGCATGGAATACTACATGCAGAAGACATACTACAAGACTGCATCATTGATTTCAAATAGCTGCAAAGCAATTGCCCTTCTTGCTGGGCAAACAACAGAAGTTTCAATAATGGCCTTTGAGTATGGAAAAAATTTGGTCCGTGTTCTTTTCTAAGCATTTCTTGTATAGCAATTAGCTCAATAATTCAATTGATCAATTGTCCTGTGATTGTCTGTGCAGGGGTTGGCATATCAACTAATAGATGACGTTCTTGACTTCACTGGCACATCAACTTCCCTTGGAAAGGGCTCCTTGTCTGACATTCGCCACGTACTCTTTCTATCTGTTTATATTGATTTGATAGAATCCTGATATGATCAAATTTATTATATAATTGGTGGATGGCAATTTCTGTAATCATTACGGGCATGTTTGTACTTGCTTAACTTATTCTACGTAGACCTGTCTGGAAAGAGATTAACCTTTAACTCCTTTTGGCAGCATCACAAAAAGTTGGATTAGGGTAAATTATTGGAAGGATCAAATCTTTAGATTTCAGAAACGTGCTAATGAAAAATTCATCTCATTGTGTTGATCCATTTTGTTGCACTATATCATGGAATCTATATTATGAGTGTTAATATATGAAGTACTTCCCATAGTCTCTTAATACCAAAGCAATTTTTTCTCCTTCCTTTGTTTTCAGTAATGTGAATCGATTCTAAATCCCTGGCTTACCCTTCAGTTTCCAAGAGCACCGGATGCTTTTGGTTTATGATGCTTTTTTTTGCACGTATGTGCAACTGCGAGTAAATGTTAAACTTATGATGGTATCTAATTACTGATAATATAAT
Source organism: Fraxinus americana (assembly GCA_035079005.1). Classification (NCBI taxonomy): domain Eukaryota; kingdom Viridiplantae; phylum Streptophyta; class Magnoliopsida; order Lamiales; family Oleaceae; genus Fraxinus; species Fraxinus americana. The sequence continues at coordinate 34,898,329 of CM068709.1, read as the reverse complement.
GCCATTACCTGCTTAATATACCCTCCTGATTTGAGAAATAACATACTGAGAATCAATGAATTTCAGGGGATTATTACTGCTCCAATATTGTTTGCTATGGAGGAGTTTCCTGAGCTGAGAGCTGTTGTCGATCAAGGATTTGACAATCCTGTAAACGTGGATCTTGTAAGATTTCTGCAAACTTTAGATATACTGATTTTACAAAAGCTGCTTTGGTACTCTCTCTCTCTCTAGTTAAGAGACAAATTTTATTTTATTTTTTGGTTTTTTCTATTCTATTAAACCAGTTAATTTGGGGAAAATTTTCTCAAAGTGATTGACAAAAAACATGAAATGCTAATACAAAAATCTGTTTAGGGGACGATATAGCCCGTCAGATGGGCAAGGAAATGATTCCTTGACCGTGTAAATTATGTTTTGCTTAGAGGAATCTAATGTGAATCTGCTCTTCGTTTTCATTTTCTTCTCTCTTTCAGGAAAATGATTTCTCATGTTTTAGACAACTCTGTTTCTTTAATCAAAGCCTTTGGGTTAGTTGATCCTCTTTGTGTAGTTTAGGGATAAAACTGGTGTAACTGAAACTACAGGCTTTGGAATACATTGGAAAAAGTCGCAGAAAAGTTTCCATTCTTTCTTCTCTCTTTGAGGAAAATGATTTTTCGTGTTTTAGACAACCCGTTTAATAAAATCCTTTGGGCTAGTTGATCCTCTGTTTGTATAGTTGAAGGGATAAAACTGATTTAACAACTGAAACTACAGGCTCTGGAATACCTTGGAAGAAGTCGCGGAATACAGAGAACAAGGGACCTAGCAAGAAAGCATGCTAATCTTGCTTCTGCTGCAATTGATTCCCTACCTCGAAATGATGACAAGGATGTTCAAAGATCAAGGCGGGCACTCGTAGAATTAACGCAAAGAGTTATCACTAGAACAAAGTGAAGATATATAGCTAGATCCCAGGTTCAAACTTGAAACAGCTAGGAAAATTTGTTCATTCTTCAGGCGATGTTTCTGTTTCAGGGGGAGAACATTCCCCAATTTAGTTCATTATTTCTTTTAACTGTTAATAATTCTGCATTGGAATGCTATTTTGCATGTAATCACTTAATGGGAAATCGAGTAGAATAAGTACTGCCATTTTGCAAATGTCTGTGGACGATGTGCTTGCTAACATTCCTAGAATCATTAGATCTACCCATCCTCGAGCATGTCATGGTAAGTGACTGGATATGGTGAGCTTGGTTCTACCGATCCAATTTCATGCATTGAAACTGTAATGGAAGCTGCATTAGTTTTTGGACAATTATCTTTTCCTCTTCATTTGGGAGAGTTGAGCAGGCTCAGCCTTTTGGGAAATTTGCACTTGCTACTCTCTATACCCTGTCGTGCTGAATAAATTGATATAGCATGGTGTGGACCATACTGGGTCAGTCTGTGCGCTGATGAAGAAAATTATATATAGGAGTGTAGAACTTGAATCTGACTGTAGTATCTAGTTCAACGCACTGAACACATCAATACCCTTTCTCATTTGAACGAAGTCTCATTGATTACTTGACAAATATGAACGAATCAAAAATGAAAATTCATATCAAAGAAATGAAGGGTATAACATTTACTTGACAATATAATTAAATATGAACCGATTCAAAAGGAAAATTTATATCAAAGACATGAAGGGTACAACTTACTTCAAGAAATATATGAGAAGTGCAGGGGAAGTGAAACACTGATAATTATACAAGCTATTTGCGTAAAGTATAATCAAATTCAAACTTGATGATACTAATCACACGGTCAAATGTAGTCCGTACCAGCAGGAACTTGCCTCGATCATTAGTAATTCTTCAACGATGGCAAATCTTGGGAGATAAATACTGCCCAAGCATCCTATAACAAATGAAGCAAAAAAGTTAACGAAATTCATATTTTCCCTCGAGTCTGCTAAAATCTCATTTCCATTTGTTCCATTTTTGTGGGAGTATATGCAGATTTATCAGTTGCATCAGTAAAACGAATGAACTAACCTGAAGAACTGAAAAGGCCTTCTCTGCTATGTATTTTTGTGGGACTGTGGCTCCCCTTTGTTGCAGCTTGTCCGGGTGTAGACATAACTGTGCTCTCTGATATGCCTTCTTCACTTGAGAACTTTTGATTAGATTCGATAGAGGAATAGCGAGCCAACCACTTGCAGGCCATAGAATCTGAATGGGGTAACCAAATAAAAAAGAGCAGTTTTTCAGCTAACTTGCATATAATAAGCAATACTGATAATAATTTTGAGACTGTAAATCGATCTAACATGATGCAGTGTAGAAAGCAGCAACCGGATTTCAGCTTCCTTGCCAGTCGACCACAGCCTAATGTTTTCATCCACTAGTTGCGCTTCCATCTCTACCTGTTGCAAATTATGAAATTGATCAAAAGCTCAATAACTCGTGTACCAAACATACCATGAATGAATAATCTGATGGACCTTCTCCCCAATTTGAACACAATAGGATGCTACAAATCAAGACCTGAAAAAGCATTTTCCGACTCCCAACAACTTTAAAGAACCAGACACTCAAAAATAGCCACTGGTAATCTCTGTGGATGATGTTCTTTCTTACTCGTAATCACAAGATAATGACAATTTTGACGCTTTCGTGCTTCTTTTATTGATTACATTCATGAAACACAACACCGTTCAACTTGAAATTCTTTCATCCTACAGAGAATGGTACCATAGACAGTAAATCTGTTGGAAGCTTACAATTAAGACGTATATTCACTGTTTTTTCAGTTTCATATAATATTTTTAGCATGCCATAATATATTTTTGATCTCTAGTAAAATCAACAATTACCGGCAGCCCTTGTGTTGATCCATGACCATCCATTTGCTCCTCTTCTAGTCGAGGCTCCTCTAGAATTTCTGCAAGAGTTCAAACAGACATGAAAAAGATGTAATTATCACCACATACAAAACATGATGTACATGTTGAGCCACTTCATCTAAAAGCTTAAGTTTATATAGAGGGTTTAAATTTGTCTATTTGATTTTTGTCCCAACATGCTCGGGATGAACTTATTATTTTTGGTTAAAGGTCTCACACATGTACAATTAAAAAAAATAGTGTGGAAACAAATACTTGAACCCAGGACATTTGCCTGTTTTGATGTCAAATTCAAGCTTTTAGACTAGGCGGTTCAACAATACACAATCATTTTAATCAATTGGCTAGAGAAACTCAGAACCTTCTGCAAGGGGCTCTTTCACTTGTTCTTGTGTGCTCGAATTATTCTCCAAACATTGTGCCTGAAAACTCTCCTTTGCCCATGCAATTGCTTCGTCTACGCCAATTGCTTCACTCGTTCCTTCCCAATGATCAGAGTTGATCTCGATAACATAAGACCTCGTATCTTCATCCCCCTCTTGTTCTGTCCCGTGTTTCTGGAACATCTTGTTCAATTTATCCTGTGGCTCTTCACAAACTGAAGAGACCGTGGATGATGGTGAATTGAGTTCTGTATTCTCAGTAGACAATCTAATGCTTGTGTTCCATATTGGTTCAAAATTAAATGTCTCGGGGGAAGGATTTTTTTTACAAAATCCAATAGGGGAACTTCTAAGGTTCTCATTGTAGTCATCTTCAGTACTGTACATTGACTGATTGCCTGCAAATATTGGCACGCTCTTTTGTCTTTGGTAATGTTCAGGCACCTTTCTTGTTGAAGTCCATCTCGATCCGACATTTATTGGCCTGAAAATCAAGCACATCATCCACATTAAAAATCTACATAAATCTTAAACATGAGTATATGAATGTGAAAACATTGTAAGAAGTTTTAGGTTGAACGCCTAATTTGCTACAGTTCAGGTCATAGCACTACCCTAACAAGTCTAGAGTTGTGAGTACACCCTCGTCAGTCTCTACAAATACAGCTATTTATGTGTTGCCAGCGATCAACTCATATAAAAGGCGAAGCTAAGTGCCACCTTAATTTATTATGAATTGCAAAGCCCGTGAAAAATAGTTATGGTGGCGGTGATATTTGAACCTGGTATCTTCATTCCTCTAATTCTACAATAAACTACTCTGTCTAAACGATATGTTTTGAACTATTTCACCTGAGCTTGGAAGCAAAGAAAGAGACATCGTTGTCACTGTTGACGCAGACCGTCGGCCGGAGAGGGCTGAGATCCTCGGAACTCAACGCCGAGGAAGAGCTTGTCTTTGATCTTGTCCTTGACCTCACCACCTTTTCATCTTTCCAACCAAAAATATCATTATAAAACTCACCCCTCCTCTGCCGCCCTCCCCTATTCGACGGAATCCTAAACTCCGGCAAGTTTCGTCCACTCCTCCCCGACACCGAACCGACTCTCTCCGGCTGTCTGAAAATCTCCTCGTAGAAGAAACCCGTCGATGAAAATGATCTTGAAAATCCAGTGCCACTGGAGAACTGGCGAGAGAGAATAGTACGAGGAGGACCACCAAAAACGTCGTTAAAGTCTTCAGGGTCCAAAAGGATGTTGTCGGAGTTGGGATTTCTACTGTGAGAGGTTTCCTCGGTGGATCGCCGGCGAAGGAGGTTTGATTTGACCGTTGCTGTTTCAGTTGATTTAGTGGGCATTCCCATTCCCATTCTCATTCTCCATGACTCGTCCATATTTTTCCGGCCAGATGCCGGTGAGAACTGTCTCGCCGGCGAAAATTAAGAGACAGGATTTGTTGGCAGTGATTAATGTTAATTAGAAGGAATAATATCATACGCAATAGTCTATATATGCTGTGATCATCTCATATGACACGCCGGCTTACCTGGAAAGCTGCCTTTCTTGATGCTATTGCCACCCGATTTATGGCTAATTATGATTGCTTGAAAATAAAATAAGCTTATTCGTATTCGGTATTCCTTTTCATGACAAATTAATATTCATTTTAGATAACTGTAAGGTTGGTTATTAGTCAATTTACAATATATTAGGAGCAAAAATGAATTGATGTTAGAGTTTCTTTCCTGAAAAGGCCCATCTTTATATAATCTACTTTAAGTCTGTTTAACCTAAAAAATCAGATTTTTCTTAAATTTTGATATAAACTGATAATTGTATGATTGAAAATTGTGGATCCTACGAAATATATAATTAAAATTAATTTTTAAATTTGACTTGAATTTTAACCCAGTATTTAAATTACTAGGTTAATTTATTAAAGATAATTTTTCAGTCATATTTGGACCCTTTTGAGTTGACCATTTTTGCTCAACTAACGATCGAATTTTAGCGATGCCTCTATGTGGACCTCTTCGTCGTGCAAGTATTAGGCAAGAGTTGGGTTGCATGGCCAGTCGATGCACATGGTGTGTGGTCAATACCATTTATTGTCCCCACAGTATTATTAAAGAAGAAAAATAAGTTAAAATTATATCAATCATATTATAGTTCAATATTCAATAGTAAATACTAAAACACGCACTCAGTAGTTATATTCATGATAACACAACACACCAGTTCGCAAAACAATTCACCTGAGAAATTCAATAAAATACTAGGAAAAGAATATTAAAAAAAGAAAGTCGAAAAAAGAGCTCAAAAGGCAAATGAAAGAAAGCGATTGATAGCTCCAAGGGAGACAATGCGTGCTGTCTTAGTTGGTAGACATTAAATCCTTTCACCTCTCTCCTTTTTTCTCTTTTTTCTTTTTTCTCTTTTTTTTTTGAAAAGCAATTATAGTCATTCACTTTCAAAAAGCAGAGATCATAATCAATCTTGAGACGATTGCATTTTCCCCATTTGGGCCCGGCATATTTATCCTTACCGTCATGTTAAGAATATTAGAGTGACTTAACATATGTAAATGTAACCAATTGATCCACAGTCGAGCTTCGAAATAATTCCACATTCAACAGATGAAACTGAGATCAGATGTTCAATATATATGTATCAAATCTGCAGGTTGGCTGAATTATTAATCTAGATTGCACATGCATCAATTAGGCTGAATTATTAATTTATACTGCACATGTATCAATTGATAAAGAGGGTACAAATTGTGGTACAAGGCAGAAATTGTAAGGGTCACTGCAAGACAACCCCCACTAGGAGTTGCCTTAAAGACTAATAATTTTAAGAAATCAAGGTCCACAAGTTTCTTCACAGTTACTCAAGCTAGTAACCTTGAGCTGTAACAAGAATATCTCGAGACAAATTTGCTCATGAAAAGAACTATATATTCAGCTCAAAATGACAATTACTGTGGATGTCCAAATTACCAACTATTTCAAAATTGAAAAATAATAGCTAAATGTTTGAAATATATCATACCAGGGGCAAAATCCATTGCAGTTAATTCAGAAGGGGGCTTTCACCAAGTGCGGTTTCCTTTAACGTCTATCTTCACTTACTACTATCGTGATGGTTTGGCCACACGCCTAGATGCACAATGAAAACAGGAGGGTCTAGAGTTAATGGCAAGCATAAAGAAAGAAGTCGACCCAAAATTTCATGTTATTAGGTTATTGAAAAGAATTACTGCTCTCAAAAGAGCAGAATGAATGATGAGATCACGTAAGTCAACCTCAAACAAGTACCGGAGACGATTTTATTGAGTTGAGTTGAATAGACATCTCTTTGCCTAAGAAGATCTAGGGTAGTTTCGTAGCTGCAGTAATGTGAATTAAAAGCATGACCGCACCTACAGCTCTTTAAGCCAGATGAACTCCTTGACCAAACCCAGCATGGTGACACTTGTTTGAGATGTGGCCACGCTCCACAAACCGTAGCATAAGTTTATCTGATTCGTGAACTTTCCCCTCTAACATTAGTTCCTTACTCACCTTCTCGCATAACTTAATATCAGGAATCAGATTCCTATTGAACATCCGACAAGCCACTTTATATGAGCCGAGAGAATTTCCTTTCTTCATATAACTTTCCATGAGAACATGGCACGTGTTCGCATCAGTTCTTGATGCCGTTCTCAGAACTTTCCCCAATAACTTATAAGCCTTATCGACATGTCCAGAACTGCAAAGCTTTTCAATGATTTGGTTGTACACAGTTCTGAAGTCTTGTTTTGGAAGCATCTTCTCCAATAATTCTAACAGATCATCTACCCTGCCTTGACGACAGAAATGATGAATGAGCGAGCGATATGTTACAGTAGTAGGAAGCAAACCACTGTGAAGCATTTTCTTGGCCAGTTCAGTTGCTTCATCTATTCTACCCTTCCGCCCTAATGCATCAATGACTGTTGTATACGTAACAACATCAGGGTGTTTGTTACTTAAATACATGTCATCAAGGACAGATACAGCAGCCTCTAAGTCACCCTTTTGACAGAATCCATGAATGACAGTAGTAAAGTTTACCACATTGACAGCACACCCTTTATGCAGACACTCCTCCATAAACTTTTTTGCTTCACTTGCTCTGTCCTCTCGACATAGAGATTGAATCAAGAGGTTAATTTCAACCGGAGTAGGAAAAAAGCCCTTTCTGATCATTTCCCGGGCCAAATCACATGCCTCAGACAGCTTCCCTTCTCGACGAAATCCATGCATTAACACACTATATGTCACCGCATTTGGGGTCCACCATTCCTCCTCGCTCATGTGCATCATCTCCCTCGCTTCTGTTGAGTTCCCACTCCTACAAAGGCCATTTAACAATGCTGTATATGATACACAGTTTGGCTTACAACCATGCTTGTACATCTGCTGAAGTAACTTTTTAGCATGATCAAGCTCTCCAACTTGACAAAACCCATTCACAACAGCAGTATATGTCACAACATCAGGAGTGCATCCTTTTGAGATCATTTCATTCACAAGTTCTTTTGCTCTATCCATCCTCCCCTTCTGACAGAAGCAATCTATTACTGCACTGTACTCGACCTTATCAATAAAGAACCCTTTTTCTTCTGCTTCTCTCAGAAATCCTAATGCCTCGTCCGCATGAAGATACTTGGAAAGCATATGAATAATGGTGTTGTAAGTAACTTGGTCGGGCAACAATTTACTATCCTTCAGCATATTCTCCATCAACCCTCTCACTTCATCGATCCTTTTCTCCTTGCAGAGAAATCCCATAATGGTATAGTAACTAACTTTATCTGGGGAGCAACCCTTGAACGGCATTTCTGAGATTAGCTCCATTGCATTTTCAAGTTGATGTACATCACAGTAACCCTTGATTAAACAATTGTATGTAATGACATCAGGTTTAATCCCAATAACTTGCATTCTTTCCAAGAACTTCAATGCCTTTTCCAACTTATGGCCTTTCACCAGAGCATAAATTGCAGTATTACATATGGACAGATCAAGTTCTACTCCCGCTTTTTGCATTAGAGTTAATATCTGCATAGCTTTTCTAATATCCCCAGCCCTACTGAAAGAAACCATCACACAACCAAAATCTTCAGGCCTACACTCAATCTTCCTCTTTACCATAAGCTGGAGCACCCGCTTAGCCCCCTGACACAACTTAGTCTTACTAAGAACTTGAAGCATTGCATAATACACAATTGGATCGTGTCTGTACCGCCATTGACTATCTGCCCAATAAAAGAACTTCAAAGCAACCCTTTCATCAGACTGAGCCCTCAGTACAGCACAAACTTGCCTAGACTTCAAACTTCTCAACAAGTGCCTCAACTCCCCTTCAAGCTTTGGAGTCCATGCTGCCCGAAAATCAATTAACCTACAAACTTCTTTCACTAGTGGGTGTCTTGATTCATCTTCATCCCCCTCAATACTTCTACAAACTTCACTTTGCTTTCTATTCCTATTATATGAATCCAAAACCCTTAATTCAATTTCACTGTCCTCCTCACTCTCCATCCCTTTTTTGAACTCCACAGACTCGCCCGATATATCAAGGTTATATTTTTCTCCACTCGTATCAAGAAGTCCATCTGAAATCGAAATTTCACATTCTTTAAAACCCTTTTCTCTAATCCCAACATATCCATATTCAACATCGTCTCTTTCCAGAGACTGCCCACGAACTTTAGGGTTCAAAACTGAAGGAAAGTTCGGGTTTTTACACGATTGTGACGAAAAATACGTAATAACTCCATTACAAGTAAGCGGGCTTTCATGAAAATTGTCCCCAAACCAAGTAAACTTACTGAATTTGCGAAATCTAATCAGGGTTTCTCTGATTTTGTTACGAGCATCGGAACTAAATGGCATTTCCGTGAATCAAATTGCAGTAAACGAATTTCATAAAAAAATTTATCAGATAATTATAAAGAGAGATCAGAGCTTACGAAGGTACAATTGAATGGAATCGTGCTCAAGTTAGGATCTTTACGATAGTGTGAGAGAAAATTGTGTGCATAGGAATTTGGGATTTGATAATCAAGAAAATTTGATTCAGGATTCAAGTGCCATAATGAAAAATGTTTGGGGACTGAAGATGCAATGTTTTCTTCTAATCTTTCATTTACAGGGGCCTTCAAATTTTAAGGTCTAACAAATTGTCTCGGCCCGGCCCAAACATAGTAATCGTTACCTATGGGCTATGGCTAACATATATATACGAGGAAATTACACAAAACCCTACTTTTCAAAATCCATATTCAAAAATCAGATCACAAGTTTAACTTTTCAAAAATCAGATATTTCATATTTAATTAAATATTAATTATAAAATTTCCATCCCAGTTAATTTAATCCCAAACGAAAACCCTAGAATTCATTTTCGTCTTCTCTCTCCTCTCCAAATCCCTCACTCTCCTCGATCTCTCAGCCCTTCCGCCGGCGCCACACCCACCCTCTCATTCGGCGTCGGAACCCCCATCGGCGTCGCACACGATGATGCAGCCTCTCGCAACACAGCTGCAGCCGGTGATGGAAATTCTTGCACGATCGTATCCTCTATCAACAAGCGTGTTCAACTTTGGAATTATGTCCTCATTTATCATCCCCATTGTTAACTTTCTTGTGAAAACCAGAGCCCGTTGCTTCTAAGTGTATACCCGTGTTTTGCTTTCAGCATTAACAGGAAGGACATTAGCCTGGCTTATGCACTTTTTACATCTCCTTCGACTGTGGTCAAAGATTGGAATTACGAGTACCACAACTTGTTTGATCTACGGTGGTGGTCGTTTTTTGTTTGTGGTTGCAGTGGTGATACTGCGTGGTATCGGGATTTATTTTTTTTTGGAGCCCCTCGCACGCCGTGGTCGAGATCTGCTGCGTGCTATGGCCGGGATTTGCAGGCGGCTGAGGCGGTGTTTTTTTGTTTATGGTGGTGGTGCGATACAGGCAATGGTCCGATGGTTGTGGTGAGGTGCGGGCGGCAGTTATTTGAATCTGTGTCGTGCTTCGTGACCAACTAGGACTACATAATGGACTAATTGTGACTGCACAATGGATTAATTGTGACCTTAAAATTTGACAATTTGTGACAAATATTAATCTGATGGTGGTCTGACAGGGTATGTTAGATCTGATGGTGGCGGTGGCGGTGACGGACCGCATAATGGATTAAATGTGACCTTAAAATTCGACAATTTGTGACTAAATATTAATTTCAGCTCTGTGCAAAAATATTTTGTAATCTGTGCTGTCATCGTTTGAAAATAACTCGCGACTATGAACGAATTCGATTTGTGACCTAGATCGCGACTGTGACTTGAGTTGTGACCTAGATCGTGACTCGTGACCTTGGTCGCGACTGGACCTGACTTGTGACTGGCCGTGACCGTACAAAAAATTCATGTCATCTAATAGTCGTCGGAATCGGAGCCGGAATAGTCACAGAATCGAGTGGTCGCCGAAGAAGTCGTCGGAATCGGAGACGTCGCCGGGAGTGGTCGCCGGAGCGATCGCCGCGTGGTGGGGTGGTGGTGGTGGGGGTGGGTTAATTTTATATATATATTATATATTTACTTATTTATTTATATCTTTTTATATATTTAAATAAATAAATAAATATTTATAAATATGTGTATATATAGGTCAAAAAATCTGATTTTTGAAATGTAAAAGTTGTTTTGTTATTTTTGAAATATGGTAAAGATAAAGTAGGGAAAGTGAATTTTTCCCTATATATACCCACCAGCGATCATATAAGCAATATGGAAGATTACATAAATCATGCTTTTACTTTTACCTATTTCAAAAATCCCAAAACATGTTTCAAATTTCAAAATTCAGGTTTTTTTAAATTTTTTAATTATTAAATAATAATTACTAAATTAATTTATTATTAATATTTAATTCTACTATAAAATAATTAACCTACCCCCACCTCCACCACCCCTACACTTCCGGGGATATTCCGGCGACCTTTCCGATCACCACTCTTCTCCGGCGACTTTCTCGGCGAGTATGTTAAGGTCACAAATCTATACAATTTGGTCACAATTCGAAATTTTTTAGGTCACAATTCAAAATTTTCACAGGTCACAATTTGTTCATCGGTCACAACTTAAAAATTTAAAAGTCACAATTTTTTCATCGGTCACAAATCACAAAATTTGTAAGTCACAATACTTATTTACGGTCACAAACATCCCATTAATTGAACATATATTATATTTTAGGTCACAATTTATCAAATTATTGGTCACAAATTAATAATGTCTATGTCACAAAACATTTATTGGTCACCGTTTATCTACTTCGTTGGTCACATATCATTTATGGTCACAACCATCACATTAATTGAACATAACTTATATTTAGGTCACAAACAACCAAATCATTGTGACAGCATGCGTTGGTCACATTTTATTTAATTCACAGGTCACAATCCAACCAAATTAATCGTTTGTGACCATCAGTTCACCATTGCCTCCACCAGCGTTGTCGCATCTCCACCACCGTCGCAAGCACGACCACCCACACCCAACCATCGCATAGCAACACAACAATCGCACAAAAACGCACCCATCTCACAGAAACACAACCCCCACGCACTGAAACACACCCAAACCGCAACAGCCACCACCACCAACAGCAGCAACCACCAACAACAGCCATACCCACCAACGCGCCACACACCCACAGATCAGCCGCCTCTCCGATTCACACACACACACACACCGAGCCACACACCCACAGGAATGGCAGCAACGACACACCCACACACCCAGCACAGACCCGCACACCAATAGCAGGGTCTAGACGCTGTGAAAAGAGGAGACGGCGGCGGTGGCGGCTGAGCACAGAGACGGCAGATCTGAGATAAAGGGCAGAGGAGACGGCGGGTGAGATAAAGGACACAGACGGCGAATCTGAGAAACCCTAGGGAAATACCTAGCTGGATCTTCGAGCGCCACCGTCCGCCGCTTCGAGCGCCCAGTCGCCGGCGAGGAAAAGGGAGAAAGTGACGGAGGAGATGCACGCGTTTAGGGCAGAGAGAGAGAGAGAAAACGGTGAGGGAGAGGGACTGATGGTAGAGAGAGAGAGAGACGGTGATAAATGAAGGAAAATGATTAAATTGAATTTGAAAATAATTATTAATATTAAATTCTTTTAATCATAACCTGAATTTTGAAAAATTAAACTTCTTAGCTGATTTATGAAAATGGTAATCTAAAAGTAGGGGTGACTGTAATTTCCTCTAAGCAATATTGGATACCGTTTGTGGCAATTGATGATATTGTCTAGGGATAAAAAAATAGGATTTTGTTACTTGTACATAAAAAAAAATTATATATACATAATAGATTACATAATGTGATATGAAAGAGAAAGATTGGATGAAAAGGTTGTCTATGTTTTAAACTGACAAATGGTAGAACGTCATGTGACATTATGTAATTAATTATACAAATCTTGATATACATGTCAAAAAATTACTCCACCCCATCTTGCCTGGCCCCACGTTACCCTGCTTCGAATGCAACGGAACAAAAGTAGTCTCCATTTCGATTATTTTTTCATTTGTTTTTTCAATCGTATTAAAAATATTTAGAGGACATAAATAAGGAAGCATGATTATACCCGAGAGTTTTTTTAATCCGTGTTCCATGTCGATTCTCAAAAATTCCTTTCGAGACGAGGATGGGACGGAAATGACCATATTTTTTATGCCGTATTACATTATGCACTACGTCTAGGATATGTGACCATGAATAATTAAACTAAATTAATGAATTTAGTCAAGAATGTTTTTTTTTTTTTTTTGGTTTATAAAATTGCCGGAAGATGTTTATTCTATATTTCATTAATCTCTTCTCTTTCTTTCATTGTAATCCTCCAATTTTTTTCTGAACAAAAATCGATCAAAAGAAATGTTTCCTTGAAAGAACTCTGTTTTTCTTCTACCGCCACGTTCGTCCCTCACCTTTAAGTGCAATTTTTTTTTATATAATTAATTATTCAAAATTGTGAAAATGTTATTATGGGCAATTTGTGTTGATTCGCCATGTAGAAGTATTTGACCATGGCACTAACAATGGTTGTTTTTTGAAAAATCATGAACATTCAAAAGTGAGAATTATGACAGACGAGAATTGAAATACGCTTAACTATGAAAATATTGAAAGTCTTTGAAGTTGTTCAACTACGTCTCTATAATTCACTACAATGAATTCAAATCACAAAACATATAATACTTTAATTTATCAAAAATTTATATAAAAAGTCAAATATTAATTGGATTCCCACAATTTAACGTAGTCAACATTCAAGACTCGTGGTCTATGCTTTTAGCTTTCATCAATTCTTTGGTCCTATAAAGATGCCAAATAAGACCAACCCAATTCTTACTTTCCTTGTTTGAAATTCAGAGCCATCATTTTTCCAACATCAAATGCTGTCTTTAATTATTATTTTTCTCCTATATTTATTTCCGAATATAGAGAGAGCAAAAGGGAAAATTAATTTACACAAGAAGGAGATCAAGAAAACTGATTATGGCATGCTTTGTGCCTTTCAATAATAGGAATTTGGACATAAGTTTTCTTGTACTCCGACCAACGGTTGTGTTTGTTGATGATCTAGTCGAGGCATTAAAGCAATTTTCCCTTTGCACTGAGAATCTTGGTTGTGTTCACAGCGCAATCTTTAGAAGTATTCATGGGAACATGGTACGTTTTCTTTTCTTAAAGATTGTTTGTACAATACCCGACTTTAGATCAATCTTCGCAAATAACGACACTCCTTACAATTGATCGAATAAATCCCGACTCTCTCTTAGCTTGAACTGTTGATGTTTACTGCAGATAGTATGGTACGGAGCATGGATGAAGAGATCTAATGAAAATAAGCAACCAATAAATGCAGCTATGGTAAGTATCCCTTATTTTATGACTATTTATTTCCTTCGATTATTTTGAGAAAGTCCATGATTAATAGATTCTGTTCTTCCTTGTCAGATTTCCATGTTAGCAAATGTAGGAAGCATGGCCATCTTAATTGATAGCAGTTTCTTTGAAGCATACGCTGGTGAATCAAAGGATGGTTCTCCAGCAGCAAAATTCTTCAATGGCGACATTATCTCCCTAAGTTCTGCCACAGTTTCGGGGAATGAAAACACGTTTTCTTATGCGTGTTTAACTATATTTAAAGACCGTTTTCTCAAAATGGAAGGTGCAACTGCTGGAGTTTGCCTGAAATCTCAGACTATGCCAAGAATCGTTGGTCTTTTTGTGTGGAAATCTCTCCAGTTCTGTTATTCGCACATTCTAAACTCGGATAATCGAAACACGATTCTCCCGTATTTCGGTGGGATTCCTTTAAATGTAAAGTACGACGTTTTTAGAGTTGTCTACGTCAGTGGAGACAATGCTGTAAATATGCAGTTTTATCCTCATTATAAAATGCTGGAGAATGTATAATTTTTTTATTTCCCTCAATATCGTTGTGTAAATATTTGATCTGACCTCGGTTTTTATACGGTAGAGCACTGATCTTAACCCCTGTTTGATGGCCATTATTTTAAGAAAATTGTGTTTTGAATAGTTGTTTTTTTTATCTATTTACTGTAATTATGAGAATAAAAAGGTTGCGGGAATTAATAATAGTTATATCTAGTAGTGCGTATTAAAGGATTCTCCAATCCTTGTACGTCAAATTTGTGTAAAAATCCCGTCCAAGCCAACTTCATATCATTCCATTGTAGTTTTTTCTTATTTACCATTTTGTCGTTAATTTTATACTAGAACAAGTTTTAATTTCTATTACGTCCTCTTATTATTTAATAATTTAACTTTATTTTAATTTGATTATTATTTTTGTTAACATTTATAATAAATTATAACCCAGTAATAAATAATAACTATATTTATAAGTTATTTATATTGTGATGTTAAATGTAATATTTAGTAAACTGTTTTACTAATACTAAGTGTAATGCTTTTTTTTAAAAGGGAACAATACATAACTAAGAGATTTAGTTTTACCAATTTCAAATTTAAGAACTTAAGTTTAAAATTTCAAATTTCAGATATTTTTAAATTAATTAATTCAATATATATTTTATTAATTAAATATATTAAGGATCACAAATTCTATATAAGTGGTCACATATTACTAATTTGTCACAAACCACAAATTTTACATGTTACAAATTATTTTATGGTCATGATTCAAAAATTTTACATGTCACAATTTGTTAATCGGTCACAAATAAAAAATTGAAACATCACAAATTATTTTACGGTCACAATTCAAAAATATTATGTCACAAATTGTTTATCGGTCACAAATCAAAAATTTTATAAGTCACAAATTATTTTACGGTCACAAATCAGAAATTTTATAGATCACAATTCAGAAAGATTTATAAGTCACAATTTGTTCATCAATCACAAATAAAAAAATTTATCCGTCACAACTTATTTATAGGTCACAAATCACAAATATTATGAGTCACAACTTAGTAGACAGTCACAAATTGTCAAATTATCGGTCACAAATTAACAATTTTTTAGGTCACACATTATTTCTTGGTCACAATTTATATTTTTCATTGGTCACATGTTGTTTATCGGTCAAAAATTAATAAATTTAATGGTCACAAACGACCAAATAATATGTGACCACAACCACCACTTGTGACCTCCACCTCACCACTCCCATCAGCACCGCCACCGTCGAATTTACTTCATTGGTCACAGATCAAAAAACTATAGATCACAGTTTATCGATAACTCACATATTTTCAAATTTTTTGGTCACAAATTATAGAAATTTAAGGTCACAGATTAATAATGAGTCACAATGAACCAAATAGTAGGTCACATACACCAAACACCCCACCCCGTCCCGATCCTCCACCAATATTTGGTCACAAATCAACCAAATAATTGGTCACAACTGGTCACTGATGACTAGATCATTGCTCGTATACACCAAAATAGTGTTCACATACCACCGCCACAAACAATACCATACTAGCACATGTGACCACCCTCACGCAATTACAACTGCAAGAGCACCACCACCACAAACACCACAACAATACCACCAACAGAAACGCATCCCCACCACCACCAACAGACGCACCACCTCTATTTTGCAACCCCCAACAACTACCCGCACCAATCAACTTGCACCACTAAACAACCCGCACTCAACCACTACACACTACGACCGCACCTAAACCAACCCCCTCGCACAGCACCATGCCCAACCACAATCGCACTCACCACCGCCAGCGTGGTGGTAGATCGCTGTGCAATAAAAATCTCTATTGTGCGTAATAAGGTTAGATTAGTGGCCCAAAGTTACAATCAAGAATAAGGCATTGATTGTGATGAAACATTTGCACCGGTTGCTAGGTTAGAATCCATTCGTATGCTTCTTAACATTTGCATGTCATAAAAATTTTACCATTTATCAAATGGATGTTAAAAGTGCATTTTTAAATGGATTTATCCAAGAAGAAGTGTTTGTAGAACAACCACCCGGATTTGCAAATCACGTTTTCAAATTTAAAAAAAATCTTTACGGTCTAAAACAAGCACCTGTAGCTTGTTATGAACGTTTGAGCAAATTTTTACTATCAAATGGTTTTTCAATTAGAAATGTGGATTCCACTATCTTCACTAAAACATACAAGGAAGATATACTTATTGTTCAAATTTATGTGGATGACATTATCTTTGGAGCTACAAATGTTCATCTTTGTGAAGAATTTTCAAAAAATATGAGCATGGAATTTGAAATGAGCATGATTGGAGAACTTATGTTCTTTCTTGGACTTCTTAAACAAACATGTGATGACACATTCATAAATCAAAATAAGTACATATTAGACATGTTGAAAATGTTCGAAATGAATGACTTAAAACCAATAAACACTCAGATGAGCACATCCATAAAGTTTGACAAAGATGATCAAGGAATTCCCGTTGACATCACTAAATATCGAGGTATGATCGGATCCCTTCTTTATTTAACTGCAAGTAGACTTGATATTATGTTTAACATTTGTTTATTTACTAGATTTCAATCAAATCCTAAAAATCTCATCTTAAGGCCGTAAAACGAATCTTTCGATATCTAAGTGGCACTCGAACTTTAGGACTTTTGTACCCTAAAAATACTCACATTGACCTACTTAGTTATTCGGATGCCGATTGGGTTGGATGTACTATTGATCGTAAAAGTACTAGCAGAACTTGTCACTTTCTAGGTTTTGCTCTTGTATCATGGTTTAGCAAGAAACAAAACTCTGTTGCATAATCTACTGCCGAAGCCGAATGTATCTCGACCGCAAGTTGTTGTGCACAAGTACTATGGATGAAACAAACTCTTAGTGATTATTACCTATCTTACGATCATGCTCCCATTGTGTGCGATAATAATAGTGCTATCAATTTGTCCAAAACTCTCGTCTTGCACTCTCGAACTAAACATATTGAAATAAGATATCATTTTCTTCGAGATCGTTTTCACAAAGGTCATATTGTACTAGAATTTGTAAAAAGGGAAAATCAACTAGCCGATATATTTACAAAACCTCTAGCTCATGATCGATTCTCACATCTTAGAACAGGTTTAGGTATAATTGATGAAAATGAAATATATGTTTAAAATGCTCTTATATGTGATTTTTTTTTTCTCTTTTGCAAAAATAAAAAATAAAAATTCAGTCGACGTCCGGTCGACCGGACGTGGTCGACCGAAGAACCCGAAGCCAAAGGGCCCCGGGTCCGGTCGACCGGCCCGTCGACCTTTTAAGTGTCACCCCTCCCATTTTTTTAAAAATTTTCACCTTCTCTCTCACTCTTACTCTCTTCTTCCTTCTCCTCTCCATAGATCTACTTTCAATCTTCTTAGATCTACGATCAATCTTCAACATCTACTCCATATTTTCAAAACCCATCACTTCTTCTTCTCCAAAACTTCAAAATATCCATTTTTCTCTCACTAAAGTTTGAATTTCTCTCACTTCTTACTTCTCATCTCCTTATAAAATCTCTTCACTCTCCATCATGCCAGAGTAAAGATTCCAAGTAAGAAACCAAGAAGGACGAGGATACCCATTTCTCCTTCATTGGAGGACGAGATTGAAGCACCGGAACGTCACTTTAACAACTCTCCTACTCTTATAGGTAAAAATGTTGATTTTAGTGTTTTTTCTCTTCATGCTCCCGAATTTCATATTGAAGAATACTTATTAGGCATGGGTTGGATCTCCATTGCTTCTATGAATGAGGATCTCAATTGCTTCTATGAATGAGCATGCTTATCCTAATCTTATAAAGGAATTCTACAACAACATAGTTTTCACTCCTCGAACAGGTAACATTTCTTGTCTTTTGAAAGGAAAACGTATTACCATTACAAAATCAATTATCCGTACTATTTTTGAGTTAGAAGAATGTTCCAATCAAATCTTTTGTCATATGTCTCATCCACGATGTACCGCTTATAATCCTCTTATTGCTTGTCATAGAGTTACCGATAAGAACTTTGAACATCCAATTAAACTTAGTTCTAACCAATTAACTCTACCTTATAAAGTCCTGCACATCATTATTGCTCATATCATTCTATCTCGCAAAGGACATCTTGATGAGGTGACCCATTTCGACCTCTTCATTCTCGACTCCTTCTTAGTGGGACAAAAGTTGGATTTTCCAACGATCGTTCTAGGTCATATGAAACTAATCATTTCCGCCACACGCACCAAGGCGTTACCATATGGCATGCTCCTCACCAAAATTTTCAAATTCTTTGATATTCCTCTAAATGATGAAGTGAAAGAGTCACTCCGTTCCACCGACACCATCAACATTCACACTCTTAAAAGGATGAAAATTGTTAAAGAACATGGGAAATGGATGGCCCGTACTAAAGGCTTTGATTCGGACTCCAGACCTACCACTCTACCTTTCGGAGAAGCCTGGGACGACCATGATGACGACATTCCACAAGCTCTTAGTCCCCTTACGACATTCCGAGGTCAAGTGCACCACCTCCTACTAGCGACTTTACTTTTACCGAGGACCAGTATAATCTTCTCAATGGCCGCATCGACTCCCTCACATCCTCCATTGACGGGCTTAGAGAACGGCTTCACCATTTGCAAATGCAACAAGATAACATACAAACTCAACGTGAGGCATTCTATGCTAGGTTTGATACTCAACAAGAGGCGATGCTAACTCAACAGGCTGTCATACAAGCTCAACAAGTAGCTATGCAATCTCAACAAAACGCCTTCTACATCTATCGCTCCGCTCAACAAGAGGTAATGTTAGCTCAGCAAAATGCCTTTTATGCTCGTTTTGACACACTTTTTCCACCTTCGCCTCCTTCGGACTTCTAGCTATATTCTATGCATATGTTCTTTATTATCCATGTTGGTTTATTTTTAGTGTTGTCGTTGATCTATGCTCAAAGACATCGTGTGACGTTTTTAGTATTGTGCTCTAAGACATATGTTCTTTATCATTCATGTTGGTTTGTTCCTCTTTTTGCTTATGCTAAAGGGGGAAAAATTATGGAAAATGATATTATTGATGAGATATGCTTGATAATAACATGATACTTGATGATATTTGTCTTTATAAACATATGTTTTAAAATCATTTGAGTATCAGTTTATAAAAGATAGGGGGAATATATGAATGTCATGCATAGTTAAGTACTTATATTTCCTATCACTTGTTTATTATTATCTCACAAATCATCTTGTTTGTCATAATCAAAAATGGAGAAATTGTTGACCTATGATTTTGATTATAACAAACAAGTTGATCTTATTTACTAACAAGTTAAATTCAAGTGATTAAAGTTTTTCAAATGAGCATTAAAATAATATCGATCATGGCCGTCGAAAGAACAAGAGCTATCATCACAAACCAAACTCATGAAGAAAGTCAAGGTTGAAGTTACATTCAAGAAAACAAGAGCCGAAGTTTAGAACGAATACTTGTCATCTTAGTAAACTATGTAGAGGTACTAACACATTGATACATGGAACAAATGATACAAGCTCAAGACTATTTTATCACTAAAGTTTTGGTGCATTAAAAAGTAATGATTTGATAAAATGGAAAAACGATTTTCAATGACTAATTTTTTAAACATTCTTAAATAAGTTTTCATCTTAAAAGTTAGTGAAAAACGCTTATCGAAAAGGCATATTTTTCAAAAAGTCAAAATACAAAACAAAGAAATCAAAAATTGGGACTGCCATCGCAAAGGCGGTCGATCGGCTAGAAAAGGTGGTCAACCGGTGACGGTCGACCTGCCCCAAGAGGCGCTCGACCGGAAATTCAAACGGTCCGATTTTTTGACCGTTCTAACTTCTGATTTTTTCGTACAAACGGTCATTTTAGTCATCCGAAAATTGGCGGTCGATCGGACCGGTCATCCGGCTTGACATAAACTTTGGCGTTTTTCAACTCTATAAATACCAACTCAATTCTCACTTGTTTTAAGAACTTAAGGGTATTCAATTGAGTTTCTTGTGAGCTAAAATTGCATTCATTTCTTATCATCAAATCATCTCATATTTGAAAAACTTTTGATTGATTTCAACTTTAAATATCATCTCATCTATCAAAGTTTTTCAAATCAAACACTTGAGCTTCATTCATTACCATCTATCATAATGTTAACATACTTCTCTTCTTGTACTTAACTTTGAAATCATCATCCATTAAGAAGAGAAGATTTCATTTGTAAACTTATTAAGAATTGTGGGTCGTGTTGAAGTCCCGGAAAGATCAACATTGTAAAAGGATTGGTACTCCTTGATTGTAAGTCACCGGAAGCGTTGTAAAGGGTTGGATTGCACCATAAGTCCATCAAGATAGTGGAAAATGTCTTGCTCGTGTCGGAGAGCTTGGTAACGAGGGACGTAGATCATTGCATTGAATCGAACATCCATAATATATCGTTTGCACTCTCTATTTCTTTTACTTAACGCATTTACTTTCCGCAAATTTATATTGTTCTATTTACGTGTTTACTCTTATTTAGAATATTCTTTATTATTTGCATATTCATTATATTAAAATCTTGAGTCTCTTGGTTAGCCAATCTTGGGCTTTCAGGAGAGAGAGAAGACGGAGAGAGAAACGAGAGATTGAGAAGACGGAGGGTGAAAGTGAGAAGACGGAGAGGGAAAAGAGTGAGAAAATGGGGGAAATTCTAGGGTTTGCTTGTTTGGAATGAAATTGATTAAGTTTGGGATGAAAATTGTATATTTAATATTTAAAATAAAATGTCTGATTTTTGAAAAATTAAACCTTTAATCTGATTTTTGAAATTGAATTATTAAAAATCTGATTTTGTGTAATTTCCTCTTTTTTTAATTTATAATAAATGCAATATTTTAGTTAACTAAATATTTTAAATTTAATAATATAATTTTGCAATTATTTTATTTTCTTAAAACAAATCAACTGTTGATAATAAAAAACAAATGAAGAAAACACTACTAAAATTTGGTGTAATATGCGGTGTAGTAGGTTCTAAATGACTAAATAAAATGGTATAAAAGTTGCACCATTTTGGTGTGAAAAGTTTCATTGCTTTAGCGTCATGAGATGGAGATGCTCTAATTATAAATCTCTCATTCATTAAATATTGAAATTACAATTAACGCATAAGAGAATGTTATTCTTCGTAACAAAGATAATATTTTGAAATGTAACATCAAACCCTAAGAGTAACGTCATTTGGCCTTTGTGGTACCAAGCACTGGCCTATGTGACACTAAAATCAATTGAAACTCTTTTATTGGAATATATTTTATAATAGATTTACGTTTCTGCTCGTGTTTATTTTATTCGAACATAACGATGCAAGGTTGAATATAAAATTTAGATAAATAATAATTATACATATCCAATCACGCAAGCTTTTAAGGAGATGATTAATATTTAAAACTTAACATAGTACAAAGTCGAACAAAAGATTTGGGCATTAGATCATTGTCGCTCAATTATTTAAACATATACATGTATCGAGTTTCGTTAACAAAAAAAAACCCCAACTTACACAGACTTTTAGATAAAATAATTTAGACTCGAGAGATGCGCAACGCAAGGGTGGACTCAAATTTTCCTTTTTAGTGTGAACGATATTAATAAAAATAAAAAATAACAACAGCGTTAGAAGTTAGAACATAAATATTATACTAAAAATGAAGTAACTTACAATATACACATTCTGTATATATACTTTTATAATCTCAAAAGTATATATACATGCATAAAAAAAAATCATCAGTAATGTGTGACATAAAAACAGACTCGTTCACTACTTCAATTTCATGATTTTGCTTAGCAAAATCAATAAGGTTCTACCTAGGGCTGCACAAAAAAATCGCAAATCGAACCGAAACCATTGATTCGAAACTGTTGGTTTGGGTCCACGTGGACCCGCGGTTTTTTTCCCTCAAACCGAACCAAACTGTTTCAAAATGGTTTGGTTTAGGTTTCGATTTTCAAAAACCGCACAAAACCGAACCGAACAGCACTTTTTTTAATTAAAAATATTTTTATTAAATTATAAATTCTCATATATATTTTATCAAAATTTTTGGATTTATTTTTTATCTAATAGTTTACACTTTAGTAACCCAAGAGCAGTCCACAGCTTAAAGCCCAATTCCAACGGCTTATTGATTGTTGTCCAAGACAGATAGATATCCTCGTGTTTCTTTATGTTTTCATGGTGTAAAATTTTATTATTCCGTTATGTTTATATACTGTTATATATGCATAGAATATCATTCTTTTTGAGACACATATTCCAGCTTGTTTATTGGGCATAGTAGCTAACTTTTCTTTCCCTTTTTGATGCATAATAGAATTTTGTTACTGATGATATGTAATTGTAATTGTAAGCAAAAAATATCATCTACACAATCATCAGATAGAAGAACGTTGAATAACCTTTACTCCGACTCCTCAAGCTCCTTACTAGCTATTTCCTCTACTGTTAGACCCTCCTGAAAAAAATTGGCCAGCGAGAGGAGTTAAACTATGAGAGTTTAGGGCAGTTCCATTTTTAGCCATTAATTTTTAAATTGATTTCATTTTAGTCACTGAATTTTATGGTGAATTTCATCCAGAGTCTCTAGACCTACTTTAGTTAAATCTTAATTGGGTTAGTATAAATGAATTAATGAATATAGTACAGAACTTGCAATATTTGTTCCATTTCACATTTAAATAACTGCAAGAGTTTTGTTTTCATTTACAGATCTATGTTTTTTTATGCTAACCTTAGGAAGATCTATATCGTGGTTTTTTCTTTTTTCAGATATGGATCCAATTCTAAAAAAAGCCGGTGAAACAATTCCATTAGAAGATGACATGTTACAACACGAGATATTGCTCCAATTTTTATCAAATGATAGGTTAGTAATCTTGTACTTATTTTGATATTGTTGCTTGTAAAAGTTTAAGTGGAGTTCCTATTGCTAGATGCTAAATTGATCCTATTTTTTGGCCTTTTTGTTTATAAGTCGAATTTTAGACATATATGAATGTAATTTAACATTTAATATTAGTAGTTCTCCTTTAAATTTATATGTTAATGCGTTTTAAACATATTACTATAATATCGATAAGTAAACCGCGGATTAAAATCGAACCAAACCAAACCGCAAATAATAGTTTGATTTGGTTTGGTTTGGAAAAATCTCAAACCGCATTAAATGGTTTGAGTTGAAAATATACCCCAAACCGTCCAAACCAAACCGTGTTCACTCCTAGTTCTACCATATGACAAGAAGGAAATTCCTTATCACATATTTCTTCAGAAATGACACGGCACGGCTCTTGATTCATTTCTCAAACACACTCACGCCTCTCGAAACAGGGTATAATCTCCAGAAACCATTATGAAAACCCATAAAATTTCTCGAATTTTGTACAAAATTTAGAAAAACTAACATTATCAAAAACACTAAAGAGTTTACTCACCATTCACAAAGCCTGCTCTTCGAATTTTCTTTGGTGGAAATTTGGGATTTCACTTTTCAGGTGTCGTTTGGTTGGGGGTAAATTATTGGGAATGGTTTGTAGTTAATAAAACGGTCTTATAAGATTGTCCCATTTTATTTTTTAACTTAGGTTGGGGATTGTCCAAAATTCAGTACGGGCATTTGGTCTTCATTGGGTCCGTCCCTGCAATCACTCGTGCATGTTATGGAGACATCAAATACAAGTAGTCTATTACAAGAATGTGAACATAGCTTAATTGTCTAAACGAGATCGTTGAAAATTCACATTTTCTAATGCTTTGTAAGACTGCCGACCATTTTGTGGTTGGCCGGTCCCTCCCTCTCCCTTCAAAAAATGGAATTTAATGCACGACCCACGTTGAGAATGATTGAGATTTTTGAATTGCAATTTTCAAAAATGTTATCATTGTTCAAGTTTCTAGTCTCTGAGAAATTTGTTATCATTGAAATTGGAGGAAAAGTGACAAAATTGAAGAACCCATATAAAAAAAAAAGTAAAAAAAAGTAAGAAAGTTGTGCTCGATGCTTATAACTTGGTGATTCTTAAACATATACTGTATCTTTGTATTTAAACTTATGAACGTCACCAATAATATAATATGATATCCTTGGTCGATAATTTTTGTTAATGTTTTCTATTCGTTTGGACAATATTCAAGTTATTTTAATTCAATTTTGGGTACCCAAAATTTTAAATCAAGAAGTATTATCCATCCATGATTGAAGGGGGGTGGCGGTCAAAGTTTAGGTAAGAAATAAGAACACGTCAGGTCATGATTGGGTCCGTGACAAGGAAAACAGTACATGTGAATGCAGCTCCATACCACAGTCCAAAAAGTCAAAAACCCAATGCACTAATGATATTACTAATACCCTACTAATAGCAAGAATGCTTTGGGCTCATTCTTTCAAACTCAAATGCCTATAAAATTTCAAGATTCAATATACAATCAATTGATATAGAAATTTAAGCGGTTAGAGAGAGGTGTATATTTTTTTACACAATTTTTAGGAGCTGTCTGGTGCAAATTAAAATCAGCAAGAAATTGATTTTATTACCGTTTATTTTTTAAAAAATGGGACCCACTCTCTCACAATTGGGTCAACAATTACTGACATAACGTTCCAAATTCTGATTAATAGTGTTTCCAGACAAGGCCTAATGTGTAGGCCACGTTTATTTTTTCTCATCAAAATTTGACACGTGCACAATTCCACTAAATGAGTGACAATTAAAGTTAAATTTAATATCTATGTCTATTTTGATATCATACTGAACCAATCAATCTAAAAACTTTAACTATGACCACGTGTATATCAGATATATATGTCTTCGATGCTAGCGAAATAAAAAACGAGTAACTTAATTTGCTTAATATGCGATCTTATTTTAAAAGTAATATATTCAAATGAATTAGCATCTTTGCTAATTGTGAAATACCACAAGGCTTAGAAATGTAAATTATGAAAACATACAAAAACATGAATAATTACTTTTTAATAAAATTGATCTTTTGAAATAGAACGATAGATTAAATAATATTGAAAAACACGTATAAGACCATCTTAAAAATAATTTATTTTCACCTATTGAAATGAGGAAAAGCTGTGGGGCACTCCCTTATGACATGGGACTTTGAGCTAAATATTGTTTTTATTTTATTTTATGGTATAATGTTGTTTATCATTTTATGGACGGTGACCTTACCGGCTTGGGTTTAGTGACCTACGATTATTTGAGGAATATAATGAGAATGTTAATAGTAATGAATTTGAATCTTTCAATAAAGTGTCATATATTTTGTGTCGTTGGATTCTCTTATTGATTTGTGTGATCACATGTGGCATGGCTTTATAGTTCACAATGGTAAAAAGATTACACCCCATGCGGCCCAAAATGTCACACATATTGCCTAGACCTAGATTGGGGTCCCTCACCTATGTTTAGGTGTGTGTGTGTTTTTTTTATTGGGCTAATCCTAGGAAATATTAAATTTAAAGGGGTGTCTCCGATTTTGTTTCCATTTTAAATATTTACTGTCTTTTTATAGTTTGATTATTATTATTTATAAATTCTAAGATGCTCTTGTTATTATCTTTGAAAGCTTGTGACTACTTTATGTTTATTTCAAATGCATATCCATTAAATATGCATTTATAATTATTAAAACTTTTTTTATTTTTGAAAAGTTGCATTGAAAAAATAATATTATTGCCTTTTAAACGCACAGTAATTGAATGGAAAATTCTAAGTGTACAAAAAATTGTTTACGGAATTTATACAGGGGGACAACTGTATAAATTATGTAAAAGAAAAATAGTGCTTCTCCACTATGAATTGTATATGAGGTAATGACCTGTATCCCTATGAACCTGTATTATATACGTTGGTTCGTTTCACGCGGCCATTACTTTTCAGAATAAATCTACAGGTACGCGAAATTTACACAGATTTTGCACAAGAAGGCAGGTATCTTCCCCGTCTTCTTGTGATTTGTTGCTGTCAAAAACTGTTTTTGGCAACAGCCTTCCTATTCAAAATCTATGAAAATTTTCATGTACTTGTAGCATATATGTTGAAAACCGATAGTGCAACTTCTCCCTTTTAAATCTAATACGTACGAACTTGTGTGTGTGACGAGGGGCGGGTTATGGAATTCAGCATCCTTTCCTGACTCGCTAATTGATTGATTCATTCAATAATGGTTGGCATTGGTGGATGTGTAGATTGTGAGTATCTTTGACTCATTTTTCTGCCCATTACTCCCACTATTTCTATTTTGCAAAGCTAAATTTAGTAATAAAATATATTAAAGAAATTGTAAAAATAAAATGGAGAAATGTTCGTTCCTTTGAGGGCTGTCGAAAAGTTTGGCAGTGTGTTGAATAGATTTGGTATTAATGGAAAAAAGGACAGAGAAAAGTTAAAAGTGAAAATCTATAGATAGACAGATGTACCTTGACGTACAACCACTCCCTGCCCATTTGTCGACAGTACAATTAAGTCATGTATATGAGATGCAAACAATGTCGACTTTGTATGAGTTAATTTTAGTGGCAGGGATGGAAACTGGAGTGGAAGGAATAGACAAATAAGATTGAATTATGTTACTCGTACATAATTCATTATGTACAATAAATTAAGTACGTATAGACAAACCTCATAAGATTTAGCTCATGATTGAGTCCCTGTTTGGTTCCACAGAAGTTGATTAAATTTAAGTTAAAGTCTACTATTAATTTTGAGTGTATTTGGTAGGGATTTTTGAGGGAATAATTGATTTTTGAATAGTGATATGATGGGAAATGTGTGGTTGAAAAAGAAGAAAAAAGTATTGATGTGATGAAAAATATTATTTTATTGAAGAATGTGTGGTTGAAAATGAGAATTGAGTTATTATAGAAAATGAAAATCTGTACCAAACAAGCTCTTTAACTACATATTTCACAAGTTTCCCAACTTTTTCAACCACACGACTCATCAATTTCATCAAAATCCATTCAAATTTGATTTTTTTTTTTATCTAAATCAAACAAGGGTCAAATTATAAAACATATGTTTCCAAAGGAGAGAAAAGAAGACGTAGAAGATGAATTTCCACTATTGCAATCGGAAGTTTCAAACTTGTTTCCTTTGTTGTCCGATCAACACCTCTCGTTCGATTAACAAATATTATTCATGGCATTGAAAAAATAAAGATATTTATTGATTATTCTAATTTCTTTATATACTAAGTCATTCTATTTTATTAATTATTATTATTTATTTATTATTCATTTTCGTTGAATGTTTGTTATATCTCCATTTCCTTGTATGAATCTAAAACTCCAAATATAATTCATTGTAATTTTGTCAAAATAAATAATTGGCTAGAAATAAAACAGATAAGGCTGCCAAGCTTGTACAGCTTTCTCCTTAAAAGTTACAAATTTTGACGAAAAGATTTCTGGAAGAACATCATATATATATCAGAAGTGGGCAACACAAGTTTCCAAAAGTTGTTCCATTGCGGATTTGAATTTTAGATCACAACTTTTTACGACCATTCGCTCTACCAACTATAAATAGACAACCAATTTGTCATAAATTTTGAAAAAAAAATTGAATGATTGTCAACAAAAGTAAATTAAAAATCAACTCTACTTGTTTACAAATTTTTGTCTACTAAATCCCACTTTTAGCACGAAACCCGCACTGATTAGCCGGGATTGCGTGGCGTGGAATTTTTAAGTGCAACTATTAACTTCTGCAATAAAAAAAAAAAAAGACTACATTTTTAATAATATTTGACTCCATATTTTATTTTCTCGATTTAATTCTAACCCGGAGGGGACGACTGCAAAAGATTTTAGTCAAAATGAATCTTAACCCCTATTTGGTTTAGATAAAAACCAGATTTTTAGTATATTTTTATAAACGTCGATGAAATGTGTAGTTAAAAAGTTTCGAATTCTCTGAAATATTTGATTGAAATTAATTATTGACTTTAGTTTTAATTTTTTACTCTCCAAACTAGGGCTTTATAACTTCTTTTCAACTTATTTGTAACCATTGTCAATAACACAACAGTTAGATCAGCCTTAATAGCGTTTGGGTAAAGTTCTTAAAAACTTTGTACGACAAATAATATTGATTCCCACAAAATGTATGGTCAATAGATAGATAGTAGATGTAAATGTATGATTGAAATTAATATTAGATTTGACTGAATATTAATGTTATCACATGACGATTACCTAGTCAACTCTTGTACAACATAGAGTTGTATATTGCATTCGAAAACGATGAATTGCTCTCGAAAAAGAATTTATTGATTCTCTTTCAATTGGATGGACCGTAAGTGTTTCAAATTGAGTATAACATCATTATGCACCAATTTCACATGTTAGGCGTAGCAGGTATATTTCAAAAGTAACTTTTTTATAGTAATTTTGAATTTTAAATGAACAAAGACTAAATACAAATTTTATTTTTATATAAAATAGGCTATCCAACCTTGCCAAATATGTAAAGATAAATTGATTGAACTTATTGATTGCCTGTTCAGTGGTTAGAAGAGTTTAATTTTGAATGATTAGGACTCATTTCAACTTGAAGCAATAATTACATTGAAGCAAATTGAAAAGCTCCTTTCTAAATTGTAAGTTTGAAATATCCAATAATAGAGTTTTAATAAAATTTTGAATAATGGCATCTAAAACTTATTTATAAGGGTATTTTCATTGTAGAAGGGAAAATGCTATGAGTACAGGCGCCCCACCAATAAGGTGGTACCGACTGTCCATTATGAACACCCTTATGAGTACACTTACCACAACCTTTGTACATATCGAGAAAATCTGTTTGATTTTCTTGCCTCCTTGGTGTACAGATGTTTGCATGGTAGTGTAATTATAATTGTGTGAAATCTAGGTAGGTGTAAATTTTATAAACAAAATGGTAAATGAAAGTGTACATGTTGCATAATTCGATTAATTGTCTATGTTTAAACCTGTACAAAAAAATTGTAAATATCGTCGCGTAGAAAGGCCAACAAATCGGTAAAAGATCGCTCCCCTCCCACATCTTTTTATTCCCCTAGAGGGTGTGATATTCGTACAAGTGCAAAATCACATCCTTATACGCAACTAGGGCTGGGCAAAATGTCCGAACCGAACCGAACCGAACCGAGCGGGTTTTTTAAAATGAAATACCCGAACGGGTATCCGAATAGAGAACCGAATGGTTTGGTTCGGTTCTCGGTTCTCGACCAAGAACCGAATAACCGAATAAGAACCGAATTTTTTTTTTTATATTGGATAAATCAATTTCTTTTATTTTTTCTAAACAAATTAATAATTTTTTTCTTATGAAATCTTATTAGTTGAACAATTTAGAGTTTATTTATGTTTGTTAGTTGTGTTTTTTTCAATTTTTTTTTGTATAGTTTCTTAGTAGTTAGTATGGAAAGTCAACCAACTGATGATTACATTAAATAGTTGGTAAGTATTATCAATACTTTAAAATATTTTATCTTTGTGACTTCTAATTTATATTTCACTTTTATGTAGACTTGAATGTTTGAAGCAAATGAATTATTGATATGAATATCGAAGTTTTATTAGTAATATTTACTTTTTGGTATTTGTATTTGACAACTTATTATTTATATGTTATTAAATTAGATTACGTTAATTTGTAAAAGTTAAGATTGAACTTGGTATTTGTATCTACTTTTTGTTATTAATATTAATATCCACTTTCAGGTGTATTTATGTAGTATTATTTTAAATGTTAAAAAATTTAATTATAGTACGGAACCGAACGGAACCGAACAGAACCGAACCGAACCGAAACCGAACGGTTCCAAAATTATATTTGGAACCGACGGTTCCATTTACTAAATACCCGAAAATTTCTGGAACCGAAAAAAATCGAACCGAACCGAACCGACCCGCGCCCACCCCTATACGCAACTCCAGTACTCTCTCTCATACATCAGCTCAGCATAGCCTGTGTCTTCCTTTAATAAAGAGCTTTGGCTTCTTCATAACAAAACAATTTCTCTCGCTCTCTCTCTAGGTCTCTGTTAAAGTGCGTGCTGGTGTGTGTGTGAAGGTGAAGGATCTTATGGAGTACGAGAGGATACACAAGGTTCAGGTATGGGTTCTTTTGTGCACCAAGTAGACACACAATCATCTGTACTTCCATTATCTGAGAGTTGTTATTTTTGGTTGCTTGGGTTTTCCAAAATAAATTGTTGTAATACTCCTGTTTTGATGCATTTTACGTGTTTTCCTGACCTGGAATTAAACCAAATTTCTCAAAAATTTCGAATGGGGGTTCAAATATACACGGGATTGATTCTATTCAACGATTATTTTCAAAATTTTGATATTCTCTTGAAATATTCTTATGTGGGCTGCATTTAGAATTCTGTAATTTGGGCAAAAGATGCTTAATTTTTTCGAATTGTTTAATGTAGACTGGTATAATATCTCCAAGTAAATTGAGGATGAAACTAATGGGGCCTCATCATCAGAAGAAAAAGGAGGAATCAAGCTGTGGCTCTTCAAGAACATCTCCCGTCAGGCTTGAGGATTCCAAGTTAGTGAAGAACGGCTTGTTGGCAACCCAAAGTGGAGATTTTGATGAGGAGGGTATGAAAATATGACCCGTTTTTATTTTTTGCTTCAAAGCTTTATCTTGAGTTTTTTTGTTTGTTTATTTGTTTATGAGTACTGAAGGACCACCTTAATCCGTGGCTTATGCACATGATACACAGTACTGGTCCACTGGATAGCACTGTACGGGATAAGAAATAAGATTTTGAGTTATTTTTTCTTTCATAAACCTATCCGGTTGTTCATGTTTTAGAATAAGTTCTAAGAGGAAATTGCTTTATTTGCTCAACTCTGGTTGTCCTCGTAGTGATATGGATCCTTTAACTTGTTCTGGTGGCATACCTTGTATTAGCAGACTGAATAGTTAGTTGTTTTGCACTTGAATATACGTTTCATAAGCTTTATTGCTGATCCGGTGTTCCTTCGATCCTCTGCCTCCCATTATTGCAGCTTGCAGTTTAGAAGTTCCACCAGTTAAGTATGGTTATTTGGTGTCAGATGCTGGCCAAGGTGATTGCAGTTCCTTCCAGCCGCAGGAGCATACCCTGAGGGAAAATGGGAATCCTAGCCGTGCCAAAATGCAGCTTGTCCCAAAGACTGATAGCAGTAATTTGAGTTCAGTACACCCCGTCAGAACATATGAAGATGAAAATCTTGATTATGATAGTACATCGAGCTTTGAATTTCACAAAGGGGAGAGAATGCAACACCATTCTGTGGCACGGTCATTCTTGGGACCTATTCCTTCCAAATGGAATGATGCGGAGAAGTGGATTATGAATAAGCAAAACATACAATCTAACCAATCAAAGAAGATGAATATAAATCCTCAGAATCAACCGAACCGGGTGATAGCTGTGAATTCGGTTCGAGTTGATCCAGAGTCTGCTAGTTATGAATATACGTCGTCAGTTAAGAGGGTAGAATTTAGTCAACCCGCATCAGGGACAGGTTCAGGAAATTTTGGTTTTGAGTCCCATGGAGCTCAACCCACTTCAAATTCAGCTAATGGAATGAATGCATTAATTGATTTTCGCCCTGAAAGCAAAGATTTGACAGAGGTGGACAGTACAGGATTGTCTTATACAAAGAGCGGAATCAAAGATGCCACAGGTGATTAAATGTCTTATTTATACCTGCGTTAGATCATAAGTTCAGCCATATTGAGTTTCCAACATGTAGAAGCTAGAACTCAATTTTTAGCCTAAAAAGAAATGAAAAAGTCGGGTGAAATGTTTTACTTTTTAAAGATGACAATTTGGTAAAATAGTCATATTTGTGTAGTATATTATGTAGCAGCACATAGCTAAATATATGCTAAGGGCTTGTTTGGCAGCACTTTTGCTTCTGCTTCTACTTATACAAGAGCTTGAAGAAGAAGCCACATTGGGCCAACTTTCTCTAAAAACTCTTCAAACCCAACAAAGCATTCCAGAAAATTATCCAAATAGGTCCAAACGTAGTTTCTTAGTTTCAAAAGCAGCTTTGATTTTCCAAAAGCTCTACCAAATGGGCTTAAATATATCTCCTATGTTGTCTGGAATCTTCTTACTGGCACACGAGTAGTGTTCGATTTAATTTGCCACAGAACTTTAACCACTAGCTTTTGCTCATGTCATTAGGGCGATCATTACACTTCCAAGTAACCACTTCCCTTGTTTAAATTCCAAACTCCCACAAAAAGTTTTCCTGAATTATGCAGGCATTCCTTCCGTAAGGGCAGTTTCAATGAGAGACATGGGAACAGAAATGACTCCTATTCCGAGTCAAGAACCTTCAAGAACTGCTACTCCAGTTAGTGCCTCAACCCCAATCCGCAGCCCAATTTCATCTATGCCATCTACTCCACGTAGAGTAGAGCCAGCACCCACACCAACAGAGCATTATTTTGGCAATGCATCAGAATATTCTTCTGCAAACAGGAAAAAAGAATCTTCCGAGTTAGACCAAAAGCTCAAGACCAGAAGAGAGATTGTAGCCCTAGGTGTCCAACTTGGTAAAATGAATATTGCCGCTTGGGCAAGTAAGGACGAGAGAGAGAAAAGTGTATCTGGAAATGAGACTGTTGGAGCAGATGATGTTCGGCGAATGGAGTATTCAAAACGTGCTGCTTCATGGGAAGAAGCTGAGAAGACCAAACATGCCGTCAGGTGAGACTAAAGACTCAGACCGAAGTTTGATTATGAACATCCTTTGAACTCATTTTTTTCAATGGATGCAACTTAGTGACTGAAATTGAGTTGCATTGCATTGTCAGGTTTAGAAGAGATGAAATAAAAATTCAAGCATGGGAGAGTCAACAGAAAGCAAAGCTTGAAGCGGAGATGAGGAAAGTAGAGGTATATTTTCTTCTCATCCATTCTCCATAAATTTAAAATCTACTGTACATCATAGTAATTAAGCCCGTTTGGTTTGGATAAAAATTAGATTTTTAGTAGATTTTAATGATTGAAAATTTGATAAAAGTTGCGAGTCCTTTGAACTATGTGTTTGAAAATGATGTTGAGGAAAAATGAGTTTTAAGAAATGGGCAGGGGGCTAAATTTTGATATTAGAACCCAAGATATTTTTCCTTATGAGAAATTTGATAGCTTGCTTCCAGTTTTTTCGAACCTCATTTTGAATTCAAGTTATATATAGATAATTGAAGATGGATATCTTAGATTTGATCATCGCATGCGGAGTTGTTTTTGCTATCAAAACCACATATAGGATCCTTTGACTATTCTCTGATTTATATTCTATTGAGAAGGTATAAACTTTCTGGAAGATTTTTAGTTGCTTAAAATTGTTGCTACCGAATCCCTGGACTGGTTTAGCTTTTCTAAATTAATGTGTGTCATCCTATGTGTTATGTTATTGTATCATGGTGAAATTGAATCGAATCGAAAATACAGGCAAAAGTTGAGCAAATGAGAGCACAAGCTCAAGCAAAAATGGTAGCGAAGGTCGCATTGGCAAGGCATAGATCAGAAGAATTACGGGCTGCTGCTGAGGCTAGAAAAAATCGCCAGGCTGAGAAAACTGCTGCACAGGTAGAGTACATTCGTGCAACCGGTCAAATTCCATCATCCCCTTTTATCTGTTGTGGTTGGTCATGACACCATCACAAATTTTCATGGACAGAGGCCCTTCTCTCTCTCCCCCTCTCATCAAAGGAATGTTATCCCCATAGCTATCTCTCTGTGTATTTGTTAACAATGTAAAAGTGCAAGACTTTAGTTGAATGAATGCAATTATACTTGATCAAGTGGGAGTCGTGAAATAAGAAAGGAAAGGCGATTTTTTCTTCATTTTGTGTTGTTAACTTGCCGTACAAACTGGTGCTAATTTTTCTTCAATGTTTATGAATTAAAAGTTCGTGGTTCTAACTTCATTAATGTAAAACGATGAAGTTCTTAAATGCTTTAGACATTTTTCAATTGGGGAATTGGCACATATGGTCCCTAACGTGTGGGGTGGTTGTGCAAATGGTAAATAATCTTCAAATCTTGACGAAAACATATCCAACGTTTCACTTAATGGGTGAAAACATCCGATTGATCGTTAAAGAAAATATAACTTTCGATAAAAAGACTAAAGCATTGTTTGGTTGGGATTAAAATCAGATTTTTAGTAAAGTTTGATAAAGGGTAATGAAATGTGTAATTAATAAGTTGTGAGTTCATAAAATATGTGGTTAAAATTAATTATCGACTTCGACTTAGATTAAAATTCAAGTGCAAAATTTTCTTAGTTTTACTTGAATAAAAAAGGAAAACAGAAAAATTAAAAATGTGACAGAAAAGACAATTCATCCTACGAACATCTCTCTCTCGCTAAAGCATCTTCAATCCAGATGTGAATTGTTTTGAAAATTGTCTTATAAACAAAATAAAAGGTTTATAAATTCCTCTCCAAATGCAGGCTGATAATTAGGGATGAGTTGTGTGCTGTTTGAGTACAAAGAAAGAGCAAACAACTTTAAAGGCATATTTTCAGGGAAAATAATAACAATCTAATTTGACAATATTAATCGATAACTCACATTTGACAACATCACGTTCATCCATTTTGAAAGCTATTTTTCAAATCAATGGCCCGAATCTTGACAACACCAACATTGTCAACCATTATTGTCAAATACGATTGTACAAATAGCATAATTTAAACCAAAAAAAAAAAAGTTGGAATTTATCAAGTTCTTTAGTGTGATAAAACCATAAATGATTATTTAATCTCTTCATATTTACTCCACAAGATTGTATCATATCTGAGCCGTAACTCCCTATTTACTTTTGACACGTTAATTACTCGGATCTTCTCTTTTATTCTCCAGTTTTTTAACACTCAACATGTATTATAAATCTTATAACTAATTATTATTTATATATATTTGTTAGACTCTAAAGAATTTTAAATAAAATTATCATCTTATGCATTTAGCAAGATTATTAATTTAGTAAACAGATCTGAGTCGGGATCGAAACTTTTTATTATTTAAGCAAGACATTCATATGCACTAGATTGACAAAATTACCCCACCAATATGAGAAAATTATACCCAAGAAAGTTTTTTTCTCCCCATGCAAGAAGTTCAATATCTGGATATTTTGATCAACAAGATTCAGCATAATTTGTATGCATATACTGTAAATGCATGTTTAACCACCACAATATAGAAAAGAGCATCTACAAATGTGTGACATTGACCACCCCGATTTTCACCTTTAACCAAGTCAAAACTACAATACCTAAAAAATCTGCAATCCAAAAGAATTACTCCTCTTCTTCGAAGTCCAAAAGAAAGTCCGTCAAGTTCTCAGAATCATCTACAGCTTCATCCAGAGACATATTCGTCTTTTTTGGTTTGCCCTGCGGCTAAGAAGGAAGCGCGTTTCACATACAATTCTCAGAAATGCAGCACTAAAAGCATGTTTGGCTTAGCTTAAAAAAATAATTTAATTTAAGGATATTTTTATCTTCAAACATGCTCTAACTCAGCCAATTGACTCTCATACACAAATCAAATTTACATTTTAGACAAATCACCTTTGACTTCAGCGATTCAGGATTACTTTTTAAAATACTCCAATTGCGCGTAATTTTCTCTTCATTATCACCATCAACCTCACTGTCCTCTCCTTCATCCTGTTGTGATAACACATGAAAAAATCACTTAGACAACTGACACAAAGATCTCATGGTTCCAAGGTACAATCAATCATACTGCAGCATGAAGAAATTTATGTTCAAATACATACAACAAATTCAGAGAAGAGAGGGCAACAATCTCACATCATTTTCACCAATGTCAACCGCTCTTGCCATAGCTTCATCCATATCTGTCAACTGTCCCAGAAGAGAGGAAACTTGAAGATAGAGAATAAAGTGGAAACAGAAACGAAAATGAACACATAGAGGACTATATTGATTACTGAAAAAGTTGGAGAAGTCAAAATTTGATATGTAAATTACAAATTCTGATTTTCTGCATATATTACTAGAATGATAGATGTGTAATCGCTGTGTACTCACCTCAAGTTCTTCTGTCTTCTCCTTAGCCAAGATTTTCTCCAGCTCTTCTCTAGATATTATTTTCCCATGCTGATGAGAGTTATTGTACATATTTATCAAATGAATGTTCTAGTCGAGAACTCATAATGCATATTTAAGAAATCCGTTTAAGTATGATGGTCACTTAAGAGATCATACAACAACTGAAACCACACATCCCTATGCAGTTGAAATGAGCTTTTACATATTCAAACAAAAATTCTTTCCATACTGCTTTCAGAAATGAAAGCAGCCAAGTCTTCAAGTCAAAATATTCTTTTGTAAAGGTGGTTGAGCAAAAATGAAACTAGATTGTGAAAAAGTGAATTTGGGTTTGAAAAGAGTCAATGGTGTTAAAGAGCCAGAATGGGAAGAGATGAACTGCTCGTTTAAAGTAAAAGAACTTTGAGCTTCAGTCATTTGCACCAAACCTCTTTAAGATATGAGAGCATATTCGGAGTTGGTTCGTGAAAATCTGGACCCCTGTAATCAATCACCTCATTTGGATCCTGAATATAGTTCACCGTTGGGTAAACTGGATCTCCACCCCATACTGCAAAGGCAAATAGACAAATTAAGTAATCCAAATGAAACAAAGAGGAAAACAAGGAGACTTCACATCTATGACAGCTAGTGAAAATATATACGTGTCGATAAATGTTACAACTTCAATAATTAGAGTTGTCAATTGAAGAAGAGAAAGGGGAAGGAGATAAAGAGAAGCATATACTTTGTTTTATTTGATCTTCGCGCATTCTCATTGCCAAAGGATCTCGACAAATTCGAATATCGGTACCCATCATGATGCGATATTCTCGATCTGTCTGATGCATGAACATCTCAATCAGTTGGGTGTTCTCATCTTCACCTGTCTCTTCAAAATGTTTTTGAACAGCTTCGCGTGAAGTGTCTCTTTTCCAAGCTTCAACCCATTCCGAATAGTACGCCATAGGACCTATCTTTTGCAGTTTTTCTTGTTCAGCTTGCAGCCTGAAGAATCATTTCATAGATCTCAATGCCAAATCTTAAGACTAACCAACTTAATTTTGGTGGACTAGATCACGGAGCAAGTAAATTGGGTAAAGGAAACAGGAAACAGGAGCAAATAATTCGATCTTTACAATTTTTGGATTATATAAAATTGAAAAACTATCTTAGAAAGATGGATTTATCCATCAAGATAAAGGACTTTCATACAACAATAGAGCGTTACTTTGGATTAAAAGATGAAATGCAAATCATAGGATTTTTTTGGACCATTGATGCTTCAACTTGTAGTCATGAGCAATGTAGACATAAACAATACTTTCCAGTTTGAAGATCGTGTAATCTGGATGAATTTGCTGAAATCCATATAACCAATGAGGAATTAAATAAAGAAGTGCATCAGTTGAATCTGAATCAAATTTATACCTCTCTTCTTTATAAATATGCCGTCTTGCTCTGTAAAGAGAACACTCGGTCAGTGTTGGGTGGTCACCATAAAGGGTTACTTGCCCAGTTTCTGCCATAGCTTTGAGAAACA
This sequence comes from Fraxinus americana, assembly GCA_035079005.1. Lineage (NCBI taxonomy): Eukaryota > Viridiplantae > Streptophyta > Magnoliopsida > Lamiales > Oleaceae > Fraxinus > Fraxinus americana. The sequence continues at coordinate 34,859,775 of CM068709.1, read as the reverse complement.
CCTGACACCAAGATAATACTGATGTTACCGGTTAAGATCAATCACAAAAATTGCCAAACCAAAACAATATTGGACAGCAGAGAAATGTAAGGCACGTTTGTTTATTAGACTCATAAAGGATTACCCAAAAATCTGCCTGCAAACCTATGAAAAAAATTGTTAAAACTCCAAGGAGTAACAAAAGTTGCTTTCGTGCAAAGAAATAGATAGTTAGACAACTGACCACAGAAAATGTGTTGTTCCATTTGAGCAACTCGCGTGCATTGAGTACAAAATAGTAACGCATGAGAATAATTGTCACATCATTTTCATTTCCATAACATCTTCTACTTCCCCCCTTATAACTCATTATTTGTAGAATTCACAATTCAAGAAGTTTCCTCAATTTTATCTTCCATTATTTGACAATTTACCCTTTATGTTCCCATTAAGGTTAAAAAGATCCAACGAAAACCTCAAAATATAGCAGTTTATGCAACTAAAGCATTACACAAGCATGCGTACAAGTTGTTTTCATTTATACTCTGATAAAGAATATAACATTATTCAATTCAAAATACCATTTCTACCTATCAATGAAGAAGTGAAATCTCATTTTACAAAAAGTTATGGTTAGCTCTCAGAAACACCATACAGGATGCCAGTGTGGAATACCAGTATCAGCACAGTATTTTGTTATATCATAGATGTCAACCTATCTTAATTGGTAACTGTGTTGCTCTATTATTCTCTTTCTTCATTTAGTTATTCATTTTTATTTTTCGGACAGAAGAGAAGAAGGAAGGACAGACTGTTTCAACATCTGGGCGTCTCCGCTGCCATCTAGACCATTGTTCTTTGTCTGGTTTTCTCCAGTTCCACCACAGCTCTTCACTTGTGAGTGGTTTCTCTATAGGCTTCTTAGCTTTTGGATCAACAAAGGAATGAGGACGTCCAAGCTTCTTGTCCAGTTCATAGCCAGTTAATTCTTCTTCCTCAGGTCCTGTCTGATAAACAACATACTCTGACAAGAGATCTTTAGGGTCTTCTGATGCATCTTCGGGAGTCTCGGGTTCCACTGGGTCATTTAAAACTACATTTGTTTCTGAAGAAGACTCAGTAGCAGCAGGCGAAGACTTGTACTTTTTCCGCCTACTTCCAGGATTTTTACCAAAAGATGAAACTCCAGTTGACACACCTGCTGGTTCAGGAGCCCTTGCAGCCCTCACACGATTAGCAGTGCCTTCCGGCCAGTAATCTTGCCCTGGAATACTTGCACGAGCACCAGAAGCTGGCTCAACCTGACCCGATGTAGAGTCCATATAACTGTGATATGGTGCGCGCTCAACCGATACATGCTTGAAAGAGTCATTCTTATCACTGTTCTCACACTTTATACAAGGAAGTAAGGGAGATCTGTTATGTGGACTCGTGATGCCAACATTAAACTTCCATAATGATGCAGGAAATGAACCTGCAAATGATATCTGTATGTCCCACGAATAAGAAATAGAGCAAAATACTCAAATCAGCCAGAGAGATGGCAATAAACAACAAAGCTTGGCATTTTGCATTGATAAAATTTTTATTTTGATTTATCCTTAAAAAGTTAGATCAGCTGCAGAAATTTGATTCCTGTACTTAAAAGTGAGTGATTGAACCGCGCAAGACAAGTGCCATGCAAAATGTATAGCAGAACACAATCACATATACTGTTTCAAAATTGCAGTTTGCTAATTCTACTAGGACCATGGCTCAAGTATTAGAATTGCTTGATTCTTTTAGTTTACAGAGATGATAAAAAATGTTTAGGAGCTCATAAGATATGCAACATTTTCAGAGGGAAAATAGCAGTGAGCAGAATTCAACATTATAATATGCAGACCCGAACAACATAAAAAGAAAGGAAAATAAAAAAACTTCTATGGTGAAGCTAGAATATAAGATTTCGACCATTGCAGACCTCATTTTTGAGGAAAAACTTAGAAAAATAGGAAAGGGTACCATATAGAAGAAAATATAGCCGAACAGTTTGAAAACAATGAAGGCCACAACTTGCAAAGATAAATTTTGAAACAGAGAAAGGGGAAAGGAAAAAAAATGCAGCTCTAAATCAAAGTAAGGATTACGGAAACCCGCATGACTAAAAAAATCAGCAAAATTAAACACCTTTTAGTCTTAAACAAGTCCAGTAACAAAGCTCCCCTATTCGCATATATATACCAGTTTACCAAGAGTATAATTACACATATCTAGAATTCCACAAATCATTACACTACTATAAATACACATAATCATAAAATAAAAATAACCCAAATACACAACCACAATAGAAATTTGAGAAAATGCAATACCGGATTCTCATTCCTCTACACATTTATACACAGTAGAATAAGCGTTAATACTAAAACGAACCTTCAAACTGTTGAAGTATAATCTCTTAGCAGCAACGCCATCCACATAATCCATACTTCTCAGTACTCCATCTGCAAAAAAGAAGAATAAAAATGATAAAGAAATGTATATGAATGTCATGGTGCTAAGACGAGAAGTGTAAAGCAGAAATTGAGACCTTGATACAACCAAGATGGTGAAAGAGAAACCATTTTTGTTGATGAAGGTAATGACCCACTAAATATGTTGCATTAATAAACAATTAATTCCAGTTTCTGAAAAAAGGGTTCGAATTACACTCGTGAAGAGAAGGAGAAGGATGTAGCTTTTTCCCTTTTTTTGGGTTTTCAGAGTTGCTGGCTCTTTGGCTGTTATACAAGATTTAAGCAGATAAACTTAAAGTCTTGGGTCGGGTTGTTTAAATCTTGGGTTGGGTCATCTTTTGTTGGGCTCCTTGTGTACGCTAACGGGAAAAATTTACAATTGAAGCCTTATCTATCTCAAAATAAAAAAATCAGGTCTCAAAGTTTAGAATTGCGTAAATCAAGTTTTTCATAAATTAATTAATTATATTTCACAATTATTATATTAAATTAAATATTAAACTGTAATATAATACAATTAACCTATCTCACTGCCACCACTGCTCCGATGACTACTCCGCTCCGATGACTACTCCAATGATCGACAACCACTCCGACGACTTTTTCGAGGTCACAGATCAAAAATTTTGTAGGTAACGGATTATTTCGAGGTCACGGTTAAAATTTTTTGTAGGTCACAGATTATTTCGAGGTCACGAATATAAAATTTTATAGGTCACATATTATTTCGGGGTCATGGATCGAAAAATTATAAGTCACAGATTATTTTTTTAGTTACAAATTATCAATTTTAAGTTAGGTCACAGATACCAAACAAATCACATTGCTAGGTCACAGACACCAAAAAGAACCACCACCGCCATTGACCCGCCATGGCAATAACAAAAAATGACAATTACCACAATGATCACCATTACCAATCTATGACATATTCCCAAAACCAGATCCTATCTTCGCGACGATTGCTATTGGATTCACCGCCCCGACAAACAGTGGGTCACATACATCGACGCCACCTCCACCCCATTCGCCGCCACTGGATAAGACTTTGTTTATCAATTGAAAATAGCTCATACACCGTCTTCAAAGCTGAATTCAACAACACCGTTGTCAAAATCAAACAACCACCTCCAATTGAAAACCCCTCATTTAAAGCACCACCTGAATTTTACCAAAGAAACGGCCGCCACGGCCGCTATGCCCCCGACAGAGACCCAACTGGTTCACTATAATTTCCTCATCCACCCAACTATTCAGAGACATTTTCTCTCTGCAACAAACCCACATGCAACAACTCAAATCCGCCACAAAACCACCGGCATTTTCAACAAACCCACCGGCAACAACTCAGATCTGCAACAAACCCACCTGAATCTCACAGCAGCGTCAACGCCGACAGCAGCATTCGGCATCGAACGCTGCTGTGAATCACATGTTGTGAGCAACGTCGACGCTGCTGTGAATCACACAACAGAGTGTGATTCACAGAAGTGATTCACGCAGCGTCGACGCTGCTGTGAATCGGCAGCAGCGTCGACGCTCCGACAGGGACATCCGATAAGGAGGAAGAGAGAGAAAGAGAGAGAGAGAGACGATGTGGGGGAGGGTGTGTGTGTGTGGGATGAATTGATAAATTATGGTTTTAAATGAGTAATTATTTAATTAAAATAATAAAAAAACATTTTTTTTTTTAAAAGATAAAAAACCCGATAAATGAAAAAAAAAACTTTAAAATCTAATTTTTTAAAATGTGAAAGAAAAGACCTGATTTTATGTAATTACATCTACGCTAAAATGGGAGAACAAACTGAAAAAGGGAAGGTAAAAATTCATAAATAAGGTGTATACTTTACACCAATTCAAAAATCAAGTTTATAATTTGAAAATTCAAAAATCTAATTTTTTTAATTTTTTATTTATGAAATTATAAATTATTAAATATTTAATTCTAATATAATATAATATAATTAATTCATCCCACACGCACCACCTATACCGCTCCGGGGACTGTTTCGGCAACCATTCCGATCACCACTCTTTTCTAGCAATCGTTCCGAAGACTGCTCCGATTCCGACAACTATTCTGGCGACTATTCCGGTGACCATCCTGGTCACATATTTACAATTTACGATCACAGTTCAAAAATTTAATAGGTCACAATTAATTAGTTGGTCACGGATCAAAATTTATAGGCCACACAGTCACAGATTTTCAAATTAATTGGACGCAGATTTTTTACTGTCACAGATTAGATAATTTTTAGGTCACAGATAACAAATGATTAATTTCATTGGTCACATATTTTCAAATTTGTTGGTCACAAATTATTTTTCAGTCACATATTGTCAAAATTTTAGGTCACAGTGGCACTACCACTTCAGTCACTTTTGACCACCCTCACCCGACCGCCGCCATCACCCCCACGGCCACCAGCATCACCACCGTCGACCAACACCGCAAACATCAACACCACCTCAACACTGCAGCCAACATCCCAACCACCACCATCCAACTACAAACAATGTCACAACTTGCAAACCACTACCAATTACCCTCAAAAACTCCAGATTTTCACCAACAGCACAACACCACCACCTTACAACCAACACCCAAAACATCCTACAATAGATCAAAGGGGAGAAACACACGTCACCGCAGCTGCAACGACGATTGTAGCTCCTAGAGCAGCGCAGAGTCATCCCAAACATATCGAATGGAAGACCACTACATACACGTCACCGTCGTCCCCCAAAACAACATCCATATTGCCGTCGCTACAACCAGTCACCACATCGTCGAGTCATAGTCCACCTCACTGCAACATAATCGACACCCACACAAACAAACAAAATACAACCACCGCATCAGGCACAACACACCCACTCAGCATCACCAAATATCAAATCCCGATTCCGACCACTCTACCATACTAATCGACAGCCACACTCAACCAACAACCCCAAACTCGCCGCCAGACAGTGACTCGTAAATTTCACTGGCTGCATCTAATCGACGACCCATGAAATTGACTCAACTCACTGGTGGCACCTAACTCGCCAGATCTTTGCAGTACCCAAAGGAGACGAATAGTACCTACAGGGAGACGACGAGCAGACGAAGCGGACACCAGCCTTCCTATTTGAGCCTCAGGTCGCGGCAGCCTCCCTATTCGTGTAGCAGCGAAGCGACGCTGCCGCAAACTGCGTCAACGTCACAACAACGCCGCAACATCGTGACGCCGCTGCACCAAGCAGCGTCGCGACGCCGTTCGAGCAGCAGCGTCGACAACAGCATCACGACGCTGCTGCAGTGGAAAGGGGAGGGAGAAGGGAGGAGAAGCTAACGGTGGCGATGGTGATGGCGATGGCGGTGGAAGCGGCGGGTGCGATAGTTGAGAGATGAATAGATTGGGAAGGAGTAGAGAGAAATGAATTAGGTTAGAGTTTGAATAGATTACGTGTTTAATATTTAAAATAAAATACCTGATTTTTGAATAAATAAATTGTAGACCTGATTTTTAAAAATCAATCTTTAAACACCTGATTTTTTATAATTTCCCAAAGGGAAAAGTTCACAACTCAGGTTTTATCTATCTCAAAATCAAAAATCAGGCCCCAATGTTTAAATTTACAAAACTCAGGTTTTTCATGAATTAATTAATTACATTTTACAATTAATCTATTAAATTAAATATTTAATTGTAATATAAAATATTCCACCCCACCTCCACCACCACCACCACCACCACTCCGGCGACTGCTCCAACGACCGGCGACAACTCCGACAACTATTTTTCGATCGCACTTATTCCGGCCAACATTTTTCAGTGACCGTTAATTCCGGTAACTGCTCCAATTCCATGGTCACATATCAAAAAAATTATATATCACAGGTCAAGTATTTTCAAATTTGTGAGTCACAAATTCTTTTTTTAGTTTACAAATTATCAATTTTAAAGTCACAGTTCAATAGCGAGATTCCAGACACTTGCAAGGTCATAGACACTAGAAAGAACACGACAATTCAATAGCGAGGTCACAGACACCCAAAAAAATCACCACAGTTCAATAGCTAGATCACATACACTAGTTAGGTCACAGATACCATAAAACACCACCACAATTCAAGAGCGAGGTCATAGACACAAAAAAAAACCACAACAGTTCAATAGCGAGGTCACAGATACCAAAAAAATCACCACAGTTCAATAGCGAGATCACAGACAAAAAAAAAACCATCACCGCTGACCTCACCACAACAATAACAAAAAACAACTACCACCACACGGATCGCCATCACCATCGCCCAAAACATAACACCGCAGATCCATCACCTCCACAACCACACATTCCCAGTCGCAGGCTAAACAACAATAAACCCAACTTCCATTAGATATTGAACACTTACATACGGAACACACAAAGCACAAACACCATCATCACACTTCACCCCAACCACCACAAAATCATCAGAGAAATACCACGAATTGGGAATTGGAATAGATCTCCAAAAGGCAGTCGACCACAGCAGCGTAACGCGACGTTGCTACAAAGCCATAGCAGCGTCGTGCGACGGTGTCGACGCTGCTGTCATTCACAGGCAGTAGCGTGGCGGCCTATGAAGGGAGGGGGAAGAAGAAGGGAGGAGGGGAGGGGGAAAAGAAGGGAGAGGAGAGGGGAGGAGGAGGTGGCGCCAGCGACGGTGGAGAGAGGTGGCGGCGGCAGTGATGACGGGTGAGAGTAGGGTGGGTACAAATGTTATTTTAATTTTATAATATTATTATTAATTAAAAATGATAAAACCTGATTTTCGATTAAATAAAGTTAAAAACTGATTTTCAAAAACTTAAAATTAAATAGTTGGTTTTATGTAATTATCCCAACTGAAAAATGCGTTATATTGGAAAATTGGAAAAAATAAATAAATTAAAAAAAATACTTCTCTGATGTTTTACAAACTGAAAAATACTATGCAGAATCAAACCTAAACATCGCAAAAAAAAAAAACTCCCAATTTCATCTTTCCAAACAATTCTTCATATTTTAAATATTTTCGCCATGAAGTTTGATGTCAAATCGGTTCACGATTACAACTTTTCAAGCCTCCATAAAAAAAAATTCATGATTCTCCAATTGCTTCCACAAATCAAAAGATCGCACAATAACCCGATCAAAATTCCAGCAATTAGAACTATTTGTAAATGATGATTATTGTTATTTTACATCACATTTTTCTTACATTTCTTCCCAAATTAACTGAAATTAAAGAGGAAATTTCTTGGTTTATGTTGCCCTTTCCAACTAAAACTTTTTTTTAAATAAAAAATTAAGCCTGCACTTAGTTTGTTTAAAGTTTAAACAATTATTGTCCTTTTTTTTTCTATTCACAGAATTTGGTGTCTTATCTCAGATCCAGACAGGCTATACCTAATGTTCAAAGTCAAAAGATGCTTATCAATAATTATTTTTTAATATTTTTAGCTGTTTCAATTAGTTAATAGTTAAATTAATCCTAAGATAGATTATTAGACAAATTTGACTTATTTATAAGTAGTAAAATGAAGAATTTATATTCGTAGCCCTCGAAATAGATGGACATATAAGACATAATTTAAAATTTAAGTGGGCAGAAATAAGAAATTATTATGCGATTAGTGAAAAAATAAATTCACTTAAGTAGCAGCAGGGTAATAAGATTTTTTGTTATCAAATGAAAGTGAAACTATCAATAATTATTATTGTGAAGAAGTTGAAGTTACAATTTTGAATGAATTGGTACGACTAAAAACACGTGATTAAAGAAGTAACAAGTCGACAAGCCTAAGATTAGTTTCTATATCAAAGTTTATCGTAACAAATAACATTTATTTGATCTTAAGATATTTTCGCTCAACTATTTGAGCAAACATTGTTAGAATAACCTCTCTTGGGTTTCAATCGAGTAACCTTGAACGAAATTTCTAAATGTACAATTTTGCTAGATTCTTAGATATTTTCTTGCTCGAGTAAGTTGACCAACACAACCAAAAATTTTGAATAAATATTTTTATTCGACTTCTGGTAGGTATACTCAGGCAAGACGAATCTTGTAATTTTAGATGAATAAATCTCGACTCTTGATTAATTTGCTGGAGTAGGTAAGAATGGGTTCCAGTACAACCAATGACATGAACTTGTTGAAATAAATTATTTGAATTGGATTAATGAATGGTCTCTTTTTATTAATTATATTGAAATATTATTTTACTTAAAAATTCACCAACATCTATTTTACACGTTAAAAATAATCTTCAAATCAAATAGATTTCTCCGTTCTTGTTATTTGTAGCTCCGAAGATTTCTTGCCAACTACACAATCATTTTCTTTTCACATTTCAAATCGCATTTAGGTCCTAAAATCACGTATTGAACGGAAAATATATCATTAAAAGTTCCAATAAATTAATAGTAACAAAAGTGTTGGAAATCGTAAATTTATTAGTGAATGAAAATTGTATTCCTGCAACCTTATAAATTATTACAACTGTATCTCTAATCCTTTTTTCAACAAATATTCGCTATGGCGATTATACCGCATGCGTCCGAAATGTTTCAATCCATATATTTATCTTTGCAATTTAATTAAGAATATAGTTCTCGAACATGTATCGTTTATTCATCGCATTTTAAGTTGTTCAGGACTTTCATATATATGTCACTATCAAGTAAATCATACAAATAGACAGTCGCTACATCCATAAAGTACATATAGAGTCTTTGTGACACCATCAAAATAATTAAGAATCTAAAAGTGGTGGTGTCTATTACGGAGAAATATACTTCCTCATAATCAATTCATGATTTTTGTGATAGATCTTGAGCTACGAGTTGAGCTTCGTATCTTATAATTTCATTATTTTTATTCATGTTTCGTACGAAAATTCATTTGTATCCAACGTGGATTACATTTTTAGGTGTTCGAACTACATGTCTGACACTTTTCATTTATCTAATGAATTCAATTTCACTTGTATAGCTTCTTTCCACTCTGACTAATTATTGCTATGTTAACAGTCTTTAATAAATTGTGATTAGAATCCTCATTTTACATAATATTTAGAGTCGTGTTAAATGCGAAAATATTGTTTATAATAACATTATTTGGTTCCCATAATTTATGAGATAACATATAATCTATTGAAATGTCATTATTTTTGGACACTTTTGATTCTTCAAGAACCATATTTTTCATATTTGATTGATCAATCTTTTCTAATATTACTTCTTCTGAAATTTTTGATTGGTTTTTCTCTTATACTTTTTTTTCGAGGTACAAAGTCTTTTGAACCAACTAGTTGACCATGTTTCTAGCGTATTTGAGATTTATTTGCTACAACAAATTATCCTACAAGGACGTCAATTTTTGCTGGAATATTTTCTACTGGTAAATATGACTTTGTCATTTTTCTTATATTAACAAATACATCTGGTAATTGATTTGTCACTCTTTGCAAACTAATGATTTTTTCAACATCTTACTCACATTGATTGCTATTGGGATCAAAGTGAGATATAATTGTTTCATTCCAATTAATTTTACCTTATTTATTAAGATGTAGATTTTTTTCCTCCCAAAATTGGGGAAATCATATAATCAAAATGATAATCTGCAAAACATACAGTAAATAAATCACTCATTAAAAGTTCAAGATACCTAATAATAGATGGTAAATCAAAATCCACATAAATTTCAAGTTTTCGTTGGAGACCCATTTTAGTAGGTTGAAATGTGGACTTGAACAGTACAATCAAAAACCTCGCAAGTAAGAAATATTAAGTTCCTGACCAAATGTCAGTTGTAAAGGTGAATATTGATGATATGCAGTTGGTCTGATAAGAATCAATAACACAAATAAAAATATTGACATACAATAATCATCGAATGCTTGAGATATAAATTCACCAGAATTGTCAAGACGAATAGTTTTGATTAAGTAATTGGAGAATTGTGCTCTTAATTTTATGATTTAAACAAATAGCCTAGCAAAAGCTACATTTCTAGTGGAAAGTAGGCAAACGTGTGATTATCTAGTAGAAAAATCAATCAATACTATATGTTACGGGTTAAAGGACAGAATGGACACGTGGCGTCATATCACGACGGTGGGACCAGCTTAATTCGATCAGGGTATAATTCTCTAGCTTCAGTTGAGGGTTCCGAGGCCCTTGCTACTAATCCGAGGCCCTCACTATTACTCCGAGGCCCCTCCTTCTAACGTCCGAGGCCCATCAAAGGTCCACTTGTGAGGATTCGGCCATGATGAAAATCTCTAACAAATGATTGATGTGACTTTTGTGTAAAGCTTACTTATGTCTTGTCTCGTCAATGTCAGAGCATTTAATGTTAGTACAGCTAGGAGAGTCAACTTGATTGCTGGGATTTGATGCCTTGGCCGAGGAGATGAGGCCACGTGTGAGTTGATCCAAAGGTCACAATTTGAGTTGTAACACTATAAATACCCCAACCATGTAACAAGAAGAGGACTAATGCAAAAATTAGAGGAAAAACTGAATATTTTGGAGCTATATTTCTCTCATTCCAACACCCCTTTTTCAGCATTTTTCTACAACAAACATTGTCATTTATCGATTGGTTTCTTATACAATCGTATTTCTTTTATGCCGGTGGCCTGAACGAAAACGTCTCGTGCCTTATAGCCACTCCCACGCTCATTTTCTGGAGTCCTCATGACCGTCGATCGGCATTAGCGTGTTGGATTAAGCTTACGCGTGCACGAGTGGGCCCGGCATCTGTTGGCAACATTTTTTGGGGTCAACAGATTGGCGCCGTCTGTGGGAAACCACACTATAACCACGAGCAACCCCATGGAAAAAGCTTTCTGAAATATTTTGGGCATCCCCCTTTGAAAAAGGATTTATTCTTCAAAGAAGAGTAAGAGGAAGCCCCCGAAGTTCAAGTTTATTCAAGTCTCAAGAGACATGAGTTCAGAAGAAGAGGCTCCCCAGCACGAACTAGAGAAGCCGACAATGAGGCCCTCGCGGTCCGACGCCGACCCCACCACCATCACGAGACGAGGTGGTAGGAGGTTGGCGGCCCATTACTAGGGAAATGGCAACCATGGCAGCCAATATGAGGAGCATTACTAATCAAAACATGGCGATGCAAGAACTGTTGAGGCAAATGCAAGACCAGGGAGGTCCCCCACCTCCCTCCTTTGTTCCACAAGGGCCATATCAACCTGACGAAGTTCAGAGTCAAAGAGCTTACTCCTCCAGACAGTATAGGGGAGGAAGCCCAGTAGAAAGGGAAGTTGGAGTCGATATTTCCTCCAATTGTGCTTCCGGCCGACCTTCCGAGGCCCCGTTCAACATGGAGGATAATTTCCCTCCCGAATATGAGCCAGCACCGAGGCCCCAGAGGTCTGCCAGTGTGTTTGATAGGCTTAGCCCGATAGGTCAGAGGCGAAGACAAAGGAATGCAGCCCACGCTTCTAGGAATAGGCCACAGCCCCCACCTCCTGAGGTTCGGCAGCCGGAGGAAAGGCAAGAACGTGCCCCCGTGCTATGCCACTCCGAAATGAACGCCTTAGGAGGGATGAGGAGGCTCGCAACCAGGCATCGAAGCAAATCCAGAAAAGATCCAAGCGTTAATTGAGATGAAATCCCCCCAGAAACCAAAAGAAGTGCAAAGTTTGACGGGTCGTGTGGCTGCTTTGAGCCGCTTTATATCGAAATCCACTGATAAGTGCCTCCCATTCTTCAGAATACTAAAGGGAGGACAGAAGTTTCAGTGGATTGAGGAGTGTGAAGAGGCTTTCCAGGGGCTCAAAAGGCACCTAGGGCAGGCCCCCCTCCTATCAAAACCTAAACTTGGCGAGGTGCTACAACTTTACTTAGCAGTTTCCCTCGAGGCTATAAGTGCAGTACTGGTGAGAGAGGAGAATTCAACTCAGCTGCCTGTTTATTATATCAGCAAGGCTTTGATACCCCCTGAGACGCGATACCCAGACATGGAAAAATTAGCCTTGGCATTGATCATCGCTTCTCGTAAATTAAGGCCTTATTTTCAGGCTCACAACATTCATGTACTAACAAACTTTCCACTCAGGCAAGTTTTACAAAAGCCAGACGCCTCGGGTAGACTACTGAAGTGGGCAGTGGAGTTGAGCGAATTTGAAATCCTTTTCAAAGCCAGAACTGCTGTCAAAGGGCAAGCTTTAGCAGATTTTGTGGCAGAATTTACCAACGCTCCTGAAGTCGGCCAGGAGGCGGAGCCTTCCGAGCCCCCAATATGGAATTTGTTCATAGACGGTTCGGCAGGGGAAACAGGCTCAGGCGCTGGCGTAGTTCTTATAAGTCCTGAAGGTCATATGTTGAATAGTGCAGTACGGTTCGGCTTCAAGGCCATCAACAATGCTACAGAATATGAGGCCATCCTCGCTGGCCTCAGGCTAGCCAAGGAAATGCAAGTAAAGAGGCTTCACATCAGCAGCGATTCCCAGCTTATAGTGGGACAGGTAAACGGCAACTTCGTGGCAAGGGACAAAGCCATGGCCTCATATCTCAAATTGGTAATGAGCCTACTCCCTTCCTTTGAGAAATTTGAATTAAGTCAGATACCACGCCTTGAAAACGCGCACGCTGATGCCTTATCTAAGCTTGCTAGCAAAGAAAGATTCCGACCATCGGGCAGTGGTCCCAATTGAACACCTCCTCAGGCCGTCCACCTCCGCAGAGGTGGTGATGTGGGTAGAAGGTAGCCCAACTTGGATGCAACCTCTCATATCTTACCTCAAAGATCATTCATTACCTGATAATAAGGAAGATGCGTATAAAATACGTAGAAGGTCTGCCCATTTCCTGTTAGTGGACGATGTTCTATATAAACGCGGATTCTCTGCACCTCTCCTTCGGTGCGTAGGAGAAGAAGAAGCTGATTATGTACTTAGGGAAATTCATGAGGGCATTTGTGGCAATCACTCCGGAGGATTAGCCTTGGCCAATAAAGCATTGAGGCAGGGATATTACTGGCCTACAATGAAAAAAGATGCTCTCCAATTTGTTCACAGATGTGACAAGTGTCAACGTTTCTCCAACGTGCAGAGGCAACCCTCTCAGGAGCTTACTACAGTAACCAGCCCATGGCCCTTTAGCAAGTGGGGTGTGGACCTCATTGGCCCATTACCCAAGGGCAGAAGAAGCGCCAGTTTCGCCATAGTAGCTATCGATTATTTCACGAAATGGGTAGAAGCTGAACCTCTGGCAAAGATCACTGAGGCCAATACTTCCAAATTTCTATGGAAGAACATCATTTGTCGCTTCGGCATCCCTCACTCGATTGTCTCTGATAATGGCAAACAATTTGACAACCGGAAGGTCCGGGACCTCTGTGAAGAACTTGGAATCAGAAAGCACTTCTCTACGCCTCATCACCCCCAGGCCAATGGCCAAGTGGAGGCTGTCAACAAGACTATCAAGCACACCCTGAAAAAGAAGCTTGATACAGCTAAGGGAGCTTGGGTAGATGAATTACCCCAAGTGCTATGGGCGATACGAACGACGAGCAGAACACCTACAGGGGAAACCCCTTTCTCCATGACTTATGGCGCTGAAGCGATGAGCCCAGTGGAGGTAGGATTACCCTCACCCAGAAGATTAAGCTTCAATGAGATATCCAATGAGGAACTTCGAAGGTGTGAGCTTGATTTCCTTGAAGAAAAGAGGGATGATTCCCAGCTGAGGCTTGCAACCTACCAGAGGAAGATGAGTCGATACTACAACTCAAGGATGAAAAGGAGGTCCTTCCGCATAAACGACTTAGTCCTTCGCAGGGTTTTCCTATCCTCGAAGGAGCCGGGGGTGGGCACCCTAGGACCCTACCAAATTGAAAAGGAAATTCGGCCTGGCACTTACTGGATAAAAGACATGGATGGCAGAATTCAACCTCACCCGTGGAATGTTGAGCATCTGAGAATGTATTATCAATGAATGTAATCATTAGCTGGATGTTGCTCTCCAGCCTT